>CM067843.1:559464633-560714633 GCA_034509565.1 Triticum monococcum | reverse complement strand
ATTTAAAGATTTGAATAATATACTCGATGATTTATAAGCGCATGATTCCAATGGCGCAATCCAAATATATATACTGGCGAGTTATAGTCCAAAGCCAGACCGGTTTAATAAACACTGGATAATTTATCATCACACTGGCGATTTATAGTCCAAAGCCAGGCCGGTTTAATAAACACCGGATAATTTATCATCATACTGGCGACATATAGTCGAAAGCCAGGCCGGTTTAATAAACACCGGATAATTTATCGTCATACTTTATTCCACCTGTTTCTGCATACAACAAGTTTAAAGTGTCCTGGCGGTTTACCGCCGACATATAACCTGGGTTTATAACCGAGGCTGCACTTAAGAATAATCAAATATGAAATACATCATACCTGTGACATTGAATCACATCGTTGGTTTACCAACTTTTTGTAGTAAGAGTGATAACCCCAATCTTGAGTAATGATAACTCCTTTCATATTATGCCGGTTTATGATAAAACCGTACCGGGTTGTGATAAACACCGGTTTAACCATATATAATACTGGCGACTCATAGTCAAACCAGACCGGGCTGATAGTCTCCGGATTATAATTTGATCGTGTACTGACAACTTGTAGTTGAAAGCCGAGCCGGGTTGATAAGCACCGGTTTACTCCATAGTAGGATGGTAACAGAAAATCAAACCGGGCAGATAGCCTCCAGATTAAGATTTGACCGTGTTCAGTCAATTTGTAATTTGATAGTCGAACCAGTTTAAGAATTGTCGGTTTAAAAACGCAACAAAAGAAATATTTATCAAAACAAAATTTCAAGCAAAGGCAATGATAAAACCATCTGCAAAAAGAGGCTATTGAGCCGATCAAATGACGTTATCATGGTCGGACATGACCAAGCCCCCGATAGGCGTAGCTATGGTTCAAGTCAGCCAGGTCCCCAAATGAAACAGTGGCATTATGCCGATCAAAAGGCGTGGCAATGGTTCGGGTTCGACCAAGCCCCCAAGTGATTCTGTGGCCTTAGGCCGATCAAGAGGCGTGACTATGGTTCAGACGTGACCACAAGTCCCCAAGTGATGCATTGGCATTACGCCGATCAAGAGGTGTAGCGATGGTTCGGGTTCGACCAAAACCCCCAAGTGATGCTGTGGCACTAGACCGATCAAGAGGCGTGACTATGGTTCAGACGTGACCACAAGTCCCCAAATGATGCTGTGGCTTTACCTATCAAAAGGTGTTGCTATGATTCGGATACGATCAAGCCCCCAAGTGATCAATAATATGATAAGCCAATAAGACAGGATACCCATGTTTGAACCGCGCATCATGGCAGCAGGTCCTCTTTGGCACCCTTTAACTTTTTGTAAGAGATAAATCCTTAATCCTTCTTGAACCGGGATTTTGAACCGGATCCTTCTTTTTAAGCCGAAAGTTTTCTGACGGCCTTTAAATTTGCACCAATATGATGGTTTATGGTCCTGCATGAGATAACTTTACAAGCCAGAGTAATTGCTCTTCTAAAGAAAGCAATACATAATATAAAAATATACTGGATGGATTTCACCTGATACGTTAGGCTAGAAAATATCCACCGCGGAGTTGATTATCACCACGGTAAAGCTGAAATCAATCACGGCCGAGCAACCGCAAGAGTGGAAAAATGAGCCGTCCGCGACATTTTAAGCCAGCGCAAACGGGCGAGTCAATCACAGGCGCGGTAAACCACACGAACGACCAGTCAATTGCGGGCATGGTCCTGCCGAGTTGATGTAGATTGAGCTGTACGGGCGGCGGCTTACGCAAACCCGTTCAACATTAAGCGGGCACGGACACCAGTGCATGATGATGCCAACGCACACTTCATAGATATAGCATGACACCTCCTTTATAATGAATCATTGTCCTGCATATAAATATCTCAAGGCAAAGTAATTGTTTTTTGATAAAAACAATATGTGCCAATACAAAAAATAGACGTAGATGGATATCACCTCACTTGACGGATGATCCGTATATATAGCGTCCATGAATAACCCACGGTAGTTTCGTGGCGCTTTAATCACTCTCTCGAGGAGACTTTAAACCGGGGCGGCCCTTGTTTGAAGAAACATACAAAACCCGGTGGGTCAAAACCTGCAGACGAGTGTGGAGCGGTGATGGACAGTTTAACCGGCGCGTCCAGGATGATCCGGCGCCGGCTTACTGCCAGCGAGGCGAGCAGGGCCGGCTCGTGGGGCTCAGGACGGACCGCTCCGGCGACTCAGCGGAGGCAGCGATTTAAAGGCCGCGATGGCCGCTTGAAGCGGGAGGCGAGGCCCAGCAGCGAGGCGAGTTATTCGACCGGCTCAAGGCGCGGCAACAGCGGCGGAGCAACGTAGAGGCGGGGCAAAGAGGTGGCTGCAGCTCAAGAGGCGTCTTGGCGACCCGGAGGTTGCGACGAGGTAGCTCCGGCCATGGCGAGTCGATGAAGTGCGCTCACCACAGCGGCTGGTCGGAAAGGCACGGTATGGCCGGTTCAGCGCGGCGGGTTGTATGTCGACTCGCGATGGGAGTAAACCGGCGAGGTATTGGCAAGGCCGGCTCAGCTGTGGTGGCGTGATATGTGGCCGGTTTAAGGCGGAATAAGGCCAGGTTGAAACGAGCGCCGCGGCCGGCTTCAAAATGGGCAGTGGCTCCCGACGGCAACTTGTGGTGGCGGACCGATAGGCAACGGGGCGAGCCCGTGGTGACCCGGCAGCGGCTCGAGCTGAGGTGAACCGACAACAGCGGTTCGTGGAAGAGCGCTGCTGAAGTGGCTCAAGGAGGTTCCGGCTTGCCGGGCCGGCGCCCAGCACGGTGATTCAGGGCATCACGAGGAAGAAGGCGACGGTGATCGTGGCGACTTGGCGTCAGCGGTTTGACGCGGCAATGGAGGAGACCATAGCAAACCACGACGGGTCGCAATGGTGATTGTAATTCTGAACTTTATAGTTTTGAGGCGGGGTGATCGGAGCCAAGGCAACAGTGAGGGTAGACGATTCAAGGCCGCCCGACCCTGACAGATCGAAGTAGCGGATTGACTGCAGTGGTTAGAGCGGAGCAGAGGTGAGCCCGGGACGAAGTCGCAGGCGTCGAGGAGACCCCCGGCGAGGAGATTCGCCACGACAAGGGGAGGAGATGCAGTGATAACAACTGCAGCGAAGAGAGATTGCATCCATCCGAAGTGGCAGGGCCAGAGCCGATGCAAGTCGATGTAACGGAGGAATCCGGCGGCTCGAGGATGAGGCCAGGGCGGTTTGAGGCAGCAGTCGTTGAATCGGTGACGGCTCTCAACAGCGTCTCGGCGGTTCAGCAGCGGGAACAAGGGTGGCTCACGGTGGCGCAGTCTGGCAGCCGGCGGTTTATCTGCGGCAGCATGTGGGCGCGGGGGGAGCTAGGTCGGCTCACGGTGGCGCAGCCTGGCAGCTTGACCAGCGGCTCACGGCAGAGGCAAGGTCATCCTGATGCGAATGGTGACTCGTCGAAAACAAGGCGAAAACTTGCAGAGTCGGGACCGGCGACCCGCCGCATGGCTCGCAGAAGTGGCGAAGCGGGCGGCGAAGTAGGGACCGCGATGGCGGTTTGAAGCAAGGCACCGTGACCGGTTCGGGGAACGGCAGCAGAATCGGTCGGGCGTCTCAAGGCTGCGGTAGTGGTGGTTCGTCAGTCGTCACAGCCAATGGAGGCGACCGACGGCTCGTGCAAGGGCCGCAGCTCCGACAACATCAACTGCGGCAGGCCATAGACGCGAAGGCAACGGCAGGCCTCGGCGGCGGCTCGAACACGGTCAAGGAGGAACGAGACCGAGGCGACGGCGGCCGGTGCCGCTCCAGCAAGGACGGGTTGGAGGCAAAACGGTGGCTCGGTCGTGGATGAAGCGGCTCGCTGCAGAAACAGACCGGCGAGGGCGCCTCAGGCCATCGTGGAGAGGGCGGCTCAGAGTCGGGGTAGCTCAGGCCTAGCGCGGCGGCGGAGAGACGCCCGTGAGGCGAGGCTACAACAGCGAAGTCCACGTCCATCTCCACTTTCCGAATCGTAGCCAAATCTGGTTCCGTCTCGTTAACTGTTCGTGAACTGTCTCTTCTTCTTTTTCTGCTTTCCTTTTTGTCTTGGACTACCATAAACACCGTGATGGTTGCGTGTGATCAGGTGTCGCAGCCTTTTGCTCTGTAGCTTTGGATACCGGAATTCGATCCGATCTTGCATCGGTTAATCATGCGAACAAAAATTTCACCTTCGATTTTCACTAGGACTGATGGTTCGACTAACCGGTCATTGCAAGCTGTACCCAACATGTATATGTCCTGATTGATTTGTTGCTTTAAACAATGAGATAACAGCAGCCTGAATCCTGCCTTTGGCCAGCAAATCCAAAACACCTTGTCTCGCCCGATCAGCCATCAGCAAGGATTTTGGTGCATTGGCTAAATCGCCTAGGTCGCATACCCGGACTATGAGATTAGTTTTCGCTGATCTGATCCATCTCGCCGCAGAATTTTTCCATCTCAAGCGATGAATTCAGAAGGACAACTTTTTGTTGTCGCTCGATTTTTTTTTCAATCCCGGTCTGATGAACTCGGAGTCTATGTAGATCCTTCTATGGTGATGCTTCTTCATCTGAACAATCGCGAGCTTCTCGATCCTTGAGAGAGATCCCTCCAAAAACTCAACACCACCGTGCGTCGGGCTCCACGGTGGGCGCCAACTGTCGTGGATTTATCACGGCAGATGTCCTTAGTGTCAGGACTTAGTCGCGAGGCCAACACATCTATGTGGTAGCCTGAGAGGGGTTGAGCGGGACGAGAGACGCGATGTTTTACCCAGGTTCGGCCCCTCACGGTGGAGGTAAAAGCCTACATCCTGCTTCATTGATATTGATGATGATGATCACGGTTACAAGTGTGCTTTATCTCGAGAGCTATTTTCTAAACCTAACTTGTCCAACTTGTGGAACTTGTCCATCTTGTCCCTCTTGGGGTGCCCTACCCCTCCTTATATATGTTGAAGGGGCGGGTTACATGTAGAGTCCTATTAGGATTAGGACTAGTCTATCTCTAATACAAACCGGATACAACTCCAGGTCTTAACTCCTTGTAAGATAAATGTTCCTCATGCCTTTCCTCTTAAACCGGCCCACCATTAACATAAACCGGCATGCTGGGCCTTGGGCCTTGTCATCCATCTAGAACACGCGCCGGGTCACCAATGAGTATTCAGGCTCGTGAATCGTCATACCAGTGAACCGCCAGACTCGTAAACCGCCAGACACGTAAACCGCCAATCACGTAAACCGCCAATCCTCTGGTGGTTTACCAATGAAACGCCTAGTCCGGCCGGGTTATACTTCCGGCCGGTTTACACCGCGGGGTATATCCCCGGCAGACCGCGGGGTATATCCCCGGCAGAGAGAAAAAAATGAAGGAGAAGAAATCATCGCATTTTATGATACAGAGCCGCCGCCAAGCCCTAAAACCTCTCGGGAGGGCCGATCTGGAGTCCGTTCGGGGCTCCGGAGAGGGGGATTTGTCACCGTCGTCATCATCAACCATCCTCCATCACCAATTTCATGATGCTCACCGCCGTGCGTGAGTAATTCCATCGTAGGTTTGCTGGAGGGTGATGGGTTGGATGAGATTTATCATGTAATCGAGTTAGTTTTGTTAGGGTTTGATCCCTAGTATCCACTATGTTCTGAGATTGATGTTGCTATGACTTTGCTATGCTTAATGCTTGTCACTAGGGCCCGAGTGCCATGATTTCAGATCTGAACCTATTATGTTTTCATGAATATATGTGAGTTCTTGATCCTATCTTGCAAGTCTATAGTCACCTACTATGTGTTATGATCCGGCAACCCCGAAGTGACAATAATTAGGACCACTCCCGGTGTTGACCGTAGTTTGAGGAGTTCATGTATTTCACTATGTGCTAATGCTTTGTTCTAGTTCTCTATTAAAAGGAGGCCTCAATATCCCTAAGTTTTCAATAGAACCCCGCAGCCACGGGAGGGTAGGACAAAAAATGTCATGCAAGTTCTTTTCCATAAGCACGTATGACTATATACGGAATACATGCCTACATTACATTGATGAATTGGAGCTAGTTCTGTGTCACCCTATGTTATGTCTGTTACATGATGAACCGCATCCGACATAATTATCCATCACTGATCCGGTGCCTACGAGTTTTCCATATACTGGTTCTCGCTTATTTACTTTCCCGCTGCTACTGTTACAATCACTACAAAATACCAAAAACATTACTTTTGCTGTCTTTATTTTTGTTGCCGTTACCACTACTATCATATTACTTTGCTACTAAACACTTTGCTGCAGATACTAAGTTTCCAGGTGTGGTTGAATTGACAACTCAGCTACTAATACTTGAGAATATTCTTTGGCTCCCCTTGTGTCAAATCAATAAATTTGGGTTGAATACTCTACCCTCGAAAGCTGTTGCGATCCCCTATACTTGTGGGTCATCAGTTGACTGGATGGTTTCGACTCATCCCTTGCCGGTTCGTCCTCCTCCACCGTTTGGAAATTGGGTTTTGGACCAATCAAAGCCATGAAGGGCGACGAACTTAGCCTCATCATCAATCAGACCAGACGTGTCAATTTCAGGGGCGAAAGTGTGCTGCTGAATCGGCGGGATTAAGTCTGCCACTTTATATGAAGGAGTGGCAATCTTCTTATTTTCTGCATCAAAACCCGGCTGATACTTGGTGAGATTAGTTTCTTCAGCAATGATGGTGGCATGAGGACGAATCTCTTTCACACAGGCAACAAAGTCTTTTTGGTTGAAGGGACTTCCATCTTCCTTAAAGCTGGGGTACCCCTACCTACGTTCGCCGGGTCTAACTCTGGTACCCATGCTTTGGAGCGGCTCAAAGCAATTATGGCTCCGGCTCTCACACAAGAAATGCTTGACTTCCTGAAACCTGGCGGGTAAGATGGACAACTTCTTCAAGACATCACTCAATAAGTTTGGTCCTTGGTTCGCTGGGGAGGTAATGGCAAGAGCTCGCTAAGCTCCAGTAAACAATTGCTCCACAAGAGTGTAAACCGCCTTGAGCTTTATCAGATTATCTTGACTCGGATTGCTGCTCCGGGGACCTGTGAAGTTTTCCCAATGGGTTAAGTAGGCAGCTTACATTATGGTGACAAATATAGACTTTGAGTAAGTAATAAGGTGATTTACCGAAGATTGCAGAAACCATCTGAGACACACGGTTCTTTAAACCGGTGAGTTCAGCTGTAACTTCTTTCAGAGTTGTCTCGGCCGTTTCAGCACGCTGCGTCAGGGCAGTCTTCTCATCAGCCCAAGCCTTTTTCTCTGCACTAAAACTGGTCTTCAGTTTCTCTGCTTCAGACACACTCAATTGGAGTTTGGATTCAGTTTTCTTTGTTTCAGTCTCCTGAGTCGACAGCCGGGTCTTGGCTTCAGACAATTGGGATTCCAGTTCTGCGGTTGCAGCCTGTATACAGAATAAGGTTGTTAGTTTCATGTCGGATTATAAAAGCAAGTCCCAAGTGCTTTTGCAAGCAATAACACTTGGCACTTGGGGGCTAATGTCTGTCAGAGCAATTTTATTGTCAAAGGAATTGGATTTTTCCAGAAGTCCCAAGTGCTTTGCAAGCAAGACTACTTGGCACTTGGGGGCTAATGCATTTTGTTGCTTTTCCTACCAAAGGTAAAGCCGGATATGTTATTGATAGCCTCAGCCAGCTCATAAAGATATCTGGTCAAAGTATTTGTCTCTTCCATATTGGCTACTAGGATCAGCTCATTCATACTGATTAAACCGACCCTTGGGGACTACACATGCAAATTGAAAAAACTATCAGCATCCGGTTTGGTTGTAAACCGGGAATCATAAGGAGTCTAAGGCAAAAGCTTATAAGTCTATTAAAAGTCTACATATCATTCACTCTTATCATACTCCATAGACTTGGGGGCTGCCAGGGTACATAACTTATATAAACCGGAGAACATACCTCATATTTTTGGTACATCTGTTTGACCATTTCAATCTCTGAATCACGTCTGGAGTTGACTTAGCTAAGATAGCCAGATAGTAATTCACCAATACTCAGATGAGTGTAGTGGGAGACATCAAACCTCACTTTCTGCCTCTCCATGACTTCTTGCTTTGCGGAGTGTCTTGCCAGCACAGTTGGATTACCCGGTTCAACGAATCTGGTACCAGTGATTAAAACATCATTGCCGTAAGTCTCTGGCAGGTTAGCTGAGCTTGACGGTTCAGCAGCGGATGGATTAAGAACAGTTTCGTTAATAGACGGCCTAGGAAGATCTGATTGAACGATGATAGCAGGGTCTTCCGGTGCTTTAGTTTGTTCCGGGACAAGAGTCGGCTACGCCGGTTCAGCGGCTTTTGGATCTTCAGTCGGTTTTGCCACTTCTACTTTCTTGGGCTTTGCTTGGCCACTAAGAAGGATTTGATGAGTCAGCATAACGATACGGGCATAAAGATGCAGAAGAAGGACAATTATCTTTACCAGGGGGCGGCCTTAAAAGCCGGCAGCTGAGTTTGTGAAGAATCACCAGAGGAGGAACGAGCAATCTCCTGCAAAGTGGAATTATAGTTGAGTGACTTATAAAAGTGACTTGTTCATCAGAGTTAAGATGTAAAAGAACCTCATTTTGGCGTTTCCGAGGAGTTTTCGGTAAGCAGGAGGGGAACTCATCGTCTCCACTGGTCCGGGTCTGACGACGGCTCTCATGTTGCTATTCTTTCAAAAGAAAATGAGGATCTAAATAAGCCAAGGGGTGTGAAAACCTTACTTTCCGGGTTACCCGCCGAAGTTTCTACCTTGGTAAAGGTTCTGAGTCAGAGGAAATAATAGTTACCTCTTATTCAACTGCCTGGCTGGCCCCCGTGTCCTCCTGATAATAGTCAGTGTCAATAAGGTTGTTAAAAAACAGGCCAAGAGAGTCAAGGGCTACCTCCGACTCAGAGATGTCATCCAACTTGAATAAGTCAGAAGAAGTTGTTTTCTTCTTAGATTTTCTGGCGGTTTTCTTGGCGGCTACTGTAGCAGCTCTAGCTTTTTTTTAGCAGCCTCATGATCATAGTTGGCCTTCCAAAAGTCAGATTTAGCATGTAGAAAAAAGCATGTTGGAACTCATGCAAATACTTAACTGCTGAGGAAAAAGGAGTCAAGAGGATTTACCTCTGGTGCCGGGTTAAGCTTGCAGAAAGGATTCAACCCTACTTTGCTACTGTCTTCATATTTGCTGTTGACGAGGGTGGTCGCCATTTCAACAATGGCTTCTTCGGTCAGACGTAGGGAGCTATGACGTAATGGATCGTCTGTTCCTCCGGTATAGTTGCACATCAAGTCGGGTCGGCGGCTCAGAGGGATGATCCGCCATGCGATCCAACAACGGATCAAGTTAACTCCAGTTAAGCCATTTCCTAGCAAGGCTTGAACCCTTTTGATTGTTGGGATAAGTTTCTTGCGTTCAGTGACAGAAAGTTTATCAGGGAGTGAATATTTAGCTGTCAGGACCCCGATTCCAAGTCACATCGATCTAGCCGGTAACAACTCATATCACTTTGCGGCCTCACGCACGGTATCCCGCGGGTGTCGCCTTACCATGGCCCGGGACCGGCTGCGCCTTTTGGCTCATGTATATGATAGTGTCGCTAGCATCCATATGACAGAGAACCCGGGCCGACATGGCTAGTCGTGAAACCAAAGCGGCACTAACCCATGGGAACAGGCATACATGAATCAACCTCGAGCATGTCGGTCAACAATGTGTGACTCCGGGCTGTAGCACTGGGCTAACAGGACTCCGGGGACCCCGGGCTGTAGCAGGCTAGGCAGGACTCCGGAAGTCACCGCATGACATTTCCTCGAAGGGACAGACATAGGAACGAAGTGAATCACATGCCGGCCAGTCAAGTGTCCTGAGCAGTAGTGCTGGGCTAGCAGGACTCCGGTGAACCGGGCTGTAGCGGACTACTATGGCTCGAGGAGCACTAGACTACATTTCCCCATAAGAAAGGATGCCAAGGATAAACAACTAGATTGTCGGATCCCACACATACCAAGCATTTCAATCATACACACAATATGTGTAAATACAACATGGCATCACAACAAGACTCTATGACTCAAGTATTAATTCATTAGGCTCCGAAGAGCCAGATATTACAAACATGGGTCTCATGACCCAACATTCAGAGCATACAAGTCAAACACATGCGGAAGCTTAACATGTCTGAGTACAAACATCTATAAATGAAAAGGCTAAGAAGCCTGACTATCTACCAGATCCTGCCGAGGGCACAAGATCGTAGCTGAGGTATGAAGCTAAACGTCGAAGTCCATGCGGAACTACTAGCGAGACTGAAGTCTCTCTGCAAAACATAAATTAAGCAAACATGAGTACAAGAGTACTCAGCAAGACTTACATCAGAACTAGCTACATATGCATCGGTATCAACAAGGGGGGGGGGGGGGTTGGTAGAGTTTAACTGCAGCAAGCCAGCTCTGACTCAGTGGCTACTCTGAACTACGACTGCAAGCAATTCTTTGAGGTGGCGCACACGAGTCCACACATTCACCATTCAATACACCACTATGGATCCGCTCCCGTCTCCCTACGAGAAGGCCATCCATAGCACTCACGCTTATCTTGTGAGTTTTAGGGTATCCACTTTCACTTGTCTATGAACTGTTATAGGTAACCCAGAAGTCCATTACCGCGGACACGGCTATTCGAATAGATGATGTTAACCCTGCAGGGGTGTACTTCTTCACACACGCTCTCACCACTTACCGCCGTTTACACGACATGTACTCGGCAACCTTCAAGCGGAAGCCCAACGAGGGTGTCGGCCACGGCCTACCTAAACACCTAAGTCTCTAGTCCAGGTTTATCGCCTATCCAGGTTCCATCCGCAGGGAGTCCGGCCGAGGTTTCCACATACGGCCCCGAACAATGTGTACAGGGTTTCGAGACACCAAACGGGCGCCCGGCATGCCCGACCACGGTGTATCTACCGCAACATAGCCCACCCCTGGGGTCAGCGCTACGCACGGCCGCCAACACATAACCTACAAACACCAGAAACTAGTTGCAACTCCTGGACAGAGTACTACGGTGATTAAGAAGCCGAGAGGGTCAATTAAGGATCCCAATGAGTGGTAGTAGCTGTTCATGGATCACAGACACAGAACTCAGTTCCTGAGGACGGCTGCAATGAGACAACCCACCATGTACTCCTACATGGCCTCTCACCGCTACCTTTACCAAATCGTGTTCACACACTTAGCTCACACACTGTAGGACATGTTTACACACCTCCGGTTCATCCCCGATGAACCAGACCTGACACGACTCTATGCAATGGCAGGCATGACAAACAAGCATGAATGAGTAGGCACATTAGGGCTCAAACAACTCCTACTCATGCTAGTGGGTTTCATCTATTTACTGTGGCAATGACAGGTCATGCAGAGGAAAGGGGTTCAACTACCGCAACATGTAACAGTTGAATCGTTGTTGTCCTAATGCAGTAAAAGAGAGCAGGAGCGAGAGAGTAGGATTGTATCGGAATGAACAAGGGGTTTTTGCTTGCCTGGCACTTCTGAAGATAACATTGAGTCTTCATCAGTGTCAACGATCACAGCGTCAGAGCAGCGTCTACCGAGAGGGAACAAACACCGACAACAGAGAAAGAAACACAATCAATGCAATGCACAATATGATGCATGATCATGACATGTCAATATGCTGTGGTTTGAGCTAATGCAACTAGTAACATGTTAAATGGAGTTGGTTTGAATACAAGATTCAAATTCAAACTCCATATATGATTAGTTAAATGCCATTTATTTGTTTTATCCAAAACAGAGGACAAACATTGTTCAGACATGCATGAAAATGCCATAAACAGATTCCTTGATTTTTTCTGATAATTTTTCATATATAATTTATTTCATTTGGAGTTACGGTTGATTTTCTATGATTTTTAGAAGTTTTTGGGTATTTTCTGGAATTTCCTGATTTATTTTAAAACCAGAAAATGATTTACTGCGTCAGCATGATGTCACTATGACGTCATCAGGTCAACATAGCTGACCGGGGTCAAACCTGATTTGTGGGTCCCACATGTCGGTGTAACAGGGTCAGCAGCAGAGGCTGGCCAGTGGGGCCAGGTCAACGCTGAGGTGGCAAGGTCAAACTGACCAGTGGGCCACGGGCATTAGCTTAATCTAAGCAGGGGGATAAACCTGCGATTAATTAAGGGTGTGGGTCCATTTGTCAGTGACTAGGGGTTAGTTAAGCATGTGATTAACCCTAAACTAATGAAACCACGTCACCTAATCCATGGTTAACCGCCGGTGACCGCAGCCGACGGCGGCGGCACGCCGGAGATGCTCGGGCTCGCGCTACAGGCAGCGGTTTGCGGCGGGGTTTGGCTCCACGCGAAGAGCACGCTCACGCGCTTCCAACGCAGCAAGCAGCGGTGGCTGGGGTGCACGGAAATGACGCCGACGGCGAGAAGCGCGGCGGCCGGAGTTCGGGCGTCGAACGAATCGACGTCGCAGGGCACGGCAGGAGCAACAGGTGGTGGCTACGGCTCCGTGGTGATGCGCTGAGCGCAGTGGCGCGCTCGGTTTCGAGCTCCGGTGGACGTGGCCACGGCAGCGAGGGGCTCAGGCGGCGACCGGAGCTCGGCGTCCGTGCAGCTAGGCCCTAGAGGACGCGGAGAGGCCAGGAAAGAGGGGGAGTCGAAGCGGGCGCTCACAGGGAACACACAGGGATGGTCAGCGGCCTCGCGGACGCGTCGGAGATGGCAAATCGACGGCAGTGAGCTTCGGCACCCAAGGAGGAAGACGATGATGGTGACGGCGCTTCGAGGCTTCCGGCGGGGCGCGGCTCGGTGGAGAGGAAGAGGAGGACGCGGCGGTGCTTCTGGGCTGCTCGAGGGAATGAGGGGGAGGCGATGGTCGCAGTGGTGCTCGTCGTCGACGGCAGGCGCGTTCGGTCTAGCGGGAGAGGAACGAGGGAGAGGCAGAGGAGGGGAGAGTGGCGTCCGAGGGGTCGAGGCGGCGCCGAGGAGAAGACGCGAGGCGTCGCGGTGGCCAGGCGACGCAGGCAGGTAGCCTGGTGGCATGGCGCCCGCGCACGCGCCGTGCGTTGTCCCTCCTCTGCCTACTGGCAGAGATTGGGGGTGACTAGCGCGGCCAGATGGGCCGGGCCGTGCTGGGCCTAGCCAAGTAAGCAGCAGGTAAACCCCCCCTCTCTTTCTGTTTTATCTAATTCTGTTCTGTTTTCTATTTTGCAGGTTTGTTTTGAATTTGGTTTTGAAACCAAATCAATTTTGTTGCTTCTGGAAATATTTTTAGAAGCTAAAAGAATTAAACCAAAGCTCCATAAAATATTTCAGAATTATTGGACATATATTCATTTAATAGTAGATATAAATCCAATTCAAATAATTATTGATTTAAAATCAGAGCCCAAATAATTCCTTAGAAATGTTCCAAAATTTTGGTTTGATTTATAACTCTTGCCAAAATTGTCAGAGCTATTTCTGGGGCATTTTGGATTTACTGATTGCAATTTTAGGGTTTCTTTCCCCTTTATTAAAATGATTTCCGAGGCTTTCAATTTCCTCATTTCAAATTTCAGAATTTAGACATGGTGCACACATGAAGCTAGCCTAGAGCATTACCAGAAGCTAGGGATGTGACAGCTCACCCCTACTAAACAAGAATCTTGTCCCGAGATTCAAGTGTAGGGTAAGATGGTGGGGGAACGCAACTAATGCAATCTTCACGACCCAGGTTGCACTTCAAATGAACGTTGATTCAGTCACCATCTTTGTTTCAATGTCTTGCTCTGAGAACTCCAACTAACATGACAATGAGAGGAAAGGGAAAACTCCAGAAGGATCGATCTTCTCGAAGATCGAACAACTCAGGATCACTCATCGAGTGAGACATTGAAACATCTCTCGAGCTGAGACACGAAACACATCGAGAGTGATGGAAGAACAAGCGACGGGGTTTGATTTGGTTGGCAACAATTCCATGCTTAGAAAGATGGTGGATGTTGTCAAGGTGGCGAGGAAATAATTGCCATGATCCCATAACGGGGCACCTCAGGGAAGGTTACTCGAAGAACTATTCCCTTAAGTGGCAAAAGAATTACTTTTGATACGGAGATCATTGGAACTCTGCTTACTAGCCTAAGGCAATTTACAAACGATCATTTGATGGAGTTCGAAAGAGTGGCATACTCAAACTAAAGTGGATGATATGGACTACCTTGTTGAAGACAACGCAATGGATGACTTTTGCTTATCCCCGGAAATGGATGGGACCCATGACAAGTCCACTTTTGAATATGATCCTGGACAACAACTATTGAGGTGCAAGCTGGGAACAAAATGCAAATGCTGGGAATGATTCTGGTAACTGGGGGAAAACTCAACAGTTGAGAGTGAGTCCACTATTTGAAAAGGTTATAACATAGTAAAACCTAGTTCTTGTGCGTGCTCTCAAGAACTTGAGCATCTCCATATTCATCAAGGATTTACCAATATCCGTGTCAAGGATCCTGGCAACACAACATACCACCATGATGAATGGTGATGGATGATGCAGATGCAAAGGAAGATAACACTTTCTCAGATTTCACCTTAGCGAGGCCAAGGAAACAAAATCTGGATGATCGATTGAGAGACATTTAGCACTCCGCTTCTAATGTTCTCCTTGATGTGCTAGGATAACCCATTTATAGATATGGTTTGATATATAGAACATCAAGTAAAAGGTCAGACTTCGGGAGCACAAGAATCCGTAAGGATTAACTATGGAGGTAAATCCTACGAAATCCTTATGGGGAGGTGGCCAACTTCCTCAATCAAGATACTACAATAATAGGTCTTCCGGCTGGGTGTGTTGGCCACGACATCCACTTTACCGGTTACAGAGAGACCAATATTATAGTTCTTGGAGTGTGTTCCAACCATCATATCTGCCTGAGATTCAGATCTGGTTGGTGTCAAGATATTCCAGACTCATCACGTCTAGAAAGAAAAATGAAAGTTTGCAACACAAATCGATGAGATGATGTTGCGAGACTCTCGGGGGAATGAACTATGGTAGTAATCTTCAAAACATGAGCTGGTTCTGCTACACACATGTGAACATGTTGTCCAAGACAAGCATGACCATAGAGTAGTCTTACAATAAAATACTACTGAGTTCAGGTGGGAAACCATCATTGCGGATAACGAAGTCCTTGATTAAGCCCGGGTTGGCTCTTAAAAAGGAACTTCTTCTCCTTGAACAAATCAATCAGTGGCTTGGTGTGCTAGGGACACGTATAGAATGAGGGTTGCAAGTCTCCAAACCACAGAATACTTCGCACATATGCATGAATGATTTGGGATGATTCCGGAGGAGGCAAAACAAACTTTCTCTAATTCACGGCGGCAACTTGCATCAAATGCACATGAATTAAAGGAAGTCACTTCTTTCATCCGAACATATGCTTCATGAACGGAACACGAAGATAATGCTTATAAAGTTTCCAGTACTAGCTGGAGGTTCAACATGAACCATGGGGGAGACAAAATGTTGCTGATGGGCTCAATAACAACTCATCGGAATTTCCGTATCACTGGACTTCCACCATCATGTGAACAATGTGATAGTATTGGTCAGACCAAAGATATAATGGTGTATGCTTGAGGGACAATCGCAAGTAAGACAACATTACGAACATCGTTGGTTCTGATTTGATTTGACAATAGCCCATACTCAAATCAAGGATTGGTCAAGATAATAGATCCGACAACTGATCACGGGGATCAGTCGATGAAGATATCATCTTTCTTCAACACACACACGCACACACAAGGATATCCCTTAGGGATGAGCGTGGTAGGATAAGCTTTTATCTTCCAACTCTCCAAGTTGTTGTTAAGCTTAACCAACTAGCTCAGGGGTATCCAACACAGGTTCTTGGGGAAAATTGGTTTATCGGAAAACCAACTTGATCACGAACTCAACATAATGGTCAGGTGACAATCTGGTAACACCTCCGAGAAGATATTCGGAAAATCACGAACCACCGATATGTTATTAAGCTCGAGAACAATCTTGCTTTTTCAGGGCAAGACGATATGATCGATAGAGCAAGGGTTTGGCAGAATCCTAACTCGTTGATCGAAGAGTGCACCAGGAGATAAGGACTAGGTAGCACAATCTATCTTAGAATGATGATTCAATAACCAACACGCTAAGAAAGAGAATATTGTCCATTAACTACCAAGCAACGGAGTTGCTAGGGGTATTGATTTCACACATCACGACTCACTTGCCAGCATTCCGGTTGCAACAACACGGAAACCGAGAAATGAATAATGATGGAGAGAGTATCACTACGTCAAGAATTCATGAGAGATGCTGCATTTCCTATGACAATCCTGACATAAAGGGGGTAATACTCCGAGGTAGAACAGAACAAAAGCTGGATTGGCATTTTGATCTGCAGAATACAACCACTTTGACCCGATCCCAGAAATGGATGAGGTACTGGAGTTTGTTTCTCCTAGTCATTCTGAAATAGAACGGCTTGACGAACCACAAGAGTACTAGGCATCGATGAACACGAATGCATACATACTCCTCACTATCAATTGATAGACGAAGATCGAAATATAACGGAAGGGGAACAACTCAAAGGTACATATAACTTTCTGAGTTGTGGATGCATAGATTAGTATGTCGAACGAGTTCAACATATTTCTTCCGGATAACCCATGCAGAAAGGTAGGGTTGGCAGAGTCACAACATAGAATGGAGAACTCATCAGGAGCACTCTGTCGTGACCTTTTGGTTCAAAAGAACTCCTGCCAAGAATGGTTCATGATAATTGGAAGAAGGATATACCACGAACCTCGAGGACTATCGCAAAGGTTACTAATATTCTAAAGGAACTAGCAACACTATCAACATGAGGTAAGTAGGGTGAATCTCGGGTTCAAGAACCCATGAATAGAATACCTACCACTACATGGCATCACGGGATGCTTTCGAGAATGGTGGCCAGAATTATCACACCGGGAACACAAAACATGGCTAGATTACTAGGTGACTCCCCAAAACACCTAGGGTCATGATAATAGCTCCAACATATATGTCGAGGCAACAGAGTACCTCAACTCACCGACTAGAGTGCTTAATCTGGCCCAAAGGGCATCGGGATAGGAAGATGGATTGCAAATGCATCAGACTCATTAGAAACCTGGGATGACTCAGACAGCATAACGACTGTAAATGCTCAAAAAGTTTTGAGACATCCTGCAAATTGGTGGCATAACCACTCAGAAGCACAATATCAAGGTTCCGAGACCAACTATGAACACACGGAAGTAGTAGGAACTGAACTGAGGCTTGAACTCAACAATCCTAGTCAACTACGGTTTAGTAACACGTCATCCTGTGAGATAGAATAGAAGCCTAGTTCTTAACCCCGTAGAAAAGATAAGGTGACTCAGATCAGAAGGTCATGAGGATAAGGAGTAAAAAGAGCCTTACGTTCCCTTCCACAATCAATTCCCTTATATAACTAAAGCATTCCTAGACACGACTTCGAGCGGTTTGGCTTGGTAATCCTACAGGCAGTCAGGCTCTGATACCAACGCTGTCAGGACCCCGATTCCAAGTCACATCGATCTAGCCGGTAACACCTCATATCACTTTGCGGCCTCATGCACGGTATCCCACGGGTGTCGCCTTACCATGGCCCGGGACCGGTTGCGCCTTTTGGCTCACGTATATGATAGTGTCGCTAGCATCCATATGACAGAGAACCCGGGCCGACATGGCTAGTCGTGAAACCAAAGCGGCACTAACCCATGGGAACAGGCATACATGAATCAACCTCGAGCATGTCGGTCAACAGTGTGTGACTCCGGGCTGTAGCACTGGGCTAACAGGACTCCGGGGACCCCGGGCTGTAGCAGGCTAGGCAGGACTCCGGTAGTCACCGCGTGACATTTCCCCGAAGGGACAGACATAGGAACGAAGTGAATCACATGCCGGCCAGTCAAGTGTCCTGAGCAGTAGTGCTGGGCTAGCAGGACTCCGGTGAACCGGGCTGTAGCGGACTACTATGGCTCGAGGAGCACTAGACTACATTTCCCCATAAGAAAGGCTGCCAAGGATAAACAACTAGATTGTCGGATCCCACACATACCAAACATTTCAATCATACACACAATATGCTCAATATGTGTAAATACAACATGGCATCACAACAAGACTCTATGACTCAAGTATTAATTCATTAGGCTCCGAAGAGCCAGATATTACAAACATGGGTCTCATGACCCAACATTCAAAGCATACAAGTCAAACACATGCGGAAGCTTAACATGTCTTAGTACAGACATCTATAAATGAAAAGGCTAAGAAGCCTGACTATCTACCAGATCCTGCCGAGGGCACAAGATCGTAGCTGAGGTATCAAGCTAAATGTCGAAGTCCACGCGGAACTACTAGCGAGACTGAAGTCTCTCTGCAAAACATAAATTAAGCAAACGTGAGTACAAGAGTACTCAGCAAGACTTACATCAGAACTAGCTACATATGCATCGGTATCAACAAGGGGGGGGGGTGGTAGAGTTTAACTGCAGCAAGCTAGCTCTGACTCAGTGGCTACTCTGAACTACGACTGCAAGCAACTCTTTGAGGTGGCGCACACGAGTCCACACATTCACCATTCAATACACCACTATGGATCCGCTCCCGTCTCCCTACGAGAAGGCCATCCATAGCACTCACGCTTATCTTGCGAGTTTTAGGGTATCCACTTTCACTTGTCTATGAACTGTTATAGGTAACCCAGAAGTCCATTACCGCGGACACGGCTATTCGAATAGATGATGTTAACCCTGCAGGGGTGTACTTCTTCACACACGCTCTCACCACTTACCGCCGTTTACACGACATGTACTCGGCAACCTTCAAGCGGAAGCCTAACGAGGGTGTCGGCCACGGCCTACCTAAACACCTAAGTCTCTAGTCCAGGTTTATCGCCTATCCAGGTTCCATCCGCAGGGAGTCCGGCCGAGGTTTCCACATACGGCCCCGAACGATGTGTACAGGGTTCCGAGACACCAAACGGGCACCCGGCATGCCCGGCCATGGTGTATCTACCGCAACATAGCCCACCCCTGGGGTCAGCGCTACGCACGGCCGCCAACACATAACCTACAAACACCAGAAACTAGTTGCAACTCCTGGACAGAGTACTAGGGTGATTAAGAAGCCGAGAGGGTCAATTAAGGATCCCAATGAGTGGTAGTAGCTGTTCATGGATCACAGACACAGAACTCAATTACTGAGGACGGCTGCAATGAGACAACCCACCATGTACTCCTACATGGCCTCTCACCGCTACCTTTACCAAATCATGTTCACACACTTAGCTCACACACTATAGGACATGTTTACACACCTCCGGTTCATCCCCGATGAACCAGACCTGACACGACTCTATGCAATGGCAGGCATGACAAACAAGCATGAATGAGTAGGCACATTAGGGCTCAAACAACTCCTACTCATGCTAGTGGGTTTCATCTATTTACTGTGGCAATGACAGGTCATGCAGAGGAAAGGGGTTCAACTACCGCAACATGTAACAGTTGAATCGTTGTTGTCCTAATGCAGTAAAAGAGAGCAGGAGCGAGAGAGTAGGATTGTATCGGAATGAACAAGGGGTTTTTGCTTGCCTGGCACTTCTGAAGATAACATTGAGTCTTCATCAGTGTCAATGATCACAGTGTCGGAGCAGCGTCTACCGAGAGGGAACAAACACCGACAACAGAGAAAGAAACACAATCAATGCAATGCACAATATGATGCATGATTATGACATGTCAATATGCTGTGGTTTGAGCTAATGCAACTAGTAACATGTTAAATGGAGTTGGTTTGAATACAAGATTCAAATTCAAACTCCATATATGATTAGTTAAATGCCATTTATTTGTTTTGTCCAAAACAGAGGACAAACATTGTTCATACATGCATGAAAATGCCATAAATAGATTCCTTGATTTTTCTGATAATTTCTCATGTATAATTTATTTCATTTGGAGTTACGGTTGATTTTCTATGATTTTTAGAAGTTTTTGGGCATTTTCTAGAATTTCCTGATTTATTTTAAAACCAAAAAATGATTTACTGCGTCAGCATGATGTCACTATGACGTCATCAGGTCAACACAGCTGACCGGGGTCAAACCTGAGTTGTGGGTCCTACATGTCGGTGTAACACGGTCAGCAGCAAAGGCTGACCAGTGGGGCCAGGTCAACGCTGAGGTGGCAAGGTCAAACTGACCAGTGGGCCATGGGCATTAGCTTAATCTAAGCAGGGGGATAAACCTGCGATTAATTTAGGGTGTGGGTCCATTTGTCAGTGACCAGGGGTTAGTTAAGCATGTGATTAACCCTAAACTAATGAAACCATGTCACCTAATCCGTGGTTAACCGCCGGTGACCGCAACCGACGGCGGCAGCACGCCGGAGATGCTTGGGCTCGCACTACAGGCGGCGGTTTGCGGCGGGGTTTGGCTCCACGCGAAGAGCACGCTCGCGCGCTTCCAACACAGCAAGCAGCGGTGGCTGGGGTGCACGGAAACGACGCCGACGGTGAGAAGTGCGGCGGCCGGAGTTCGGGCGTCGAATGAATCGACGTCGCAGGGCACGACAGCAGCAACGGGTGGTGGCTACGGCTCCGTGGTGATGCGCTGAGCGCAGTGGCGCGCTCGGTTTCGAGCTCCGGTGGACGTGGCCACGGCAGCGAGGGGCTCAGGCGGCGGCCGGAGCTCGGCGTCCGTGCAGCTAGGGCCTAGAGGACGCGGAGAGGCCGGGGAAGAGGGGGAGTCGAAGCGGGCGCTCATAGGGAACACGCAGGGATGGTCAGCGGCCTCGCGGACACGTCGGAGACGGCGAATCGACGATGGTGAGCTTCGGCACCCAAGGAGGAAGACGACGATGGTGACGGCGCTTCGAGGCGTCCGGCGGGGTGCGGCTCGGTGGAGAGGAAGAGGAGGATGCGGAGGTGCTTCTGGGCTGCTCGAGGGAATGAGGGGGAGGCGATGGCCGCAGTGGTGCTTGTCGTCGACGACAGGCGCGTTCGGTCTAGCGGGAGAGGAACGAGGGAGAGGCAGAGGAGGGGAGAGTGGCGTCCGAGGGGTCGAGGCGGCGCCGAGGAGAAGACGCAAGGCGTCGCGGTGGCCAGGCGACGCAGGCAGGCAGCCTGGTGGCGTGCTGGGCCTAGCCAGGTAAGCAGTAGGTAAAAACCCTCTCTCTCTCTTTCTATTTTATCTAATTCTGTTCTGTTTTCTATTTTGCAGGTTTGTTTTGAATTTGGTTTTGAAACCAAATCAATTTTGTTGCTTCTGGAAATATTTTTAGAAGCTAAAAGAATTAAACCAAAGCTCCATAAAATATTTCAGAATTATTGGACATATATTCATTTAATAGTAGATATAAATCCAATTCAAATAATTATTGATTTAAAATCAGAGCCCAAATAATTCCTTAGAAATGTTCCAAAATTTTGGTTTGATTTATAACTCTTGCCAAAATTGTCAGAGCTATTTCTAGGGCATTTTGGATTTACTGATTGCAATTTTAGGGTTTCTTGCCCCTTTATTAAAATGATTTCCGAGGCTTTCAATTTCCTCATTTCAAATTTCAGAATTTAGACATGGTGCACACATGAAGCTAGCCTAGAGCATTACCAGAAGCTAGGGATGTGACATTAGCGTCAAGACGCTTAGCGCGATAACCCGACATTGGTATTTCATCAGCCGGCGATGTATATTTGCAATAGAACCAGGTTTGGTTCCAGTCCTTGGGATGGCTTGGCAAGACTACTAGAGGTAAGACAGCATCCCGTCTGCGCTGAATCGAAATCCTGCCAAGTTCCAAGCTGGGACCGTTGGTGTACTCATTCTGGCGGTTCAAATAGAAATACTCTCTGAAGAGTTCAACAGTAGGTTCTTCTTGAAGATAAACCTCATAGAAAATTTGGAAGTTATAGATGTTTGATATGGAATTGGGTCCAATGTCTTGCGGATGAAGCTTGAAAAAATGCAGAACATCTCGAAAGAATTTTGAGTCGGGCGGCGAAAAGCCCCGGTTCATATGATCAGTGAAGACGATGATTTCACGATCCTTTGGCTTAGGTCTTTCTTCGGCTGGGTCAGGGGCGCGGTAAGACATGACTCTCTTCTCTGGTAAATATTCGACAGTGACAAAATCCTTTAGAGTGTCCTCAGTGACTGTGGAAGGGACCCAGTTTCAAACCGTCGTCGTCTTCAGCGGCATGGTGAAAAGGCAATCTAAAAGGAAGTAATTTGCCGGCTCAAATTAATTGATGGAATTACAAGCTGATGATTGTAGTACAGATGTGTAATGGCGTCTTAAATTAGGGCTAATGGTATATGAAGGAAAAATAAGCCGTCACGGTAAGCCGCCATAACTAAAGATATTCAAGAGTTGCCAGCAACAAAAAATTGGCTAAGTACCGAGATAAACAAGTTTCACGGGCTGCAGCTATTATTTTGGATCAACGACTATTCAAGAAAAGAAAAATAAATTGATACGTCTCTGTTGTATCTACTTTTCCACTTTTGCCCTTGTTTTGGACTCTAACTTGCATGATTTGAATGGAACTAACCCGGACTAACGCTATTTTCAGCAGAATTACCATGGTGTTATTTTTGTGCAGAAATAAAGGTTCTCGGAATGACCTGAAAATCAACGGAAAATTATTTTGGAATATATAAAAATACTAGAAGAAGAATCCACGTTAGGGGGCCTCCACCTGTCAACGAGGGTGGGGGGCGCACCCTACCCCCTGGGCGCGCCCCCTGCCTCGTGGGCCCCACTCACGCTCCACCAACCTCAACCTTGACTCCATATATTCACGTTCGGGGAGAAAAAAACAGGGAGAAGGATTCATCGCGTTTTACGATATGGAGCCGCCGCCAAGCCCTAAACTCTCTCGAGAGGGCTGATTTGGAGTCCGTTCGGGGCTCCGGAGAGGGGAAGCTGTCGCCATCATCATTGTCAACCATCCTCCATCACCAATTTCATGATGCTCACCGCCGTGCGTGAGTAATTCCATCGTAGGCTTGCTCGACGGTGATGGGTTGGATGAGATTTATCATGTAATCAAGTTAGTTTTATTAGGGTTTGATCCCTAGTATCCACTATGTTCTGAGATTGATGTTGCTATGACTTTGCTATGCTTAATGCTTGTCACTAGGGCCCGAGTGCCATGATTTCAGATCTGAACCTATTATGTTTTCGTCAATATATGATAGTTCTTGATCCTATCTTGCAAGTCTATAGTCACCTACTATGTGTTATGATCCGGCAACCCCGAATTGACAATAATCGGGACCACTCCCGGTGATGACTGTAGTTTGAGGAGTTCATGTATTCACTATGTGTTAATGCTTTGTTCCGGTACTCTATTAAAAGGAGGCCTTAATATCCCTTAGTTTCCAATAGGACCCCGCTGCCACGGGAGGGTAGGACAAAAGATGTCATGCAAGTTCTTTCCATAAGCACGTATGACTATATTCGGAATACATGCCTACATTACATTGATGAATTGGAGCTAGTTCTGTGTCACCCTATGTTATGACTGTTACATGATGAACCGCATCTGGCATAATTCTCTATCCCCGATCCATTGCCTATGAGCTTTCCATATATTGTTCTTCGCTTATTTACTTTTCCGTTGCTATTGTTATCATCACTACAAAACACCAAAAATATTACTTTTGCTATCGTTACCTTTTACCACCGTTACCACTACTATCATATTACTTTGCTACTAAACACTTTGCTGTAGATATTAAGTTTCCAGGTGTGGTTGAATTGACAACTCAGCTGCTAATACTTGAGAATATTCTTTGGCTCCCCGTGTGTCGAATCAATAAATTTGGGTTGAATACTCTACCCTCAAAAACTGTTGTGATCCCCTATACTTGTGGGTTATCAAGACTATTTTCTGGCGCCGTTGCCGGGGAGCATAACTCTATTCTTTGAGTCACTTGGGATTTATATCTGCTTATCATTATGAAGAACTTGAAAGATCCAAGAACCAAGATTTATCCCTCAACTAAGAGGGGAGGTAAGGAACTGCCATCTAGCTCTGCACTTGATTCGACTTCTGTTTTGAGTAAGCTTGCGACACCTATGCCTGCTTCTGCTATTAATTCTGATATGTCGCATGTTATTGATGATGCCACTTCTTCTATGCATGATACTTATGATGAAACTACTTCTATGCTTGATACTACTGTGCCACTTGGTAAATTTCTTGATGAACAACTTGCTAGGGCTAGAGAGAATGAAATTATTGAAACTGATAATATTGATGAAAGTGATGATGAAGATTATCCCCCTAGATATGAATTGCCTGTTGTTCCTAAAGGTTATGTTATGGATGAAGAAACTGCTAGAGACTTTCTTGCTTGCAATGATAGGAGTGATCTTAAGAAATTATTAGCTAAGCTGAAACAAAAAACTGTGAATGCTAGAATGAAATATGATCCTGCTTATGCTACTTCACCTATCTTTGTTACTGATAAGGATTATGAATTCTCTGTCGACCCTGATATAATTACTTTGGTTGAATCTGATCCTTTCTATGGCTATGAATCTGAAACTGTTGTGGCACATCTTGCTAAATTAAATGATATAGCCACCGTGTTCACTAATGATGAGAAAACTCGCTACTATTATATCCTTAAGATATTTCCATTCTCATTAAAGGATGATGCTAAGATATGGTTTAATTCTCTTGATCCTGGTTGTGTGGGTAGTCCCCAGGATATGATTTATTACTTCACTGCTAAATATTTCCCCGTTCATAAGAAACAAGCTGCTTTAAGGGAAATATATAATTTTGTGCAAATTGAAGAAGAGAGTCTCCCACAAGCTCGAGGGAGGCTTCTCCAATTACTTAATGCTTTGCCTGATCATCCTCTTAATAAAAATGAAATACTTGATATCTTTTATAATGGACTAACCGATGCTTCCAGAGACCACCTGGATAGTTGTGCTGGTTGTGTTTTCAGGGAAAGAACACCAGATGAAGCTGGAATTCTATTGAATAATATGTTGACTAATGAAAATAATTGGACACTTCCTGATCCAATCCCTCATCCAATTCCTGAACCAACTCCTAAGCCAACTTCGAAGAAAAGGGGTATTCTATTTCTTAGTCCTAAAGTTATGCAAGAGGCAAAGAAATCTATGAAAGAAAAAGGCATTAAAGCTAAAGATGTTAAGAATTTACCTCCTATTGAAGAAATACATGGTCTTAACTTACCGCATGTTGAAGAAACACACGGTCTTGATAACCCGACACAGGTAGTAAAGGTAAATTCTCTCTATAGATATGATAAAGCAGAAATCCCTCCTACTAAGTTTGCTAGCCAATGCTTAGATGAGTTTAATAACTTTATGGTTAAGCAAGAAGATTTTAATGCTTATGTTGGTAGACAATTGAAACATAATGCTTATATGATTGAACACTTGAGTGATTATATGGCTAATGTTAAAGGTGAACTAAAACTTATTAGTAAACATGCTTCTATGGTTACCACTCAAGTAGAACAAGTACTTAAAGCTCAGAATGATTTTCTCAATGAATTGAATAGTAAAAATAATGATTTTGCTGTTAGAGTGGCTACTAGAACTGGTAAAATGACTCAGGAACCTTTATATCCTGAAGGTCATCCTAAGAGAATTGAGCAGGATTCTCAGAGAAATAATGTAGATGCACCTAGTCCTTCTAGGAAGAAGAAAAAGAAAAATGATAGGACTTTGCATGCTTCTAGTGAACCTATTGTTGAAACACCCGAGAATCCTAATGATATTTCTATTTCTGATGCTGAAACACAATCTGGTAATGAGCATGAACCTAGTGATAATGTTAATAATGATGTTCATGTTGATGCTCAACCTAGCAATAATAATGAAGTAGAGATTGAACCTGTTGTTGATCTTGATAACCCACAATCAAAGAATCAACGTTATGATAAGAGAGACTTTGTTGCTAGGAAGCACAGTAAAGAAAGAGAACCATGGGTTCAGAAATCCATGCCTTTTCCTCCTAAACCATCCAGGAAAAAGGATGATGAGGATTTTGAGCGTTTTGCTGAAATGATTAGACCTATCTTCTTGCGTATGCATTTGACTGATATGCTTAAAATGAATCCTTATGCTAAGTACATGAAAGATATTGTTACTGATAAAAGAAAGATATCGGAAGCTGATATTTCCACCATGCTTGCTAATTATACTTTTAAGGGTGGAATACCTAAGAAACTAGGAGATCCTGGAGTACCAACTATACCATGCTCCATTAAAAGAAACTATGTTAAAACTGCTTTATGTGATCTTGGAGCCGATGTTAGTGTTATGTCTCTCTCTTTATATCGTAGACTTGATTTGAATAAGTTGAAACCTACTGAAATATCTTTGCAAATGGCTGATAAATCAACTGCTATACCTGTCGGTATTTGTGAGGCTGTGCCTGTTGTGGTTGCACACGTTACTATTTTAACGGACTTTGTTATTCTTGATATTCCCGAGGACGATAGTATGTCCATTATTCTTGGAAGACCCTTTTGGAATACTGCAAGGGCTGTTATTGATTGCACCAAAGGCAATATCACTTTTCATGTTAATGGTAATGAGCATACGGTACATTTTACGAGGAAACAACCTCAAGTCCACAGTATCAATTCTATTGGAAAATTTTCAACAATTACTATTGGAAGTTTGGAATTTCCTCTTCCTACTGTCAAGAAGAAATATGATATTCTTATTATTGGGGACATGCATATCCCCATTGATGTAACCTAGTGTTATTCGAAAAATCTCCGGTTCCATGTTATTCGGAATGAGTTTGTTAACAAGACGTGATCAACCTTGTTAGTGGATTCCTTTTGATGAGCATGAGATGGATGAATTTAGAAAACACAACTCTCTATACCCTCTTTTTTACTTTCTGTTATTTATATTAAATAAAGGGAAAAAAATAGTATTTTACTGTCTGTTTTCTGAATTATCAATGCAATAAAAAAATACCTCGAAAATAAAAGTTCTCCAAATGCCCTGAAAATTAAATATGTTTTTTCTGGAATATTTGAGAATATCTGGCACTGAGAACACAATAGGGGGAGTAAGCACCTGGCCACGAGGGTCTAGGGCGCACCCTACCCCCTAGGCGCACCCCCTGCCTCGTGGGCCCATGGTGGCACCCCTCCACTTATTCCATCTACCACACACTCCTTCCTCCCACAAACATCACTAACCAGCTCAAACCCGAGTCCAAGCTCATCTTGCTGCCATTTTCGATCTCCTTGCTCAAAGCTCCATTCACAAAACTGCTTTGGGGGATTGTTCTTTGGTATGTGACTCCTCCATTTGTCCAATTAGTTTTTGTTCTAGTGCTTTATTCATTGCAAATTTTTGCTGCTTAGGTGACCTTGTTCTTGAGCTTGCATGTCAAATTTATGTGGTCAAAAGTAGTTTTAATGCATGATATATCCTCTAGGCACTTTTAGGAGTAGTTGCTATCAATTTTGTTGAGTTTGGTTCACTTTTATTTTGAAGTTACTAAAAATTTCAGAAATTTTTAGAAAAAGATGAAGAGATTTTTGAGGGCCTCATCGAGCCGAATCTCGAAGGATAAACAAAGTGAAGAGAACAAGAAGCCCAAGTATAATCTCCCTCGCACCGCGGAGGTCCGGCCGTGTGAATGGCCTTGTGATGATTTCTTGAGAGCAGCCGGGATTTATGATGATTTCTATGAATTGGCTGAGAATGTAGGTCTCACTGCCTTCCTCCACGACCAACGCGAACAATATCTCTTACTCACCAATATCTTTGTGCAAAACTTTCATTTCCATGCTAGGAGCTCACCACCTACGGTGGAATTTTATTTATATGATGAGCATAAGGATATGTCACTTCATGATTTTTGTCAGGTTTCTTTGATCCCTTTCGAGGGCAGCGTAGAGGAACCACATCGTGACGATGTGGATGGGTTTATTTATACCATTGCTGTAGGGGAAACGAGGAAGGTTTCCGACGCACGAATTACTAGCATACATTTTCCTGTTTTACGTTACTTCGCAATATTTGCTAGTAGATGTTTAATTGGTCGCAGAAACTGTGGCAACCTTAGTGCCCCTGATATTGTTATTTTGTGCCATGCCTTGTTCCGCGATGACACATTTAGTATGGGCGCTATTGTTGCAAAGCGGTTAAATTTTAACCGTACTAAGGGCCCCGTCCTTGGAGGCATCTTCGCCTCGCGCCTCGCTACACACTTTAACATACCTATTAGGCATTATGAGAAATAAGAAAAATTGCTGCCTCTTGTTTATCTAGATTATAAGAGTATGGTAGCACATGATTTTATTGTTAAGAATAGGGAAAAGGCGTTTAAGTACAAATTAATATTTGGTAAAAAATCATCCTGAGACTATTACCTTGCCTGCTCCTTCCTTGTTTGATTTATCTGCAGGCAAGTACCTTGTTCCGTTGGAGGCCATTCACGCCTACCGGAACCCTACATCAGCTACAGAGCCAGAGCCGGAACCACAATTTGATCCTCCATGATAGTTTGATTTCCAGTGGGATCCGAAGGTGATTGCCAACCAGTGGCAATCTGAGGCTTCTTCACAGTACGACCCCAACTATTACTTTGGATATCCGCCAGGCCAGCCGTGGCCATAGACCAACTTAGGCCAAAAGCCTAAACTTGGGGGAGTACGTATTTCTCACTGACATTACGTTCATGTTCACACACTCATTGCTAGTTGTCGATGCTCATACTTTTTCACTGTATCATCCATGCTAGTTTATTTTCCTTTTTATGCTTTCTTCTTGTGTGTAATAAACCTTAAGAAAAACAAAAAAAAATTAGTTGTAGCTTTTAATTAGTCTACTTTCCATGCTTGTAGTAGTAATTAAAAAGAAAACCCAAACATATCTCTCTTTCTTCTTTTGTTTGTTGGGAGCTTTCCCATGTAAATAGTTTTATTTCTTTTCTTGTTCTTTGGGGGTCAAGAGGAGAAGACCATAATGAAAATGTTGAGTGGCTCTTATATGCATTATTGTTGATCTAACAAAGAGCCCATATTACCTTGTCTTCTCTCTTGAATTGAATGCTTGCAGATTCCAACTTAGTCCAATGCACATGCACTATTATTATTATCCACACTATTCGGTCGTGCAAGTGAAAGGCAATAATGACAATATATGATGGACTGATTGAGATGAGAAAAGCTGGTATGAACTCGACCTCTCTTGTTTTTGTAAATATGATTAGTTCATCGTTCCTGATTCAGCCTATTATGAAAGAAACATATTTTCAATGACAATTAGAGATTGTAGTTGCTTATGCCATGCTTAATTAGCTAGGAGCTTATAATGGTTTACCTTGTGTGCCAACATGCTATTAAAATGGTTGTGATGTGGTATGATAGGGTGGTATCCTCTTTTGAACGATTCGAGTGGCTTGACTTGGCACATGTTCACGCATGTAGTTGAAACAAAATCAACATAACCTCTACGATATTTATTTTCATGGTGCATTATATCCTACTCATGCTTGCACTCGGTGTTGATTAATTTTAATGCATGTTTGTTGTTGCTCTCTAGCTGGCCGCTTCCCAGTCTTTTGCTAGCCTTCACTTGTACTAAGCGGGAACACTGCTTGTGCATCCAATTCCATAAACCCCGAAGTTGTTCCATATGAGTCCACCATACCTACCTATATACGGTATCTACCTGCCGTTCCAAGTAAATTTGTATGTGCCAAACTCTAAACCTTCAAATAAACATTCTGTTTTGTATGCTCGAATAGCTCATGTATCAACTAGGGTTGTCCGTATCTTCCATGTTAGGCGGGTTATTCTCAAGAGGAGTGGACTCCGCTCCTCACTCATGAGAAAATGGCTGGTCACCGGGATGCCCAGTCCCATGCTTTATGCAAATCAAATCAAAATAATTGCAAACAAAACTCCCCTGGGACTGTTGTTAGTTGGAGGCACTCGTTGTTTCGAGCAAGCCATGCGTTGATGCTTGTTTGTGGAGGGGGAGTATAAACTTTACCATTCTGTTTGGGAACTGCCTATAATGTGTGTAGCATGGAAGATATCGCCATCTCTCGGTTGTTATGTTGACAATTAAAGTATACCGCTCAAAATATTATTCATATCTATTTCAAAACCGAGCTCTGGCACCTCTACAAATCCCTGCTTCCCTCTGTGAAGGGCCTATCTATTTACTTTTATGTTGAGTCATCACCCTCTTATTAAAAAGCACCAGCTAGAGAGCACTGCTGTCATTTGCATTCATTACTGTTAGTTTACATTGAGTATGACTTGACTGGATCTCTTTTACCATGAATTACAATGTCTAGTCAGTCCTTGATCTTTAAAGGTGCTCTGCATTTATGTTTTGCGGTCTCAGAAAGGGCTAGCAAGATACCATCCTGTTATATCATATCATGAATGTTTTGAGAAAGTGTTGTCATCCGAGATTTATTATTATTGCTCGCTAGTTGATTATGTCATTGATATGAGTAAACATGAGACCTAAATGTTATTGTGAATATGGTTAGTTCATAATCTTTGCTGAAAACTTGAATGCTGGCTTTACATATTTACAACAACAAGAGCAAACAGAGTTTGTAAAAGTTTGTCTTTATCACTTTCAGTTTATCAACTGAATTGCTTGAGGACAAGCAAAGGTTTAAGCTTGGGGGAGTTGATACGTCTCCGTCGTATCTACTTTTCCAAACACTTTTGCCCTTGTTTTGGACTCTAACTTGCATGATTTGAATGGAACTAACCCGGACTGACACTATTTTCAGCAAAATTGCCATAGTGTTATTTTTTTGCATAAATAAAAGTTCTCGGAATGACCTGAAAATCAACGGAAAATTATTTTGGAATATATAAAAAATACTGGTAGAAGAATCCACGTCAGGGGGCCTCCACCTGTCCATGAGGGTGGGGGCGCGCCCTACCCCCTGGGCGTGCTCCCCTGCCTCGTGGGCCCCCTGACGCTCCACCGACCTCAACCTTGACTCCATGTATTCACTTTCGGGGAGAAAAAACTAGGGAGAAGGATTCATCGCGTTTTACGATCCGGAGCTGCCGCCAAGCCCTAAACTCTCTCGGGAGGGCTGATCTGGAGTCCGTTCGGGGCTCCGGAGAGGGGAATCCGTCGCCATCGTCATCATCAACCATCCTCCATCACCAATTTCATGATGCTCACCGCCGTGCGTGAGTAATTCCATCGTAGGCTTGCTGGATGGTGATGGGTTGGATGAGATTTATCATGTAATCGAGTTAGTTTTGTTAGGGTTTGATCCCTAGTATCCACTATGTTCTGAGATTGATGTTGCTATGACTTTTCTATGCTTAATGCTTGTCACTAGGGCCCGAGTGCCATGATTCAGATCTGAACCTATTATGTTTTCATCAATAGATGAGAGTTCTTGGTCCTATCTTGCAAGTCTATAGTCACCTACTATGTGTTATGATCCGGCAACCCGGAATTGACAATAATCGGGACCACTCCCGGTGATGACCGTAGTTTGAGGAGTTCATGTATTTACTATGTGTTAATGCTTTGTTCTGGTACTCTATTAAAAGGTGGCCTTAATAACCCTTAGTTTCCAATAGGACCCCGCTGCCACGGGAGGGTAGGACAAAAGATGTCATGCAAGTTCTTTCCATAAGCACGTATGACTATATTCGGAATACATGCCTACATTACATTGATGAATTGGAGCTAGTTCTGTGTCACCCTATGTTATGACTGTTACATGATGAACCGCATCCGGCATAATTCTCTATCACCGATCCATTGCCTACGAGCTTTCTATATATTGTTCTTCGCTTATTTACTTTTCCGTTGCTATTGTTATCATCACTACAAAACACCAAAAATATTACTTTTGCGATCGTTACCTTTTACCACCGTTACCACTACTATCATATTTCTTTGCTACTAAACACTTTGCTGCAGATATTAAGTTTCCAGGTGTGGTTGAATTGACAACTCAGCTGCTAATACTTGAGAATATTCTTTGGCTCCCCTTGTGTCGAATCAATAAATTTGGGTTGAATACTCTACCCTCGAAAACTGTTGCGATCCCCTATACTTGTGGGTTATCATAAATCTAGACCTAAAAATCACTATAGATGAGTTCATAAGCTTGCACAAGATTTTTCTTCCAGGAAAGGGGATCTACTGATACTGAAAGTGGAAATAAAACAACTACCACATTGGTTTAACACCGTTTTCAGATCAAAGAAACTCGCGGTACAGCCTGGAAGATGAACTACGATGAACTATGAATAACATAGGGAAGCTCGCAAGCCCTAGTGCGGATCTAAGGTATGAGAAGGCAGAAACTTACAGCTGCAGATCTGCTGCGGAGGGTCACCGCCGTTATCTGGATCGACTCAGGTTGATGCAGCGGCCGAGGTTGAGGAAGATGAGGTGCTCTGCGGCGGCGGTGGAGCTCGAGCGGCAGAGGGGTTGCGAGAGAAAGAAGGAAGAAGGAGAAAAATGGGAGGTGGCTTTCGGATCTTATTTATAAGGAGACAGGGAACAGACAGGTGCAAAATACGAGGAGACCGAAGATATGGTTATCTAGCTACCAGGACACCTCGATTCTCGGGATGATCATTAAAATAAAGATCCACTGAGATATGTTAGATGAAGTGTGAAGTAATGGCATGGCGGGTTATCACAAATCCTGGAGATGACGTCATGGCAGGTTACAAATTTTCGCACAATAAAGAGCACAAGGTTTCCTGTAAGTGTTGAAGATTGACATGAGCCAGTTCAAATCAATCTAGGGCCTAATGTTGGGGATATAACTATTAGGTATGACCCGCCCAGGAGGGGCCGAGTTATACCTATGGCGATTGATGAAGCCCGAGACAGCTCTGGAAGATGGCGGTTCAGTTAAGGGCCCAAGACCCAAAGGTGACTCAAGGCCCATAGAGATAAACCACGATATGTACATAACTTGCATTGTAAGACAGGAATAGTTAGAGACCGAGCCGGATACTGTTTATGAGCCGGCCGGGGGCAGCCTTTGTATATAAAGGGACGACCCGGCGGCGGTTCAAGGCAAGAAACAACAGATCAAGAGCCAGGTTAAGCGTATTCGCTCCCTGGTCATCGAAACCCTAGCAATACCACCTCAAACTGGATTAGGCCTTTACCTTCACCGCAAGGGGCCGAACCAGTATAAACTCCTCGTGTCATTTGTCCCATTTAACCCCTTTAAGCTTCCTAGTTGTGATGGCTCCACGATTATGTCCTTTCACTAGGATATCTGCCGTGACAATTCCACGACACTACCCCTACTATGTCACCGGGTGAGGACACCGCAAGATTGAACCCAAAACTAAGCACCTCTCCCATTGCAAGAAAAACCAATCTAGTTGGCCAAACCAAACCGATAATTCGAAGAGAAATACAAAGATATTTGATCATGCATAAAAGAGTTCAGAAAAGACTCAAATAATATTCATAGATAAATTTGTTCATAAATCCACAATTCATCGGATCTCGACAAACATACCGCAAAAGAATATTACATCGGATAGAACTTCAAGAATATCGAGGAGAACATGGTATTGAAGATCATAGAGAGAGAAGAAGCCATCAAGCTACTTGCTATGGACCCTTAGGTCCGTGGTAAACTACTCACGCTTCATCGGAAGGGCAGTAAGGTTGATGCCCTCCGTGATCGAATCCCCCTCCGACAGGGTGCCGGAAAAGGACCCTAAGATGGGATCTCACGGGAACAAAGGCTTACGATGGAGGAAAAGTATTTTGATGAATGCCCCTGGTGGTTTGGGCATATTTTGGAATTTATAGTGCAAGAATTATGGTTGGGGGACTCCCGAGGTGTCCACAAGCCAGGGGGCCCCACTAGGGCACGCCTTAAGGGCTTGTGGGCCCCTTTGGACTCCTCTGACCCCCTCTCCAAGTCCTACGGGTGTCTTTTGGTCCACGAAAAATCATCGAGAAAGTTTTATTTCGTTTGGACTCTGTTTGATATTCCTTTTCTGTAAAACTCAAAAACAAGGAAAAAACAGAAACTGGCACTCGGCTCTAAGTTAATAGGTTAGTCCCAGAAATAATATAAAATAGCATATTAATGCATATAAAACATCCAAAACAGATAATATAATAGCATGGAATAATAAAAAATTATAGATACGTTGGAGACGTATCAAGCATCCCCAAGCTTAATTCCTGCTCATCCTTGAGTAGGTAAATGATAAAAACGGAATTTTTGATGTGGAGTGCTACCTAACATATTTATCCATGTAATCTTCTTTATTGTGGCATGAATATTTAGATCCATAAGATTCAAAACAAAAGTTTAATATTGACAAAAAAACAATAATACTTCAAGCATGCTAATAAAGCAATCATGTCTTATCAAAATAACACGGCCAAAGAAAGTTATCCCTACAAAATCATATACTTTGGCTATGCTCCATCTTCATCACACAAAGTATTTCATCATGCACAACCCCGATGACAAGCGAAGCAATTGTCTCATACTTTTAGTGTTCTCAAACTTTTTCAACTTTCACGCAATACATGAGCGTGAGCCATGGATATAACACTATAGGTGAGATAGAATATGGTGGTTGTGGAGAAGACAAAAAGAAGGAGAAAGTCTCACATCAACTAGGCATATTAACGGGCTATGGAGATGCCCATCAATAGATATCAATGTGAGTGAGTAGGGAGCCATGCAGCAGATGCACTAGAGCTATAAGTGTATGAAATCTCAAAAAGAAACTAAGTGGGTGTGCATCCAACTCGCTTGCTCGCGAAGACCTAGGGAAATTGAGGAAGCCCATTATTGGAATATACATGCCAAGTTCTATAATGAAGAATTCCCACTAGTATATGGAAGTGAAAAAAATATGAGACTCTATATCATGAAGAACATGGTGCTATTTCACAACACGAGTGTGGAAAAGGATATTAACATTGTCTCTTCTATCTTTTCTCTCATTTTTTAATTTGGGCTTCTTTGGCCTCTTTATTTTATTTGGGCTTCTTTGGCCTCTTTTCTTTTTTATAAAGTCCGGATACTCAACCAAACTTGTGAGGGAATCATAGCTTCCATCATCCTTTCCTCACATGGACCAATGCTCTAATAATGATGATCATCACACTTTTATTTACTTACAACTCAAGAATTACAACTCGATAATAGTACAAAATATGACTCTATATGAATGCCTCCGGTGGTGTACCGGTATGTGCAATTATCTAGCGTAGCTAATGATATCAAAAATAGACAAGCCGTGAAAACGTCATGCTAGCTATCTTAAGATCGTGCTAAGGAATATGACAATGATGGTGCGTGTCATAATATACAGAACGGTGGAAGTTGCATGGAAATATATCTCGAAATGGCTATGGAAATGCCATAATAGGTAGGTATGGTGGCTGTTTTGAGGAAAGTATATGGTGGTTTTAATGCACCGACGAAAGTTGCACGATACTAGAGAGGCTAGCAATGGTGGAAGGGTGACAGTGCGTATAATCCATGGACTCAACATCAGTCATAAAGAACTCATCTACTTATTGCACAAATTTATTAGCCATCGAAATGAAGTACTACACGCATACTCCTAGGGGGATAGATCGTTAGGAAAAGACTATCGCTCGTCCCCGACCGCCACTCATAAGGAAGACAATAAAAAAATAAAGCATGCTCCAACTTCGTCACATAACGGTTCACCATACGTGCATGCTATGGGAATCACAAACTTTAACACAAGTATTTCTACCAATCCACAATTACTCACTAGCACGACTCTAATATCACCATCTTTATATCTCAAAATAATATGCAAGGAATCAAACTTCTCATAGTATCCAATGCTCTTTACATGAAAGTTCTTGTTATATCCCTCTTGGATGTCGATCATATTAGGACTAAATTCATAACCTAAAAAAATTACCATGCTGTTTAAGACTCTCAAAATAATATAAGTGAATCATGAGAGTTCAACAATTTCTATAAAATGAAGCCACCGTCGTGCTCTAAAAAGATATAAGTGAAGCACTAGAGCAAACTGCGTGTAGCTCAAAAGATATAAGTGAAGCACATAGAGTATTCTAATAAATTCACGATTAATGCGTGTTCCTCTCAAAAGGCGCGTATAGCAAGGATGATTGTGGCAAACTAAAAAGCAAAGACTCATATCATACAAGACACTTGCTACTTCTTGAGCTTGCATTGGTTTTTCCCTTGAAGAGGAAAGGGTGATGCAGCAAAGTAGAGATAAGTATTTCCCTCAGTTTTGAGAACTAAGGTATCAATCCAGTAGGAGGAACAAGCAAGTCTCCAATCTATGCACCTGCACAAACAATCAAACACTTGCACCCAATGTGATAAAGGGGTTGCCAATCCCTTCACGGTCACTTGCAAGGATGAGATCTGAGAGAGATAGATATAAAGGATTACTAAAACGTAAAACAAAGTAAAGGTAAATAAATTACAACAAGGTATTTTGGGTTTATAAATATGAAAATATATGATGGAAAATAGACCATGGGGCCATATGTCGGTGTCCTGGGAACAGGGGTACCCAGACTTGCCTGCCTGCGGCCAATGGCGTGGCTCCACCAACGGCCTGGTACGACCCATCTTCAGCAGCAACCACCCAAGACCCTCGCGAGGGGCCAAGCCTCGCGAGGAAGACAACACTAAGACCTCCCTGGAGGTGGCCTCACTAGGCCGGCTCCCGAGGAGCGGAGATATCTATGCAAGGGGCACCTCGCGAGGTTCGCGTGACGTGAGCCATGACGACCAAGGCCAGGCGGGCGCCAGTGGGCGCAGTGTGCCAGTTTCCTATTTGGCGCTAAGGAGGCAAGCGCAGGCGCAGGGTCCCGAGGCATCAGGCAAAAGTTTCCATATCGGTGAAACAAGACCAAGACCGTCAAGACGGTAGGGCGGAGGTCATCGCGGAGCCCACAACAACGTCTCCATCAGAGCCTTTGGCAGGCGACGACCACTTTTGTCAGGATAGCTTGTACTAGTTGTCCCCCTTCAAACTTGGCCGTTGTGGGATCCGTTCCTGCCTAAACATTTGGAAAGAGGACCAAGGCCACTATAAATAGGACTTAGCCACCACCATAGAGAGGGATCGGATCCATCCCACCCTGACCAGCTCACCAGCTCATCAAGCCCAAGAACACCTCACCTCTTGAGGCTATTCATCCACTGTACTAGTTCATCCTCAGCCCCTTGAGGCAATCCACCACACACCGGAGTAGGGTATTACACTGCAAGGTGGCCCAAACCAGTATAACTCTCATGTCTCTTGTTCTTTGGGTCTGACGAGCTAGGCCGTGGGATTGTTGAGAGAGCGAGTTAGGAAGAGAGTATTTTTCATGCGCACCCTAGAGTTTGAACCTCACAAGGGTTTGCCGGAACCCGTAATCCAACATTTGGCGCACCAGGTAGGGGTGCATCGGAGCTCCGCCTCTCCGCTTGTTCCGCCCCTCTGCCCGCTTTGTCTTTCCGTTCGTCCCTCATGGCAGGCGTCATCCCACCGGCTAGATCGACCAGCATGCACGGAGGCGTCATGGGCCTCCGGGCCTTCACCCCCGCCTTACGACAGGTGCACTGGTCGTGCAAGTTCAAGCCGGATATGCCACCTCGCTACGATGGCGTGGCGGATCCAGCCGCCTTCCTACTGGTGTATGAGGAGGCCATTCGGGAAGCCAGAGGAGATGACAGGGTCATGGCCAACTGGTTCCCCATGGCCCTGGCTGGTGCGCCACGTGCCTGGCTGCTCAGCCTGCCAGGATCCTCGGTGGCCTCCTGGGAAGAGCTGCGTGGTCTCTTCGTTGCGCGCTTCACAGCACCAGCGCCCCTCGCCATTGCAACCATCCTCGGCAGCTCGCAGGCACCGCCCTTAGATCGCCACGTCAATTAGTTCTTCCGCCAAATGGGCGCCTCCTCTATGCATCAGGGACCTTCCCCGGGATGGGCGGCGCCCAAGGCCGACCTCACCTTTGACTCAGGGGACCATCCGGCGACCACCGCTGGCTCGGGTGCGCTCCCGATGCTTTGCACACCCACCATCTGCAACGTGGCGGTAACCAAGACCCTCATTGACAGTGGGGCTGGCCTTAACGTGCTATCGGTGGAAGCTTTCGGCTTGCTTCACGTACCGCACGGCCGGCTCCATCACACCAAGCCCTTCTCTGGAGTTGGCAGCGGTTCCACCAGCCCCCTGGGGTAGATCTGCCACCCAGTCACCTTTGGTACTCGCGACAACTACCGCACCGAGCTTATCGACTTCGACATCACTCGCATCGGCCTCCCGTACAACACCATCCTCGGGTACCCAGCCTTGGCTCAGTTCATGGCAGTGATACGTCTCCACCGTATCTATAATTTTTGATTGTTCCATGCTATTATATTATCCATCTGGGATGTTTTATATGCATCTATATGGTATTTTATATAATTTTTGGGACTAACCTATTAACCTAGAGCCCAGTGCCAGTTTCTTTTTTCCCTTGTTTTTGAGTATCGCAGAAAAGGAAAACCAAACAAAGTCCAATTGACATAAAATTTCACGGAGATCATTTTTGGACCAGAAGAAGCCCACGGAGTACTGAAGATGGGCCAGAAGAGTCCTGAGGCCACCAAGAGGGTGGGGGCGCGCCCTACCCCCTGGCGCACCCCCTACCTCGTGGTTGCCTCGGAGACCCCCCTGACTTGTTCCCGACTCCAACACCTCTTATATAACCCCAAACTTCCAGAAAGAAACCTAGATCGAGAGTTCCGCCACCAGAAGCCTCTGTAGCCACCAAAAACCAATCTAGACCCGTTGCGGCACCCTGCCGGAGGGGGATCCCTCTCCGGTGGCCATCTTCATCATCCCGGTGCTCTCCATGACGAGGAGGGAGTAGTTCACCCTCGGGGCCGAGGGTATGTACCAGTAGCTATGTGTTTGATCTATCTCTCTCTCTCTCTTGTGTTCTTGATTCGGGACGATCTTGATGTATCACGAGCTTTGCTATTATAGTTGGATCTTATGATGTTTCTTCCCCTCTACTCTCTTGTGATGAATTGAGTTTTCCCTTTGAAGTTATCTTATCAGATTGAGTCTTTAAGGATTTGAGAACACTTGATGTATGTCTTGCATGTGCTTATCTGTGGTGACAATGGGATATCACTGATCCACTTGATGTATGTTTTGGTGATCAACTTGTGAGTTCCGTGAGCTCGTGAACTTATGCATAGGGGTTGGCACACGTTTTCGTCTTGACTCTCTGATAGAAACTTTGGGGCACTCTTTGAAGTTCTTTGTGTTGGTTGAATAGATGAATCTGAGATTGTGTGATGCATATCGTATAATCATACCCACGGATACTTGAGGTGACATTGGAGTATCTAGGTGACATTAGGGTTTTGGTTGATTTGTGTCTTAAGGTGTTATTCTAGTACGGACTCTTGAATAGATCAATCAGAAAGAATAACTTTGAGGTGGTTTCGTGCCCTACCATAATCTCTTCATTTGTTCTCCGCTATTAGTGACTTTGGAGTGACTCTTTGTTGCATGTTGAGGGATAGTTATATGATCCAATTATGTTATTATTGTTGAGAGAACTTGCACTAGTGAAAGTATGAACCCTAGGCCTTGTTTCCTAGTATTGCAATACCGTTTGTGTTCAGTTTTATCATTAGTTACCTTGCTGTTTTTATATTTTCAGATTACAAAAACCGATATCTACCATCCATATTGCACTTGTATCACCATATCTTCGCCGAACTAGTGCACCTATACAATTTACCATTGTATTGGGTGTGTTGGGGACATAAGAGACTCTTTGTTATTTGGTTGCAGGGTTGTTTGAGAGAGACTATCTTCATCCTATGACTCCCACGGATTGATAAACCTTAGGTCATCCACTTGAGGGAAATTTGCTACTATCCTACAAACATTTGCACTTGGAGGCCCAACAACGTCTACAAGAAGAAGGTTGTGTAGTAGACATCAGGCAGCAACTCACCCTGCATACAACCTTATGAAGATGCCGGGGAGCAACGACATCCTCACCGTGGCTGGAGACCCCAAGGAGGCCCTGATGGCCCTCAAGCTCGCCTTCAGGACCGCGGCAGTGGCACACCCCGCAGGTGAAGCAGTACCTGGGTCCCAAGGGGTTGTGCCGGTGAAGAAGAAGAAATTGTTCTCCCAAGATCAGGCCAAGACGAAGCAGGTGCCAGTCGACGAGGACGGGGCCTCCGGAGCCACCTTCACCATAGGTGCCGACCTCGCCCCAAACCAAGAATAGGCGTTGGTGAACTTCCTGCGCGTGAATAAGGAGGTATTCGCCTGGGAGCCCAAGCAGCTGGTCGGGGTCCTGAGGGGGATAATCGAACATCACCTAAGGGTGTGCCTGAATGTGCACCCGGTGAAGCAGAGGCGCGGCGACAGTCCACAGAGAAGTAGTCCTTTATCATGCAGGAGACCCGCAAGCTGCAAGATGCAGGTGTCATCCGCAAGGTTCGGTACCCAAAGTGGCTGGCGAGCCCGGTGGTCGTGCCCAAGAAAGGCGGGAAGGAATGCATGTGCGTTGAGTTCACCAACCTCAACAAGGCTTGCCCTCAAGACCCGTTCCCACTCCCGCGCATTGATCAGATCGTTGACTCCATGACCGAGTGCGACTTGTTGTGTTTCATAGATGCTTTCGCAGGTTACCACCAGATCAAGATGGCGGTGGAAGATGTAGAGAAGACGCCTTTTTTAACCCCGTGTACTGCTACACCTGCATGACATTTGGGCTGCGTAACGCTCGAGCAACCTTCCAGCGGCTGATGCACATCGCTCTAGGCCAGTAGCTCGAGAGGAACGCTGAGACCTACGTCGACGACATTGTGGTGAAATCTCGGGAGGCAAGGACCCTCATTCAGGATCTGGAGGAGACTTTCGCCAGCTTGCGCAAGGTAGACCTGCGGCTCAACCCGGAGAAATGCGTGTTCGGCATCCCCTCCGGCAAGCTGCTGGGTTTCCTCGTGTCGCACAGGGGGATCGAGGGGAATCTAGAGAAGGTCAAAGCAATAGAAGACATGAGCCTGCCGCAGACTCTCAAGGAAATGCAAATACTTGCGGGCTGCGTAACCTCATTGGGGCATCTCCAAGTTGGGGGAGCGCGCCCTCCCATTCTTCAAGCTGATGAAGAAGAAGGGCCCGTTCGAGTGGAATCCGGAGGCTGACATGGCGTTTCAAGACCTCAAGAGATACCTGACCAGCCCACCGGTGATGGTGGCGCCTCGTCCTCTTGAGCCCCTGGTGTTTTACTTAGCCGCCACACCTCATTCCACTAGTGCATCACTGGTGGCCGTCCGGGAGGAACGCCAGGTCAAGAGCCTGCCACCCGATGCCGCGCATCCGGTCAGGATGGTGCAACACCAAGACGGCACCCCTGAAGCCAAAACAAAGCCAGCAGATGACCGGGCACCACAAGACGGCGCTCCTGAGGCCGCGGTAGCCCCGATAGGCGATCGGACTCCTGAGGTCCCCCAGCCTCAGGGAGTGCCCCAGCCTCAGGAGCCCTTGGACTCCACCAACACTTCCGCCCTCGTTGAACACCTGGTGTACTTCATCAACACGGTGTTGTGAGACGTGCGGGCATGCTACCCCATGTCGCAGAAGCTTCTGCCCGCACTCCTCGTGGCCTCGCGCAAGTTACGCCACTATTTCCAAGGCCACCCATCAAGGTCATCTCAGCCTATCCACTGGAGAGGGTACTCCGGAGCACCAACGCAACAGGAAGAGTCGCTGAGTGGAACATCAAGCTACAGGTATTCCAGCTAGAGTTTAGCACCACCAGGGTCATCAAGGGAGCCACGCTTGCCGACCTCATGGCGGAGTGGACTGACGCCCCAGGGCCCGAAGTGGGTGAGGACCGGTCTCTCTTGCCAGGGAACGAAGCACCAGACGGCTGGGTCATGTACTTCGATGACGCCTTCGCGCGCCAGGGCGCGGGGGCTGGAGCTGTGCTCATTTCGCCCACCAAGGACAAGCTCTACCACGCTGTGCAGCTCTGCTTCCAGCGGGGTGAGAAGGTCTCCAAAAACATCGCGGAATACGAAGGGTTGATCACCGGCCTTAAGGCTGCGGCGGCCCTGGGGGTGAAGCACCTCACCATCAAGGGCGACTCCCAGCTCCTCGTCAACTTTTCCAACAAGGTGTACGAGCCGAAAGACGAGCACATGGAGGCGTACCTTGCAGAGGTACGCAAAATGGAGAAGCAATTCTTGGGCCTAGAACTACAACATGTGCCCCGCGGCACAAACATGGAAGCTGATGATATCGCCAAGAGGGCGTCAAGGCGTCAGCCCCAGGAGCCCGACGTCTTCGAGGAGCGGCTCTTCAAGCCTTCAGCGGCCCCTCTGGCCGTGGAGCCTACGCCGCCTCAGGAGGAGCTCCCCCCGCCGCTAATCTCAGGAGCTCCTGCATGCGGCCCGACCTCAGGTGCGTGCCCGCCCCTCGCACTTGAACCCCAGAAGGGGTGCTGGACTGAAGAATTCAAGGCATACCTGCTGCAAGGGGCCCTGCCGGAGAAGGAGGAGGACGCGGAGTGCGGAGCCCGGCAGGCTACAACTTACTGCATCCAGGACGGTGAGCTATACCGAAAATGACCGAATGATGTTTCCTTGCGATGCATCTCTAGGGAGCAAGGTGTCGGCGTCCTGGGAACGGGGGTACCCAGACTTGCCTGCACTGGTAAGTATCCCGATTATTGTCACTTCGGGGTTAATGGATCATAACACATAATAGGTGACTATAGACTTGCAAGATAGGATCTAGAACTCTCATATATTGATGAAAACATAATAGGTTCAGATCTGAAATCATGGTACTCAGGCCCTAGTGACAAGCATTAAGCATAGCAAAGTCAGAGCAACATCAATCTCAGAACATAGTGGATTCTAGGGATCAAACCCTAACAAAACTAACTCGATTACATGATAAATCTCATCCAACCCATCACCATCCAGCAAGCCTACGATGGAATTACTCACGCACGGCGGTGAGCATCATGAAATTGGTGATGGAGGATGGTTGATGATGACGATGGCGACGGATTCCCCTCTCCGGAGCCCCGAACGGACTCCAGATCAGCCCTCCCGAGAGAGTTTAGGGCTTGGCGGCAGCTCCGGATCGTAAAACGCGATGAATCCTTCTCCCTAGTTTTTTCTCCCCGAAAGTGAATACATGGAGTCAAGGTTGAGGTCGGTGGAGCGTCAGGGGGCCCACGAGGCAGGGGAGCACGCCCAGGGGGTAGGGCGCGCCCCCACCCTCGCATAGGAAGGCGCGCCCGGCGCCCTCCTCGGGCAAGGCTCAGGGCTCTCTTTTGGGAGGGCCTCAGACCTAGCCAACATCACAAGGGAGGCGCTCGGGCACCATGTGGAGGCGTGCTTCGCCGCATGTTTCCCTCAGGAGGGCACTGGGCGAGGAGCGCCCGGTGCTCAGGAGTTCATTGTCAAGGCGACCCAGGAGCTTCAAGAGGCAAGGGCCATACGTGGCAACCGCCGCCAACCACCCGGCGTAGCTCCCCATCCTGGCGAGGACGGCGGGCTGCGCGTCTGCGTCGACATTCTAGGGCTCAATAGGGCTGCATCTCAGGAGTGCTTCTGGCCTTCATGCATTGGTCGGTGCGAGGGTCCACCTCACAGTTATGTTCGCATACCATTTGGCTTGCTGAACGTGACTGTCACCTACCAGCGCCATCTACGGAGCATCCTAGTGGCTCAGGAGGCCAGGCATCATGAAGAGGTCGCGATGGTTCTTCAGGAGCCACCTGGGCCTGCGGAGCCTCCCGAGGCTCAGGACCCTGGCGGCTCATGAGGAGCAACCCTTCGGCGTGCATCTTCAGCTGCTCCAACACCGCTCTAGCTACGGTAACATGTGACTCTTTCTAGCTCATTCAATTGGGGACGCCCCTCGGGCAGCATCATCCCCAAGTCGCACGGGCTTGTCCCTGCGACATGTATCATTTTGCATCTCTAGCTTACTTTGATGGGCGCGCCCCTCGGGCGGCATCATCCCCAGGCCGCTCGGGTCCGTCCTAGTGGCATGTATCATTCTTGCATCTATCTAAGCTAACCTGTCTCTCTGCTTGAGTCATTTCATGATTATCACCTGCTTGCCTATTATCCATCGCATCCACCCGTGCTGCCATCGCCCCCTGCTCATCCCGCAACGGGGGCTACTCATGCTGGCACGCCGCTTGTTCTCGGGTCCGTCCCTGCAACACTGACAAACCTGAGCGGTTGAGCTCTGGCTCGCGGCATGCCCCATGCACGTCACCTCACCAGGCCCTTAGTGCCTTCATCTTCTTGCAGAACGACCAGTGGTAGACTGGCAAGCGCGGTTGCAACCTGTATTCCTCCCTCGCGCTAACCTGCAGGAACCTCCGGAGGCTGATGGCGGGCGGCACCGCGGGCTCCTTCTTTTTTCACACAATTCGCTTGCACGTTAAAGGGGGGATCCTAAGCATCGCGACTCAGGAACTCTTACTGGCTCTCCAGCCCTCACCCTTGGCCTTGACCATGGCATCGCGACCTGGCATACCAGCGGCGGCTGGGCTCGCTCGAGGGCTGGGACCCGAGGATACAAAGCACATAGAAGGACATGAAAGGAGGGGGAAGCTCGCGCGAGCCTGACCCAGTTGACACACGAAGCTGGCGCGACACAAGGAATCAACTTTGGACCGCTAAGATAAGTCTCGCACTCGGATCAGCCAAGCGCTGCGACACAGGATTCCCATCTCATGTGGCCTTGCTATGGCAACACCGCCTTCCTTTCCTACCTTCAGGTAGTTGCTTGCACGCTAAAGGGGACCTCTTGAGCATCATGCCTCAGGAGCTCTTACTGGGCCTCGGGCCGCTCACCTCCTGACCTTGACCACGGCATCGCGACCTGGCATACCAGCAATAGCTGTAGCCTGCCTGGGGACCGGGACCTGTTGGCGTAGAGCACCAAGCTACCGCGAGGTTGGAAAGGGGGGACTGAGCTGAAGCAAGACACGCAGTCGTAGATCTTCACAATAAGGAAAATATTAGCAAAAGACACTATAGATCCTTTACATGCCCCCATGTGGTTCATCTCGACTCCTCGCAGGGAACAAAAGAAGAAGGTTTCTAGGAGCCTTATCTGCAGGCGTCACCGCCAACGCCATCATCAATAGTGGGCCACGGGAGGCCGACGCCAACCCCATCCAGATCAACGACGGTGATGGGCGGACACCGCGGCTGAGCTCCGGGCACGGTGAGAGCTCGGGGGCACGTAACTGTCGTCGCTCGTCTCCGGAGTCTCGTCAGGCTCGGGAGTTGCTGGACCCCCAGGAGCCGCCGCTGCTGCTGGAGGAGCTGTCGGCAGGTCCAAGGGCGGGCTAAGCGCCTGCCGCCGCACCGTCCTGATGGCCACCTCCAGGGCAGCATTCCAGGCGATTGCCCTCCTCGTCGAAGACCTTGAAGAACAGCATGGAGGCGCCGTCGTACTTGAAATGGATGGTGAGTGCCCCCTCCGCGCGGCAAACGCGAGAGACCTTACCCCATCCGCGGGTCATGAAGACCTTGCCTGGGGAGACTACCTCAACCTCTGCCCTCGTTGCTGGGGTGTCGCACCCAGCGTGCTGCAGCCACAACTCTAGTGGCCCCCTCGACGGCATCTGTTTGGGGAAGAACGGCAGGAATCGGATCCACGTGCGCTGTAGCATCTCCGCCCACACCACGAGTTCGCGCGAGGATCCCTCGGCGTGGGTTCGCGGGGCGGCAGTGCACGCCACCACTACACGGCCACTGCGGCCGTGGTGCGAGGGGCGTTGGTCCCTACCTCCTCCTTCAGAGCCCTTTGCCTAGGCGTACAAAGGCAACGGATAGCTGTGAGGAGGCCATTCGTGCCAAGGCCTTGTCACCTCCGGCCTCACAACAACATCACGCGAGCGAGCCAGCCTCTTCTTCAGCGGGAGCGGCCCCGACTCTTCGCGGGGGCCTTCCCCTTTTCAGCAGCGGAGAACCTTCGAATCGGCGCCATGGGTGCTGCTGCAAGGCGGCCGACCAAGGAGGAAGAAGACGAACCAGGTGGAATGGAGGAAGAGATGAGAAACGGGGGCCCTGCTCCTCCCCTCATTTATAGCCAAGGGGAGGCCAACCGTCGGCCTCCACGATCTAAGGTAATGATGACCTTTTTCTGCATGCAACATGGACTTGTTGGGATAGGCAGTTGCCGAGGCAGCATGGAGAAGCGGAGACGCCGCCGACCGGTCAATCACCACACGTCAATCAAGGCCGCATGCTATTGGGGCCCGCGGCGCTCCGCACTTGACCCTTTGCTTTGCCACGAAGCCAAGTACGAGTGTGCCTTGGGCCTGGGGGCTACTGTCTGTGTCCTGGGAATGGGGGTACCCAGACTTGCCTGCCTGCAGCCCAGGGCGTGGCTCCTCCACGTCCTGGTATGACCCATCTTCATCATCAAACACTCAAGACCCTCATGAGGGGCCAAGCCTCGCGAGGCGGATGACACAAGACCTCCTCAGGGGCAGCCTCACTAGGTTGCCTCGCGAGGAGTGGAGAAACCAAGGCGAGGGGCACCTCGCGAGGTTCGCATGACGTGAGCCATGACGACCAAGGCCAGGCGGGCGCCAGCGTGCAGAGAGTACCGGTTGCCTCTTTGGTGCTAAAGGGGCAGGCGCGGACAAGGAGTCCCAAGGCGTTAGGCAATGGTTTCCATGTCAGTGCAACGAGACCAAGACCAGCAGGATGGTAGGACAGAGGTCACCGCGGAGCCCACGATGGCGTCACCACCACCAGAGCCTTTGGTAGGTGAAGACCACCTTTTGTCAGGATAACTTGTACTAGTTGTCCCCCTTCAAACTGGCCGTTGTGGGATCCCTTCCGGCCTAATATTTGGGAGGAGAACCCGAGCCTATATAAATAGGACTAGCCACCACCATAGGAGGGGATTGGATCTCATCTCATCTTGGACTGGATCCATTCCACCAGGGCCACCATACAAGCTCACCGAGCTCCAGAACACCTCTCCTCAGGAGGTTGTTCTTCCCTTGTACTTGTTCATCCTTAGCCTACAGGGTAGTCCACCACACCATAGTGGAGTAGGGTATTACACCGCAACGGTGGCCCGAACCAGTATAAACTCTTGTGTCCCTTGTTCCTCGGGTTCGGCAAGCTAGGCTTTGAGAGTGTGGCGAGAGAGCGAGCTAGGGGGAGAGAGATCTTCGTGCACACCCTAGTGTTCGAACCTCAAGGGTTTACCAGAACCCGTAATGCGAGACAGGGGTGTGAGCTGTTAGCTGACATACACGGTGGAGACGGCGGGCATCACTCGTCGTCGCACACCTTGGTGGGCAAGGCGTTCTATGTCGGATTCTACTGGCCCACGACACTCAACGACGCAGCCGAGCTGGTGAAATCCTGCGAGGCCTACCAGTTCCATGCCAAACAAATCCACCAGCCTTCTTAGGGCCTCCAGACCATCCCGCTCTCGTAGCCGTTTGCGGTCTAGGGGCTGGATATCCTGGGTCCATTCCCTTGAGCACCCGGGGGCTACCGCTACCTCTACGTCATCGTCGACAAGTTCACCAAGTGGGCGGAGGTGGAAGCCGTCTACACCATCCCAGCCGGTTCCGCAGTTAAGTTCATCAAGGGCCTCGTGAGCCGATTCAGAGTCCCTAATCGCATCATCACCGACAACGGCTCATAGTTCACTAGCAATCTCTTCAAAATATATTGTGCTAATCATGGAACATAGATATGCTGTGCCTCAGTGGCACACCCCAGGAGAACAGCCAAGCTGAGCGTGCCAACGCGGAGGTCCTGAGAGGTCTCAAGACAAGGACCTTCAAAAAGAAGCTCGAGGCCTGTGGCAGGGGCTAGCACGACGAGCTCCAGTCTGTGCTATGGTCCATCTGCACCACCTCCACCAAGCCAATAGATGAGACCCCGTTCTTCCTCATTTACGGAGCCCAAGCGGTTCTCCCTCATGAGGTCAAGCATCTCTCCACGCGGGTCTTGGCGTTTGACGAGGCACGTCAAGATGCCATGCGAGGGATGGACCTCGTGCTGGTGGAGGAACGCCGCCGCCAAGCCTCACTTCGAGTGGCAAGGTACCAGCAGGCGCTGCAACAGTACCACTGCCGCAACGTCCGCTCCAGGACGCTAGAGGTGGGCGATCTCGTCCTGAGGCGGGTGCTCTCCTGGGAAGGGCTACATAAGCTCTCACCCATGTGGGAGGGCCTATTTAGGATTTCCTGCGTCTCTAGGCCTGGCGCCGTGCACTGGAGACGCAGGACGGGATCCTCATCCAGAACGCCTAGAACATCCAGCACCTCCGGAAGTTCTACCCATGAAGCAAGGGCTAGTGCCTGTGAAGGTCTCCGCTCATGACACTCTCACATAATAATGAGTGGGGCTGTACACGCCCCGGAGTCTCCGGAGTGCCGCCCTCGGGCCTCGGGGGCTCCCTCCCACGTCCTAGTGGCAGCACTTAGCTCCGCGCTGGTGAAAAGACTAGACTATGTGCCAGACGCGGCTGTTCATTTGCTTTCTATAGCTGGTTGCGGCCTTTTTGTGAAATTTGGAGTTCTGGTGTTTCCCGATTGCCTGGTTGAGCCCTCTTTTCCTCTATTTCTTCGCTCGCTTCTTTGTTTTGCGTCAGGGAGGACGGTAGTTGCCCGACGTTCTCCCTCATGCGCCTCATGTGTGGGCTGGGCACGTGTGTGCGTGCGCTGGGCTAGCCTAAACCACAGACACACCTCGCCAAAGCCCTGTCGCCCCAGAGCTTTGACTCCCTTGATCTCCGTCAGGTGCCCTTGATTGAGCTCGTGATTGGCGCACCCTCCTAAGTCCGTGCCACACGGGTACCGCGACGCGGTGCGCTAAGCCATGATTAGCCCATGCCTGAGGGCTCGCGTAAGGAGGAGTAAGGCACCCGACAGATGACATAACAAACTCTGCAGCTTTGCGACGCCTCCCGAGGTCAGCGGCTCCCGAGTTAGCAACAAGGAGACCTCAGTAGATGCCAGGAGGTGTGATATGTCTCCAACGTATGTATAATTTTTTATTGCTCCATGCTATTATATCATCTATTTTGGATGTTAATGGGCTTTATTTTGCACTTTTATATCATTTTTGGGACTAACCTACTAACTGGAGGCCCATCCCAAATTGCTGTTTTTTTTGCCTATTTTAGGGTTTCGAAGAAAAGGAATATCAAACGCAGTCCAAACGGAATGAAACCTTAGGGAACGTGATTTTCTCAGCAAACATGGTCCAGGAGACTTGGAGTGGGTGTCAAGAAACAATGGAGGGAGCCACGAGGCAGGGGGGCACGCCTACCCCCCCCGGGCGCGCCCTCCACCCTCGTGGGCCCTCCGTTGCTCCACCGACATACTTCTTTCTCCTATATATATCCACGTACCCCCCAAACATCCAGGTGCACCATGAAAACCTAATTCCACCGCCGCAACCTTCTGTACCCGAGAGATTCCATCTTGGGGCCTTTTCCAGAGCTTCACCGGAGGGGGCATTGATCACGGAGGGCCTCTACATCAACTCCATGGCCTCTCCGGTGATGTGTGAGTAGTTTATTTTAGACCTACGGGTCCATAGTTATTAGCTAGATGGCTTCTTCTCTCTCTTTGGATCTCAATACAAAGTTCTCCTCGATTTTCTTGGAGATCTATTCGATGTAATCTTCTTTTGCAGTGTGTTTGTCGAGATCCGATGAATTGTGGGTTTATGATCCAGATTATCTATGAACACTATTTGATTCTCCTCTGAATTCTTTTATGTATGATTGGTTTATCTTTGCAGGTCTCTTCAAATTATCAGTTTGGTTTGGCCTACTAGATTGATCTTTCTTGCAATGGGAGAAGTGCTTAGCTTTGGGTTCAATCTTGCGGTGTCCTTTCCCAGTGACAGCAGGGGCAACAAGGCACATATTGTATTGTTGCCATCGAGGATAAAAAGATGGGGATTATATCATATTGCATGAGTTTATCCCTCTACATCATGTCATCTTCCTTAAAGCAGTACTCTGTTCTTATGAACTTAATACTCTAGATGCATGCTGGATAGCGGTCGATGTGTGGAGTAATAGTAGTAGATGCAGAATCGTTTCGGTCTACTTGTCGCGGACATGATGCCTATATACATGATCATACCTAGATATTCTCATAACTATGCTCAATTCTATCAATTGCTCGACAGTAATTCGTTTACCCACCGTAATACTTATGCTCTTGAGAGAAGCCACTAGTGAAACCTATGGCCCCCGGGTCTATCTTCCATCATATTAATCTTCCAATACTTAGTTATTTCTTTTGCCTTTTATTTACTTTGCACCTTTATCATAAAAATACCAAAAATATTATCTTACCATATCTATCGGATCTCACTCTCGTAAGTGACCGTGAAGGGCTTGACAACCCCTTTATCGCGTTGGTTGCGAGGTTCTTATTTGTTTGTGTAGGTGCATGGGACTTGAGCGTGATCTCCTACTGGATTGATACCTTGGTTCTCCAAAACTGAGGGAAATACTTACGCTACTTTGCTGCATCACCCTTTCCTCTTCAAGGGAAAACCAACGCAGTGCTCAAGAGGTACCAAGAAGGATTTCTGGCGCCGTTGCCGGGGAGATTCGCGCCAAGTCAAGTCAAGATTTGACTGCCAACAACGAGTCATCTCTAGCGCCATTACCAAGTCAAGACATACCAAGTACCCATCACAAACTCTTATCCCTCGCATTACATTATTTGCCATTTGCCTCTAATTTTCCTCTCCCCCACTTCACCCTTGTCGTTTTATTCACCCTTCTTCTATTCGTCTTTCCATTTGCTTTGATGTCTTACTTGGCTCGTTTGCTCATTTGGTTGGAATAGTTGTTTATTTGTTGCTAAACATAGAACCTAAGATCTATGGATCCTCATCCGCTTGCTAATCTTTTTAAGAGATCCAATTATGATGAACCAATTGCTAGTGAGTTTTGTGCACTAGATTATCTTTATGAGGTTTTGCTTGAAATTCGTGAATCTGAAAAGTGTGATGAATTACTTTATGAAGCGATTCACAATAGATCTTTGAACGAAAAGCATGATTGCAACGATTTTACTATAAATTCTATTTATGTAAATTGTGCTAATAATATGCAAAACCCTAAGCTTGGGGATGCTAGTTTTTCTATGTCCTCTACTCGTTGCAATGATCATAATTGGGGTGATTCTTCTTATGATCTTGAAAATTTATTTAAGCCCCATGATGAATATGAGATTGATAATAGTGTTTGCAATATTATTGAAAGTGGGTTTGGAAGAGTGTCAACTTTAGATCCCACATATTTGGAGAATGTTCAATCTTATGAATTTTTTGATAAAAGTGGGTTTGGAGAGGTCATGACTTTAGATTATGTTAATCCCACCGAGGGAGTCCTGGATTAGGGGGTCTCCGGACAGCCGGACTATATCCTTTGGCCAGACTATTGGACTATGAAGATACAAGATTGAAGACTTCGCCTAGTGTCCGGATGGGACTTTTACTTGACGTAGAAGGCAAGCCAGGAGATACGGATATGTATGTCTCCTCCTTTGTAACCGACCTTGTGTAAACCCTAGCCCCCTCTGGTGTCTATATAAACCGGAGGGTTTTAGTCCGTAGGACAATAGACAATCATACCATAGGCTAGGTTTTAGGGTTTAGCCTCTCTGATCTCATGGTAGATCAACTCTTTTACTACTCATATTATCAAGAATAATCAAGCAGGACGTAGGGTTTTACCTCCATCAAGAGGGCCCGAACCTGGGTAAAACATCGTGTCCCCCGCCTCCTGTTACCATCCGCCTTAGACGCACAGTTCGGGACCCCCTACCCGAGATCCGCCGGTTTTGACACCGACATTGGTGCTTTCATTGAGAGTTCCACTGTGCCATCGCTGTAAGGAAGGATGCCTCGTCTCATTGTTAGAAACAACATTACCGCTGGGGGAGCCCTAGCTGTCGGCCAAACTCTCCGGCTAGGCAGTTTCATCATGACCGCCCGTTTGGCTGCTGCACAGACGATGACTTCTCGGGTCATCGAAAACAACCTCCACGTCGGCTTGGAATTCGCCGAGCAGATGGATCCAATGGAGCTCTCTTCCCTAAACGAGCTCTTGGATCGCATCGCCGCCTTGGGAGTCACTACGGACTATGATCGGATTGGGCTTAAACCCGATCAAAGGGAGATTAACTCTCCATCGGTCACCCATCATATCGCGGTGGTGGAGGAAAAATGCGGTGATTCTTCCTCTATCTTGAGGACTAACTATGTCTGGATTCCTGAGCTCTTCGAGCCGGATACCCGTTTACGGGAGGACATCACCCAAGCCCTGAACCTAGGGTCAGGCAGCGGGCCAGACTCATCGGGCAACATCCCAGAATCTGAACTTCCAAGATTGGAAACACCTCGGCCCCTGGGTCTCAGATCGGGTAAGGGTTCGGACTCAAACACAACCACCCACCCAGACATAAACGATCTTTCCCACATCTGGCAAGAGCCCCATGAAACAATACATCATTATTGGGCCAGATTCATCCTTGTGATGAACAAGGTTAAGGACTGCCGCGAGGAAGATGCAGACTCATCTTTCTGCAATAACTGCACGGAGAAGGGAAAACTTAACGCCATAAGTCGCCGTGACATATCACGCTTCGCCGACTTGGCGTCCATAGTACAAAAGTACTTCATGATGGAAAGTGCCTGGAAAACCGAAACGAAATTTTGGGATAATCCGGCTCCGAATATACACCCAGTCCGAAGTAAAAGGGTGCACTATCATAAGACACCCGAGTTAATTACAAAGAAGCAAAAACCCTCTACAGGGCGTGGAACCGTATTGGAGGGATGGCTCAATGGACCCTGCAAAATTCATAGTACAACGGATACCATACCAACACACAGCCTTAGAGCATGTTGGATACTCCAGCAGGTGGCCAAAAGCGGCGAGGATCTTCTCATCCCAGATGCCACAGAGCACCATCCCAGGGATAACAATACGGTATTAACAGTCTTTGAGACCTTCGCATCAAATAATAGGCGCAAGCGAATGCTCCGCAGCATTGCCAAAATCTGCCACGTGGCAGCAATAAATCCATGGAGCGACACGGCTATTGCCTTCAATGCCAGTGACGAACCTAAATTCCGAATAGCCTGAGCACCAGCTGCACTGGTCCTCAGTCCAATTGTGGACGGCTTTCGACTCACCAAAGTACTCATGGACGGCGGCAGTGGATTAAACCTCATCTATGAGGAAACTCTTCAAAAAATGGAAATAGACTGGAACCGCATTGAGCAAAGTAGCACAACCTTCAGAGGAATCATCCCCAGTCGGGAAGCACGCTGTGCTGGGAAAATCACACTAGATGTGGTATTCGGCACGGCGGAGAACTATAGGTCCGAAGAAATTACATTCCAAGTGGCCTCGTTCAGTAGTGGATACCACGCCCTTTTAGGGCGGGAGGCATTCACGATCTTCCAAGCCATACCCCATTATGGGTACATGAAGCTCAAAATGCCCGGGCCCAATAGAATCATCACTCTCGCTAGTGATCCAGACACAGCACTCCACGCCAAAAACAAAACAGCCGCATTGGCCCTCGAGGCATTATCCGAAGCCCTTTCGGCTGAGGAATTAACTGCGCTACGCTCCATAGTGGACAGGGACGACGTGATACTTGACATGAGATCCAAGTCCACCTCTTTTAAACCAGCGGATGAAATAGTCAAATTCCAAGTCCACCCAATGGACCCTACAAAAACAGCCTCCATCGGGGCACAGTTAAACACCGTCGTGGACGCCGCACTACAAGAGTTCCTGCGCAAGAATTGGGACATATTCGCTTGGCACCCCTCAGACATGCCAGGAATCCCACGCAGGCTGGCCGAGCACAACCTCAATATTCTAAAGGGATTCAAGCCGGTCAAGCAGACTCTTCGGCGTTTCTCTGAACCTAAGAGACAAGCTATGGGAGAAGAACTAGCCAAGTTATTAGAGGCGGGATTCATTAGAGAAATAAAACACCCGGACTGGCTAGCAAACCTGGTGATGGTACCAAAGAAGGACAAATCCTGGCGCCTGTGTGTCGATTTTAAGGACCTCAACAAGGCCTGCCCAAAGGATCCCTTGCCCCTCCCCCGCATTGATCAAATTATCGATGCTACCGCAGGACACGAGTCATTGTGTTTCCTCGACGCATACTCTGGCTACCACCAAATCAAGATGGCGGAGTCCGACCAAGCCGCAACAGCATTTATCACACCATACGACCCCTTCTGTTTTAGCACAATGCCTTTCGGGCTCAAAAACGCGGATGCAACATATCAGCGCATGATTCAGACATGTCCAGAGAAACAGATCGACAAAACAGTAGAGGCATACATAGATGACGTGGTCGTCAAAACCAAGCACGCCAACTCTCTAATAGACGACTTGAGGCTCACATTCGACAACCTCTGAAAATACGACATCAAGCTCAATCCGGAAAAATGCGTTTTCGGTGTACCGGTCGGAAAGCTCCTGGGCTTCATTGTCTCCAGTAGAGGAATTGAAGCTAATCCGGCCAAAATCCGAGCTCTGTCACAGTTGGCTACCCCAACAGACCTCAAACAAATCCAGAAATTAACTAGATGTTGGCGGCTCTAAGCCGCTTTATCTCCCGCTTAGGAGAAAAGGCATTACCCCTTTATCGCCTCCTTCGGCGCACCGAACACTTCGAGTGGACGGACGCTGCCATAGCCGGATTGGAAGAAATAAAAGCCATACTGGCAACCAACCCAATCCTGGCCGCGCCAAACATCGGCGAATCAATGCTGTTGTACATTTTGGCAACTCATCAGGTTGTAAGCACAGTGCTCGTCGTCGAACGAGAAGCGGACGGACATAAATTCCCCCTTCAAGAGCCGGTATATTATGTATCCACTGTCCTCACTCCATGCAAGTCACGATACCCACATTATCAAAAGATAGCCTATGCGGTATTCATGGCATCCCGGAAGCTGCGACACTACTTTCAAGAGTGTTCGATTACAGTAGCCTCAGAAGTGCCACCTAATGATATTATAAACAACCACGATGCCACGTGCCGAATTGCCAAATGGGCCATTGAGCTCCTCCCGTTCTACATAACATACAAACCCCGGTGAGCCATTAAATCGCAAGTATTGGCCGACTTTGTCGCCGAATGGACGGAAGCCGAACTACCTAAAGAGTACGGCGCATACTCCAATTGGATCATGCACTTCGACAGCTCCAAAATGCTGGCTGGTCTGGGGGCTGGCGTCGTCCTGACGTCCCCAACCTGAGATATAGTTCAATACGTACTACAGATACTGTATACAGACTCAAACAACATAGCCGAATACGAAGCCCTGTTACATGGTCTCCGGATGGCAGTTTCCATGGGCATTCAACGCCTGGAGGCGCGTGGGGATTCGAACCTTGCAATATCCCAAATAAATGGAGACTTTGATGCCAAGGAGCCGAAGATGGCGGCCTATCGCAACGCCGTCCTAAAGATGTCAACTCGGTTCGAGGGGCTCGAATTTCACCATGTGGCTCGGGAAAACAATCAGGCGGCGGACATCCTCGCCTACATCGGTGCAAAACGCGATGCGATCCCCCAACATCTTTTTGGAATGGTTTTTTAAGCCATCCATGGTATGAGAAGGGGACACCGGTAACAATAGTCCGGACCCGACCAAAATGCTCGATACCGAACACTTTGACATAATCGGAGGCTTTGCCACCGAAATAACACCTTCAGCCCACGTAATAATGGCCATCATCGCCCCATGGACAAAACCATTCCTGGCCTACCTAACTAGGCAGGAACTTCCCAGGACCAAAATGAGGCACGCTGCATAGTTCGGCGATCTAAAGCCTATAGGGTCCATGAGGGAGAGCTGTATAAAAAAAGCACTACCGGAGTCCTTCTAAGGTGCATCTCCGAAGAGGAAGGGCGGAAACTTTTGGTAGAAATTCATGCCGAACTCGGCAGCCACCACGCCGCAGCCCGGGCCCTTGTAAGCAAGGCCTTCCGTACAGGTTTTTATTGGCCGACGGCCTGGGTAGATGCACAGGACTTGGTCCAACGCTGCGTCGGTTGCCAACTTTTTGCAAACCAAAGCCGCATGCCACCCACCGCCCTCCAAACAATCCCCATTACCTGGCCCTTCGCGGTCTGGGGGCTTGACCTGGTTGGACCCCTTAAATGGGGAACCCATAAGAAAAAATACTTACTGGTCATGGTGGATAAATTCACCAAATGGATAGAAGCCATACCTGTTAAAACGGCCGAATCTGGACCGGTGATAGACTTCATATCCGGGGTTGTACACCGTTATGGCGTCCCCCACAACATCATCACTGACAACAACATGAACTTTACGACCGACGAGGTAAAACTCTGGTGCAGCAACATGAGCATCAAGCTCGATTATGCTTCTGTCTATCACCCACAAACCAACGGCCAAGTTGAGCGAGCAAATGGTCTTATCATGAGTGGCATCAAACCCAGATTAGTGCGGTCCTTAAAGGAGTCTAACACACACTGGGTAGAGGAGCTCGACTCCGTACTCTGGGGGCTACGGACCACGCCGAATCGTACTACTGGATACACACCCTTCTTTATGGTGTACGACGCATAGGCGGTTCTGCCCTGCGACATAATTCATGACTCACCTCGAGTGCGCATGTACGAAGAAAGAGAAGCCAAGCTCAATCGGCAGGACAGTCTGGACACCCTGGAGGAGGAGCGCGACGTGGCAAAAGCCCGTTCCGCATTCTATCAGCAACAGGCTTGAAGATACCAAAGCAGAGAAGTACGGGCCAAAACTTACAACATTGGCGAGCTAGTTCTATGCCTGCCGGAGAAGAAAATGACCAAGCTCGAGCCCAAATGGGAAGGTCCCTTCATTATTGACCAAGTTCTGACTGGTGGAGCGTACCGTCTGCGGGATGCATCGAATAGCCAGGCTCCAAAGATTCTACGCCTAGTGCCGGACTCTATGTTCGTCTCCTTCCTCTGTCCATTTTTCGCATTTACATTATCTGTCTTTTTTCTCTTTCTTTCTTTTATTCTTTCTCAAGGCCTTCAAGGGCCAACTTGTGCCTTGCTTGCACACTATTGACGCACTAACCACGCTCATTATACCTGGGGGCTTCTTACACAGAAGCTTAATTATTTATCTAGGCTTCATGCCCCGCACATGTGTTATTCTTCCGCATGTACCTTTTCGTCGCCATTATATGCATCGATATGACTTCAGTTTTGGCCAAGATGGGTTGCCTGGCTCTTGTATTTATGCCCTACGTTCCCGTTAATTCGGCTAGGGCATAAGGGGATCACCTCTGCGATTGTTACTGCCGGGTTAGCCGGATGTGTACCTCAGACTGGGTGAAGGCGAAAGCTAGAGTTCTTAAGGGAATATTCCGTCGGTGAACAAAAGATGATTTTTATTTATTTTCCATATGTGCCCCCAGATGTTTTTGCCTGCGTTTCCTCTCACAGTCCGGACATGCACTTTAGGGCATGCGTACCCAAGGAAAGGAACCCTTAACGGAACTATTCTCCCTGGAAGATGTTTCTTACTACCCATGTAATATAACATAACTAGTTGGCTACTTGTCTGTTCAAGCACTAATGACCCCTATGCGTGGTTTCCACGCATACCCCGGTTCTTATATAACCGAGCGGGTATTCGGATACACTCCGGACTATCGGGTCCCGAGGTTGAAGCGAAAAGGTCCGCCATGACAAATGATTTACAATCCGGCTAGAAGGCATTATACATGTCACTTTAATTACATAGTCATGTAGATTGACTAAATTTCTCTTCTATACCATCCAACAGGTCGTCTAGCCTACAATCCTGTTGGGAATACTTTGCGGCTAACTCTACTTGCCCATACACTAAGCTAACGGGGATCTCTTTCCCATCGGGCCCCACAGGTCCGACCTCGGCCATGTGGTTTGGGTCAGCCTTGGTATACCGCGTCTTCACCATGGCCCAGGCTTCCCTGGCACCTTGACGGCAGGCTGATATCTTCCATAATTGGAAGCGCCGCCGTGCTCCCTTAAGCTTCTGCGCAAGCTCTCCAATGCCTTCTGGCAGGGAGACGGATGGCCACATGGCCTGGGCAATACCTTGCATCACCTGCCGAACTTGTTCGTGCAGTTGTGAGAGCTCGGGTAGAAGATCACCCATAGACCTGGGCATCTCCTCTGCGGGACGACCCGTCAGCATACCTGCAGACATAATTCTGTTAGCCAACTTCTCCGCCGCCCCCTTTTAAGGGTTCATCCAAGCACTTACTGAAAATGCCGCGCCGAAGCCGCTTATTCTCCTTCTTGGAGTCCGCAAGCTGGGCTCGAACATCCTTCAGTTCCATGCTCAGCTTGGTATTGGCATCTTGGAGATTGTTTTTCTCCCGTCTGACCTCAGTCAGCACGCATTCGCCAACCTTTAGCTGTCGTACGACATGCTGGTCCTTCGGATTCTCTCTGGATTCATCTGCAATATCTATTGTTAGATCCGCAGCCACAACTGCACGCTATATGGTACCTATCATTCTTTGAAAGAAATGTTACTAGATGGGGACTTTTTAGGTTCCTTCAATGCGGCAACGGCGGCCCGAAGTTGGGTCTTGCATTCCTCCAGCTCCTGTGACAGTCGAGTATTCTTCTCCGTAAGAACCTGCATAATAGATGATCCTTAAATCAGTTCTGCTAACTGTTTCATGTCTCAGGGGCTACTGATACATATAATCGTCAGATTTGCTTACCCGTACATCCCTTACATACTGGTTCGTGGCTCTAGCTAGACCATTTTGAGCAGCACGGAGGTACGTGTCTCCAGAATTGAAGGCATCAAATGCCTCTGGTGAGAAGCAAGTGTCACGGAGTATGGCCCGGCGACGCCTATGATTCATGGCGCTCTCCACTTCTAAATTTGTAGTGGATAGTCTATCCGCATCCTCTGTAGGGGGAGTATCCGGCATCTGCCCCATGTTGGCTTCCGCCTCTATGTCCGGTCCTGGAGCCCGACTGGTGGAAGCATGATCGGCAGCCTCACCAGACATATTCCGGCGAGCGTTTTTTCTGTTAAAGAAACATGGATGTCATTACATTTTGAGAAAGACGACAACCACTGAGCGGGTTTTTTGTCATACCTCTGCGCCGGCGTCTCCATCCTGACCGCCTTCCTTTTTGGCCTACCCGGCCTTGATGCCTCTTGTTGGCGAGTTGCTGCGGGTTCGGCACGGCGTCCCGAATGCCTTCCCTATAATACACCATATGTATATGGTAGGTGAAGTGTCTAAAAGGGGATCCTAGTTTTTGGAGTTGGGATTTTTTGGTTTTTCTTATGTGCGACGCAGGAAGCAGTCCGGGATAGTCGGCCGTAATGGCCACCATGGCGTCATCACAACTTAATTGATAGAACTGCTGGTCTATCAGCTCCACGAATATGTCCGAATCTTCTTCAAGTTCGGGACCGAGGGCCCGATCAGGGTCCTCTGGTTGTGGAGATGGGCTGTTGACCTCCCTTATGGCTTTTCGCAGTTCCTGCCGCAAAATGGAAAGGTGAGTACCTACGGCAAAGAATGCGGGAAGAATGGGAGTAAGGAGATATAACTCACCCAACTTGGAGGATTGTACATGGAGAATCCATCCCGTGGCTTGATGCGGATGAACTCCTCTTCCTCTCCTTTGAACAACTCGGACATAATTTTTGCTAAAGCAGCAGCGTTGTCCGGACCCTTACGCCCGCAACGGGTGGCATCATCTTCCCCGTTAAAGTGGTTGCACTCCCCGCATTATGCATATTGACATAACCTCGATTATTGTCAATCCTGATTGAGCCAGCGCTTTAATCCGGTTCATCAGGCAAAGGACTTCTCAGTTGTCTTCCTCCTAGGGGCTCCGTGGGCGCCAACTTCGGCGTTTCTTCAGAGGAGCATTGTTGAACTCAGGAACACCCCGCCGAACAGGGTTCGGAAGGGGGACGTCCTCCATATAAAACCATTCTGAAGGCCAGTCTTCGGACGTCTTCTTCGGAGTACCAGACAGGTATCCGGTTTCGGCGATGCGCCATATTTCGGCTCCGCCCACTTGATAAAGCGACCCCTTCTGTGTGCGGGGGACGAGGCAAAATAACCTTTTCCACAGCTCGAAATGAGCCTCGCAGCCCAGGAATAACTCGCAGAGGGCAACATAGCCGGCGATGTGTAATATGGAAGCAGTGGTGAAATTATGCAGTTGGAGGCCGTAAAACTCCAGGAGCTCGCGGAGGAACGAATGAATTGGAAATCCGAGTCCCCTTAATAAGTAAGGAACAAGGCATACCCGCTCCCCCGTAGAGGGGCTGGGGAAGCTCTCCGCTTGCTCGCCGCCATTGTAGGTGGCGAGCCCGGCTCGGACAGGAACCATATACGCTGGAGGGAGAAATCCCTTGGTCTACAGTTCGACTAATCGACTGTGTGGGATGGAACACCTCTCCCAATCACTGGGCTTAGGGCTATGGGGGCGAGAGGAGGAGCTGTGGAGGTCGGCCATGCTCGAGTGGATTTTTCCGAAGCGCGCTCCGATGGATTCTCACTGGGGGATGATGGTATGGATTGGATCTAAGAATCTCCATCCCTTTAATAGACAATTTAATTATCTGGCTAGGGGGTGAATGTAAAAATGCCCTGGCTCCTCGTATTCATTCGACGCGTGGAAGATAGCCCTTATTGGGCGCAGAAGCCAAGAAGTCCAACATTTATGGTGCCGAACACTACTTGACAAACATTCAAAATTTGGAGAAGAACCCGCCTTGCAATGCCGAAGACAATACTGCGTGTCGGACTTGACATCATTAAAGCCTGGTTCGGGGGCTACTAAGGGAGTCCTGGATTAGGGGGTCTCCAGACAGCCGGACTATATCCTTTGGCCGGACTATTGGACTATGAAGATACAAGATTGAAGACTTCGTCTCGTGTCCGGATGGGACTTTTACTTGGCGTAGAAGGCAAGCCAGGCGATACGGATATGTATGTATCCTCCTTTGTAACCGACCTTGTGTAAACCCTAGCCCCCTCCGGTGTCTATATAAACCAGAGGGTTTTAGTCCGTAGGATAACAGACAATCATACCATAGGCTAGCTTTTAGGGTTTAGCCTCTCTGATCTCGTGGTAGATCAACTGTTGTACTACTCATATTATCAAGATTAATCAAGCAGGACGTAGGGTTTTACCTCCATCAAGAGGGCCCGAACCTGGGTAAAACATCATGTCCCCTGCCTCCTGTTACCATCCGCCTTAGACGCATAGTTCGGGACCCCCTACCCGAGATCCGCCGGTTTTGACACCGACACCCACTATTTTGGAAGAGTGTCAACTTTGTATGCATATGGATCGTGTTGAAAATATTTTATGTGATAGCTATTTTGTTGAATTTTCTTATGATCCTACATGTAATTATTATGAGAGAGGAAAATATGGTGGTAGAAATTTTCATGTTACTAAATTACCTCTCGTTATGTTGAGATTGCTATTGTTTCTTTCCGCTTTCTTGCATATGCTAGTTTTTGCTTGCCTTGATAATTTGTTTGCCTATAAGATGCCTATGCATAGGAAGTATGTTAGACTTAGATGTGTTTGTCACGTGTTTTATGATGCTCTCTTTGTGCTTCAATTCTTGTCTTTCATGTGAGCATCATTGAAATATCATGCCTAGCTATAAGGCTTTAAAGAAAAGTGCTTGTTGGGAGACAACCCAATATTTTTCCTTGCTGTTATTCAATAAATAATTTTTCTAGCCTCTATTTTGGTTGTATTTTTTGTGTTTAATTAGTGTTTGTGCCAAGTAGAACCGTTGGGAAGGCTTGGGGAAAGTCTTTTTGATCTTGCTGTAAAAAACAGAAACTTTAGCGCTCACGAGAATTGCTGCCATTTTTATTTGCAAAGTGATATTTAGTTAGCTCTTTTTGCAGATGATTAATAGATAAATCCCTCACGTACAGAAATTTATTTTATAATTTTTGGGGTTCCAGAGTTTGCGTTAGCTACAGATTACTACAGACTGTTCTGTTTTTGACAGATTCTGTTTTTCGTGTGTTGTTTGCTTATTTTGATGAATCTATGGCTAGTAAAAGAGTTTAGAAACCATAGAGAAGTTGGAATACAGTAGGTTTAACACCAATATAAATAAATAATAAGTTCATTACAGTACCTTGAAGTGGTGTTTTGTTTTCTTTTGCTAACGGAGCTCACGAGATTTTCTATTTTGAGTTTTGTGTTGTGAAGTTTTCAAGTTTTGGGTAAAGATTTGATGGATTATGGAAAAAAGAGTGGCAAGAGCCTAAGCTTGGGGATGCCCATGGCACCCCAAGGTAAAATTCAAGGACACCAAAAGGCCTAAGCTTGGGGATGCCCTGGAAGGCATCCCCTCTTTCGTCTTCGTCTATTGGTAACTTTACTTGGAGCTATATTTTTATTCACCGCATGATATGTGTTTTGCTTGGAGCGTCTTGTATGATTTGAGTCTTTGCTTTTTAGTTTACCACAATCATCTTTGTTGTACAAACCTTTTGAGAGAGACTCACATGATTTGAAATTTATTAGAATACTCCATGTGCTTCACTTATATCTTTTGAGCTATATAGTTTTTGCTCTAGTGCTTCACTTATATCTTTTAGAGCACCACAGTGGTTTGTTTTGTAGAAACTATTGTTCTCTCGTGCTTCACTTATATTATTTTGAGAGTCCTTTAGAACAACATGGAAATTTTCTATAATATAAAAACTTTCATACAAGTGCATTGAATACTATGAGAAGTTCGATACTTGATAATTGTTTTGAGATATGGGGATGGTGATATTAGAGTCATGCTTGTTGAGTAGTTGTGAATTTGAGAAATACTTGTGTTGAAGTTTGTGATTCCTGTAGCATGCGCGTATGGTGAACCGTTATGTGATGAAGTCAGAGCATGATTTATTTATTGATTGTCTTCCTTATGATTGGCGGTCGGGGACGAGCGATGGTCTTTTCCTACCAATCTATCCCCCCAGGAGCATGTGTGTAATACTTTGTTTCGATAACTAATAGATTTTTGCAATAATTATGTGAGTTCTTTATGACTAATATTGAGTCCATGGATTATACACACTCTCAGCCTTCCACCATTGCTAGCCTCTCTAATATCGCACAACTTTCGCCGGTATCATACACCCACCATATACCTTCCTCAAAACAGCCACCATACCTACCTATTATGGCATTTCCATAGCCATTCCGAGATATATTGCCATGCAACTTTCCACCGTTCCGTTATTATGACACGCTTCATCATTGTCATATTTCTTGCATGATCATGTAGTTGACATCGTATTTGTGGCAAAGCCACCATTCATAATTCTTCATACATGTCACTCATGCATCATTGCACATCCCGGTACACCGCCGGAGGCATTCACATAGAGTCATATTTTGTTCTAAGTATTGAGTTGTAATCCTTGAGTTGTAAGTGAATAAAGTGTGATGATCATCATTATTAGAGCATTGTCCCAAGTGAGGAAAGGATGATGGAGACTATGATTCCCCCACAAGTCGGGATGAGACTCCAGACGAAAAATAAAAAGAAATAGAAAAGAGGCCAAAAAAAGAAAGAAGGCCCAAATAAAATAAAAAATGAGAGAAAAAGAGAGAAGGGACAATGCTACTATCCTTTTCCCACACTTGTGCTTCAAAGTAGCACCATGTTCTTCATATAGAGAGTCTCCTATGATATCGCTTTCATATACTAGTGGGAATTTTTCATTATAGAACTTGGCTTGTATATTCCAATGATGGGCTTCCTCAAAATGCCCTAGGTCATCACGAGCAAGCAAGTTGGATGCACACCCTCTTAGTTTCTTTTGTTGAGTTTTCATATACTTATAGCTGTAGTGCATCCGTTGCATGGCAATCCCTACTCACTCACATTGATATCTACTCCCTCCGTTCGGAATTACTTGTCACAGAAATGGATGTATCTAGACGTATTTTAGTTCTAGATACATCCATTTCCGAGGCAAGTAATTCCGAACGGAGGGAGTATTAATTGGCATCTCCATAGCCCATTGATACGCCTAGTTGATGTGAGACTATCTTCTCCTTTTTGTCTTCTCCACAACCACCATTATATTCCACCATAGTGCTATATCCATGGCTCACGCTCATATATTGCGTGAAGATTGAAAAAGTTTGAGAACAACAAAGTATGAAACAATTGCTTGACTTGTCATCGGGGTTGTGCATGATTTAAATATTTTGTGTGGTGAAGATAGAGCATAGCCAGACTATATGATTTTGTAGGGATAACTTTCTTTGGCCATGTTATTTTGAGAAGACATAATTGCTTAGTTAGTATGCTTGAAGTATTATTATTTCTATGTCAATATTAAACTTTTATCTTGAATCTTTCGGATCTGAACATTCATGCCACAATAAAGAAAAGTTACATTGAGAAATATGTTAGAAAGCATTCCATATCAAAAATTATTCTTTTATCATTTACCTACCCGAGGACGAGCAGGAATTAAGCTTGGGGATGCTTGATACCTGTCCAATGTATCTATAATTTTTGATTGCTCCATGCTATTATATTATCTATTTTGGATGTTAACGGGCTTTATTTTACACTTTTATATCATTTTGGGACTAACCTACTATCCGGAGGCCCATCCCAAATTGCTGTTTTTTTGCCTATTTTAGGGTTTCGAAGAAAAGGAATATCAAATGGAGTCCAAACGGAATGAAACCTTCGGGAACGTGATTTTCTCAACAAACATGATGCAGGAGACTTGGAGTGGGAGTCAAGAAACAACGGAGGAAGCCACGAGGCAGAGGGGCGCGCCTACCCCCTGGGCGTGCCCTCCACCCTTGTGGGCCCTCCGTTGCTCCACCAACGTACTTCTTCCTCCTATATATATCCACGTACCCCCCGAACATCCAGGTGCATCACGAAAACCTAATTCCACCGCCGCAACCTTCTGTACCTGAGAGATCCCATCTTGGGGCCTTTTCCAGAGCTCTGCCGGAGGGGGCATTGATCACAGAGGGCCTCTACATCAACTCCATGGCCTCTCCGGTGATGTGTGAGTAGTTTATTTCAGACCTACGGGTCCATAGTTATTAGCTAGGTGGCTTCTTCTTTCTATTTGGATCTCAATACAAAGTTCTCCTTGATTTTCTTGGAGATCTATTCGATGCAATCTTCTTTTGCGGTGTGTTTGTCGAGATCCGATGAATTGTGGGTTTATGAACAATATTTGATTCTCCTATGAATTCTTTTATGTATGATTGGTTTATCTTTGCAAGTCTCTTCGAATTATCAGTTTGGTTTGGCCTACTAGATTGATCTTTCTTGCAATGGGAGAAGTGCTTAGCTTTGGGTTCAATCTTGCGGTGTCCTTTCCCAGTGACAGCAGGGGCAGCAAGGCACGTATTGTATTGTTGCCATCGAGGATAAAAAGATGGGGTTTATATCATATTGCATGAGTTTATCCCTCTACATCATGTCATCTTCCTTAAAGCATTACTCTGTTCTTATGAACTTAATACTCTAGATGCATGCTGGATAGCGGTCGATGTGTGGAGTAATAGTAGTAGATGCAGAATCGTTTCGGTTTACTTTTCGTGGACGTGATGCCTATATACATGATCATACCTAGATATTCTCATAACTATGCTCAATTCTATCAATTGCTCGACAGTAATTCGTTTACCCACCGTGATACTTATGCTCTTGAGAGAAGCCACTAGTGAAACCTATGGCCCCCGGGTCTATCTTCCATCATATTAATCTTCCAATACTTAGTTATTTCTTTTGCCTTTTATTTACTTTGTATCTTTATCATAAAAATACCAAAAATATTATCTTATCATATCTATCAGATCTCACTCTCGTAAGTGACCGTGAAGGGCTTGACAACCCCTTTATCGCGTTGGTTGCGAGGTTCTTATTTGTTCGTGTAGGTGCGTGGGACTTGAGCGTGATCTCCTACTGGATTGATACCTTGGTTCTCATAAAATGAGGGAAATACTTACGCCACTTTGCTGCATCACCCTTTCCTCTTCAAGGGAAAATCAACGCAGTGCTCAAGAGGTAGCAAGCCCCCCCCCCCCGAGACAGGAAACTACCCCAAGCGTATCAAGCTAAGTCACCCCCTTCCTTTTGCATCTACGTGGAACACGAACAACGTTGGAGCAATAATCATAACATAGCAGCATAGAGATCACAGTTCATTACACGCCCGAGCAGGGCCATCTTCCTTTTTCAAAATGCCGGAAGAAAGGAAAGGTCAAACAAAAGCGGCCAGCATGACTGTGGTAGCTGACGAGGCGCGGCTCTGAGGGCCTCCTGGACTCAGCTCAATCTGAGTCCCTCTCACGCTTCACCACCGCGCGGTGGCGGGATGACCCGCCGTCATCCTCGAAGTAGGCCCCGCGGCGAGGCGGCTGGTCGTAGCCGCCACTGCTGGTGCTCTCACTGACGGAGAAGCTGCCGCCGCTGGGCAAACCGCGATCGTCGCCAAGGGCAAGCTCGCCCTCAGCCTCGTCACGGCTATCGCCGAGACCGAGCTCACCGTCGTCATCGCTGTCTTCGGGGCAGCACCCTGCGCGACGACCATCTTCCCCAAACACCCTCACGAAAAGGGTCGCGGCACCATCATACTTGAAGTGGAGGGTACACCGCCCGCTCAGGCCGCGCGTGCGGGCAAATGTCTGCCAGCCGCAGGCCAGGGCCACGTTGCCCACGGCGGAGACCTCCACCGTGACCCATGAGGCCTTGCTACAGCAACCGTTGGCCTGCAGCTAGAGGCCGTCAAGACCCCGGGCCGGCAGCACGCTGGCAAAGGAGCGCAGAAGCTGGAGCCAGGTGTTGCACCCACAATGCAGCTATATCTCCCACATGTCGGGGCACGACTTAGAGGCATATCCGCATGGTAGGTTTGTCACAAGAGGGGTAATCTTCACACAATCCCATGTACTAAATAAGAAAGGGATAAAGAGTTGGCTTACAATCGCCACTTCACACAATTACAAGTTAAACATACATCATCCAGAATACAATCAAGGTCCGACTACGAAACCAAAATAAAACAAGAAAACCCCTAATGCTAGATCCCCGATCGTCCCAACTGGGCACCACTACTGATCAACTGGAAACGAAATAACACACCGAACACGATCGTCATCGAGCTCCCACTTGAGCTCGGTTGCATCACCTGCACTGGTATCATCGGCAAGGTTATCAGAATCGCGATTTTGAATCGGATCGGAGCTCCGATGGTAAGATCGCAAATCGTAAAATCTTCACTATCAGGATCGTAGAAACATAGATTCTATGAACTAAAATTGTAGAATCATAGGGGTTAGTTTGGATCGTAAAGTCGTAGAATCGTATAATAGAATCGCGATTCTGATAACCTTGATCATCGGCACCTGCAACTGTTTGGAAGTATCTGTGAGTCACGAGGACTCAGCAATCTCACACCCGCGAGATCAAGACTATTTAAGCTTATGGGTAAGAAAGGGTAGTGAGGTGGAGCTGCAGCAAGCACTAAGCATATATGGTGGCTAACTTACGCAAATAAGAGCGAGAAGAGAAGAAACACACGGTCGAGAAGCTATAAGTGATCAAGAAGTGATCCTAAATCTACTTACATTCAAGCATAACACGAGACTGTGTTCTCTTCCCGGGCTCCGCCGAAAAGAGACCATCACGACTACACACGGAGTTGATGCATTCTAGTTAAGTCAAGTTTCAAGTTCTCTACAACCGGACATTAACAAATTCCCATCTGCCACATAACCGCGGGCAGGGCTTTCGAAAGTTCAAACCCTGCAGGGGTGTCCCAACTTAGCCCATCACAAGCTCTCACGGTCAACAAAGGATATTCCTTCTCCCGGGAAGACCCGATCAGTCTCGGAATCCCGGTTACAAGACATTTCGACAATGGTAAAACAAGACCAGCAAAGCCGCCTAATGTGCCAACAATCTCATTCTCAGGGCAACACCGGATGAGACATCCTACAAGTAAAACCAAACCTCAAGTTTCCCCGAGGTGGCCCCACAGTCTACTCGATTCGGACCAACACTTAGAGAAGCACTGGCCCAAGGGGGTTAAAATAAAGATGATCCTTGGGTTGGCCGACCCAAGGGAAGGGTAATAGGTTGTTAGGCAAATGTAAAACCAAGGCTGGGCCTTGCTGGAGGAGTTTTATTCAAAGCGAACTGTCAAGGGGTTCCCATAACACCCAACCGCGTAAGGAACGCTAAATCAAGGAACATAACACCGGTATGACGAAAACTAGGGCGGCAAGAGTGGAACAAAACACCAGGTATAAGGCTGAGCCTTCCACCCTTTACCAAGTATATAGATGCATTAATAAAAATAATAGATATTTGTGATATCCCAACATATCCATGTTCCAACATGGAACAAACTTCAACTTCACCTGGAACTAACAACGGTATAAGAGGGGCTGAGCAAAAGCGGTAACATAGCCAAACAACGGTTTGCTAGGAAGGTGGGTTAGCGGCTTGACATGGCAATATGGGAGGCATGATATAACAAGTGGTAGGTAGCGCGACATAGTGGTAGAGCGAAGAACTAGCAAGCAAATATAGAAGTGATTTCGAGGGTATGGTCATGTTGCCTGAGATCCCGCAAGGAAGAAGAACGAGTCCAAGAAGAAGACAAACGGACGTAGTCGAACAGATCCTCACAAACATGAAGTTATCAGAACTAACTCGAAGAAGAAACACCGGAAAGAAGGAAACAACATAGTAAACAACCATCACATAAGCATGGCATGATGCCCAACCAAGTATGATGCATGTCCGGTTTAATGAGGCATGGCATGGCAAAGTGCACAAACAAAACTACAAGTTAAGTGGAGCCCAATATGCAACTCCGTTGCATATTGTTGAAACACCACGCGACTTATTTAGTTCTCTCTCGTTTAGGTACCCAACAATATTAAAAGTTATTAAACATGGCAAGAGATGAAGCATAATAAAACTACCTAACTAGGCAAGTTTAAATGAGGCCGGAAACAACATTTCAGAAAATCCTCATGAGCATATATTAGCTTTGGTACTGTTCTGCCCTAAATCATATTGTAGAGTTGTTAAACATGCAAAGTAAAGCCACCATGTTAAACTATGCATTTTTCTACCCCATTTACATGTAAAGTTTGTTAGGTTTGGAGCTACGGTTATTTAGTTATGAATTAAATCATTTTAACATGGCAATTAAGCAAATAAATGCAAACAGCAGTTTAATTTTTTTAACATGCATGAAAATTGCATATTAATAAACTAGATAAAATTATAGTCATTTTACATATATGAAGTTTTTACATGCGATGCACAGTTTGTGATTTATTAAATGCATGATGCTTGGGGGGTTTTCTGTAAAACTGCAGTTTTCTGGAAAAAAACTAAATTCGCAGGCAGGGAAAAAACAATATGGGCCGCATCTGGCTAGCCCAACTGAGGAAAGGCCAGGGGGCTGCTCACATTGGGCCTTGAGGCATGTGCGTGGCTGGGTCGAAGAGTGTAGCGACCCGACCCGAATGGATCAAGTCTCTGTGCTCCGGTGTCATCCCTGGATCAGTAATGCTGACACCACACAGTACTTCGAAGGATTTATAACAGAGTAGCAATCACACACTTATTACATAGGTGTCTCGAAAGAGAACTTATTACAATAAATATGGCTTAAGGCCATCTAATATCGATAACGGCGGAAGACTTGGAAGATAAATGGGTCCATCAACTCCAACGGCATCACTGAGTATAGAACCACGACCTAACAGCACCTTACTCGTCGTCTGAAATGTCTGCAACATGAAAGTTGCAGCCCAAAAACGGGTCAGCACATGGAATATGCTGGCAAGGTAACACATAGAGAGTAATGAACAGTAATGAGCTATACTATATGCATGTATGGCTGGTGGAAAGCTCTATGGTTACAGTTTTGCGTAAAGCCAGTTTTTCCCTACTACAATGGAATGAATTTATTTAACTATCATGGTAGTTGAACATCGAGAATGGTTGACAGCATTCCGATCCCAATTAAGTGAACAATTAAAACCCAACAATATTAATTAGAAGTAACATGATGAGATTCACACGATATTCAAGTACTAGATACTCAAGAATGTCCATAACCGGGGACACGGCTAATCATGATTAGTTTATTACACTCTGCAGAGGTTTGCGCACATTTCCCCACAAGACTCGATCGCCTCCGTTGGGTTTCTCGCACTACACGGTGTTTGAGAAGTGACCGAGACACAGTCTTTCAGAAGCGCTAGCACCTTACGATGGATAGACCGGTACACCTACTTTCCCCTACATGTGCTAGTCTACCCTGTAAGAGTTCGCACCGCTTAATCAACTATGCCAGAGCCCATAATGGCTTGTGGCTGCACACGGAAGTTTCTAACATGAAAGATCTTATGATCCCTTTGAGCCTGGGTGGCGGTCCAAAAGAAAACAGGCAAGTCCTGATAGAAACCAGGTGCCTCAGTCCACCCAGATGTGTGTTTAAGTTGCCACCTTAGATAAACCCTTAAAATTACCAAACTCACATCTGTCATGGATATCACTCACCCAATCCACGTCTACTAGCATAGCATGGCATAATAAGCAAACGTAGAAGTAACTCCCAAAGGTTTCATAATAAACAGGTAATAGGTACTACCTCATCTACTTCCCATCCCACAATTTAATTAGATCCTAATCATGCAATGTGTGAGGATTGATCTAATGCAATAAAACTGGGTTGTAGAAAAGGTATGATCAAAGTGTTACTTGCCTTGCTGATGATCCGCGAGACCTAGAGATTCGAAGTAACAGGCAGCGCACTCCGGGTAATCTATCGCAGACAAACAACAAGCATACAATAAGTACTCATCTAATGCACAAGTAAAACTCGAACAAGAGATCGAACCAGAAAGTTCAACTTAAGAACTCCGGTTGCAAAGAAAGAACGAACCGAACAAAGCAACGGAAAAACGAACGGCGGAAGAAAACAACTCAGTTCTAGCAAGTTGAAACTAGGTCAAATTTTACAGTCGCAAAAACTGATTTAAGTTGATTAGTCAGAACGGCGGTTTTGAAACAAAACACCAGGCGCTTGAATCACCTGATTCCGATAAACGAGCGAGAAGATAAACTAGAACGAAGATCGGATCTGAAATCGCGGTCAGAAAAATCGCGGAATAAATCCGACGAAAGAAAACGACGAGCGGTTAAACGAACGGACGTTCGTTAACCTAGAATAACCGGTGATCACGTTCATTAAGACGAACGGTCCGGCGAACGGTCTCTAAGCAACTTAACCGAAAAAAAAAGAAAAACCGATCTAGGGTTTTGGAAAAAAACCGAAACTACGAAACGAAAAGAAACCAGAATGGTTCTTTAAAAAAAAAACCAAACCGAGGGGAGGGGTGGCGCGGCGCGGGCTACCTCGGCGAGGGGCTCCGGCGAGGGGCTCCTGCGGGGCAGAGGCGAGGCGCGGGGCGGCGGCAGCGGCGGTGGCGCGGCTGCGCTGCTGCTGCTGCGGCTGGGGCGGCGGGCGGCGGTGTGGGGAGGAGAGGCGGGGGGGGGGGGGTGCTTGGGTATTTAAAGGGGGGGAGGTGTGGCTTGGGGGAGGGGGCAAGCAAGGGGCGGCGGCGGAGTCCTAGCCGGACTCGGCTGGGGCGGCGGCGCTGCGCGCGGGGAGGGGAGGCGGCTGGGCCGGCTGGGCTTTGGCCCAGGCGGGGCGCTGCGGTTTTTTTAATAGATACGCGCACAGAAAAACAAAGAAAGAAAATCTAAACGAACTCCAAAATTCCCAAAGTAAATTTTCCCTGACTCCTAAAAATGAGTCGAACAAAATGAACTTTTCTCGGGGCCTAGGTGCAAATTTTGAAAACACGCATTTTTCCCTAATCCAAATAAAATGCAAATAAACTCCGGAAAAATCCAAAATTTGATTTATTTATTAAATCTTCATTTTTTCCTAAATTTGGGAAAGTCATATTATTCCCCTCTCTCATATTTTGACGTTGGAAAATAATTGAAGATGAAATAAATAATTCAAATGATCCTCTTTTCAAAATTTGAGAAAACTCAAATATGAAAATGACGAAATCTCCAACTCTCTCCGAGGGTCCTTGAGTTGCGTGAAATTTCTAGGATCGACCAAAATGCAAGAAAATATGATATGCATGATGATCTACTGTATAACATTCCAAATTGAAAATTTGGGATGTTACAAACCTACCCCCCTTAAGATGAATCTTGCCCTCGAGATTTGGGTTGGCTAGAAAATAGGTGAGGGTGGTCCTTGAGCAAATCTTCTTCTCTCTCCCAGGTGGCTTCATCCTCGGAGTGGTGGTTCCACTGAACTTTACAAAACTTGATAACCTTGCTGCGGGTAACTCTGCTGGCAAACTCGAGAATCTTGACTGGTTTCTCCTCATACGTTAAGTCGTCCTTCAACTGAATCGCTTCAAGCGGCACGGTATCTCTTAGTGGTACCTCCGCCATCTCGGCGTGACATTTCTTCAGCTGAGAAACATGGAATACATCATGAACTCCTGACAGTCCCTCTGGTAATTCCAACTTATACGCGACTTCTCCCATACGTTGCAAGATCTTATATGGTCCAACGAAACGCGGTGCTAATTTTCCCTTAACTCCAAAGCGCTTAACTCCTCATAGTGGGTATACTCGGAGATAAACTCTGTCTCCGGTTTCGTAAACTGTCTCCTTGCGTTTAGGATCTGCGTAGCTCTTCTGCCTGGACTGGGCTACCTTGAGCCTATCGCGAATCAATTTCACCTTCTGTTCAGACTCTTTAATCAAATCGGGTCCAAACAACTGATGGTCTCCAACTTTGTCCCATGACAACGGTGTCTTGCACCTCCTTCCGTATAAAGCTTCGAAAGGTGCCATTTTCAAACTGGTTTGGTAACTGTTGTTATAGGAAAACTCCGCATACGGCAAGTTATCGTCCCAACTAGATCCATAATCTAGTGCACAAGCTCTCAGCATATCTTCCAAAATCTGATTGACTCTCTCGGTCTGTCCATCTGTCTGCGGATGAAAAGCGGTGCTGAACTCTAGCCTAGTTCCCAAAGTTTCATGCAACTGATTCCAAAACTTTGAGGTAAATTGGGTTCCTCTATCTGATACAATACTCCTCGGAACTCCATGCAAACAAATGATCCTAGTCATGTATATCTTTGCCAACTTAGCACTGGTGTAAGTGGTCTTAACTGGAATGAAATGTGCTACCTTCGTCAAACGATCAACTACTACCCATATCGAGTCATAGCCTGCCTTCGTCCTGGGTAGTCCTGTGATGAAATCCATGCCTATCTTATCCCACTTCCATTCGGGTATCGGCAATGGTTGTAACAATCCGGCTGGCTTCTGATGATCTGCCTTCACTGTATGACACACATCACAAACTGCTACATAAGCTGCAATATCCTTCTTCATTCCTGTCCACCAGAATGTTTCCTTCAAATCCAAATACATCTTGGTATTTCCTGGGTGAATCGAATAGGGTGAATCATGTGCCTCTTGCAGAATCAACTTCCTGATCTCCGGGTCATTTGGCACATAAACACGGTCCTCAAACCATAGGGTATCGTGCTCATCCTCACGAAATCCCTTTGCTTTTACTTTGCTTAGTTTCTCCTTTATAGAAGCAATTTCCTTGTCAGATTTCTGAGCCTCTCTGATTTTATCCATCAATGTTGACTGAATCTCCAATGCTGCTACATAGCCTTTCGGAACTATCTCTAAACTTAGTTCACGAAGGTTTTCTGATAACTCCTTGGGTATTTCCTCCGTTATTAACGTATTGACATGGCTCTTATGGCTCAATGCGTCAGCTACTACATTAGCTTTTCCGGGATGGTAATGCAATCTCATATCATAATCCTTGATGAGCTCCAACCATCTCCTTTGTCTGAGATTCAACTCCTTCTACGTGAAAATGTACTTCAAACTCTTGTGATCCGTGTACACCTCACAATGATTTCCAATGAGGAAATGTCTCCATGTCTTCAATGCATGTACTACGGCTGCTAACTCCAGATCATGTGTGGCATTATTCAACTCATGGGGCTTCAGTTGTCGTGAAGTGTCAGGACCCCGATTCCAAGCCACATCGATCTAGCCGGTAACACCTCATATCACTTTGCGGCCTCACGCACGGTATCCCACGGGTGTCGCCTTACCATGGCCCGGGACCGTTTGTGCCTTTTGGCTCACGTATATGATAGTGTCGCTAGCATCCATATGACCGAGAACCCGGGCCGACATGGCTAGTCGTGAACCCAAAGCGGCACAGACCTATGGAGACAGGCATACGTGAATCACATCGAACATGTCGGTCATCAACGAGTGATTCCGGGCTGTAGCACTGGGCTAACAGGACTCCGGGGATCCCGGGCTGTAGCAGGCTAGGCAGGACTCCGAAAGTCACCGTGTGACATTTCCCCGAAGGGACAGACATAGGGGCGAAGTGAAACACATGCCGGCCAGTCAAGTGTCCTGAACAGTATTGCTGGGCTAGTAGGACTCCGGTGAACCGGGCTGTAGCGGACTACTATGGCTCGAGGAGCACTAGACAACATTTCCTCATAAGAAAGGTTGCCAAGGATAAACAACTAGATTGTCGGATCCCACTCATACCAAGCATTTCAATCATACACACAATATGCCCGATATGAATACATACAACATGGCATCACAACAAAACTCTACAACTCAAGTACTATATTCAAAGGCTCCAGAGAGCCATACATAACATGTTCATACAGATAGGGGTCACATGACCCGACACTCAAGTCATACAATCATACAAGCACATGCGGAAGCAACTAGTCTGAGTACAGACTCTAGAAAGAAAGAAGGCTCCTCGAAGCCTGTCTATCTACATAGGGCCCTCCATGGCCGGGATCACCACCTGGGTGGCTAGTCACTCGTCAACGTCAAGGTCTACATAAAACCCATCTGAGGGGGCAGTGTTGTCATCTGAAAACAATAAATAAGCAAACATGAGTACAAAGGTACTCAGCAAGTCTTACATCAGAACCTACTATACATGCTTATTCTCAAGAAGGTGGTGGGGGTTATGCAGCAAGCCAGCTTTGACTCTTGGCTAAGCTATCCTACGGAACCTCTTTAGTAAAATAGTTTTCGCACACGAGTCCACTACTCACCAACACAATACTCCACCGGGGATCCTCCCTCGTCATCCTACGAGAGGGCCATCCTTGGTACTCACACTTATCTTGAGTCTTTTAGTAGTATCCATTAACTTGTCTATGAACTGTATAGGCAACCAAGTAGTCCTTTACCGCGGACGCGGCTATTCGAATAGTTTTATACCCTGCAGGGGTGTTCTTCGTCATACACGCTTTCACCGCTTACCGCTGTCTACACGACATGTACTCGGCAACCTTCAAGCGGAAGCCCAGCGAGGGTGTCGGCCACGGCCTACCTAAACACCTAAGTCCCTAGTCCAGGTTTATTGCCTATCCAGGTTCCATCCGCAGGGAGTCCGGCCGAGGTTTCCACATACGGCCCCGAACGATGTGAACAGGGTTCCCGAGACACCAAACGGGTGACTCGGTACACCCGGCCACGGTGTATCTACCGCAACATAGCCCACCCCTAGGGTCAGCGCTACGCACGGCCGCCAACACATAACCTACAAACACCAGAAACTAAGTGCAACTCCTGGACAGAGTACAAGGGTGACTAAGAAGCCGAGAGGGTCCATTTGTTTTGGGCCCAATGTACGGTAGTAACTGCATCTTAAATCACACATACAGATCTTAGTTCTTATGGACGGCCTCAATGAAACAACCCACCATGTACTCCTACATGGCCTCTCATTGATACCTTTACCAAACATGTTCAACCCATCCCACATATTACTGACATAAGCATTTCACTCTAGCCCATCACCCAGATGAACCAGACCTGACACAACTCTAAGCATAGCAGGCATAGCAAGGTAGGAATCACAAAACATGGCTCAATCAACTCCTGCACATGCTAGTGGGTTTCATCTAGTTACTGTGGCAATGACAGGTCATGCAGAGGATAAGGGTTCAGCTACCGTAGCACACAGCAGTTTGAATCGCGTTGTCTTAATGCAGTAAACAAGAGCAGATGCGAGAACATGGGTTTGTATCCGAATGATCAATGGTTGCTTGCCTGATGGAGTGGTAGTGGGATACTGCCCTTCAGTTGGATACTCGTGAATATCCTCGGATGCAGAACCTACCACGAGGAGCACATCGGAACACAGTCAACACATGATGATATGCAACAATATGATGCATGCTATGACATGGCAATATGTTGGTGTCTTAGCCTAATGCAAGCTAGAATAGAAAGGGATGAGCTCATTTGAATCAAAGATTCAAATATTAGCTCATTAAATATGGCATGTATAGTGCATTTCCTTATTCTGCTTAAACAGCAAGGTAAACTTGTTTTGTCATGCATGAAACCATTACAGATGGATAGATTGAATTTTTCTGATAATTTTTCATATATAATTTATCTCATTTGGAGTTATGGTTGAATTTTTATGAATTTTTGAAGTTTGAACTATTTTCTGGAATTTCCTGAATAAGAATAAAGCCAGAAAATCAATTACTGCGTCAGCAATGCATCAGGGTGACGTCAGCAGGTCAAAGGCGCCAGCCCAGGTCAAACCTGACTGGTGGGCCCCTTCTGTCAGCCTCTCAGTGCACTAACTACGTTTAATTAGCCTAATTACTGGGCAGGGCCCACTAGTCAGTGACTGATTAAGTAAGATTTAATTAAAACTAATCCTAATTTAGTTAACGACCGGCCCCACCTGTCATAGACTCAGGGGGGGTCTACCTGGGCCCACCCAGGGGTCAAACTGGGTCAACTCGCCGGCGTTGAGCCACCGGCGAGGCCCGAGACGGTGGAGGGCTTCGGAAAACGCCCTCAGGCGACCAAAACGACGGCGGAGATGTGCTACACGATGCGGGGAGCGAGCCGCATCGTTTGGTGGTGGTAGTTGGGCTCGGGGTGGCCGGAAACAACGCCGGCGACGACCTTGGCGGTCGCCGGAGTTCGGGCATGGTCGAATCCGACGCTACGGGGCACGGCGAGGCGCGGGGAGTGGTGCGTTAGGTTCCTGGGACTGTGCTGATCATGGTCGTGTGCCTGGCCTCAAGCCACGGTGGCCCTGGCCACGACGGCGACGAGGCACGGCGTCGACGAGCTTCGACCGCGGTGGAAATCGGAGCTACAGGGCGTAAACGAGCAAGGGGAAGGTGGGGATCGAAGGAGGGGCTCACGGGGGGTGCAGCGGTGGTCTCAGCGGGCTCGGGGACGGGCTGGAGAAGAGGTGAGGTCGCCGGCGATCTCGGATGCCCGAGGTTGAAGACGAGGGCGAAGGCGGTGTTGCAGGGCTTCCGGCGAAGCGTGGCTCGGTGGGGAGGACGAGGGAGTCGAGGCGAAGCTGATGGACTCGTCGGAGGGGCGAGGGGAGGTCTCTAGCGGTGACTACGGCGATCGGCGGCGAGGGGCGCGCTCGGCCATCGTGGGAGAGGATGAGGGAGACGAGGGGGAGAGTGAGAGAGGACGAGAGAGGGTCGAGGGGGTCTCGTGGCGTCTCTGGGCGCCTCCCAGCGTCGGCAGAATCAGGAGGTGGCCGGCGCGCGGCCAGCACGCGCCCCTGCCTCCTGGCGCGAGGTAGGGGGTGACTGGCCGAGCCAGGTAAGGCCCAGGTGGGCTTGTTTCCCCCTTTTTTGATTTTGTTTTCTTTTTCTATTTTTCTGTAGCTTTAGGGCTTTATTTAAAATACCTAGGCACTTTCTAAAATCCTGAAAATAATTGTGGGCTCTGTTGGAAATATTCCTAACAGCAAACATTTATTTCCAGAATTATTTGAGCACTTAAATTATTTAATAGCATTTAAATGCCCAAATTCAAATATTTATGGTTTAAATCAATGACCTTCTGTTGACCTAGAAAATTGTGCACCAATTTTGCCAGAGGTTCTAACCTAAGACAAAGAGGGTGGACATTTTAGAAGGGCATTTCAGGTTCATTGAAATTATTTTTAGTAAACCCTAGTTGATTTCAGGGGGGGTGCTGGGGGTTCTGCCTTCCCCATTTCAAGTTTCTGATGAAAGTAAACATGATGCACACTCAAATGCATGGTCTAGCTAGGGTGTGACAACTCACACCCACTCAAAAGAATCTCGTCCCAAGATTTAGGATCCTCTGGAAGAAGGTGGGGTACTCGAGTGGCTTCTTCCTCGGAATGGTGTGACCACTGAACCTTGAGAAACTTGATATTATGACGTCGAGTGGTATGCTCGGCTTGATCAAGGATACGAACGGGATATTCCCGATAAGAGAGGTTATCTTGTAAATCAAGCGTTTCGTGGTTCACTCCACGGATAGGATCCGCGAAGCAACGCCTGAGTTGCGAAACATGGAAGACATCGTGAACTCTGGAAAGATGCGGAGGTAGTTCCAATTGGTAGGCAACTTCTCCTCGTTTGGCAAGAATGCGAAAGGGTCCAATGTAACGAGGAGCCAATTTGCCTTTGATACCGAAACGATGGGTTCCCTTTAACGGAGTAACCCGAAGGTAAGCCTTCTCGTCAACTTCAAAGGTCATAGGCTTATGTTTACGATCATATTGACTCTTTTGGCGAGATTGGGCTGTTTTCAATTTCTCACGAATAACGCGAACGTGCTCTTCTGCTTCCTGAATCATATCCGGGCCAAAGAGTTGTCTTTCCCCGGTTTCTGACCAGTTAAGAGGTGTTCGACGTTTTCGTCCATAAAGAACTTCGAAAGGAGCTTTGCCTAAACTAGCTTGATAACTATTGTTATAAGCAAACTCCGCGAATGGAAGGCATTTCTCCCAACTCATTCCGAACGAGATAACAGAAGCTCGGAGCATATCTTCCAGAATTTGATTGACTCGCTCTACTTGACCACTTGATTGAGGATGGAAGGCGGTACTAAAGGAGAGACGAGTTCCCATAGCATTTTGGAAACTTTCCCAAAATTGAGAGGTGAAGAGACTCCCACGGTCTGAGTTAATTTCCAATGGAACACCATGAAGAGACACTATTCGGGAGATGTATAGGTCAGCTAGTTGGCTAGCGGTGACACTCTCACGAACAGGTAGAAAGTGGGCTACTTTGGAAAGACGGTCGATCACGACAAAGATGGCATTATTCCCTCTCTTGGTCCTGGGAAACCCAGTGATGAAATCCATACTGATTTTATCCCATTTCCATTCAGGAATAGCCAAAGGTTGAAGGGTGCCAGCAGGCCGTTGAAGCATACGAAATAACTCTCCCTTCCTGCATAAGCACTGCTCCAAGTCCTCGACGTGAAGCGTCGCAATACACCTCATAATCCTTAGTCTGATCTGGCAAAATCAACACTGGTGAGGTAACCAATCGTTTCTTCAACTCCTGGAAACTAGCCTCACACTCCTCAGTCCATTTGAACTTAGTATCCTTCTTCAACAACTCCGCCATAGGCTTTGCAATCTTTGAAAAGTTCTCAATGAATCTCCGGTAGTATCCTGCGAGTCCAAGAAAACTCCGGATCTCTCCAACTGTCGTTGGGGCTTCCCATTCGGTTACGGTCTCAACCTTTGTGGGGTCAACTGCTATCCCTTCTCCGGATATAACGTGTCCGAGGAATCCTACTTCCTTCAACCAAAACTCACATTTGCTGAACTTGGCATATAATTGGTGTTCCCTTAGTTTCTCCAAAACCAAGCGCAAATGTTCCTTATGCTCTTCTTCATTCCTTGAATAAACCAGGATATCATCAATGAACACTACGATGAACTTATCCAAAAACTTCATAAATACCTTGTTCATCAGGTTCATAAAATAGGCGGGTGCGTTAGTTAGTCCAAATGACATAACGGTATACTCGTACAATCCGTATCTCGTGGTAAAAGCTATCTTGGGTATGTCCTGCTCTCGAATCTTCAACTGATGGTACCCTGATCGCAAGTCGATTTTGGAAAACACTTTAGCTCCTTGCAAACGATCAAACAGATCATTAATCATTGGCAGTGGGTACTTGTTTTTGATTGTTACTTCGTTCAATCCACGGTAATCAACAACCATCCTTAATGATCCATCCTTCTTCTCCACTAGAAGTACGGGTGATCCCCAAGGCGAAGAACTTGGGCGAATGTAACCCTTCTCTAGTAATTCCTTAGTCTGATTCTTAATTTCTACCAAATCCTTTGCTGGCATCCGGTATGGCCGCTTCGATATTGGGCCTGTACCTGGCAATAACTCAATCAAAAACTCAATATCTCTATCTGGTGGCATTCCTGGCAATTCCTCAGGAAATACATCAGGAAAATCCTTTACCACTGGTACTTCTTCTTGCACAACTCCTGATAAAGAATTTACTTGTGTCCTATTTGGCACATGCCGGGATACATACTTGATCCTTCTTCCTTCTGGCGTTGTGAGCAAAATTGTCTTACTGGCGCAATCGATGTTTCCTCCATACATCGATAGCCAATCCATACCAAGAATTACATCCAGACCTTGGGATTTCAGAATAATTAAATCTGTTGGGAAAACATGCCTTCCTATGCTTAATGGCACTTGAAAACATCCTTGTCTGGCCATGTACGCTGCTCCTGGCGAGCTTACTAGCATAGGCGTTTTAAGAATCCTAGTGGGCAGGCTATATTTTTCCACAAATCCCCTTGATATGTATGAATGCGATGCACCAGTATCGAAAAGAACGAGTGCGGTAAATGACTTAACCAAAAACTTACCGATTACTGCATCAGGCTGATCTTCAACCTCCTCCACGTTAACGTGGTTCACCTGTCCCCTATTGAAAGGGTTTGGCTTCTTCCCTGAGCTTCCATTGCCATTTCCATTCTAGCCTTCAGGACATTCATTAGCATAATGTCCGGTCTTGGAACACTTGAAACAAGTGACTTGACTCAGATCTCTCTTGGCTGGGGTTGATGGGATGGTCCGATTCTGGCCGTTGCTTCCTCCATTCCCGTTACCATTCTGGTGGCCATTTTGGTTGTGCGAACTACCTCCTCCATGGGTATGCTGAAACTGAATTCCCGGTTTAGGGGTAAAACGGGGCTTCTGCTGGGCTCCAGAGTTATACTTCCCCTGTCCATACTTCCTCTTGCGGTTCTCAATCTGCTGTTGCTTCCCTTCAATCATGATGGCACGGTCTACCAACTCCTGGTAGTTGTTGAAACTTGCTACCATCAACTGCATGCTTAGCTCATCATTCAGTCCTTCCAGAAACTTTTCCTGCTTAGCTCCATCCGTAGCAACGTCATCTGGGGCATAACGTGCTAACTTGCTGAAGTCGTCAACGTACAGGCCAACTGTCCTTCCTCCTTGGCTTAAGTTGTGAAACTCACGCTTCTTCATGGCCATAGCTCCTGCTAAAACATGGGCAGTGCGGAAAGCTTGCTGAAACTGATCCCATGTGACAGTGTCGACTGGGTAAGTGGCTGTGAAATTCTCCCACCATGCTGCCACGGGTCCGTCAAGCTGGTGTGCGGCAAACTTCACTTTCTCACCATCTGTGCATCCTGCAGTGGTCAACTCCCTTCCTATCTTGTGGAGCCAATCATCTGCTACTATTGGCTCGGTGCTACTGGAAAACACCGGCGGATTCAGCCTAAGGAAACGGGCTAAGTGGTCAACAGGTGGCGGTGGTGGAGGTGGGTTGTTGTTGTTGTTGTTGTTTTGCTGATTCTGGACTAACAATTGCATCAATTGATTCTGCTGCTGGATCAATTGAGTGAGTTCCGGTGGAAATCCATTGTCACGTCCAAGGTTGTCAGAATCTCAATTTTGAATCGGATCGGAGCTCCGATGGTAGGATCGCAAATCATAGAATCTTCACTATCAGGATCGTAGAAACGTAGATTCTATGAACTAAAATCGTAGAATCATAGGGGTTAGTTTGGATCGTAAAGTCGTAGAATCGTATAACAGGTCACGATTCTGACAACCTTGGTCACGTCTCAGAGGCATCTGAGGGTTTAGAAAAGATGAGAATTAAGAATACAGTGAGGTCTAAAGAGAAAACACTACCCCAATGCATAGGAGCAAATGCACACAAAATCACTTCATTCAATCAAACAAGGGCATACAAACGGTTTAGAACTATCACAAAAGTGCTCGAACTATAGTGTATACATGGGGAAAATACTACTAATATTTGGTGGTCATCTAGAAATTTGAATTGGTGGAAGACTCCATGATGTCTGCTCCAGCTTCGTCTTCAAAGTCGGGTTCACTTGGATCCGAATCAGTGTCGTCAAGGATGATGTAGTTGTCCGGACATGCGACGTACATGTCTTCCTTCCTGGATGATAACTTCCCCTTGAGTTCTTCAATCTCTTGCTTAAGATCGCCATTATGCCTTGCTAGAGCTACGATTTCGTCCATGTAGTCCTTGCGTGTAGCCTTCAGTTCTCCTTCTAGCTCGATGATCCAAGCCTTCGCATTCTTCAACTCTATCATATCATTGCACATCTGGTTCTCGTCGCGTCGAATGTGCTGGTTTAACTCCTGGATGAATGATGCAATGGATCTATCCTTCTTGGTGCTGATTAACTCCCATTGTTCATCTTGGCGTCCGCAAATCTGGTAGATAGTGTCTTTGAGGTCTTCTTGATAAACTTCTCCAATGCGTCCCATGGTGATATGAGCTGCCATGCTCCTTCCCAGACTCCAGGTTGGTGCATTGAAAACACTATCTATGGGCTTCGTGATTGGCGCGAATGTCCTTCCTGGAACATGAGCTTGAATCTTCCAGCGCTCCTCTTCAGGCAGAGTGGCGTTGAAAGTCCTGGTGAAACTTGGTAGTCCAATGTTCAGGTATTTGGTGACTTCCTTCAAGTGAAATCCAAAAGGTGTGCCTTCATTCGGTTGAGCGTACTTGATCTTCGCGTCCGTCATCCTAAAAGAGTAGAAAAGACGAGGAGTTAGAAAATGGGGAGAGAATAGTGATCTATGGCTTTAACTTAGTGGTCGTGTCCTACAGTCAGTGTGTGCTCTGATACCATCTCTGTAGCGACCTGGCCCGAATGGATCAAGTCTCTGTGCTTCGGTGTCATCCCTGGATCAGTAATGCTGACACCACACAGTACTTCGAAGGATTTATAACAGAGTAGCAATCACACACTTATTACATCGGTGTCTCGAAAGAGAACTTATTACAATAAATATGGCTTAAGGCCATCTAATATCGATAACAACGGAAGACTTGGAAGATAAATGGGTCCGTCAACTCTAACGGCATCACTGAGTATAGAACCACGACCTAACAGCACCTTACTCGTCGTCTGAAATGTCTGCAACATGAAAGTTGCAGCCCGAAAATGGGTCAGCACATGGAATATGCTGGCAAGGTAACACATAGAGAGTAATGAACAGTAATGAGCTATACTATATGCATGTATAACTGGTGGAAAGCTCTATGGTTACAGTTTTGCATAAAGCCAGTTTTTCCCTACTACAATGGAATGAATTTATTTAACTATCATGGTAGTTGAACATCGAGAATGGTTGACAGCATTCCGATCCCAATTAAGTGAACAATTAAAACCCAACAATATTAATTAGAAGTAACATGATGAGATTCACACGATATTCAAGTACTAGATACTCAAGAATGTCCATAACCGGGGACACGGCTAATCATGATTAGTTTATTACACTCTACAGAGGTTTGCGCACTTTTCCCCACAAGACTCGATCGCCTCCGTTGGGTTTCTCGCACTACACGGTGTTTGAGAAATGGATGACCGAGACACAGTCTTTCAGAAGCGCTAGCACCTTACGATGGATAGACCGGTACACCTACTTTCCCCTACATGTGCTAGTCTACCCTGTAAGAGTTCGCACCGCTTAATCAACTATGCCAGAGCCCATAATGGCTTGTGGCTGCACACGGAAGTTTCTAGCATGAAAGATCTTATGATCCCTTTGAGCCTGGGTGGCGGTCCAAAAGAAAACAGGCAAGTCCTGATAGAAACCAGGTGCCTCAATCCACCCAGATGTGTGTTTAAGTTGCCACCTTAGATAAACCCTTAAAATTATCAAACTCACATCTTTCATGGATATCACTCACCCAATCCACGTCTACTAGCATAGCATGGCATAATAAGCAAACATAGAAGTAACTCCCAAAGGTTTCATAATAAGCAGGTAATAGGTACTACCTCATCTACTTCCCATCCCACAATTTAATTAGATCCTAATCATGCAATGTGTGAGGATTGATCTAATGCAATAAAACTGGGTTGTAGAAAAGGTATGATCAAAGTGTTACTTGCCTTGCTGATGATCCGCGAGACCTAGAGATTTGAAGTAACAGGCGGCGCACTTCGGGTAATCTATCGCAGACAAACAACAAGCATACAATAAGTACTCATCTAATGCACAGGTAAAACTCGAACAAGAGATCGAACCAGAAAGTTCAACTTAAGAACTCCGGTTGCAAAGAAAGAATGAACCGAACAAATCAACGGAAAAACAAACGGCGGAAGAAAACAGCTCGGTTCTAGCAAGTTGAAACTAGGTCAAATTTTACAGTTGCAAAAACTGATTTAAGTTGATTAGTCGGAACGGCGGTTTCGAAATGAAACACCAGGCGCTTGAATCACCTGATTCCGATAAACGAGCGAGAAGATAAACTAGAACGAAGATCGGATCTGAAATCGCGGTCAGAAAAATCGCGGAATAAATCCGACGAAAGAAAACGACGAGCGGTTAAACGAACGGACGTTCGTTAACCTAGAATAACCGGTGATCACGTTCGTTAAGACGAACGGTCCGGCGAACGGTCTCTAAGCAACTAAACCGGAAAAAAACGAAAAACCGATCTAGGGTTTCGGAAAAAAAACCGAAACTACGAAACGAAAAGAAACCGGAACGGTTCTTTTTAAAGAAAAACTGAACCGAGGGGAGGGGTGGCGCGGCGTGGGCTACCTCGGCGAGAGGCTCCGGCGAGGGGCTCCGGCGGGGCAGAGGCGAGGTGCGGGGCAGCGGCGGCGGCGGCGGCACGCGGCGGTGGCGCGGCTGCGCTGCTGCTGCTGCGGTTGGGGCGGCGGGCGGGGGTGTGGGGAGGAGAGGTGGGGGTGCTTGGGTATTTAAAGGGGGGAGGGTGGCTTGGGGGAGGGGGCAAGCAAGGGGCGGCGGCGGAGTCCTAGCCGGACTCGGCTGGGGCGGCGGCGCTGCGCGCTGCGCGCGGGTAGGGGAGGCGGCTGGGCCGGCTGGGCTTTGGCCCAGGCGGGGCGCTGCGGGTTTTTTTAAATAGATACGCGCGCGGAAAAACAAAGAAAGAAAATCTAAACGAACTCCAAAATTCCCAAAGTAAATTTTCCCCGACTCCTAAAAATGAGTCGAACAAAATGAACTTTTCTCGGGGCCTAGGTGCAAATTTTGAAAACACGCATTTTTCCCTAATCCAAATAAAATGCAAATAAACTCCGGAAAAATCCAAAATTTGATTTATTTATTAAATCTTCATTTTTTTCCTCAATTTGGGAAAGTCATATTATTCCCCTCTCTCATATTTTGACGTTGGAAAATAATTGAAGATGAAATAAATAATTCAAATGATGCTCTTTTCAAAATTTGAGAAAACTCAAATATGAAAATGATGAAATCTCCAACTCTCTCCGAGGGTCCTTGAGTTGCGTGAAATTTCTAGGATCGACCAAAATGCAAGAAAATATGATATGCATGATGATCTACTGTATAACATTCCAAACTGAAAATTTGGGATGTTACAAAGAGGAGCCGAGCCTTGGCCTGATCTAGAGGCGCGCTGGGCCAGGCATGGTCAAAGCGAGGCGAGGCAGGCGAACGTGCTGCTGCTCGTTACTGCAGAACAACGAAAGCAACAGGTTCAGGCGACAGGCGGCGGGAACGCCTCTGGCAACGTGAGACTTGGCGCGACGTTGGAGAGGAGGTCGGCTGTAGACGATGCGGATCCGGGCAGTCCGAGGGTCGGGGAGGCGGTTCCCGGCGACGAGGAACTCCGGCGGTGGTGCTGCTCAAACAAGCGAAGCAGGCAACAGCGGATCGAGGGGGGCGAAGCAGCGGAAGGTGTCGAGCTTGTACGGGCCAGAGCCGAGGCGATTGGCAGCGATGAACTCCTTCGGAGCTCCACTCCGGCGCGTGGCACGACCATGGCCGGCGTCGACGACAGCGATGGTGGCTTGAAGCCTGCATCCATGGCGGGGTCCTATCAGCCGAACAGAGGAGGTTTGAGGGGCCAGAGAAGGGGATGAAAGGAGGAAGGAGAGGGCGCGACGGGGGCTCGCCTAGGTGGCGGAGGGCGTCGGCAGGAGGAGCTTTGCTCCTGCGAGCTGGTGCTCCAGTGGCCGGGCGGATGGGTCCTCGGGTGCTCGCGACTACAGGAGCTCTTGCTCCTTTGGTCGCGGACGAAGGTGGCTGCAGGGCCGAAGGACGACGGGGCGGTTCGGGGTCCTGGTGGTTGCGATCTGTGGCAGCAGCGTGCTCCGGCTCGAGGAGAAGGCCGAGGCAGGACGTCGACCTGCGGAACGGCGGTGTATTGGGCCTGAGAGACAGGGTCGCGGTGCTTGTCCTCCTCTGCACTGCTTTGATGCCGAGAAACAGGAGGCAGAGGCGAGGCCGGCATAGCGTCGGGGTGATGTAGGCCATGGCGACGGCGTGGCCCTGCTGGTCCGGCGGCTCTGCTCGGAGTGGTGGCCGCCGGCGTGGGAGGCTGGCAAGGCAGGGGGAGCAGCGGCCTGCACGAGGGAGCGAGAGGTTCACGGGGCCTCTGCTTGCAGGAGGCTGGGAGCGAGGCTTTGGGCGTGAATGACGCCGGGGATGGGGATGGCGCGGGCATGGCGAGAGACGGCCGGATCCGCGGGCGCGTCCAGAGTCGGTGAGGGAGGTGGAGGGATTTGGTTGGCCGATGGATGAATTCGAGGAGAGGTGGAGGATTGGCGAGGAAGATGCGGCGGGTGGCGGCGTGAAGGGACAAACCTCCTAATTTTTAGGGTTTGACCAAATTAGGTATGGCTTGGGCTATATATAGCGAAAGGAGGGAGTTTTGGATCGTCTGATCGAGAACGGATGGCTACCGGTCAACGGAGTAGTGAGATGAAGAAACGAAAGATGCAGGAGGTTGTTCGGGGTTGATCCGGATCAATTGGTAATGACGGAGCGGGTTGGGTTCGGGACCACTTTCGGACACGCGTGAGGGGGTTCGGGAACTGTGCGGAGAGGGGGGTCTGACAAAAGGCCACGGAGGCAGGGGGTTTGATGGGCTGGTTTAGAGTGGAAGCGGGCTATGAAGAGAGGCCTTGGGGTGAGAGGAGAGAAGAGAAGGAGAGGCCCAGCGGCAGTTTCGGGGACCGAAACCGTCTGACGTATGACCGACTATATTGTCGCTATAGTTATCCGTTGGGGCGTCAAATGGACTTCGAATGCAATGAAACTTGGCAGGCGGCCTATCTACACTATAATAAGACCACACACAACTTTCATCCCATTCCGAGAACATTTTCCGGTAAGTTATCAAATAATATTTCGGACGTGTCGTGGGCGCGTGCAAGTGTGTCTGGGCTCAGAACGGACAACGGAGAGAACTGGACGGATGCAAGCTTTGAAAATATGATGATGCAATGCACATGATGACATGGCAAAAAGCAACACGCAAACAAAATGACAGGGCAACAACATCGAATAACTGGAAGACACCTGGTGCATCGGTCTCGGGACGTTACAACACTCCACCACTACAAGAGGATCCCGAGATCTAGGATGGCACCGGGGAAAACGGAAGAGGAAGGGGAAGAGGTAAAACTAAGTTGCTTCTTGGACAAAAGAGTGAAACCAAGAATCTTGAGAGGGTAAACAATTTCAAGAAAAGAATACAACGAAGGTGAACAAAGTCGAAAACACTCTGTTAGAAAAGGGGAACAAAGAACATTGCGGAAAACCTTGAGGTTAAGTGCCAAGATAGATATTGAAACCACTCCAGTTAAAACAAGATAGAGAAGGAATAAGAATGATATAATTGGGCAGCACTCCGACTGTAAATGGAAGGAATTGAACAAGAATTTGACAAGATGAGAGGATACTTGATGAGATCAACAACACACTGCCTCCAAAACTATCGAAAGAATGGCACAAGGTTTAAGAAAGATTTCATACAGCACTCTGGTTAAGAAGGGATGCAAAACTTGATAAGATGAGAGAACTTGAATGAAGGACACGACACTCCGGTTGAATGGATAAGCAAAAGAAAGAAGATGATCTTTGCCAAAAAATGGGATGATGGGTCGAAGCGTGCAACATCACAATGCCTCCGAAAGAAATGAAAGAATGGAATGAAAAGAACGAAGAAGAGAAAACATCCTCTGACACAAATAAATTGGAAAAGCATCCTTACGAAGAAGGACGGAGTTGTTGGAAAATAAACAACAAAAGAAAAAGCTTGTAGTGGGCTTATGGAAAACATCTCAAAACTGAGGTGAAATTCTACCACTAACGGAAACAATAGATTGGATTGATGTGAACAAGGAGACGAGAAACTTATTTCACCGGAAGGATAAATGAAGAACTTGGGTCATTTATAAGCACCATAAACAGCAACAATCCTTAGGGAAGGCTTTAGGTGAAAAATGACACAAGATAACTCCAACGAAGAGATTAATGGATTTAAATATCTCATTCTTAACAACTTGCGAATCATGAAACACGAAGGGAAATTGTCAAGAATGACATAACACCACCTGAAAAGATAAGGTAGAAGGAATTTCACTTCGGAATGCAAGATGAAGAATACTTGAGCTCCTTTGAAAAGAATCTCGATGAACACCTCGGGAAAGAAATAAATCCTTGATGAGCCATCACTACAAAAAAATACACTTCCATGATGATACGTGTTTGTCACAGTAGGTCGCGTTTTTTGTCATGCATGTACATCCATGAGGATTTTATGACAGAATCAAGATAGTCATACCTGTGTTGTCATAGAAGTGTTCCATGAAATTACCAAAATTATCACCACGGAAGTGTCCACTTCCATGACGATAAATTGCGCATCACAGAAGTGCTTTCGTCAACGGTGACCGACACGTGGCATCCACCTTAATGGAACGCCGTTAAGCTATTGGGTCGGATTTTGGATCCGATAACCCGTTAACAGCCCTGGCCAATGGGAAATTTCCACGTGTAAAATTTTGATTGGCCGAAGGAAACACTTGTTGCCTCACCATTGGGACAGATGTCATCCACTCATTGGACAGGAGGCGCCTATGATAGGTTGACACGTGGCACGGCCCAACAGTGGCCCATTCCCGTGAAAAAGGCCAGCCCAGTAAAAATTAGCAGGCCAGCCCATATAAGGCCTACTTGTGTCAGGTCCATTTAAGCCCATGGCCCATACGAGATGTGCCAATTTGGCCCGTCAACGGCCCGTTAAAGATTTGACACCATTGCAGCACATTGTTAGTTCGAGCCCGTTAACAGCCCACTATATATTTGGGCTCAATATCGGCCCGATGAGATTTCGGCCTGTTAACGGCCCATTTAATGGATGGGCCAATTTTCAGGATGTACATCTTTCGGCCTTTTAGCGACCCATTTAAATGTTGGGCTAATTTCCGGCCCGATGTGTCTTTCAGCCTGTTGACGGCCCATAAATCTGATGGGCCATGTGTAGTCGGACCTGAGTTTCGGCCTTTTAGCGGCCCATTTAAGTGTTGGTCCAATTTCTGGCCCGGTGTCACTTTCAGCCTGTTGACGGCCCATAAATCAGTTGGGCCATTTGTACTCGGACCTGAGTTTTGGCCTTTTAGCGACCCATTTAAGTGTTGGGCCAATTCCCGGCCCTGTGTGCCTTTCAGCCTGTTAACGGACCATAAATGAGTTGGGCCATTTGTAGTCGGACCTTAGTTTTGGCCTTTTAACGGCCCATGCCCTTCATGGTCCAATACCAGCCTGGTTTCTCTTTCGGCCTGCTAAAGGCCCACAATACAGTTGGGCCGTTTACAATACGACCTGACTTTCGGCCTCTTAGCGGCCCATGCTCTTCATGGTCCAGTACAAGCCCGCTGTCTCTTTCGGCCTGCTAAAGGCCTATAGTATAGTTGGGCCATATGTAGCCCAAACTTAGTAACGGCCTGTTAACGACCCGGGAGGTAAGAGGGCCGACCATTAACTTTCGTCCTAGTAACGGCCCATTAACTTAATGAGCCCACTAAAGTTCGTTCATGTCTTTAGGCCAAATTAGATAATTTGAGCCCATTACGACGATCAATTATGCACAGGACCAAAACTGATCAAGCAAAGGTACGGCATACAGGGAATAACGTTGCACATCCAGCATATATTACAGGAAATTACATGCACTGGGCAATCAAAGATTGATGCTAGTGCAAATAAATGAGCAGCACCTAACCATCTACAACGTCACAATCTGCAACCTCAGCACAGATGACGCCCATAAGCATGTGGGCAATTTCTTGCTGCTTTGCTACACTGTATCTGAAAACATTGATCAGTTGTTGTGTCGCATGACTCTGCACCTCTAATTCATCCACCATTTCCATCATTGCTTCAGCCATTAATTGGTTCACAAACATACATTTATTCCGTTGCATTCGAGACAGAGGATACTGAACAGATTCAGATGCCGATTTTGGCAGGCTTGTATTATTGATAGTGGAGAGTGTCTCGACCACTGCATCATAACTTAAATTAGGACAGGAACCAAATAGATTAATCATGAGTTATTGCCATATTACATGGCCTAGATTTACTGGAAAGAAACAATGGGGTTGCCTTGCTGTTTTCAGATTTTGTCTTCTTATCTTCAGCAGCCTACACAAAATTAACATACTAGCATTGCTATCACTGGCCAAGTCAGATAATAGGAAAGCAACATTGACACAACGAACGTTTGGGCAACTAGCCTACACCAAATTAACACAATATGACACAGCTACCATCAGCCAGGTAAGGTAATACGAAAGCAACATTGCCACAATGAATGAATGGGCAACTAGAGAAGCACTACAATTCAGTAATGTGCATGATATGAGATAGTACATTCATGCAACTCAGTATGCAAAACTACCAGGCAATTTTCCTTATAAAAATCAACATTGGCGCCTTTAACATTTTGCTACAACTAATTTTAGATCAGATAAAGGTTAGATTCACGCCGATTAATGAAATACATGCTGATGTAAAAATATAGTGATATACAACAGGTACTTACATCAGCATTGGAGCACAGAGAATTCTCGCAAGATATTTTCCTCGAATATGATCCCAATGGAGGAAGTCTTGTAACGTTTAACCTTATTTTCTAAAAGAGAGATGGGTAAGAAACATGTAGAAAATATGATCAGAATGCTATAAAATTTCATGATGCGAGGATACGCACACGCTTCTTAGAATGGAGTTGACATTCTTTTGCTGGACTGGAGCGGACTAGTTCTTTGGCCACTGGAATCTGCTTATTATCAGTGGGAGTTGGGTTTCTCTGTGCTGGAGCAGTATCTATGAAAAATGGAGTTCGTTTATTATCTCCTGGCGTTTGGATCTTTTGCAAAGACCTGGTTTGTAACCCTTCAGATTCTAACATAGTCGTCTTCCCCTTGCATGCCTTATATAGAAGAATGGTGATTCAGTTATAAAACATGCTACAGTAGAGATGGAAATAGGTACTGAAGAAAAGAAAGGCATGACATATTGACATGTATTCCCTCCATCCGGAAATAAATGGATGGGTCTAGGTGTATTTCAGTTCTAGATACATCCAGTTTTATCCATTTCTGCGACATTTAATCCGGACGGAGGGAGTATGATGTAAGAGCTAGGGATACGACAGGACAACACAGTAAGAAAACACTGAAAACCCACTGCAGAACCAAAGTATTCAAACCCACTGATATGAGATAGTACACTCATGGAGCTCAAGATGCAAAACTACCAGGCAGTTTTCCTTGCAAAAATCAACATTGTGGCCTTTCATCATACATTTTGCTACAACTAAATTTAGATCAGATAAAGGTTGGATTCATGCCGATTAACAAAATACATGCTGATGTAAAAGTATAGTGATATACAACAGGTACTTACATCTACATTGGAGCACAGAGAATTCCTGCAAGAATCTTTCCTCATAAAAGATACCATTGCAGAAATTCTTCTATCTGTTAAGCTTATTTTCTAAAAGAGGGATGGGTAAGAAACATGTAGAAAATATGATCAGCATGCTATAAAATTTCATGATGCAAGGATACACACACGCTTCTTAGAATTGAGTTGACATATTTTTGCTGGATTGGAGCGGACTAGTTCTTTGGCCACTGGAATCTGCTTATTATCAGTAGGAGTTGGGTTTCTCTATGCTGGAGCAGTATCTATAAAAACTGGAGGTGGTTTATTATCTCCTGGTGTTTGGATCTTTTGCAAAGGCCTTGTTTATGACCCTTCAGATTCTAACATAGTCATCTTCCCCTTGCATGCCTTGTATAGAAGAATGGTGCTTTAATTATAAAACATGCGACAACAGAGAGATGGAATAGGTACTGAAGAATAGAAAGACATGACATATTGACATGTATTCCCTCCATCCAGAAACAAATGGATGGGTCTAGGCGTATTTCAGTTCTAGATACATCCTTTTTATCCATTTCGGCAACATGTAATCCGGACGAAGGGAGTATGGTGTAAGAGCTAGGGATACGACAGGACAACACAACAAAAAAACACTAGTTGAATGTAAAACTGTATGCTAGCAGAATATGTACAGAAATAACTAAGGCAGCATGCACGTGTATGATTGGGAAAATAAGATCGCGTTGCAACAGAGCACTAGAACAACACTTCAATGTAAAAAAACATGGTATGGTAGATAGATGAAGTACATACTGATGAATAACAATGCATAAGATATTCAGAAGCATGATGTCCAAATTAAGCAGATGGCATTCCGATAGAGTAGAATGACAGTACATGAATTTGAAATCATGTTATCATGAATGGAATAGGTACTGAAAAATAGGAAGGCATACCATATTTACATGCATGATCAGCATGCTAAGCACATGGCGTTGCAACAGAGTAGATGCACTCCAGGACATTATATGCATGTTGTACCCATATCACAGGCCAAGTTAGAGCAAGGACCTTGTGGGGTGAAGAGGATTCATCATCTTTCTGCAAGTCTTCTGAAGAACTGCCTTACATGTTCCATCATATTGGGTATCATTGACATCAAGTTTATTGGCCTTTACATTGCTCCGTGAGGTTCTTGTGGATATATCAGTGTGTGCAATTATATCTGACATGCATGGAAGACAACTAGTAGTTAGATTTATGTAATGAGTGGCTGTAGGAGACGACATAAATAGTAGGACTGGGGTTAACTACCAGCAACAGGTCTCATAAACTAAAGGGAGAACACAGATGAAAGCTACAGAATATGTATCGTTTGTACTCAAGATTAACTAGATGGCACACAAAAGTATTAAAGAACAACATAGGTAATACTAGAAGTGGTATAATACTATAATCACCAGCCTGTGGGATAGCATTGGCTGATGGATGATAACTATGGAACAACGTAACCTAAAGAACAAGTATCTTAGCTGAACTATGGAACAACGTTAACTCCTAAACAAGACCCGTAAGAGATCAGCATGAATATACAGTGAAATGTGATGATCTATTTTCCATTTTTAGATGAATAACAAAGCCATAAATGTTGCACACAAGTAAGATGAGGGTACAACCTATCTGGCTGCCATCCATAGGAGTGAGCATCATGTGCTGACTTGTCGATGGCCCTGCAGTTGTTGTGGCTATCCATTTCGGGCACGCGCATTCGATGTAGGGAACTGTTGAGTGGGGACTATAGCTCCCTTCTGGTGTATGCTTCCCTTGTTGGAGCAGCTGCGGTGAGTCAGAAGATGGTGTTTCTGAAGATGCAGATAACGCATAATGTTAAGAACGACATATCTCTTTGATCTGAAGAAATACACTAAGAGATCAACAACAAGGCACGAGAGTGGTCACATGTCTGTTGACTGAAGACTAAATTGGGGTCACACGATTTTATTTTATTTTGGTACTGTCCGATCTACGCCGGATGGCTGGCCGTCTTGTGCCTCCCAGCTGACACTGTTCGGAATCTTCCCCGAAGAGCCAGTGACCAACGGCAGAGCAGCCTGCCTCCGTCGTCCGTGGCCCTGGCCAAAACCCCGCTCCCCGCCCCACCGCACTGCTGTGGTTGCGCCGCCCCCGGGGCAATCCAGAAAGACTCCCCGTCATGCAGATCTGGCGGCGGCAGTACCTTCAACCCACACAACTCTAAAAGATAGCCATCTAAGCGCTGCTTCTGCGGCAAACTTGCGGCCCCGCACCCTTACGTTAGACACCAGCCAACCGGCAGCCTAGGAGCTCCACCGCCTCGAGGGGTGCTGCTTCCCATTGGGAATCAATTGGCCTAGAATAAAAATTTAGACAACTGACGCCTAAATAAAGTGATTTGAGATGAGGGTGCGACCTATCTAGTGGCATGGTGAAGTAGGCAGGTCCAGCTGCCGAGTCGGTGAGGCTAGCGCGGTTGCGGTGGCGATCGGCGGTAGGGAAAGAGCGATGTGACGACGGTCGACGGCTACGCGGAAGCAGCGCCAGGACTCTGGACGGATCTGAAGTTGGAGCCGCTCCAGCACCGTGAACAACGGCGGGGGTGAATCGGCTCCGGTACGGTTCACGCGACCGTCGTTGAGGCATCACCAGCAGCAGGGAGTAAGAGGCACACGGCCCAGTGCACGACGGCAAATGGACAGCGTCTCCGGCATTAGGGAGTTGGGCGGCTATGAAATTGGTGCGGTGGGGGGCGCCATGGAGGTGGGGCTGAGGTTTCGCGGCTCGGGAGAAGGGAGCTTCCCGGGGAGAAGGTGATTTGGCACCCACGAGGTATGAATGGGGGCGGGCGGGTGGGAATTAGGAGGGGAGTGGAACCATGTCTTACGGACGCATTTGTATGAAATGTGAGGGGGAGTTACAGTTCTACCCTTGCCTATAGGCTTCTCGACTTGGGTCTATGTACTGAGGGTCGGGGATAGTAGAGTAACTTTGCTTCTCCACAAATAGTGGGCGGGAGTGATTTCGGGCGAGGAGGGCGTGTTTTGAACTATAGTGGGCGCGAGCGATTTCGGGCGAGGAGAGCGTGTTTTGAAATAGTGGGTGCGAGCTATTTCGGGCGAGGAGAGCGTGTTTTTCCTACCATGCTTTATGAATTATTCGGTACATGTCATTTCGGCCGAGGAGAAGGCGTGCTTGGATGAAGTTACGAACCTACCCTCGATGTACAACGGGCCAATTGATACGTGTCCCACATAGGAGGGTAATTTTGCGTCTCCCATTTATTTGCTCGGGCGAATTCCACCGAGCAGAGAGGATGTTTAACGGTTCGTTCAAATTTTGGGAGAACGAGCATCCACGTCTACCTTACCAAGTCGATTCGGATCAAATTTTGAAATATTAGCTTGCCACTTCTTTTTTAGATGGAGAGATGCTGCTCGGGAGTAATGTGTTTTTACATGCTCGTTGCTAGCGATTTACTATATGACAAATAGTTGACCCACTCAAAAACGCGAATCAAACCCAAAATGAAATATCTCGATTCAATGAAATAGCTCGTTTAGTAGGTCAAAATAGTGAACTAAATCCAAAATTGAACACCTCAATCGAGTAGCATGTTGTACAGTATTATAGTACTCCATGAACATGTTGAAAGTTCAAACCCTGCAGGGGTGTCCCAACTTAGCCCATCACAAGCTCTCACGGTCAACGAAGGATATTCCTTCTCCCGGGAAGACCCGATCAGTCTCGGAATCCCGGTTACAAGACATGTCGACAATGGTAAAACAAGACCAGCAAAGCCGCCCGATGTGCCGACAATCCCGATAGGAGCTGCACATATCTCGTTCTCAGGGCAACACCGGATGAGACATCCTATGAGTAAAACCAAACCTCAAGTTTCACCGAGGTGGCCCGCGGTCTACTCGATTCGGACCAACACTTAGAGAAGCACTGCCCCCCCCCCCCCCCGGGGGGGGGGGGGGTTAAAATAAAGATGACCCTTGGGTTGGCCGACCCAAGGGAAGGGTAATAGGTTGTTAGGCAAATGTAAAACCAAGGTTGGGCCTTGCTGGAGGAGTTCTATTCAAAGCGAACTGTCAAGGGGTTCCCATAACACCCAACTGCGTAAGGAACGCAAAATCAAGGAACATAACACCGGTATGACGGAACCTAGGGAGGCAAGAGTGGAACAAAACACCAGGCATAAGGCCGAGCCTTACACCCTTTACCAAGTATATAGATGCATTAATAAAAATAATAGATATTGTGATATCCCAACATATCCATGTTCCAACATGGACCAAACTTGAACTTTACCTGCAACTAACAACGCTATAAGAGGGGCTGAGCAAAAGCGGTAACATAGCCAAACAACGGTTTGCTAGGAAGGTGGGTTAGAGGCTTGACATGGCAATATGGGAGGCATGATATAACAAGTGGTAGGTAGCACGACATAGCGATAGAGCGAACAATTAGCAAGCAAAGATAGAAGTGATTTCAAGGGTATGGTCATCTTGCCTGAGATCCCGCAAGGAAGAAGAACGAGTCCAAGAAGAAGACACACAAACGTAGTCGAACTGATCCTCACAAACGCGACGTTGTTGGAACTAACCCGAAGAAGCAACACCGGAAAGAAGCAAACAACATAGTAAACAACCATCACATAAGCATGGCATGATGCACAACCAAGTATGATGCATGTCCGGTTTAAAGAGGCATGGCATGGCAAAGTGCATGAACAAAACTACAAGTTAAGTGGAGCCCAATATGCAACTCCATTGCATATTGTCGAAACACCACATGACTTATTTAGTTCTCTCTCGTTTAGGTACCCAACAATATTAAAAGTTATTAAACATGGCAAGAGATGAAGTGCTACCTCTTGAGCACCGCATTGGATTTCCCCGAAGAGGAGAGGACGATGCAGTAAAGTAGCGTAAGTATTTCCCTCAAATTTTGAGAACCAAGGTATCAATCCAGTAGGAGGCTATGCCCAAGTCCCTTGTACCTACACAAAAACAATAGCTCAATGCAACCAATGCGCTTAGGGGTTGTTAATCCCTTCACGGTCACTTACGAAAGTGAGATCTGATAAAGATGATAAATAATATTTTTGGTATAGAGATGCAAAGTAAAAGGCAAAGTAAAAGCAAAGCAATAATAAAGTGATGGAGATTAATATGATGAGAAAGAGACCCAGGGGCCATAGGTTTCACTAGTGGCTTCTCTCAAGAGCATAAGTATTCTACGGTGGGTGAACAAATTACTGTTGAGCAATTGACAGAATGAGCATAGTTATGAGAATATCTAGGTATGATCATGTATATAGGCATCACGTCCGAGACAAGCAGACCGAAATGATTCTGCATCTACTACTATTACTCCACTCATCGACCGCTATCCAGCATGCATCTAGAGTATTAAGTTAAAAATAGAGTAACGCCTTAAGCAAGATGACATGATGTAGAGGTATAGTTTCATGCAATACGATAAAAACCCCATCTTGTTATCCTCGATGGCAACGATACAATACGTGCCTTGCTGCCCCTTCTGTCACTGGGAAAGGACACCGCAAGATCTAACCCAAAGCTAAGCACTTCTCCCATGGCAAGAACAACCAATCTAGTAGGCCAAACCAAACTGATAATTCAAAGAGACTTGCAAAGATAACCAATCATACATAAAAGAATTCAGAGAATATTCAAATATTATTCATAGATAGACTTGATCATAAACCCACAATTCATCGGTCTCAACAAACACACCGTAAAAAGAAGATTACATCGAATAGATCTCCACAAGAGAGGGGGAGAACATTGTATTGAGATCCAAAAAGAGAGAAGAAGCCATCTAGCTACTAACTATGGACCCGTAGGTCTGATGTGAACTACTCACACTTCAACGGAGAGGCTTTGCTGATGATGTAGAAGCCCTCCGTGATCGATGCCCCCTCCGGCGGAGCTCCGGAACAGGCCCCAAGATGGGATCTCGTAGATACAGAAAGTTGCGGCGGTGGAATTAGGTTTTTGGCTTCGTCCCCGATCGTTTGGGGGTACGTGGATATGTATAGGAGGAAGAAGTACGTCGGTGGAGCAACAGGGGGCCCACGAGGGTGGGGGGGCGCCTGGGGAGGGGGGGCAGGCGCGTGCCCCTACCTCGTGACCTCCTGTTAATTGGCTTGACGTAGGGTCCAAGTCTCCCGAGTTGTATTCAGTGAGAAAATCACATTCCCGAAGGTTTCATTCCGTTTGGACTCCGTTTGATATTCCTTTTCTTCAAAACCCTAAAACAGGCAAAAAAAACATCAATTCTGGGCTGGGCCTCCGGTTAATAGGTTAGTCCCAAAAATAATATAAAAGTGGATAATAAAGCCCAATAATGTCCAAAACAGTAGATAATATAGCATGGAGCAATCAAAAATGATAGATACGTTGGAGACATATCAAGCATCCCCAAGCTTAATTCCTGCTCGTCCTCGAGTAGGTAAATGATAAAAATAGAATTTTTGATGCAGAGTACTACTTGGCATAATTTTAATGTAATTCATATTAATTGTGGTATGAATATTCAGATCCGAAAAATTCAATACAAAAGTTCATATTGACATAAAAATGATAATACTTCAAGCATACTAACTAAGCAATTATGTCTTCTCAAAATAACATGGCCAAAGAAAGTTCATCCCTACAAAATCATATAGTTTAGTCATGTTTCATTTTCTTCACACAAGAATGCTCTCATCATGCACAACCCCGATGACAAGCCAAGCAATTGTTTCATACTTTAGCAATCTCAAATCTATAAACTTTCATGCAATATATGAGTGCGAGCCATGGACATAGCACTATGGGTGGAATAGAATATAATGAGGGGGTTATGTGGAGAAGACAAAAAAGGAGAAAGTCTCACATCAACGAAGCTAATCAATGGGCTATGGAGATGCCCACCGATTGATGTTAATGCAAGGAGTAGGGATTGCCATGCAACGGATGCACTAGAGCTATAAATGTATGAAAGCTCAACAAAAGAAACTAGTGGGTGTGCATCCAACTTGCTTGTTCTATAATGAAACATTCCCACTAGTATATGAAAGTGATAACATGAGAGACTCTCTATTATGAAGATCATGGTGCTACTTTGAAGCACAAGTGTGGTAAAAGGATAGCAACATTGTCCCTTCTCTCTTTTTCTCTCATTTTTTGGGGCCTTTTTTATGGCCTTCCTTTTTTTGGGCTTTCTCTTTTTTATGGCCTTTCTCTATTTTTATTCCTCACTTGGGACAATGCTCTAATAATGATGATCATCACACTTCTATTTATTTACACTCAATGATTACAACTCGATACTAGAACAAAGATGACTCTATATGAATTTCTCCGGCGGTGTACCGGGATATGCAACGAATCAAGAGTGACATGTATGAAAGTATTATGAACGGTGGCTTTGCCACAAATACTATGTCAACTACATGATCATGCTAAGCAATATGACAATGATGAATGTGTCATGATGAACAGAATGATGGAAAGTTGCATGGCAATATATCTCGGAATGGCTATGGAAATGCCATAATAGGTAGGTATGGTGGCCCTTTTGAGGAAGATATAAGGAGGTTTATGTGTGAAAGAGCATATCATATCACGGGGTTTGGATGCACCGGCGAAGTTTGCGCCAACTCTCAATGTGAGAAAGGGCAATGCACGGTACCAAAGAGGCTAGCAAGGATGGAAGGGTGAGAGTGCGTATAATCCATGGACTCAACATTAGTCATAAAGAACTCACATACTTATTGCAAAAATCTACAAGTCATCAAAAACCTCGGCACTACGTGCATGCTCCTAGGGGGATAGATTGGTAGGAAAAGACCATCGCTCGTCCCCGACCGCCACTCATAAGGAAGACAATCAAATAACACCTCATGTTTCAAATTTGTTGCATAACGTTTACTATATGTGCATGCTACGGGACTTGCAAACCTCAACACAAGTATTTCTCAATTTCACAACTACTCAACTAGCATGACTTTGACATTATTACCTCCATATCTCAAAACAATCATCAAGCATCAAACTTTTCTTAGTATTCAACATGCTCATAAGAAAGTTTTATTATTAATCTTGCATACCAAGCATATTAGGATTTTAAGCAAATTACCATGCTATTAAGACTCTCAAAATAATCTAAGTGAGGCATGAGAGATCAATAGTTTCTATAAAACAAATCCACCACCGTGCTCTAAAAGATATAAGTGAAGCACTAGAGCAAAACTATAAAGCTCAAAAGATATAAGTGAAGCATATAGAGTATACTATCTAATTCCAAATTATGTATGGCTCTCTCAAAAGGTGTGTACAACAAGTATGATTGTGGTAGACTAACAAGCAAAGACTCAAATCATAAAAGTCGCTCCAAGCAAAACACATATCATGTGGTGAATAAAGATATAGCTCCAAGTAAAGTTACCGATAGAAGTAGATGAAAGAGGGGATGCCTTCTGAGGCATCCCCAAGCTTTGGCTTTTAGGTGTCCTTATATTATCTTGGGGGTGCCATGGGCATCCCCAATCTTAGGCTCTTGCCACTCCTCGTTCCATAATCCATCCAATCTTTTGTAACATCCCAAATTTTCAATTTGGAATGTTATACATAGCCATCCATGCATATCATATTTTATTTGCATTTCGTCTCGCGATCCTCAAAATCCTAAGCAACTCAAGGACCCTCGGAGAGAGTTGGGGATTTTCTCAGTTTTCAAATTTGATTTTATCAAATTTTGAAACGAGGATTTTGGTTTTAATTATTTTTCTCTCCGAAAATATTTCATACTAAAATATATGAGAGGAGATAATATGACTTCTCCAAGATAATTGAAATATTGGAGGGAAAATATTAAAATCAAATAATTGTTTCATTTGGATTTTTATTGCAATTTTGTTTGCACCAGAAAAATTGCATGTTTTTCAAAATTGCATTTTAGGGCCAAGAAAATGTTCATCTTGTTCTAAATATTTTATTTAGACGGTGAAAAATTGTTTTGGTATTTTCAGATTTTTATTTATTTTTCTAGGATTTTTTTTCTTTGTCGGCGGAATTATTTAAAAAAAAAAGTTCACGCGCCCGACTGGGCCTAAGGCCCAGCTGTCGGATTTCGGGTTCCGGCAGACCCTTAAGGTTCGAACACTGGGGTGCGCGCGGAGATTTCGCCTCCTACCTACCTGCACCCCTCTGCCTCGCTAAGATCTAAGCTATGGAAAGAACAACACAAGAGACACAGGGTTTATACTGGTTCGGGCCACCGTAGTGGTGTAATACCCTACTCCAGTTTGTGGTGTGGTGGATTGCCTCTTGGGCTGATGATGATGAACAATACAAGGAAGAACAGCCTCGCGAGGGTCTGTTCTTGGCTGGGGCGATGAACTGCTGGGAGGAGTTCAGTCACCCTTCTCTCTCTCTCTCCACAACTGATGATGCCCCTATTTTTTTCTCTCCCCCTTTGCCTCTGGGAGGCTGGTCCTATTTATAGAGGCCCTGGTCCTCTTCCCAAATATCGAGCGGGAAGGGAGCCAACAATGGCGGGCTAATTTGAAGGGGGACAGCTAGTACTAGTTATCCTAACAAAAGTAGTCTTCGCCTGCACAAAGCTCTGGTGGTGACGCCGTCTTGGGCTCCACGATGACCTCCGTCTTGCAGTCCTCCTGGTCTTGGTTTTGTTGCACCGAAATGGCAACCCTTGCCTGATGCCTCGGTACTCCGCGGCTGCGCTTGCTCCCTTTGCACCAAAGAGGAAAGGAGGACACTGCGCGGGCTGGCGCCCGCCTGGCGCCTTTGGTCGTCATGGCTTGCGTCACGGGCACCTCGTGAGGTACCACGCCTTGATCTCTCTGCCTCCTCGCGAGCCAGCCTGGTGAGGCCGTGCCTGAGGAAGCTCCGCGTCGTCCGCCCCGTGAGGCTTGGCCCCTCGCGAGGGTCTTGGGTCTGTGTTGATGAAGATGGGCCGTGCTGGGCCCCCCTTTGAACCACGCCGCAGGCCACAGGCAGGCAAGTCTGGGGACCCCCGTTCCCAGAACACCGACAGTAGCCCCCGGGCCCAAGGCGCGCCCAGACTTGGCCGTGCAGGGAGGCGGAAGGGCAAGAGCGAAGCGCCGCGGAACCTAACAGCTTGCGGCCTTGGGCGCCGCGTGGCGGTTGATTGGACGTGGGCGCCTCCACTTCCCCATGGCGCCTCGGCAACTGCACGGATTGGACAAGTCCCTGCATGCAAAGTGGGTCATGATTACCTGCGATCGTGGAGGTCGGCGGTTGGCCTTCGCCGGTCATAAGTACGGAACGACGCACGCCCTTCCAGTCCATCCCTCCTTGCTTCTCCTTCTTCCTGGTCCTTCCTCTGTCTTGCTGCGATGGCTCCGATCTGCCGGTTCTCGACGGCAGAGAAGGGAAAGGCTCCCCGAGAGGAACCAGACCCGCTCCCGCCGAAGAAAGGGCTCGTCCTCTGCGGCCCGGACGAGGGGGCCCATCAGGTGGTGTCGAGGCCTTGGTGCGAGCAGGCACCGCCGGGGTTCCCGCTTCCCTTGTACGCCCACATCGAGGGCCCTGAAGGAGCTGATGCTGATCGCCACGGGCGGCGCCGCCGTCGGCGCCGATGGGTCACGAAGGTGTGGGTCGTCCCCCCCTGGGGTCCACTCCGAGGGCTCCTCCCGAGAGTTCGTGCTCCACGTTGCCATGCCTCCTCAGTCTTGGATTCTCCTTCCTCCCTTCTTCGCCTCCATCATCCCGCAGGGAGAACTCCTGGAGCTTTGGCTGCAGCACGCCGGCTGCTGCACCCTCGCGACCGAGGCAGAGGTCGCGGTCGTTGCCCCGGGCGAGGTCTTCATGACTCGGGGCTGGAGCAAAATCGACCGGGTTTGCAGGACAAGAGGCGCCCTCGCGATCCACTTGGAGTACGACTGTGCTTTGGTGATGTTCTTCAAGGTCTTCGATGCGAACGGGCGCCGGCTGGAGTGCTGCCTCGGGAGAGGTGGCCGGGACCCTGCTGCGGCGACGACTGGGCCTGCCGACCGCTCCCTTGGCGGCTCCGCAGGCGATGGAGGCGTCGGAGGTTCCAGCGACTCCGGCGAGCTCTTCGCGACTCTGGAGACGAGCGACGACAGCTACGAGCCCCCGAGCCGGCTCCGCTCCGGGAGCAGGGCGGGCTCGTCAGGCCGCCGCCGACTCTGATCTGGATGGGGTTGGCGCTGGTGCTTGATGGCCCACTGTTGATGATGGCGTCTTTTGCAGGGACGCGCGTAGTTAGTGTCCCTTTAGGATCTGTTCCCTGCGAGGAATCAAAGATGCGTCCCGTGGGGGCTTGTAAGGTGCCTGTGATCCTATTTTGTTAATATAACCCTTGTCGTAGAATTGTGCAAGCTGCTCATTCCGTCTCAGCTCTGTCCTCCCTTTCGAACCTCACGAGGGCTTGGTGCTCTGCGCCGACAGGTCCCAGTCCCAAGGCGGCTTCAGCCGTCGCTGGTATGCCAGGTCGCGATGTCGTGGTCAAGGCGAGGAGGTGAGCGACCCGGAGTCCGGTAAGAGCCCCTGAGTCGCGATGCTCAGGAGGTCCCCTTTGGCGCTCAAGCAGCCGTCGTTCGGTGAGAAAGGAGAGCGACGTCGCTAACACGGGATTGCATTAGGTGCGGGGATGGTGCCACGGTAGCTGGCGCTTTCGGGTGGTGACTTATCTCGAGAATCAGGGGTCGCTCTCTGGTGTGTCGCCGGGTCCGCGCATCGGCAGGCGTGAGGTTGCTCGGTGAGGTCCTCGCGTGTCCCACCCCTCTCACCTTTGCTCCCCTTTCTGCTCTTCGTCCTCGGGTCCCGGCCCCCGAGCAAGTCTCAGCCGTCGCTGGTATGCCAGGTCGCGATGCCGTGGACAAGGCCAGAGGGTGAGGGCTGGAGAGCTAGTAGGAGCCCTGAGTCACGATGCTCAGGCACCCCCCCCTTTAACGTGCAAGCGGTTCGCGTGGATGAGAGTGAAGGAGACACTGCAAGGGCCTCGCCTGAAGCAGCTCCTTCAGGAGATCCTGTAGACCCATCATAGAAAAAACGAGGGGTTGCTATGACAATTGACAGTAAGCCGTTGGTTGCTTCCGAGGTGCGATGAGGCACTGAAGGCTTGACGAGGTGGTGCCATGCGGGGCTGCCGCGGCCAGAGCTCAGCCATTCAGGTTTGGCGGCGTTGCAGGGACGGACCCATGCACAAGCGTCATGCCGTTTGGGAGCAGCTCCGTCAGTTGGCGTCAGTTGAGCGGGCAACTAGGTCAAACACGTTAGCAACGAAGGAGTGGATTCATCCAAATAGATGCTGGGAAGGCGGACATCACTGGGTCAGGCCCGAGCGACTTGGGGATGATGCAGCCCGAGGGGCGCTCCCAACAAGGTAAGCTAACAACATGAAATAAAAGGGATACATGCCGCAGGGACGGACCCACGCGGCCTGGGAATAATGGAGCCCTCGGGGGCGCTCCCAGCTGGAAGTGAAACTTGAAAGATGTCACCTGATGACGTTGAGGATGAAGGGGTGTCGGTGTAGCAGACTCGGTGGGCTGCGGAAGCCGATCCTCATGAGCCCCTAGGCCCAGGGGCCTCGGGAGGCTCCAGAGCCGCTGGTGGCTCCTTGCGGACCATCTCCATCTCCACCAGGGCTGCGGAACGCCTGGCCTCTTGTGCCTCCGTGATGCCCCTCATGAGGCGCTGGTACGTGGCAGCCGCGTTCGGCAAGCCGTAAGGCATGCGAACGTAGTTGTGGGGTGGACCTCCGTAGCGCCCCACTCGCGAGGGCCAGAGGCGCTCCAGAGAGGCGACTCGGTTGAGCCCTGGTATGTCGACGCAGACGCGCAACCCACCATCCTCGCCTGGATGGGGAGCCACTGCTGGTAGGCGGCGGCCGCCTTTCATGACTCTTGACTCCTGTAGCTCCTGAATGGCCTTGCTGACGAACTCCTGTGGGTCTGGGTCTCCTTGCCTTGCTCCTTCTTGAGGGAAACATGCTTCGAAGCACGCCTCCATGTGGTGCCCAAGCGCCTCCCTCCTGACCCTAGCCAGGTCGGTGGCCCTCCAGAGGAGAGCCCCCGAGCCCTGCCTGAGGAGGGCGCCGGGCGCACTTTCCTATGCAATGGAAGGAGCTTCCCCCTGGGCAGGCACGGGCCCAGAGGGGCCTGCCTCCTGAGGGGCCGGGCCGGATGACGTCTTCTTCTTCTTCTTGGGGGCGGTGTGGTGAACGACCCTGACGCCGCTGGCGGCCATGCGGACAGCGATGGCGAGTTCAGCGACGCCAGCAACGGCTCGGGTGGTGCTCCTAAGGACGCATTGGGGGATTTATCCGACTGATTGTGCATCGTTCCTGATTCCTTACCCTGCATGAATAGAACTCAGGTTTTGGCCTGATGGCTGTGAGAGCATTTTGGAGGGGGAGCCTGTAACACCCTCGATGCGACTATAGCTCCCACGTGTCGAGGCACGACTTAGAGGCATAATCGCATTGAAGGCATATGTCGCAAGTGAGGTAATCTTCACACAACCCATGTAATACATAAGGGAAAAAGATACATAGTTGGCTTACAATCGCCACTTCACACAAATACATGAATAAAGCATTACATCATTCAAATACACTCAAGGTCCGATTACGGAACCAAAATAAAAGAAGAACCCCAAATGCGACAAAGGTCCCCGATCGACCCCGACTGGGCTCCACTACTGATCAACTAGAATGAAACAACATAAAGGACAAGATCTTCATCGAGCTCCTCCTGAGCTTGGTTGCATCATCTGCACGGACTCATCGGCACCTGCAAACTGGTTTTGGAAGTATCTGTGAGCCACAGGGACTCAGCAATCTCGCACCCTCGCGATCAAGACTATTTAAGCTTATGGGTAAGGTAAAAGGTATGAGGTGGAGCTGCAGCAAGCGACTAGCATATATGGTAGCTAACATACGCAAATGAGAGCGAGAAGAGAAGGCAAAGCACGGTCGATAAAAGTATGATCAAGAAGTGATCCTGGACTACCTACGTCAAGCATAACTCCAACAACCGTGTTCACTTCCCGGACTCCGTCGAAAAGAGACCATCACGGTTACACACGCGGTTGATTCATTTTAATTAAGGTTGACTTCAGGTTTTCTACAACCGGACGTTAACAAATTCCCATCTGCCCATAACCGCGGGCATGGCTTTCAAAAGTTCAAATCCCTGCAGGGTGTCCCAACTTAGCCCATGACAAGCTCTCACAGTCAACGAAGGAATAGACCTCCAACCGAGACGTTCCGATCAGACTCGGTATCCCGGTACAACAAGACATTTCGACAGGGTAAAACTAAACCAGCAACATCGCCCGATGCGCCGACATCCTGATGGGAGCTGCACATATCTCGTTCTCAGGGCAACACCGGATGAGACATCCTACGAGTAAAACCAGCCCTCAAGTTTCCCCGAGGTGGCCCCGCAGTCTACTCAGTTCGGACCAACACTTAGACAAGCACTGGCCCGGGGGGGGTGTTAAAATAAGATGACCCTCGGGATGCGCGACTCCCAAGGGAAAAAGCTAGGTGGCAAATGGTAAAACCAATGTTGGGCATTGTTGGAAAAGCTTTACTTAAGGCGAACTGTCAAGTGGTTCCCATTATAGCCCAACCGCGTAAGGGACGCAAAATCCGGGAACAAAACACCGATATGACGGAAACTAGGGCGGCAAGAGTGGAACAAAACACCAGGCATAAGGCCGAGCCTTCCACCCTTTACCAAGTATAGAGATGCATTAATTAAATAAGATATATGGTGATATCCCAACAAGTAACCAATGTTCCAACAAGGAACGATCTCCATGTTCCAACAAGGAACAAACTTCAATCTTCACCTGCAACTAACAACGCAATAAGAGGGGTTGAGCAAAGCGGTAACATAGCCAGTCAACGGTTTGCTAGGACAATGGTGGGTTAGAGGCTGAAGATGGCAATTTGGGAGGCTGACAAGCAAGTGGTAGGCATCGTAGCAATGGCATAGCAAAAGAGCGAGCAAACTAGCATAGCAAAGATAGTAGTGATTTCGAGGGTATGATCATCTTGCCTGAAATCCCGCAAGGAAGAAGAACGAATCCATGAAGAAGACAAGCTGACGACTTCGAACGGATCCTCACAAACTCGACGTTATCAGAACCAACCCGAAGAAGCGACACCGGAAAAGAGCAAACAACATAGTAAACAACCATCACATAATCATGGCATGATGCACAACCAAGAATGATGCATGTCCGGTTTAAATATGCATGACATGGCAAAGAGTTCAAACAATCCTACAAATTAAGTGGAGCTCAATATGCAACGAGTTGCATATTGACGAAACACCACGTCAATTATTTAGTTCACTCTCGGTTATGTACTCAACAAATTTAAATGTTGGTTAACATGGCAAGAGGTGAAGCATAACAAAACTACACTATCTAAACAATTTAAATGGGGCCGGATATATCAAACAACAAATCCGGTAAATCCCCATACACATTAGTAAATTAATGCAAGCAACAATTTAAACATTTTAATTGTTGTTATCATGATGCGGATGACATGAACAAGTTTATGCAAGTTTTTAAGAAAATGTTGATAAGAGCATTATGAAGCATTTGTCACCGTGGTGGAAAGAAGAGGGGTGCCACGGCAACGAATCCAAAAATGATGCCACGGCAACATATCGGTTCCGGTAGCTCATAGAGATACCGGTGCAAAAGGAAGTGGCGGGAGCGAGAAAAAGAAGATGAGGCGCTCCCGGTTACCGGGTTCCCACATGATGTGTGACAAGGTAAAAGAGGGCAACGTGCGCCGACAAATCGAGCACGGTGCAAGCACGAGCATCTCATACATAGCAAGCATTCGTTCAAGGACATCGTCTCGGGGTTATACCTTCGAAGCGTGCAAACGAGACGGCTCGGGTTCGATGGGACGTAGGGGAAGTAGGCGTTCTCGGATGTCGAGGGAAGTAGTGGTTCATGTTCATTTTCGGAGAGGTACTTGACGAATCCAAGGTTCCCGGGGGCGACGGTAGAGGTACACGTTCCTGGAGTAGGTCGTCGAGGGTCTTGCTGAAATCCATAGAGCCGGTGTGATTGTTCGGGCGTCGGTCTTGCCGATGGGGTACTTGGTGACATCCACGGGATCAGTAGTGGTACATGGTCTTCGCGTTGTAGTTTGACTTGGCGATTCCAAAGCGTTCATCGGTAGTAGAACTTGGCGGTCTCGACGGTCGTCGTGGTACTTGACATAATCCATGCAAACGGTGCCTGTCCAAGCATCGATCTTGACAAAGATGTACTTGACGAGTAACCCGAACACGCTAGTCCTCGGACTTGGGCTCCGGAGATGGTGTCGTGGTGGTCCTGCAGGAACAGTCTCCGCAAGGGCGTTGGGGGAGGAGATGGTCGTGACAGAGGACGAAAACAAGCAGCAACAGTGCGAGGAGGGCTATGGCGGGCGTCGTGGTTGAAGGCCCGAGGTGGGTGCGGCCAGAGCAGCGTCGAGTCATGGTGCTGGACTCACCCGAGTCAACGTGGGCGCGTGGTGGCGAAGCAGCAGCTGCAAGGGCAGAGCGAGGTCGGCGCTGCGGCGCAGCTCGACGGCGGCAAGGCGGCAGGGGGAACCGCGCAGGAGGAAGGAGAGGCCGACGACTGTTGTACAAGAAGCAACCGAGGCGCGGCTTTGGGCCATGGCGACAGCGAGGCGGTGGCGAACTTGGAGGCGGGGCGGCGTCGGGCACGCAGGTGGCTGTGGCCGAACGACATCGCCATGGGACCGAAGGAGGCGCGAGCGAGGAGACAAGGACATCGCTCTTGCTCGGGGTCCTTGGCGCGCGAGGCCGCATGGCCATGGGGATTGGGATCACCCCTTAGTCGCGCTGAGAAGGTGAGGGAGGAAGCGAGAGGAGGGAGTAGGGATCAGGGAGAGAGCGAGAGATGGCATCGAGGACGTGGTGGCGGCGGCCACTAGGACGAGAGGGGGAGATAGGGATCAGGCACGAGGACGAGAGGGAGATAGTCTAGGGTTCGCTCGGGTCTTAGCTGGAGTTTGTGAGGCCCAGGTGAGCAGCGGGGAGAGGTGGGCCTAGTGGAGAGGGAGGGCCGCGCCTAGGGAGACCGGTGGCTGGGCCTTAGGCCAATTTGGTGGGCTGAGTCTCTCCTCTCACACTCTCTTCTTAAGAAAAAAATAGCACATGGATAAGAAAGAAAAGAAAGGGAGGATAGGGGAAGGAGTTGGACATGCGGATAAACTTCCCGGGCTCACAAAAATGAGCTTGTTCCGAGAAAATAGAAAAAAGGCCAAGATTGCAAAGTTTAAATCCAAACTCATTTGTATTTAAACAAAAGGTTTGAACTAAGACTCGGTAAAAGGAAGGTCCATAAATGTTGAGAATTTAGGTGGAGCTCCGGAAAATGATGAAAGGACAAGTGGCAAAGTTAGAGGCCAAGAGTTGAAATAATAAAAGGCATTGGGATTTTTGCAAGTGTGTTAAGGTAATTCCACATAATTGGAATAATTACTATAGCTCTCTAAATATCGAGAGGATAAGTTGTAAAGAGAATCACCATGTGAAATCCCTCGATTTAAATGGATCAAGGACCCATACCATTTGTTTAGCTGAGTTTTAAAACGGGTTGCATGATGACATGATGCAATGCACATGATGCAAAGATGAAAAGCAGCGGACCAAACAAAACACACGACGAAAACCCGGAAACCCTGGAAGGCAACTGAAGCTCCGGTCTCGGGGCGTTACAACACTCCACCACTACGAGAGGATCTCGTCCCGAGATCTAGAATGGCACCGGAGGGACAACGGAAGAGAAAAGAGGAGAGGTAAAACTAAGTTGCTTCTTTTACCAAAGAGTGAAACCAAAGAACCTTGCGAGGTTGAACAGATCGAAAGAAAGAATGCCACGAAGAAGAACAAAGTTGAAAGCACTCCAGTAGGAAAGAGTAACAAGGGAGAACAAATTTGGACAGCACTCCGGTTGAAAAGAGAAGAAATTGAATAAGAACTTGATAAGATGAGAGGATACTTGATGAAATCACAAAACACTGCCTCCAGAACAAAAGTAAGAATGGAATGGAGTGAACAAAGGAAAACAATATCTTGAGAGAGCACGGTTACAACAGAAGCTAGAATGGAGTTGGTGGAAAACCCACAACGAAAATAATAAGCTTGATATGGTCTTATGGAATACCTCTCAAATTAAGATATGGAAAACCTGCCACTCACGGGAAAAGAATTGGATTGATAAGAACAAAGAGACGAGAAACTTATTTCACCGGGAGGATAAAAGAAGAACTTGGGTCAATTATAAACCCCATAGATAGCAACAATCCTTAGGGAAGGCTTTAGTGAAATATAACCCAAGATAACTCCAAAGAAGAGATTGATGGATTTAAAATATCTCATTCTTGACACCATGTGGATCATGAAAAAAACATGAACTCAAATTATCAAGAATGACATAATACCACCTGCAATGATACGGAAGAAAGAAAACACTCCGGATTACAATATGAAGAAAGCTTGAGCTTCTTAGAAAAGAGTCTCAATGAACACTTGGAGAAGGGATATAAATCCTTGATGGACCACCATGTATAGCCTCCATGAAGAAACTCCGGTAAACAAAAGAAAGATCCAAAATAATTGAATGATGTAAAGAATAAGATTTAAGCCTCGCAATGATTTAGATAGAGATCTCCGTGATAATATAATTGAAAGAGGTTGGAACTCCGGGAAAAGATAAGATGAACAATTGAGATCAAGAATTTTTGATGAGCCTCCGGAATAGGGAATTAATCATTTGGATGAAACAAGAATAAGGATTACATTATGCGCATCCTTCACCAAATTAAATTGATGACAATCCACGGATTTGGCATATTACTAATTCTCGTATCAAGGATTAAGAGAGATATCGCGTAAACTTGAGGAAGTCTTCAATGAACCACCGGTAGGGTAGAAACAACGAATAAATTGATAAGGAAGAGAAATCTTGAGCAAACCACCGTAAGAATTAAGCATGAACAAAGAGAAGATAAAGAACACACCGGGAAGAATTAAGCAAATAAACGAAGATGCTTGAGAGACTTTAGATCCATGAGAACGAAGAGCTCACGAGACGATTAAAGATCATTGAATGATGCACCGGTAAGATTTAGAGAAAGAGAGCTGAAGGCTGGAATGAATAATCCCGAAATGATGGACTTCGAAGAATCAAACTGAAAAGACTCTTAAATTGTTCCGGAAGGGTGAAAAGAATTCTCACGATGAAAGCAATTACGAGAGGATGGCAACAAGCTAGAATCGCGAATCTTGAAGAGAATGGAGCAAGATTAAAGAGAAGCTCTTCTTCGGTCTTCAATTGATGAGAATGACGACGGGAAACACCACCAAGAATTGTTGAGACACTCCGGGATGAAAAATGGGAAGGTTGAGCCAATGATGGAAAGAATTTGGAAGATCTTGGAGAAAAACATAAGACTGATGACAATCATTCTTACGTCAAACTTCAAAAGAATTTAGGATAGCTCTGGGAAAATTAAAAGAGTCAGGTAAGATCCTGGGAAAAACCTATGGGTTAGGGCCCACTCAAAAGAAACACCGTTGAACGATTACTTGAAAAGGAGAATGCACCAGTCGAATAAAAAGGCTTGAATGATATAACATCCTCGAAATAGCTTGAATGAAAGAAGAGTGGTAACATGAATCTTCGAAATATCTTGAGCACTCCGGAATAAATGAATAGCGAGAAATTAATTATTAAGAGGTGCACCGGTATGGAAAGGCATTGAAATGAGGAAAAGAATATGATCAAACACCGAAAGCTTGAATTGGTTCCACCAGAGAAGAAAAAAATGAATAATGGTGAACTAGAAACTCCGTTAAAATCTTCATGAGCATCACCGGGTAAGAGCATTGACGGAAAAAGGATGGAGAGACTTCCCATCAATAAAATGATACTTGATTAAGACATCTGGATCCTTGAAGAAAAAGGGTGGGTGGGCGGGAAAAACAAAGGCAACTTGGAGATGGATGAAACAAACACCGTTGAGAAGAAACTGATATTTGATCTTGCGGATGTTGAAATGATCGGATCCACTAGAAGAGAAGCACACCGGTGAAAAGAAATTGACATGACAAACTCAATGATCGAGGAAGATTAGTATTCACATAGAAATATGAGAACACCGCTTAGGAAAGGGCATGGAATCAACAATTGACATTGAAGCAACTCGAATACCACAACTCAAAACAAAACCAAGGATTGGCTTGCGGAATAAGCCAGAACAAACATATGATCGAAATTTCGTCCGAAGTTTTCATGGTGGGACCTACACGGGCTCGATCGTACAGCACCACCATGTACAAGGCAGTGCACATGACATACGAAGCGTCCCCGAGTCAGCATAGCCAAGGACTCTTTAAGACACAACAAGACCACTATAAAATCGACCGTGAATAGGCGAACCACTAGACCTCGAACCCCAATTTCATATCATACATCTGTCGAAAAAGATATCCTAAGAGCTACTTGAATTCCCACCTATAAAACTCCCGAAATTTTCTGGTTATGCAATCAGGTGTTGGGGATACAGGGGAAGCATAATATCTCACCCAAACTAGCAAATCCTACATCCAGCTGTATCCATCCTCCAACACATAACCAAGAAACCTTCGGAAACCATCTACCTCAACCTTCGAAAAGCATCCGTTATACAAGTTATGGCGATACTCCCGAACTCCCGCCCCAGTACTGGGTGGCGTCGAGGTTATCTCACCAACGAACTGCATAAAAGAGATTTTCGATGTCGGCGAACATATCTCAAGTACTCCAGAATTGCAACGATAAAATTATGATGACAACACCTCAGAACTCAACTCCCCGGGACACTTCCACTAAACCCCTGACAGGAGGCACCAAGACAATGTTCTCATCATAAAACATCGGAACAAATCGAAGATACTCGCGTGATCCTAATTTTTTTAATGAAATTTGAGAAGAGAAGAGTCAAAACTCTACGTCAGGATGCCTCACCAGAGAGACGAAGGGACTGGGGAGTAAAAAGAATTCCTAAACTCTCCGATATATAATTCCTAAAGGACTCAATACATTTTTCTAGACACAACTCGGCCGCTAAAATGATCAATCAGTGGGGGCTCCTAAGGTCGGGGAAGGCTCTGATTACCAACTTGTAACACCCTCGATGCGACTATAGCTCCCACGTGTCAAGGCACGACTTAGAGGCCTAATCACATTGAAGGCATATGTCGCAAGTGAGGTAATCTTCACACAACCCATGTAATACATAAGGGAAAAAGATACATAGTTGGCTTACAATCGCCACTTCACACAAATACATGAATAAAGCATTACATCATTCAAATACACTCAAGGTCCGACTACGGAACCAAAATAAAAGAAGAACCCCAAATGCGACAAAGGTCCCCGATCGACCCCAACTAGGCTCCACTACTGATCAACTAGAACGAAACAACATAAAGGACAAGATCTTCATCGAGCTCCTCCTGAGCTTGGTTGCGTCATCTGCACGGACTTATCGGCACCTGCAAACTGGTTTTGGAAGTATCTGTGAGCCACAGGGACTCAGCAATCTTGCACCCTCGCGATCAAGACTATTTAAGCTTATGGGTAAGGTAAAAGGTATGAGGTGGAGCTGCAGCAAGCGACTAGCATATATGGTGGCTAACATACGCAAATGAGAGCGAGAAGAGAAGGCAAAGCACGGTCGATAAAAGTATGATCAAGAAGTGATCCTGGACTACCTACGTCAAGCATAACTCCAACAACCGTGTTCACTTCCCGGACTCCGCCGGAAAGAGACCATCACGGTTACACATGCGGTTGATTCATTTTAATTAAGGTTGACTTCAGGTTTTCTACAACCGGACGTTAACAAATTCCCATCTGCCCATAACCGCGGGCACGGCTTTCGAAAGTTCAAATCCCTGCAGGGTGTCCCAACTTAGCCCATGACAAGCTCTCACGGCCAACGAAGGAATAGACCTCCACCCGAGACGTTCCGATCAGACTCGGTATCCCGGTACAACAAGACATTTCGATAGGGTAAAACTAAACCAGCAACACCGCCCGATGCGCCGACATCCTGATGGGAGCTGCACATATCTCGTTCTCAGGGCAACAATAGATGAGACATCCTACGAGTAAAACCAGCCCTCAAGTTTCCCCGAGGTGGCCCCGCAGTCTACTCAGTTCGGACCAACACTTAGACAAGCACTGGCCCGGGGGGTTAAAATAAGATGACCCTCGGGATGCGCGACTCCCAAGGGAAAAGGCTAGGTGGCAAATGGTAAAACCAACGTTGGGCATTGCTGGAAAAGCTTTACTTAAGGCGAACTGTCAAGGGGTTCCCATTATAGCCCAACCGCGTAAGGGACGCAAAATCCGGGAACATAACACCGATATGACGGAAACTAGGGCGGCAAGAGTGGAACAAAACACCAGGCATAAGGCCGAGCCTTCCACCCTTTACCAAGTATATAGATGCATTAATTAAATAAGATATATGGTGATATCCCAACAAGTAACCAATGTTCCAACAAGGAACGATCTCCATGTTCCAACAAGGAACAAACTTCAATCTTCACCTGCAACTAACAACGCTATAAGAGGGGCTGAGCAAAGCGGTAACATAGCCAATCAACGGTTTGCTAGGACAATGGTGGGTTAGAGGCTGAACATGGCAATTTGGGAGGCTGACAAGCAAGTGGTAGGCATCGTAGCAATGGCATAGCAAAAGAGCGAGCAAACTAGCATAGCAAAGATAGTAGTGATTTTGAGGGTATGATCATCTTGCCTGAAATCCCGCAAGGAAGAAGAACGAGTCCATGAAGAAGACAAGCGGACGACTTCGAACGGATCCTCACAAACTCGACGTTATCGGAACCAACCCGAAGAAGCGACACCGGAAAAGAGCAAACAACATAGTAAACAACCATCACATAATCATGGCATGATGCACAACCAAGAATGATGCATGTCCGGTTTAAATATGCATGACATGGCAAAGAGCTCAAACAATCCTACAAATTAAGTGGAGATCAATATGCAACGAGTTGCATATTGACGAAACACCACGTCAATTATTTAGTTCACTCTCGGTTATGTACTCAACAAATTTAAATGTTGGTTAACATGGCAAGAGGTGAAGCATAACAAAACTACACTATCTAAACAATTTAAATGGGGCCGGATATATCAAACAACAAATCCGGTAAATCCCCATATGCATTAGTAAATTAATGCAAACAACAATTTAAACATTTTAATTGTTGTTATCATGATGCGGATGACATGAACAAGTTTATGCAAGTTTTTAAGAAAATGTTGATAAGGGCATTATGAAGCATTTGTCACCGTGGTGGAAAGAAGAGGGGTGCCATGGCAACGAATCCGAAAATGATGCCACGGCAACATATCGGTTCCGGTAGCTCATAGAGATATCGGTGCAAAAGGAAGTGGCGGGAGCGAGAAAAAGAAGATGAGGCGCTCCCGGTTACCGGGTTCCCACATGACATGTGACAAGGTAAAAGAGGGCAACGTGCGCCGACAAATCGAGCATGGTGCAAGCATGAGCATCTCATACATAGCAAGCATTCGTTCAAGGACATCATCTCGGGGTTATACCTTCGAAGCATGCAAACGAGACGGCTCGGTTTCGATGGGACGTAGGGGAAGTAGGCGTTCTCGGACATCGAGGGAAGTAGTGGTTCACGTTCATTTTCAGAGAGGTACTTGACGAATCCAAGGTTCCCGGGGGCGATGGTAGAGGTACACGTTCACAGAGTAGGTCGTCGAGGGTCTTGCTGAAATCCATAGAGCCGGTGTGATTGTTCGGGCGTCGGTCTTGCTGATGGGGTACTTGGTGACATCCACGGGATCAGTAGTGGTACATGGTCTTCGCGTTGTAGTTTGACTTGGCGATTCCAAAGCGTTCATCGGTAGTAGAACTTGGCGGTCTCGACGGTCGTCGTGGTACTTGACATAATCCACGCAAACAGTGCCTGTCCAAGCATCAATCTTGACGAAGATGTACTTGACGAGTTACCCGAACGCGTTAGTCCTCGGACTTGGGCTCCGGAGATGGTGTCGTGGTGGTCCTGCAGCAATAGTCTCCGCAAGGGCGTTGGGGGAGGAGATGGTCGTGACAGAGGACGAAAACAAGGAGCAGCAGTGCGAGGAGGGCCATGGCGGGCGTCGTGGTTGAAGGCCCGAGGTGGGTGCGGCCAGAGCAGCGTCGAGTCATGGTGCTGGACTCACCCGAGTCAACGTGGGCGCGTGGTGGCGAAGCAGCAGCTGCAAGGGCAGAGCGAGGTCGGCGCTGCGGCGCAGCTCGATGGCGGCAAGGCGGCAGGGGGAACCGCGCAGGAGGAAGGAGAGGCCGACGACTGCGGTACAAGAAGCAACCGAGGCGCGGCTTCGGGCCATGGTGACAGCGAGGCGGTGGCGAACTTGGAGGCGGGGCGGCGTCGGGCACGCAGGTGGCTATGGCCGGACGGCATCGCCATGGGACCGAAGGAGGCGCGAGCGAGGAGACAAGGACATCGCTCCTGCTCGGGGTCCTTGGCGCGCGAGGCCGCATGGCCATGGGGATTGGGATCCCCCCTTGGTCGCGCTGAGAAGGTGAGGGAGGAAGCAAGAGGAGGGAGTAGGGATCAGGGAGAGAGCGAGAGATGGCATCGAGGACGTGGTGGCGGCGGCCACTAGGACGAGAGGGGGAGATAGGGATCGGGCACGAGGACGAGAGGGAGATAGTCTAGGGTTCGCTCGGGTCTTAGCTGGAGTTTGTGAGGCCCAGGTGAGCAGCGGGGAGAGGTGGGCCTAGTGGAGAGGGAGGGCCGCGCCTAGGGAGACCGGCGGCTGGGCCTTAGGCCAATTTGGTGGGCTGAGTCTCTCCTCTCACACTCTCTTCTCAAGAAAAAAAATAGCACATGGATAAGAAAGAAAAGAAAGGGAGGATAGGGGAAGGAGTTGGACATGCGGATAAACTTCCCGGGCTCACAAAAATGAGCTTGTTTCGAGAAAATAGAAAAAAGGCCAAGATTGCAAAGTTTAAATTCAAACTCATTTGAATTTAAACAAAAGGTTTGAACTAAGACTCGGTAAAAGGAAGGTCCATAAATGTTGAGAATTTAGGTGGAGCTCCGGAAAATGATGAAAGGACAAGTGGCAAAGTTAGAGGCCAAGAGTTGAAATAATAAAAGGCATTGGGATTTTTGCAAGTGTGTTAAGGTAATTCCACATAATTGGAATAATTACTATAGCTCTCTAAATATCGAGAGGATAAGTTGTAAAGAGAATCACCATGTGAAATCCCTCGATTTAAATGGATCAAGGACCCATACCATTTGTTTAGCTGAGTTTTAAAACGGGTTGCATGATGACATGATGCAATGCACATGATGCAAAGATGAAAAGCAGCAGACCAAACAAAACACACGACGAAAACCCGGAAACCCTGGAAGGCAACTGAAGCTCCGGTCTTGGGGCGTTACAGAGCCCCTCATGTATAACTTGTGTTCATCGTATTAGTAGACGCTACATTGCCCATGCGCCCGCGCCAAGTGGTTGGCTTAAGCGACGCGCTGGTTGGCTAGTTTACCTTTGTCCCGTGCTGGCCCTGAGGTAGCCCGTGGGAGGTTGTGGTGTCCCGAGTGTTCCCTGATTGGATCCATAGGACCTGCAGTAAAACACCCTCCTGAGAGGACGCGGCGGCGGCAGTCTGGGCTACGCGCAAGCTAGGCCCGACCCGGCTCGCGAGGGGCTCACGAGGGGAGGCAGCTGAGGCGAAGTGGTAACCAAAATGCGAGAAATTGCTCGAACGAGACTAAGCACCCCTTCCCCGAGCACACCTTGCTCTGAACGCCACGGTGGTGATGTCGGATCTCGGCCCCTCTCCTGCAGCCCCCTGCGCCCTCCTCCCGAGGGGTAGGAGACTGTGGGAGCGGGGCAGCTGCTCGCTGTGGCGACCTGCACCTCCTGCGATCCATGGTTAGTGTATGCCTGTTCCTGAAGAATTAGCGGTACCCGATAATCGTTGCCTCCAGCGTGGCCAGTGGGACCGTCCCGGGGCTCCTGGAAAGGCTCAGCTTCTGGCGCCTCGTCCCCCCAGCTTGGGCTGAGGAGCGAGCCTTGTCTGCTCTCGTGAGGGTGTCCTTGGTCCATCATGAGGGGCACGTATTCCTCTCGTGCTGTCATCCCGAAGGCCACGCCGTAGTGCTCCGTGTGCCACGCGGTCCTGCCTGACGCGCCCACCGTGGGGTGGCAGCGCGGCTGTCCACTGGGGCCGCGGGTTGCGTCGAGTCCTTCTTCTTCGCGGACCGGGAGCGGGGGCAGCGCCGCCGCCGGTCCAGTGCTGACAGCTTCGCTAGCGTTGGAGTAGCCTTGGAGCGTGCGGGCGCACGCGGAGGCCCCGCGCGGGCCGCCCTGGGCTTGAGATGGCAGCTGGGTGCAGAAGGGGTGAGCCCCCGAGGCGGCGAAGCCCAGGAGCTCTGCCACCCGCTCTAGCAGCACGTCGCGGCCGCCCTCCAGCAGCCTGCACTGCTGAAAGCACAAGTGCTCTCCAGGTGGTTTTGGTAATTAATGTCAACATATCTCTTGTTGGACTAACGTTTTTATCTAGTATGTTTCAGATAAGTTCAACAATGGAGTGGCCTGGATTAAAGGTTGTGGGAACTCCTTCAAGATGCTAAGGACAAAGGATTGGCTAAAGCTTCAAGCTCAGGACTCTTCATTTTACACTTTTAGTGATCCAAGATCACATTGAGTCCATAGGAAAGGCCAATACTATCAAGGAGGGATGAGATGTTGATAATGAGCCTCTTGCTCAAAGTGCTTAGTGATATGCTCCAAAATCCTCAGCTACTTTCCCATATCCTCAAATGACCTAAACCCTAAGCCAACCTTGGTCATACCGATTCTTTCAACCCGGCGCCGCCGAGTTTCACTTGTCATTTGCCACTGCTAAACCCTAGCAATTCGGTCTCACCGAGATGGGCTTGCAAACTCTCTGTTACCTGTTGCAATATCTTCGGTCCAACCGAGATATGCAATCGGTCCCACCGAGTTTGCTTGGCCAACTCTCTATTTCGCTTATTACCCAAATCGGTCCCACCGAGTTTGAGTAATCGGTCAAACCGAGTTTTGGATTTTCCCTAACCCTAGCACATCGGTCCCACCGAGTTGTTCCAATCGGTCCCACCGAAATTCCTAACGGTCACTAGGTTTACTATTTCGGTCCGACCAAGTTTTCTGATTCGGTCCCACCGAGATTGGTAAATTGTGTGTAACGGTTGGATTTTGTGTGGAGGCTATAAATACCCCTCCACCTCCTCTTCACTCATGGAGAGAGCCATCAGAACACATACACCATTCCAACTCATAAGTTCTAAGAGAGAACCACCTACTGATGTGTTGAGACCAAGATATTCCATTCCAACCATATGAATCTTGATCTCTAGCCTTTCCCAAGTTGCTTTCCACTCAAATCTTCTTTCCACCAGATCCAAATCCTATGAGAGGGAGTTGAGTGTTGGGGAGACTATCATTTGAAGCACAAGAGCAAGGAGTTCATCATCAACACACCATTTGTTACTTCTTGGAGAGTGGTGTCTCCTAGATTGGCTAGGTGTCACTTGGGAGCCTCCGACGAGATTGTGGAGTTGAACCAAGGAGTTTGTAAGGGCAAGGAGATCGCCTACTTCGTGAAGATCTACCGCTAGTGAGGCAAGTCCTTCGTGGGTGATGGCCATGGTGGGATAGACAAGGTTGCTTCTTCGTGGACCCTTCGTGGGGGCAGCCCTCCGTGGACTCGCGCAACCGTTACCCTTCCTGGGTTGAAGTCTCCATCAACATGGATGTAGGATAGCACCACCTATCCGAACCACGGGAAAAACATCCGTGTCTCCGATTGCGTTTGAATTCTCCAAACCCTTCCCTTTACATTCTTGCAAGTTGCATGCTTTACTTTCCGCTGCCTATACACTCTTTGCATACTTGCTTGATATGTGTTGTGAATGTTGAAATTATGCCTAAACTCCACTTAAACTAAAAAAGCTTAAAAATTGCAACTTTAGCCTTGAGTGTCTAACCCCCCCCCTTTCTAGACACACCTACTTCTAGATCCTACAAGTGGTATCAGAGCTTTGGTCTCCATTGCCTTGGTCTAATCACCATTGGAGGAAGATGGATGTGTCTACTTTAGGGAGTCTTAGACATAGAGTGCCTATTCTTGATGGAGAATATTTTCATGAGTGGAAAAATGAGATGCTTGTAATCTTCAATCAATACCATGTGAACAAGTATATTGCTAGCCCTTGTGCACCTCATATTGATCCCTTGCATCCTACCTTAGATGAAGATATTGACATGATTCACAATCTTAGAACTATTGAGCTCATCATTAGAGGATTGCCCAAAAATTTGATTGCTAGTTTGCCTACTCTTAATTGTGCCCATACTATATGGAAATTTCTTGAGGAACGATTTCCCGATCATTCCTTGAAAAATTTGGATGAAATTCTCCATAAATCTATTGCCTTGAGTAAAATGAACTCTAGTGATCCTAGTTTTGGTGATTGTCTATTTGAGGTTACCAATCTCAAGCATGCTAAAGGAGATGCTGGAATCATTAGTGATATTATATTTGAAGCTATAAGAATTCATAAAAGTGACCACTTTGATGATCATTTATCTAATGAATTACCTTCTCTAGGAAATGATGAGTCACAAGATCATGGTGAACATGTATACTATGATGATGATGATGATGATAGTGACTTCGATCTTGATGATGCAATGAGACATTTTGGTCTTACGGCAAATCTTCGGGGATATGCATCAGGAGGAAAGGAATGGGTTCTTGATAGTGGATGTACTGATCATATGACTGGAGATGAAGAGATGTTCCGTGAGCTTGCTGAAAACGACGGCCCTCAGAAATATGTTACCTTTGGTGATAATTCAAAGGGTAAAGTGGTTGGCCTTGGTAAGGTGGCCATCTCACATGATAGTTCCATTCAAAATGTCATGCTCGTTGAATCTCTCAGCTACAACTTACTTTTAGTATCTAGACTTGCTGATTTCGGTTTAAATGTCCTATTTACTGAGGTAGATTGCCAAGTGTTTCGTCGAGACAATCATAAAATGGTCTTTACCGGTATGCGTAGAGGTGACCTTTACATTGTCGATTTCTCTAAAAAGGCACAACCTAAAACTTGCTTTATTGCTAAATCCTCAAAAGGTTGGTTGTGGCATAGACGACTAGGTCACGTTGGCATGAGAAACCTTGACAAGCTTATTAAGGGAAATCATATCCTTGGAGTTAACGATGTCATATTTGATAAGGATAGACTTTGCAGTGCTTGTCAAGCAGGTAAACAGGTTGGAGGAAGGCATCCCATGAAGAACATCATGACCACAAGGAGGCCACTCGAGCTACTTCATATGGATCTTTTTGGTCCCAACGCCTACAAGAGTCTCGGTGGAAATTCTTTTGGTCTAGTTATAGTTGATGATTTTTCAAGATTTACATGGGTGTTCTTTCTTAATGACAAGTCGCAGGTCCGGAAGATCTTCAAAAACTTCGCTAGGAAGGCCCAAAATCAGTTTGGCATGAAGATCAAGAAGGTTCGAAGTGAAAACGGAACGGAGTTCAAGAACGCAAATGTGGATACCTTTCTTGATGAGGAAGGGATCTCACACGAGTTCTCGGCTATGTACACACCTTAACAAAACGGAGTTGTTGAGAGGAAGAACCGGACGCTCATCGAAATGGCAAGAACGATGCTTGATGAATACAAGACACCGAAGCACTTTTGGGCAGAAGCGGTTGAGACAGCTTGTCACGCAACAAATGCTTGTATCTTCACAAGCTACTCGGCAAGACAGCATACGAGCTCCTCACTGGTAACAAACCCCAAGTTGGATACTTTCGAGTATTCGGCTCAAAGTGCTACATTCTTGATAAGCATCGTCGTTCAAAGTTTGCTCCTAAATCTCATGAAGGTTTTCTACTCGGTTATGGCTCAAACTCTCACACTTACCGTGTCTACAACAATTTCACCCGAAAGGTTGAAGAGACGGTAGATGTGAATTTTGATGAATCTAATGGCTTGCAAGTAGAGCAATTGCCAATTGATGTAGGAGACAAAGACTCTCCAGAAGCAATCCAAGACTTATCTATTGGCAAAGTTCGTCCAACGGAGGTGAAGGAGAGTACTTCATCCATCCAAGTGGAAGCTTCTACTTCACGGCAGGGTGAACCAAGATTTGACACGGAAGCATCCACAAGTGGGACACGCCAAGATGAAGAAGACGAGGAAGTACATCAAGACGAACATCAACAACCTCCTTCTCCACCACGACAAGAGAATGACAACGTCAACAATGAAGAAGGCCAAGAAGAAGAACAAGATGAAGAAGATGCTCAACGAAGACCCAAGCAAAAGCTCTCACGAGTTCGAGCAAGAATCGCCAAAGATCATCCCGTCGAGCAAATCCTCAATGATATACAAACCGGGAGAATCACTCGCTCAAAAACTCGCTTAGCTAACTTTTGTGAAAACTACTCATTCATCTCTAGCATTGAACCTATGAAGGTTGAAGAAGCATTGGAAGATCCGGATTGGATAAACGCTATGCATGAAGAGCTACACAATTTTGAGAGAAACCAAGTTTGGACATTGGTTGAGAAGCCCGACAACAACCACAACATCATTGGTACCAAATGGGTGTTTCGCAACAAGCAAGATGAAGATGGACAAGTGGTTCGCAACAAAGCATGTCTCGTCGCCCAAGGATACACACAAGTCGAAGGTATGGACTATGGTGAGACATATGCTCCCGTTGCTAGACTTGAGTCCATTCGCATCTTACTTGCCTATGCTAATCACCATAATATCACCTTGTACCAAATGGACATTAAAAGTGCTTTTCTAAATGGCGAAATAGAAGAGGAAGTTTATGTTAAACAACCTCCTGGTTTTATCAATCCTAAGAAACCAAATCATGTTTACAAACTTCACAAAGCTCTTTATGGTCTTAAACAAGCTCCTAGAGCATGGTATAAATGCTTGACCAAGTTCCTTATTGCAAGTGGTTTCGAAATTGGTAAAATTGATTCTACTCTTTTTACTAAAAGGGTTAATGGAGAACTATTTGTATGCCAAATTTATGTTGATGATATCATATTTGGTTCAACTAACCCTCTCTTTAGTGAAAAGTTTGGAAATCTAATGTCAGAGAAGTTTGAGATGTCTATGATGAATGAACTCAAATTCTTTCTCGGTTTGCAAATCAAGCAAACTAAGGAAGGTACATTTGTCTCTCAAACGAAGTACACCAAGGACTTATTCAAGAAGTTCAATATGCAAGAGTGCAAAGGTATGTCTACCCCCATGCCCACTAGTGGACATAATGATTTGACCAAAGGTGGTGAAGCGGTTGATCAAAAGGTTTATCGCTCTATGATTGGTTCATTGCTATACCTATGTGCTTCACGTCCCGATATTATGCTAAGTGTGTGCATGTGTGCACGCTATCAAGCTGCTCCTAAGGAATGTCATCTTAAGGATGTGAAAAGGATAGTGAGATACTTAATTCATACACCAAACTTTGGCATTTGGTATCCTAAAAGGTCTTCTTTTGATCTTGTTGGCTATTCCGACTCGGATTATGCCGGAGACAAGGTTGATAGGAAGTCCACTTCGGGTACTTGTCAATTTCTTGGTAGATCTCTTGTGTCTTGGTCCTCTAAGAAACAAAACTCGGTATCCTTATCCACCGCCGAAGCTGAATACATTGCTGCTGGTTCATGTTGTGCTCAATTACTTTGAATGACCCAAACTCTTAAAGATCATGGGATCTATGTGAAACATGTTCCACTGCTTTGTGACAATGAAAGTGCTATCAAAATTGGTCATAATCCTGTACAACATTCTCGAACTAAGCATATTGAAGTTCGTCATCATTTCATTCGAGATCATGTTGCTAAGGGTGACATAAATCTTAAGCATGTTCGCACTGATAAGCAATTAGCGGATATATTCACTAAACCACTTGATGAGAAAGTGTTTTGTAGGTTGAGAGGAGAATTGAACATCATTGATGCTTCAAACGTGGAGTAGGAATTCCATTGGATACATGCAAGACATGAGCTTATGACTAATCCATGATATATCTCTTATGATGACTATCTTATGTCCTGGATATATTTGTACCTTGCATGTTGTCTAACCCATGTAGGTGCTTGGTTGAAACTAATTCCATGAGATTGCGACTCACTCACATCTTGAGAAATCTCTACATCACCAAGTCTCTACACAATGGTGGTTGAAGACAAGGAAGCACAAAACCATTCAAGCATATCCTTTGACAAATTCTTTGTTGAGCCTCATGATTGTCACTTTTGGATACACAAGTGCTCTTCCTTGCAAGAACTAACCCATGTAGGTAGATGAACTCAAACTCCAAGTGGTGCTCCAAACTCTTGATGGGCTACATCAACCATGAGCACCCACACAAGTTCAACTACATGAGCAAGAACCACACCACCACCCAAGGTATGTTATTCCATCTTAGAGAAGCTTTACTCCAAGACATGAGTCAAAGCAACTCAACAATATGTGAATACATCAAGATGCTTAAACAAAAATGGTAACCCCATTTTGAGCTTAAACGATGAGTATGACCTATGATCAAGTGTTCTCACTTGACTCCTAAGTCAATATACTCTAACATAGGTGACTATGTCACCGCCCAACTCTAGATGAAGTTCTCTTGTGTTCTTTCTTTGTGTTATTGCATTTGTATCATGCTTGTTTATTTGTTCCCTTCTCTTTTAAAAAAACTTCATCTAGATCTTTCAGTCTCTTCTCTTTTCCTTTTGTTTTTGTTCTGCATTTTCTGCATTTAATTCATTGCAAATCTTTCTGAGATCTTATTTGACTAGTGAGCTGAGCTGACAAGTGTTCTCTCTGTCATGAACTCGGTTTCACCGATTTGTAATTTTCGGTCCAACCGAATCCCTTCGGTACCACCGAAACATACCACTCGGTGCCACCGATTTCGCAACAGGAAAAACAGTTTGTCACATAATCTATATTTCTTCTGATCCAGCTTCACTCAATGAATCTTGTCTCAATTTTATTCTTTGCTTTATGCTGAGTCTCAAGGACCAACCCTATTCGACGGATTCCAGAAAAACCTTCTTGGAAATTGATGTCAAAGGGGGAGAGAGAGATCACATCAAAGCCTATCTTCGGGGAGAGAGAGATCACATCAAAGCACTAAAGGGGGGGAGAAAGTCTCAAGGATCCCAGATGTCCCAGATAATGTATTAAGGGGGAGAAAGAGATCTCTAGGGGGAGAGACAATACTCAAGGATCATAGATGCTTGATGTTCAAGAGGAGAGATGTCACATGTCTTTTTAGGGGGAAAGACATATTCATTTGTATCTTTCAGCTCTGATTTTTTGTTCCCTATCTTCTCCCAATATCCCATGAAAGATTCAGGGGGAGCAAGACACCCATGGGAAAGAAATCAGTCAAATTCATTGCATATCTTTACTCTTGGGGACATGTTTAATTCAATGTAATACCTAGTACTCACTCTCTACATGTCATCCCAGTCTTGGTATTCTTGTGGTTTCTTTTGTTTGCTCTGGTTAGTGGATGTACCTGTGTTATCTAACCTTGTTTGTGCAGGTTCATTCCATCCTAAGCCAACCAAAGACTACAAGGTAAGTATATGCATCAAAATCATAAGTATGAGGAAATCTTGCTTATGTACATACTGTTTGCAAGAAGGACTCATGAGCATGAAGGTATTTTCCTTAACAAATATTTTGCTCTGATGCATATGACCAAGATACATGTAACACATTTCCCACTCTGTCATGGTTATGCTCTCACATGTCTCTATATTTCATATTCACATGAGTGCAAACATGTAGGGGGAGCCTATGCTTGTTACATGTCCTTCCAAAGCTTTACTTGCTGTTCTTTATATCTTTATCTAAAGCTTTGATGTACGTTGCCATCAATTACCAAAAAGGGGGAGATTGAAAGCACAAGTGCTCTCCAGGTGGTTTTGGTAATTAATGTCAACATATCTCTTGTTGGACTAACGTTTTTATCTAGTATGTTTCAGATAAGTTCAACAATGGAGTGGCATGGACTAAAGGTTGTGGGAACTCCTTCAAGATGCTAAGGAGAAAGGATTGGCTAAAGCTTCAAGCTCAGGACTCTTCATTTTACACTTTTAGTGATCCAAGATCACATTGAGTCCATAGGAAAGGCCAATACTATCAAGGAGGGATGAGATGTTGATAATGAGCCTCTTGCTCAAAGTGCTTAGTGATATGCTCCAAAATCCTCAGCTACTTTCCCATATCCTCAAATGACCTAAACCCTAAGCCAACCTCAGTCATACCGATTCTTTCAACCCGGCGCCACCGAGTTTCACTTGTCATTTGCCACTGCCAAACCCTAGCAATTCGGTCTCACCGATGGGATCTCGGTCTCACCGAAATGGGCTTGCAAACTCTCTGTTACCTGTTGCAATATCTTCGGTCCAACCGAGATATGCAATCGGTCCCACCGAGTTTGCTTGGCAAACTCTCTGTTTCGCTTATTACCCAAATCGGTCCCACCGAGTTTGAGTAATCGGTCAAACCGAGTTTTGGATTTTCCCTAACCCTAGCACATCGGTCCCACCGAGTTGTTCCAATCGGTCCCACCGAAATTCCTAACGGTCACTAGGTTTACTATTTCGGTCCGATCGAGTTTTCTGATTCGGTCCCACCGAGATTGGTAAATTGTGTGTAACGGTTGGATTTTGTGTGGAGGCTATAAATACCCCTCCACCTCCTCTTCACTCATGGAGAGAGCCATCAGAACACATAGACCATTCCAACTCATATGTTCTGAGAGAGAACCACCTACTCATGTGTTGAGACCAAGATATTCCATTCCAACCATATGAATCTTGATCTCTAGCCTTTCCCAAGTTGCTTTCCACTCAAATCTTCTTTCCACCAGATCCAAATCCTATGAGAGAGAGAGTTGAGTGTTGGGGAGACTATCATTTGAAGCACAAGAGCAAGGAGTTCATCATCAAGACACCATTTTTTACTTCTTGGAGAGTGGTGTCTCCTAGATTGGCTAGGTGTCACTTGGGAGCCTCCGACAAGATTGTGGAGTTGAACCAAGGAGTTTGTAAGGGCAAGGAGATCGCCTACTTCGTGAAGATCTACCGCTAGTGAGGCAAGTCCTTCGTGGGCGATGGCCATCGTGGGATAGACAAGGTTGCTTCTTCGTGGACCCTTCATGGACTCGCGCAACCGTTACCCTTCGTGGGTTGAAGTCTCCATCAACGTGGATGTAGGATAGCACCACCTATCCGAACCACGGGAAAAACATCCGTGTCTCCGATTGCGTTTGAATTCTCCAAACCCTTCCCTTTACATTCTTGCAAGTTGCATGCTTTACTTTCCGCTGCCTATACACTCTTTGCATACTTTCTTGATATGTGTTGTGAATGTTCAAATTATGCCTAAACTCCACTTAAACTGAAAAAGCTTAAAAATTGCAACTTTAGCCTTGAGTGTCTAACCCCCCCCCTTTCTAGACACACCTACTTCTAGATCCTACAACTGCAGCAGCTGTCGGGCCACCGTGAGCACGGACCTCGAGTTCGCCTGCTCCCGGCGGGTGTACGGTGTCGTGGTCGCGGCGTGATTGGAGGCCCTTGCTGCCGACCGCGCCTGCCGCGGTGTGAGAGCTGTCGAAGCCTGTCCGCGTCGCCCGCGGCCCGCAGCGCCCTGCGGACCGCGAGCTGCCTGTGGCACGGGGTCGCCCAAGGCGAGTGGCTCTGCGCGGGCGGGCCACACCGCCCATGGATCTAGGTTGCCCGCCTGGTCGCCGGACATGGTGATGACGACGCGACGGGGCACGAAGTAGTAGAAGGTGGATTCCGGCGCACCCCTACCTGGCACGCCAAATGTCGGATTTCGGATTCCGGTAGACCCTTAAGGTTCGAACACTGGGGTGCGCGCGGATATTTCGCCTCCTACCTACCTGCACCCCTCCGCCTCGCTAAGATCTAAGCTATGGAAAGAACAACACAAGAGACACAGGGTTTATACTGGTTCGGGCCACCATTGTGGTGTAATACCCTACTCCAGTTTGTGGTGTGGTGGATTGCCTCTTGGGCTAATGATGATGAACAATACAAGGAAGAACAGCCTCGCGAGGGTCTGTTCTTTGCTGGGGCGATGACCTGCTGGGAGGAGTTCAGTCACCCTTCTCTCTCTCTCTCCACAACTGATGATGCCCCTCTTTTTTGTCTCTCCCTTTGCCTCTGGGAGGCTGGTCCTATTTATAGAGGCCCTGGTCCTCTTGCCAAATATCGAGCGGGAAGGGAGCCAACAATGGCGGGCTAATTTGAAGGGGGGCAACTAGTACTAGTTATCCTGACAAAAGTAGTCTTCGCCTGCACAAAGCTCTGGTGGTGACGCCGTCTTGGGCTCCACGATGACCTCCGCCTTGCAGTCCTCCTGGTCTTGGTTTTGTTGCACCGAAATGGCAACCCTTGCTTGACGCCTCGGTACTCCGCGGCTGCGCTTGCTCCCTTTGCACCAAAGAGGAAAGGAGGACACTGCGCGGGCTGGCGCCCGCCTGGCGCCTCTGGTCGTCATGGCTTGCGTCACGCGCACCTCGTGAGGTACCCCTCCTTGATCTCTCCGCCTCCTCGCGAGCCATCCTGGTGAGTCCGTGCCTGAGGAAGCTCCGCGTCGTCTGCCCCACGAGGCTTGGCCCCTCGCGAGGGTCTTGGGTCTGTGTTGATGAAGATGGGCCGTGCTGGGCCCCACTTTGAGCCACACCGCAGGCCGCAGGCAGGCAAGTCTGGGGACCCCCATTCCTAGAACGCCGACACCAGCCGAGCCAGGCCGCCGCCGCCGACTCGGACTAGGAGTCCGAGCCGGACTCCGCCGCCCCGCCTTGGCCTCTACTCCAAGCCACCGCCGCCACCCTTTATATACCGCCGCCCCGCCGCCCCAACACCACCACCATCGCAGCCACCGCCGCCCCGAGCCGCGCCGCCAAGCCCCGCCGCCGCCGCTTGCCGCCGCCCCGCCGCCCGCACCTCGCCTCGCCGGAGGTAGCCGCCGGATCCGAGCTGCCGTTTTTTAAACCGTTCGATTTTTTTAGAAAACCCTAGATCCATTTTTTCCGGATTCGTCGGTTTTTCTTGGTTCCTCTAGTTAGCGGATGTTCGTCCGAACGTTCGTTTTAACGAACGGTTCTTCGCCCATTAGATACAGCTAACGAACGCTTGTTCGTTAGTTTGTTCGTCAGTTTTCTTTTATCGGATTTATTTCGTGATTTCTCTGATCGTGATTTCTGATCCGATCTTAGTTTCTGTTTTTCTTTTCGCTCCTTAGTCGGAATCAAGCGATTCAAGCGCCTAGATCTTCGTCTCGAGACCCTCTTTCCGTGTAACCAACTCAAATAAGTTTTGGCTACTGTAAAATTTGACCTAGGTTCAGATCCTTACAGGAGTTGTTTAGGAGGAAGTGCCTATAGTGAAGGATTATCCGGATGTTTTTCCAGAGGAATTACATGGCATGCCACCGGATAGATACATTGAGTTTTTGATAGAGCTGTTGCCAGGAACAGGACCAATATCCAAGAGACCCTATCGGATGCCCGCAAATGATCTGGAGGAAATCAAGAAACAGATCAAGGAGTTATTGGAGAAATGATACATTCGAAGAAGTTCATCACCTTGGGGAGCCCCTGTGCTTTTGGTTGAGAAGAAGGATAAATCCCTAAGGATGGTTGTCGATTATCGAGCCTTGAATGAGGTGACGATTAAGAACAAGTACCCACTGCCGATGATCAACGATCTGTTTGATCAGTTGCAAGGAGCTAAGGTGTTTTCGAAGATCGATCTGCGATCAGGATACCATCAGTTGAAGATACGTGAGAAGGATATAACAAAGACAGCATTCACAACGCGTTATGGATTATACGAGTACACGGTCATGTCATTTGGACTGACTAACGCCCCTGCTTATTTCTTGAGCATGATGAACAAGGTGTTCATGGAGTATTTGGACAAGTTTATTGTGGTGTTTATTGATGATATTATGGTATACTCAAAGAACGAGGAGGAGCACAAGGAGCATTTGCACTTAGTTCTCGAGAAACTCAGGGAACACCAGTTGTATGCTAAGTTTAGCAAATGCGAGTTTTGGTTGAAGGAAGTCGGATTCCTTGGACATGTTATATCAGGAGAAGGTATAGCCGTAGACCCCAGCAAAATTCACTCAGTCACTGAATGGTTGGCACCCACCTCAGTTAGCGAGATCCGCAGTTTCCTTGGACTCGCAGGTTACTATCGGAGATTCATTGAGAATTTTTCCAAGATTGCAAAGCCAATGACTGAATTGTTAAAGAAGGATACTAAGTTTAAATGGACAGAAGATTGCGAGGCAAGTTTCCAGGAATTGATGGAACGGTTGACTACAGCACCAGTGCTAACACTGCCGGATATACATAAGGAATTCCAAGTGTATTGCGACACCTCTCGCTTAGGACTTGGATGTGTACTTATGCAGGATGGAAGAGTTGTTTCGTATGCCTCACGACAACTAAAACCTCATGATTTGAACTATGCCACACATGATTTGGAGTTAGCAGCCGTAGTGCATGCATTGAAGACCTGGAGGCATTACCTTACTAGAAACCGATGTGATGTATACATGGACCATAAGAGTTTGAAGTACATCTTCACCCAGAAGGAACTGAACCTTAGACAGAGGAGATGGTTGGAGCTTATAAAGGATTATGATATGAAGCTAGACTATCACCCAGGAAAGGCCAATGTTGTAGCAGACACTTTGAGGAGGAAGAGTTATGCGAATATCCTTGAAAGTAAGGGACTGCCGAAGGAGTTAGCAGAGAATATCATGGAACTTCGATTGGAGATTGTTCCTAGAGGATTCGTTGCAACAATGGAAGTCCAGTCGACATTGCTGGACAAGATTCAGGAACCTCAAAAGGATGACAAGGGGATTGCCGAGATAAAGGAGAAGATGAGCAAAGGAAAGGCCAAAGGTTTTCGTGAAGACGAGCACGATACCTTATGGTTTGAGGACCGAGTTTATGTGCCCAATAACCAGGAGATTAGGAAGTTAATACTTCAAGAGGCTCATGACTCACCATACTCGATACACCCAGGAAACACCAAGATGTATCTGGATTTGAAGGAACGTTTTTGGTGGACAGGTATGAAAAAGGATATTGCCGAGTATGTAGCCATATGTGATGTATGTCAGAGAGTGAAGGCAGAACATCAGAAGCCAGTAGGACTGTTATAGCCTATGCCGATACTCGAATGGAAGTGGGATAAACTTGGCATGGATTTTATCACTGGATTGCCCAGGACTAAAGCAGGATATGATTCCATATGGGTAGTAGTTGATCACTTGACCAAAGTGGCTCACTTCATCCCACTGAAAACCACTTATACCAGTGCAAAGCTGGCCAAGATTTATATTTCCAGGAACGTATGTATGCATGGAGTTCCGAGGACCATCGTATCAGATAGAGGAACACAGTTTACTTCAAAGTTTTGGCATCAGTTGCACCAGACTTTGGGAACTAGGTTGGAGTTCAGTACAGCTTTTCACCCTCAGGCAGATGGACAGACCGAGAGAGTGAACCAAATTTTGGAGGATATGTTGAGAGCCTGTGCGCTAGATTATGGATCTAGTTGGGATGACAATTTGCCTTACGCAGAGTTCTTGTACAACAATAGCTACCAAGCCAGTTTGAAGATGGCACCGTTTGAAGCCCTGTATGGACGCAGGTGCAGAACACCTTTGATGTGGGACGAGGTAGGTGACTGACAGTTGTTTGGACCCCTGTTCAAGAATTCATCCGATTAACCAGTTAACTTGTCGATTAATCCCTACTCATAGGGTCACCGAGTAGCCAATAAACTAGTAAATCATGCGATTGTTTGATTAAATGGCCGATTAACTTGCCGATGAGCCTATTAATCCCCTACTTGCTAGCCAACCGAGCAGTTACCAGTTAACGATTTCCTCAACAATGGTTTGGACCAGACTTGATCAAAGAGTCTGAGGAGAAGGTTAAATTGATTCGAGATAGATTGAAGATTGCTCAATCCAGGCAGAAGAGTTACGCAGATTCAAAACGCAAAGAGGTAACCTATGAAATTGGAGACAGAGTATATCTGCGAGTATCTCCCTTGCGAGGAGTGAAACGTTTTGGAGTAAAGGGAAAGTTAGCCCCAAGATTTATAGGACAATATCGTGTTTTGTAACGGATGGGAGAAGTTGCCTACAAGTTGGAGTTACCCGAGGGATTGTCAGGAGTTCATGATGTGTTTCACGTTTCACAGCTGAAGAAGTGTCATGCCGAGATGGCTGATATACCGTTAAGAGATACAGTACCCTTGGAGGCAATTCAGTTGGATAGTGATTTGACCTACGAGGAAAAGCCAGTAAAGATTCTTGAGTTTGCCAGCAGAGTCACTCGCAGTAAAGTTATCAAGTTTTGCAAAGTTCAGTGGAGCCACCACACCAAGGATGAAGCCACCTGGGAACGAGAGGATGATCTTCGCAAATACCACCCACACCTATTTTCTAGCCAACCCGAATCTCGAGGGCGAGATTCATCTTAAGGGGGTAGGTTTGTAACACCCCAAATTTTTAATTTGGAATGTTATACATAGCCATCCATGCATATCACATTTTATTTGCATTTCGTCTCGCGATCCTCAAAATCCTAAGCAACTCAAGGACCCTCGGAGAGAGTTGGGGATTTTCCAGTTTTCAAATTTGATTTTATCAAATTTTTAAACGAGGATTTTGGTTTTAATTATTTTTCTCTCCAAAAATATTTCATACTAAAATATATGAGAGGAGATAATATGACTTCTCCAAGATAATTGAAATATTGGAGGAAAAATATTAAAATCAAGTAATTGTTTTATTTGGATTTTTATTGTAATTTTTTTTGCATTAGAAAAATTGCACATTTTTCAAAATTGCATTTTAGGGCCAAGAAAATGTTCATCTCGTTCTAAATTTTTTATTTAGACGGTGAAAATTTGTTTTGGCATTTTTAGATTTTTATTTATTTTTCTAAGATTTTTTTTTCTGTCGGCAAAATTATTTAAAAAAAGTTCCCGCGCCCGACTGGGCCTAAGGCCCAGCCGAGCTAGGCCGTCGCCGCCGCCTCGTGCGCGCGCGCGCACCGCCGCCGCCGACTTGGACTAGGAGTCCGAGCCGGACTCCGCCGCCCCGCCTTGGCCCCTACTCCAAGCCGCCGCCATCCCCGCCCTTTATATACCGCCGCCCCGCCGCCCCAACACCACAACCACTGCAGCCACCGCCGCCCCGAGCCGCGCCGCCAAGCCCCGCCGCCCGCGCCGCCTAGCCGCCGCCTAACCGCCGCCATCGCCCCTGTGAGCCGCCGCCCCGCCGCCCGCACCTCGCCTCGCCGGAGCCCCTCGCCGGAGGTAGCCGCCGGATCCGAGTTGCCGGTTTTTTTAAACTGTTCGTTTTTTTAGAAAACTCTAGATCCGTTTTTTCCGGATTCGCCGGGTTTTCTCGGTTCTTCTAGTTAGCGGACGTTCGTCCGAACGTTCGTTTCAGCGAACGGTTCTTCGCCCGTTAGATACAGCTAAAGAACGCTTGTTCATTAGTCTGTTCGTTAGTTTTCTTTTATCGGATTTATTCCGCGATTTCTCTGATCGCGATTTCTGATCCGATCTTAGTTTCTGTTTTTTCTTTTCGCTCGTTAGTCAGAATCAGGCGATTCAAGCGCCTAGATCTTCATCTCGAGACCCTCTTTCCGTTTAACCAACTCAAATAAGTTTTTGCTACTGTAAAATTTGACCTTGGTTCAGATTAGTAAACGAAGCTTCTCTTTTTCGCCGTTTGAGTTTCGTTGCCCCGTTTGATTTGTTTCTTTTTGCGAACCGGAGTTCTTAAGTTGAACCCTCGAGTCAACCCATCTTATTTGAGATTTACCTTTGCTTATTTGCTTGTTGCTTATGTAAGTTATTGTTTGTTTGCGATAGAACACTCGGAGTGCTAAGCGTGCTACTACGAGTCCCTAGGTTTCGCAGACCGTCAGCAAGGCAAGTAACACTTTGATCATATCCCTTTTATCACCCAGTTTTTATGCATTAGTTCCAACCCTCAAACATTGCATGATTAGGATGTCATTTAACATGTGGGTTGGGAAGTAGTTGTTGAGGTAGAACCTATTACCCTGTTACATTCAAATCCCTGGGAGTTACTTCTACGCGTTGCTTTTATTGCTATGCTATGCTATGCTATGCTGGTAGACGTGGTTTGGGTTTGAGTGAAATCCATGACAGATGTGAGATTGTTAATTAATGGTTCAAACATAAGGTGGCAACTTAAATTAACATCTGGGTGGATTGAGGCACCTGGAGTACCCAGTGTTGCCTGTATTTTTTTTGGAAATCCCGGAGTACCCGTGTGATCTTCCTATGGACCGCCACCCAGGCTCAAAGGGAACTGAGATGATTCATGCTAGAAACTTCCGTGTGCAGCCACAAGCTATTATGGGCTCTAGCATAGTTGAGTAAGTTACGTGAAGCTCTTGAAGAGGCAGATCAGCAGGTAGTGGGATGTAGGTTTGGTATGATCTGTCCGGAGTAGAGAGTTAATGTTTCTGAAAGACTGTGTCTCGGTCATCCGTTTCTCAAACACCATGTAGTGCAAGAAATCCAATGGAGGAGATCGAGTCTTGTGGGGAAAAGTATGCAAACCTCTGCAGAGTGTATAATCTAATCATGGTTAGCCATGTCCCCGGTTATGGACAAATCTTGAGTATCTAGTATCTGGGTTATCACATGTATCACATCATTCTTAATTAATATTGTTGGGATGTTAATTACTTTAATTGGGAATGAGTTGGAGGAACCTTCTCAATGTTGTTTCAACTATCATGATACTTAAATTAAAATCTATTCCTTTGTTGTAGGGAAGAATTGGCTTTACGCAAAAACTATAACCATAGAGATTTCCACCAGCCAAATATGCATGTAGTGATAGCTTTATTCTGTTCTTGCTCTACTGTGTTATTTTGCCAGCATATTCCATGTGCTGACCCATTTTCGGGCTGCAACGTATTATGTTGCAGACTTTTCAGACGAGGAGTAAGGTTGTTAGGTCATTTCCATGCAGCTCAGCTATGCCGTTGGAGTTAATGGACTCACTTTATCTTCCAAGCCTTCCGTTGTTATTGTATTAGATGGCCTTAAGCCATATTATTGTAATAAGTTCTCTCTGGAGACATTCGATGTAATAAGTGTGTGATTGCCACTCTGTTATAAATCCTTCGAGTACTGTCTGTGTCAGCATTACCGATCCAGGGATGACACTGAAGCACAGAGACTTGACCATCTGAGGTCGGGTCGCTACATCTTTACCCAAAACTTGAAAACTTCACAACACAAAACTTAAAGTAGAAAATCTCGTGAGCTCCGTTAGCGAAAGAAAACAAAAGACCACTTCAAGGTACTATAATGAACTCATTCTTTATTTATATTGGTGCTAAACCTACTGTATTCCAACTTCTCTATGGATTATAAACTATTTTACTAGCCATAGATTCATCTAAATAAGCAAACAAGACACGAAAAACAGAATCTGTCAAAAACAGAACAGTCTGTAGTAATATATAGCTAGCGCAATATCCGGTACCCCAAAAATTCGAAAATAAATTTCTGGACATGAGGAATTTATCTATTAATCATCTGCAAAAAAAATTAACTAAATAGCACTCCCCAAATAACAATGACAGCAGTTCTCGTGAGCGCTAAAGTTTCTGTTTTTTTACAGCAAGTTCAACAAGACTTTCCCCAAGTTTTCCCAACGGTTCTACTTGGCACAAACACTAATTTAAACACAAAAAACACAACCAAAACAAAGGCTAAATAAATTATTTATTACTAAACAGGAGCAAAAAGCAAGGAATAAAAATAAAATTGGGTTGCCTCCCAACAAGCGCTATCGTTTAACTCCCCTAGCTAGGCATAACAAGCAAGAATAGATCTAGGTATTGCCATAATAGTAAGATAGATTATTAAAACTCATTTCATATTCTCTACGTTCGGCAGCAAGTTTTCTTTGAGGCAAGCAAAAGTAATCAAAATGGCTAAATTTAACGGGACAAAGGTCCCCAAGATCAACCTTGGGAGGTATAGGTTCCTCCTTTGGTCCTTCATAATGCACAACCAATTCATCATTATAAGCATTCTTTTGACAGAACTTTGTGAGCCTATATTCAAGAGAATATCCTAGTTCATTATTTAGAATAGCCAAATCATCACTAAGTTCAGAAATTCTATCAACTAAAACATTGGTAGGAACCCTTTTTCTAAGATTTTCATTGAAAGCATCATAGTCTAGAGATTGAAAACACATTATTTCTTCTTGATCAAAGAGGATAGCCTCTATGGGAGGACGGCAAGCGTCCACCCTATAATGTGCAAAGATTTCTTTGGCTTCTTTTATTATGAATCTAAACTCATGAGCCAAAAAGATAGTAGCGGCACGCTTAACAGAAGAATGCCCAATATTAGGAAATTCCAGAAAATTTTTTTGTATGGAAGGATGCATGTGCATGAATGGTCTTTTAAGTTCAACTACAAGCATGGCAATAGCGTCCGCAAGACCACTAGTTCTGTGAAGGATAGAACTACACATAGAAGGTAAAGCACCGGCACAAGTAAAGAAATCTTGAATAACTCCTTTTCCAATAATATTACCACTACCAACACGGAATTTTTTTGTATGAAAGATGGTAGGTTCTTTAGCAGGAGCATCAAATTTTTAATGATATTATTATTATCCATATCGACAATAATTTCCCCGATTTCAGACATAGAGGTAGAAGGGAAAGGACTTGACATAACGACAAGCTAACGAACTAACACATGAGCAAATAAACGGGCAAAAGAGGCAAATATGGAGGGAGGATAGAGAGAGAGGGCGAATAAAACGGCAAGGGTGAAGTGGGGGAGAGGAAAACGAGAGGCAAATGGAAAATAATGTAATGCGGGAGATAGTGATTGTGATGGGTACTTGGTATGTTGACTTTTGCGCAGACTCCTCGGCAACGGCGCCAGAAATTCTTGTTGCTACCTCTTGAGCACTGCGTTGGATTTCCCCGAAGAGGAGAGGATGATGCAGCAAAGTAGAGTAGGTATTTCCCTTAGTTTTGAGAACCAAGGTATCAATCCAGTAGGAGGCTACGCCCAAGTCCCTTGTACCTACACAAAAACAATAGCTCAACGCAACCAACGCGCTTAGGGGTTGTCAATCCCTTCACGATCACTTACGAAAGTGAGATCTGATAAAGATGATAAATAATATTTTTGGTGTTTTTGGTATAGAGATGCAAAGTAAAAGGCAAAGTAAAAGCAAAGCAATAATAAAGTGATGGAGATTAATATGATGAGAAAGAGACCCGGGGGCCATAGGTTTCACTAGTGGCTTCTCTTAAGAGTATAAGTATTCTATGGTGGGTGAACAAATTACTGTTGAGCAATTGACAGAATTGAGCATAGTTATGAGATTATCTAGGTATGATCATGTATATAGGCATCACGTCCGAGACAAGCAGACCGAAATGATTCTGCATCTACTACTATTACTCCACTCATTGACCGCTATCCAGCATGCATCTAGAGTTTTAAGTTAAAAACAGAGTAACGCCTTAAGCAAGATGACATGATGTAGAGGGATAGGTTCATGCAATATGATAAAAAAACCCCATCTTGTTATCCTCGATGGCAACGATACAATACGTGCCTTGCTGCCCCTTCTGTCACTGGGAAAGGACACCGCAAGATCGAACCCAAAGCTAAGCACTTCTCCCATGGCAAGAACAACCAATCTAGTAGGCCAAACCAAACTGATAATTCGAAGAGACTTGCAAAGATAACCAATCATACATAAAAGAACTCAGAGAAGATTCAAATATTATTCATAGATAGACTTGATCATAAACCCACAATTCATCGGTCTCAACAAACACACCGCAAAAAGAAGATTACATCGAGTAGATCTCCACAAGAGAGGGGGAGAACATTGTATTGAGACCCAAAAAGAGAGAAGAAGCCATCTAGCTACTAACTATGGACATGTAGGTCTGAGGTGAACTACTCACACTTCATCAGAGAGGCTTTGATGATGATGTAGAAGCCCTCCATGATCGATTCCCCCTCCAGCGGAGCTCCGGAATAGGCCCCAAAATGGTATCTCGTGGATACAGAAAGTTGCGGCGATGGAATTAGGTTTTTGGCTCTGTCCCCGATTGTTTGGGGGTACGTGGATATATATAGGAGGAAGGAGGAAGAAGTACGTCGGTGGAGCAACAGGGGGCCCACGAGGGTGGGGGCGCGCCTGGGGGGGGGGGGGGGGGCAGGCGCGCCCCCTACCTCGTGACCTCCTATTAATTGGCTTGACGTAGGGTCCAAGTCTCCTGAGTTGTATTCGGTGAGAAAATCACGTTCCCGAAGGTTTCATTCCGTTTGGACTCCGTTTGATATTCCTTTTCTTTGAAACCCTAAAACAGGCAAAAAAACAACAATTCTGGGCTACGCCTCCGGTTAATAGGTTAGTCCCAAAAATAATATAAAAGTGGATAATAAAGCCCAATAATGTCCAAAACAGTAGATAATATAGCATGGAGCAATCAAAAATTATAGATACGTTGGAGACGTATCATGAAGCATAATAAAACTACCTAACTAGGCAAGTTTAAATGAGGTCGGAAACAACAAACAACCATTCTGGAAAATCCTCATGAGCATATATTAGATTTGGTACTGTTCTGCCCTAAATCATATTTTAGAGTTGTTAAACATGCAAAGTAAAGCCACCATGTTAAACTATGCATTTTTCTACCCCATTTACATATAAAGTTTGTTAGGTTTCGAGCTACAGTTATTTAGTTATGAATTAAATCATTTTAACATGGCAATTAAGCAAATAAATGCAAACAGCAATTTAAACATTTTTAACATGCATGAAAGTTGCATATTAAGAAACTAGATAAAATTCTAGTCATTTTACATATATGAAGTTTTTACAGGCGATGCACAATTTATGATTTATTAAATGCATGATGCTTGGGGTGTTTTCTGTAAAACTACAGTTTTCTGGAAAAAAACTAAATTCGCAGGCATGGAAAAAACAATATGGGCTGCATCCGGCTAGCCCAACTGAGGAAAGGCCAGGGGGCTGCTCACATTGGGCCTTGAGGCATGTGCGTGGTTGGGTCGAAGAGGAGCGGGGCCTTGGCCTGATCTAGAGGCGCGCTGGGCGAGGCGTGGTCAAAGCGAGGCGAGGCAGGCGAACATGCTGCTGCTCGTTACTTCAGAACAACGACATCAACAGGTTCAGGTGACAGGCTGCGGGAACGCCTCCAGCGACATGAGACTTGGCGCGACGCTGGAGAGGAGGCCGGCTGTGGACGCTGCGGATCCGGGCAGTCCGAGGGTCGGGCAGGCGGTTCCTGGCGACGAGGAACTTCGGCGGTGGTGCTGCTCAAACAAGCGAAGCAGGCAGCAGCGGGATCGAGGGGGGCGAAGCAGCGGAAGGTGTCGAGCTTGTACGAGTTGGAGCCGAGGCGATTGGCGGAGACGAACTCCTTCGGAGCTCCACTCTGGCGCGTGGCACAACCATGGCCGGCGTCGACGGCAGCGGTGGTGACTTGAAGCCTGCTTCCATGGCGGGGTCCTGTCAGCCGAACAGAGGAGGTTTGAGGGGCCAGAGAAGGGGATGAAAGGAGGAAGGAGAGGGCGCGATGGGGGCTCGCCTTGGTGGCAGAGGGCGTCGGCAGGAGGAGCTCTGCTCCTGCAAGCTGGTGCTCCGGTGGCCAGGCGGACGAGTCCTTGGGTGCTCGCGGCTGCAGGAGCTCTTGCTCCTGTGGTCGCGGATGAAGGCGGCTGCAGGGCCGAAGGACAGCACGGCGGTTCGGGGTCCTGGTGGTTGCGATCTCTAGCAGCGGCGTGCTCCGGCTCGAGGAGAAGGCCGAGGCAGGACGGCGACCTGCGGAACGGTGGTGTACTGGGCCTGAGAGGCGGGGTCACGGTGCTTGTCCTCCTCTGCACTGCTTCGATGCCGAGAAACAGGAGGCAGAGGTGATGCGGGCATGGCATCGGGGTGATGTAGGCCATGGCGACGGCGTGGCCCTGCTGGTATGGAGGCTCTGCTCGGAGTGGTGGCCGGCGGCGTGGGAGGCTAGCGAGGCAGGGGAGCAGCGGCCTGCACGAGGGAGCGAGAGGTTCGCGGGGCCTCTGCTAACAGGAGGCTAGGAGCGAGGCTTCGGGCATGAACGACGCCGGGGATGGGGATGGCGCGGGCATGGTGAGAGACGGCCGGATCCGCGGGCACGTCCAGAGTCGGTGAGGGAGGTGGAGGGATTTGGTTGGCCGATGGATGAATTCGAGGAGAGGTGGAGGATTGGCTGCGGGGTTAGGATGGATCCCGAGGAAGATGCGGCGGGTGGCGGCGTGAAGGGACAAACCTCCTAATTTTTAGGGTTTAACCAAATTAGGTATCGTTTGGGCTATATATAGCGAAAGGAGGGAGTTTTGGATCGTCTGCTTGAGAACGGATGGCTATGGGTCAACGGAGTAGTCACATGAAGAAACGAAAGATGCAGGAGGTTGTTCGGGGTTGATCTGGATCCGTTGGTAACGACAGAGCGGGTCGGGTTCGGGACCACTTTCGGATGCGTGCGAGGGGGTCCGAGAACTGTGCGGAGAGGGGGGTCTGACAAAAGGCCACGGAGGTAGGGGTTTGATGGGCTGGTTTAGAGTGGAAGCGGGCTGTGAAGAGAGGCCTTGGGATGAGAGGGGAGAAGAGAAGGAGAGGCCCGGCGGCAGTTTCGGGGACCGAAACCGTCCGACGTATGACCGACTATATTGTCTCTATAGTTATACGTTGGGGCGTCAAACGGACTCCGAATGCGATGAAACTTGGCAGGCGACCTATCTACACTATAATAAGACCGCACGGCAACTTTCATCCCATTCCGAGAAAATTTTCTGGCCACTTATAAAATAATATTTCAGACGTGCCGCATGCGTGTGCAAGTCTGTCTGGGCTCAGAACGGACAACAGAGAGAGCTGGACGGATGCAGGCTTTGAAAACATGATGATGCGATGCACATGATGACATGGCAAAAAGCAACACGCAAGCAAAATTATAGGGCAACAACAATGAAGATAACTGGAAGACACCTGGCGCATCGGTCTCGGGGCGTTACACCAGGTGCCGGCCGGACTCTCCGACCATACGACAAACTCCGGGAGCACCTCCAGCGAATGGAAGCGCGTCCAAGGAGGCCGGGCGACCACGGCACGCCTCCCCTCGGTGCAGGGGCTGCTTCGCCTAGAGCGGCCCTTGCCGTGGGAGGGGACGCCTCTGCGGCCGCCGAGGTCAACGCCGGTCCCCGAAGGAGTGCGACTGCGCCCCCGAGGAGCCACGGCAGGGGTCATAGCATGCTTACGGGGATGACCCCACCCCCTCTTGGGCGGTGGCGAGCCGGGCCCCTCCTGGCGAGCTTTCCCCTTCTCCGCCGTCGAGAACCTCTTCATGGGCGCCATGGGACTGCAGCGAGACAACGAGGCGAGGAGGAAGAAGAAGGAGCAATCGGCGAGGAAGTAGAGATGAGCGAGGGGGCTCTACCCCTCCCCTCATTTATAGCCAGAAGGAGGCCATCCGCCGGCATCCATGATCACAGGTAATGATGGTCTTCTTCTGTATGCAGCAGGGTCTCATCAAGTCGAACGGTTGCCGAGGCAGCGTGGGGAAGTAGAGACGCCCATGTCCCATCAATCGCCACGCGTCAATCAAGGCCGTAGGCGGTTGGGCCCCGCGGTGCTCTGCACTGTCCCTTTGGCTTCGCCTCGAAGCCAAGCTCGAGTGCGCCTTGGGCCCGGGGGCTACTGTCGGCGTCCTGGGAACGGGGGTACCCTGACCTACCTGCGTGCGGCCCGTGGCGTGGCTCCACCAACGGCCTGGTACAACCCATCTTCAACAGCAACCACCAAAGACCCTCGCGAGGCGGACGACACCAAGACCTCCTTGGAGGTGGCCTTAGTAGGCGAGCTCCTGAGGAGTGGAGATATCTATGCAAGGGGCACCTCGCGAGGTTCGCATAACGACCAAGGCCAGGCGGGCGCCAGTGGGCGCCAGCGGGTGCAGTGTGCCAGTTTCCTCTTTTGTGCTAAGGAGGCAAGCGCAGGCGCGGGGTCTCGAGGCATCAGGCAAAAGTTTCCATATCGGTGCAACAAGACCAAGACCGCCATGACGACAAGGCGGAGGTCATCACGAAGGCCACAACAGTGTCACCACCAGAGCCTTTGGCAGACAAAGACTACTTTTGTCAGGATAGCTTGTACTTGTTGTCCCCCTTCAAACTTGTCCATTGTGGGATCCCTTCCCGCCTAAACATATTGGAAGAGGGCCAAGGCCACTATAAACAGGACTTAGCCACCACCATAGAGACGGATCAGATCCATTCCACCCTGACTAGCTCACCGGCCCATCGAGCCCAAGAACACCTCACCTCCTGAGGCTATTCATCCACTGTACTTGTTCATCCTCAGCCCCTCGAGGTAATCCTGAAAGTGCAACTATCCCTAGGTGGTTTTGGTAATTCATAACAACATATAGCTCATTGAGCTAATGCTATTTTAAGATGATTATTTCAGGAAAGCTCAATGATTGGCATGGCATGGATGTGAAAGTGGAACCCTCAAAATGCTAAGGACAAAGAATTGGCTCAAGCTCAAAAGTTCAAGACTCTTCATTTTATATTTTAGTGATCCAAGATCACATTGAGTCTTTAGGAAAAGCCAATACTATCAAGGAGGGATGAGGTGTTGCTTAATGAGCCTCTTGCTTTATGTGCTTGGTGATATGCTCCAAAATCCTCAACCACTTTCCCATATCCACAAATGACCTAAACCCTAAGCCAAACTCGGTCATACCGATTCTTTCAATCCGGCGCCACCGAGTTTCACTTGTCATTTGCCACTGCCAAACCCTAGCAATTCGGTCCTACCGATAAGGATCTCGGTCTCACCGAGATGGGATTGCAAACTCTCTGTTTCCCTTTCGTAACTTTTCGGTCTCACCGAAAGAGCGAATCGATCCCACCGAGATTGTAATGTAAACTCTATGTTTCCTTCTTGTAACTTTCCGGTCTCACCGAAAGAGCGAGTCGGTCCCACCGAGTTTGCCTGACCAACTCTCTGGTTAGCTTATTGCCAAACTCGGTATCACCGAGTTTGTGCAATCGGTCTCACCGAGATTACGTTATGCCCAAACCCTAACCGAATCGGTCCTACCGAGTTGCATGTCAGTCCCACCGAAATTCCTAACAGTCACTAGGTTTACTATTTCGGTCCGACCGAGTTTGTTTATTCGGTCCCACCAAGATTGGTAAATTGTGTGTAACGGTTGGATTTTGTGTGGAGGCTATATATACCCCTCCACCTCCTCTTCACTCGTGGAGAGAGCCATCAGAACACATACACCATTCCAACTCATATGTTCTGAGAGAGAACCACCTACTCATGTGTTGAGACCAAGATATTCCATTCCAACCATATGAATCTTGATCTCTAGCCTTCCCCAAGTTGCTTTCCACTCAAATCTTCTTTCCACCAGATCCAAATCCTATGAGAGAGAGTTGAGTGTTGGGGAGACTATCATTTGAAGCACAAGAGCAAGGAGTTCATCATCAACACACCATTTGTTACTTCTTGGAGAGTGGTGTCTCCTAGATTGGCTAGGTGTCACTTGGGAGCCTCCGACAAGATTGTGGAGTTGAACCAAGGAGTTTGTAAGGGCAAGGAGATCGCCTACTTCGTGAAGATCTACCGCTAGTGAGGCAAGTCCTTCGTGGGCGATGGCCATGGTGGGATAGACAAGGTTGCTACTTCGTGGACCCTTCGTGGGTGGACCCTCTGTGGACTCGCGCGACCGTTACCCTTCGTGGGTTGAAGTCTCCATCAACGTGGATGTAGGATAGCACCACCTATCCGAACCACGGGAAAAACATCCGTGTCTCCAATTGCGTTTGAATCCTCAAAACCCTTCCCTTTATATTCTTGCAAGTTGCATGCTTTACTTTCCGCTGCCAATATACTCTTTGCATGCTTGCTTGAATTGTGTGATGATTGCTTGACTTGTCCTAAGATAGTTAAAATCTGCCAAGAACTAAAATTGGGAAAAGGTTAAGTTTTTATTTGGTCAAGTAGTCTAATCACCCCCCCCTCTAGACATACTTTCAATCCTACAAGTGGTATCAGAGCTTTGGTCTCCATTTGCCTTGATCTCCATAGCTTTTGGTGGTCATAGCCTTGGTTTCACAACCTAGGAGAGTATGGCGTCTAGCAAGGGAAATTATCACCGTAGAGGTCCTTACTTTGATGGTACTAATTTTGCTAGTTGGAAGCATAAAATGAAAATGCATATTCTTGGACATAACCCCGCCGTATGGGCTATTGTTTGTGTTGGTTTGCAAGGTGAGTTCTTTGATGGGAGGGAACCAAACCGTGAAGCTACCGCGGATGAGTTGAAGATGTTGCAATACAATGCTCAAGCTTGTGATATTCTCTTCAACGGATTGTGCCCCGAAGAATTCAACAAAATCAGCCGTCTTGAGAATGCAAAGGAAATTTGGGACACTTTGATTGATATGCACGAAGGTACCGACTCCGTCAAGGAATCCAAGTTGGATGTGCTCCAAAGTCAACTTGACAAGTTCAAGATGAAGGATGGTGAAGGTGTCGCCGAAATGTACTCTAGGCTTAGGAAGTGAAAAGATGACCGATAGATTCATCATCAAGAAGATCCTAAGAGCCTTGGATGGGAAATATGATACCGTGTGCACATTGATTCAAATGATGCCCAATTACAAAGATCTCAAACCAAGGGAAGTGATTGGAAGGATTGTTGCTCATGAGATGTCACTCAATGATAAAGAGGAACTTCACAACAAATCAAGTGGTGCCTACAAAGCCTCATGTGAAGTCCCCACATCATCAAGTGAGAAACAAAACTTCAATGAAGAATTGAGCTTAATGGTGAAGAACTTCAACAAGTTCTACAAGAGTAGAAGCAAAGATAGAAGCTTGAAGTCAAGGTCCTACAATGACAAAAGATCTTCTAGTCGAGAGCGAAACTGCTATAATTGTGGAAGACCTGGACACTATTCCAATGAGTGTACGGCTCCCTACAAGAGAAGAGAAGATTCTCCAAAAAGAAGAAGCAAAGAAGCACCACCAAGAGAGAGAAGGAGTAGAGATGATCGTTATGACCGGAGATACTCACGGAGAAGCAAGGATTCGGAAAGGAAGGAAAAATCATCAAGGAGCTACACAAAACGAAGACATCAAGCTCATGTTGGTGAATGGGTATCCGGCTCCGACTCCGACAGTCACTCCGAGAGAAGTTATCACTCCGACTCCGAAGATACTCAAGATGAAGGTGTTGCCGGTCTAGCACTTGTGTCAACCAACTCCTACGACATATTTGACTCACCAAATGAAGGAATTGGAAGATGCTTCATGGCCAAAGGTCCTAAGGTAACACACCCCGAGTATGTTGATTTTAATAGTGATGAAGATGACTTGTTAGGTGATGATGACTTGCTTGTTGACAACTCTAGTGATGAGTACTATGACGAAACATCAATTAATCATGCTAATAAAGATAAAATGAATGACAATGATAAGGAGAAGATTGAGGCTCTAACTAAAGAACTAAACACTCTTAAGTTAGCTCATGAAACTATCTTCGAAGATCATCGAGAACTTTTAAGAGCTCATGAGAAATTACGCTTTGAAAAGCTCAATCTTGAGCAAGAGCATGAGTTCTTAAAAGCAATCAATGATGATCTCCGCAAGAAAAGTTCTTCTTACATTGCCAAGCGTTTACTATTATCCACTTACATGCCTCAAGTCAAGTCTAGTAACAAGAACAAGAAAGATTCTTCCTCTAGTAGTAACAATGATCATGCTAAATCCAATATTGTTGCTTCTAGTAGTTCTCTTGATTCCACTAATGATTCTCTTAGCCAAGTTACACTTGAGCAAGAAAATAGCTTATTGAAGGGGATTATAGAGAAAGGAGTGTACAAAAGCCTTGCCGGGAGTAAGCAATTCGAGGAAATTGTGCGCAAGCAAGGAATGCACCGGAAGAATCAAGGTGTTGGTTTTGAACGAAAGTTCAATGCCAATGGAGTTGAGTGGGAAGAAGATCAATACCCCAAGACAAAGTTTGTTCCTCAACAAGAGAAGTCTGATACTTCTTTCAAGGGGACACAAGCTCAAGATGATCTTCCACCACGAGACTACAAGCAAAAAGGCAAGGACAAGCTTCAAGAGGAGATTGATGCATTTGAAGAAGCTCCTAAGACCTTAGTCAAGTGGATTCCCAAGACCACGTCAAGTTCCACTTCATCAAGTACGACTAGAACTCCAAGGATTCCCATCAAGATGGTGTGGATCCAAAAGAAGAAGAACTAGAGAGTTCTTGAGGGTGACTCTGCCAACATATTTCACTCTCATCATTTTGGCAAGAACGAGTGCAATCAACTTCCACATCATGCACTAGTTCAAGGAGTCACAAACCCTCTTGTTGGTAAGACAAGGGACAAGGTAACCTAAAGTTTTCATGGACATCATCTTGTGTATGCATCACTCTATGTCTATGGATATCCTTGTTTGTTCCTTGTGGGACTAACCCATGTAGGTATTGAAAGTGCAATTCACTCAAATGGATAGCTCCAAGTGATCTACATCAACATTGAGCATCCACATCTTCAACATCTACATGAAGTCATCATCGACAAAACCCAAGGTTAGTTCATCCCTCTTAGGGGGGATATCACATCTAGGGGGAGCTTTACTCTAAAAAACTTGAGCTAAAGCAACTCTAAAGATGTGAATACAACAATGCTTTATGTAAAAGTGGTAACCCCACTTGAGCTTAAACGATGAGTATGACCTACGATCAAGTGTTCTCACTTGACTCCTATGTCAATATACTCATATATAGATGACCTAGTCATCGCAAATTGCTTGATAGATGCTAGAATTTGTTGTGCATGCTTTGTCACATATTTCATTTGCCATCTTATTGTGTGAGCATGTTGGTTGCATATTTTACTCATTCAAGGACATCCACTTGTTGTTTTGATTGTTTGGCTTTATCTTCTTTTGCTAAGTGGATGGACAAGAATGCCTAAGAACCTCCTCTAGCTATCTATGCTTTTCTCGTCTCAAACTCTATTCATGCTGCATCACAAAATTTGATCAAGTCAGATTCGAACCACTCTGTGTGAGGAGCGCTCGGAGTCCCCGATTCGTCATAGACTTAAACTTCCAAAACCTCTTTGTGATTCTCGGTCTGACCGATACCATACTTTCGGTCCTACAGAGATCATTAAGTTGATCTAGGTTTTTGATCTCGGTGCAACCGATTTGAACCACTCGGTCACACCGGAGTTGCAATAACTGTATACAGTTTTGCATCTCGGTGCCACCGAGTTGTTCCACTCGGTCACACTGAGGCACACCCTATTGCCCAAGTCTAGAGATCACAAGATGATCAGAGGTCACGCGATCAACTTGCTTCATATCTTTGACATGCCTCAGAAATTCAAAGTCATGAGCCTCATAGTGGAAACAATCAAAAGGACTGCAGCAGATCAGAAGAGGAGTTGTGGGTATGTCCCACAGATTCAGGAGCTCATCAACTCAAAGATGGGCACGGGCACATACTTGTTGGATAAGGAACACCTTCCCATCCGTACAGACTTCAAAGATAATCAAGTGATCATGACTGAGAATGAGCCATCATCTGCCCAAGCACAAGCCAAGAAGGAGAAGGCGAAGAAGGAGAAAGCTGCCAGGATGCCTACTCAAGAGGAGGCATATGAATATTTTCTAAAAACCAAACAAGAGCAGCTTGGTTACCTGATTGCGTCCACCCTGCGGATTGAGCAAGGACTAGCCACCCTAACTCAGAACCAGGCAAGCTTAGAGAGGATCATGGAACAGAGGTTCTATGATTTGGACATCAAGGTGACAGAGATACAAACTGCCATGGAGCAGCTCCAGGATGACATGAATGAGAGGAGAGGCAGGACTACGACTGATGCTTTTGCCAGGGTGCCACAAGGTCCGAGGTCGTCTGCAATGCCAGTTGCTGACACCAGAGCTACCACGTCTGCGCCAGCCACAGCCTCAGTTCCACCAGCTCTAGCATCCACTTCAGCCTCAACTACGACCACGTCTACCGAAGGCTTCGTCCTTGGAGTGCTTCGGACTCCACCACCACCTGAAGATCAAGCCTGAGCGTCGACTTAGCACTATGCATTTTTTAGGAACTTTTTGGTAACTTGTTGCCAAAGGGGGAGAAAATGTATAGATCATAGGCTTCGAGAGAGAGTGTTGCTTTTATTCTCTCTTGTTTTATTTGGTGGTTTTTCGAACTTTATTTGCTTGTGTGTGAGATACTACGTCCTTATCTGTGAGACATCGATGATCATGTGTTTGATCATAAGCTACAATTAATGTTTGCTTAATGCTATTATTGTTCTATCTATCTTATGTGATCACTCACTATTCTTGGTGATGAGTGCATGTATTTCAATCTTATCATTTTTTAGCGCTCCACCAAGATGTATGTGACATGGAAGAGTAACCCATGACTCTAACTCCTTGTGCATTTGCAGTCCAAAGCAAATTCTAAATATGCACAAATTTAGGGGGAGCTCTTACTTGCCACATACTTCTCAAAGCGACGATGTATTTCATGATTATTATAATTTGTCGAAGCTTTGATCTATATGTTGTCATCAATTACCAAAAAGGGGGAGATTGAAAGTGCAACTATCCCTAGGTGGTTTTGGTAATTCATAACAACATATAGCTCATTGAGCTAATGCTATTTCAAGATGATTATTTCAGGAAAGCTCAATGATTGGCATGGCATGGATGTGAAAGTGGAACCCTCAAAATGCTAAGGACAAAGAATTGGCTCAAGCTCAAAAGTTCAAGACTCTTCATTTTATATTTTAGTGATCCAAGATCACATTGAGTCTTTAGGAAAAGCCAATAATATCAAGGAGGGATGAGGTGTTGCTTAATGAGCCTCTTGCTTTATGTGCTTGGTGATATGCTCCAAAATCCTCAACCACTTTTCCATATCCACAAATGACCTAAATCCTAAGCCAAACTCGGTCATACCGATTCTTTCAATCCGGCGCCACCGAGTTTCACTTGTCATTTGCCACTGCCAAACCCTAGCAATTCGGTCCTACCGATAAGGATCTCGGTCTCACCGAGATGGGATTGCAAACTCTCTGTTTCCCTTTCGTAACTTTTCGGTCTCACCGAAAGAGCGAATCGGTCCCACCGAGATTGCAATGTAAACTCTATGTTTCCTTCTTGTAACTTTTCGGTCTCACCGAAAGAGCGAGTCGGTCCCACCGAGTTTGCCTGACCAACTCTCTGGTTAGCTTATTGCCAAACTCGGTCTCACCGAGTTTGTGCAATCGGTCTCACCGAGATTACGTTATGCCCAAACCCTAACAGAATCGGTCCTACCGAGTTGCATGTCAGTCCCACCGAAATTCCTAACGGTCACTAGGTTTACTATTTCGGTCCAACCGAGTTTGTTTATTCGGTCCCACCGAGATTGGTAAATTGTGTGTAACGGTTGGATTTTGTGTGGAGGCTATATATACCCCTCCACCTCCTCTTCACTCGTGGAGAGAGCCATCAGAACACATACACCATTCCAACTCATATGTTCTGAGAGAGGACCACCTACTCATGTGTTGAGACCAAGATATTCCATTCCAACCATATGAATCTTGATCTCTAGCCTTCCCCAAGTTGCTTTCCACTCAAATCTTCTTTCCACCAGATCCAATTCCTATGAGAGAGAGTTGAGTGTTGGGGAGACTATCATTTGAAGCACAAGAGCAAGGAGTTCATCATCAACACACCATTTGTTACTTCTTGGAGAGTGGTGTCTCCTAGATTGGCTAGGTGTCACTTGGGAGCCTCCGACAAGATTGTGGAGTTGAACCAAGGAGTTTGTAAGGGCAAGGAGATCGCCTACTTCGTGAAGATCTACCGCTAGTGAGGCAAGTCCTTCGTGGGCGATGGCCATGGTGGGATAGACAAGGTTGCTTCTTCGTGGACCCTTCGTGGGTGGAGCCCTCCGTGGACTCGCGCAACCGTTACCCTTCGTGGGTTGAAGTCTCCATCAACGTGGATGTAGGATAGCACCACCTATCCGAACCACGGGAAAAACATCCGTGTCTCCAATTGCGTTTGAATCCTCAAAACCCTTCCCTTTATATTCTTGCAAGTTGCATGCTTTACTTTCCGCTGCCAATATACTCTTTGCATGCTTGCTTGAATTGTGTGATGATTGCTTGACTTGTCCTAAGATAGTTAAAATCTGCCAAGAACTAAAATTGGGAAAAGGTTAAGTTTTTATTTGGTCAAGTAGTCTAATCATCCCCCCTCTAGACATACTTTCGATCCTACAAATCCACCACACACTGGAGTAGGGTATTACACTTCAAGGTGGCTCGAACCAATATAACCCTCGTGTCTCTTGTTCTTTGGCTCCGACGAGCTAGGCCGTGGGATTGTCGAGCGAGCGAGTTAGGAATAGAGTGTTCTTTGTGCGCACCCCAGAGTTTGGACCTTGCAAGGGTTTGCAGGAACCCGTAATCCGACACCATAGGTTTCACTAGAGGCTTCTCTCTTGAAAGCAAGCAATACGGTGGGTGAACAAATTACTGTCGAGCAATTGATAGAAAAGCGAAAAGTTATGATGATATCCAAGGCAATGATTATGCATATAGGCATCACATCCGTGTCAAGTAGACCAAAACTATTCTGCATCTACTACTATTACTCCACACATCGACCACTATCAAGCATACATCTAGAGCATTAAGTTCATAAGAACAGAGTAACGCCTTATGTAAGATGACATGATGTAGAGGGATAAACTCAAGCAATATGATGAAAACCCCATCTATTTACCCTTGATGGCAACAATACAAATTGTGCCTCGCTACCCCTACTTTGTCACTGGGTGAGGATACCGCAAGATTGAACCCAAAACTAAGCACCTCTCCCATTGCAAGAAGAACCAATCTAGTCGGCCAAACCAAACCGATAATTCAAAGAGAAATACAAAGATATCAAATCATGCATGTAAGAATTCGGAGAAGATTCAAATAATATTCATAGTCAATATGATCATAAATCCACAATTCATCGGATCTCGACAAACACACCACAAAAGAATATTACATCCGATAGATCTCCGAGAACATCGAGGAGAACATCGTATTGAAGATCAGAGAGAGAGAGAGAGAGAGGAAGCCATCTAGCTACTAGATATCACTACAAAAAGAATACACTTCCGTGATGATACGTGTTTGTCACAGTAGGTCGCGTTTTCTGCCATGCATGCACATCCATGACGATTTTATGACAGAATCAAGATAGTCATAACTGTGCTGTCGTAGAAGTGTTCCATGACATTACCAAAATTATCATCACGGAAGTGTCCACTTCCATGACGATAAATCGCGTGTCACAGAAGTGCTTTCGTCAAGGGTGACCGACACATGGCATCCACCGTAATGGAACACCATTAAGCTATCGGGTCAGGTTTTGGATCCGATAACCCGTTAACAGCCCCGACCAATGGGGATTTTCCACGTGTAAAATCATCATTGGCTGGAGGATACACGTGTCAGGTCCGCGTTGGCACAGGTGTCACTCATCCAATGGGCGAGACGCGTCTATGATATGTTGACACGTGGACCGGCGCATCAAGTATAAATGGGCCGGCCCAACTGAAGGCCCACAAGATTTTGCGGACCATAATGGGCCGGCCCAGCTAAAGGCCCACGAGATTTTGCGGACCATAATGGGCTGGCCCAACTAAAGGCCCACAAGATTTTTTGTGGGCCATAATGGGCCGGTCCAGGTAAAGGCCCACAAGATTTTTGTGTGCCATAATGGGCCGGCCCAGGTAAAGGCCCACAAGATTCTTGCGGATCATAATGGGCCGGCCCAGCTAAAGGCCCACGAGATTTTGCTAACATTAATGGGCCGGCCCAGCTGTAGGCCCACAAGATTTTGAGGACCCTAGTAGGCTGACCCATTAGCTGGCTGCCATGTTTTGGGCCAAATGCCGGCCCATATTTGATCCGGTCCATTAATGGCCTGCCACGCTCCGGGCTTAATAGTGGCCCATATGAGATCTGGCCCGTTAAAAGCCTACCACGTTCTAGGCCAAATTACGGCCCAGATCAGATCCGGCCCTTTAAGAGGCTTTGGGCTCAATTATGGCACATATCAGATTTGGCCCGTCAACTGGACACTATGCTTTTGGGCCCACTTGCTAAAGGCCCACTTAGTAATTCGGCCTAATATTAATTTTGGCCTATTAAAGGCCCGTTTAACATTTCGGCCCTATATTAATTTCGGCCTGTTAAAAGCCCGTCATATAGTTGGGCCTAACTACGGCCCGTTTGCATCCGGCCTGCTCGCAGCCGATATCTGATTGGGCCAAACAAGGACCGAGACAACTTTGGCCTATTAAAAGCCCATGATTTGATTCGCACAATCATGGGCCGGGGTTCATTTCGGGTTGCTGCCGGCCCATGAGCTAGTCGGCATGTTCCAGGGCCAACCTACATCATGATTGCACGATGGCCCGATTATGTACCGTAATTTTACGGTTTGGCCGGTTTACTGCGAAGACAGGATATATATACAGTAAAATAACTACAGCATCGTGAATAAGAAAAAACCTAGACTATACAATAAAGAAATTACGACATATTACATCCACCGGGCATCAAAGTTCGCCACTATGATAATAAAGCACAAGCAGACAGCAGATTACATACACTGGGCATCAAAGATCGCCACCAGTGCAAATAAACACGCCGACAAAATAATATACAAAACCGATAGCACTTCAATAGAGTTCAAGAAAGGTTAGCCCTGCTGGGGAGTTGCAGCGCAAGTAGCTGAGCAAGATGATGAGACTGCGCTTGTTCAACACTTATATCTTCCTCACTCTGAAAGATAAACAAGCAGACAGATGACAGGTTTTGCACATAAAAGTATCAGTGCTGACAATTCATCACATTTCTTATTGACGAATAAAGTGACACAGTTTAAAATTGCATTAACACAATATGGTATTGTTCATGTCAAGACATGGCAGGAAATGATATTGTGAAGGAGTTGGTAGCTTCACGACACCACTGGATTACAGATCAAGAACTCATAAGTATCAATTGTTAGTGTGCTGTCAATTTATACCATTTCAGATTGGCAAATAAAGAGACGGTTTAAATAATAGTAGAATGATATGACATTGTTCATAGTTAAGACATTGCAGAATATGACATTGTGCTGTAGTGGGTAGGTTCACCACACCACTTGATTACGGATGAAGAACAGAAGCATACATGCAGTGCGAAAGAAGATCACTTGCTCTGTATAGTTTAATTTACATGGTATGAAGAAGGAACTTGATTGTACAACTGAAAACTTAAATTGAGAAAGGAAAAACTTTTGTTTATGAACTACATAATAAACTTTAAACAAGCAATTTGATCCAAACACCAAAAATAAACAGCTGTTGCAGTCATGCCTAACCAAATATATACAACAAAGTTTGAAGGCTTGCGATGGACAAACTTACATTATTGGTGAAGACAGGCTCTATAAAGGCCTTATCCATGCTGATGGGGGGCAATTCAAGAAGTTTACCACATAATCTTCTTCAAAAGCATTGTCTTTATTCTACATTTTATTAAGAGTAAATATAGATGTGATAATATACGAAAAATGGAGAATATTTAAGATAAGATGAAGAGTGATGCTACATAACCAAGTAGCTATAAATGTAAGTGCAGCGATACATGCAAAAGGTACAACCAAGAGCAATGCATAGCTAAACTGCTTCAATACCAACCTTATGGTAAGAGTAAATATAAATCTGATGTGTAGAAAATGGAGGGCAAAGGAAACTAAGCTGTAGAGTGATGGTACATGAACAACTACCTGTCATTATAAGTACACTGATAAAGGATAACATGTACTTACAAGAACAATGCAGAGCTAAAAAACATTGGCATTGGATATATTCTACACTAATGTAACCATTCATACAGATCAGATAATTTTGAGCGAACAATTGATAAGCAAGCTATTATGCATACTCCTGTCACATAATGAACCAGGTATGTATGCAAGTACAGTGATACAGGACAATAGGTACTAATAAGAGCAAAGCATTGAGTAGCATATTTGCGATATCATGTCGTTCTTGTCAAACTGGAATTCTTCTTCGAGCAGATTTCCTGCAAAAAAGATCGGTAAGGCACTTACGGAAAAGTAGAAGTTCAAATTGTCATGTGATTTCATAGACAATACCTCATCCTGGGAACGAGACCAGTGCATAACAAGGTTTTTCCATTCAATGTCTTCTAAATTTAGCACAGGAGACTTCACCGGAAATTCGTTTATAGACTTGCCATCAAAGTGTGATTTCCTCAGGTAACACCGATACTGCTGCAATGCTTCCTTGAAAAGCACAAGCAAGCTTTGCTTGTCATGACTATCCAGATTGACCCTCGCCTAGTTACAACAATGTAATGTAAATCATTGATGTGTTCAATCAGCAAAAAACAGGAAAATAATCACCATGAATAATAGCACTTACACGTAAGTTGGTCAGGAAGATGTGAAAATGGTGTTTGTCTTCACAATAATCTTCCCATGATGGGAATATATGCACGTAGTCCCTAACAACATTGAAAGCATTGTCTTTTAAACTGGGAATAAATGGAATGGGGTTCCAATCTGCAGGAATTGGCCGTCTCTGCAGCTGGGTAGGTCTTTGGCCGGTGTACTTGCTGTACTTTTTGCTAGAGTGGGATTTTTTTGTGGTACAGCTGGTGCTATGGCAAATGAAATTGGTATACCTTTTGCTGGAGTGCAGGTCCTGTGTGGTGGGGCTAGTGGTGTGGCCAGTGAAGTATGGGTACAGTCTGCTGGAGTCGGTCCTACGTTTTGTGTCACTGGTTGTACAACCAATATAAGTGGGGTGCTGTCTGATTTCTCCGGCACCACCATGTTTTTCAAGGACTTTGCTGGTGCTCCTTCAGGTTCGGCAATCACCCTCTTCCTTTTTGATGTCTGATGCACAAGAACAACATTTGAGTGGAAAAACATGGTATGATGATAGATGGAATATGTATTGATAATGGATGGGCATGGCATATCGACATATATGATGAGTAAACTAAGCAGATGGCGGTGCAACAAAGTAGAAGAAATGCAAGATACCCACAATCAATAAAACATTGCCAAATTAGAACAGGCACCTTGATGGGTGAACAGGACATGCCATCTGCCTTTGACTCCTCGAGGTTAGAATAGTCATTAGGATCATATTCTGAACAGGAATCAATAGGTGGGGAGCGTATGCGTTTCATTGCATCCAGAATGTCACTCAATGCCTTGGTGCCAATTTTGTAAGTCATTGCAGTGTTTAGCTTCAAGAGTGGACTGCTGCTAGTGCGACACAAAGCAGCTACACAGATCATAGTGTAGATATAACGGGAAAACCTTAAGCATCAGAGTAAAATCAGCAAAGTGGAACTTGCTGGAATATATGTGCTAGTATTGCCGGTACGGCTAGAAAGGCTTCGGATACCAGCTCTCTTCAAGTGAAGGTGCGGTACTGTTAATATCAGTGTAACTCTCAAAGGCGACACAACTCCCCGCATTTCCTTGCTATTCTTATAGGATTCAAGTGGGCAGGCCACTACAAATGCTATTCCTATGTTTACAAGATCCTACGAATCAAAGAGGCTCAAAGTGTCCATCACAACCGATCGTATAGACCTCTACACTACAAATGTCCCTGCTCGTCTTTAGTACAAGGAACATACTGTACTACTATCATACTCCCTCCATTCCAAAATATAAGTCTTGGTAGAGATTTCCACTATGGATCACATACAGATGTATCCAGATACATTTTAGAGTGTACATCCACTCATTTTGCTCCATATGTAGTCCATGGTGGAATCTATACAAAGACTTGTATTTAGGAACGGAGAGAGTACATATTAAAGAAGAACGGAAGAGGAACATGGTAAAGAAGAGCAAGTAGATTTTGGATAATAAAATGTTGGTTGCGCAGTGCCCACACATGATGAACCAGAGCGCATTAAGAATGCAACTCCCGGCTGTCTCTCGACCATTTCAGGCGGTTGGATGAAGATCCTATGTCTCATAACCCTTCTTCTTCCTTGTCTCTGATTCTTCCCATACAGAACACCACACGGGCCGCCGGCCGGACCACCGGCCCCCATCGCCTGTGTTCCTCCGCCACCCCCATCCCCACCCCCGCCCCAACCCCCACCCGCATCGAGTTTTCTTCGTTCGACGAGGCCCCACAACCACCCGAGCCCCTTCGATCGCACCGGCGAACTCCGGTGAGCTCTGAAAAATCGACTGACCCAATTTTGAAATTTAGTCTACTATGATTTAACTAGTGTGGAATATAAAAGGGGAAAACCATAAGAATTGGGAGTATAGTGTTGAGCGTGCCATGGCGGATCTGAAGGTGCAAACCGAACAAAGGCAACTCCGCAACCAGGACAAGAAATCAGAGTAAAGCAGTGGCGATCTATTTTCTTGTTGCGATAAATAAGTTGAGCAGATACGAAAGAGTACCGCCTCTGGTGCGACGCCGTGTACGCATCTGCTGAGAATTTGATGGTGCTACGGTAGCGATGGCTGTCGGCCGCATGGAAGCATATCTAGGAGGGTAGACGGTGGTGGCGGGGCGCGGTGGACGAGACGGCCGTAGGAGCAGCGCCGGCAAGGTGGACGACGGCGGGGATGAAGTGAGAGGACGGGATGCAAGGATCCCGGTCTGAAGCCGTGGATGAGAGAGGTCGATCTCTTGTAATGGACGGCGGCGTCGGGGTATCATCTCTGGCATGGTGGAGGAGGACGGCGGTGGATGGGGTGGCGGACGGTGGCGGACGGAGGAGGGTGGGGTGGAGAGGGTGTTTTGGCGCCCACGGAGTACTTATGGGGAAAATGGAGGTAGAGAGGAAGGGGGAACCATGTATTCAGGGCGCGCTTGTCTCAAATGTGAGGAAATTTACAAACTTAGCCCCCGTTTCAAATTTCTACTACATCACAGCAACATTAGTCGGTTGGGGATAGGACGGTAATCTCGCATACACCCAATATTAGCCGACGAGAGTTTGTTTTTAGCGCCCACCGTGTATGAATATGAATCGGGGAGGGAGTCGATTTCGGCCGAGGACACACTGTGTTTTGGCGCCCACCGTGTATGAATCCGGGTGAGAGGCGGTTACGTCATGTTTGGGTGAAATTACAAACCTACCCCTATCGAAACCTATAGAAATCCAGCAGATAGGCTTTGCGTGGCAGGGAAATGCGGTAGTGATTTCCATCTCGCAGATTTTGGTTTCGGGCGGTTACTGCGACTTTCCCCGCTTCGTTCAAATTTTGAAGAGCGCACGTTTACCGTGCCAACTCAATTCGAATCCCGTTTGTATTCTATTTTTTTCTGGGCGGGATCCATTTTCAATTGGAATTACATTCTATATACATCATTTTTTATATATACTTTCAAAAGCACAACAAAGAATTCTAATCCTTTATATGTATAATATGATTTACAAATACAACGATCTCGAAATCTTAAGGTTGAATTCGAAAAAAATTAACCAAATTATGTTCTACTAAAATGTATGGATCAGTAATATCTACATATTAAATAACATAGATGTGCTTGAATTCATATGAGTATGCATGTTTGATAGATCAATTTTGGTTCGCGTATGGATTACATGTATCATCATCTCAAATTCAAATATTTGAATCCCTTTTTTGTTCACTCCTTTCACGCCCATCTCTCTCGCATGCATGCTCCTTCAGGTAGCTATCACTCTCTTTCCTCCAGCTCACCCGCACGCTCACTTCATGTTTCTCCTATCCTCGCAAACATGGTCTCTCGACGTCTCCCTTGAGAAGTGTCACACTCTCCCTATCATTATACATTACACGGTTTTCATTATCTCTCACGTCTCCACTGTTCTTTGGTATCACTCGGTACCTAAGCTTTCTTTTTCACCGCCACACACACAGTCTCCACTCGTATTTCACTTTGTATTTCTCTCTATGGGATTCTCTCACACACCCTATATGTCTCTACATATGACTCATACCACTAAAATTACTCTCTCTCTCTCTCTCTCTCTCCTATAGACACAACATTTGTTGCGGTCTCCTTTTCGTCTCCATCCCAGACTGGCATTATTCATTTGTTTACCGATCAGACAACCCCGACTACCGTCTCCTCTGTCTCTCTCTCACACAGACACACACACACACAACTCCAGCTTCCACTCCCCTTCCCGACTACCGTCTCTCTCTCTCACACACACACACACAACTCTCGCTTTCGCACCCGACTCGTATTTCTCTCACAAACATTTATCGACTAGCTAGCCTCTAGATAGGTTTATACACCCGCACACTCGTGCTTCCACCATCGCATACATGTGTCTCTCCCGCTCCTTGTATCTATGTAGATTTTTCTTCCCTTCTTGATACACGCCGTCTCGATCGTGCACACACACACACTATCGCCTCATTTTAAGCTGATACCTATCGCACACACACTCCTTGTGTCATTGTCACACATGCACTCCGTCCTCCTCCACTCTCCCTCTCTCTCACACACACATGGGCTTTTTGCAACAACTAGCAAGATGCCCATGTGTTGCACGAAACATCAAGATGCATTTGTATGAGTAGTTTATCTTGTGGGGGAAAAGGATGAACGAGGGAAGGCCTTATTTGCAAATGTGGAGAGGGGTGTGGGTATCTTTTTGCAAAATTGCCATAGTTTCCTTCCTGTCCATCAGATATAGATCGGGCGGCCTATATTGCAGGATGGCAGGCACATGATCATCACCGACAATGCTTTTTATAAGATTAGGGATAAAAAATAGAGTTGGTGATGATGGTGGGCCTGCCATCCTGCAATGTAGGTCATCCGATTTATATCTGACGGATAGGAAGGAAAATATGGCAATTTACCCGCACTCTTCACCACATTTGCAGATAAGGCCTTCCCTCGTTCATCCTTTTCTCCCACAAGATCTTGATGTTCCATGCAACGCACAGGCATCTTGCTAGTAAGAGTATAAATTAGAAATATACCACTTCTCGAATCTTGAAACCAACAACATTCCTCCCTTATCTCATCAAAACCGCCAAAGGAATATATTTTGAGTGAAACATAACATATTTTTAGTGATATACGTATTTCAAAACTAGACTTTTTTTTCTATCAAATCGGTGAATATCTATTAATCTACTTTGATCGTGTGGCAACACATTGGCACATTGCTAGTAGTTATTATAATTTTTTGGACACCAGACAAACGATGGAGTACATATACGAAGAGAAGAGGCGCACGCACGCAGTCGGCCTCTCGCTGTCTCGCACACATGAGTGTTACGTAAAGGCGATGTTAACAAATAAACTCTAAAACCCTAGGTGCACGATTGCTGCATTCGCGGGTACCGGGTACGTGGTGGAGCACCTTTGAAGGAATAGTCAGCTCGCGTGATAATTTGATCTGTAGGAGTTGATGGTCAGGACCACAGGTGAACGACTTGGAGCGCGGTGGCTCGCTAGTTGCCACAGATCGAGTAGCCACGTTTAAAATATCATTTTTTAGCAGGGTTAATTTAATCTGCATGCATGACTCTCCTCCCCCACGCTCTTCCAATCCGTTGTGACCAGCAATATTTCCACCCCTTCGCTCCCTAGTAATTTACTCCAACAAATATGCCCACGTAGCTATTACTTAACTGCAGGTGCATTGGGTCACTGACATATGGGCCCAACAGGGGTATGGCCCACATGTCAGTGACGCAACTGGACCTGCAGTTAAGTCAGTGTAGCTTAGTCCATATCTTACGTAGGTGTGCCATTGCTCACTATAAATACTGCACCTCCCACGACATCGCTATCTCCTCCCCCTCACGTTCACGTTCATCGCTATCTCCTCCCCCTCCCTCTCACGTCGACCACCATGGCATTGCCCCTCCCAAGCCCTAGGAGCCCCTCGCTACACCGCGTGGATGGTCAAACGTCGTCGTTAGGTTCCTCACCGCCACTAGTCGAGGAGGACGCGTCGGTGTTCCACTCCTCACCACTACGCGACGCGTCGCTGTTCCGTTCCTCGCCGCCACTAGTCGAGGAGGACGCGTCGGTGTTCCGCTCCTCGCCGCGATGCGACGCGTCGCCGTTCCGCTCCTCGCCGCCATTACTCGAGGAGGATGCGTCGGTGTTCCGCTCCTCGACACGTCAAGGTGGACGTGTCGGCGTTCCCAATCTCACCAGGACGCGCGCCGGAGGACGCGCCGGCTCCCCGCTACAAGGAGAACGCCGCGCCGCCCGCCGAGCCCCCCCCCCCAGCCTTGAGGAGCTTTGGAAAGAAATGGATGTCGCCTTGTGGGAGGCTTTGCCTCCAGCAGAGCGCGCCAAAATAGAGGTGGAGAAGAAGGTCGAGGAAGAGAAGCGCACCGCGGAACAAGCTGCCTGGGAGGCCTATGCCGCGTCTGACAGAGTCAGGCAATTGGCTCTTTGGCAGAACGCTCGTGCGAGGGCCGTGAGGGTGGTGGAGGACGCCCGTGCCGACGCCCTGAGTGCAGTCGGGCCCAAGCGCCTCATCTACGCTTGGCGGTATGTGGACCGGGTGCACGCTTCCAGCGAGGAGTACCTGTTGGCGCCGGATCACCACACTGGTGAGATCGCGCTCGCCCGCCAGCAAGCCGTCAATCGGCACCTCACGAGTTGCAAGGCTGAGGAAGAGGCGTTGTGTCGGCGCGCTGGGAAACGGCCGCGCACCTGGGCACTCATGGCACGCCGCAAGGCGATCTCATTAGTTTTGGGACGCAAATGATAAATCCCGAACGTTCAAGAATTTTTAGCGTCCTTAATTAAGTATGTAAAAGGGAAAGTTTGGAAACCTTGTCTATTCGTACGCATTTTGCAAGTACGTGCATATAGCACAAACTTTACTATATACTATCGCACTACATGTCTCTCTCGATATATGCTTGCAGACTGTCCAGGTCAATAAGTCATCTTTGGTTGTGCACCGTGACCAAGAAGGAGGGAAGACTTATACACCTAGACAGAGGGAGTACTACTATTACTTATGTACTCCCTCCGTCCGGGTTTATTAGGCCTCTCAGCATCACAAGCATGTCCCCTTTTATAAGGCCCCGCGTTGGAAAGGTGCATGCATGCAACCATTTCATTGGTTGTATTGAAAGCTATTGTTGTTGGTGCCATGGCTGAAAAGTTAATACACTTCATGTGTGCTTTTTCATTGGCTGCATGCATGTGAGAGTGTGCATTGGGAGTGGAATGGAAGAATTAATGTGAGCAAATTACTATGTGTCTTGGTCTAAGAGAAGTTGTCTTTAGGCCTAATAAACCCGAACGGAGGGAGTACGTGCAAATGCACGTTTTAACATTACGATGCGGTTTTTGTAAAAGTAGAAAAACAGCACTAGTCAAGCTTGTGAAACGATTCAATGCAAAATAAATGCAAAAATGCTCATTTGATTGTTTACTTTTAGCTTCCTTCTCTGTGGTTATTTCTCTGTCGTACTTTGTACGGAGTATCTCACTGGTTGGAAAGGCATGCAAATTCCCAAACCGCTTCCTACACCCTGTATCGAATTTTTTGCCTAACAAGTTGTGCCGTGCAATTGGAATTCCAACTTGAGTACTACTACAAGTAGGAGTACCAGGGGCCAGTTCTTTTAGGCTTCAGGCTAATTATACCAAGTTTGATTTGCTCAAGGTTGTAATCTGCCAAGTGCCCCCAAGATCTGCGAATTATAAAGACTTCAGGCTAATTGCGTTCTTCAATTGCGGTCTCGCCTATCTGACAGGTCACTGCGATAAGTGGATAGATCTGCACGTCCATCGCAAGATCGTACATCCTCCATGGTTCTCTGATGCCATTGAACACAAGGTCTTCATTTACGCTGTCGACTCCTTCTATGGCTGGACGTATTGCTGGCCTACTCCAGTCATCGCTACAAACGGCTGTTACAGGAGTATGTTACTTTCCTATGATATCATGATGGCTTGCTTATATTACTGTCAACATTTGCTAAAAAAATATTCATGCTCATAACATGTTGTTCTTAAGATTGACTAAATCAAGAGCCCTTTTTTATTTGACTCCAACTTGATATGATGTTGTAGGCCGCCTGGTGTCCCTACCCTTCCTAATCCCAGAACCTTTCAAAGAAAAGTGGCATGGCAGTTGCAGGTGGTTCCTGGCTCGCTCAGTCGACGGTGAAAGATTGATGATCATTCGCATGTACCGGACATGTTGTTTCGCAGAATACAGTCACAGTCACTGCAAGGTCTTTGAGCAGGATCCCAGCTTCTCTAGGCCTTCAGGAATTTTTGACTGGAGGCTGGTAAGTAGCCTTGGTACATGCTCTCTGTTTGTCGGACTGAATTATCCGATTAACCAGGAGATAACCGACGGCAAGTATCATGATGGCAGCGCGACTTCGTTCATCAGGCAAAACTGTGTGTACACAGCGTACCATGCGTCTCTGGATGCACCATACCCTGATATGTGCCACCATGCTCTGCAACCCAAAGTAGGAGAGAGGGTCGCAAGTATCAGACTTCGACCTGCTAGCTGGAGTTTCCCCCGCCAGGCACGCATCTGGTTCAAGCCGTCAGCCAATCTCCATAGCTCAATAAATAGTAACGTCTAACTGAGCCAGTTAGTTAGATGCGTACACTTGGTGTAGTAGGATCATTATTTAGTTTGATGCATACACTTGTTCTTTTTTGGTAGCCCTTTTGTAATGATGGCTGATGTTTGGTTTGGAAGAGAGAGCCGCCTCTTCACTCTTATGGCCTGCTTACTGCTTCTGTTGCACCCCCAGCCCTGGTTCCTGGTGCTACTGTTTTCAATGTACAATCAGTAGTATATTTCGTCTGTTGGTTGAATAAATGTGTTGTTAGAATGACAAACACAATGTTTTGGAAGTCGTTGCACGGTTCGATCCTTTAGTGCCCCCTACCATACATAGCGCATACTATTTTTCGTACGGAACACATTTTCCACTTGTTGATAACATGCAACTCACTGATGAAGGCCCAACAGAGAAGCCCATAATTAACTGGAAGGGAGGATCTCACATGAATCCGGCCCAGGTACATGCTCATGGTCCCCTAAACATAAATAAGTAGATAAATAAATAAAGCTAAATGCTCACGCACCAGTTCTTTGGGAAAATAGGTAGCCCAGTATTTCTTTTTGAAGAATACCCAAGCTAGGCCTATTTGTTTTCTCCGAATTACTGGGCTGCAAATCTTTCAAGATGAGGAGGGATGCATTCCGGCCTGGCTTAAGAGTATGGTCAATGTCTGTTAAAAGTAATATCAAAAGGGATTGAAAATTCCAAAAAATATAGCAAATGGGATATAAGTTTCTTTTTTTGTTTTTGTTCTTCATTGATATCTTATACATATTTCATTGGATTTAACATGACATAGTACTAATTTATTTTCAATTTTGTTTTATCATGGCTATTAATTTTTGGATTAAGAATATTTCGTTCCTCAGCAAAAAATTGTGAATTTTCAAAATTTCCCACATATTTACTTAATTTTTTGACCCTGGTACTGACCAGAAAATGGCCAGCAATTCTAAAAATGGAAAACGGGCTGCAATAAATTCCATATGAATTAGAAAATGAGTAAAAATTATAAAAATAATAGCAAATGGGCTATACACGCCACAAATTTCGAGGCTGACTTGTTTACGCAAGGCTTTGTCAGTGAACACACGGTTCTAGCAGCAGTGACTGTTGGATGTCCATCTAACGGCCAACGTGCTTCTTCAATCTCTGATCTTCCTGCTCCAGCCGCCTAAACTAGGGCCGGCGGGACTGCCTGCTCCCCCCTCTTGTGGCCCGCTGTGATGCCGCGCAGGCTTCCCCGGCCCACCCTACTCCCTCCGCTGGCCTGGCTGCACGCAATCAACTGCCTCCTTATTACGCGAAAAAAATGATTCCTCCCACTGACATCTGGGGCGCACCGGTTGGGAGGCTGACCTGTGGGCCTACTAAGTTGACGCGTACGCAGGGCTTGTCAACTTACTCAACAAATGATTCTACCAGCAGTAACCGTTGGATTTGAATCGAACAGTCCTGCTGCTTCTTCAATCGCTGCTCTTCTTGCACCAGCCGCCCAAACCAGCGCCGGGGAGACTGCCTGTTCCTCCCTCCAGTGGCCGGCTGTGCTGCCATTGAGGCCTCATCGCCCCCTACTACTCCCACCGCTAGCCAGGCCCTGCGGCGATGGCAGCCTCACACCACAGCCGAACCAGTGAACCCTCGTACTCCTCTTCGCGTGGGCATCCACTGCTGTGTCTTCCCCGGCTCCGCGTCGTCCCCTTCCTAGGCCTCGCCATCATCCACCGCCTTGGTGCTCTCAGCGCGGCGTGGTCAACGTGGTCAACGACATTCCATCGGAAGAGTACTGTACATGGAGAGGCTGACAGCTGGGTCCACAGCCACAGCCCAATTTATTTGTGATTTGCCAAGTAAGTCGCTTTGTGAGGCCTGTTGGGCTACAAATCTTTCAAGACGAGGAGAGCTTTCATTCGGCTGGCAGAGAAAATGGCCCATCGATAATGAGAAATGGGTTGTACATTTTTAAAAAACATCAAACCGGCAATTAGTTTCAAATATCTTTTTTTTTTCATTTCGAGATTTTAAATTACATTAATTTTTATGCGTGGAGAATTTGTTGGATTTAATATTGATATACATTTATTTTTAAAATCGGTATGAATGTGAGTCGAAATTTTGGGATTAAAAACAGTTCGGACCACACCGAAACATGCAAAATTTCGTATAATTTTTTAACCGTGGCCACAATATGGGCTGTAATGCTAACAAAAAGAATATGGGCTCCAAAAAACCTTAATAATTAGCAAATGGGCTATAAATTATTAGAAATAATGGAAGATGGGTTGTATGCTGTTTTTCACAGATTTGAGGCTTTCCTAAAAAAAAGGTTGACACACAAGAAGTGACTGTTGGATGGCCATCCAACGGCCGTTGTGCTTCTTCAATCTCAGCTCTTCCTGCTCCAGCCGCTCAAACAAGCACCGGCGGGACTGCCTGCTCCCTCCTCCCCGCGGCTGGCTCTGCTGCCATGCAGGCCTCACCGCCCCATCGTACTCCCATCGATGGTCTAGCCATCCCTCTACTCACCCACACATGCTATTATTCTCCGGCGACGGCAGAAAACCAGTAAACCCTCGTACGGTCGTACTCCCCTCCGCGTGGGAAACAACTGCCGAGTCTTCCCTGCCTCCATCTCGTTCCCTTCCTAGGCCTCGCCGTCGTCCACCGCCCTGGTGCTCTCGGCGCGGCCTGGTCAACATGGTCAATGACCGACATGCATCTGAAGTGGACTGTACGTGGAGATGCCGACAACTGGGTCCACGGCCGCACACCAGGAAATGCCTCCTTATTACGCGCAAAATAATGATTCCTCCACCTGACATCAGGGACCCACCGAAAGGGCCTCTGTATTTCGTGAAAAAAATGTTACCGCCGCTGACAGCTCGGACCCACCAGCTATATCTTCGCACGCAAGGAAGTGCCTCCTTATTACGCACAAAAAAATGAATACTCCCCTGTTAGCTGGGACCCAGTATAGTGGCAGGCTGACTTGTGGGCCTACTAAGTTGACGGGGACGAAGGGCTTTGTCAACTTAGTCAATATGCACGATTCTAGCTCCAGTGACCGTACGATGTCCATCCAATGGCCGTAGTGCTTCTTCAACCTCTGGTCTTCTTGCTCCAGCCGCCCAAACCAGCGCCTGTCGTGCCTCGTGCTCCTGCCTCCCGTGGCCGGCTGCGATGCGGCGGAGGCCTCACCGCCCCTACTACTCCCACCGCTGGCCAGACCATCCCTCTACTCACCCACACCCCCTGTTATTCTGCGGCGACGGCAGCCTCACACCGCAGCGAACCAGTGAACCCTCGTACTCCTCTACGTGTGGGCATCCACTATCGCATCTTCCCCGGCTCTGCGTCGTCCCCTTTCTAGGCCTCACCGTCGTCCACCGCCTTGGTGCTCTCGGCGCGGCGTGGTCAACATGGTCAAGGAACGGCTTCCATCGGACGTGGACTGTACGTGGAGAGGCCGACAGCTGGGTCCACGGCTGCAGCAAGGAAGTGCCTCCTTATTACGTGCAAAATAATTATTCCTCCACCTGACAGCAGGGACCCATCGAACGGGCCACGTATTTCGCGAAAAAACGTTTCCCCCCTAACTGCTGGGACCCACCAGCTACATCTTCGCACGCAAGGAAGTGCCTGACAGTCGGGACCCACCTGGTCGAAGCATATGTAGCATTGTCGTTCTGGTCGCGAACGTGTACGTACCTATATACTGGTGGATGTAGAAGTGCACATAGCATTTACACGTACGTACAGCGGCCAGGGTGCAAGAAAGAAAATACGGCCATGTATGTGTACATACGGGCGGGGTCTCGAACGCCTACTCGCGCATACGTACGGCCAGGGCTCGTGTACATGGCTGGGGCGGAACGGAGAAACAGCGTCGTCGTCGTGTTCATGGCGAGGCAACAGAACGTGTCTTGTTCATGGGGAGGCAAGGAAATGCGTCGTGTTCATGGCGAGGCAACAGAATGCGTCGTGTTCATCAGGAGGCAACGGAACACATGGGAGCCAACCGGCTGGGTCGGAACACAATGCGTGGTCGTGTTCATCGGGAGGGCTTGGACGGAACAGGCGATGGAAACGAGGCCCGACGTACCCCAAAACAGAGGAAACATACCTCCTACATCTGGAACGGGGTCCTGTTGATCGGGAGGGGTGTGGTGTACCCCAAAATGGAGGAAAGAGACCTCCTACGGTCGAAACGGGGGTCCTGTTGATCGGGAGGGGTGTGGCGTACCGCAAAACGGATGAAACGTACCTCCTACGATCGAAACGGGGGTCCTGTTGATCGGGAAGGGGTGTGGCATACCGCAAAATGGACAAAATGGACCTCCTACGGTTTCTTGTTCATCGGGAGGGGTGTGGCGTACCGCAAAACGGGACTCCACAAGATACTGTTCATCTCCACCGTCGACCTCCTCCAGCCTCCACGGGCTCCTGTTCATCGAGCCTCCACCGCGCGCTACTCCACCGGCTACTGTTCAACCACCCCTCCACGGGCACCCCTCCACCGTCTACTGTTCATCCAGCCCTCCACACCACGGGGTCCTGTTCAACCACCCCTCCACGGGCACCCCTCCATCGTCTATTTTTCATCCAGCCCTCCACACCACGGGGTCCTGTTCATCCAGAGGCAACGCCACCGCTCACTGTTCATCCCCCCCCCCCCCCCCCCCCCCGCAACACTCACTGTTCATCCAATCAATCGGCTTCAGTTAGTAGCAGTAGCGAAGGAATCACTCGATCGGGTTCAGTTAACAGCCATCGATCGATTGCTCGGGTTCAGTAACGCGTAGCCTGCAGTGCAATCGCTCGGGTTCAGTTAGAGCCCAACGCCTCGCTCGTGTTCAGCTAGAGCCAACGCCTCGCACACACGCGCGTACGTGTACAAGAGAAACGCGCATCGCTCGGCCCCCGACCTCCCACCGTAACCGGGAACTCCCCGAAATTTTCCTCGGCCTCGCTTCTACCACGGTTTTTTCCATCATGGACGGCCCAAAGAATGTCATGCAGCTGCGTCTCCGGCCCGCCCAGGACGAAAAGCCCATTTTTTGTCATGATTTTTTGTCTTAGAAGTAGGAGCCCACCACATCTATGATGATACCGGGTTTTGTCACAATTATCGTCATAGAAGTGTCATATGCATGACAGAAAAAAAATTCGTTCGGCCCAAAATGTGACGGATGTGTCTTTTTTTTGTAGTGTTAGTACATGTGTGAATACATAGCCAAAACTGAGTGTCCCTAGTAAGCCTCTACTTGACTAGCTCGTTAATAAAAGATGGTTAAGTTTCCTTACCATAAACATGTGTTGTCATTTGATAAGCGGGATCACATCATTAGAGAATGATGTGATGGACAAGACCCATCTGTTAGCTTAGCATTATGATCGATTAGTTTTATTGCTATCGCTTTCTTCATGACTTATACATGTTCCTCTGACTATGAGATTATGCAACTCGCGAATACCGGAGGAACACCTTGTGTGCTATCAAACGTCACAAGGTAACTGGGTGCTTCTACTACAAAGGGACTGGTCACTGGAAGCAGAACTGCCCCAAATATTTGGCGCATAAGAAGGATGGCAAAGTGAAAGGTATATCTGATATACATGTTATTCATGTGTACCTTACTAATGCTCGTAGTAGCACTTGTGTATTTGATACTGGTTCTATTGCTCATATTTGCAACTCGAAACAGGGGCTACGGATTAAACGAAGATTGGCTAAGGATGAGGTGACGATGCGCGTGGGAATTGGTTCCAAAGTCGACGTGATCACCGTCGGCACGCTACCTCTACATCTACCATCGGGATTAGTTTTAGACCTAAATAATTGTTATTTGGTGCCAGAGTTGAGCATGAACATTACATCTGCATCTTGTTTTATGTGAGACGGTTATTCATTTAAATCAGAGAATAATGGTTGCTCTATTTATATGAGTAATATCTTGTATGGTCATGCACCCTTGATGAGTGGTCTATTTTTGTTGAATCTTGATAGTAGAGATACACGTATTCATAATATTGAAGCCAAAAGATACAAGTTTAATAATGATGGTGCAACTTATTTGTGGCACTGTCATTCAGGTCATATTGGTGTAAAGCGCATGAAGAAACTGCATGCTGATGGGATTTTGGAATCACTTGATGCTTGCAAACCATGCCTCATGGGCAAGATGACTAAGACTCCGTTCTCCGGAACAAGGGAGCGAGCAACTGACTTGTTGGAAATAATACATACTGATGTAAAGCGCATGAACAAGGGAGCGAGCAACTGACTTGGTGTAAAGCGCATGAAGAAACTGCATGCTGATGGGATTTTGGAATCACTTGATGCTTGCAAACCATGCCTCATGGGCAAGATGACTAAGACTCCGTTCTCCGGAACAAGGGAGCGAGCAACTGACTTGTTGGAAATAATACATACTGATGTATGTGGTCCAATGAGTGTTGAGGCTCGCGGCGGGTATCGTTATTTTCTGACCTTCATAGATGATTTGAGCAGATATGGGTATATCTACTTGAATAAACATAAATCTGAAACATTTGAGAAGTTCAAAGAATTTCAGAGTGAAGTGGAAAATCATCGTAACAAGAAAATAATGTTTCTATGATCTGATCATTGAGGTGAATATTTGAGTTATGAGTGCTGGGGATCGTAGCAGAAATTCAAAATTTTCTACGCATCACCAAGATCAATCTATGGAGTAATCTAGCAACGAGGGGAAGGATAGTGCATCTACATACCCTTGTAGATCGCTAAGCGGAAGCGTTCAAGTGAACGGGGTTGATGGAGTCGTACTCGTCGTGATCCAAATCGCCGATGATCCTAGTGCCGAACGGACGGCACCTCCGCGTTCAACACACGTACAACCCGGTGATGTCTCCTATGCCTTGATCCAGCAAGGGGAGAAGGAGAGGTTGGGGACGACTCCATCCAGCAGCAGCACGACGGCATGGTGGTGAAGGAGGAGCGTGGCAATCCTGCCGGGCTTCGCCAAGCACCGCGGGAGAAGAAGAGGACTTGGGAGAGGGGAAGGGCTGCGCCAAGACTTGGGTGCGGCTGCCCTCCCACCCCCCACATATATATAGGGGCAAGGGAGAGGGGGGCCGGCCCCCTCAGATTCAATCTGAGGAGGGGGCGGCGGCCAAGGGGGGTTGCCTTGCCCCCCAAGGCAAGGGGCGCCCCCCCTTTAGGGTTCCCCCAAACCCTAGACGCATGGGCCCTAGGGGGGAGGAGCCCAGCCCACTAAGGGGCTGGTCCCTCTCCACATACAGCCCATAGGGCCCTACGGGGCAGGTGGACCCTCCCGGTGGACCCCCGGAACCCCTCCGGTGGTCCCGGTACAATACTGGTAACCCCTGAATTATTCCGGTGACCGTATGATGACTTCCCATATATAAATCTTTACCTTCAGACCATTTCGTAACTCCTCGTGACGTCCGGGATCTCATCTGGGACTCCGAACAACATTCGGTAACCACGTACATCTATTCCCTATAACCCTAGCGTCATCGAACCTTAAGTGTGTAGACCCTACGGGCTCGAGAGTCATGCAGACATGGCCGAGACAACTCTCCGGTCAATAACAAACAGCGGGATCTGGATACCCATGTTGGCTCCCACATGCTCCACGATGATTTCATCGAATGAACCACGATGTCAAGGATTCACACAATCCCGTATACAATTCCCTTTGTCCATCGGTACGATACTTGCCCAAGATTCGATCGTTGGTATCCGATACCTTGTTCAATCTCCTTACCGGCAAGTCTCTTTACTCATTCCGTAACACATCATCCCGTGATCAACTCCTTGGTCACATTGTGCACATTATGATGATGTCCTACCGAGTGGGCCTAGAGATACCTCTCTGTTTACATGGAGTGACAAATCCCAGTCTCGATTCGTGCCAACCCAACAGACACTTTCGGAGATACCTGTAGTGAACCTTTATAGCCACCCAGTTACGTTGTGACGTTTGGCACACCCAAAGCACTCCTACGGTATCCGAGAGTTGCACAATCTCATGGTCTAAGGAAATGATACTTGACATTAGAAAAGCTTTAGCATACGAACTACACGATCTTTGTGCTAGGCTTAGGATTGGGTCTTGTCCATCACATCATTCTCCTAATGATGTGATCCCATTATCAACGACATCCAATGTCCATGGTCAGGAAACCGTAACCATCTATTGATCAACGAGCTAGTCAACTAGAGGCTTACTAGGGACATGGTGTTGTCTATGTATCCACACATGTATCTGAGTTTCCTGTCAATACAATTCTAGCATGGATAATAAACGATTATCATGAACAAGGAAATATAATAATAACCAATTTATTATTGCCTCTAGGGCATATTTCCAACAGTCTCCCACTTGCACTAGAGTCAATAATCTAGTTCACATCGCCATGTGATTAACACTCACAGGTCACATCGCCATGTGACCAACATCCAAGAGTCTACTAGACTCAATGATATAGTTCACATCACTATGTGATAAACACTCAAAGAGTTCTGGGTTTGATCATGTTATGCTTGTGAGAGAGGTTGTAGTCAACGGGTCTTGCCATATTCAGATCCCTATGTATTTCGCAAAACTTTATATCGTAGATGCTGCTACCACGTTCCACTTGGAGCTATTCCAAATTGTTGCTCCATTATACGTACCCGGTATCTCTACTCAGAGCTATCCGGATAGGTGTTAAGCTTGCATCGACGTAACTCTTTACGTCGAACTCTTTATCACCTCCATAACCGAGAAACATTTCCTTATTCCTCTAAGGATAATTTTGACCGCTATCTGGTGATCTACTCCTAGATCACCTTTGTACCCTCTTGCCAGACATGTGGCAAGGCACACATCAGGTGCGGGACTTCAGGATGGCATACCGTATAGAGCCTATGACAAAAGCATAGGGGACGACCTTTGTCCTTTCTCTTTCTTCTGTCGTGGTCAAGCTTTGAGTCTTACTGAACTTCACACCTTACAACTCAGGTAAGAACCCCTTCTTTGACTGATCTATTTTGAACTCCTTCAAAAACATGTCAAGGTGTGCGTTCTTTGAAAGTACCATCAGGCGTCTTGATCTATCTCTATAGATCTTGATGCCCAATATGTAAGTAGCTTTATCCAGGTCTTCCTTTGAAAAACACTCTTCAAACAACCGTTTATGCTTTCCAGAAATTCTACATTATTTCGGATCAACAATATGTCATCTACATATACTTATCAGAAATGTTGTAGTGCTCCCACTCACTTTCTTGTAAATACAAGTTTCTAGAAAACATCGTATAAACCTAAAAGCTTTGATCACTCCATCAAAACATATATTCCGATTCCGAGATGCTTGCTCTAGTCCATAGAAGGATTGTTGGAGCCAGCATACCTTTTAGAATCCTTAGGATCGACAAAACCTTTTATTGTATCACATACAACTTTTCTTACAAAAACTGGTAAGAAATCTTGTTTTGACATCCATCTGTAAGATTTCATAATCGAAAAATACAGCTAATGCTAACATGATTCCGACGGACTTAAGCATCGCTACGGGTGAGAAATTCTCATCGTAGTCAACTCCTTGAACTTGTGAAAAGACTCTTTCCCACAAGTCGAGCTTCATAGACGGTAACATTACCACCTACGTCTGTCTTCTTCTTAAAGATCCATTTATCTCAATGGCTTGCTGATCAACGGGCAAGTCCACCAAAGTCCATACTTTGTTCTGATATATGGATCCTGTCTCGGATTTCATGGCTTCTAACCATTTGTCGAAATACGGGCCCACCATCGCTTCTCCATAGCTCGTAGGTTCATTATTGTCCAACAACATGATATCTGAGACAGGATTACCGTACCACTCAGGAGGTTCGATAGCAACTTGATCTGAAGCTTCATGATAACTATCATTAACTTCCTATTCAACAGACGTAGGCTCCATAGAAAACATCTTTCTATGTTGCATCACTCTCTGGTTGAAGTAGAGGTTCAACAACCTCATCAAGTTCTATCTTCCTCCCACTCAATTCTTTCGAGAGAAACTCCTTCTCGAGAAAGGACCCGTTCTTAGTGACAAACAATTTGCCCTCAGATTTGAGATAGAAGGTATACCCAACTATCACCCTTGGGTATCCTATGAAGATGTGTTTGTCCGCTTTGGGTTCGAGCTTCTCCGGCTGAAGCCCTAAGCATCGCATCCCCAAACATTAAGAAACAACAACTTTGGTTTCTTGCCAAACCAATGTTCATATGATGTCATCTCAACGGACTTAGATGGTGTCCTATCTAAAGTGAGTGTAGCTGTCTCTAACGCATAACCTCAAAATGAAAATGGTAGATCAGTAAGAGACATCATAGATCGCACCATATCTCATAAGGTTCGACGTCCGGATACACCATTACCTTATGGTGTTCCAGGTGGCTTCAACTGTGAAACAATTCCACAATGTCTTAAGTGATTGCCAAACTCATAACTCAGAAAATCCCCTTTTGATCAGATCGTAGGAACATGATCTTATTGTTATGATCATTCTTAACTTCACTCTGAAATCGCTTGAACTTTTCAAACGTTTCAGACTTGTGCTTCATTAAGTAGATATACCTATATCCACCCGAATCGTTAGTGAAGATGAGAAAATAGTGATATCCACTGCACGCTTCAATTCTCATTGGATCACACGCATCAGCATGCATGATTTCCAACAAGTCACTTGCCCGTTTCATTGTACCTGAAAACGTGGTCTTAGTCATCCTGCCCATGAGGCATGGCTCGCATGTGTCAAGCGATTCAAAATCAAGTGACTCCAAACATCCATCAATATGGAGTTTCTTCATGCATCTTATGCCAATATGACCTAAGCGGCAGTGCCACAAGAAAATGGTACTATAATTATTAACTCTACATCTTTTGGCGTGAACATGTGTATCACCACGACCGAGATTCAATGAACCATTCACATAGGGTGCATGACCATGAAAGGTATCATTCATGTAAATAGAATAACCATTATTCTCTAACTTAAATAAATGACCATATTGTAATGAACATGATCAAATCATATTCATGCTCAACGTAGACACCTGATAACATTTATCTAGGTTCAATACTAATCCCGAAGGCAGATGGAGCGTGCGATGGTGATCTCATCAACTTTGGAAACACTTCCAACACACATCGTCACCTCGCCCTCAGCCAGTCTCCGTTTAGTCGTAGCTTTTGCTTCAAGTCACCAATAATAGTAACTGAACCGGTATCCAATACCCAGGTGCTACCAGCAGTACTAGTGAAGTACACATTAATAACATGTATATACTTTGTTGAAGTTTCTAGCCTTCTTATCTACCATGCATTTGGGGTAATTCCGCTACCAGTGACCGTTCCCCTTACAATAGAAGCACTTAGTCTCGGGTTTGGGTTCAACCTCGGGTTCCTTCACTTGAGCGGCAACTGGTTTGCCATCCATATGAAGTTTCCCTTCTAGCCCTTGCCCTTCTTGAAACCAGTGGTCTTGTTAAACCATCAACACTTGATGCTCCTGCTTGATTTCTACCTTTTGCGGTCTTAAGCACCGCGAACAGCTCCGGGATCAACTCCATCCCTTGCATGTCATAGTTCATCACGAAGATCTAGTAGCTTAGTGATAGTGTCTAGAGAACTCTATCAATCACTATCTTATTTGGAAGTTTAACTCCCACTTGATTTAAGTGATTGTAGCACCCAGACATTCTGAGCACATGCTCACTAGCTGAGCTATTCTCCTCCATCTTGTTGGGAAAAGAACTTGTCAGAGGTCTCACACCTCTCAACACGGGCATGAGCCTGAAATCCAAATTTTAGCTCTTGGAACAACTCATATGTTCTACGGTGTTCAAAACGTCATTGGAATCCCGATTCTAAGCCGTAAAGTATGGGGCACTAAACTATCAAGTAGTCATCAGGATGTGTCTGTCAGGTGTTCGCAACATCCACAGACGACGTTGTAGGGGTTTGTACATCGAGCGGTGCATCAAAGACGTAAGCCTTCTATGCAGCAGTGAGGACACTCCTCGGACTACGGACCTAGTCCGCATCATTGCTTACAATATCTTTCAACTTAATCTTTCTCTAGGAACGTATTGAAACAGGGAGCTACAACGTGAGCTAGTTATCTACAAAATATTTGCAAAGACAATTTAGACTATGTTCATGATAATTGAGTTCATCTAATCAAATTATTTAATGAACTCCCACTCAGATGGACATCCCTCTAGTCATCTAAGTGAAACATGATGCGAGTCAACTAGGCTGTGTCCGATCATCACGTGAGACGGACTAGTCAACATCGGTGAACATCTTCATGTTGATCGTATCTTCTATACGACTCATGCTCGACCTTTTGGTCTTCCGTGTTCCGAGGCCATGTCTGTACATGCTAGGCTCGTCAAGTCAACCTAAGTGTATTGCGTGTGTAAATCTGGCTTACACCCATTGTATTCAAACGTTAGAATCTATCACACCCGATCATCATGTGGTGCTTCGAAACAACGAACCTTCTCAACGGTGCACAGTTAGGGGGAACACTTTCTTGAAATTATTATGAGGGATCATCTTATTTAAGCTACCGTCGTTCTAAGCAAATAAGATGTAAAACATGATAAATATCACATGCAATCAAATAGTGACATGATATGGCCAATATCATTTTGCTCCTTTTGATCTCCATCTTCGGGGCTCCATGATCATCGTTGTCACTGGCATGACACCATGATTTGCATCATCGTGTCTTCTTGAAGTTGTCACGTCATCTATTACTTCTACTACTATGGCTAACTCTTTAGCAATACAGTAAAGTAATTACATGACGTTTATGTTGACATGCATGTCATAAATAAATTAAGACAACTCCTATGGCTCCTGCCGGTTGTCATACTCATCGACATGCAAGTCGTGATTCCTATTACAAGAACATGATCAATCTCATACATCACATATATCATTCATCACATCCTTTTGGCCATATCACATCACAAGGCATATGCTACAAAAACAGGTTAGACGTCCTCTAATTGTTGTTGCAAGTTTTTACATGGCTGCTATAGGTTTCTAGCAAGAACGTTTCTTACCTACGCCAAAACCACAACGTGATATGCCAATTTCTATTTACCCTTCATAAGGACCCTTTTCATCGAATCCGATCCGACTAAAGTGGGAGAGACAGACACCCGCTAGCCACCTTATGCAACTAGTGCATGTCAGTCGGTGGAACCAGTCTCACGTAAGAGTACGTGTAAGGTCGGTCCAGGCCGCTTCATCCCACGATGCCGCCGAATCAAGATAAGACTAGTAACGGCAAGCAAATTGACAAAATCGATGCCCACAACAACTTGTGTTCTACTCGTGCATAGAAACTACGCATAGACCGAGCTCATGATGCCACTGTTGGGGATCGTAGCAGAAATTCAAAATTTTCTACGCATCACCAAGATCAATCTATGGAGTAATCTAGCAACGAGGGGAAGGAGAGTGCATCTACATACCCTTGTAGATCTCTAAGCGGAAGTGTTCAAGTGAACGGGGTTGATGGAGGCGTACTCGTCGTGATCCAAATCACCGACGATCTTAGTGCCGAACGGATGGCACCTCCGCGTTCAACACACGTACAGCCCGGTGACATCTCCTACGCCTTGATCCAGCAAGGGGAGAAGGAGAGGTTGGGGAAGACTCCATCCAGCAGCAGCACGACGGCATGGTGGTGAAGGAGGAGCGTGGCAATCCTGCAGGGCTTCGCCAAGCACCGTGGGAGAAGAGGAGGACTTGGGAGAGGGGAAGGGCTGTGCCAAGACTTGGGTGCGGCTGCCCTCCCACCCCCCACATATATATAGGGGCAAGGGAGAGGGGGGCCGGCCCCCACAGATCCAATCTGAGGAGGGGGTGGCGGCCAAGGGGGGTTGCCTTGCCCCCCGAGGCAAGGGGGGCGCCCCCCTTTAGGGTTCCCCCAAACCCTAGGTGCATGGGCCCTAGGGGGGAGGCGCCCAGCCCACTAAGGGGCTGGTCCCTCTCCACATACAGCCCATAGGGCCCTCCGGGGCAGGTGGACCCTCCCGGTGGACCCCCGGAACCCCTCCGGTGGTCCCGGTACAATACTGGTAACCCTCGAATTATTCCGGTGACCGTATGATGACTTCCCATATATTAATCTTTACCTCCAGACCATTCCGAAAGTCCTCGTGACGTCCGTGATCTCATCCGGGACTCCGAACAACATTTGGTAACCATGTACTCTATTCCCTATAACCCTAGCGTCATCGAACCTTAAGTGTGTAGACCCTACGGGCTCGGGAGTCATGCAGACATGGCTGAGACAACTCTCCGGTCAATAACCAACAGCGGGATCTGGATACCCATGTTGGCTCCCACATGCTCCACGATGATTTCATTGGATGAACCACGATGTCAAGGATTCAATCAATCCCGTATACAATTCCCTTTGTCCATCGGTACGATACTTGCCCAAGATTCGATCGTTGGTATCCGATACCTTGTTCAATCTCGTTCCCAGCAAGTCTCTTTACTCGTTCCGTAACACATCATCCCATGATCAACTCCTTGGTCACATTGTGCACATTATGATGATGTCCTACCGAGTGGGCCCAGATATACCTCTCCGTTTACACGGAGTGACAAATCCCAGTCTCGATTCGTGCCAACCCAACAGACACTTTCGGAGATACCTGTAGTGAACCTTTATAGCCACCCAGTTACGTTGTGACGTTTGGCACACCCAAAGCACTCCTACAGTATCCGGGAGTTGCACAATCTCATGGTCTAAGGAAATGATACTTGACATTAGAAAAGCTTTAGCATACGAACTACACGATCTTTGTGCTAGGCTTAGGATTGGGTCTTGTCCATCACATCATTCTCCTAATGATGTGATCCCATTATCAACGACATCCAATGTCCATGGTCAGGAAACCGTAACCATCTATTCATCAACGAGCTAGTCAACTAGAGACTTACTAGGGACATGGTGTTGTCTATGTATCCACACATGTATCTGAGTTTCCTATCAATACAATTCTAGCATGGATAATAAACGATTATCATGAACAAGGAAATATAATAATAACCAATTTATTATTGCCTCTAGGGCATATTTCCAACAATGAGTTTGGCCTTCATTTGAAACAATGTGGAATAGTTTTGCTACTCACGCCACCTAGAACACCACAGCGTAATGGTGTGTCCGAATGTTGTAACCGCACTTTTATTAGATATGGTGCGATCTATGATGTCTCTTACTGATTTACCGCTATCGTTTTGGGGTTATGCTTTAGAGACAGCTGCATTCATGTTAAATAGGGCACCATCTAAACCTATTGAGACAACACCATATGAACTGTGGTTTGGCAAGAAACCCAAGTTGTCATTTCTTAAAGTTTGGGGCTGCGATGCTTATGTGAAAAAGCTTCAATCTGATAAGCTCGAACCCAAATTGGAGAAATGTGTCTTCATAGGATACCTAAAGGAGACTATTGGGTACACCTTCTATCACAGATCTGAAGGCAAGAAATTCATTGCTAAGAATGGATATTTTCTAGAGAAGGAGTTTCTCTCAAAATAAGTGAGTGGGAAGAAAGTAGAACTTGATGAGGTAATTGTACCCTCACCCTTATTGGAAAGTAGTTCATCACAGAAATCAGTTCCAGTGGTTGCTACACCAATCAGCGAGGAAGCTAATGATGATGATCATGAAACTTCTTATCAAGTTACTACTGAACCTCGTAGGTCAACCAGAGTAAGGTTCGCACCAGAATGGTACGGTAATCCTGTTCTGGAGGTTATGTTACTTGACAATGACGAACCTACGAACTATGAGGAAGCGATGATGAGCCCAGATTCTGCGAAATGGCTTGATGCCATGAAATCTTGGATGGGATCCATGTATGAGAACAAAGTATGGACTTTGGTTGACTTGCCCGATGATCGGCAAGCCATAGAGAATAAATGGATGTCCAAGAAGAAGACTGATGCTGACGGTAATGTTACTGTCTACAAAGCTCGACTTGTTGCAAAAGGTTTTCGTCAAGTTCAAGGAGTTTACTACGATGAGACCTTCACACCCGTAGCGATGCTTAAGTCTGTTCGAATCATGTTAGCAATTGCTGCATTTTATGATTATGAAATTTGGCAAATGGACGTCAAAATTGCGTTGCTTAATGGATATCTCAAAGAAGAGTTGTATATGATGCAACCAGAAGGTTTTGCTGATCCAAAAGGTGCTAACAAAGTGTGCAAGCTCCAGCGATCCAATTATGGACTGGTGCAAGCCTCTCGGAGTTGGAATATATGCTTGGATAGTATGATCAAAGCATATGGTTTTATACAAACTTTTGGAGAGGCCTGTATTTACAAGAAAGTGAGTGGGAGCTGTAGCATTTCTAATATTATATGTGGATGACATATTATTGATTGGAAATAATATAGAATTTCTGGATAGCATAAAAGGATACTTGAATAAGAATATTTCAAAAGACATCGGTGAAGCTGCTTACATATTGGGCATCATGATCTATAGAGATAGATCAAGACGCTTAATTGGACTTTCACAAAGCACATACCTTGATAAAGTTTTGAAGAAGTTCAAAATGGATCAGTCAAAGAAAGGGTTCTTGCCTGTATTACAAGGTGTGAAGTTAAGTCGGACTCAATGACCGACCACTGCAAAAGTTAGAGAGAAAATGAAAGTCATTCCCTATGCCTCAGCCATAGGTTCTATCATGTATGCAATGTTGTGTACCAAACCTGATGTGTGCCTTGCTATTAGTTTAGCAGGGAAGTACCAATGTATTCCAGGAGTGGATCACTGGCAGCGGTGAAGAACATCCTGAAATACCTGAAAAGGACTAAGGATATGTTTCTCGTTTATGGAGGTGACAAAGAGCTCGTCGTAAATGGTTACGTCAATGCAAGCTTTGACACTTATCCGAATGACTCTAAGTCACAAACCGGATACGTATTTATATTGAATGGTGGAGCTGTCAGTTGGTGCAGTTCTAAGGAGAGCGTCATGGCGCGATCTACATGTGAAGCGGAGTACATTGCTGGTTCGGAAGTAGCAAATGAAGAAGTCTGGATGAAGGAGTTCATACACGATCTAGGTGACCTAGTGCATCGGGTCCAACGAAAATATTTTGTGACAATACTGGTGCAATTGCCTTGGCAAAGGAATCCAGATTTCACAAGAGAACCAAGCATATCAAGAGACGCTTCAATTCCATCCGTGATCAAGCCAAGGAGGGAGACATAAAGATTTGCAAGATACATACGGATCTGAATGTTGCTAACCCGTTGACTAAGCCTCTCTCATGAGCAAAACATGATCAGCACCAAGACTGCATGGGTGTTAGAATCATTACTATGTAATTGTAACGCCCCGGATACAACTTTCCATATTCGTACTCCGACTCTTGCCTTTTCCGGAGATGCGATATGATTTTCCCTTCGGTTGTTGGGTTTTGTTTTTTGTTTTGATTTTGTTCATGTCATGCATTTCATATCATGTCATCATGTGCATCGCATTTGCATACGTATTCGTCTCATGCGTCCGAGCATTTTCCCCGTTGTCCGTTTTGCAATCTGACAGTCCTATGTCCTTCGGTGCCCCCTTTTGTCTCTTTTCGTGTGCGGGTGTTAAACTTTCTCGGAATGGACCGAGATTTGCCAAGTGGCCTTGGTACACCACCGGTAGACCGCCTGTCAAGTTTCGTGCCATTTGGAGTCCGTTTGATACTCCAACGATTAACCAGGGAACCGTAAAGGCCTTGTGTGTGTTGTAGCCCAACACCCCCCCCCAAAGTGGCCCAATAACCCATCCAAACCCCCTCCATCCTCTCGGCCATTCGATCACGATCACGTGGCCGAAAACCGCACTCCATTTCGACTCTCCTAGCTCCCTCTACGTATAAATTAGTCCTCCTTCCTCGATTTTGTGGGTGAAACCCTAAATCTTCCCCTTCGTGCCGCGCCGGACATGTCCAACCCCGCGCCGGATGCGTCCAGCCACCGCCCCGTCCAACCGCGTCGTGCCATGTCACCACCACCAGCCTCCACCGCGTGCGGGCCCATGAGCCCGAAGCCAGCCCTCCCGGCCCGGTTCGCCGGCGCCGCCCCGTTCCACGTCCCCACAGATCTCGCCGGCGCCGCCCTGCTCGGCCGCACCATCGCCGGAGCGCGCCCGCGCAGCGCCGCCTCATCTCGTCGCCGGGGAACGGAGCCCCTCGGCTTCCCGCGCCCATTTCCGGCGTCCCTCGCCGGGATCCGCCTCCTCCGTGCACCACCACGCCGCCCCGAACTTCGCCCGCCGCCCCCTGGCTTCTCCGGCAAGCCCGACTCAGGCCATCCTCGGAATCCGCACCCAGATCCAGATCCACACGAAGTTGCCCTGATTTGCATTATGATGCTCCCTTCATCATGCCGTAACTTTGTGCTCGTTGGTCCGTTTTGTGCATATGAGATATCAAAATGTTCATCGTGATGTGCTCTTCATTTTGTTCCATTGTGCCATGCTTGTTTGAGTCCATCTTGATTCCCAAATAGTAGATGCAAGAGTGATATAAAATGTTAGTTCCTGTTTCTTAGCAGAGTATGAGCATTTGTCATCTTTGCTACATTTATTGTGTGCTGCATATGGACTTGAGCTCTACATGTGTTTTGGGCTATGCCATGCCATCTTTATAGGGGTGTATGCCATGTATTTTTGTGATCAATGTGGTGACTAGCACAAGTATGCCAAGTCTTTGCTCTGTTGTTATTTTTATGCCATGTGTTCATGTTGCTACAGAGAGATCCATGCTTCTTTTAAGTATGTTCAGTAAGGATGATTTGGACATATGGTTGTGCTCTATCCATCCATGCCCCTGTTTGCATTTATGGAGTACCCTAGCATGACTCAATCTTGCTCTATTTTTGCTATAAAATGTTCCTGGCAGATTGCTTACATGTTAATCAATTTTGCCAAGGTTGTTGTAGTTGATCCATGCATGCTATGAGTTTGTTCTTACTTTGGTTAGCTTCATGAACACGTCTTCTTGCTGGTACTATGCTTAACTTGTCATGCAATGCCTTGTGTTGAGTGCATCGAGCTCGCAAACATGCCTTCATAATTCTGTTTATGCCATGCTCAGTTTTCTGCTAAGTCTGAATCTGTTAACGAAACATGCTATGTTTACATGGGTGCCATCATATTTTCTGTGCCCTTTTGGCTTATGGTCAGTAAGGGACTTATGTTATATGATTTAAGTAGATTCATGACATGCCTTTGCTTGTTATGTTATGTTCATGTACCATGTTGTTATATTCCTCTAAACATTGCTTCCTGATGTTAAATCCTAACATGTTATTTTCACTAAGTCTGTGATGCTGATATCTTTTGCACTTTTGCCATGCTTGTTTGAACCTACTATGGTGTGATTTAGCCATAACTCAGTGTTCAACTTTTGTCAAGGATCTTTAGTAGATCACTGCCATATGCTTTGTTGCTATTTTGGAGTGCATTAGCTTAGTTTCTTGTTGCATTCTAGATGGCATCGTGCTGTTAATCGCAGAATTGTGCCATTCTTGTTTTTCTTGCCATTTGCAAACCGTGCATCCGATTCCGATGATCTTTATATCGATTTCGACCGAAATCAACTCATCTTTCCAGAGAGACACTTGGTTTGCCAAGTTGATGCCTTGATCAATCTTTTCCTTCTGGAGCACGCATACGCTTTGCTTATCACATCCCGCATATCATGCCATGTTTTGCATCATGTTGCTTGCGCATTGCACCGTGGTTGATTGTTGTTTCCTTTGCTTGTGTTCTTGCTTTGGGTAGAGCCAGGAGACGAGTACGTGATCGAGGAACCCATTGAGTACGCTTACGAGGATCAAGCTTACGTCAATTCAGAGAACTTTGCAGGCAAGATGACCATACCCTCGAAATCACTTCTATCTTTGCTTGCTAGTTGCTCGCTCTATTGCTATGCCATGATACCTACCACTTGCTATATCATGCCTCCCATATTTCTCAAGCCTCTAACCCACCTTGCCTAGCAAACCATTGTTTGGCTATGTTACCTCTTTGCTCAGCCCCTCTTATAGCGTTGCTAGTTGCAGGTGAAGTGGAAGTTTGTTCCATGTTGGAACATCGATATTGTTGGGATATCATTATTATATCTTGTTTACTTTAATGCATCTATATACTTGGTAAAGGGTGGAAGGCTCGGCCTTATGCCCGGTGTTTAGTTCCACTCTTGCAGCCCTAGTTTCCGTCATACCGGTGTTATGTTCCTTGATTTTGCGTTCCTCACGCGGTTGGGTTATACTGGGAACCCCTTGACAGTTCGCTTTGAATAAAACTCCTCCAGCAAGGCCCAACCTTGGTTTTACATTTGCCTAACAACCTATCACCTTCCCTTGGGTTCTGCAGACTCAAGAGTCATCTTTATTTTAACCCCCTCGGGCCAGTGCTTCTAAGTGTTTGTCCGAACCGAGTAGACTACGGGGCCACCTCGGGGCAACTTGAGGTTTGGTTTTACTCGTAGGATGTCTCATCTGGTGTGCCCTGAGAACGAGATATGTGCGACTCCTATCGGGATTTGTCGGCACATCGGGCGGCTTTGGTGGTCTTGTTTTACCATTGTCGAAATGTCTTGTAACCGGGATTCCAACTCTGATCGGGTCTTCCTGGGAGAAGGAATATCCTTCATTGACCGTGAGAGCTTGTGATGGGCTAAGTTGGGACACCCCTGTAGGGTTTTGAACTTTCGACAGCCGTGCCCGCGGTTATGGGCAGATGGGAATTTGCTAATATCCGGTTGTAGAAAACCTAACACTTAACATAATTAAAATGAATCAACAGCGTGTGTAGCCGTGATGGTCTCTTTTTGGCGGAGTCCGTGAAGAGAACACGGTCTCGTGTTATGCTTGAACATAGGCAGCTTCAGGATCACTTCTTGATCACTTCTAGTTCGCGACCGTGCTTTGCTTCTCTTCTCGCTCTCATTTGCGTAAGTTAGCCACCATATATGCTAGTGCTTGCTCCAGCTCCACCTCACTACCCCTTTTCCTACCCCTTAAGCTTAAATAGTCTTGATCGCGAGGGTGTGAGATTGCTGAGTCCCCGCGACTCACCGATTACTTCCAAAATGAGATGCAGGTGCCGATGATGCCAGTGCAGGTGACGCAACCCAGCTCAGATGGGAGCTCGATGAAGATCTTGTTCATTGTGTCGTTTCATTCCGAGTTGATCAGTAGTGGAGCCCAGTCGGGGCAATCGGGGATCTAGCATTAGGGGTTGTCTTTCTTTATTTTGGTTCTGTGGTCGGACCTTGATTGTATTCTGGATGATGTAATGCTATATTTATGTATTGTGTGAAGTGGTGATTGTAAGCCAACTCTTTATCCCTTTCTTATTCAGTACATGGGATGTGTAAAGATTACCCCTCTTGTGACTTGCCTACCATGCGGTTATGCCTCTAAGTCGTGCTCCGACACATGGGAGATATAGCTGCATCGTGGGTGTTACAATAATCTAGATTATTGACTCTAGTGCAAGTGGGAGACTGAAGGAAATATGCCCTAGAGGCAATAATAAAGTTGTTATTTATATTTCCGTATATCATGATAAATGTTTATTATTCATGCTAGAATTGTATTAACCAGAAACTTAGTGCATGTGTGAATACATAGACAAAACTGAGTGTCCCTAGTAAGCCTCTACTTGACTAGCTCGTTAATCAAAGATGGTTAAGTTTCCTAACCATAGACATGTGTTGTCGTTGGATGAACGGGATCACATCATTAGAGAATGATGTGATGGAAAAGACCCATCCGTTAGCTTAGCATTATGATCGTTTAGTTCTATTGCTATTGCTTTCTTCATGACTTATACATGTTCCTCTGACTATGAGATTATGCAACTCCCGAATATCGGAGGAACACCTTGTGTGCCATCAAACGTCACAATGTAACTGGGTGATTATAATACAGGTGTCTCTGATGGTGTTTGTTGAGTTGGCATAGATCGAGATTAGGATTTGTCACTCCGTGTATCGGAGAGGTATCTCTGGGCCCTCTCGGTAATGCACATCACTATGAGCCTTGCAAGCAATGTGACTAATGAGTTAGTTACGAGATGATGCATTACGGAACGAGTAAAGAGACTTGTCGGTGACGAGATTGAACTAGGTATGATGATACCGACAATCGAATCTCGGGCAAGTAACATACCGATGACAAAGGGAACAACGTATGTTGTTATGCGGTTTGACCGATAAAGATCTTTGTAGAATATGTAGGAGCCAATATGAGCATCCAGGTTTCGCTATTGGTTATTGACCGGAGATGTGTCTCAGTCATGTCTACATAGTTCTGGAACCCGTAGGGTCCGCACACTTAACGTTCGATGACGATTTGTATTATGAGTTATGTGATTTGATGACCGAAGTTTGTTTGGAGTCCTGGGTGAGATCACGGACATGACGAGGAGTCTCGAAATGATCGAGAGGTAAAGATTCATATATTGGAGGGTTACATTCGGACACCGGAATGGTTTGGGTCGTTTTGGATGAGTTTCGGAGTACCGGGGGTTATCGGACCTCCCGGGAAGTTCACGGGCCTTTGTGGGCCTTTGCGGAAAGGAGAGGATGACCACAAGGGAGGCCGCCCTCCCATGGCCAGTCCGAATTGGACTAGGGAGAGGGGAGGCGCCCCCTCTTTCCTTCTCCCTTCTTCCTCCTTCTCTCTCTCTCTCCCTCTCTTGGAAAGGAAGGAGACTCCAACTAGGATTGGGAATCCTAGTTGGACTCCCCTATGGCGCCCCCCTATGGCGAGCCTCCTCTCCTCCCCCCTTTACATATGTGGGAGGGGTCAACCCAAAGGTACACCAAGTCTTCTCTTAGCTGTGTGCGGTGCCCCCTCCATAGTTACACACCTCGATCGTATCGTTGTACTGCTTAGGCGAAGCCCTGTGCCGGTAACTTCATCATCACCGTCAACATGTCGTCGTACTGACGAAACTCTCCCTCGTCCTCAACTGGATCAAGAGCTCAAGGGACGTCATTGAGCTGAACGTGTGCTGAACACAGAGGTGCCGTACGTTCGGTGCTTGGATCGGTTGAACCGCGAAGACGTTCAAATACATCAACCGCGTTACTAAACGCTTCCGCTTTCGGTCTATGAGGGTACGTGGACACACTCTCCCCTCTCTTTGCTATGCATCACCTAGATAGATCCTGCATGATCGTAGGAATTTTTTTGAAATACTGTGTTCCCCAACAGTGCCTCCTCCGACTTCATCTCCTAGTCTGCTTGGTTTCTTCTGGTCCAAGAAAAATCATCATGAAGGTTTTATTCCGTTTGGTATTCCTTTTCTGCGAAACTCAAAAACAAGGAAAAACAGAAACAGACACTAGGCCCTAGGTTTATAGGTTAGTCCCAAAAATAATATAAAATAGCATATTAATTCATATAAAACATCCAAAACAGATAATATAATAGCATGGAACAATCAAAATTATAGATACGTTGGAGACGTATCAATGCCCTTATGAAAGGACTTACGTGTGGAGCCATCGCAATGTAGCTTAGCTCGAAGGGGTTGAACGAGACAAGGGAAACAAGGTTTACCCAGGTTCGGCCCCTCACAACGAAGTTAAAGCCTATGTCCTTCTTCTAGTTGTATTGCCTGAGTTTCAATTACAAGGGAGAGATCACGCTTGACCTAGCTATCGATTAGTTGTCTCTTCCTCCTAACCCACCGCAGGGTCTCACCTTTATATACACATGTCGAGACTCTAAGGCTTACAAGAGTCCATGTCCGATCACACAACGTGACCGACCCGATTTCTAAGTCGCCTTGCCTTGTAGGACAAGTCGCCATCGTGGCGGCTCACACCTTCCGGGTCTTGGGCCTTCAACAAGCCCACCTTGTAAGCCGCCACCAATCTTCATGTCCCATCTCGGTTCTACCTAGGCCTTCTTCATATTGATTCGCCAATTGTGTGACCCAACCCCACCTGGGCGGGTCATACCTCGGGGTTATATCCCCAACACCAAGCTTGGGGTTTTGCATATTATTAGCACAATTGACATTAATAGAATTTATAATAACATCATTGCAATCATGCTTTTAATTGAAGGAACTATCAAGTGTGGATGCAATAGCAATAATTTCATGCTTAACATAAGGAACTGTGGCAAGTTCATCTCCATAAGCATAATTAATATTGTCATCATGGCCATAGGAATAGCAAGCATCATGTTCAAGAAGAGGGGATAATTCAATCGAATCAACAGAATCATAATTATTTATAGATTCATGCATATCATTATTTTCTTCCAAAGCAGTAGACATTCTCTCAATTAATTCTTTTACATAGGTATTATGAGGATAATTTTCGTAGCAATATTCAAGTATGTCAAATTTTTCAGATTTGTAGAGAGTAATATCATACTTTTCAATCAAAGAAGCAACTTCATAAGCACCCTTAAAAGCAACAGATTCTTCAATTTGTTCGATATCATAGTAACTATAAACACCTTTGGCATAAGAAGATATGATTTCATTATCATTAAACTGATGCGGGTAGGGAATGTGTTTTTTAGGGTTCTCCGAGCAACAAGTAAAATCATAAATTTCACATAGATTCAAAGCATAGCATAGCAAACAATTTATTTGATTCCATAAGATTCCCCCCTTTTCAGACAAACGATGATGCACAAAATGAGCATGCTCATCTAATGATTTTCCCTCAACTAGACTAGTTGGGGTTTCAGCACGAGCACATATGGATAGAAGATGATCCAAGTAGAAAATTTTAAGTGCATCCATATTAATACATTTTTAGCAAGCAAATAGAAGGCACATGGCAACGCAATCAAAGATAACAAACGAGCAAAAAGGCATACGGAAAGAAGGCGAATAAAAAGGAAAATATTTTGTGTTTTTGTGAAATCGTTTTAGAAGTGGGGGAGAGGAAAACGAGAGGCAAATGGAGAATAATGTAATGCAAGAGATGAGAGTTTATGATGGGTACTTGCTAGGCTTGATGTAGAACCTCCCCAGCAACGTCGCCATAAATTCTTCCTGCTACTTCTTGAGCTTGTGTTGGTTTTTCCCTTGAAGAGGAAAGGGTGATGCAGCAAAGTAGAGATAAGTATTTCCCTCAGTTTTGAGAACTAAGGTATCAATCCGAAGGAGGTACAAGCAAGTCTCCAATCTATGCACCTACACAAACAATCAAACACTTGCACCCACGCGATAAAGGGGTTGTCAATACCTTCACGGTCACTTGCAAGGATGAGATCTGATATATATATATATATATATATATATATATAAATACTAAAATGTAAAACAAAGTAAATAAATTGAAGCAAGGTATTTTTGGTTTATATATTTGAAAATATATGATGGAAAATAGACCCGAGGGCCATAGGTTTCACTATAGGCTTCTCTCTTAAAAGCAAGAAATATGGTGGGTGAACAAATTACTGTTGAGCAATTGATAGAAAAGCTCAAACTTATGATGATATCCAAGGTAATATTTATGCATATAGGCATCACGTCCGTGTCAAGTAGACCGAAACGATTCTGCATCTACTACTATTACTCCACACATCGACCGCTATCCAGCATGCATCTAGAGTATTAACTTCATAAGAGCGAAATAACACCATAAGTAAGATGACATGATATAGAGGGATAAACTCAAGAAATATAATGCAAACCCCATCTTTTTACCCTTGATGGCAACAATACAAATACGTGCCTCGCTACCCCTACTTTGTCATTAGGTGAGGACACCACAAGATTGAACCCAAAATTAAGCACCTCTCCCATTGCAAGAAGAACCAATCTAGTTGGCCAAACCAAATCGATAATTCGAAGAGAAATACAAAGATATAAAATCATGCATATAAGAATTCAGATAAGATTCAAATAATATTCATAAATAATCTGATCATAAATCCACAATTCATCGGATCTCGACAAACACACCACAAAATAATATTACATCAGATAGATCTCCAAGAACATCGAGGAGAACATTGTATTGAAGATCAAAGAGAGAGAAGAATCCATCTAGCTACTAGCTATGGACCCATTGGTCTGAGGTAAACTACTCACGCTTCATCGAAAGGGCAATAGGGTTGATGTAGAAGCCCTCCGTGATCGAATCCCCCTTTCGCAGATTGCTGGAAAAGACCTCAATATGGGATCTCACGGGTACAAAAGGTTACGGCAGCGGAAAAGTTTTTTGGTGGACGCCTATGATGTTGGGGGACTATTTCTCAATTTATAGGGCAAGAATTAGGGTTCGGGGACTTCCGGGGGGCCCACAAGCCAGGGGGCGCGCCCCCACTACTGCAAGATGCTGCTAACGCGATACAACGATTAGAGACCCTTTGACAAAACTATGTGGGATGCATTAATCATAAATGGGGATGTAAAAAAACTGTCAAAAAGATGCAAAATGTTTGCGATGGTGAAGACATCAAACACGGTTCAGATTTTAGTTACGTGTGTGATGCTGGGCATACAGTTGATCCATATGAACTATTTGCGGTTAGATAGAACAACAGAAATGAGCAGCCATATTAATGTGTGTGCGATATACGACATACAGTTCACTCTGATGGACTATTTGCTATTAGGAAATGCAACATAAACGGTCAGCTAGATCAAGGTGTGTGTGATATACGGCATACGGTTCACTCGGACGAACTGTTTTCGATTAGGGAAGATGTCGCGGGAAACCACGACCACCTATGGGACTAGGAGGTCCCTTGCTGGTTCGGCAGGGGGGCGACATGTTGCACAAAGAGCGGAGGGGCATGGGACAACACGACAGAGATCACACAAGTGATTTACCCAGGTTTGGGCCGCCGTGAGGCATAAAACCCTACTCCTGCTTTGGTGGATTGATGGTGGAAAAGGTGGTGGTGGAGCATAGTACACTTTCCTAGCAGGGATTGCCTTAGGCAGCATCGACTACGCGCATATGGGGGTGTGAGTTATCCAATCTTCTAACCCTTTCTAGGGTCGCCATGGGCCTCCTTTTATAGATCAAGGGGTAACCACAGTGGCAAAACAGTCATTATGCACGGATAAGATAGCAAACGGTGCTATCATACCTAACTCTACGGGCTGACAGGGTGCATTAAATGCACCACTTAGTGTCACATCACTGGTTGCCTGACAAGGCTTGCTGGGGCTATCTTGCCAGCTCCATGCCTGTTCTCGTGACACGTCACAGGATGGGTGTCATCTGTGGGTTTCTCCTGTAGGAAATGGCTGCCATGTGGCGAATGGCTGCCACTTAATCATCTTGCAGCTTGACACCGCACTAATTGATGACGTGGGTCGAGGTGGAGTGGTTGGTGAGGTGGTTCTGCCTTCACCAGCCCCGGCAAGACCTGTCGAGGTGTCTTGGTTGTATTCTTCTAGTGGTGGCCTCGCCCCTTGACGGGCTCGCCTGCCCGGCAAGGGAGGTCCTTCCCTTGTCGATATTCTGCTTCTCTGGCTCGATCTTGGTCCCTCTGATATGTATGCTGGTCCTTCAAATCTCTTGATCCTTGTAATCTGACTTGGGTTGAAGCTTCAATCTTGTTCCCGTGCCTGTGCACAGTCTGGGCGACAGACCCAGGGTTTGTTGCACCGACAGAAGCCCCCGGGCCTGCCCTGAATGCGCTACCTAGCGTCGTTGGGGTAGGGACTAATAAGTGCACAGACAAGGGTTGCTGAAAGGGCTAGTCTCTTGAGGTTTCCTTTTCTTCTTCATTAGCCTTGATTCCAGGCCAGTTTCCAGTTTTTCCGCACGCCGTGTGAAGATAATAGTGCTGGGGGCGCTCCAGTAACGGCCCTCGAATGACTTTAACGCATGGGGTAGAAACTGCCAATTTACACTTCCCACTGTGCCCTTATCCTTGGCCACGTATCCTGCATGCATCGTGCGGGATAGGTAATGGAGGCGCGTAGCATGGAAGAGCATCATCGTGAGGGCCCGGTTGTCCTGAATTGGTGGAGGAGGACGGTGGCCGCCCGTTGATGGAGCGGCTGCCCCCATCACCACGCCTATAAAAGGGGAGGGGCGGAGGAGGGCAGAGTCACTTATCCTCGTGCTTCTCCTCTTTTTCCTTTGTCTTCTGGTCATGTTGAAGGGGAGGGCCTGGGGCCAGTCCCCGGGCTCTTGTTTGGGGCCAACACTGCCACACACTGGTGCCGATGCTCGGGGAGTGAGCCTGGTCCTTAGTGTGATGAACTACTTGGTTTCTTCCAGGCTCGGCCGGGAGGTGGGACTGGAGATCATTGGTAATCCCAGCACTGCCCCTCCTGGAAGTCTTGGGGCTGATGTCGATGAGAGGCGCGCCTTCCTGCCCGCCAAGGTGGGGAGCGGTGCGACTCCAGCCCCCTGGCCGTTCTGGCCGCTCGCCGTCTTCTCGAGGGAGGTGCCGGACTAGAGTCTCGGCCTTCCCATGGAACAGTGTTGATGAAGATGAAGCCAGGGAGAAGGAGAAGACGGGAGGCAGGCCGTCCAGTAGGAGCACGACTGCATCGACACATTCGTCTTGTACTGGTGACCTGATGCCCGTCTGTCCGCTTCTTCCCCTCTTTCCCCAGCGTTGTCATCACCGTTTCTTCCGGCCGCCAAGGAAGGGCTCGTCCGCCTGGTGCTTCCACTTCCTTTTGGGGTCTTCTGGCTGGGCCCCAACGTCTTCCTCTGTCGGTGCCTGCGCTGGAGCCCACCACCTAGTCCTGGTGGTGGTGACCAGGGGGCCGTCGAGGTACTCCACAGATTGATACGTCTCCAACGTATCTAATTTCCCTAACGCTTTTCCTCTTGTTTTGGACTCTAATTTGCATGATTTGAATGAAACTAACCCCGGACTAATGTTGTTTTCAGCACAACTACCATGGTGTTGTTTTTGTGCAGAAATAAAAGTTCTTGGCATGGAACAAAACTTTGCGAGGATTTTTTATACAACAAATAAGAATTTCTGGAGCCAAGATCCACCAGGGGGGCACAACCCACCAGGGCGCGCCCCTTGCTGGTGCGCCCAGGTGGGTTGTCCCCACCAGGTGGGCCCGCAGACCCTGAAACCGACGCTATAAAATGCTATTTTTCTAGAAAAAATTAGGGAGAAAGAATTACCACGATCCACGAGACAAAGCCGTTGTCACCTCTTGTTCTTCATCGGGAGGCCAGATCTGGAGTCCGTTTGGGGCTCCAGAGCGGGGGATCTTCGTTCTTCGTCATCACCAACCCTTCTTCATCACCAAGTCCATGATGCTCCCCACCGGGAGTGAGTAGTTCCTTCTTAAGCTCGCCAGTCTGTGAGGAGTTGGATGAGATTCATCATGTAATTAAGTTAGTTTTGTTAGGGCCTGATCCCTAGTATCCACTATGTTCTAAGATTGATGTTGCTATGACTTTGCCATGCTTAATGTTTGTCACTTTGGGCCCGGGTGCCATGATTTCAGATCTGAACCATTTATGTTATCACCATTATATCCATGTTCTAGATCCAATCTTGCAAGTTATAGTCACCTACTACGTGTTATGATCCGGCAACCCCGGAGTGACAATAGCCGGGACCACTCCCGGTGATGACCGTAGTTTGAGGAGTTCATGTATTTACCATGTGTTAATGCTTTGTTCCGGTTCTCTATTAAAAGGAGGCCTTAATATCCCTTAGTTTCCAATAGGACCCCGCTGCCATGGGAGGGTAGGACAAAAGATGTCATGCAAGTTCTTTCCATAAGCACGTATGACTATTTACGGAATACATGCCTACATTATATTGATGAACTGGAGCTAGTGTCGTATCACCCTAGGTTATAACTGTCTCATGATGAATATCATCCAACAAGTCACCGATCCAATGCCTATGAATTTATCTTATATTGTTCTTGCTAAGTTACTACTGCTATCATTACTGGAGCATAGCTATATTTGTTGAGTCACTTGGGATTATTATCAATTTATCACTATGAAGAATCTGAAGGATGCTAAGACTAAGATTTTTCCCTCTAAGACGAGGGGAGGTAAGGAACTGCCATGCAGTTCTGCTTTAGATTCACCTTCTATTATAAGTAAACTTGCAACACCACCACATGCTATTAATCTTGATATATCGCAACTTATTGATGATGCTACTTCTGCTGTGGATAATTCTTATGATGATGCTAGTACCTTGCTTGATAATGATTATGTGCCACTTGGTGAATTTTTTGATAAACAAATTGCTAGAGTAATACAACATGATGTCATTGAATCTGATGATTAGCTTGAAACTGAAACTCCTGAGATACCTGCTAGAACTAGACTTCCTATATATGAATTTCCTAAGGTACCGGAAGGTTATGTTATGAATGAGGAGACAACTAGAGATATTCTTGCTTGTAAGGATAGAGATGATCTAGGGAAATTATTAAGCAAGTATAAAGAAAAATCTCTGAATGCTAGAATGCAATATGATCCTAGGTTTGCTACTTCACCTATCTTTATTGATGATAAGGACTATGAATTCTCTATCGACCCAAAGTTAATCACTTTGGTTGAATTCGATCCTTTCCATGGTTATGAAACTGAAACTGTTGTGGCACATCTTACTAAGTTAAATGACATAGCCACCCTTTTTACTCATGATGATAAGACTCGCTATTACTTTATTCTCAAATTATTTTCGTTGTCATTAAAGGGTGATGCTAAAGCTTGGTACAATACTCTTGCTCCTGGTTGTTCACATAGTTCCCAGGATATGATCTATTTCTTCTCTGAAAAATATTTCCTTGCTCATAAGAAACAAGCTGCCTTGCGGGAAATATTTAACTTTGTGCAAACTAAAGAAGAGAGTCTCCCACAAGCTTGGGGGAGGCTTTGCCAGTTACCTAAAGCTGAAGGAAATATGCCCTAGAGGCAATAATAAAGTTGTTATTTATATTTCCTTATATCATGATAAATGTTTATTATTCATGCTAGAATTGTATTAACCGGAAACTTAGTACTTGTGTGAATACATAGACAAACAGAGTGTCGCTAGTTTGCCTCTACTTGACTAGCTCATTGAATTAATGATGGTTATGTTTCCTAACCATAGACATGAGTTGTTTGATTAACGAAATCACATCATTAGAGAATGAAGTGATTGACATGACCCATCCATTAGCTTAGCACGATGATCATTTAGTTTGTTGCTTTTGCTTTCTCCATAACTATACATGTTCCTATGACTATGAGATCATGCAACTCCCGAATACCAGAGGAAGACTTTGTGTGCTACCAAACGTCACAACGTAACTGGGTGATTATAAAGGTGCTCTATAGGTGTCTCTGATGGTGTTTGTTGAGTTGGCATGGATCGAGATTATGATTTGTCACTCCGATTGTCGGAGAGATATCTCTGGGCCCTCTCGGTAATGCACATCACTATAAGCCTTGCAAGCAATGTGACTAATGAGTTTGTCATGAGATGTAGAATTACGGAACGAGTAAAGAGACTTGCCGGTAACGAGATTGAACTAGGTATTGAGATACCGACGATCGAATCTCGGGCAAGTAACATACCGATGACAAAGGGAACAACGTATACCGTTATGTGGTTTGACCGATAAAGATCTTCGTAGAATATGTAGGAACCAAAATGAGCATCCAGGTTATGCTATTGGTTATTGACCGGAGATGAGTCTCGGTCATGTCTACATAGTTCTCAAACCCGTAGGGTCCTCACGCTTAACGTTCGATGACGATCAGTTTTACAAGTTTATGTGTTTTGATGTACCGAAGGTAGTTCGGAGTCCCGGATTTGATCACGGACATGACGAGGAGTCTCAAAATGGTCGAGACATAAAGATCGATATATTGGAAACCTATATTTGGACATCGGAATGGTTCCAAGTGGTTCGGGCATTTTTCTGGAGTACCGGGACGTTACCTGAACCCCCCGGGGAGTATATGGGCCTTATTGGGCCTTAGTGGAATAGAGGAGAGGGAAGGGAAAAGAGGGAGGCGCCCCCCAAGCCCAATCCGAATTGGGAGGGGGCTAGCCCCCCTTTCCTTCCTCCCTCCCTCCTCCTTCCTTCCTCTCCTACTCCTACTTGGAAGGGCTCCTACTTCTACTAGGAAAGGGGGAATCCTACTCCCGGAGGGAGTAGGACTCCCCCAGGGCGCGCCATAGAGAGGGCCGGCCTTCCCCCTCCTCCACTCCTTTATATACGGGGGAGGGGGCACCCCATGGACACGTAAGTTGATCAGTTGATCTTTTAGCCATGTGCGGTGCCCCCCTCCACCATAATCCACCTCGGTTATATCCTAGTGGTGCTTAGGCGAAGCCCTGTTCCGGTAGCATCATCATCACCATCATCACGCCGTCGTGCCGACGAAACTCTCCCTCGAAGCTCTACTGGATCATGATTTCATGGGACGTCACCGAGCTGAACGTGTGCAGATCGCGGAGGTGCCGTACGTTCGGTACTAGGGATAGGTCGATCGTGAAGACGTACGACTACATCAACCGCTTTGTCATAACGCTTCCGCTTATGGTCTACGAGGGTACGTAGACGATACTCTCCCCTCTCGTTGCTATGCATCACCATGATCTTGCGTGTGCGTAGGATTTTTTTTTGAAATTACCGCGTTCCCCAACAAATGCTTTGCCTGATCATCCTCTTAAGAAAAATGAAATACTTGATATCTTCTATAATGGACAAACCTATGCTTCTAGGGATTTCCTTGATAGGTGTGCTGGTTGTGTTTATAGGGAACAAACTGTTGGGCAAGGTGAAGAATCATTGAATAACATACTGAAAAGTTATGATGATTGGACTCTTCCTGAACCATTGCCTAAACCCACTGTGAAGAAGAGGGGTATATTATACTCAGTCCTGAAGAAATGCAAGAGGCAAAGAAATCTATGAAGGAAAAAGGTATTAAAGCCAAGGATGTTAAAAATTTACCTCATATTGAAGAAATACATGTGCTTAATACACCACCGCTTCCTAAGGTGGTGGAGGTAAATTCTCTAATGAAGTTCACTGATAATGACAATCCTCACAATATGCACCCTAGTCAATGCCTTTATGAGTTTGAAAACTACATTAGAAAACAAGATCACTTCAATGCAAATGTTATGAAACAATTGAAATACAATTATGATATGATTGTTCGCTTGAGTGACTTGTTATTTAGAATCTCAAATGATGTTAGAGGTGTTGGAAAGCATGCTTATATGGTTCAAACTCAGTTAGAACAAGTTGCTAAATCTCAAAGAGAATTGCTAGATGAAATGAATAATAATATAAATGATTTTTCGGTTAGAGTTGCAACTAGAGGAGGTAAAATGACTCAGGAACCACTTTATCCTGAGGGACACCCAAAAAGAATTGAACAAGATTCACAAAGGAACAACACCACTGCACCTAGTTCTTCTAAAAAGAAAAAGAAAATTGATAGGACTTTGCATGCTCCTAGCGAACCTGAAATAGAAAAACCTCCTGATAATGATATTGAAACTTCTATCTCTGATGCTGAAACTTAGTCTGGTAATGAACATTAACCTAGTGATAATGAAAAAGATAATGCTGATGTTCATGAAAATACTCAAACAAATAATAAAGAACCAGACAATGATGTTGAGATAGAACGACCTGTTGATCTTGATAACCCACAACCTAAGAATAAAAGGTATGATAAAAGTGACTTTGTGACTAGAAAACACGGTAAAGAAAGAAAACCGTCGGTCCAAAAACCTATGCCTTTTCCACCTAAGTCAACGAAAAAGAAAGATGATGAAGAATTTGAACGCTTTGCGGAAATGCTGTGGCCAGTGTTTTTGCGTACTCGCTTGACTGATATCTTGAAAATGCTTCCTTACGCAAAGTATAAGAAAGACATCATCACCAATGAAAGAAAAATACTGGAAGCTGAAATCTCCACTATGCTTGCTAATTATACCTTTAAAGATGGAGTACCTAAAATACTTGGAGATCCGGGAATACCAACTATACCTTGCTCTATCAAAAAGAATTATGTGAAAACTGCTTTGTGTGATTTAGGAGCTGGTGTTAATGTTATTCCTTTCTCTTTATGTAAAAGACTTGATTTGAATAAACTCACACCTACTGAAATATCTTTGCAAATGGCTAACAAATCTATCGCCATACCTATCGGTATCTGTGAGGATGTGCCCGTTGTTGTTGCTAATGTTACTATTTTGATTGACTTTGTTATACTTGAGATGCCTAAGGACGACAACATGTCGATTATCCTTGGTAGACCCTTCTTGAATACTACATGGGCTGTTATTGATTGCAATAAAAGCAAGGTTACTTTTCATATCAATGGTTATGAGCATACAGTGCACTTTTCAAATAAACAAATCCAAGTGAATGGTACTAATGTTATTGAAATATCTCCCAAAATCACTATTGGAAGTTTTCAAATACCTCTACCTAGTGTCAAAAAGAAATATGAAATGCTTATTGTTGGGGACATTCATATCCACATTGAGGTAACTTAGTGATTTATGAAAGTTCTTCGGTTGTATGCTAACCGAAAGTGGTTGTTAATAAGACTTGATCAACCTTATTAATGGATCATTTTTGAGCGGTATGAAGTTGATGAATTTAGTAAGCACTACCTTCTGTCCCTACTTTTTGTTTTCTGTTTTTTAGTTAAATAGTATAAAATGCCATGTTTTGTCTGTTTTTTGAATTTCACGTGCAATAAAAAATGACCCAAAAATAAAAGTTCTCAGAATGCTCTGAAATTTTAATACGATTTTTTCTGAATATTTAAGAATTTCTCGTGCAAATAACATCAGAGGGAGGTGCACCAGGTGGGCACAACCCACCTGGGCGCGCTAGGACCCCCAAGTGCGCCATGGTAGGTTGTGGTCCCCATGTGGGCCACCTCACTTATCTCTTTACACCACATCATCACCTACCTCCAGAAAAATTCTCCATTGCTCTCTCTCCCGTATTCTTGCTCTCAAACCCACGGATTTCGATCTCTTTCCTCAAAGCGCCGTTTCCAAAACTGTTTTGGGGGATTGTTGCTTGGTATGTGACTCCACTGTTTGTCCAATTAGTTTTTGTTTTTGTGGTTTATATTTTGAATAATTAGCTACTCTTGGTGCTGCTGTAGATGAGCTTGCATGTTGAATTCTTAGAGTTCTAAGTAGTTTGAATGCTTTTTATGGCCTCTATGTATCCCTATGAGTAGTTGGTATCACTTTTGTGAAGTTTTGTTGAGAAAATTTTGTGGACTAAATTTTTCAGAATTTTTATTCATAGGAAAAACATGAATATCTTTAGGAAGTTTGGTTCCAAGAAGAACTCCAAGGGAGTTATTGGGGAGTCGTCTGACAGTAATATCCACCCTCGGAGGTTGGCGGAAGTACGGCCGTGCAAATGGCTACACACCCAATTCATGGAAGAGGCTGGAATCCTTTAGGAGTTCGCACAATATGCTGCTAATGCCGGCCTCACCGACTTCATCACAGCTGAATGTGAACAGTATCATCTCCTCACAAACACCTTTGCTCAAAGTTTTAATTTCTTTCCTAGGAATAATCCTCCTGAGGTGCAGTTTAATTTATATGTTGAAACCTGTCAAATACCACTTACTGAATTTTGTAACATATGCACGATCCCTTCTGACGGGAGTTTAGTTGAGCCTAGGCCGGCAGAGTTTGCGACCTTTTATCATACTTTGATAGTGGGAGATGAGAGAGGGGTGTCGGCCGTCACTGCCACTAGCATACACTTTCCTACCATGCATTATTTTGTTTTATTTGTTGCTAAGTGTTTGCTTGCTAGAGAAAAAGTAGGTGTACTCAGCGCACCATACTTTGCTGTTTTACGTCGTGCACTAGAGGAGACAACACTTATAGCTTGGGAGCTATTGTGGCACATCGCCTGCACGTTAGTAAGTCCAAGGGTAAAATACATGGTGGGATTTTCGCTACTCGTTTGGCGACTCACTTTAATGTTGAGATACGCCTTCATGATTACCCTCTGACCAAGGTTTACCTAGATCGCATAGCCATGATCACCTCCATCTTAATCATATCGAATCTCCTAACATCCATGTTCGATATAACCTAGTTTTTAGTGTTAAGACTCGTGATATTATTCCATTACCTGCTCCTGCTTTGTTTGATCCTATTACAAGGGGCCTATATAGTATTATGCCTGCGGACATTATCGCCTACCAGAACGATCATGCAGCAACAGAGGAGGAGCCTCAACAGTGGGATCAGTAGATGCCCGCTCCTCAGCAACCCGACTACTATCCAGGCTACTGATCGATTACCAGGCTAGGCCAAAAGCCTAAGCTTGGGGGAGTACATGTTTCTCACCGACATTACATTCATGCTCACACATCTCATTCCAGTTGTTGGTGTTTACACTTTTTCATTGTATCATCCATGCTTAATTTTATTTTATTGCTTCTTCTTGTGTGTTTGAAAAACCTTAGAAAAACCAAAAAATTAATTGTAGTTAATTTACTTTCTATGCATGCTTAGCTGTAGCACTAAAGAGAAAACCCAAAAAGATTTCCTTTTTCTTTTTTTGCTTGTTGGGATCTTTCCCGTGTAAATAGTTTTTCTCATTTTTGCTTTCCCTTTTATTTGCTTGTTCAAGAAAACCAAAAACTCCAAAAATATTTCAGTGTGTTTCTTTAAACTTCTATTTATTTTATTGGAGTCTTACTGAGGAGAAGACCACAATGAAAATGTTGAGTGGCTCTCATTTGAATAATAGTTGATCTAATAAAGAGCCCATTTTACCTTGTCTTCTCCTATTGAATGAAATATTTGCAGATTCTAGCTTAGTCCACGGCACTCTTGCACTATTTTATTTTCACATCGTTCGGTCATGCAAGTGAAAGGAAATAATGATGATATTCGATGAACTGGCCATGGCAGAGAGAAACTGGTATGAACTCGACTTGTTCTGTTTGTGTAAATATGTTTAACCTAGTATCCATGATTCAGCCCTTTATGATTAAACATGTTTGCAATGAAAATTAGAGATTATAGTTTCTCATGCCATGCATAAGTAGCTGGGAGTGGATAATGATTTATCTCGGATATCAGCATTGCGTTAAAATGATTGTGATGTAGTATGATGATATGGTATCCTCCTCTGAATGTTTGAGTGGGTTGACTTGGCACATGTTCATGCATATAGTTGAATCAAAACCAACATAGCCTCTATGATATTTATGTTCATGGTGTTCATATCCTACCCATGCTAGTGTCCAATGTTACTTATCCATATTGCATGTTCATGACCGTTGTTGCTCTCTAGTTGGCCGCTTCTCAATCTATTTGCTAGACTTCTCCTGTACTAAGTGCCAATTCTGCTTGTACATCAAAAACCTTGAACCCAAAGTTATTCCAGATGAGTCCACCATACCTACCTAGATGTGGTATTACCCTGTCGTCCTAAGTAAATTTGCATGTGCCACCTCTAAGAACTTCTAATAAATATTCTTTTTGTGTGCCTGGATCGTTCATGGAATGACAGGAGGTGGTCGGTATCTTCCATGCTAAGCGGGTTATTCTCAGGTCAAGTGTTTATTCACTCGCCATCGCACGAGAAAAGGGCAGTAATAGGGATGCCCAGTCCCAAACTGCAAACAAGAAAAGATTACAAATAATCAAACAAAAACTTCCCAATGGAGTCAAATCCTTTACTTGTATCGCTTGGGAACCGCAACTAGCGTGCTTAGCATGGAAGATATTGATAACTAATAGTCGTCAAGTAAATGAGAAGGTTGCATCTCTTAAAATATAATTTACCTCTGTTTAAAAACTTGAGCTCTGGCACCTCTGCAAATCACTGCTTCCCTCTCTGAAGGGACTATCTATTTACTTTTATGCTGTGTCATCACCTACTAAAATAAGCGCCAGAACCTAAGAGCACTGCTGTCATGCTTATGTATTGTGTGTAGCTAATCTTGGGTGCATCATGACTGGATCTTTTCCACCATGAATTACAATGTTTAGTCACTGCTTGGACTTTGGAGGTGCTCTGCATTTATGTTTTGCTGTCTCAGAAAGGGCTAGCGAGATACAACTATTGTCATATTATATCATGGTCGTTTTCACAATGTGTTTCCATTTGAGATATCTTATTATTGCTCGCTAGCTGATTATGTCATTAATATGAGTTAATATTATCTTTAAGAGTTATTGTCGGCATGGTTAGTTATAATGTTGGTGGAAAACATGGGTGTTGTTTAAGCTTATTTATGCAAACAAGAGCAAAATAGTTCGTAAACGTTTTTCTTTTTCACTTTCAGTTTATCAACTGAATTGCTTGAGGACAAGCAAAGGCTTAAGCTTGGGGGAGTTGATACACGTATCTACTTTTCCTAACACTTTTCCTCTTGTTTTGGACTCCAATTTGCATGATTTGGATGAAACTAACCCTGGACTGACGCTGTTTTCAGCAAAACTACCATGCTGTTGTTTTTGGGCTGAAATAAATTTATCAGAATGGAACGAAACTTTGCGAGGACTTTTTATACAACAAATAAGAATTTCTAGAGCCAAGATCCACCGGAGGGGGCACCTGGGTGGGCACAACCCACCAGGGCGTGCCCCCCTCCTAGCGCGTCCAGGTGGGTTGTCCCCACCTGGTGGCCCCGCAGACCCTGAAACCGATGCTATAAAATCCTATTTTTACAGAAAAAAATCAGGGAGAAAGAACTATCACGATCCAGAAGACGGGGCCGACGTCACCTCCTGTTCTTCATCGGGAGACCAGATCTGGAGTCCGTTCGGGGCTCCAGAGAGGGGGGGTCTTCGTTCTTCATCATCGCCAACTCTTCTCCATCGCCAATTCCATGATGCTCCCCACCGGGAGTGAGTAATTCCTTCGTAGGCTCTCTAGTCGGTGAGGAGTTGGATGAGATCCATCATGTAATCGAGTTAGTTTTGTTAGGGTCTGGTCCCTAGTATCCACTATGTTCTAAGATTAATGTTGCTATGACTTTGCCATGCTTAATGCTTTTCACTTTGGGCCTGGGTGTCATGATTTCAGATCTGAACCGTTTATGTTATCACCATTATATCCATGTTCTAGATCCGATCTTGCAAGTTATAGTCACCTACTACATGTTATGATCCGGAAATCCCGGAGTGAGAATAGTCGGGACCAGTCCCGGTGATGACCGTATTTTGAGGAGTTCATGTATTCACCATGTGTTAATGCTTTGTTCCGGTTCTCTATTAAAAGGAGGCCTTAATATCCCTTAGTTTCCAATAGGACCCCGCTGCCACGGGAGGGTAGGACAAAATATGTCATGTAAGTTCTTTCCATAAGCACGTATGACTATTTTTGGAATGCATGCCTACATTATATTGATGAACTGGAGCTAGTGCCGTATCGCCCTAGGTTATAACAGTCTCATGATGAATATCATCCAAAAAGTCACCGATCCAATGCCTATGAATTTATCTTATATTGTTCTTGCTAAGTTACTACTTCTATTGTTATTGTTGCACTTGTTACAAAACTACTGCTATCACTGTTACCGTCACTGTTACTCCTGTCACTATTATCAAAACTATCATATTACTTTGCTACTGATCACGTTGCTGCAGATAATTAATCTCCAAGTGTGGTTGAATTGACAACTTAGCTGCTAATACCTTCAAAAATTCTTTGGCTCCCCTTGTGTCGAATCTATAAATTTGGGTTGAAAACTCTACCCTCGAAAACTGTTGCGATCCCCTATACTTGTGGGTTATCACACGTCTTCCTCCTTCGCAGCTTTGCCACTCCTGATCTTGTCACACTGGGCTCGCCAATTCCTGACAAGGATCGGGGTGGCATTGTGCCGGCGCGTCGCCTGTCCTCTTCTCTTCCCACCGCAGTACCTGGGATAAGAGGGACGGGGAGAGGAGTCTACAGAGCACTTATCTTTTTCAATGCTATATCTGCAGGCACTTGCCAAATTTAAATTTCAAATAATGTAATCTCTCATGCCCATGTTTCTGTTCTGTAATGCTCGTACTTGTATTAGCATATGAATGAAAAAGATGAACCTTGTCGGGAACTCGTGCATGTGTATGTCCATGTAGAGGTGAGAGACCTCTTTAATGTAAATAAACAAGCATTCCCCTGCAGGCTATCCTGCTGGCCCCCTTTTTGTCTGTTGGAGAGCTGCCTCTGCTGGAGAACAGACAGAGGGGCCAGCCCCCCGCCAACTTCTTTTTTATCAAAGGCCACTACGACCAACCTGACCGAAGCAACACTCGAGTCATGGATGGGAGCACCTAAGTCTCAAAAGGGAGGCATGATTTTCTCACGCAAAGTTATAGCTTTACAGAACACTAATGGACAGGAGGTAAAACTTATCTGTTTGGCTTGCCGGGGATCGCAGTGTCGGGCAATCTTCTGAACTCCTTGACGAAGCCAAGTTCACGGCAGGAACCTGCAACTTCATACAGATGAGAATGAATGCAGGATGCAATCCTATCTATATGCATATGCAAATGCTCATGAAATGCTTATGCAGTGATCTTGGTGTGCTCATTCATGCATGCAATCTTAGTTGGGGCCCCCCTACAGCGCTTCTTTATTTTCTCTTCCACGGGGTTATCCCCCCGGCTTTGTACAAGGGGTTACATGCAACTGAGGCAAGGCCTGTACAAAAGGGTGGCTGCCGGGCCCGCCTTACAGGTAGAACTTGCAGAGATGATCAATATTCCATGAGTTTTGCAACTGAGTGCCATCTCTGGTCGCGAGACAGACTGCGCCCGGTCTGGTGACTCGTACTACCCGGTAAGGGCCTTGCCACTTCGGTGACAGCTTGTGTGTACCCTTGGCGGACTGAACGCGCCTAAGGACAAGGTCACCTTCCTCAAAACACCGGGCACGAACCTTGTGGATGTGATAGCGGCACAGGGATTGCTGATAGCGTGCAGCACGCGTAGCAGCCCGGAGACAGTTCTCCTCGAGTAGCACAGCGTCATCACGTCGGTGCTGATCTTGCGCTACTTCATCGTAGGCAAGCACTCGAGGCGACCCGTAAATGAGTTCCATGGTGATAACTGCTTCTGCCCCGTAGACCAGGGAGAACGGAGTCTGCCCGGTAGCCTGGTTTGGTGTCATTCTGAGGGACCAGAGAACTACCGGCAACTCCTCAATCCACCGCCTGCCGTGCTTTTGCAGCATATCGAAAGTTCTTGTCTTGAGTCCATGTAGCACTTCAACGTTCACCCTCTCAGCTTGTACATTGCTCCGGTGGTGTGCCACAAAGGCGAATGAGATATTGCAACCGAGGGCATGAACATATTCCATGAAGGCATGGCTCGTGAAATGGGTGCCATTGTCAGTGATGATCCTTGACGGAACTCCCTAACGACACACCAATTCTTTCAAGAACTTGATAGCTGACAGAGCAGTCACCTTTCTCATGGTAGTCACTTCCGACCACTTTGTAAACTTGTCGATGGCAACGAACAAGAATTCAAAGCCCCCGATTGCTCGGGGGAAGGGGACGAGGATATCAAGCCCCCAGACCGAAAATGGCCATGATAGAGGGATTGTTTGAAGAGCTTGGGCAGGCAGGTGTGTTTTCTTGAAATGGAACTGGCAGGCTTCACATGTCGTGACGAGCTCGACCACATCTTGGAGGGCTGTGGGCCAATAGAATCCTTGCCAGAATGCTTTCCCAACTAATGCCCTTGATCCAATGTGGGAGCCGCACATTCCTTTGTGAATATTAGCCAACAGTTCCTTTCCTTGTTCCCCGCAGACACACTTCAATTTCACACCGTTGGGACGCCTTCTGTATAGAGTGTCATCGACAAACTGATACATACTGGCCCTCCGAGCTACTTTTCAGCTTCATCTTGGTCACCGGGAAGCTGTCCGGTCTGGAGAAATCGGACAATGTGCCTTGCCCAAGTTGAAGCCTGGGGCTCGGCAATGAGGACGAGCGACACCTCCTCTGCAGCGGGAGCACCAGCCTCATTCATGAGGTTTGTGGACCCGGCTGGAGGGGGTGGTCTGTCAGGCTGTGAGGAGTTGTTTCCGGCAGGGAATCCGCCGGGAGCGGATGGCTCGACCGGGAGAGGCTTTCCAGTGTCAAACTTTCTCCTCTTCTGGGCCATTGTTGCTGGGGATACTGAGGGCTGAGTGAGATGGAGAACAAAAGTTCCTGGTTCCATAGGAAGCTTCTGCATAGCACACTTTGACAGATGATCAGCTGTGTTGTTTTCCACACAGGGTACGCGCTCTGTTTGCAATCCATCAAAGCGTTCCTCCAATCTACTCACTTCATCGACGTATGCCTCCATCAATGGACTTTGGTAATCCTTGTTGACTTGTCTCACCAAAAGCTGTGAATCTCCTTGAATGATCATCTTCTTGATTCCCAATTCAACTGCAATTCTGAGCCCACCAAGGAGTACATCCTTCATACTCAGCTGTATTGTTGGTTGCCTCTTCCCGAGCAAAATGCATTCCCTGGAGGGGGCAACAAGAATCATGCCAGCTCCTGCACCTTGCAGGGAAAAGGCACCATCAAAATACATAATCCATTCTCGAGGTGATTCCTTGCCGGGGATAGTTGTTGCTGTTACTTCCTCATCAGGGGTTGGCATCCATTTAGCAATAAACTCTGCCAATGCCTTGCTCTGAATAGTTGATGTGTTCTCAAACTTAAAACCAAAGCTGGATAACTCCAAAGCGCACTCCACTATCCTGCCGGTAGCTTCAGGGTTTCGGAGTATCCTTTGCAACAGAAAACGAGTGACAACCGTGATTTCATGGGCTTGGAAGTAGTGGCGAAGTTTCCTTGAGGCCATCATGAGACCAAAGATCAACTTCTGCATGCCAGAGTACCTCGATCTAGCCCCTTGTAACAAGGAGCTGACGAAGTACACCGGGCACTACATATCTCTCTTCCTTGCCGCGTCCTTGGGGTTGCTCTCGTTGTCGTGCTCATTGTTGTCCGGATCCGTCTCTGACTATGCCGTTTTCTGCTCACTTTCTGCCTCATCCACTTCTCTATGCACTACCAGAGCCGCACTGACCACTTGGTTGGTTGCCGCCAAGTATAGCAACAACAACTCCTGGGGTTTGGGGGCAACCAAGGTAGGCATAAAGGACAAGTAGGCCTTCAACTCTTGCAAAGTTGTATTTGTTTCTGGGGTCCACTTCATAGGGCCGGTCTTCTTCAAAACTTTGAAGAATGGTAGGGCGCGCTCTGCAGACTTGGAGACGAATCTTCTTAATGCGGCAACACATCTCGTCAGGCGCCTCACATCCTTCACTGTCCTTGGCGCTTGGGTCTGCTCAATGGCTCTGATCTTGTCGGGGTTGGCTTCGATCCCGCGGTGGGATACAAAGAACCCAAGCAACTTGCCGGCGGAAACACCAAATACACACTTCTCCGGGTTGAGTTGCAGATTGATCTTGGGCAGATTATCAAATATCTCTTCCAAATCCTGAATAAGGGTGGCCTTATCCTTGGTCTTGACCACAATATCATCCATATATGCTTCTATGTTTCAGTGCAATTGTGGCTCAAAACCAATCTGGATTGCCCTTGGAAAGGTGGACCCGTCACTCTTTAATCCGAATGGCATACATACAAAGCAGTATGTACCACATGGGGTGATGAACGACATCTTCTCTTCATCTTCCTTGGACATGAAGATTTTGTGGTACCCAGAGTATGCGTCCAAAAAGGAGATCAAATCACAACCTGAAGTGGAGTCCACAATCTGGTCAATGCGCGACAAGGGAAATGGGTCTTTCGGGCATGGCTTGTTGAGGTCTGTGAAATCTATGCAAAGTCTCCATTTCCCGTTAGCCTTCCGGACTACCACTGGATTTGCCAACCACGTGGGATGTAGTACTCCTCTAACCAAACCTGCTGCCTCAAGTTTCTTGATCTCTTCTGCAATGAACTCTTGCCTCTCCAAAGCTTGCTTCTGCATTTTCTGCTTGACAGGTCGGGCATGTGGGCAGACAGCAAAGTGGTGCTCGATTACCTCGCTCAGAACACCGGGGATATCAAATGGTTGCCAGGCAAACACATTGATATTCGCCCACGGGAAGGCAACAAGCACACTTTCATATTTGTCATCAAGGGTGGCGCTGATAGTAAAAGTACCATCAACGCCAGCCAGCACTGTCGAGACCTTCTTCAATTAAGGTGCAGCAACTTTGGATCTCTTGTTGTTAGAACACTCCGGCACGTCGTCAAAGGGTGCCATGCACTCGGTTGGGACAAGCTTCCCAGACTCTTTGCCAGAGGTCTTACAGCCTCTCTTCTTTCCTTTGCTTTCCTTGGTGGGAGCTGCCGCGGTCGCGGCCTCTGCCGCGGCCGCATCTCGGTACATCTTGTCCATGCAAATAATGGCATCCTTCTCATCTGATGGTATGGTGATGACTCCCAATGGCCCAGGCATCTTCAAGGTGTTGAAGGTATAGTGAGATGCTGCCATGAACTTAGCCAGGGCCGGGCGTCCCAGAATCCCACTGTACGGCAGGGGGAGATCAACCACATCAAACACTATCCTCTTAGTCCGGTAGTTTAGTTCTCCCCCGAATGTTACAATGCGATCTTTCCCTTAGGATGGCTCCTGCCAGGATTAACTCCTTGAAATGTGCTGGTAACCTCTAGCTCTTCTTCTCCTATCTGAAGCTTGCTGATGACTGCCGGGGAAATCAGATTCAACCCGCCCCCCACCGTCCACCAGCATCTTTGTGACCTTGAGGTTGTGGATTGTTGGAGAGACCAATAACGACAAACATCCTACCACAGTGCTACGGCTAGGATGGTCCTGCTCATCAAAGATGATGGGCGTACAGGACCATTTGAGCAGCTTTCGTGCCTCTAGCGCTGGCTCCACGACATTGACCTCTCGCGCCCACCGCTTGAGCTGGTGGTGAGAAGCGTGCAAAGATGCACGTCCGTCAATGCATAGGGCGTCTGTGGCCTTCCTTCTGAAACTCTTGCTCAATGGTTTCCTCTTCATCCCCTTCATCACTCTCATCTTCACAGATTTCCTTCTCTCGACCTCTCGCGGGCTTTCCGTGGTTCCGAAAGGGTTTGCTGGGGCGATTTGCTTCACCACCTCGGCCCTTACCGCCAGCAACATTCTGACCTTTTCCCTTATCACGCTTCTCATACTCTGCTTTCTGCTTCTTGACAAGATGCTCAACCTGACAATACTATTGAAGGTCGTGGCCCTTGGTCCAATGAATCTTGCAATAAAGCCCCATCACCTTTCCAGGCTTTCTTTGCTGCAGCGGCCTCCCAGCAGTCAGTGCATACGACAACTTCCTTGTGGGGAGCCTCGGCTTTGGTCTTCTTGCCGGTACTAGGCGTACCTGATCCTTAAACAGACATTACTGCCTTATCTCTTCGCTTCTTACTGCGCTTCTTGCTCTTCTTTTGATTAGTTGATTTATCTTCATCCTCTGAATCAACATTGATGCAATCTTCCTCTCCAGGCAATCTCCTTCCCTCCTCCATCCGAGCATACTTATCCACTAATGTGTAAAGCTCATTCACAATCTTGGGCAACCGCATGTTCATCTTGGAACGGATGCAGCGGTTGCGCACATTGGACCGGAAGGCTACTATCACAGCTGCTGGATGGATATTTGAGATATTTCTATGAACTTTGCTGTAAATACTTACGGAGGGTTTCTCCTTCCTTCTGCTGGAGAAGCTGCACATCGCTGGGTCTGCCGGGTTCCTGATGACCGCCAATGAAGGCGCCAATGAACTCGTGGCAGAGGTCGGCCCATGACGAGATGGAGTTCTTCGGTAGGTGCATCAGCCAAGACCTCACATTGGACTTGATGGCCAAAGGGAAGTAGTTGGAAAACACCCTCTCATCTCTCCCCCGACAGCCCGAACAGCGATGGTGTAGATGCTCAGGAACTCTGCGGGTTCAGCCTCCCATCGTACTTTTAGGGGATCTCTGGCTTGAATGTGCGAACAGACGGCCAACGGACTCGCGGCAACTCTCGTGTAAAGGCAGGGCAGCCAACCTCGAAAGGTAGGCACCCGCCAACACCGAGCGCAGGGTCGTCAACGTTGAGGTCGTCGTACCCATCGGTCTGGCGGAGGTCGTCGCAGCGCTGCTTGACGACGACGCACGCGCCTCCTCTCCATCCATCCTTTGGGGCTCGACGTTGGTCTGGACGTACTAAAGGGTCATAGGAGGCCATCGAGATGTCGTCGTGATCTTGATTTTGTTGCGCTCACGTGAGCTGCCATGAAAGGGGACTACACCATGGGGATGGCCCCTTCCGTACAGTCGGCAGCGTGAGCTGTTGTTGTCGCTTGGGGAGGCCGCGACGGGTCAGCTTGCCGCGAGCCCCCAGCCTCGGTGAAACCAAGCAGACTCTGGATGGTGGCACGCCATTCGTCCATCTGCTCGACTGCTGGTAGAAACCTCAGGAGCAGCTGAGCTCGCGCCATGGCCTCCGAGGCCGTAATTGGCAGGGATGTTGATGAAGTCGATCGTACCGTTGTGCGACTCCTGATGGTGTGAGCGGCAGTAGTACTACGCCCCCGCTATCGCTGCGGGGCGACCACCTGGGCATGGTGTGGCGAGGGCGCTTGAGGGCCAGCGGCTCCGTTGAGCGCAGCGGCCTGGCAGGCCCGTCCCAAGGGAGATGCACGCGCAACGACCGTACCATGGTGGGGGCTGTCGAAGGGCGGCGGTTTGCCCCGGTCCGAGCGCCGTTGCTGTGGATGTGCCCGTCGGTGGGGGAGAGGGCGCAGATGGAGTGGCCGCCTCACCCACACCTTGGGGAGCATAGATGTCGGGGTGTTGTTCATGCTGCACTCCTCCGGCGCCTCCTGCTCCTGCGTCGACCGCAGGAGAGGTGATGACGGCGCCGCCTGCTCCGGCCTCTTCTCCAGCAGCATCTATATTATCGCGCGTCTCCGCACCCCCCGCAGCATTGGAGGCAGTGGGCGGCGGAGCCTTCGAGGTGTATGGGTGAGTCGCAGGACCGGGCTTCTTCTTGGGCGCCATGGTCGATCGCGTCGTCGAATATGATGATGGTGATGGAGATGATGTGTTGCACACACCTTCGGATTCACACAAGCGAGCCCCCTACCTGGCGCGCCAAAGATGTCGTGGGAAACCACAACCACATATGGGACCAGGAGGTCCCTTGCCGGTTCGGCAGGTGGGCGACACGTTGCACAAAGAGTGGAGGGGCGTGGGACAACATGACAGAGATCACACAAGTGACTTACCCAGGTTCGGGCCGCCATGAGGCGTAAAATCCTACTCCTGCTTTGGTGGATTGATGGTGGAAAAGGTGGAGCATAGTACACTTGCCCAGCAGGATTGCCTTGGGGTAGCATCGACTACGCGCGTATGGGGTGTGAGTTATCCAATCTTCTAACCCTCTCCAGGGTCGCCATGGGCCTCCTTTTATAGATCAAGGGGTAACCACAGTGGCAAAATAGTCATTATGCACTGATAAGATAGCATAGTGCTATAATACCTAACTGTGCAGGCTGACAGGGCACACTAAATGCACCGCTTAGTGTCACATCACTGGTTGCCCGACAAGGCTTGCTGGGGCTATCTTGCCAGCTCCGCGCCTGTTCTTGTGACACGTCGCAGGACGGGTGTCATCTGTGGGTTTCTCCTATAGGAAATGGCTGTTATGTGGCGAATGACTGCCACTTAATAATCTTGTGGCTTGACACCGCACTAATCGACAACGTGGGTCAAGGTGGAGTGGTTGGTGAGGTGGTTCTGCCTTTGCGAGCCCCGACAAGCCTTGCCGGGGTGTCTTGGTTGTATTCTTCTAGTGGTGGCCTCGCCCCTTGCCGGGCTCGCCTGCCCATCAAGGGAGGTCCTTCCCTTGTCAATATTCTACTTCTCTGGCTCGATCTTGGTCCCTCTGATCTGTATGCTGGTCCTTCGAATCTCTTGGTCCTTGTAATCTGACTTGGGTTGAAGCTTCAATCTTGTTCTCGTGCCTGTGCACAGTCTGGGCGACAGACCCAGGGTCTGTTGCACCGACAGAAGAGAACATAAATGGTTCAACTTGAAAAGATGTGTGTGATATGCGGCATGCAGTTCACACAGATGAACTGTTTGCAATGAGCCAAAAGAACACAAACGATTCGCGTAAATAAGATGTGTGTGATATGCAGCAAATAGCCCACTCGGCTGAACTATTTGCGATGAGAAATTATGACACAGACGGTTACTATAGTTAGTTCGTGTGCGATTCTGTTTGTACAAAAACCTTTGAAAAATTGCAAAGTAGTTGCTTACGGTGGCTAGTATCGCACACAATGCATCTGTGAGTACTCGTGTGCGATGTTTAGTAAGTTACACATACGTTTCCTTATGTTAACATGTGTGTGATAAATAACATGTGGCACCGCATACGGTATTCCGGTTATGTGTGTGCTCCACTTAGTCTTCCCGTGCTCCAGCGAATGCTTCCCGCGCTCCACATGGGTGAACTGTAAAAATCCACGCCTCTTCCCTTCCTGCCACCAGCTAATGGCTTGCTGCATATAACCCAGGCAGCAACACACCGTTGCGACACTCTGTGCAGATCTAGTCTTCACCCATCTACCATTAGTTATTCCAAGCATGCCAGGCAACAACCAAAGCTTCGACGTCGATCCCTACCTACTTACATCTTCGGCGAGGAGAACGAGCCGGAGGAGGTTGGGGAGCAAGAGCTTCATCGCCCGGTGCAGGCACCATGGCCCATCGGCACCGATATCTACGTTATAGTCCTTGGGTGCACAACAACATATTGCAAAGGAGGTGTGATGAGCACTTTGCCATCCACCGTGCAAAAGATCTAGAGCTGCTCGGCGGCATGATCGATGACCCACGCGAAGAGCGACCGTCACCAGTGCTCATCGAGAGCCTGATGCCCCGCAAGGAATGGGAAGAAGACCTCTGCGATTCAGTCAAGACACAGGCAGCTTGCGACTTCATCATTGCCCGCAGTGGTCGTGTCAACCTCGATCCCGATGATGTGGTGGCCAAGCTCGAGCACATCCTTGGCGGAGTTGACATCCCCGACGAAGTAGATCATCACCAACGTGATATCTTGAGGATGCAGTTGATGGACGGGATTTGCTACCAGGCTAGAGACATGGAAATGGAGCGGTTCTGCTGAGATATCATGTGCGTGATTGCACACTGTCAAGCTCTTCTAGAAGAGGACTAGCAGCCCCAAGAGCCTTCGAGCGCCAGCAGCTCCGTAGGCAGAGGTTGGTCGGGACACTTGGAATGAACGGCCGCAAGGGTGCTATGCTGATCATGGAGTCCGAGAAAACCACCGTTGGAAGGCTGCCAGCTAAGCCTTTTAGGCTATATTTTATTATAATTGTATGCATATGTAGGTCGTGAGTGTTTTTGGAGTTGCCGCATGTGGCATTTTAAATTATCCTGAATATGTAAGGCAATTATTAACAGTTGCCATTGTAAATTGGCCTCAATGGAAAGCAAAGCACGCACAGGGACGCCAGAGCGTAGCGCACCGGGGCCGCCTCCATGGCAAACAAAACACGCAGAAAGATGCAAGTAGAGCGTGTCGCAACTGCCTCAACAAGGAGCAGAGCACGTCGCGACCGCCTCAATGGCGAGCAACCATGTGGTCAACCTTCTCGCACCCGTGGGAGGCGCGACGATGCATCCATCGGACACGATGGTGATATCTTGACTGTGTGTGATAGTGGGCAGACATGTACACGTACATCCAAGAACGCGGGCCCATGTTGCGGGCTTTCGATGGGTGGCATATGGTTGATCCAAAAGAACTGTTTGCGATGAGCCTGCACAACAGAAACGGGCTTTGTAGGCCCAGAACCATCAATAAACTTTGACCTTGTTTCTTGTAACATTGCAGATTACAACACAATAAGTAATTGCAAATCTGTTCACACCGATCAAACTAATATGTGTTCACACTTAGCACCGGGCTATAAAAACTACCCCTCGAAAATTACTTCACAGTTCATCTCCTCATCACCCACAAAACTGGTCTTTCATGTCAAGTTGTTCCACCATGAACGGTAGGAGGAGTTTCGGGTGGACAGATAACCAGGCAGCAAAGACCGAGGCCACAGAAGCACTAGAGAGGCCCCCCCCCCCCCCGCGAAGCGGCAGCCGCAACAGAGATGCCCGGGGCGCCGCGGAGCCCTCGAACGAGCTCTCACGGGCATGTGAGAGCTCTCACAAGCGCACTCGCCGCGTAGGCGATCGCAATGAGCTGGCGTTGCTAAAGTCCTTGGCCAGCGATGACGACATTCTTGCTGGCCTCATTAAGCAGCAGGAGCTAGATGATGGCTTGATGAAGCTGCTCGAGATTAGTGATGCCTCGGTAGACAAGGTGACCGGCCTTGTCGGGCAACTCAGGGGTGACAATGCGAAGCTCCTCAAGGTGCTCACCGAGAAGGAGGAGGAGGCCGCCGGCTGGCAGATGCCGCATGAGTAGAGCAGTGCCTCGGGGATGACGCTGACAACGGTCATCGAGGAACTGATGGGTGACTTGAGGAAGCTCTGGATCGAGCGCGAGCAGGAGGTGGAGGAATCTGTTGCTGCTTTCAAGCAAAGTCATGAGGAATTGAAGAAGGAGCTGGAGGATGTCATTGCCCGGCGATCCATCGATGAGTAGAGACAGTAGCGACCCAAATCGTTGTCTGTGATTTCCTTCTTTCGCCCCCGTGTCTTCTGGACTTTGCGGCATGTGGCATTTTAAATGATCCGGAATATGTAAGACAATTATTACCCGCGTCATTGTAAATTTGTCGTCATATTTTCCGTTGCCATTTTATTTGTCGTTGTATTATCCATTGCCCTATGTGGCATTTTAAATTAGGTCGGAATACAAGTTGAAAACATGAACAAAGAAAATGCCGATGTTGAGCGGGACCATGGGATCTGTAACGCCCCGGAGACACCCGCCGATGGTCGTTACTCCTGGCGGGATCTAGACTGGCCCCACAGATCAATACTAGTCTTTTCTGCGCACTTTGTCCTCACTCGTGCGCACCCGGGAGCAACTTCCCGGTTGTTCACCCATCCTAAAACTACTCCAAGCTGAGCACGCTTAACTTTGGAGTTCTTTCCGAATGGGCTCCCGGCAAAGAAGAAATTCCTTATTGATATGAGTAGCCTACCATTCCTAATAAGCCAGGCTATCACAAACACCCCCACTCAGAGGAACTGACGTCCTCGTGGGGCCATGGGAACGTTCCCTCTTGGCACATACATCTATGCATCTAGTCCGGTACATGTGCCATGCCGTGTGCCACGACAGGTCACAAACGTCATGAACAACATGACCGCACACCTATCCGCAAACATCCGTGTAACCGCGAGGGTCGGCTCTGATACCAACTTATAATGCCCCGGACACACCCGTCGGTGGTTGTTACTCCTGGCGGGATCTAGACTGGCCCCATAGATCAATACTAGTCTTTTCTATGCACTTTGTCCTCACTCATGCGCACCCGGGAGCAACTTCTCGGTCAGTCACCCATCCTAAAACTACTCCAAGCTGAGCATGCTTAACTTTGGAGTTCTTTCTGAATGGGCTCACGAAAAAGAAGGAAATCCTTATTGACATGAGTAGTCTACCATCCCTAATAAGCCAGGTTATCACATAAACCTGGCTATGATACCAACTTGTAACGCCTCGGACACACCCGCCGGTGGTCGTTACTCCTGGCGGGATCTAGACTAGCCCCACAGATCAATACTAGTCTTTTCTGCGCACTTTTTCCTCACTCGTGCGCACCCGGGAGCAACTTCCCGGTCGGTCACCCATCCTGAAACTACTCCGAGCTAAGCACGCTTAACTTTGGAGTTCTTCCCAAATGGGCTCCCAGAAAAGAAGGAATTCCTTATTGACAAGAGTAGTCTACCATCAGTAATAAGCCAGGGTATCACAGGATCACAAGCAAACACCCTCCATCCAGGTGCTTTAATTAAACAGGTGTTAAATAGTGGCTCGGCTGCCATTAATGGAGAAGTTGTGAGTGAGGCGGGCGACTGGTGGATGGAGGTCAAAGAGCTCGCTTCCCAGTGAGCATGGGCAGACTTGCTGCTCGCATGTGTCCCGTCGAGCCTGCGAGGTGGAAAGGATGCACGCGTCCCGTCGAGCCTACACAGTGAACTGCTCGCACGCATCCCGTCGAGCCTCCACAGTGGACTTCTCGCGCTCGTATGGTCTAATCAAGATACGTACGGGTATGAATGTTGCAGACCTATTGACTAAGCCTCTCTCATGAGCAAAACATGATTAGCACCAAGACTCCATGGGTGTTAGAATCATTACAATGTAATCTAGATTATTGACTCTAGTGCAAGTGGGAGACTGAAGGAAATATGCCCTAGAGGCAATAATATAGATGTTATTTATATTTTCTTATATCATGATAAATGTTTATTATTCATGCTAGAATTGTATTAACCGGAAACTTAGTACATGTGTGAATACATAGACAAACAGAGTGTCACTAGTATGCCTCTACTTCACTAGCTCGTTAATCAAAGATGGTTAAGTTTCCTAACCATAGACATGAGTTGTCATTTGATGAACGGGATCACATCATTAGAGAATGATGTGATTGACTTGACCCACCTGTTAGCTTAGCACTATGATCGTTTCGTTTATTGCTATTGCTTTCTTCATAACTTATACATGTTCCTATGACTATGAGATTATGCAACTGCCGAATATCGGAGGAACACTTAGTGTGCTATCAAACGTCACAACATAACTGGGTGACTATAAATATGCCCTACAGGTGTCTTCGATGGTGTTTGTTGAGTTGGCATTGATCGAGATTAGGATTTTTCAATCCCTGTATCGAAGAGGTATCTCTAGGCCCTCTCGGTAGCGCACATCAGTATAAGCCTTGCAAGCAATGTGACTAATGAGTTAGTTGCGGGATGATGCATTACGGAACGAGTAAAGAGACTTGCCGGTAACGAGATTGAAATAGGTATTGAGATACCGACGATCGAATCTCAGGCAAGTAACATACCAATGGCAAAGGGAACAACGTATGTTGTTATGTGGTTTGAGAGATAAAGTTCTTCGTAGAATATGTAGGACCAATATGAGCATCTAGGTTCCACTATTGGTTATTGACCGGAAGTGAGTCTCGATCATGTCTACATAGTTCTCGAACCCGTAGGGTCCGCATGCTTAACATTCGATGATGATCGGTATTATGAGTTTATGTGTTTTCATATACCGAAGGTAGTTCGAAGTCCCGGATGTGATCACGGACATGACAAGGAGTCTGGAAATGGTCAAGACATAAAGATCAATATATTGGAAGGCTATGTTTGGACACCGGAATGGTTCCGGATGAGTTCTGGCATTTTCCGGAGTACCGGGAGGTTACCGGAACCCCTCGGGGAGTCAATGGGCCTTATTGGGCCTTAGTGGGAGAGAGGAGGAGGTGGCCAAGGTGCCCCCCAAGCCCAATCCGAATTGGGAGGGGGCCGCCCCCCTTTCCTTCTCTCCTTCTCCCTCTACCTTCTTCTCCTACTCCAACTAGGGACTCCAACTAGGAGTAGGAATCCCCTTGGGCGCACCATAGAGAGGGCCGGCCCTCCCCTCCTCCACTCCTTTATATACGGGGGAGGGGGCACCCCATAGACACACAAGTTGATTGTTTAGCCGTGTGCGGTGCCCCCCTCCACAGAATTCCACCTCGGTCATATCGTTGTAGTGCTTTGGCGAAGCCCTACGTCGGTAACTTCATCATCACCGTCATCACGCCGTCGTGCTGACGAAACTCTCCCTTGGCCTCAACTGGATCAAGAGTACGAGGGACCTCACTAAGATGAATGTGTGCAGATCACGGAGGTGGCGTGCATTCGGTACTTGATCGGTTGGATCGCAAAGACGTTTGACTACATCAACCTCGTTTCATAACGCTTTCGCTTTCGGTCTACGAGGGTACGTAGACATACTCTCCCCCTCCCGTTGCTATGCGTCTCCTAGATATATCTTGCGTGATCGTAGGAATTTTTCTAAAATACTGCGTTCCCAAACAGTGGCATCCAAGCTAAGTCTATGCATAGATTTTATATGCACGAGTAGAACACAAAGGAGTTGTGGGCGTGGGTATGTACATATTGCTTGCCGCCAGTAGTTGATTCTTGATTCAGCGGTATTGTTGGATGAAGCGGCTCAGACCGACATTATGCGTACACTTACGCGAGATTGGTTCTACCGACGTGCTTCGCACACAGGAGGCTAGTGGGTGTCTGTTTCTCCAACTTTAGTTGAATCGGATTCAATGAACAGGGTTCTTTCTGAAGATCAAAAAGCAATCACTATACTGCTCTGTGGTTTTTTTATGCGTATGTAAGAACGGTTCTTGCTAAGCTCGTAGCAACCACGTAAAACTTGCAACAACAAAGTAGAGGACGTCTAACTTGTTTTTGCAGGGCATGTTGTGATGTGATGTGGTCAAGACGTGATTATATAAATTGTTGTATGAGATGATCATGTTTTGTAACACAGTTATCAGCAACTAGCAGGAGCCATATGGTTGTCGCTTTATTGTATGAAATGTAATCGCCATGTAATTGCTTTACATTATCACTAAGCTGTAGCGATAATCATGGAAGCAATAGTTGGCGAGACGACAACGATGCTACAATGGAGATCAAGGTGTCAAGCCGGTGATGATGGTGATCATAACAGTGCTTTGGAGATGGAGATCAAAGGCACAAGATGATGATGGCCATATCATATCACTTATTTGATTGCATGTGATGTTTATCCTTTATGCATCTTATTTTTCTTAGTACGGCGGTAGCATTATAAGATGATCTCTCACTAAATTTCAAGGTACAAGTGTTCTCCCTGAGTATGCACCGCTGCTACAGTTCATCGTGCCAAGACACCACGTGATGATCGGGTGTGATAAGCTCTACGTTCACATACAACGGGTGCAAGCCAGTTTTGCACAAGCAGAATACTCGGATTAAACTTGATGAGCCTAGCATATGCAGATATGGCCTCGGAACACTAAGACCGGAAGGTCGAGCGTGAATCATATAGTAGATATGATCAACATATTGATGTTCACCATTGAAAACTACTCCATCTCACGTGATGATCAGACATGGTTTAGTTGATATGGATCATGTGATCACTTAGATGATTAGAGGGATGTCTATCTAAGTGGAAGTTCTTAAGTAATATGATCAATTGAACTTTAATTTATCATGAACTTAGTACCTGATAGTATTTTGCATGTCTATGTTGTTGTAGATAAATGGCCCGTGTTGTTGTTCCGTTGAATTTTAATGCGTTCCTAGAGAAAGCTAAGTTGAAAGATGATGGTAGCAATTACACGGACTGGGTCCGTAACTTGATGATTATCCTCATTGTTGCATAGAAGAATTACGCCCTGGAAGCACCGTTGGGTGACAAGCCTGCTGCAGATGCTGCTGGCAATGTTAAGAGCGTCTAGCAGAGCAAAGTTGATGACTACTCGATAGTTCAGTGTGCCATGCTTTATGGCTTAGAACCGGGACTTGAATGACATTTTGAACGTCATGAAGCATATGAGATGTTCCAGGAGTTGAAGTTAATATTTCAAGCAAATGCCCGGATTGAGAGATATGAAGTCTCCAATAAGTTCTACAGCGGCAAAATGGAGGAGAATAGTTCTGTCAGTGAACATATACTCAGAATGTCTGGGTACCACAACCACTTGACTCAGCTGGGAGTTAATCTTCCTGATGATAGTGTCATTGACAAAGTTCTTCAATCACTGCCACCAAGCTATAAGAGCTTTGTGATGAACTATAATATGCAAGGGATGGATAAGACAATTCCCGAGCTCTTTGCAATGCTAAAGGCTGCGGAGGTAGAAATCAAGAAAGAGCATCAAGTGTTGATGGTCAACAAGACCACCAGTTTCAAGAAGGGCAAAAGGAAAAGGGGAACTTCAAGAAGAACAGCAAGCAAGTTGATGCTCAAGTGAAGAAGCCCAATTCTGGACCTAAGCCTGGGACTAAGTGCTTAGTCTGCTAAGGGACTGGTCACTAGAAGCAGAACAGCCCCAAGTATTTGGCGGATAAGAAGGATGGAAAAATGAAAAGTATATTTGATATACATGTTATTGATGTGTACCTTACTTATGCTCGCAGTAGCGCATGTGTACTTGATACTAGTTCTGTTGCTAATATTTGCAACTCGAAACAGGGGCTACGGATTAAGCAAAGATTGGCTGAGGACGAGGTGACGATGCACGTGGGAAATGGTTCCAAAGTTGATGTGATTGCCATCAGCACGCTACCTCTACATCTACCTTCAAGATTAGTTTTAGACCTGAATAATTATTATTTGGTGCCAACGTTAAGCATGAACATTATATCTAGATCTTGTTTGATGCGAGACGGTTATTCATTTAAATCAGAGAATAATGGTTGTTCTATTTATATGAGTAATATCTTTTATGGTCATGCAACCTTGATGAGTGGTCTATTTTTACTAAATCTTGATAGTAGTGATACACATATTCATAGTATGGAAGCCAAAAGATATAAGTTTAACAATGATAGTGCAACTTATTTGTGGCACTTCCGTTTAGGTCATATTGGTGTAAAGCGCATCAAGAAACTCCATGCTCATGGACTTTTGGAATCACTTGATTATGAATCACTTGATGCTTGCGAACCATGCCTCATGGGCAAGATGACTAAGACTCCGTTCTCCGAAACAATGGAACGAGCAACAGACTTACTGGAAATAATACATACTGATGTATGCGGTCCGATGAGTGTTGATGCGGTCAGATGATTTGAGCAGATATGGGTATATCTACTTGATGAAACATAAGTCTGAAACATTTGAAAAGTTCAAAGAATTTCCAAGTGAAGTGGAAAATCATCATAACATGAAAATAAAGTTTCTATGATCTGATCGTGGAGAGAATATTTGAGTTATGGGTTTGGTCTTCATTTGAAACAATGCGGAATAGTTTCACAACTCATGCCACCTGGAACACCACAGCGTAATGGTGTGTCCGAATGTCATAACCACACTTTATTAGATATGGTGCGATCTATGATGTCTCTTACTGATTTACCGCTATTGTTTTAGGGTTATGCTTTAGAGACGGCTGCATTCACGTTAAATAGGGCACCATCGAAATCCATTGAGGTGACACCTTATGAACTATGGTTTGGCAAGAAACCCAAGTTGTCGTTTGTTAAAGTTTGGGGCTGCGATGCTTATGTGAAAAAGCTTAAACTTGATAAGCTCGAACCCAAATCAGAGAAATGTGTCTTCATAGGATACCCAAAGGAAACTATTGGGTACACCTTCTATCACAGATCCGAAGGCAAGATATTCGTTGCTAAGAATGGATCCTTTCTAGAGAAGGAGTTTCTCTTGAAAGAAGTGAGTGGGAGGAAAGTAGAACTTGATGAGGTAATTGTACCTGCTCCCTTATTGGAAGTAGTTCATCACATAAAACAGTTCCAGTGATTCCTACACCAATTAGTGAGGAAGAAAATGATGATGATCATGAAACTTCTTATCAAGTTACTGTCGGCGTTCTGGGAACGGGGGTCCCCAGACTTGCCTGCCTGCGGCCTGCGGCGTGGCTCAAGTGGGGGCCCAGCGCGGCCCAACTTCATCAACACGAGGTTCAAGACCCTCGCGAGGGGCCAAGCCTCGCGAGGCGGATGACACGGCGCATCCTCAGGCACAGCCTCGTCAGGCTGGCTCGCGAGGAGGCGGAGAGTTCAAGGCGGGGTACCTCGCGAGGTGCCCATGACGCAAGCCATGACGACACGGGGCACCAGGCGAGTGCCAGCGCGCGCAGCGTCCCTCTTTCCTCTTTGGTGCAAAGGGGGCAAGCGTATCTGCGGAGTACCGAGGCATCAGGCAAAGGTTGCCACTTCGGTGCAATGAGACCAAGACCAGGAGGACTACGAGATAGAGGTCACCATGGAGCCCAGCACGGCGTCATCACCAGAGCCTTTGGCAGGCGAAGACTGCTTTTGTTAGGATAGATGTACTCGCTGTCCCCCTTTAAATTAGCCCGCCATTGTTGGATCCCTTCCCACTCAATATTTGGGGAGAGGACCAGGGCCTCTATAAATAGGACTAGCCACCCACATAGCAAGGGTTCGATTCCTGGTTGTTCGGTCCGGGATCTGAGAGAGAAAGAGAGATAAAGGTGACTGAACTCTTCATAGCAGTTCATCACCACAGCCAAGAACAGACCCTCGCGAGGCTGTTCTTCCTTGTATTGTTCATCCACATCAGCCCCAGGAGGCAATCCATCCACCACACACTGGAGTAGGGTATTACACCACATCGGTGGCCCAAACCAGTATAAATCTTGTGTCTTTCGTGCAGTTCTTTTAGTAGTTTAGGTCCCATCGAGACGGAGAGGTTGAAGGCGAGATTTCTGCGCGCACCCCAGTGTTCGAACCTTAAGGGTCTGCCGGAACCCGAAATCCGACATTTGGCGCGCCAGGTAGGGGTGCGCCGGAATTCGTCTCCTACCGCTCCGCTCTCCTCCAACCGTCGCATCCATTTCAGACGCTCGTCGGGCCCGTGCCGAGCGCCGGGCCGCCATCGCTTCTCGCGTCGCCTAGACGGCCCCCGTCGGTGGGCGTCCTCGTCGTTCCCCGTCGCCCGCCGTCAACACCGCCACCGGCCCGGCGGGGGGCGAGCAGCAGGCATCGTCTCAGCACCCATCCGTGCAGCAAGACGGCCATACCGCCACCCCGTCACTCACACCAGCTGGCTCTTCGTCCCGCGCACTCCGCGCACCCTTGGAGGCTCGAGCTGCGCTCATCGCGGCAAACGAGCTCCTACGCTACCGCCCCGTCGATGACGTCTATGAGGAGTGGCTCGACCGTGTCGCTGAGCTCGTCTGCGTCGCAGGGGGCTCTCCTGCGCCGTCCGCCCCGTTGCGCCGCACTCCGCCCCGCGCGGGCAACGAAGCTCCGGCGGCGAACCGGCCGCCTCCTCTCCAAGAAGATGCCCTGGCTCCAAGGCGACTGGCCCCTGGGCGGAACCCACCCCGCCAGGCACCATCGCAACAAGAGCAAAGCTGCCAAGAAATCCCTTGCCCGCAGGGGGCTGCCCGGGCGCTCCCTGCTCCAGCTCCGGCAGGCCAAGACCCCGCCTTGCTCCTAGCTGCAGCACGTGGGGACCCTCAAGGCCGAGCTCTCCACCAACCGAGGCCTTTCGTGGCCACCGCGGGCTGCCGCGCCTACACCCCCGAGCTGCGCAGCGTCGCGTGGCCCGGCAAGTTCAAGCCGGACCTGCCTCCTCGCTACGACGACACCACTGATCCCGCGGAATTCCTCCAGCTCTATGAGCTGGGCATTAAGGCTGCCAACGGGGACGAGAAGGTCATGGCTAACTGGTTCCCCATGGCGCTGAAGGAAGGAGCGCGCACCTGGCTCCTGAATCTGGCTCCAGGAACGATCTCTTCCAGGGACCAGATGCGCACCCGGTTCATCGCCAACTTCCAAGGTACTCGTGACCGGCCGCCCGCAGTGAGTGACATGCGCTGCATCAAGCAACAACCCGGAGAGACCCTGCAAAAGTACATACAACGCTTCAACAGCGCGTGCCTCAAGATCCCCAAGGTGTCCGAGGAGGCCATTACCTCGGCCTTCACCGATGGCGTGCGCGACGTCAAGATGAAGGAGGAGCTGACGATGCATGAGGACCTCTGCATCTCCTTGGAGCTGTTCAACTTAGCGAACAGGTGCGCCAGGGCTGAGGAGGGACGCCTCTCCCTCCTCGAGCTGCCTGCAGCGGACCCAGAAGAGAAGAAGCCCAAGGCCAAGGACGTGAAGCGCAAGGGGGCTGCCGTGCTCGCAGCCGAACCAGACACCAAGCGGGGCCAGGATCTGCCCGAACCCTCCAGAGGCAGCCGGCACTGTGTGTACCACGACCTCCACACCCACAACACCAACGAATGTCAAGAGCTCCACGCCGTACGAGAAGGAAGGATCGGCCGTCGCCTTGACCGTGGTGACTGGGGCTATGGCCGAGGAGGAGGAAGAAACCCAGGGCGCTGGGAAGACCGCGGCCCGCGCCAGGGGTGGCGCGACCAGCCTCGCGAGGACCGCTGGCGGGACCTGCCTCGTGAGGGGGACTGGAGAGATCAGCCTCGTGAGGACCGCCCTCACGGCAACGCAGGCCTGCCTCCTCTACCGCCTCCACCAAGAAGGAACGACGACCGCCATCAAGACGAGGGGGCTGGGGGCTTCTAGGAGCCGCGCGCAATCGCCTGCATCCTGGGTGGAGCTCAAGCCCCGGCCTCCCAACGCATCTTCAAGCAGTTCGCCCGTGAGGTGAATGTAGCCCTCCCCAAGCTCGAAGCAACGTGCCCCCTCAGGTGGTCGGCGTGCGCCATCACGTTCAGCTCAGCGGATCAGCTCAAGTGCTCAGCCACCGCCAGAGTCCTCCCGATGATTTGCTCCCCAGTCATCAGCAATGTGCTGGTCACCAAGACCCTCATCGAGGGAGGGGCAGGGCTCAACGTCCTATCCGTGGAAACCTTCAACAACCTCCAAGTGCCCTATGATCAGCTCCAGCCGACCAAGCCTTTCTCCGGAGTTACCGACGGTTCCACAGTCCCGATCGGGCAGGTCCGCCTCCCTGCCACCTTCGGAGCCCGCAGCAACTACCGCACCGAGCTCATCGACTTTGATGTCGCCCACATCTGCCTGCCGTACAACGCCATCCTCGGGTACCCAGCGCTGGCCAAGTTCATGGCCGTGACCCACCACGGCTACAACATCCTCAAGATGCCAGGAAGTGGTGGCGTCATCACGGTGCCTTGTGAAGAGAGAGATGCAGTGTGTTCCCTGGAGCGAGCCTTTCAGGCCGCGTCGCTAGAAGACCCAGATCGCGGAAGCAGGAGGCTTCCTGAGACCATCCTCAAGAAGAAGAAGACGTCGTCAGGCTCAGCCCCACAGGAGGCAGGCCCCTCAGGGCCCGTGCCTCCTCAGGAGGGCCCTCCATCCATCGCATAGGAAAGCGCGCCTAGTGCCCTCCTCAGGCAGGGCTCGAGGGCTCTCACCTGGAGGGCCACCGACCTAGCCGGAGTCACGAGGGAGGCGCTTGGGCACCACGTGGAGGCATGCTTCGAGGCACGTCTCCCTCGAGGAAGGACCAAGCAAGGAGGGTCTGACCAGCACGAGTTCATCAGCAAAGCGATTCAAGAACTGCAGGAGGCAAGGATCATGACAGGTTGCCGTCGCTCACCAGCTGCGGCCCCACATCCAGGCGAGGATGGTGGGCTGCGCGTCTGCGTCGATGTACCAGGGCTCAATCAGATCGCCACAACGGTGCGCCTCTGGCCCTCGCGAGTGGGGCGCTACGGAGGTCCACCCCACAGCCGTGTTCGCATGCCTTACGGCCTGCTGAGCGCGGCTGCGGCGTGCCAGCGCCTCACGAGGGGCATTATGGAGGCCCAGGAAGACAGGCGGTCCGCGGCTCTGGCGGAGGTGGAGACAGCTCGCGAGGAGTCACCAGTGCCTCCGGAGCCTCCCGAGGCCCCGGGGCCTGGGGGCTCGTGAGGATCGGCTTCCGCAGCTCGCCAAGCCTGCTGCACCAACACCACCTCGCTAACGACATCCTCAGGTGACATCTTCCAAGCCTTATTCCCAGCTGGGAGCGCCCCCCCAGGGTGCGTCACTCCCAGGCCACGTGGGTCCGTCCCTGCAGCATGTACCTGCATTTACTTTTCGGTAGTAAGCTTGCCTTGATTGGGGGCGCCCCTCGGGCTGCATCATCCCCAAGCCGCTGGGGCCAGGCCCAGCGGCGTGTATCTCCGTCGCGTTTATTTCTAACTATGCATTTGCTTGCCACGCTTGATTGCTTGTTGCCCGTCCGCGGCATCCCTTTTTCTCCATGTCGACTACTTGCACGTTAAAGGGGGGGTGCCTGAGCATCGCGACTCAGGGCCCTTACTGGCTCTCCAGCCCTCACCCTCTGGCCTTGTCCACGGCATCGCGACCTGGCATACCAGCGACGGCTGAGACAAGCTCGAGGGCCGGGACCCGAGGACGTAGAGTACCGGCATCTAACCAAATTTTGCAGGGACACATCTCAAGATACGGCCCAGTGCCGGGTGCAACCCGCCCAGAGGTAGGGCCTCGGGAGTCCCGCGCTGGCTCACAGGTGCCCAGATACGTCTCACCTACCTCAACCAGCAAGCTCTTGAGTGACTAACGATCGACTAATGGCCGCCGTGGCAACACCATCTTCTTTCTGTGATGACCCTGCAGGATCCCTGGAGGGAACCGCACAAGCCGAGGCCCTCACGAGGTTTCCTTCACCCTCGCCCGCGCGAACCGCTTGCACGTTAAAGGGGGGGTGCCTGAGCATCGTGACTCAGGGCTCTTACTGGCTCTCCAGCCCTCACCCTCTGGCCTTGTCCACGGCATCGCGACCTGGCATACCAGCGACGGCTGAGACAAGCTCGAGGGCCGGGACCCGAGGATGTAGAGAAGAAAGGGGAGCAGAGGCGGGGAAGAAGGGGCCTCGCGAGGACCTTGCCGAGCGTTTCCGCTCCTATCCACACACGGACCCAACGGCACACCTGGAACGGCCCCTGATCCTCAAGATAAGTTACCACCCACGGCACTGGCTGCTGTAGCACTACCCCCGCACCTAAAGCAACTCCGTACTAGCGACGTTGCTTCCCTTTCTCACTAAGTGATGGCTGCTTGGGCGCCAAAGGGGACCTCCTGAGCATCACGACTCAGGGGCTCTTACCAGACCTCGGGTCGCTCACCTCCTGGCCTTGACCACGGCATCGCGACCTGGCATACCAGCGACGGCTGATGCCGCCTTGGGACTGGGACCTGTCGGCGTAGAGCACCAAGCCCTCGTGAGGTGCGAAAGGGAAGGCTAAACTATAACGGAGTTAGCAGCTCGCTCGGATCCACGTCAAAAGGTCATACATATTAACAAACAGGACTACAGACACCTTACAAGCCCCCACGGGGCGCATTCTGATTCCTCACAGGGAGCGGATCCTAAGGGACGCTAACTACATGAGCTACTGCGGGAGACGCCATCATCAATAGTGGGCTGTCAGTCACCGGCGCCAACCCCATCTAGATCAGGGCTGGCGACGGCCTAACGCGTTCGCCCTGCTCCTGGAGCGGCGACGACTCGGGGGCTCGTAACTATCGTCGCTCGTCTCCGGAGTCGCGAAGCCTTCGCTGGAGCCGCCGGACCCTCGGGCGCCACTGCCAAGGGGGCGGTCGACGGGCCTAGCCCTAACCAGGGCGAGGTCCTGGCCGCCTCTCCCGCGGCAGCACTCCAGCCGGCGCCCGATCGCGTCGAAGACCTTGAAGAACATCACCGCCGCGCCGTCATACTCCAGATGGACCGTGAAGACGCCTCTTTCCCTGCAGACCCGGGCGATCTCCCTCCAGCCACGGGACATGTAGACCGCGCCCGGGGCAGCGACGACGACCTCGGCCTCGGTCGCGGGGGCGCCGCAGTCGGCGTGCTGCAGCTGGAGCTCCAGAGGCCCCCCTGGAGGAACCATGGAGGCAAAGAAGGGAGGAAGGCGGATCCAGGACTGAAGAGGAGTGACGACGTGGAGCACGAACTCATGGGAGGAGCCCTCGGCATGGACTCCAGGAGGAACCACCCACGCCTTCATAACCCGACGGCGCCGATGACGGTGCTGACCGCGGGGATCAGCATCAACACCTCCGGGGCCCTCCACGTGGGCGTACAGGGGCAGCAGGAACCCCGGCAGAGCCCGCTCGCCCCAGGGCCTCGCCACCATCGGATGGTCCTCATCCTCCCGGCTGCAATGGGCGAGTCGCTTCTTCGACGGGAGAGGGTCTGGCCCTTCTCGAGGAGCCTTTCCCTTCTCCGCTTCAGAGAATCGGTGAATCGGAGCCATCACACCAAGACGGAGCAAGAACTGAGGCGAAGGAGAGAGCAACAGGAGATGGACTGGACGGGCACGAGCGGTGCCATACTTATATCCGGCGAAGGCTAACCGCCAGTCTCCACGATCACAGGTAATCATAACACGTTCTGCATGCAGGGACTTGTCCAACTCGCACGATCACCAAGGCGTCATGGGGAAGCGGAGGCGCCACGTCCAATCAACCGCCATGCGGCGTCCATGGCCGCAGGTTGTTGGGGCCCGCGGCGCTTCGCCCTTGCCCTTTCGCCTCTCGGCACGGCCAAGTCCATGCGCGCCTTGGGCCCGGGGGCTACTGTCGGCGTTCTGGGAACGGGGGTCCCCAGACTTGCCTGCCTATGGCCTGCGGCGTGGCTCAAGTGGGGGCCCAGCGCGGCCCAACTTCATCAACACGAGGCTCAAGACCCTCGCGAGGGGCCAAGCCTCGCGAGGCGGACGACACGGCGCATCCTCAGGCACAGCCTCGTCAGGCTGGCTTGCGAGGAGGTGGAGAGTTCAAGGCGGGGTACCTCGCGAGGTGCCCATGACGCAAGCCATGACGACACGGGGCACCAGGCAGGTGCCAGCGCGCGCAGCGTCCCTCTTCCCTCTTTGGTGCAAAGGGGGCAAGCGTATCCGCGGAGTACCGAGGCATCAGGCAAAGGTTTCCACTTCGGTGCAACGAGACCAAGACCAGGAGGACTACGAGACGGAGGTCACCATGGAGCCCAGCGCGGCGTCATCACCAGAGCCTTTGGCAGGCGAAGACTGCTTTTGTCAGGATAGATGTACTCGCTGCCCCCCTTCTAATTAGCCCGGCATTGTTGGATCCCTTCCCACTCAATATTTGGGGAGAGGACCAGGGCCTCTATAAATAGGACTAGCCACCCACATAGCAAGGGTTCGATTCCTGGTTGTTCGGTCTGGGACCTGAGAGAGAAAGAGAGAGAAAGGTGACTGAACTCTTCATAGCAGTTCATCACCACAACCAAGAACAGACCCTCGCGAGGCTGTTCTTCCTTGTATTGTTCATCCACATCAGCCCCGGGAGGCAATCCATGCACCACACACTGGAGTAGGGTATTACACCACATCGGTGGCCCGAACCAGTATAAATCTTGTGTCTTTCGTGCAGTTCTTTTAGTAGTTTAGGTCCCATCAAGACGGAGAGGTTGAAGGCGAGATTTCCACGCGCACCCCAGTGTTCGAACCTTAAGGGTCTGCCAGAACCCGAAATCCGATAGTTAGTACCGAACCTCGTAGGTCAACCAGAGTAAGATACGCACTAGAGTGGTATGGTAATCCTATTCTGGAAGTCATGTTACTAGACCATCATGAACCTATGAACTATGAGGAAGTGATGATGAGCCCAGATTCCGGAAAATGGCTTGAAGCCATGAAATCTGAGATGGGATCCATGTATGAGAACAAAGTATGGACTTTGGTTGACTTGCCTGGTGATCGGCAAGCCATAGAGAATAAATGGATCTTCAAGAAGAAGAGTGACGTTGACGGTAATGTTACTGTCTACAAAGCTCGACCTGTTGCGAAAGGTTTTCGACAAGTTCAAGGAGTTGACTATGATGAGACCTCCTCACCCATAGCGATACTTAAGTCCGTCCGAAACATGTTAGCAATTGCAGCATTTTATGATTATGAAATTTGGCAAATGGATGTCAAAGCTGCATTCCTTAATGGATATCTTAAACAAGAGTTGTATATGATGCAACCAGAAGGTTTTGTCGATCCAAAAGGTGATAACGAAGTGTGTATGCTCTAGCGATCCATTTATGGACTGGTGCAAGCATCCCGGAGTTGCAATATACGCTTTGATAGTGTGATCAAAGCATATGGTTTTATACAGACTTTTGGAAAAGCTTGTGTTTACAAGAAAGTGAGTGGGACCTCTGTAGCATTTCTGATATTATATGTGGATGACATATTGTTAATCGGAAATGATACTGAATTTCTGAATAGCATAAAAGGATACTTGAATAAGAATTTTTCAATCAAAGACCTCGGTAAAGCTTCTTATATATTGGGCATTAAGATCTATAGAGATAGATCAAGACGCTTAATTGGACTTTCACAAAGCACATATATTGATAAAGTTTTGAAGAAGTTCAAAATGGATCTAGCAAAGAAAGGGTTCTTGCCTATGTTACAAGGTGTGAAGTTGAGTTAGACTCAATGCCCGACCACTTCAGAAAATAGAGAGAAAAGGAAAGTCATTCCCTATGATTCAGCCATAGGTTCTATCATGCATGCAATGCTCTGTACCAAACTTAATGTGTGCCTTCCTATTAGTTTAGCAAGGAGGTACCAAAGTAATCCAGGAGTGGATCACTGGACAGCGGTCAAGAACATCCTGAAATACCTGAAAAGGACTACGGATATGTTTCTCGTTTATGGAGGTGACAAAGAGCTCGCCATAAACGGTTATGTCGATGCAAGCTTTGACATTGATCTGGATGAGTCTAAGTCACAAACCGGATACATATTTTTATTGAATGGTGGAGTTGTTAGTTTGTGTAGTTCCAAGAAGAGCGTCATGGCAGGATCTACGTGTGAGGCGGAGTACATAGCTGCTTCGGAAGCAGCAAATGAAGGAGTCTGGATGAAGGAGTTCATATCCGATCTAGGTGTAATGCCTAGTGCATAGGGTCCAATGAAAATCTTTTGTGACAATACTGGTGCAATTGCATTGGCAAAGGAGTCCAGATTTCACAAGAGAATCAAGCACATCAAGAGATGCTTCAATTCCATCCGCGATCAAGTCAAGGAGGGAGACACAGAGATTTGCAAGATACATACAGATCAAAATGTTGCAAACCCGTTGACTAAGCCTCTCTCTCGAGAAAAAGATGATCAACACCAAGACTCCATGGGTGTTAGAATCATTACAATGTAATCATTATTATTGACTCTAGTGCAAGTGGGAGACTGTAGGAAATATGCCTTAGAGGCAATAATAAAGTTATTATTTATATTTCCTTATATCATGATAAATGTTTATTATTCATGCTAGAATTGTATTAACTGGAAACATAGTACATGTGTGAATACATAGACAGACAGAGTGCCACTAGTATGCTTCTACTTGACTAGCTCGTTAATCAAAGATGGTTAAGTTTCCTAACCATAGACATGAGTTGTCATTTGATGAACGAGATCACATCATTAGAGAATGATGTGATTGACTTGACCCATCCGTTCGCTTAGCACAATGATCGTTTATTTTACTGCTATTGCTTTCTTCATAACTTATACATGTTCCTATGACTATGAGATTATGCAACTCCCGAATACCGGAGGAACACTTAGTGTGCTATCAAACGTCACAACGTAAATGGGTGACTATAAAGATGCTCTACAGGTGTCTTCGATGGTGTTTGTTGAGTTGGCATAGATCGAGATTAGGATTTGTCACTCCGTGTATCGGAGAGGTATCTCTGGGCCCTCTCGGTAATGCACATCACTATAAGCCTTGCAAGCAATGTGACTAATGAGTTAGTTGCGGGATGATGCATTATGAAACGAGTAAAGAGACTTGCCGGTAACGAGATTGAACTATGTATTGAGATACCAATGATCGAATCTCGGACAAGTAACATAGCGATGACAAAGGGAACAACGTATGTTGTTATGCGGTTTGACCGATAAAGATCTTCGCAGAATATGTAGGAACCAATATGAGCATCCAGGTTCCGCTAATGGTTATTGACCGGAAGTAAGTCTCGGTCATGTCTACATAGTTCTCGAAGCCGTAGGGTCCGCACGCTTAACGTTCGATGACGATTGGTATTATGAGTTTATGTGTTCTGATGTACCGAAGGTAGTTCAGAGTCCCGGATGTGATCGTGGACATGATGAGGAGTCTCGAAATTGTCAATACATAAAGATCGATATATTGGAAGGCTATGTTTGGACACCGGAATTGTTCCGAATGAGTTTGGGAATTTTCCGGAGTACCGGGAGGTTACCGGAACCCCCCGGGGAGTCAATGGGCCTTATTGGGCCATAGTGGGAGAGAGGAGGAGGCGGCCAAGGTGGGGGCGCCCCTCCCCCCGAAGCACAATCTGAATTGGGAGGGGTGGCCTTTCCTTCTCTCCTTCTCCCTCTTCGTTCTTCTCCTACTCCAACTAGGGAAAGGGTGGAAACCTACTCCAACTAGGAGTAGGAATCCCTCTTGGGCGCTCCATAGAGAGGGCCGGCCCTCCCCTTCTCCACTCCTTTATATACGAGGGAGGGGGCACCCCATAGACACACAAGTTGCTTGTTTAGCCGTGTGAAGTGCCCCCTCCACAGAATTCCACCTCGATCATATCATTGTAGTGCTTAGGTGAAGCCTTTCATTGGTAACTTCATCATCACCGTCATGATGCCTTCATGCTGATGAAACTCTCGCTCGGCATCAACTGGATCAAGAGTACGAGGAACGCCACCGAGCTAAACGTGTGCATATCACGCAGGTGTCGTGTGTTCGGTACTTGATCGGTTAGATCACGAAGATGTTCGACTACATCAACCGCGTTTCATAACGCTTCCGCTTTCAGTCTACGAGGGTACGTAGACATACTCTCCCCTCTCGTTGCTATGCATCTCCTAGATAGATCTTGCATGATCGTAGGAATTTTTTTGAAATACTGCGTTCCCCAATAGTACTATCCCGTAAGAAATGAGGGACGCGTGGCCGCACTTAAATGGTTACGGGAACACACGGTTCATATAATACAACTGTTTGCATTATTAATGTGTCAGCTATTTGTTACAAAAGGACTTTGTTGGCTATTAATGTGTGCGCCTTGTCTCGGACTAGATGATTTTGTACCACGGTATATATGTGTCATGTCATGAAACCATGCAAGTTTCATGTTTTTGGGTGAGTTTTCGATTAACTCGGATTTAAAAACCGAGATTCTCAATGTTTCAGGACAACAAGAAGTTTGTAATTCATTCCCATTCCTTCAATGAGACCTAAACATGCACCCAATGACACATGTCCCACCCATTTTGCTTCATTGGAGCATGTGCTTGTAGTTCAAATTTGAATTATGGACTACATTAAATGCCTAGAAAACTTAATTAATATATAAATGGCCAAACGATCCCTGAACCGTTTCAAATTTCAGCATGACACTCCTATTATTCTATGTTGCCTGTAGAAAACAAAGTTCAAGGTGAGAAGAGGCAGCGATTATCATTTCACCCACAAGAGGGCATGTTTCCCTACCGGAACCACGAGGGTTGCGAGAAGCTTCGGTTTGTAAGAGGCTTCTAATATAGCTTGGCCAAAATTGGACAATTATATTACCATGACATATATGTGCCATTCAGTGACACCATGCCAAGTTTCATGATTTCCAGGTGAGTTTTGGATTTACAGATATTTAAAAAGCGAGATTCGCAATGTTTGTGTCCAAGCCAGGATGTCGAGACAGTTGAATTCATTCTCATTCCTTCTATGGGACCTAAACATGCACCCCAAGGACAAATGTACGTTTTTCTAGCCATTTTGGTGCACTGGATCATGTATTTGTAGTTTGGATTTGAATTATGGACATTAAATGCCTAGAAAACTCAATTAATGAATAAAAAGGTCAAACGAACCCTAAATAATTTCAAATTCAGCGCAAATCTCCCGTTGTTCCATGTTGCGCGTAGAAGAAAAGAAAAGGCTAGAAGAGGGAGTGATTATCGTTTCACCCACAAGGGGACACGTTTCCCTATCAAAACCATGCGGTTCTTGCGACAGGCTCTAGTTTGTAAGAGGTTTCTAATAAAGTTTGGCTCAACTTGGACAATGTTTTTACCACGGCATATATGTGCCATGACGTGACACCATGCCACCTTTGATGACTTTCTGGTGAGTTTTGGATTTATGGGGATTTAAAACCGAGATTCCAAATGTTTGAGGACGAGCCAGGACGCTGGAACGATTGTAATTCATTCCCATTCCTGGCATGGGAGGTAAACATGCACCCAAGGACACATGTATAATTTTTCTAGCCATTTTGATGAACTAGAGCATGTATTTGTAGTGCAGATTTGAATTATGGACATTAAATGCCTAGGAAACTCAATTATTGTATAAAAAGGCCAAACGAACCCTGAATAAGTTTAAATTTCAGCATGGATATCTTGTCATTCCATGTTGCCGTTAGAAGAAAATACAAGGCGAAAAGAGGCATTGATTATTGTTTTGCCCACAAGGGGAACACATTTCCCCATCGGAACCACGAGGCTTCTTTGAGAGAAGCTCTGGTTTAGAGGTTTGTAATAAAGCTTGGCCCAAATTGTACAATGTTTTTACCACGACATATATGTGCCATGACGTGACACCATGCCAACTTTCATGACTTTCTGGTGAGTTTTGGATTTACAGGGATTTAAAAACTAAGATTCCAAATGTTTGAGGCCGAGCTAGGACGCCGTTACTGTTGTAATTCATTCCCATTCCTGGCATGGGACCTAAACATGCACCCAAGGACACATGTATAATTGTTCTAGCCATTTTGGTGAACTAGAGGATGTATTTGTAGTTCAGATTTGAATTATGGACATTAAATGCCTATGAAACTCAATTAGTGTATAAAAAGGCCAAAAGATCCCTCAATAAGATTAAATTTTAGCATAGATATCATGTCGTTCCATGTTGCCTGTAGAAGAAAATACAAGGCAAAAAGAGGCAGTGATTATCATTTCGCCCAAAAGGGGGACACGTTTCCCTATCGAAACCATGATGCTTCTTTGAGAGAAGCTCTGGTTTGTAAAAGGCTTGTAATAAAACTTGCACCAAAATGGACAAAAAACTCCTCGACATATATGTGCATTGTCGTGACACCATGCCAAGTTTCATGATTTTTGGGTGAGTTTTGGATTTATGGGGATTTAAAAACCGAGATTCTTCTCACGAAATGTTTTCAAATAGCACACGGTTCACTCGCGAAAGCCGTGTGCCTACCAAACCATGGCCGATGCCGCCTCCCCCTGCTGTGTGCGTGATCTGAGTCGTGCGTTCTGATTGGCCAGAACCCAAATCCCACGGGTCGTACGTCTGCACCATTGGATGCTCCCAGATTGAACGACAATCCTCATCCCTTTCGACAACACAAGCAGTATAACTATGCGCATGCATCGTGCTAGCTCATGCTTCCTTCTCTACTAAGTTTCCTATATTAATGTTGTTATATATCCAAACAGGCTATCGTTTCCCGCCACTCCTCTCATCGGTTTCCCGCCTCTTCTCCCATCGTTTTCCCGCTACCAGTGTCAGTGCTCATTGAAGGCTAGGCGGCGACATAGCGTCCATGTAAATATCACACACAATTTCTAAAAGCACAAATGTGTGTGATAGGAGGGAGTAGGTCCCATAGGGTGACCAGTGTGAAATGCCTTAAAGGCAAGGAGGCAATTCCTATCAGCAAGGGGCGGCTTCCCATCCGCTAGCCTAGTCGAATAGAACACAGAAGTTAAGCGTGCTCAGGCTGGAGTAGTCCAAGGATGGGTGACCTAGTGGGAAGTTGCATATCTCAAGCTTCATTTAAATGCTATGACACGGTCATTATAGAGATAGATAACTCTATAATGGCCTATCATGGCGATTATATAAACCTTGGGATCCTTGTTTTGCTAATTTGTAGAATCTGTTTTTATTGGTTATTTTTTGCTCTAAAAAATTAAAGAATGATTGACTCTTAATGACCTGTCATGGCGATTATATAAACCTTGTCCAGGTCACACGCAGGGTATAGGGGGCGGGGTGTACTGATCGAGCATGTCTCCCTTGTGCGGTTTATAGATGCCGCACATATCTGTGGGCTCCCCGAGGTATATATATTATCATTGACCGATAATGAGGGGGCCCACACAATCTAGCCCTTTGACCCAAAACGAGAAGGGTTTGAACATGATGGTTTCCTATTGCTATGTGTGCCATGTTAGACAAAATAAAGTTTGAGTGCATGCGTTGGACGACCTGCCCCCCCCCCCCCCCTGCCGCCTCGAAGTTGGGAAATCGACATCATACGTATTGAACCAGGCTTGGGGTCGGGTACGGTGTTCGGTTTGTAATATAGTTTGTGGCCCATCGAAGTTGTGCATTCGGGATTTAAACACATCACACACCACCAAACCCATACATATTTTCGGGCCGCATACAGTGTATACGGGGTCTTCTGATTGACCACGTGTCCCTTTTGCGGTTTTTTGTGACGAGACACGTATCAGTGGGCTCCCAGAGAGTATACATATCATCCCTTTGACCGATAACGAGGGGTATGTGTTGGCCATGAACGGATTCCTCCTAGTTCGTGTTAGGGCCGGTCACCGTCACATCTCGGTCAACCGAAGCTCGAGCTCATGCGTTGTCAGGATTCCCTCCCACATGCTTGGATTTCTAGGTTTGACCTACACCGTACCCTGTGTAGCTCGTCCTTAACTACCTGGCCTTCATGGTTGTTGTCTGTATCGAGAGGTAGGAACCACATCTAAATTGTACATTATTCTATATTGAAAACACATATCACCCCTTCCAAATGAAGGAAATATGCCCTAGAGGCAACAATAAAGTTGTTATTTTATATTTCCTTATATCATAATAAATGTTTATTATTCATGCTAGAATTGTATTAACCGGAAACTTGATACATGTGTGGATACATAGACAAAACACTGTGTCCCTAGTAAGCCTCTACTAGACTAGCTCGTTAATCAAAGATGGTTAAGTTTCCTAGCCATGGACATGTGTTGTCATTTGATGAACGAGATCACATCATTAGGAGAATGATGTGATGGACAAGACCCATCCGTTAGCTTAGCATATTGATCACTCAGTTTTATTGGTATTGCTTTCTTCATGTCATATACATATTCCTTTGACTATGAGATTATGCAACTCCCGGATACAGGAGGAATACCTTGTGTGCTACCAAATGTCACAACGTAACTAGGTGATTATAAAGATGCTCTACAGGTATCTCCGAAGGTGTTTATTGGTTTGACATAGATCGAGATTAGGATTTGTCACTACGAGTATCGGAGAGGTATCTCTGCGCCCTCTCGATAATGCACATCATAAGAAGCCTTGCAAAAAATGTGACTCATGAGTTAGTTGCGGGATCATGTATTACAGAACAAGTAAAGAGTCTTACTAGTAACGAGATTGAACTAGGTATGAATATACCGATGATCGAATCTCGGGAAAATAACATACCGATGAATAAGGGAATAACGTATGTTGTCATGACAGTTCGATTGATAAAGATCTTCGTAGAATATGTAGGAGCCAATATGAGAATCTAGGTTCCGCTGTTGGTTATTGACCGGAGAGGTGTCTCAGTCATGTCTACATAGTTCTCAAACCCGTAGGGTCCGCACGCTTAATGCTTGTTGACGATTTTGTATTATATGAGTTTTGTGATTTGGTGACCGAATGTTGTTCGGAGTCCCGGATGAGATCACGGACATGGCGAGGAGTCTCGAAATGTTCGAGATGTAAAGATTGATATATAGGACAATAGTATTCGGACACCGGAAGTGTTCCGAAGGGTACTGGGTACATATGGGTCACCGGAAGGGGTTCCGGGCACCCCCCACGACAAAGATATAGGCCTAATGGGCCGAGAGGGGAAACCCAGCAGCCAGCTGGGGATGCAGTGCCCCCCATATGGGTCGAACCAGAGGAGAAATGAAAGAGGGGAAGAGAGAAGGAAGGGGAGGGATTCGGCCTCCCCCTTCCTTCCCTCCTCCCTCCTCTTTCCTTCCCCTTCAGTGAAAAAGGAAAGGGGCCGAATTGGGGAGAATCCCCAAGTAGGATTCGGCCTACTTGGGGCGCCCCCCTTGGCTGCCTCTCCTCCCCTCCAACATATATATATATATATATGTCAGGGGCACCGTTAGAATACACACCAACAGTTGTTAGCCCTGTGCGGCTCCCCCCTCCATAATTTACACCTCCGGTCATATCTTCGTAGTGCTTAGGCAAAGCCCTATGCGCATCACTTCACCATCACCGTCACCACGCCGTCGTGCTAACGGAACTCATCTACTACGTTGACACTTTGCTGGATCAAGAGTTCGAGGGACGTCATCAGGCTGAACATGTGCAAAACTTGAAGGTGTCGTATGTTCGGTGCTTGATTGGTCAGAACGAGAGGAAAGTTCAACAACATAAACCACGTTGTCAAATGCTTCCGCTTTCGGTCTATGAGGGTACGTAGACACGCTCTCCCCCTCTCATTGCTATGCATCTCCTAGATAGATCTTGCGTGAGCGTAGGAATTTTTTTGACTACATAAAATTGGTTGCTCAGACCAGCGTAAATACTGAGGCACTACCGGTTCAACAGAGTTCACGGCCCTCTTGTGAAGCTTCTGATCACGCTTGCACAAGCTAGTGGTGAAGACATGATACCGCCCACTATTCAACTGCTTCGGATTGCTCTGATAACCCGACTGCTGCTGCTGCTAATTCCCCTGATGATTATAACCTCCCAGGTTGCCCTGGTTCCCTTGATTGCTATGTCCGGTTTTATTGCCTTGAAATCCTGAACCGGAGCTGTTGCCTCCATAACCCGGCCGATGAAAACCACCTCCTAAACCGCTGGGCGGGCCATTGTCATATTGAAACATATTGGAGTTCTTGAACTCTCGCATGATGTAACAATCCTTCCAAAGATGTGAAGCTGACCTCTCCTTCGATCCATGCTTTGGACAAGGTTGATTTAATAGGCGCTCCAGATTGGGGCCTGACCCCCGCCCCTCTAGGGCCGTTTGCCCTTTCGACGCTGACCGTTATCCTGAGCATTGCTGTTAGCCATGAAGTCCAAACTATTGTCTGCTTTGCGCTTACCATTGTTTCCATGACCTGCCGGGTTATGCTGTTGTCCCTTGGTGTTGCCGTTCTTGTTCCCTTTTCCCGGTTTGTCCTCCTCTGAGTCAGGGTCTTTGGTACTATCTGAATCAGCATACTTAACCAAAGTGGCCATAAGCATTGACATGTCATTGCAGTGACGTTTGAGCCTTCCTAACTTCAGTTTTAACGGTAGAAACCGGCAATTGGCCTCCAGTTTTAACACTGCTGTATCCGCATTGAGGCGATCCGACGAATGCAGAATAGCTGAGACCCGCTTCACCCAATGGGTTGTAGACTCCCCATCCTCTTGAACACAAGCGGCCAGGTCCACAATCGACATAGGCTGCTTACAAGTATCTTTAAAATTCTGGATAAACCGGTGTTTTAACTCGGCCCATGATCCGACAGAGTTAGCTGGTAAGCTCATTAACCAAGTACGAGCTGTCCCCTCCAACATCATGGTGAAGTATTTAGCACACACCGCTTCATCCACATCCAACATCTCCATTGCCATCTCATAACTTTCAACCCATGACTCTGGTTGCAAATCAACAGTGTAATTGGGCACCTTACGAGGTCCTTTAAAATCCTTGGGCAGTCGTACATTACGTAAAGAGGGGGTAAGACACAACACCCCTAAAGAACTGAAGACCACGCCTGGCTCCACTGAAGGAGTAGGGCGAACCGGAGTAGGTTAACGAGCTGCATGCAGAGCTGCTAACTCGGCTTCTCGACGTGCACGACCATGATACACCACATCCTGTGCATTAGCACCTCCACCTACCGGGTTGTGCCCTCGCGGCGAGTTATGGTGACGTGCACTACTTGATACAGCCGGTTCATCCTCAACATGCTTGCTGTAGCTCTGACTCGGACGGGGGGTGGAATGAATCCTCTCGCAACTATGCGAATAAGCCTGCTGCTAGTTTAGAGCTGTTTGAAGGAGCTCTCTGGCCCGTCGTGTCTCAATCGCCACTGGTGACTCGCCGTCAGCTGGGAGGGCTGCCAATCATGAAGCGGCGACCACAATGTTGTCTAATGGGTTGGAGTAACGCCCCGGGGCATTGGAACATACTGTGGCACAACATTGTTCTGACGAGGCGGGTTCATCGTGCGCGGCTGAACCGGCGCTCCTGTTCCCGGTGCCTCCGTCCGGTTTATCATTGGCTGGCTACTGGTTCCGGCTCCTGGCATGTTGAAGAGATTTCCTGGCTCATAACCCGGTGGGAGGTGCGACCGGTATCTCCTCCTCATGACCTCATCTGAGGCATTCTGGTCCAACCTAAGCCGGTAGGCCTGAGCTTCCAACTCGGCCCGTTCTGTAGCCATCCTGGCGTTTTCTGCTGCCAGGTCTGCTTTAGCCTGAGTTGTTTGATCCTTCACCTTTGCAATATCCATGTTGTGCAGATCTCGGGCTGCAGCGTCCACCTCCGCAGCCATCAATGTTGCCAAAGCATCGAACAAATCAGATAAAACCTGAGCGGGAGGCGGCACGGAGCCCCCTGCTCCTGCTAGTGTTGTTGTTGCTGAACCGGAGAACATCACCGCGGCGGAAGAAGAATGTTGCGCTGGTTGTGTACCGGCCATGAAGACCACGACCCGGTTTGGCAGATCTAGGAGGTCCAGAATATTGTTGCCATCGGACCCTCCGCTAATCCGGCCATCCTGCAGTTGATACAGGGACTCGATTTCTCCAGTTGAAGACTCGTCATCGGAACGGATAGGGGTTTCTCCATCAGATGCCGGTCCATCCTCATACTCCGCTCCATGGATGACACCTATGAAAACATGCCTTGCTGCGGGCTGAACCGGGGCAGGGCTTGCATGCTGAGCCGTCTCGATGATGTCGGTGCAGGTGTCCAACTCAGGGCCCCGTTCACCGATTTTGCCGATGAAGACGTGAATTCCTCGAAAGGGCACCTGGTACCCGTATTCGATCGAACCGGCCTCGGGATCCCACCCTGCGTCGTCGATGCAGAGCTTGCCGCGACGACTCTTCGTCATCCAGCCCACAACGTATCCCTTGAGTCCTTCAAAGCTTCCCTTCAAGAACTTGAAACCATCATGCGATAGCCCCACGGTGGGCGCCAACTGTCGTGGGTTTGTCACGGCAGATGTCCTCGTGAAAGGACTTAGTCATGGAGGCATCGCTGCGGGTTAGCTTAAAGGGGTTAAACCGGACAAGGGATACGAGGGATTTTATACTAGTTCGGCCCCTTCGATGAAGGTAAAAGCCTATGTCTAGTTGTGATTGGTATTGCTGGGGTTTCGGTGACCAGGGAGCGAATCCGCTTTACCTGGCTCTCGAGTTGTTGTCTCTTGTCCTTGAACCGCTGCCGGGTCGTCCCTTTATATACATAGGTTGACGCCCGCCGGTTTACAGAGTCCCGAGGCCGGATCATAAACGTGTCCTGCTCGGTCTCTATTCCTTGTAACTTACAATACAAGTTACATGAAAGAGTCGGTTTACATCTACAGGCATTAACCCACCTTTAGGCCTTGGGCCTTCGTAAAGCGCCACCATCCTCATGTCTTTATGGGCTTCTATATTCATGGAGTTAACTCGGCCACTCCTAGCCAGTTTACCTCCAGTAGTCATATCCCCAACAACGACAGTTCGTCGTGCTACGACAGCATGTGATGATCAGGTGTGATAGGCTCTACGTTCACATACAATGGGTGCAAGACAGTTTTCACATGCGGAATACTCAGGTTAAACTGGACGAGCCTAGCATGTACAGACATGGCCTCGGAACACTAGAGACCGAAAGATCGAACATGAATCATATAGTAGATATGATCAACATAGAGATATTCACCATTGATGACTACTCCATCTCAAGTGATGGTCGGACATGGTTAAGTTGATTTGGATCACATACTATTTAGGTGACTTGAGGGATGTCAATCTAAGTGGGAGTTCTTAAGTAATATGATTAATTGAACTTAATTTATTATGAACTTAGTCTTGATAGTTTTTGCATATCTATGTTGTAGATCAATGGCCCGTGCTACCGTTCCCTTGAATTTTAATGCATTCCTAGAGAAAGCTAAGTTGAAATATGATGGTAGTAACTACATGGATTGGGTTCGTAACTTGAGGATCATCGTCATTTTTGCATGGAAGAATTATGTCCTTAATGCACCGCTAGGTGAAAGGCCTGCTATAGAGCAGATGTTGATGTTATGAACACCTGGCAAGCTTGATTTGATGACTAGTCGATAGTTCAGTGTGCCGTGCTTTATGGCTTAGAATCAAGACTTCAAAGATGTTTTAAACGTCATGGAGCATATGAGATGTTCTAGGAGTTGAAGTTAATATTTCAAGCAAATGCCCGAGTTGAGAGATATGAAGTCTCCAACGAGTTCTATAGCTGCAAAATGGAGGAGAACAGTTCTGTGAGTGAACACATACTCAAAATGTCTGAGTAGCATAATAACTTGACTCGGCTAGGAGTTAATCTTCCAGTTGGTAGTGTTATTGATAGAGTTCTTCAATCAATGCCACCAAGCTACAAAGGCTTTGTGATGAACTATAATATGCAAGGGATGGATAAGACAATTCACGAGCTCTTCGCTATGCTCAAAGCTGCGGAGGTAGAAATCAAGAAGGAGCATCAAGTGTTGATGGTTAACAAGACCACTAGTTTCAAGAAAATGGGCATGGGAAAGAAGGGGAACCTCAAGAAGAATGGCAAGCAAGTTGCCACTCCCAGGAAAAAGCCCAAGTCTGGACCCAAGCCTAAAACTGAGTGCTTCTACTACAAAGGGACTGGTCACTAGAAGCGGAACTGCCCCAAGTATTTGGCGGATAAGAAGGATGGCAAAGTAAACAAATGTATATTTGATATACATGTAATTGATGTGTACCTTACTAATGCTCGCAGTAGTGCCTGGGTATTTGATACTGGTTTGGTTGCTCATATTTGTAACTCAAAAGAGGGGCTACGGATTAAAAGAAGATTGGCTAAGGACGAGGTGACGATGCGCGTCGGGAATGGTTCCAAGGTCGATGTGATCGCAGCCGGCATGCTACCTCTACATCTACCTTCGGGATTAGTTTTAGACCTGAATAATTGTTATTTGGTGGCAGCGTTGAGCATGAACATTATATCTAAATCTTGTTTGATGCAAGACAGTTATTCATTTAAATTAGAGAATAATGGTTGTTCTATTTAATGAGTAATATCTTTTATAGTCATGCACCCTCGAAGAGTGGTCTATTTTTGTTGAATCTCGATTGTGGTGATACACATATTCATAATATTGATGCCAAAAGATACAAAGTTGATAATTACACTGCAACATATTTGTGGCACTGCCATTTAGGTCATATTGGTGTAAAACGCATGAAGAAACTCCATAAATATGGGCTTTTGGAATCACTTGATTATGAATCATTTGATACTTGCAAACCATGCCTCATGGGCAAGATGACTAAAACTCCGTTCTCCAGAACAATGGAGCGAGCTAATGACTTATTGGAAATAATACATACCGATGTATGCGGTCCGATGAGTATTGAGGCTCACGACGGGTATCGTTATTTTCTGGCCTTCACAGATGATTTAAGAAGATATGGGTATATCTACTTAATGAAACACAAGTCTGAAACATTTGAAAAGTTCAAAGAATTTTAGAGTGAAGTGGAGAATCATCATAACAAGAAAATAAAGTTTCTATGATCTGATCACAGAGGTGGATATTTGAGTTACAAGTTAGGCCTTCATTTAAAACAATGTGGAATAGTTTCACAACTCACGCCACCTGGAACACCACAATGTAATGGTGTGTCCGAACGTCGTAACCGTACTTCATTAGATATGGTGCGATCTATGATGTCTCTTACCGATTTAGCACTATCGTTTTGGGGTTATGCATTAGAGATATCTCCATTCACGTTAAATAGGGCATTGTCTAAATCCGTTGAGATGACACCGTATAAACTATGGTTTGGCAAGAAACCTAAGCTGTCGTTTCTTAAATTTTGGTTTTACAAAACTAATGTCAAAAGGTTTTATCGATCCTAAAGGTGCTGACAAAGTGTGCAAGCTCCAGTGATCCATCTATGGACTGGCGCAAGCATCTCAGAGTTGGAATATACGCTTTGATGAGGTGATCAATGCATATGGTTTTATACAGACTTTCAGAGAAGACTGTATTTACAGGAAAGTGAGTGGGAGCTCGGTAGCATTTCTAATATTATATGTGGATGACATATTATTGATTGGAAATGATGTAGAATTTCTGGATAGCATAAAAGGATACTTGAATAAAAGTTCTCCTATGAAAGACCTCGGTGAAGCTTCTTATATATTAGGCATCAAGATCTATAAAGATAGATCAAGACGCTTAATTGGACTTTCACAAAGCACATACCTTGATAAAGTTTTGAAGAAGTTCAAAATGGATCAGTCAAAGAAAGGTTTCTTGCTAGTGTTACACGGTGGGAAGCCAAGTCGGACTCAATGCCCGACCACTCTAGAAGATAGAGAGAAAATGAAAGTCATTCCCTATGCCTCAGCCATAGGTTCTATCATGTATGCTATGCTGTGTACTAGACCTGATGTGTGCCTTGCTATAAGTCTAGCATGGAGGTACCAAAGTAATCTAGGAGTGGATCACTGGACATCTGTCAAGAACATCCTGAAGTACCTGAAAAGGACTAAGGATATGTTTCTCGTTTATGGAGGTGACAAAGAGCTCATCGTAAATGGTTAGGTCGATGCTAGCTTTGACACTGATCTGGATGACTCTAAGTCACAATCCAGATGTGTATTTATATTGAATGGTGGAGTTGTCAGTTGGTGAAGTTCCAAGTAGAGCGCCGTGGCGGGATCTATGTGTGAAGCGGAGTACATAGCTGCTTCGGAAGTAGCAAATGAAGAAGTCTGGATGAAGGAGTTCATATCTAATCTAGGTGTAATTACTTGTGCATCCGGTCCAATGAAAATCTTTTGTGACAATACTGGAGCAATTGCCTTAACGAAGGAATCCAGATTTCACAAAAGAACTAAACACATCAAGAGACGCTTCAAATCCATCCATGATCAAGTCAAGGAGGGAGACATAGATATTAGCAAAATATATATGGATCTGAATGTGGTAGACCCATTGACTAAGCCTCCTCCACGAGCAAAACATGATCAGCACCAAGACTCCATGGGTGTTATAATCATTACAATGTAATCTACATTATTGACTCTAGTGCAAGTGGGAGACTGAAGGAAATATGCCCTAGAGGCAATAATAAAGTTGTTGTTTTATATTTCCTTATATCATGATAAGTATTTATTATTCATGCTAGAATTCTATTAACCAGAAACTTGATACATGTGTGGATACATAGACAAAACACAGTGTCCCTGGTAAGCCTCTACTAGACTAGCTCGTTAACCAAAGATGGTTAAGTTTCCTAGCCATGGACATGTGTTGTCATTTGATGAACGGGGTCACATCATTAGGAGAATGATGTGATGGACAAGACCCATCCATTAGCTTAGCATATTGATCGTCTAGTTTTATTGCTATTGCTTTCTTCAAGTCATATACATATTCCTTTGACTATGAGATTATGGAACTCCCGGATACCGGAGGAATACCTTGTGTGCTATCAAACGACACAACAGAACGGGGTGATTATAAAGATGCTCTACAGGTATCTCTGAAGGTGTTTATTGGGTTGGCATAGATCGAGATTAGGATTTGTCACTCCGAGTATTGGAGAGGTATCTCTGTGCCCTCTCGATAATGCACATCATAAGAAGCCTTGCAAGAAATGTGACTGATGAGTTAGTTGCGGGATGATGTATTATAGAACGAGTAAAGAGACTTACTAGTAACGAGATTGAACTAGGTATGATGATACCGACGATTAAAGAGACTTGCCGGTAACGATATTGAACTAGGTATGATGATACAGATGATCGAATCTCGGGCAAGTAACATACCGATGACAAAGGGAATAACGTATGTTGTCATTACGGTTCGACCAATAAAGATCTTCATATAATATGTAGCAGCCAATATGAGCATCCAGGTTCCACTGTTGGTTATTGACCGGACAGGTGTCTCGGTCACATCTACATAGTTCTCGAACCCGTAGGGTCCGCACGCTTAATGTTCGATGACGATTTTATATTATATGAGTTTTGTGATTTGGTGACTGAATGATGTTCGGAGTCCCGGATGAGATCACGGACATGATGAGGAGTCTCGAAATGGTCGAGAGGTAAATATTGATATATAGGACGATAGTATTCGGACACCGGAAGTGTTCCAGAGGGTACCATGTACATATCGGGTCACTTGAAGGGGTTCCGGGCACGCCCCCGGGCAAAGATATGGGCCTAATGGGCCAAGAAGGGAAACACAACAGCCAGCAAGGACTGCTGGGCCCCCCATATGGGCCGCTCCAGAGGAGAAAGGAAAGAGGGGAAGAGAGAAGGAAGGGGAGGGATTCGCCCTCCCCCTTCCTTCCCTCCTAAGAGAGAAGGAAGCGGAGGAATTCGGCCTCCCCCTTCCTTCCCTCCTTCCTCCTCTTTCCTTCCCCCTCCGGTGAAAAAGGAAAGGGGGGCGAATTGGAGAGAAACCCCAATTAGGATTCAGCCTACCTGGGGCGCTTCCCTTGGCTGCCTCTCCTATATATACACACCAAAAATTGTTAGCCGTGTGCGGCGCGCCCCTCCACAGTGTACGCCTCCGATCATATCTTTGTAGTGCTTAGGAAAAGCCCTGCGTAGATCACTTCACCGTCACCGTCACCACGCTGTTGTGCTGACGGAACTCATCTACTTCCTTGACACTTTGCTGGATCAAGAGTTCGAGGGACGTCATCGAGCTGAATGTGTGCAGAAGGTGTCGTACGTTCGGCGCTTGATCAGTCGGAATGAGAAGAAAGTTCGACTACATCAACTGCGTTGTCAAACGCTTCTGCTGTCGGTCTATGAGGGTATGCAGACACACTCTCCCCTCTCGTTGCTATGCATCTCCTAGATTGATCTTGCGTGAGCGTAGGATTTTTTTTGAAATTGCATGCTACGTTTCACAACACCAATGTACATCATCTTGGGCCGCATGCAATAGGTGCTGGTTTTGTGGTCTGTCTCGTGCGATTTTTTATGATGGTTTAATCTATTGGCCCAAGCAGTTTGTCAACAACAACAATTGTGATTTGACCAAACAATAGATTCACTGGTCTATCTTATGGTAGGTCATGGCGACATGAATGTATGGCCAAAGTATCATTATGTGCATCTGCCCCGTTGACACGAAGTGGGAGGTGGGTCAAGCACCCTAGCTAGCTACGACATTAGTTCATTATAGATATATCCAAGGGTGATTTCGGGTTTGCGAGGCACGTGCCACCAAAGTTGTGCATTGTGTATTGAAAGTTTTAAACATCACACTCTATATTCCTACATATATTTGGCCACTTCCAGGTGGTTCTTGACTTCTGGCCCCTCTCATCGATCTTCGACGACACGCCCAACCATGGGCCCGCGCGGTCAAAGTCGTGCACTGTAATTTAGAACATCATAGACCACCCTTTTCACTCATATATATTTGGGCCACATGCTGGTGTGGCTGTCTTCTGACCCTATCTAACATTTTTCGCTGCAAAGACTCTGATGACGCTCAACAGACACGGGTATAATGTCTTAACCATGTGTGATGCAACTGCGTTGTGAATCACCACGACTACGCAAGCGCGAGAAAAGGGTGGAGGTACTGGCTTAGCCGTGTGCGATGCAAGTGCGCTGTAAAATCACCACCTACGCAAGCTAAAGGTGGGTAGTTTATTTAGATTGAATTCCACCTCTATGTTTGAAAATTAGGATGAACCGTGTCAGCGTCCTGGGAATGGGGGTACCCAGACTTGCCTGCCTGCGGTCCAGGGCGTGGCTCATCCAACGGCCTGGTACGGCCCATCTTCATCAACAACCACTCAAGACCCTCGCGAGGGGCCAAGCCTCGCGAGGCGGACGCCACAAGACCTCCTTGGGGGCAGCTTCCCTAGGCTGGCTCCTGAGGAGCGGAGATATCTATGCAAGGGTCACCTCAAGAGGTTCGCGTGACGTGAGCCATGACGATCAAGGCCAGGCGAGCGCCAGCGGGCGTAGGGTGACAGTTTCCTCTTTGGTGCTAAGTAAGCTGGTGCATGCGAGGAGTCCCGAGGCATTAGGCAAAGGTTCCCATATTGGTGCAACAAGAGCAAGGCCAGCAGGACGACAGGATGGAGGTCACCATGGAGCCCACGGCAGCGTCACCACCACAGCCTTTGGCAGGCGAAGACCACCTTTTGTCAGGATAACTTGTACTAGTTGTCCCCTTCAAAATTGGCCATTTTGGGATCCCTTCCTGCCTAAACATTTGGGAATAGGACCCGGGCCTCTACAAATAGGACTAGCCACCACCGTAGTCAGGGATAGGCTCATCTTGGATCGGATCCACTACACCAAGGCCATTTCACCAGCTCACCGAGCTCAAGAACACCCCTCCTTAGGAGGCTGTTTGAGGGAGTCCTGGATTAGGGGTCTCCGAACAACCGGATTATATCCTTTGGCCGGACTGTTCGACTATGAAGATACAAGATTGAAGACTTCGTCTTGTGTCCGGATGGGACTCTACTTGGCGTGGAAGGCAAGCTTAGGCAATACGGATATGCGTATCTCCTCCTTTGTAACCGACCTTGTGTAACCCTAGCCTCTTCGGTGTCTATATAAACCGGAGGGTTTTAGTCCGTAGGACAACATACAATCATACCATAGGCTAGCTTCTAGGGTTTAGCCTCTCTGATCTCATGGTAGATCTACTCTTGTACTACCCATATCATCAATATAATAAAGCAAGACATAGGGTTTTACCTCCATCAAGAGGGCCCGAACCTGGGTAAAACATCGTGTCCCCTGCCTCCTGTTACCATCCACCTTAGATGCACAGTTCGGGACCCCCTACCCGAGATCCGCTGGTTTTGACACCGACATTGGTGCTTTCATTGAGAGTTCCTCTGTGCCATCGCCAGAAGGAAGGATGTCTCGTCTCGTCTTTAAAGACGGTACTTCTGTCAGGGGAGCTTTGGCTGTCGTCCAAACTCTCCGGCTAGGCGGCCGACGATGACTTCTCGGGTCATCAAAAACAGCCTCCATGTCAAATCGGCACTCGCCGAACAGATGGATCCAATGGAGCTTGCCTCCTTAAACGAGCTCTTGGATCGCATTGCTGCCTTGGGAGTCGCTACGGACTATGATCGGATTGGGCTTAAACCCGACCAAAGGGAGATTAACTATCCACCGATCACCCATCATATTGCAGTGGTGGAGGAACAATGCGGCAACCTTTCCTGTATCTTGAGGACCAACGATGTCCGGATTCCCGAGCTCTCCGAGCTGGATGCCCGTTCGGGGGAGGACAACATCCAATCCCTGAACTTAGAGTCAGGCAGCGGACCAGGATTATCGGGTAACACCCTGGAACCGGAACTTCCAAAATTGGAAACTCCTCGGCCCCTGGATCCCAGATAGGGTAAGGGTTCGGATTCAATTCCACCCACCCACCCAAACATAAGCGATCTTTCCCACATCAGGCAAGAGTCCCAGGAAACAGTACATCACTATTGGGCCAGATTCCTCCTTGCGATGAACAAGGTTAAGGACTGTCGCGAGGAAGACGCAATCTCATTTTTCTGCAGTAATTGCACGGACAAGGGAATCCTTAACGCCATAAATCATCGTGAGATAACACGCTTCACTGATTTGGCGTCCATAGTACGAAAGTATTGTGCGATGGAAAGTGCCTGGAAAATCGATACAAACTTTTGGGATAATTCGGCCCTGAATACAAACCCAGTACGAAATAAAAGGGTGCATTACCACAATACACCCTGGTCAACTACCAAAAAGCAAAAACCCTCTACATGGCATGGAACCGTACTGAAGGGATGGCTCAACGGACCCTGCAAAATTCATAGCACAGCAGATACAGTACCAACGCACAGCCTTAGAGCATGTTGGATACTCCGGCAGGTGGCCAAGAGTGGTGAGGATCTTCTTATCCCAAATACCACAGAGCACCATCCCGTGGATAGCAATACGGTGTTAACAGTGTTCGAGACCTTTGCGTCAAATAATATGCGCAAGCGAACACTCCGTAGCATGGCCGAAATCTGCCATGTAGCAGCAATAAATCCATGGAGTGACACGGCTATTACCTTCAATGCCAGTGATGAACCTAAATTCCGAACAGCCCGAGCACCAGCCGCACTAGTCCTCAGTCCAATCATGGACGGCGGCAGTGGACTAAACCTCATCTATGAGGAAGCTCTTCAAAAGATGGAAATAGACTGGAACCACATCGAGCAAAGTAGCACAACCTTTAGAGGAATTATCCCCAGTCGGGAAGCACGCTGTGTTGGGAAAATCACACCAGATGTGGTATTCAGCACGCTGGACAATTACAGGTCCGAAGAAATTACATTCCAAGTGGCCCATTCAGCAGTGGCTATCACGCTCTTTTAGGATGGGAGGCGTTTACAATCTTCCAAGCCGTACCCCATTACGGGTACATGAAGCTTAAAATGCCCAGGCCCAACGGAATCATCACTCTCGCCAGTGATCCGGACACAACACTCCTCGCCGAAAACAAAGCAGCCGCATTGGCCCTCGAGGCATTATCTGAAGCCCTCTCGGCCAAGGAATTAACCATGCTATGCTCCACAATGGACAGGGACGACGTGATACTCGACAAGAGATCCAAGTCCACCTCTTTTAAACCAGTGGATGAAATAGTCAAATTCCAAGTCCAGCCAACGGACCCTACAAAAACAGCCTCCATCGGGGCACAGTTCAACCCCGCGGTGGACGCCGCACTACGAGAGTTCCTGCGCGAGAATTGGGACATATTCGCCTGGCATCCCTCAGATATGCCAGGAATCCCATGCAGGCTGGCCGAGCATAGCCTCAATATCCTAAAGGGATTTAAGCCGGTCAAGCAAGCTCTTCGGCGTTTCTCCGAACCTAAGAGACATGCCATGGGAGAAGAACTAGCCAAGTTATTGGAGGTCGGATTCATCAGAGAAATAAAACATCTGGACTGGCTAGCAAACCAGGTGATGGTACCATAGAAGGACAAATCCTGGCGCCTTTGTGTCGATTTCAAAGACCTCAATAAAGCTTGCCCATAGGATCCCTTCCCCCTCCCGCGCATCGATTAAATCATTGATGCTATCGTAGGACATGAGTCATTGTGTTTCCTCGACGCATACTCTGGTTTCCACCAAATCAAGATGTCGCAGTCCGACCAAGCCGCAACGACATTCATCACACCATACGGTCCCTTCTGTTTCAACACAATGCCTTTTGGGCTCAAAAACGCCGGCGCAACATATCATCGCATGATTCAGACATGTCTGGAGAAACAAATCGGCAAAACAGTAGAGGCATGCGTAGACGATGTGGTCGTCAAAACCAAGCACGTCGACTCTTTGATAGATGACTTGAGGCTCACATTCGACAACCTTCGAACATATGACATCAAGCTCAATCAGGAAAAATGCGTTTTCGGCGTACCAGCTGGAAAGCTCTTGGGATTCATTGTCTCCAGTAGAGGTATTGAAGATAATCCGCCCAAAATCCGAGCTTTGTCACAGTTGGCTACCCCAACAGACCTCAAACAAATCCAGAAGTTAACTGGATGCGTGGCGGCTCTAAGCCGCTTTATCTCCCACTTAGGAGAAAAAGCTTTACCCCTTTATTGCCTCATTCGGCACATCGAACACTTCGAGTGGACGGACGCGGCCACAGCCGGATTGGAAGAAATAAAGGCCATTTTGGCAACCAACCCAATCCTGGCCGCGCCAAACATCGGCGAACAAATGATGTTGTACATTGCGGCAACTCATCAAGTTGTAAGCGCGGTGCTCGTTGTCGAAGTGAAGCGGACGGACACAAATTCCCCTTTCAAAAGCCGGTATACTATGTATCCACTGTCCTCACTCCATGCAAATCACGGTACCCGCATTACCAAAAGATAGCATACGCGGTATTCATGGCATCGAGGAAACTGCGATACTACTTTCAAGAGTGTTCGATTACAGTAGCCTCGGAAGTGCCACTTAATGATATTATAAACAACCGCGACGCGACGGGCCGGATTGCCAAATGGGCCATTGAGCTCCTCCCATTTGACATAACATACAGACCTCGACGAGCCATTAAATCGCAAGTATTGGCCGACTTCGTCGCCGAATGGACGGAGGCCGAACTCCCTAAAGAGTACGATGCATACTCCAATTGGATCATGCACTTCGATGGTTCTAAAATGATGGCCGGTCTAGGGGCTGGCATTGTCCTGACGTCCCCAACCGAATATACCGTTCGGTACATACTGCAAATACTGTATACAGACTCCAACAACGCAGCCGAATACGAAGCTCTATTGCATGGTCTTCGGATGGCAGTCTCCATGGGCATTCAACGCCTGGAGGTGCGTGGGGATTCAAACCTCGCAATATCGCAAATAAACAGAGACTTTGACACCAAGTATCCAAAAATGGCGGCCTGTCGAAACTCCGTCCTAAAAATGTCAGCTCGGTTCGAGGGGCTTGAATTTCACCATGTGGCTTGGGAAAACAATCAGGTGGCGAATATCCTCGCCCGCATCGGCGCAAAACGCGATGCGGTCCCCCCTACATACTTTTGGAAAGGTTGTTCAAGCCATCCGTAGTATGGGAAGGGAACACCGGCAATAACAGTCCGGACCCGACCAAAATACACGATACCGAACTCTCTGACACAATCGGAGGCTCCGCCACCGAAATAACACCTTCAGCCCACGAAATAATGACCATTATTGCCCCATGGACAGAACCATTCCTGGCCTACCTAACTAGACAGAAACTTCCGGAGGACCAAAATGAGGCACGCTGCATAGTGCGGCGATCCAAGGCCTACAGGGTCCATGAGGGAGAGTTGTACAAAAAAGCACTACCGGAGTCCTTCAAAGGTGCATCTCCGAAGAGGAAGGGCGAAATCTTTTGGCAGAAATTCATGCCGAACTCAGTGGTCATCATGATGCAGCCCGGGCTCTTGTAAGCAAAGCCTTTCGTACAGGATTCTATTGGCCAACGGCCCGGGCAGATGCACAGGACATGGTCCAACGTTGCGCCCGTTGCTAGCTCTTTGCAAATCAAAGCCACATGCCACCCACCGCCCTCCAAACAATCCCCATTACATGGCCCTTTGCTGTCTAGGGGCTTGACATGGTTGGACCCCTTAAAGGGGGAACCCACAAGAAAAAATACTTATTGGTCATGGTGGATAAATTCACCAAATGGATAGAGGCCAAACCGGTTAAAACAGCCGAATCCGGACCGGCGATAGATTTCATATCTGGGGTTGTACACCGTTATGGCGTCCCCCACAGCATTATCATTGATAATGGCACGAACTTCATGGCCGATGAGGTAAAACTCTAGTGCAGCAAAATGGGCATCAAGCTCGATTATGCCCCAGTCTATCACCCACAAACCAACGGTCAAGTCGAGCGAGCAAACGGTCTTATAATGAGCGGCATTAATCCCAGATTAGTGCGCTCCTTAATGGAGTCAAACACGCACTGCGTAGAGGAGCTCGACTCCATACTCTGGGGCTGCGGACCACGCCGAATTGTAGTACTGGATATACACCCTTATTTATGGTGTACGGCGCAGAGGCAGTCTTGCCCTGCGACATAATTCATGACTCACCTAGAGTGCGCATGTACGAAGAAAGAGAAGCCGAGCTCGATCGGCAGGATAGTCTGGACACCTTGGAGGAGGAGCGCGATGTAGACAAAGCCCATTCCGCATTTTATCAGCAACAGGCTCGCAGATACCAAAGTAGAGAAGTACGGGCCAAAACTTATAACATTGGCGAACTAGTTCTCCGCCTGCCGGATAAGAAAAAGAACAAGCTCGAGCCCGAATGGGAAGGTCCCTTCATTATTGACCAAGTTCTGACCGGTGGAGCATACCGACCGCGGGATGCATCGACTAGTCGACTCGAGCCGAACCCATGGAACGCGGCCAGGCTCCGAAGATTCTACGCCTAGCACCGGACTCTATGTTAGTCCCCTCCCTTTGTCCATTTTTCGCATATACATTATCTGTCTTGTTTTCCTTTCTTTCTTTCTTTTCTTATTCCTCTGGGCCTTCAAGGGTCACCCTGTGCCTCGCTTGCACATTACAGATGCGCTAGCCGCACTCTTCATACCTGGGGGCTTCTTTCACAGAAGCTTAAATTATTTATCCGGGCTTCATGCCCAACACATGTGTTATACTTCCGCATGTACCTTTTTCACCAATATATGCATCGATATGAATTAAGTTTTGGCCAAGCTGGGTTGCCTGGCTCTTGTATTTATGCCCTACGTTCCTGTTAATTTGGCTAGGGCATAAGGGGAGCACCTCTACGATTTTTACTGCCGGGTCAGCCGGATGTGTACCTCAGACTGGGTGAAGCCGAAAGCTAGCATTCTTAAGGGAATATTCGGTCGGTGAACAAAAGATGATTTTTATTTTTCATATCTGCCCCCAGATGTTTTTCCTGTGTTTCCTATCACAGTCCAGACATGCACATAAGGGCATGCTTACCCAGGGAAAGGAACCCTTAACGGAACTATTCTCCCTGGAAGATGTTTCTTACTACCCATGTAATATAACATAACTAGTTGGGAACTTGTCTGATAAAGCACTAATGACCCCTACGCCTGGTCTCCACGCATACCCCGGTTCTTATATAACTGAGCGGGTATTCGGATACACTCCGGACTATTGGGCCCAGAGGCCGAAGCGAAAAGGCCCGCAACGACAAATGATCTACAATCCGGCTAGAAGGCATTATACATGTCATTTTAATTACATAGTCATGCAGACTGACTAAATTCTTCTTCTATACCATCCAACAGGCGGTCTAGCTTACAATCCTGTTGGGAATACTTTGCGGCTAATTCTACTTGCCCATAAACTAAGCTAACGGGGATCTCTTTTCTGTCGGGCCCCACAAGTCCGACCTCGGCCATGTGATTTGGGTCTGCTTTGGTATACCGCATCTTCACCATGGCCCAGGCTTCTCTGGCACCCTGTCGGCAGGCAGATATCTTCCATAATCGGAAGCGCCGCCGTGCTCCTTCGAGCTTCTCCGCAAGCTCTACAACGCCCTCTGGCAGGGAGACGGACGGCCACAAGGTCTGGGCAACACACTGCATCACCTACCGAACTTGTTCGTGCAGATGTGACAGCTCGGACAGAAGATCACCCGCAGACCTGGGCATTTCCTCCGCGGGACGACCCTTCAGCATACCTACAGACATAATGATGTTAGTCGGCTTCTTCGCCGAATACCTTTAAAAGGATTCGTTCAAGCACTTACAGAAAATGCCGCGCCGAAGCCTCTTATTCTCCTTCCCGGAGTCTGCAAGCTGGCCCCGAACGTCTTTTAGTTCCACGTTCAGCTTTATATTGGAATCTTGGACATTGTTTTTCTCCCGCCTAACCTCAGTCAGCACGCATTTGCCAGCCTCTAGCTGCCGCATTACATGCTGGCCCTCCAGATTTTCTCCGGATTCATCTGCAAAATCTATTGTTAGATCCGCAGCCACGCCGCACACTATATGGTAACCATCATTATTTAAAATGTTACCAGCGGGAGGCTTTTTCTGTTCCTGCAATACGGCAACAGCGGCCTGCAGTTGGATCTTGCATTCCTCCAGCTCCTGGGACAACCTAGTATTCTTCTATGTAAGAACCTGCACAATAACGATGATCCTTAAATCAGTTCTGCTATCAGGGGCTACTGATACATATTAATCGTCAGATTCACTCACCCGTACATCCTTTACATACTGATCCGTAGCTCTGGCTAGACCATCTTGAGCGGCACGGAGGTATGCCTCTCCAGAATTGAAGGCATCAAACGCCTCGGTGAGAAACAAGCGTCACGGAGTACGGCCCGGCGGCGCCTATGATTCATGGAGCTTTCCACTTCTGAGTTTGTAGCGGATAATCTATCCGCATCCTCTGTAGGGGGATTATTCGGCGCCTGCCCCATATCGGCTTCTGCCTCCATGTCTGGTCCTAGCGCCCGACTGGTGGAAGCGTGATCGGCAACATCGCCGGACATATTCCGGCGAGCATTTTTTATATTAAAGAAACACGAGCGTCGTTACATTTCGAGAAAGACGACAACCACGGAGCGGGGTTTGTTATACCTTTGCGCCGGCGTCTCCGTCCGGACCGCCTTCCTTTTTGGCCTACTCGGCCTCGGTGCCTCCTGTTGGTGCGTTGCTGCGGGTTCGGCAAGGCGTCCCGAATGCCTTCCCTGTAAAGATGCCATGTGTGAATGGTTGGTGAAGTGCCTAAAAGGGGATCCTAGTTTTGGAGTTGGGATTTTTGGTTTTCCTTACTTGTGATGCAGGGAGCAGTCCGGGATAGTCGGCCGTAATGGCCACCATGGCATCGTCGCAGCTTAACTGCTAGAACTGCCGGTCCATCAGCTCCACAAATATAACCGAATCTTCTTCAAGTCCGGAGTCGAGGGCCCGGTCAGGGTCCTCTAGTTGTGGAGAAGGGTTGCTGACCTCCTTTATGGCTTTTCGCAGTTCCTGCCACAAAGTGGCAAGGTGAATACTTACGACAAAGAGTGCGGGAAAAATGGGAGTAAGGGGATATAGCTTACCCAGCTTGGAGGATTGTACAGCGAGAATCCATCCCGTGGATTGATGCAGGAGAACTCCTCCTCTCCCTTGAACAATTCGGACAGAATTTTGGCTAATGCGGCAGCATCGCCCGGACCCTTACGCCCGTAGCGAGTGGCATCATCCACCCCGTTGAAACACCACAAGGGGTGCCCACGGTATTGAAGTGGTTGCACTCCCCGCATTATGCAAATCGACATAACTTAGGTTATTGTCAATCCTGACTGAGCCAGTACCTTAATCCAGTTCCTCAGGTAGAGGACTTCTCTGTCGTCTTCCACCTGGTGGCTCCGTGGGCGCCAACTTCGGCGCTTCTTCAATGGAGCATTGTTGAACTCAGGAAGACCCCGTCGAACAGGGTCCGGAAGGGGAACGTCCTCCATATAAAACCATTCTGAAGGCCAGTCTTTGGATGGCTTCTTCGGGGTACCGGACAGGTATCCGATATCAGCGATGCGCCATACTTCGGCTCCGCCCACTTGATAAAGTGATTCCCTCTGTGTGCGAGGGACGAGGCAAAATAGCCTTTTCCACAGCTCGAAGTGAGCCTCGCATCCCAGGAACAACTCGCAGAGAGCAACGTAGCTAGCGATATGTAGAATGGAGGCAGGGGTGAAATTGTGTAATTGGAGTCCGTAGAACTCCAGGAGCCCGCGGAGGAACGGATGAATTAGAAATCCGAGTCCCCTTAGTAAGTAAGGAACAAGGCAGACCCGTTCCCCCATGGAGGGAAAGGGAAAGTTCTCCGCTTGCTCTCCGCCATTGTAGGTGGCAAGCCCGGCTCGAACGGGCACCATATATGCCGGAGGGAGAAATCCCTTGGTCTGCAGTTCGACAAATCGACTGTGTGGGACTGAACACCTCTCCCAATCACCAAGCTTAGGGCTACAGAGGCGGGAGGAGGAGCTGCGGACGTCGGCCATGCTGGAATGGATCTTTCCGAAACACGCTCTGATGGATTCTCGCTGAGGGGAGGATGGTGTAGATCGGATCTAAGAATCCCTATCCCTTTAATAGACAATTTATCTATCTGGCTAGGGGGCGAATGTAAAAAATGCCCTGGCGCCTCGTATTCATTTGACGCGTGGGAGATAGCCCTTATTTGGCACAAAAGCCAAGAGGTTCAACATTTATGGAGCCGGACACTACTTATGCACACTTGAAGATCAGAGAAGAACCCGCCTTGCAATGCCGAATACAACACTACACGTCGGACTCATCGTCATGCAAGCCTGGTTCGGAGGCTACTGAGGGAGTCCTAGATTAGGGGGTCTCCGGACAGCTGGATTATATCCTTTGGCCGGACTGTTGGACTATGAAGATACAAGATTGAAGACTTTGTCTCGTGTCTGGATGGGACTCTACTTGGCGTGGAAGGCAAGCTTAGGCAATACGGATATGTATATCTCCTCCTTTGTAACCGACCTTGTGTAACCCTAGCCTCTCCGGTGTCTATATAAACCGGAGGGTTTTAGTCCGTAGGACAACATACAATCATACCATAGGCTAGCTTCTAGGGTTTAGCCTCTCCAATCTCGTGGTAGATCAACTCTTGTAATATCCATATCATCAAGAATAAATCAAGTAGAATGTAGGGTTTTACCTCCATCAAGAGGGCCCGAACCTAGCTAAAACATCGTGTCCCATGCCTCCTGTTACCATCCACCTTAGACGCACAGTTGGGGACCCCCTACCCGAGATCCACCGGTTTTGACACCGACACTGTTCTTCCGTTGTACTAGTTCATCCTCAGCCTACAAGGCAATCCAATAGACCACACTGGAGTAGGGTATTACACCACAACGGTGGCCCGAACCAGTATAAACTCTCATGTCACTTGTTCCTTGGGTTCGGCAAGCTAGGCCTAGAGATCGTTGCGAGAGTGAGCATGAGAGAGAGAAATCTTCATGCACACCCCAGTGTTTGAACCACAAGGGTTTTGCCGAAAGCCACGATCTGACATTTGGCGCGCCAGGTAGGGGTGCGCTAAAGCCTCACTTCCGTCAGCTGATCCGCCAACACCCCGTGGCCTCGATGTCCGATGACCCAAGGACCAACGCCGACCATTGGGATACTTGGCCCGTCAGGGCGGCACCGTCCGCCCAGGGAGACCTCAACTCTGCACTCCAAGCGGCCCGCACACCACCGAACGCCGCGGGACTCGGGCGGCACGGACCGACGCCTTCCACCTAAACACCGTGGCGTGCGCGGGCCGCCGCAAGATCCTCAAGTTACGCAGCGGCGATTGCGCCGCACACCCGACGGGAACAAGGGAACATGCGAGCCACGCTCGTGGTGGCGCGGGAGCTACTGCGGTGTCGGCTGATGGAGAGTGGCTGCGATGCATTGCTGGAGTGCATTGCTGAGCTATTGGACGCTGCATCCAGGGATACGCCACCTTTCTGCTCCCTACTTACATCTCAAGTTGTGGCCAGATCACACGGCAGGCCTTGTCGCGCCCGTGTGCTCCCAAGTGCACCAGGAGGGCTCGCCAGCGCTAGCACGGCCAATGGTGCCGGACATCCGGCCGTGCCTTTGCCTCCCTCGGGTGGCGTAGGTGTGGGCGTTGCTCCTCACGGTCCCAATGGGGCGCCACCCTATAGTAACCAGGGGGCGCGCTGGGCCCGGCGTCGTGGGGCACAAGGAATCTCGGTGGAGGATCTGGAGAGGCAGCTTAGGAAGCCTATGTGCCCTGCATGGTGGATTGAGAGTACACTCCAGAGGATGACCCCTGTACGTTCCTCAAGCCAGGCTGGGAAGAAGAGATGCTGGAAGTCAAGGCCTTCCATGAACTGCCCTGGAGCCTCGCCGACCCCGCCAATAACAACAACCACAGGGTACCATTGATATCTCAGGAGCAGTCTTACGCTAACCATGGGTTGCAGGTGGACCAGGCCGTGGCGGAGGACAGCGACCCAGCAACACACTGGGGGCAGCACGGGAGGGGTCAGGAGCAAGGCCCTCCCTCATATCGCGCGAGGCAAGGCATCACCCGGAGGGTGGTCCTCTGCCGGGGAGGCGCCGGTGAGCCCTCCCCCCGGCAGAGGGCCCATGGTTGCCGAGGGCACCGCTAGCGTCCCCTTTGCCCCTTGGCATCGTCCTGGTTTCCGGACGCCCCAACGGTGGTCGAGGGTGGCGCAAGGCGAGGCCCTCGTCTAGTGATATGAAGCAAGGCTCATGCCTGTGAAGGTCTCCGCCCGTGACACTCTCACTTAATAATGAGTGGGGTTGTACATGCCCCGGAGTCTCTGGAGAGCCGCCCTCGGGCCTCGGGGGTTCCCGCCCATGTCCATGTGGAAGCACCATGCTCAGCGCTGGCCGTCGACACTGTCCCCCAATGACTATGCTCACGGCCAGTGAAAGCACTTAGCTCCGCGCTGGTGAGAAGACAAGAAGACAAGCTAGGTGCCGGACGCGGCCATTTTCTTTCAACCCCTTTTCTGTAGCTCGATTTGCCGCCTTTTGGATTTGAACTTAAAGTTGTATTTTCATTGGCAAGCATGGGGGGGGGCATATTTTCTCGTTCATGTTGATTTCTTGAGTTTTCTGGCTCTGTGCCTTGTTTCGAGGCCCGCGCATGCTGCCCCTCCCTTATGAGCACCTCGCAAGAGGGGATGGGCATGGCATGCGCGCGCATCTCGCCATGATCTAATGCTCGTTTCTCGCGAGGCCCTCTCGGGCGGACTAGTAGGCTCCTCAGAAGCTCGAAACCTCACAAGCCCACGGAGGACTCCCCTCGGGAGAAATGCACATCGACAACTACCAGACCAGTCTGAGGCCTGCCTAGACTAAGGTAAGTTACTGCAGCAAGCTCGCGGAAGAATTTGAGAACTCATAAAAGCACGCCTTAAGTCTGGCTCAGGGAATAAAACAATAGTCTCATTACTTGAGGGGCTCCCCTCCCCAAAATGCTCTTACATCTTGAAGGGTCGTGCCCAAGCTTTTGCGTGCAGGTTCAAAACCAGGAGCACGAGCTCAATCGGACATGTCGCTCGTAGCATCTTCCGGATCGCTCCTGGACATGCTGCTGGCGTCATCGCCAGCCTCGTCTTCACCATCATCGACCATGTTGCGTTCATCCGCCACGACCACCACTGCGACGTCTTCGGAAGCGAAGGCCCTGACTAGAGCATCCACGTTATCATTCACCCAGCATGCCAGGTTGCCTCAGATAGCTCTGGGCACCGGGGCGATGGCGGCGTCGAAATCGAAGTTGGGGTCAACATTCTGAAGATGGCTGAAGACACGGGAGAACGCGCGTCCAAGGAGGCCCCGGCTCTTTTCCTCGACAAGCTAGCGAGCCCTCTCGGCCCGGTCCTCCAGGCGCGTCACAACGTCGGTGAAGAAGCGAAGATGGCTCGCATAGTACTCTGCGTGGGGGTGAGGGGCATGTTCATCGCAGATGGCACCCAGCGCCTGGTTGGCCCTCACCCTAAGGGCCCAGAGCATGGGAGTATGCTCGCGCAGTAACGTCTGCCGGCGGAGCGCTTCCTCCTTGCTTTGCTGTGCGAGGGATTTAGCATCAGCAACCTGCTGCTGGAGCGGGAGCAGTTCGGCGCGGGAGGAGGCCAGCTTGGCCTAGATGGAGATCAGGGCCGCTACGGCGGCCTTCTCACGCCGCTCCGCTTCGTCCAGCCTTGACCTGAGGGCGGTGGTTCTGCCCTCGGCTTCCACAAGCTTCAGCTTCAGGTCGTGCCTGTTGGCAAGATCTGCTCGAGCCTCTGCCACCCTACGATCGATCTCCTCCTGGATCCTGGCTTCGCACACGCTGGCGGCATCCTCCGCTTGGGCAACCTGGCGCTCCCTCGTCTCCAGCCATTCGAGCTCGAGGTCGTGCTCTGTGGCCTCCAGCATCAGCGCCTCCTCGTGCTTCAAGATCTCCTCCTCGTCGGAAGGCGTCCCCTTCATCGACGCCAAAGCAGCCCTTCACGTTTCTCCACGACCGTGTGGCGGTGTTCAGCCTCCCTGGTATCCTCCAAGGCTCGGGCCCTGGCCTCGTGCGAGGTGGCAAGGTATGCCTCGGCCTTCGCATTGGTGCGCTCGCGCTGGAGACGCCCAAAGTCGATGGCCATCTTCAGCTGATGCCATTCATCCGCCAGCCGAAGGCCTTCGGTTTCAAGGCAGGTGTCAACATCCACAAGCTCTTCTCCGAGCTGGCTCAGCGTGCTCATCGCCTCCCGGAAGAGCTCATGGTGGACTGCTCCGCGCTCGCGTGCAAGCTCGAACGTGCGGCCGAGCCCGTCCTCCACGCCAAGATGTGTTGAAGAAGTTCGAAGCGGCTCGCTCGCTCCCGGAAGGGGGCTGGAGGCCGCACCTTTTCGGCTACCCTCCGGACCTCGGCGGAGGGCCGGTGGGGCGGGGCCTGTCACTCAGAGCTTAGGCCAGGGCCGAGGTCCGCTAGCTGTGGGAAAGCACGATTGGTGGGGCCCTTGGCACACTCCCCACACCACTGGCCGAACCGCGAAGGAGGGATGACAAGAGCGCGGGGCCAAGACGCCAGGCGGGCGTGTCCGCCTTCTCAACAGGCCTTGCACCGTGCGTGGCGGGTCGACTGGAGGTACTCAGGGTCAGCAGAGAGCCCGAAGCAGGCGAGGGTTGCTTCTCGGGAGACTTCATCACCCTGGCGGAAGGGGTCCTGAAGAACTATGGTCAGGAGGAGAAGCGGCGCACAAGAAATTGCAAAGATAAGATACTCACTCATCAATAGCAATGTACTTCCTTTGCTTCAATGGTTGGAAGGCCTGACCACTGCAGCTTGGAGACCCCTTCCTCTTGCGGAGCGCTTAGAAGTTCGGCCGGAGCCGGCTGAAGCCCTGGGCATGGTCACCAAGGCCGCGCGCGGATGGTGTGACTCCTGATGAGGCGACCCCAGGGGTGCTGGACCGCGCGGAGACCTCGGTACCCGCCTCGTGGCGGTTCACCGGGGCCTCTGGGGCTTCAGCCTCAGGAGTATCTGTCTGCGCCGTCCCTCCGTCCGCTTCCTCGGGATTGAAGGAAATATGCCCTAGAGGCAATAATAAAGTTATTATTTATTTCCTTACTTCATGATAAATGTTTATTATTCATGCTAGAATTGTATTAACTGGAAACATAATACATGTGTGAATACATAGACCAACAGAGTGTCACTAGTATGCCTCTACTTGACTAGCTCATTAATCAAAGATGGTTATGTTTCCTAACCATGAACAAGGAGTTGTTATTTGATTAACGAGGTCACATCATTAGCAGAATGATCTGATTGACATGACCCATTCCATTAGCTTAGCACCCGATCGTTTAGTATGTTGCTATTGCTTTCTTCATGACTTATACATGTTCCTATAACTATGAGATTATGCAACTCCCGTTTACCGGAGGAACACTTTGGGTACTACCAAACATCACAACGTAACTGGGTGATTATAAAGGAGTACTACAGGTGTCTCCAATGGTAGATGTTGGGTTGGCGTATTTCGAGATTAGGATTTGTCACTCCGATTGTCGGAGAGGTATCTCTGGGCCCTCTCGGTAATACACATCACATAAGCCTTGCAAGCACTGCAACTAATATGTTAGTTGTGAGATGATATATTACGGAACGAGTAAAGAGACTTGCCAGTAACGAGATTGAACTAGGTATTGGATACCGACGATCGAATCTCGGGCAAGTAACATACCGATGACAAAGGGAACAACGTATGTTGTTATGCGGTCTGACCGATAAAGATCTTCGTAGAATATGTAGGAGCCAATATGGGCATCCAGGTCCCGCTATTGGTTATTGACCGGAGACGTGTCTCGGTCATGTCTACATTGTTCTCGAACCGTAGGGTCCGCACGCTTAACGTTACGATGACAGTTATTATGAGTTTATGCATTTTGATGTACCGAAGGTTGTTCGGAGTCCCGGATGAGATCACGGACATGACGAGGAGTCTCGAAATGGTCGAGACGTAAAGATTGATATATTGGAAGCCTATGTTTGGACATCGGAAGTGTTCCGGGTGAAATCGGGATTTTACCGGAATACCGGGAGGGTTACCGGAACCCCCCGGGAGGCAAATGGGCCTATTGGGCTTTAGTGGAAAAGAGAGAAGAGGCAGCCCACTCCTAGCCGGCGCCCCCCCCTTCCCCAAGTCCTATTAGGACTAGGAAAGGTGGGCCGGCCCCCTCTCTCTCTTTCCCTCTCCCTTTTTCCCAAGGAGTCCTAGTTGGAATAGGATTGGAGGGGGGAGTCCTACTCCCGGTGGGAGTAGGACTCCTCCTGCGCCTACACCTCCTTGGCCGGCCAGCCCTCCTCCCTCCAACCTTTATATACGGAGGCAGGGGCACCCCATAGACACACAAGTTGATCCTTGAGATCATTCCTTAGCCGTGTGCGGTGCCCCCTGCCACCAAATTCCACCTCGATCATACCGTTACAGTGCTTAGGCGAAGCCCTGCGTCGGTGGTACATCAAGATCGTCACCACGCCGTCGTGCTGACGGAACTCTTCCTCGACGCTTTGCTGGATCGGAGCCCGAGGAACGTCATCGAGCTGAACGTGTGCCAAGAACTCGGAGGTGCCGGAGTAACGGTGCTTGGATCGGTCGGATCGGGAAGAAGACGTACGACTACTTCCTCTACGTTGTGTGATCGCTTCCGCAGTCGGTCTGCGTTGGTATGTAGACAACACTCTCCCCTCTCGTTGCTGTGCATCACCATGATCTTGCGTGTGCGTAGGAAAATTTTCGAAATTACTGCGTTCCCCAACAGTGGCATCCGAGCCTGGTTTTATGGTTTGATGTTATATGCACGAGTAGAACACAAGTGAGTTGTGGGCGATACAAGTCATACTGCCTACCAGCATGTCATACTTTGGTTCGGCGGTATTGTTGGACGAGACGATCCGGACCAACCTTACGCGTACTCTTACGCGAGACCGGTTCCCTCGACGTGCTTTGCACACAGATGGCTTGCGGAAGACTGTCTCTCCAACTTTAGTTGAACCAAGTGTGACTACGCCCGGTCCTTGAGAAGGTTAAAACGGAGTCTATTTGACGAACTATCGTTGTGGTTTTGATGCGTAGGTGAGATGAGTTCTTACTTAAGCCCGTAGCAGCCACGTAAAACTTGCAACAACAAAGTAGAGGACGTCTAACTTGTTTTTGCAGGGTATGTTGTGATGTGATATGGTCAAGGCATGATGCTGATTTTATTGTATGAGATGATCATGTTTTGTAACCGAGTTATCGGCAACTGGCAGGAGCCATATGGTTGTCGCTTTATTGTATGCAATGCAATCGCGATGTAATGCTTTAGTTTATTACTAAACGGTAGTGATAGCCGTGGAAGCATAAGATTGGCGAGACGACAACGTTGCTACGATGGAGATCAAGGTGACGCGCCGGTGACGATGGTGATCATGACGGTGCTTCGGAGATGAAGATCACAAGCACAAGATGATGATGGCCATATCATATCACTTATATTGATTGCATGTGATGTTTATCCTTTTATGCATCTTATCTTGCTTTGATTGACGGTAGCATTATAAGATGATCTCTCACTAAATTATCAAGAAGTGTTCTCCCTGAGTATGCACCGTTGCAAAAGTTCTTCGTGCTGAGACACCACGTGATGATCGGGTGTGATAGGCTCTACGTTCAAATACAACGGGTGCAAAACAGTTGCACACGCGGAATACTCAGGTTATACTTGACGAGCTATGCATATAAGATATGACCTCGGAACACGGAGACCGAAAGGTCGAGCGTGAATCATATAGTAGATATGATCAACATATTGATGTTCACCAATGAAAACTACTCCATCTCACGTGATGATCGGTTATGGTTTAGTTGATTTGGATCACGTGATCACTTAGAGGATTAGAGGGATGTCTATCTAAGTGGGAGTTCTTAAGTAAATTAACTGAACTTAAAATTTATCATGAACTTAGTACCTGATAGTATCTTGCTTGTCTATGTTGATTGTAGATAGATGGCTCGTGCTGTTGTTCCGTTGAATTTTAATGCGTTCCTTGAGAAAGCTAAGTTGAAAGATGATGGTAGCAATTACACGGACTGGGTCCGTAACCTGAGGATTATCCTCATTGCTGCACAGAAGAATTACGTCCTGGAAGCACCGCTGAGTGCCAGGCCTGCTGCAAGAGCAACGCCAGAAGTTATGAACGTCTGGCAGAGCAAAGCTGATGACTACTCAATAGTTCAGTGTGCCATGCTTTACGGCTTAGAACCGGGACTTCAACGACGTTTTGAACGTCATGGAGCATATGAGATGTTCCAGGAGTTGAAGTTAATATTTCAAGCAAATGCCCGGATTGAGAGATATGAAGTCTCCAATAAGTTCTATAGCTGCAAGATGGAGGAGAACAGTTCTGTCAGTGAGCATATACTCAAAATGTCTGGGTATAATAATCACTTGATTCAATTGGGAGTTACACTTCCGGATGATTGCGTCATTGACAGAATTCTCCAATCACTGCCACCAAGCTACAAGAGCTTTGTGATGAACTATAATATGCAAGGGATGAACAAGACTATTCCCGAGCTCTTCGCGATGCTGAAAGCTGCGGAGGTAGAAATCAAAAAGGAGCATCAAGTGTTGATGGTTAACAAAACCACTAGTTTCAAGAAAAAGGGCAAAGGGAAGAAGAAAGGGAACTTCAAGAAGAACGGCAAGCAAGTTGCTGCTCAAGAGAAGAAACCCAAGTCTGGACCTAAGCCTGAAACTGAGTGCTTCTACTGCAAGCAGACTGGTCACTGGAAGCGGAACTGCCCCAAGTATTTGGCGGATAAGAAGGATGGCAAGGTGAACAAAGGTATATGTGATATACATGTTATTGATGTGTACCTTACTAATGCTCGCAGTAGCACCTGGGTATTTGATACTGGTTCTGTTGCTAATATTTGCAACTCGAAACAGGGACTACAGAATAAGCGGACACTAGCAAAGGACGAGGTGACGATGCGCGTGGGAAACGGTTCCAAAGTCGATGTGATCGCGGTCGGCACGCTACCTCTACATCTACCTTCGGGATTAATATTAGACCTAAATAATTGTTATTTGGTGCCAGCGTTAAGCATGAACATTATATCTGGATCTTGTTTGATGCGAGACGGTTATTCATTTAAATCAGAGAATAATGGTTGTTCTATTTATATGAGTAATATCTTTTATGGTCATGCACCCTTGAAAAGTGGTCTATTCTTATTGAATCTCGATAGTAGTAATACACATATTCATAATGTTGAAACCAAAAGATGCAGAGTTGATAATAATAGTGCAACTTATTTGTGGCACTGCCGTTTAGGTCATATCGGTGTAAAGCGCATGAAGAAACTCCATACTGATGGGCTTTTGGAACCACTTGATTATGAATCACTTGGTACTTGCGAACCGTGCCTCATGGGCAAGATGACTAAAACACCGTTCTCCGGTACTATGGAGAGAGCAACAGATTTATTGGAAATCATACATACCGATGTATGTGGTCCGATGAATATTGAGGCTCGTGGCGGATATCGTTATTTTCTCACCTTCACAGATGATTTAAGCAGATATGGGTATATCTACTTAATGAAACATAAGTCTGAAACATTTGAAAAGTTCAAGGAATTTCAGAGTGAAGTTGAAAATCATCGTAACAAGAAAATAAAGTTTCTACGATCTGATCGTGGAGGAGAATATTTGAGTTACGAGTTTGGTGTACATTTGAAAAATTGTGGAATAGTTTCCCAACTCACGCCACCCGGAACACCACAACGTAATGGTGTGTCCGAACGTCGTAATCGTACTTTACTAGATATGGTGCGATCTATGATGTCTCTTACTGATTTACCGCTATCTTTTTGGGGTTATGCTTTAGAGACGGCCGCATTCACGTTAAATAGGGCACCATCTAAATCCGTTGAGACGACACCTTTTGAACTATGGTTTGGCAAGAAACCAAAGTTGTCGTTTCTTAAAGTTTGGGGCTGCGATGCTTATGTGAAAAAACTTCAACCTGATAAGCTCGAACCTAAATCGGAGAAGTGTGTCTTCATAGGATATCCAAAGGAAACTATTGGATACACCTTCTATCACAGATCCGAAGGCAAGACTTTTGTTGCTAAATTCGGAAACTTTCTTGAGAAGGAGTTTCTCTCGAAAGAAGTGAGTGGGAGGAAAGTAGAACTTGACGAGGTAACTATACCTACTCCGTTATTGGGAAATAGTACATCACAGAGAACTGTTTCTGTGAGAACTACACCAATAAGAGAGGAAGTTAATGATGATGATCATGAAACTTTAGATCAAGATACTACTGTACCTCGTAGATCAACCAGAGTAAGATCCGCACCAGAGTGGTACGGTAATCCTGTTCTGGAAGTCATGCTACTAGATCATGATGAACCTACGAACTATGAAGAAGCGATGGTGAGCCCAGATTCCGCAAAGTGGCTTGAAGCCATGAAATCTGAGATGGGATCCATGTATGAGAACAAAGTATGGACTTTGGTTGACTTGCCCGATGATCGGCAAGCAATTGAGAATAAATGGATCTTTAAGAAAAAGACTGACGCTGATGGTAATGTTACTATCTACAAAGCTCGACTTGTCGCAAAAGGTTTTCGACAAGTTCAAGGAGTTGACTACAATGAGACTTTCTCACCCGTAGCGATGCTTAAGTCTGTCAGAATCATGTTAGCAATTGCCGCATTTTATGATTATGAAATTTGGCAAATGGATGTAAAAACCGCATTCCTGAATGGATTTCTGGAAGAAGAGTTGTATATGATGCAACCCGAAGGTTTTATCGATCCAAAAGGAGCTAACAAAGTGTGCAAACTCCAGCGATCCATTTATGGACTGGTGCAAGCATCTTGGAGTTGGAATAAACGCTTTGATAGTGTGATCAAAGCATTTGGGTTTATACAGACTTTTGGAGAAGCCTGTATTTACAAGAAAGTGAGTGGGAGCTCTGTAGCATTTCTGATATTATATGTGGATGACATATTACTCATTGGAAATGATATAGAATTTCTGGATAGCATAAAGGGATACTTGAATAAAAGTTTTTCGATGAAAGACCTCGGGGAAGCTGCTTACATATTAGGCATAAAAATCTATAGAGATAGATCAAAACGCTTAATTGGACTTTCACAAAGCACATACCTTGACAAGATTTTGAAGAAATTCAAAATGGATCAAGCAAAGAAAGGGTTCTTGCCTGTATTGCAAGGTGTGAAGTTGAGTCAAACTCAATGCCCGACCACTGCAGAAGATAGAGAGAAAATGAAAGATGTTCCCTATGCTTCAGCCATAGGCTCTATCATGTATGCAATGCTGTGTACCAGACCTGATGTGTGCCTTGCTATAAGTTTAGCAGGGAGGTACCAAAGTAATCCAGGAGTGGATCACTGGACAGCGGTCAAGAATATCCTGAAATACCTGAAAAGGACTAAGGATATGTTTCTCATATATGGAGGTGACAAAGAGCTCACCGTAAGAGGTTACGTTGATGCAAGCTTTGACACTGATCCGGACGATTCTAAATCGCAAACCGGATACGTGTTTACTTTAAACGGTGGAGCTGTCAGTTGGTGCAGTTCTAAACAAAGCGTCGTAGCGGGATCTACATGTGAAGCGGAGTACATTGCTGCTTCGGAAGCAGCAAATGAAGGAGTCTGGATGAAGGAGTTCATATCCGATCTAGGTGTCATACCTAGTGCATCCGGTCCAATGAAAATCTTCTGTGACAATACTGGTGCAATTGCCTTGGCAAAGGAATCCAGGTTTCACAAAAGAACCAAACACATCAAGAGACGCTTCAACTCCATCCGGGATTTAGTCCAGGTGGGAGACATAGAGATTTGCAAGATACATACGGATCTGAATGTAGCAGACCCGTTGACTAAGCCTCTTCCACGAGCAAAACATGATCAGCACCAAGGCTCCATGGGTGTTAGAATCATTACTGTGTAATCTAGATTATTGACTCTAGTGCAAGTGGGAGACTGAAGGAAATATGCCCTAGAGGCAATAATAAAGTTATTATTTATTTCCTTACTTCATGATAAATGTTTATTATTCATGCTAGAATTGTATTAACTGGAAACATAATACATGTGTGAATACATAGACCAACAGAGTGTCACTAGTATGCCTCTACTTGACTAGCTCGTTAATCAAAGATGGTTATGTTTCCTAACCATGAACAAGGAGTTGTTATTTGATTAACGAGGTCACATCATTAGCAGAATGATCTGATTGACATGACCCATTCCATTAGCTTAGCACCCGATCGTTTAGTATGTTGCTATTGCTTTCTTCATGACTTATACATGTTCCTATAACTATGAGATTATGCAACTCCCGTTTACCGGAGGAACACTTTGGGTACTACCAAACGTCACAAAGTAACTGGGTGATTATAAAGGAGTACTACAGGTGTCTCCAATGGAAGATGTTGGGTTGGCGTATTTTGAGATTAGGATTTGTCACTCCGATTGTCGGAGAGGTATCTCTGGGCCCTCTCGGTAATACACATCACATAAGCCTTGCAAGCACTGCAACTAATATGTTAGTTGTGAGATGATATATTACGGAACGAGTAAAGAGACTTGCCAGTAACGAGATTGAACTAGGTATTGGATACCGACGATCGAATCTCGGGCAAGTAACATACCGATGACAAAGGGAACAACGTATGTTGTTATGCGGTCTGACCGATAAAGATCTTCGTAGAATATGTAGGAGCCAATATGGGCATCCAGGTCCCGCTATTGGTTATTGACCGGAGACGTGTCTCGGTCATGTCTACATTGTTCTCGAACCGTAGGGTCCGCACGCTTAACGTTACGATGACAGTTATTATGAGTTTATGCATTTTGATGTACCGAAGGTTGTTCGGAGTCCCGGATGAGATCACGGACATGACGAGGAGTCTCGAAATGGTCGAGACGTAAAGATTGATATATTGGAAGCCTATGTTTGGACATCGGAAGTGTTCCGGGTGAAATCGGGATTTTACCGGAATACCGGGAGGGTTACCGGAACCCCCCGGGAGGCAAATGGGCCTATTGGGCTTTAGTGGAAAAGAGAGAAGAGGCAGCCCACTCCTAGCCGGCGCCCCCCCCCTTCCCCAAGTCCTATTAGGACTAGGAAAGGTGGGCCGGCCCCCTCTCTCTCTTTCCCTCTCCCTTTTTCCCAAGGAGTCCTAGTTGGAATAGGATTGGAGGGGGGAGTCCTACTCCCGGTGGGAGTAGGACTCCTCCTGCGCCTACACCTCCTTGGCCGGCCAGCCCTCCTCCCTCCAACCTTTATATACGGAGGCAGGGGCACCCCATAGACACACAAGTTGATCCTTGAGATCGTTCCTTAGCCGTGTGCGGTGCCCCCTGCCACCAAATTCCACCTCGATCATACCGTTACAGTGCTTAGGCGAAGCCCTGCGTCGGTGGTACATCAAGATCGTCACCACGCCGTCGTGCTGACGGAACTCTTCCTCGACGCTTTGCTGGATCGGAGCCCGAGGAACGTCATCGAGCTGAACGTGTGCCAAGAACTCGGAGGTGCCGGAGTAACGGTGCTTGGATCGGTCGGATCGGGAAGAAGACGTACGACTACTTCCTCTACGTTGTGTGATCGCTTCCGCAGTCGGTCTGCGTTGGTACGTAGACAACACTCTCCCCTCTCGTTGCTGTGCATCACCATGATCTTGCGTGTGCGTAGGAAAATTTTCGAAATTACTGCGTTCCCCAACAGGGATGGCACCTCAGGAGCCCCGAGTGGTGCCGGTTCCTCAGCAGCAGTGTCGCCATCGTTCGACAGCGACCGCCCCCCCTGCGCCCACTTCGGGGGCAGGCATCACGCTGGCAGCAGGCAGGGGGTACGAAGACGGGGCTCTTGCGAGGCCCTTCAAGGCCAACTGGGCAAATTCCCCATTCGTCGAAGAGGGGCATCTTCTTCATGAACTCCACCCTGTTCGATCAGTAGTACAGAAGGCAGCCCTCCTCCGGTAGGTTGGCTGGCATCTGGTCGCCAGTCAGGAGCTCAAGCACCGTGTGCCACGCCTTAGGAGTAAGATCCGGAGTCTGAAGCCTCATGCGGTCCCTGTCGGATTCACGGGTTCCGGCAGACCCTTAAGGTTCGAACACTAGGGTGCGCGCGGAGATCAAGCCTTCTACCTCACCGTCTCACAAAGATCTAAACTACTAAAAGAACTGCACGAGAGACACGAGATTTATACTGGTTCGGGCCACTGTTGTGGTGTCATACCCTACTCCGGTGTGTGGTGGGTGGATTGGCTCTTGGGGCTGATGATGATGAACGATACAAGGAAGAACAACCTCGCGAGGGTCTGTTCTTGGCAGGGGCGATGAACTGCTAGGAGGAGTTCAGTCACCCTTCTCTCTCTCTCTTCCTGGGAACCGAATGAACCAACCGACCCCTTGCTACGTGGGTGGCCGGCCCTATTTATAGAGGCCCTGGTCCTCTTCCCAAATATCGAGCGGGAAGGGAGCCAACAATGGCGGGCTAATTTGAAGGGGGACAACAAGTACTCTTATCCTGACTAAAGTGGGTCTTCGCCTGCGAAAGACTCTGCGGTAACGCCGTGCTGGGCTCCATGGTGACCTCCGTCTCGTAGTCCGCTTGGTCCTGGTCTCATTGCACCGAAATGGCAACCTTTTCCTGATGCCTCGATACTCCACGGCTGCGCTTGCCCCCTTTGCACCAAAGAGGAAAGAAGGACGCTGCGCGTGCTGGCGCCCGCCTGGCGCTCTGAGTCGTCATGGCTTGCGTCATTGGCACCTCGCGAGGTACCCCGCCTTGATTTCTCCGCCTCCTCGCGAGCCAGCCTGAGGAGGCTGCGCCTGAGGATGTGTCGTGTCATCCGCCCCGTGAGGCTTGGCCCCTCGCGAGGGTCTTGAGTCTTGTGTTGATGAAGATGGGCCACACTGGGCTCCTTTGAGCCACGCCGCAGGCCGCAGGCAGGCAAGTCTGGGGACCCCCGTTCCCAGAACGCCGACAGTAGCCCCCGGGCCCAAGGCGCGCATGGACTTGGCCGTGCTAAGAGGCGAAAGGGCAAGGGCGAAGCGCCGCGGGCCCTAACAGCCTGCGGCCTTAGGCGCCGCGTGGCGGTTGATGGGACGTGGGCGTCTCCACTTCCCCATGACGCCTTGGTGATTGCGCGAGTTGGAGAAGTCCCGGCATGCAGATCGTGTCATGATTACCTGTGATCGTGGAGGCCGGCGGTTGGTCTTCGCCGGCTATAAGTACGAAGCTGTGCGTGCCGTTCCAGTCCATTCCTCGTGGCTTCTCCTTCTTCCCGATCCTTGCTCTGTCTTGCTGCGATGGCTCCATCGAGGAGGTACTCGGCTGCCTCTCCCCCGCCCATGCGCGGTCGTGGGCGCCCTCGGAAGCATCCGGTGACCGCCCCGGTAGCGTCTGGTGGTCATGGTGGCGGCTCCCAGCGCGGTGGCGGGCGAGCCGCTATGGCCGAGGGACGCGCCTGGGTTGCACGCTCCCCCAGGCCGCGCTTTCGTGTTGCGCAGGTGCTGCCGGAATTCATCGTCTGGTTGGCGGAGCCGACTAGGGCCCGGCTCCAACTCCCTCGCTTCCTCCTTGGTGAACTCCCGGCCGGTGCTCCTGGTGGCCTCTGGCTCCAAGCAGAGGGCTGCTGCAGCAGGTCCTCGTGGGCCGCGCTAGAGGTCTCCGCCAACGGGGGCCTGGCCTTAACTTGTGGTTGGCAGGCGTTCGCCCGCGCTCGCGGCCTGGGGCACCGGTGCACCCTGCACTTCAGGTTTGACGGCGACGCCACCCTCTATGTGAGGGTGTTTGGGGAAGATGGTCGCCGCGCGGGGTGTTGCCCTGAGGACGACGACCGCGGCCGGGGGCCCCACCCCGACGGTGATGGAGGAGATAGCGCCCACGCGGATGGCGGCGCTCGAGACTCCCCGAGCTTCGTCAGCTCTTCCTCAAGCGACTCCTCCAGTAGTGGCCGCAGTCAACCCCCGCGCCGTCGAGCTTGCTTGGGAGGTGATGGCTCGTCCGCCCACCGTCGTGCCTCGGTGAAGCGCGAGAGGGAGTCTCCTTGAGGTCCGGAGGCAGCCCGGGTCGCCTCCGCGGGCTGATGTGCGGAGGGCTGCGCCGAGCTCGTCCCTTCCTTTCCCTTTTGTTTCCTGTGTAAGACAAACCAGCTGCATGGAGCCCCGCTGGGGCGTGTTGGGAATTATTGCCGTTTTAGCCATTACCTTAATCTTATTTTTGCGCCTCTTAACTATACGCCTGTGCGTAGATAGTCTTTGACCCCTGCCGGGGGGGCGACCGACCCAGGCCCTGTGCACGTGTCGCGGTGCCCGAGGGGCATGGACTAGAGGGGTGCTCCTGTAACGTGGCCGGGCCATGAAACCTTCCAGCGGCTTGAGCAGAAACACTCGCGAGGACGTTCGAGTACCATCCCTCGCGAGGTCGTTTATGACAGAAACCAAAGCGAGGAGCGAAAATCAGCGAACCGCAAATCAGCAACAGCGAGAACTTCAATAAGACTTCAAATGCAAGTAAACACGTCAACTGCGGAAAGCAAATGAAAAAGCCGCGTCCGGCACCTAATCTAGTCTTCGACGTCTTCTCACCAGCGCGGAGCTAAGTGCTGCCACTGGGCGTGGGAGGGAGCCCCAGGGCCTGAGGTCGGCACTCCTGAGACTCCGGGGCGTGTACAGCCCCACTCATTATTACGTGAGAGTGTCACGGGGCGGCGAGCTTCACATGCATTGGCCTTGCTTCACAGGCTCCGGGCCTTTTCCAAAACGCGATAGCTTCACAGGCACTCGCCTTGCTTCACAGGCTCTGGGCCTTTTCGAAAAGAGGGGAGGTCTTCACAGGCACTCGCCTTGCTTCACAGGCTCTGGGCCTTTTCCAAAACGCGATAGCTTCACAGGCACTCGCCTTGCTTCACAGGCTCTGGGCCTTTTCCAAAAGAGGGGAGGTCTTCACAGGCACTTGCCTTGCTTCACAGGCTCTGGGCCTTTTCCAAAACGCGATAGCTTCACAAGCACTCGCCTTGCTTCACACGCTCTGGGCCTTTTCCAAAAGAGGGGAGGTCTTCACAGGCACTCGCCTTGCTTCACAGGCTCTGGGCCTTTTCCAAAACGCGATAGCTTCACAGGCACTCACCTTGCTTCACAGGCTCTGGGCCTTTTCCAAAAGAGGGGAGGTCTTCACAGGCACTCGCCTTGCTTCACAGGCTCTGGGCCTTTTAGGGGTAGAACCTCCAGAGGTGCTGGATGTTCCACGCGTTCTGGATCGGCTCCCCCTCTTGAGTCTCCAAGCGCACGGAGCCAGGCCTGGAAACACGAACAACCTTGAACGGGCCCTCCCACATGGGAGAGAGCTTGTGCAGCCCTTCCCTAGAGAGAACCCGCCTGAGTACGAGGTCTCCTACCTCGAGGGTCCTAGGGCGGATGTTGCGGCAGTGATATCGTCGTAGCGCCTGTTGGTACCTTGCCGCTCGCAGCGCGGCTTCCCGGCGGCGTCCATCCCCTAGTACGAGGTCCATCCCCCGCATGGCGTCCTGCTGCGCCTCGTCGAACGCCGGGACCCGCGCGGAGCGATGCCTGACCTCGTGAGGAAGGACTGCTTCGGCTCCATAGACCAGGAAGAATGGGGTCTCCCCAGTTGGTTTGGTTGCGGTTGTGCGGATGGACCACAACACGGACTGGAGCTCGTCGTACCAGCCTCTGCCGCAGGCCTCCAGCTTCTTCTTGAATGTCCTGGTCTTGAGGCCTCTCAGGACCTCCGTGTTGGCTCGTTCGGCCTGCCCATTGCTTCGCGGGTGTGCCACCGAAGCGTAGCATATCTGCGTCCCAAGGTTAGCACAATATGTTTTGAAGAGATTACTGGTGAACTGCGAACCGTTGTCTGTGATGATGCGATTCGGCACCCCGAACCGGCTCACGATACCCCTGATGAACTTGACTGCGGAGCCAGCGGGGATGGTGCGGACAGCCTCCACTTCTGCCCACTTGGTGAACTTGTCAATGGCGACGTAGAGGTAACGGTAGCCCCCTGGCGCCTGAGGGAACGGGCCCAGAATATCCAACCCCCAAACTACGAATGGCCACGAGATGGGTATTGTCTACAGGCCCCCCGCCGGTTGATGGATCTGCTTGGAATGAAACTGGCAGGCCTCACAAGCCTTTACCAATTCGATTGCGTCGTTGAGCGCGGTGGGCCAATAGAACCCGCTACGGAACGCCTTGCCGACGAGGGTCCGTGATGATGAGTGGTGTCCGCAGTCTCTGCCATGTATGTCCTCCAGTAGTTCCTTTCCTTGCTCCCTGGAGATGCAGCGCAGAGATACACCGTTTGGTCGCTTCCGGTAAAGTTCTCCATCTCTGATGCAGTATGCCGTGGCCTGCCGCACCACACGCTCCTCTTCCTCTTCCTTTTCCGGTAGGGCCCCTAGCATTAAATAACTCCGGAGTTCTGCGATCTAGCACTCCTCCTGAGGTTCCATCGCCAGGAGCAGGCGTGCTCCTGAGGTCGGCCCACAGACCGGGGCTCCTGAGGCTGGCGGTTGGGGGAGCTCCTCTCGAGACTGAGCGGTGTTCGATAACGTTGGCTGTGTTGAGGGTTTGAAGAGCCGCTCTTCGAAGACGCCGGGTTCCTGCGGCAACCGCCTGGATGCCCGTCCGGCTATGTCGTTAGTTTCCTGATTGGTGCCACGGGGCACGTGCTTCAGCTCCAGCCCCCAGAACTGCTTTTCCATCCTGCGGACCTCCACCAGGTAGGCCTCCATATGCTCATCCTTCGGCTCGTACACTTTATTGGAGAAGTTGACTAGGAGCTGCGAGTCGCCCTTGACGGTGAGGCGTTTCACTCCTAGGGCTACTGCGGCCTTCAACCCGGCTATCAGTCCCTCATATTCTGCAATGTTGTTGGAGACCTTTTCACCTTGCTGGAAATAGAGCTGCACGGCACAGTAGAGCTTATCCTGAGTGGGCGATATCAGCACCGCACCAGCCCCCGCGCCGTGTCTGGAGAACGCCCCATCGAAGTACATGACCCAGCCTTCCGGCGCCTCACTCCCTGGAGAGAGGGACCGGTCCTCGTTGTCCCTAAGGCCTGGTGCCTCCGCCCATTCCGCTATGAAATCCGCCAACGCTGCTCCTTTAATGACCCTGGTTGTGCGGAACTCGAGCTGAAACGCCTGCAGCTCCATGTTCCACTCGGCGACCCTTCCGGCTGAGTTAGGGCTCCTAAGCACTCTCTCCAGGGGGTACGATGAGACGACCTTGATGGGATGAGCCTGGAAGTAGTGACGCAGCTTGCGTGAGGCTACCAGCAGCGCGAGGAGGAGCTTTTGAGGCATTGGGTACCGTGCCCTCGCGTCCCGCAACACCGTGCTAACAAAGTAGACGGGATGCTCAACAAGGCTGAGAGTATCTGGGGTCGCGGCGCCCTCGGGAGGCAAGGGCGCCTCGCGAGATGACGTGGCCTCGGGAGGTGGACCATCCGGGCGTGCGGCCTCGCCTGCCTCTGGTGCATTCTTTGGCACCTGGCCCTCCTCAACTGCGGCTGCGGCTTCTGCAGGCTTTCCTTATTCCTGTCTTGTCTTGCCTCGGGCTGCCGCTTCGGTCTTGACTTGACATTCCTCCCTAACCGCCACCAGGGCTGCGCTAGCGGAGTAGGGAGTGGCAGCGAGGTAAAGCAGCAGGGGCTCTTGAGGGCGCGGAGCCACCATGACTGGGGGACTGGTCGGGTACCTCTTGAGATCTTGAAACGCCTTATCTGCCTCTTCAGTCCATTCAAAGGGCCCCTTTTTCTTCATCAGCTGAAAGAAAGGCAGCGCCCGCTCCCCTAATTTGGAGATGAAGCGCCCTAGCGCGGTCACGCGCCCAGTGAGCTTCTGCATTTCCCTGAGGGTCTTTGGCGGACTCATGTCCTCGACCGCCTTGACCTTCTCGGGGTTGGCCCCGATGCCATGATGGGACACGAGGAATCCCAAAAGCTTGCCCGAGGGGACGCCAAACACACACTTCTCCGGGTTGAGCCGCAGGTTTACTGCGTCGAGGCTCGCGAAGGTCTCCTCCAGGTCTTGTATCAGGGTCTTAGCCTCCCGATATTTTACTACAATGTCATCAACGTAGGCTTTGACATTCTTTCCGAGTTGCGGGCCCAAGGTGATGTGCATCAGCCGCTGAAAGGTTGCCCCTGCGTTACGCAGTCCGAACGGCATGCATGTATAGCAGTATACCCCGCACGGGGTTAAGAAGGCGGTCTTCTCAATGTCTTCTACCACCATCTTGATCTGGTGATACCTAGAGAAGGCGTCCAGGAAGCATAGCAGGTCGCACTCCGCAGTGGAATCGACGATCTGGTCGATGCGGGGGAGCGGAAACGGATCTTGCGGGCATGCCTTGTTGAGGTTGGTGAAGTTGACACACATGCGTTCCTTCCCCCCTTTCTTGGGCACAATGACAGGGTTGGCCAACCAATCCGGGTATCGGACCTCGCGAATGACCCTAGCGGCTTCTAGCTTGCGGGTCTCTTGGACAATGAAGGCCTGCTTCTCCACGGACTGCCGCCTGGCCTTCTGCTTCACGGGGCGCACATTTGGGCACACGTTGAGGTGATGCTCGATGACACTCCTGGGGATCCCCACCAGCTGATCGGGCTCCCAAGCAAATACCTTCTTATTCGTGCGCAAGAACTTGACCAAGGCCTCCACCTGCTCAGGCTTAAGGTTCGCGCCTATGGTGAAAGTGGCACTGGAGGACCCGTCCTTGTCGACGGGTATCTGCTTGGTTTTTGCCTTGTCCTGGGTGAACAACTGCTTCTTCTTGGCGGGCGCAGCCCCCTTGGGCTCAGGGGTCTCCACATTGACGGGCCGTGCCGATGCCGCCATCTTGAAGGCGAGCTTGAGTACTCGCAGGGCGTCCCCGGTGTCCCCGTGCACGGCGAGGGTGCCGCTGCTCCCGGGCATCTTCATGAGGTTATACGCCGGGTGTGTGGCGGCCATGAACTGAGCCAGCGCCGGGTAGCCGAGGATGGCATTGTAAGGGAGGCCGATGGGGGCGATGTCAAAGTCGACTATCTCCGTGCGGAAGTTGTCGTAGGTGCTGAAGGTTATCGGGAGCCGGATCTGTCCCAAGGAGTCGGATGATCCGCCCCCGACGCCCGAGAAAGATCGGCTGGGTCGCAACCGCTCCCGGGCTATGTAGAGGAGGTTGAAAGTCTCGACCGAAAGCACGCCGAGGCCTGCGCCGCCGTTAACGAGAGTTCTGGTGACGGCCACCTGGCAGATGGTGGAGGTGCACAACAGGGGGAGTGCGCCCGAGCTGACCAGGTTGGTGGGGTGGTCCTCCGAGCTGAAGGTCAGATCGGCCTCGCACGCCGCCCGGTCCAGGGGAGCCCCTGCCGTGCGGAAACGGCGCTAACCCGGCGGGCAAAAGGCTTGACGTGGGGACTCGTGGGCGGCGCCTGCGAGCCGCCCAGGAGGGCCTCAACGACCGGAGGCGCCGATGTTGCGGTGCAGCTACTCCGCCGCGTAGGCAGATGCTGGGTGGGGGTGCTTGCCGCTCGTTCCCTGCCGGGCCGGTGGCGGTGTAGATGGCTGGCGACGGGGAACGACGAGGACGCCCCCGACGGGGGCCGTCTGGGCGACACGAGAGGCGATGGCGGCCCGGCGCGAGCCCGATGAGCGTCGGACATGGACGCGATGGTCGGAGGAGAACGGAGTGGTGGAGCAAAGATCCCGGCGCACCCCTACCTGGCGCACCAAATGTCAGATTCACGGGTTCCGGCAGACCCTTAATGTTCGAACACTGGGGTGCGCGTGGATATCAAGCCTTCTACCTCACTGTCTCGCAAAGATCTAAACTACTAAAAGAACTGCACGAGAGACACGAGATTTATACTGGTTCGGGCCACCGTTGTGGTGTAATACCCTAGTCCAGTGTGTGGTGGGTGGATTGTGAAAGCACAAGTGCTCCCTAGGTGGTTTTGATAATTGATGACAACATATCTCTTGTTGGACTAACATTTTCATCTAGTATGTTTCAGATAAGTTCAACAATGGAGTGGCATGGACTAAAGGTTGTGGGAAGGTCTCCAAGATGCTAAGGACAAAGGATTGGCTAAAGCTTGAGGCTCAAGACTCTTCATTTTACATTTTAGTGATCCAAGATCACATTGAGTCCATAGGAAAAGCCAATACTATCAAGCAGGGATGAGGTGTTGCTTAATGAACCTCTTGCTTCATGTGCTTAATGATATGCTCCAAAATCCTCAGCTACTTTCCCACTTCCACATATGACCTAAACCTAAAGCCAAACTCGGACCTATCGATTATTCCTATCCGGCGCCACCGAGTTTCACTTGTCATAGCCACTCCTAGAAACCCTAATCAGCTCGGTCTCACCGATGGGATCTCGGTCTCACCGAGATGGGCTTGCAAAATCTCTGTTACCTATTGCATTATCCTCGGTCCCACCGAGATATGCAATCGGTCCCACCGAGTTTGCTTGGCCAGCTCTCTGTTTCGCTTATTACCCAAATCGGTCCCACCGAGTTTGAGTAATCGGTCAAACCGAGTTTTGGATTTACCCTAACCCTAGCACATCGGTCCCACCGAGTTGATTCAGCCGGTCCCATCGAAATCTCTAACGGTCACTAGGTTTACCTTTTCGGTCCGACCGAGTTTGTTGATTCGGTCCCACCGAGATTGGAAAACTGTGTGTAACGGTTGGATTTTGTGTGGAGGATATATATACCCCTCCACCTCCTCTTCATTCGAAGAGAGAGCCATCAGACTAAGCCTACACTTCCAGCATCCTATTTCTGAGAGAGAACTACCTACTCATGTGTTGAGGCCAAGATATTCCATTCCTACCATATGAATCTTGATCTCTAGCCTTCCCCAAGTTGCTTTCCACTCAAATCTTCTTTCCACCAGATCCAAATCCTATGAGAGAGAGTTGAGTGTTGGGGAGACTATCATTTGAAGCACAAGAGCAAGGAGTTCATCATCAACACACCATTTGTTACTTCTTGGAGAGTGGTGTCTCCTAGATTGGATAGGTGTCGCTTGGGAGCCTCCGACAAGATTGTGGAGTTGAACCAAGGAGTTTGTAAGGGCAAGGAGATCGCCTACTTCGTGAAGATCTACCGCTAGTGAGGCAAGTCCTTCATGGGCGATGGCCATGGTGGGATAGACAAGGTTGCTTCTTCGTGGACCCTCCGTGGGTGGAGCCCTCCGTGGACTCGCGCAACCGCTACCCTTCGTGGGTTGAAGTCTCCATCAACATGGATGTAGGATAGCACCACCTATCCGAACCACGGGAAAAACATCCATGTCTCCGATTGCGTTTGATTTCTCCAAACCCTTCCCTTTACATTCTTGCAAGTTGCATGCTTTACTTTCCGCTGCCTATATACTCTTTGCATACTTGCTTGATATGTATTGTGATTGTTGGAATTATGCTTGAACTCCACTTAAACCCAAAAAGCTTAAAACTTGCAACTTTAGCAAGAAGTGTCTAATCACCCCCCTCTAGACACATCTACTTCAAGGTCCTACAAGTGGTATCAGAGCTTTGGTCTCCATTGCCTTGGTTTAATCACCATTGGAGGAAGATGGATGTGTCTACTTTAGGGAGTCTTAGATATAGAGTGCCTATTCTTGATGGAGAATATTCTCATGAGTGGAAAAATGAGATGCTTGTAATCTTCAACCAATATCATTTGAACAAGTATATTGCTAGCCCTTGTGCACCTCACATTGATCCTTTGCATCCTACCCTAGATGAAGATATTGACATGATTCGCAATCTTAGAACTATTGAGCTCATCATTAGAGGATTGCCCAAAAAATTGATTGCTAGTTTGCCTACTCTTAATTGTGCCTATACTATATGGAAATTTCTTGAGGAACGATTTCCCGACCATTCCTTGAAAAATTTGGATAAAATTCTCCATAAATCTATTGCCTTGAGTAAGATGAACTCTAGTGATCCTAGTTTTGGTGATTGTCTACTTGAGCTTGCCAATCTCAAGCGAGCTAAAGGGATGTTGGAATCATTAGTGATATTATATTTGAAGCTATAAGAATTCATAAAAGTGACCACCTTGATGATCATTTATCTAATGAATTATCCTCTCTAGGAAATGATGAGTCACAAGATCATGGTGAACATGGATACTATGATGATGATGATGATAGTGACTTCAATCTTGATGATGCAATGAGACACTTTGGTCTTACGGCAAATCTTCGGGGATATGAATCAGGAGGAAAGGAATGGGTTCTTGATAGTGGATGTACTGATCATATGACCGGAGATGAAGAGATGTTCCGTGAGCTTGCTGAAAATGACGGCCCTCGAAAATATGTCACCTTTGGTGATAATTCAAAGGGTAAAGTGGTTGGCCTTGGTAAGGTGGCCATCTCACATGATAGTTCCATTCAAAATGTCATGCTCGTTGAATCACTCGGCTACAACTTACTTTCAGTATCTAGACTTGCTGATTTCGGTTTGAATGTCCTATTTACTGAGGTAGATTGCCAAGTTTTTCGTCGAGACAATCATAAAATGGTCTTTACCGGTATGCGTAGAGGTGATCTGTACATTGTTGATTTCTCTAAAAAGGCACAACCTAAAACTTGCTTTATTGCTAAATCCTCAAAAGGTTGGTTGTGGCATAGACGACTAGGTCACGTTGGCATGAGAAACCTTGACAAGCTTATTAAGGGAAACCATATCCTTGGAGTTAATGATGTCATATTTGATAAGGATAGACTTTGCAGTGCTTGTCAAGCAGGTAAACAGGTTGGAGGAAGGCATCCCGTGAAGAACATCATGACTACAAGGAGGCCACTCGAGCTACTTCATATGGATCTTTTTGGTCCCAACGCCTACAAGAGTCTCGGTGGAAATTCTTTTGGTCTAGTTATAGTTGATGATTTTTCAAGATTTACATGGGTGTTCTTTCTTAATGACAAGTCGCAGGTCCAGAAGATCTTCAAAAACTTCGCTAGGAAGGCCCAAAATCAGTTTGACGTGAAGATCAAGAAGGTTCAGAGTGACAACGGAACGGAGTTCAAGAACGCAAATGTGGACACCTTTCTTGACGAAGAAGGGATTTCACATGAGTTCTCGGCTACGTACACACCTCAACAAAATGGAGTTGTTGAGAGGAAGAACCGGACGCTCATCGAAATGGCAAGAACAATGCTTGATGAATACAAGACGCCGAAGCACTTTTGGGCAGAAGCGGTTGAGACAGCTTGTCACGCAACAAATCGCTTGTATCTTCACAAGCTACTCGGCAAGACGGCATACGAGCTCCTCATCGGTAACAAACCCCAAGTTGGATACTTTTGAGTATTCGGCTCAAAGTGCTACATTCTTGATAAGCATCGTCGTTCAAAGTTTGCTCCTAAATCTCATGAAGGTTTCCTACTTGGTTATGGCTCAAACTCTCACACTTACCGTGTCTACAACAATTTCACCCGAAAGGTTGAAGAGATGGTAGATGTGAAGTTTGATGAATCTAATGGCTCGCAAGTAGAGCAATTGCCAATTGATGTAGGAGACAAAGACCCTTCAGAAGCAATCCAAGACTTGTCCATAGGCAAAGTTCGTCCAACGGAGGTGAAGGAGAGTACTTCATCCGTCCAAGTGGAGGCTTCTACTCCACAACAAGATGAAGAAGACAAGGAAATGCATCAAGATGAACATCAACAACCTCCTTCTCCACCACGACAAGACAATGACAACGTCAACAATGAAGAAGGCCAAGAAGAAGAACAAGATGAAGAAAATGTTCAACGAAGACCCAAGCAAAAGCTCTCACGAGTTCGAGCAAGAATTGCCAAAGATCACCCTGTCGAGCAAATCTTCAATGATATACAAACCGGGAGAATCACTCGCTCAAAAACTCGTTTAGCTAACTTTTGTGAAAACTATTCATTCATCGCTAGCATTGAACCTATGAAGGTTTAAGAAGCATTGGAAGATCCGGATTGGATAAATGCCATGCATGCAGATCTACACAACTTTGAGAGAAACCAAGTTTGGACATTGGTTGAGAAGCCCGACGACAACCACAACATCATTCGTACCAAATGGGTGTTTCGCAACAAGCAAGATGAAGATGGACAAGTGGTTTGCAACAAAGCACGTCTCATCGCCCAAGGGTACACACAAGTCGAAGGTATGGACTATGGTGAGACATATGCTCCCGTTGCTAGACTTGAGTCCATTCGCATCTTACTTGCCTATGCTAATCACCATAGCACCACCTTGTACCAAATGGACATTAAAAGTGCTTTTCTAAATGGTGAAATAGAGGAGGAAGTTTATGTCAAACAACCTCCCGGCTTTGTCAATCCTAAGAAACCTAATCATGTTTACAAACTTCACAAAGCTCTTTATGGTCTTGAATAAGCTCCTAGAGCATGGTATAAATGCTTGACCAAGTTCCTTATTGCAAGTGGTTTTGAAATTGGTAAAATTGATTCTAGTCTTTTTACTAAAAGGGTTAATGGAGAACTATTTTTATGCCAAATTTATGTTGATGATATCATTTTTGGTTCTACTAATCCTCTCTTTAGTGAAAAGTTTGGAAAGCTAATGTCAGAAAAGTTTGAGATGTCTATGATGAGTGAACTCAAATTCTTTCTCGGTTTGCAAATCAAGCAAACTAAGGAAGGTACATTTGTCTCTCAAACAAAGTACACCAAGGACTTATTCATGAAGTTCAATATGCAAGAATGCAAAGGTATGTCTACACCCATGCCTACTAGTGGACATAATGATTTGACCAAAGATGGTGAACCGGTTGATCAAAAGGTTTATCGCTCTATGATTGGTTCATTGTTATACCTATGTGCTTCACGTCCCGAAATTATGCTAAGTGTGTGCATGCATGATATCAAGCTGCCCCTAAAGAATGTCATCATAAGGCCGTGAAAAGGATAGCTAGATACTTAATTCATACACCAAATTTTGGCATTTGGTATCCTAAGAGGTCTTCTTTTGATCTTGTTGGCTATTCCGACTCGGATTATGCCGGAGACAAGGTTGATAGAAAGTCAACTTCGGGTACTTGTCAATTTCTTGGTAGATCTCTTGTGTCTTGGTCTTCCAAGAAACAAAACTCTGTATCCTTATCCACTGCCGAAGCGGAATACATTGCCGCCGGTTCATGTTGTGCTCAATTACTTTGGATGACCCAAACTCTTAAAGATTATGGGATCTATGTGAAACATGTTCCATTGCTTTGTGACAATGAAAGTGCTATTAAAATTGGTCATAATCCCGTACAACATTCTCGAACTAAGCACATTGAAGTTCATCATCATTTCATTTGTGATCTTGTTGCTAAGGGTGACATTGATCTTAAGCATGTTCGCACCGATAAGCAATTAGCGGATATATTCACTAAACCACCTGATGAGAAAGTGTTTTGCAGGCTGAGAGGAGAATTGAACATCATTGATGCTTCGAACTTGGAGTAGGAACTCCATTGGATACATGCAAGACATGAGCTTATGACTAATCCATGATATATCTCTTATGATGACTATCTTATGTCTTGGATATATTTGTACCTTGCATGTTGTCTAACCCATGTAGGTGCTTGGTTGAATCTAATTCCATGAGATTGCAACTCACTCACATCTTGAGCAATCTCTACATCACCAAGTCTCTACACGATGGTGGTTGAAGACAAGGACGCACAAAATCATTCAAACATATCCTTTGACAAATTCTATGTTGAGCTTCATGAATGTCATTTTTGGATACACAAGTGCTTTTCCTTGCAAGAACTAATCCATGTAGGTAGGTGAACTCACACTCCAAGTGGTGCTCCCAACTCTTGATGAGCTACATCAACCTTGAGCACCCACACAAGTTCAACTACATGAGCAAGAACCACACCACCACCCAAGGTATGTTATTCCATCTTAGAGAAGCTTTACTCCAAGACAAGAAGTCAAAGCAACTCAACAAGATGTGAATACATCAAGATAGTTAAACGAAAAATGGTAACCCCATTTTGGGCTTAAACGATGAGTATGACCTATGATCAAGTGTTCTCACTTGACTCCTAAGTCAATATACTCTAACATAGGTGACTATGTCACCACCCAACTCTAGATGAAGTTCTCTTGTGTTCCTTCTTTGTGTTATTGCATTTGTCTCATGCATGTTTATTTTTCTTTCTCATCTAGATCTTTCAGTTTCTTCTCTTTTCTCTTTGCTTTTGTTCTGCATTTTCTGCATTTAATTCCTTGCAAATCCTTCAGGTAATTCATTGCAAATCTTTGTGAGATCCTACATGTCTAGTGAGCTAAGGTGACAAGTGTTTTTCTCTGTGTAAACTCGGTTTCACCGACTTGCAATTTTTGGTCCAACCGAATCTTTTCGGTACCACCGAAATATGCCACTCGGTGCCACCGACTTTGCAATCAGAAAAACAGTTTGCCACTTGTTCTACATTTCTTATCATCCAGCTCCACTCAATGAATCTTGTCCTCTACAAGCATCACAATTTTATCCATTGCTTTGTGCTGAGTCTCAAGGACCAAACCTATATGACGGATTCCAGAAAGCCCTTCTTGGAAATTGATGTCAAAGGGGGGGAGATTGATCACATCAAAGCTTGTAGGAGAGAGAGATCACATCAAGGGAGAGAAAAAGTCTACACACAAGAGAGAAAGTATTAAGGGGGAGAAAGAGACTTCCAGGGGGAGAGAAAATACTCAAGGATCCCAGATGCTTGATGTTCAAGAGGAGAGATGTCACATGTCTTTTTAGGGGGAAAGACATGTTCATATGTATCTGTCAGCTCTGATCTTCTGTTCCCTATCTTCTCCCAATATCCCATGTAAGATTCAAGGGGAGCAAGACACCTAAGGGAAAGAAATCAGTCAAATTCATTGCATATCTTTATTCTTGGGGACATGTTGAATTCAATGTAGTACCTAGTACTTACTCTCTACATGTCATCCCAGTCTTGGTACTCTTGTTGTTTCTTTTGTTTGCCCTGGCTAGTGGATGTACCTGTGTTATCTAACTTTGTTTATGCAGGTTCATTCTATCCTAACCCAACTCAAAAACTACAAGGTAAGTGTATGCATCAAAATCATGAGTATGAGGAGTTCTTGCTCATGTACATACTATTTGCAAGAAGGACTCATGAGCATGAAGGTATTTTCCTTGATAATCTTTTACTCTGATGCATATGGCCAAGATACATGTAACACATTGCCTACTCTATCATGATTATGCTCTCACATGCTGCTATATTTTATATTCATATGATTGCATACATGTGGGGGAGCCTATGTTTGTTACATGTCCTTCCAAAGCTCTACTTGCTGTTCTTTATATCTTTATCTAAAGCTTTGATGTATGTTGCCATCAATTACCAAAAAGGGGGAGATTGAAAGCACAAGTGCTCCCTAGGTGGTTTTGATAATTGATGACAACATATCTCTTGTTGGACTAACGTTTTCATCTAGTATGTTTCAGATAAGTTCAACAATGGAGTGGCATGGACTAAAGGTTGTGGGAAGGTCTCAGAGATGCTAAGGACAAAGGATTGGCTAAAGCTCGAGGCTCAAGACTCTTAATGTTATATTTTAGTGATCCAAGATCACATTGAGTCCATAGGGAAAGCCAATACTATCAAGGAGGGATGAGGTGTTGCTTAATGAACCTCTTGCTTCATGTGCTTAATGATATGCTCCAAAATCCTCAACTACTTTCCCACTTCCACATATGACCTAAACCTAAAGCCAAACTCGGACCTATCGATTATTCCTATCCGGCGCCACCGAGTTTCACTTGTCATACCCACTCCTAGAAACCCTAATCAGCTCGGTCTCACCGATGGGATCTCGGTCTCACCGAGATGGGCTTGCAAACTCTCTGTTACCTATTGCATTATCCTCGGTCCCACCGAGATATGCAATCGGTCCCACCGAGTTTGCTTGGCCAGCTCTCTGTTTCGCTTATTACCCAAATCGGTCCCACCGAGTTTGAGTAATCGGTCAAACAGAGTTTTGGATTTACCCTAACCCTAGCACATCGGTCCCACCGAGTTGATTCAGCCGGTCCCACCGAAATCTCTAACGGTCACTAGGTTTACCTTTTCGGTCCGACCGAGTTTGTTGATTCGGTCCCACTGAGATTGGAAAAGTGTGTGTAACGGTTGGATTTTGTGTGGAGGCTATATATACCCCTCCACCTCCTCTTCATTCGAAGAGAGAGCCATCAGACTAAGCCTACACTTCCAGCATCCTATTTCTGAGAGAGAACTACCTACTCATGTGTTGAGGCCAAGATATTCCATTCCTACCATATGAATCTTGATCTCTAGCCTTCCCCAAGTTGCTTTCCACTCAAATCTTCTTTCCACCAGATCCAAATCCTATGAGAGAGAGTTGAGTGTTGGGGAGACTATCATTTGAAGCACAAGAGCAAGGAGTTCATCATCAACACACCATTTGTTACTTCTTGGAGAGTGGTGTCTCCTAGATTGGATAGGTGTCGCTTGGGAGCCTCCGACAATATTGTGGAGTTGAACCAAGGAGTTTGTAAGGGCAAGGAGATCGCCTACTTCGTGAAGATCTACCGCTAGTGAGGCAAGTCCTTCGTGGGCGATGGCCATGGTGGGATAGACAAGGTTGCTTCTTCATGGACCCTTCGTGGGTGGAGCCCTCCGTGGACTCGCGCAACCGCTACCCTTCGTGGGTTGAAGTCTCCATCAACGTGGATGTAGGATAGCACCACCTATCCGAACCACGGGAAAAACATCCATGTCTCCGATTGCGTTTGATTTCTCCAAACCCTTCCCTTTACATTCTTGCAAGTTGCATGCTTTACTTTCCGCTGCCTATATACTCTTTGCATACTTGCTTGATATGTATTGTGATTGTTGGAATTATGCTTGAACTCCACTTAAACCCAAAAAGCTTAAAACTTGCAACTTTAGCAAGAAGTGTCTAATCACCCCCCTCTAGACACATCTACTTCAAGGTCCTACAAGTGGTATCAGAGCTTTGGTCTCCATTGCCTTGGTTTAATCACCATTGGAGGAAGATGGATGTGTCTACTTTAGGGAGTCTTAGATATAGAGTGCCTATTCTTGATGGAGAATATTTTCATTAGTGGAAAAATGAGATGCTTGTAATCTTCAACCAATATCATTTGAACAAGTATATTGCTAGCCCTTGTGCACCTCACATTGATCCTTTGCATCCTACCCTAGATGAAGATATTGACATGATTCGCAATCTTAGAACTATTGAGCTCATCATTAGAGGATTGCCCAAAAATTTGATTGCTAGTTTGCCTACTCTTAATTGTGCCTATACTATATGGAAATTTCTTGAGGAACGATTTCCCGACCATTCCTTGAAAAATTTGGATAAAATTCTCCATAAATCTATTGCCTTGAGTAAGATGAACTCTAGTGATCCTAGTTTTGGTGATTGTCTACTTGAGCTTGCCAATCTCAAGCGAGCTAAAGGGATGTTGGAATCATTAGTGATATTATATTTGAAGCTATAAGAATTCATAAAAGTGACCACCTTGATGATCATTTATCTAATGAATTATCCTCTCTAGGAAATGATGAGTCACAAGATCATGGTGAACATGGATACTATGATGATGATGATGATAGTGACTTCAATCTTGATGATGCAATGAGACACTTTGGTCTTACGGCAAATCTTCGGGGATATGAATCAGGAGGAAAGGAATGGGTTCTTGATAGTGGATGTACTGATCATATGACCGGAGATGAAGAGATGTTCCGTGAGCTTGCTGAAAATGACGGCCCTCGAAAATATGTCACCTTTGGTGATAATTCAAAGGGTAAAGTGGTTGGCCTTGGTAAGGTGGCCATCTCACATGATAGTTCCATTCAAAATGTCATGCTCGTTGAATCACTCGGCTACAACTTACTTTCAGTATCTAGACTTGCTGATTTCGGTTTGAATGTCCTATTTACTGAGGTAGATTGCCAAGTTTTTCGTCGAGACAATCATAAAATGGTCTTTACCGGTATGCGTAGAGGTTATCTGTACATTGTTGATTTCTCTAAAAAGGCACAACCTAAAACTTGCTTTATTGCTAAATCCTCAAAAGGTTGGTTGTGGCATAGACGACTAGGTCACGTTGGCATGAGAAACCTTGACAAGCTTATTAAGGGAAACCATATCCTTGGAGTTAATGATGTCATATTTGATAAGGATAGACTTTGCAGTGCTTGTCAAGCAGGTAAACAGGTTGGAGGAAGGCATCCCGTGAAGAACATCATGACTACAAGGAGGCCACTCGAGCTACTTCATATGGATCTTTTTGGTCCCAACGCCTACAAGAGTCTCGGTGGAAATTCTTTTGGTCTAGTTATAGTTGATGATTTTTCAAGATTTACATGGGTGTTCTTTCTTAATGACAAGTCGCAGGTCCAGAAGATCTTCAAAAACTTCGCTAGGAAGGCCCAAAATCAGTTTGACGTGAAGATCAAGAAGGTTCAGAGTGACAACGGAACGGAGTTCAAGAACGCAAATGTGGACACCTTTCTTGACGAAGAAGGGATTTCACATGAGTTCTCGGCTACGTACACACCTCAACAAAATGGAGTTGTTGAGAGGAAGAACCGGACGCTCATCGAAATGGCAAGAACAATGCTTGATGAATACAAGACGCCGAAGCACTTTTGGGCAGAAGCGGTTGAGACAGCTTGTCACGCAACAAATCGCTTGTATCTTCACAAGCTACTCGGCAAGACGGCATACGAGCTCCTCATCGGTAACAAATCCCAAGTTGGATACTTTTGAGTATTCGGCTCAAAGTGCTACATTCTTGATAAGCATCGTCGTTCAAAGTTTGCTCCTAAATCTCATGAAGGTTTCCTACTTGGTTATGGCTCAAACTCTCACACTTACCGTGTCTACAACAATTTCACCCGAAAGGTTGAAGAGATGGTAGATGTGAAGTTTGATGAATCTAATGGCTCGCAAGTAGAGCAATTGCCAATTGATGTAGGAGACAAAGACCCTTCAGAAGCAATCCAAGACTTGTCCATAGGCAAAGTTCGTCCAACGGAGGTGAAGGAGAGTACTTCATCCGTCCAAGTGGAGGCTTCTACTCCACAACAAGATGAAGAAGACAAGGAAATGCATCAAGATGAACATCAACAACCTCCTTCTCCACCACGACAAGACAATGACAACGTCAACAATGAAGAAGGCCAAGAAGAAGAACAAGATGAAGAAAATGTTCAACGAAGACCCAAGCAAAAGCTCTCACGAGTTCGAGCAAGAATTGCCAAAGATCACCCTGTCGAGCAAATCTTCAATGATATACAAACCGGGAGAATCACTCGCTCAAAAACTCGTTTAGCTAACTTTTGTGAAAACTATTCATTCATCGCTAGCATTGAACCTATGAAGGTTTAAGAAGCATTGGAAGATCCGGATTGGATAAATGCCATGCATGCAGATCTACACAACTTTGAGAGAAACCAAGTTTGGACATTGGTTGAGAAGCCCGACGACAACCACAACATCATTCGTACCAAATGGGTGTTTCGCAACAAGCAAGATGAAGATGGACAAGTGGTTTGCAACAAAGCACGTCTCGTCGCCCAAGGGTACACACAAGTCGAAGGTATGGACTATGGTGAGACATATGCTCCCGTTGCTAGACTTGAGTCCATTCGCATCTTACTTGCCTATGCTAATCACCATAGCACCACCTTGTACCAAATGGACATTAAAAGTGCTTTTCTAAATGGTGAAATAGAGGAGGAAGTTTATGTCAAACAACCTCCCGGCTTTGTCAATCCTAAGAAACCTAATCATGTTTACAAACTTCACAAAGCTCTTTATGGTCTTGAACAAGCTCCTAGAGCATGGTATAAATGCTTGACCAAGTTCCTTATTGCAAGTGGTTTTGAAATTGGTAAAATTGATTCTAGTCTTTTTACTAAAAGGGTTAATGGAGAACTATTTGTATGCCAAATTTATGTTGATGATATCATTTTTGGTTCTACTAATCCTCTCCTTAGTGAAAAGTTTGGAAAGCTAATGTCAGAAAAGTTTGAGATGTCTATGATGAGTGAACTCAAATTCTTTCTCGGTTTGCAAATCAAGCAAACTAAGGAAGGTACATTTGTCTCTCAAACAAAGTACACCAAGGACTTATTCATGAAGTTCAATATGCAAGAATGCAAAGGTATGTCTACACCCATGCCTACTAGTGGACATAATGATTTGACCAAAGATGGTGAACCGGTTGATCAAAAGGTTTATCGCTCTATGATTGGTTCATTGTTATACCTATGTGCTTCACGTCCCGAAATTATGCTAAGTGTGTGCATGCATGATATCAAGCTGCCCCTAAAGAATGTCATCATAAGGCCGTGAAAAGGATAGCTAGATACTTAATTCATACACCAAATTTTGGCATTTGGTATCCTAAGAGGTCTTCTTTTGATCTTGTTGGCTATTCCGACTCGGATTATGCCGGAGACAAGGTTGATAGAAAGTCAACTTCGGGTACTTGTCAATTTCTTGGTAGATCTCTTGTGTCTTGGTCTTCCAAGAAACAAAACTCTGTATCCTTATCCACTGCCGAAGCGGAATACATTGCCGCCGGTTCATGTTGTGCTCAATTACTTTGGATGACCCAAACTCTTAAAGATTATGGGATCTATGTGAAACATGTTCCATTGCTTTGTGACAATGAAAGTGCTATTAAAATTGGTCATAATCCCGTACAACATTCTCGAACTAAGCACATTGAAGTTCATCATCATTTCATTTGTGATCTTGTTGCTAAGGGTGACATTGATCTTAAGCATGTTCGCACCGATAAGCAATTAGCGGATATATTCACTAAACCACCTGATGAGAAAGTGTTTTGCAGGCTGAGAGGAGAATTGAACATCATTGATGCTTCGAACTTGGAGTAGGAACTCCATTGGATACATGCAAGACATGAGCTTATGACTAATCCATGATATATCTCTTATGATGACTATCTTATGTCTTGGATATATTTGTACCTTGCATGTTGTCTAACCCATGTAGGTGCTTGGTTGAATCTAATTCCATGAGATTGCAACTCACTCACATCTTGAGCAATCTCTACATCACCAAGTCTCTACACGATGGTGGTTGAAGACAAGGACGCACAAAATCATTCAAACATATCCTTTGACAAATTCTATGTTGAGCTTCATGAATGTCATTTTTGGATACACAAGTGCTTTTCCTTGCAAGAACTAATCCATGTAGGTAGGTGAACTCACACTCCAAGTGGTGCTCCCAACTCTTGATGAGCTACATCAACCTTGAGCACCCACACAAGTTCAACTACATGAGCAAGAACCACACCACCACCCAAGGTATGTTATTCCATCTTAGAGAAGCTTTACTCCAAGACAAGAAGTCAAAGCAACTCAACAAGATGTGAATACATCAAGATAGTTAAACGAAAAATGGTAACCCCATTTTGGGCTTAAACGATGAGTATGACCTATGATCAAGTGTTCTCACTTGACTCCTAAGTCAATATACTCTAACATAGGTGACTATGTCACCACCCAACTCTAGATGAAGTTCTCTTGTGTTCCTTCTTTGTGTTATTGCATTTGTCTCATGCATGTTTATTTTTCTTTCTCATCTAGATCTTTCAGTTTCTTCTCTTTTCTCTTTGCTTTTGTTCTGCATTTTCTGCATTTAATTCCTTGCAAATCCTTCAGGTAATTCATTGCAAATCTTTGTGAGATCCTACATGTCTAGTGAGCTAAGGTGACAAGTGTTTTTCTCTGTGTAAACTCGGTTTCACCGACTTGCAATTTTTGGTCCAACCGAATCTTTTTGGTACCACCGAAATATGCCACTCGGTGCCACCGACTTTGCAATCAGAAAAACAGTTTGCCACTTGTTCTACATTTCTTATCATCCAGCTCCACTCAATGAATCTTGTCCTCTACAAGCATCACAATTTTATCCATTGCTTTGTGCTGAGTCTCAAGGACCAAACCTATATGACGGATTCCAGAAAGCCCTTCTTGGAAATTGATGTCAAAGGGGGGGAGATTGATCACATCAAAGCTTGTAGGAGAGAGAGATCACATCAAGGGAGAGAAAAAGTCTACACACAAGAGAGAAAGTATTAAGGGGGAGAAAGAGACTTCCAGGGGGAGAGAAAATACTCAAGGATCCCAGATGCTTGATGTTCAAGAGGAGAGATGTCACATGTCTTTTTAGGGGGAAAGACATGTTCATATGTATCTGTCAGCTCTGATCTTCTGTTCCCTATCTTCTCCCAATATCCCATGTAAGATTCAAGGGGAGCAAGACACCTAAGGGAAAAAATCAGTCAAATTCATTGCATATCTTTATTCTTGGGGACATGTTGAATTCAATGTAGTACCTAGTACTTACTCTCTACATGTCATCCCAGTCTTGGTACTCTTGTTGTTTCTTTTATTTGCCCTGGCTAGTGGATGTACCTGTGTTATCTAACTTTGTTTATGCAGGTTCATTCTATCCTAACCCAACTCAAAAACTACAAGGTAAGTGTATGCATCAAAATCATGAGTATGAGGAGTTCTTGCTCATGTACATACTATTTGCAAGAAGGACTCATGAGCATGAAGGTATTTTCCTTGATAATCTTTTACTCTGATGCATATGGCCAAGATACATGTAACACATTGCCTACTCTATCATGATTATGCTCTCACATGCTGCTATATTTTATATTCATATGATTGCATACATGTGGGGGAGCCTATGTTTGTTACATGTCCTTCCAAAGCTCTACTTGTTGTTCTTTATATCTTTATCTAAAGCTTTGATGTATGTTGCCATCAATTACCAAAAAGGGGGAGATTGAAAGCACAAGTGCTCCCTAGGTGGTTTTGATAATTGATGACAACATATCTCTTGTTGGACTAACGTTTTCATCTAGTATGTTTCAGATAAGTTCAACAATGGAGTGGCATGGACTAAAGGTTGTGGGAAGGTCTCAGAGATGCTAAGGACAAAGGATTGGCTAAAGCTTGAGGCTCAAGACTCTTCATTTTATATTTTAGTGATCCAAGATCACATTGAGTCCATAGGAAAAGCCAATACTATCAAGGAGGGATGAGGTGTTGCTTAATGAACCTCTTGCTTCATGTGCTTAATGATATGCTCCAAAATCCTCAGCTACTTTCCCACTTCCACATATGACCTAAACCTAAAGCCAAACTCGGACCTACCGATTATTCCTATCCGGCGCCACCGAGTTTCACTTGTCATAGCCACTGCCAGAAACCCTAATCAGCTCGGTCTCACCGATGGGATCTCGGTCTCACCAAGATGGGCTTGCAAACTCCCTGTTACCTATTACATTATCCTCGGTCCCACCGAGATATGCAATCGGTCCCACCGAGTTTTCTTGGCCAGCTCTTTGTTTCACTTAATACCCAAATCGGTCCCACCGAGTTTGAGTAATCGGTCAAACCGAGTTTTGGATTTACCCTAACCCTAGCACATCGGTCCCACCGAGTTGATTCAGTCGGTCCCACCGAAATCTCTAACGGTCACTAGGTTTACCTTTTCGGTCCAACCGAGTTTGTTGATTTGGTCCCACCGAGATTGGAAAACTGTGTGTAACGGTTGGATTTTGTGTGGAGGCTATATATACCCCTCCACCTCCTCTCCATTCGAAGAGAGAGCCATCAGACTAAGCCTACACTTCCAGCATCCTATTTCTGAGAGAGAACTACCTACTCATGTGTTGAGGCCAAGATATTCCATTCCTACCATATGAATCTTGATCTCTAGCCTTCCCCAAGTTGCTTTCCACTCAAATCTTCTTTCCACTAGATCCAAATCCTATGAGAGAGACTTGAGTGTTGGGGAGACTATCATTTGAAGCACAAGAGCAAGGAGTTCATCATCAACACACCATTTGTTACTTCTTGGAGAGTGGTGTCTCCTAGATTGGCTAGGTGTCGCTTGGGAGCCTCCGACAAGATTGTGGAGTTGAACCAAGGAGTTTGTAAGGGCAAGGAGATCGCCTACTTCGTGAAGATCTACCGCTAGTGAGGCAAGTCCTTCGTGGGCGATGGCCATGGTGGGATAGACAAGGTTGCTTCTTCGTGGACCCTTCGTGGGTGGAGCCCTCCGTGGACTCGCGCAACTGCTACCCTTCGTGGGTTGAAGTCTCCATCAACGTGGATGTAGGATAGCACCACCAATCCGAACCACGGGAAAAACATCCGTGTCTCCGATTGCGTTTGATTTCTCCAAACCCTTCCCTTTACATTCTTGCAAGTTGCATGCGTTACTTTCCGCTGCCTATATACTCTTTGCATACTTGCTTGATATGTATTGTGATTGTTGGAATTATGCTTGAACTCCACTTAAACCCAAAAAGCTTAAAACTTGCAACTTTAGCAAGAAGTGTCTAATCACCCCCCTCTAGACACATCTACTTCAAGGTCCTACAGATTGCCTCTTGGGGCTGATGATGATGAATGATACAAGGAAGAACAGCCAGGAGCTCAAGCACCGTGTGCCACGCCTTAGGAGGAAGATCCGGAGTCTGAAGCCTCATGCGGTCCCTGTCGGATTCACGGGTTCCGGCAGACCCTTAAGGTTCGAACACTAGGGTGCGCGCGGAGATCAAGCCTTCTACCTCACCGTCTCGCAAAGATCTAAACTACTAAAAGAACTGCACGAGAGACACGAGATTTATACTGGTTCGGGCCACTGTTGTGGTGTCATACCCTACTCCGGTGTGTGGTGGGTGGATTGGCTCTTGGGGCTGATGATGATGAACGATACAAGGAAGAACAACCTCGCGAGGGTCTGTTCTTGGCAGGGGCGATGAACTGCTAGGAGGAGTTCAGTCACCGTTCTCTCTCTCTCTCTTCCTGCGAACCGAATGAACCAACCGACCCCTTGCTACGTGGGTGGCCGGCCCTATTTATAGAGGCCCTGGTCCTCTTCCCAAATATCGAGCGGGAAGGGAGCCAACAATGGCGGGCTAATTTGAAGGGGGACAGCAAGTACTCTTATCCTGACTAAAGTGGGTCTTCGCCTACGAAAGACTCTGCGGTGACGCCGTGCTGGGCTCCATGGTGACCTTCGTCTCGTAGTCCGCTTGGTCCTGGTCTAGTTGCACCAAAATGGCAACCTTTGCCTGATGCCTCGGTACTCCGCGGCTGCGCTTGCCCCGTTTGCACAAAAGAGGAAAGAAGGATGCTGCGCGGGCTGGCGCCCTCCTGGCGCCCTGAGTCGTCATGGCTTGCGTCATGGGAACCTCGCGAGGTACCCCGCCTTGATTTCTCCGCCTCCTCGCGAGCCAGCCTAAGGAGGCTGCGCCTGAGGATGCGCCGTGTCGTCCGCCCCGCGAGGCTTGGCCCCTCGCGAGGGTCTTGAGTCTTGTGTTGATGAAGATGGGCCACACTGGGCCTCCTTTGAGCCACGCCGCAGGCCGCAGGCAGGCAAGTCTGGGGACCCCCGTTCCCAGAACGCCGACAGTTCCCGAAGCTGGAGAAGGTCCACATTTGCTGGGAGTGGCGCTGAAGTGGAGCGATGCGACACGGGATGAACTCCATCACCACCATGGGCGCCGTCACTCTGAGGTCCTTCAGCCTGGCCAGTGGGTGCCATACATGGGCAAGCCACCAATCGTTGAGCTTCGCGTGCCCCTAACCGGAGCTCGGAGCAGCTAGAATCTATGGGAGCGGCACCAGGGGGCTGCGCACACCAACGTCCACAAACACCCACCACTTCCTAAAGCCTCCGATGACCTGCGAGAGCTCGAAGTCGATCCCCAAGTCGGCCGTCGCCGCAACAGCCTGAAGGGATACACACCCTGAGCGCTGGAGAGGATCTCTCAGGTGAAGCGAGAAGAAGTGGTAAAGCAAGGCCACGTAAGGGGCAATGCCCACCATGGCTTTGCAGACGAAGGCAAAGACAGCAAGGAGGATGATGGATTGGGGATCGAGAAGCAGCGCATTGATTTGGTAGTGCGAGAGCACCGCGTTGCAGAAATCAGAGAGGGGGGAATCAGGCCTGCCTAGAGGGCGTGAAGATGGATGGGGACCTCGGTGGCCGTCCTGTCATTTTTGGCGTGGGAAGCAGACCAAGCCACTGTTGGCCCCCACTCATTGAAATCGGTGGCAAGTGTCGGGCGCACCTTCCCATCACCTCTTGGTTGACCACCACCGATCGCTCGCGGGTGCTGAGGTACGGGACTCCTTCTTCCCCTTCTTCTTCCGGCTTGGTGCCATGGCGGCGCGGGGGGGGGGGGGGGGGCTGGTGTCAGATTGGGCTGGTTGAGGAAATTTGCTGCTTTCCGAAAGATGAGGGAGCTACGGAGCATGCTGCCTATAAAGGAGGCAGAGCTATGAAGAAGACAGTGGTTGCCTAGCCAGGCGGAAATCAAGGCTGCGTGGGGAAGTGGAGGCGCCCACGTCTCGTTAGTTGCCACGCGTGAATCGAGGCCGCAGGATATTGGGGCCCGCAGCACTCCGCACTTGCCCTTTGGCTTCGCCTCAAAGCTAAGTCCGAGCGTGCCTTGGGCCCTGGGGCTACTATCGGCGACCTCGGAATGGGGTTACCCAAACTTGCTTGCCTGCGGCCCAGGACATGGCTCATCCAACAGCCTAGTATGGACCATCTTCATCAACAACCACTCAAGACCCTGGCGAGGGGCCAAGCCTCGCGAGGCGGACGACACAAGACCTCCTTGGGGGCAGCTTCGCTTGGCTGGCTCCTGAGGAGCTGAGATATCTATGCAAGGGGCACCTCACGAGGTTTGCGTGACGTGAGCCATGACGACCAAGGCCAGGCGGGCGCCAGTGGGCGCAGGGTGCCAGTTTCCTCTTTGGTGCTAAGGAAGCAGGCGCAGGCGAGGAGTCCCGAGGCATCAGGGAAAGGTTTCCATATCGGTGCAACAAGACCAAGATCACCGGGAGGCAGGACGGAGGTCACCACGGAGCCCACGATGGCGTCACCACCAAATCCTTTGGCAGGCGAAGACCACCTTTTGTCAGGATAGCTTGTACTAGTTGTCCCCCTTCGAAATAGGCCGTTGTGGGATCCCTTCCTGCCTAAACATTTGGGAAGAGGACCCGGGCCTCTATAAATAGGACTAGCCACCACCGTAGTCAGGGACGGGCTCATCTTGGATCGGATCCACTCCACCAAGGCCATCTCACCAGCTCACCGAGCTCAAGAACACCTCTCCTTAGGAGGTTGTTCTTCCCTAATACTAGTTCATCCTCAGCCTACAAAGTAATCCACCACACCACACTGGAGTAGGGTATTACATCACAATGGTGGCCCGAACCAGTATAAACTCGTGTCACTTGATCCTTGGGTTCGACGAGCTATGCCTAGAGATCGTTGCGGGAGTCACTACAAAAAAAATACACTTCCGTGATGATACATGTTTGTCACAGTAGGTCACGTTTTTTGTCATGCATGTACATCCATGACAAATTTATGACAGAATCAAGATAGTCATACCTGTGTTGTCGTAGAAGTGTTCCATGACATTACCAAAATTATTATCATGGAAGTGTCCACTTCCATGATGATAAATCGCTTGTCACAGAAGTGCTTTCGTCAAGGGTGACCGACACGTGGCATCAACCGTAACGGAATGCCGTTAAGCTATCAGGTCCAGTTTTGGATCCGATAACCCATTAACAGCCTGGACCAATGGGGATTTTCCACGTGTAAAATCATCATTGGCTGTAGGAAACACGTGTCAGCTCACACAGGTGTTACGCATCCAATGGGCGAGATGCGCCTATGATATGTTAACACGTGGACCGGCCCAAAAGTGGCCCATAAAGTTTAATGGGCCAGCCCAACTAAAGACCCACAAGATTTTTTGGACCATAATGGGCCGGCCCAGCTAAAGGCCCATAGGATTTTGTGGGCCATAATGGGCCGGCCCAAGTAAAGGCCCACAAGATTTTTGCGGGCCATAATGGGCCGGCCTAGGAGAAGGCCCACAAGATTTTTGTGGACCATAATGGGCCGGCCCAGCTAAAGGCCTACGAGATTTCGCTGACATTAATGGGCCGGCCCAGCTGTAGGCCCACAAGATTTTGAGGACCCTAGTAGGCCGGCCCATTAACTGGTTGCCATGTTTTGGGCCAAGTGTTGGCCCATATTTGATCCGGTCCATTAATGGTCTGCCATGTTCCGGGCCTAATAATGGCCCATATGAGATCCGACCCATTAAAAGCCTACCATGTTCTGGGCCGAATTACAGCCCAGATCAGTTCCGGCCCTTTAAGAGGGTTTGGGCTAAATTATGGCCCATATCAGATTCGTCCCATCAACTGGACACTATGCTTTTGGGCCCACTTGCTAAAGGCCCATTTAGTAATTCGGCCTGATATTAGTTTCAGCCTGTTAAGGGCCCGTTTAACATTTCGGCCCTATATTAATTTAGGCCTGTTAAAAGCCCGTCATAAAGTTGGGCCTAACTACGGCCCGGTTTGCATCCGGCTTGCTCGCAGCCGATAATATGATTGGGCGAAACAAGGACCGAGATAATTTTGTCCTGTTATAAGCCCATGATTTGATTGGCACATTCATGGGCCGGGGTCTATTTCGGCCTGCTGTCGGCCCGTGAGCTGTTCGGCACCTTTCAGGCCCAACCTACTTTTCAGCCTCCTAATGGCCCATTGAGTTTTCTTGGGAAAATAGGGCTGGCGGTTTACTCAGCCTATTAAAGGCCCGAATCTACTAGTGGGCCAGTTTACATTTAGGCCTGTTAACGGACCAAGATGCCAGGGCCCATGATGCGGATCATACATGGTAATTTGCACGACGACCCGATTATGTACCATAATTTTACGGTTAGGCCATTTTACTGTGAAGACAGGATATATATACAGTAAAATAACTGCAGCATCGTGAATAAGAAAAAAAACCTAGACTATACAATAAAGAAATTAAGGCATATTACATCCACTGGGCATCAAAGTTCGCCACTATGATAATAAAGCACAAGCAGACAGCAGATTACATACACTGGGCATCAAAGATCGCCACCAGTGCAACTAAACACGCCGACAAAATAATATACAAAACAGACAACACTTCAATAGAGTTCAAGAAAGGTTAGCCCTGCTCGGGAGCTGCAGCGCAAGCAGCTGAGCAAGCTGGTGAGACTGCACTTATTTGACACTTATATCCTCCTGACTTTGAAAGATAAACAAGCAGACAAATGACAGGTTTTGCACATATAAGTATCAGTGCTGACAATTCATCACATTTCTTAGTGACGAATAAAGTGACACTATTTAAAATAGCATTAACACAATATGGTATTATTCAGGTCAAGACATGGCAGGGAATGACATTGTGAAGGAGTTGGCAGGTTCACGACACTACTGGATTACCAATCAAGAACTCATAAGTATCAATGGTTAGTGTGTTGTCAATTTATCCCATTTAAGATTGGCAAAATAAGATCACTTGCTCTGTATAGTTTAATTTACATGGTATGAAGAAGGAACTTGGTTGTACAACTGAAAACTTAAATCGAGAAGGAAAAACTTTTGTTTATGAACTGGAGTACATAATAAACTTTAAACATGCAATTTGATGCAAACACCAAAAATAAACAGCTCTTGCAGTCATGCCTAACCAAATATACACAACAAAGTTTGAAGGCTTGAGAAGGACAAACTTACATTATTGGTGAAGGCAGGCTCTATAAAGCCCTTGTCCATGCTGATGGGGGGGGGGGCAATTCAAGAAGTTTACCACAGAATCTTTTTCATAAGCATTGCCTTTATTCTACATTTTGTTAAGAGTAAATATAGATATGACAATATTAGAAAAAATGGAGAATATTTAAGATAAGATGAAGAGTGATGCTGCATAACCAACAAGCTATAAATGTAAGTATAGCGATACAGGCAAAAGGTACAACCAAGAGCAATGCAGAGCTAAACTTCGTCAGTACCATCGGTGTTATCCAACCTTATGGTAAGAGTAAATATAGATCTTATGTGTAGAAAATGGAGGGCAAAGGAAAATAAGCTGCGGAGTGATGGTACATGAACAACTACCTGTCAATATAAGTACACTGATAAAGGACAGCAGGTACTTACAAGAACAATGCAGAGCTAAAAATTCATTGGCATTGGATATATTCTACACTAATGTAACCATTCATACAAACCAGATACTTTGGAGCGAACAATTGATAAGCAAGCTATCATGCATACTGCTGTCACATAATGAACCAGGTATGTATGCAAGTACAATGATACAAGACAACAGGTACTTACAAGAGCAAAGCAGCGGGCAGCATATTTGCGATATCATGTCATTCTTTTCAAACCGGAATTCTTTTTTGAGTAGATTTCCTGCAAAAAAGATCTGTAAGGCACATGCGGAAAAGTAGAAGTTCAAATTGTCATGCGATATCATAGACAGTACCTCATCCTCGGAACGAGACCAGTGCATGACAAGGTTTTTCCATTCAATGTCGTCTAAATTTAGCACAGGAAACTTCACCAGAAATTCATTTATAGACTTGCCATCAAAGTGTGATTTCCTCAGGTAACACCAATACTGCTGCAATGCTTCCTGGAAAAGCGCAAGCAAGCTTTGCTCATCATGACTATCCAGATTGACCCTCGTGTACTTACAACAATGTAATGTAAATCATTGATGTGTTCAATCGGCAGAAAGCAAGAAAACAATCACCATGAATAATAGCACTTACACGTAAGTGGGACAGGAAGATGTGAAAATGGTGTTTCTCTTCACTATAATCTTCCCATGATGGGAATATATGCACGTAGTCACTAACAACATTGAAAGCATTGTCTTTTAAAATGGGAACCAATCTGCAGGAATGGGCCATTGAGGGAGTCCTGGATTAGGGGGTCTCCGGACAGCCGGACTATATCCTTTGGCCGGACTATTGGACTAGGAAGATACAAGATTGAAGGGTTCGTCCCCTGTCCGGATGGGACTCTCCTTGGCATGGAAGGCAAGCTAGGCAATACAGATATGGAGATCTCCTCCCTTGTAACCGACTCTGTGTAACCCTAGCCCTCTCCGGTGTCTATATAAATCGGAGGGTTTAGTCCGTAGGACAACATACAATCATACCATAGGCTAGCTTCTAGGGTTTAGCCTCTATGATCTCGTGGTAGATCAACTCTTGTAATACTCATATCATCAAGAACAATCAAGCAGGACGTAGGTGAAAGTGCAACTATCCCTAGGTGGTTTTGGTAATTCATAACAACATATAGCTCATTGAGCTAATGCTATTCCAAGATGATTATTTCAGGAAAGCTCAATGATTGGCATGGCATGGATGTTGAAAGTGGATCCCTCAAAATGCTAAGGACAAAGGATTGGCTCTAGCTCAAAAGCTCAAGACTCTTCATTTTATATTTTAGTGATCCAAGATCACATTGAGTCTTTAGGAAAAGCCAATACTATCAAGGAGGGACGAGGTGTTGCTTAATGAGCCTCTTGCTTCATGTGCTTAGTGATATGCTCCAAAACCCTCAACTACTTTCCCATATCCACATTTGACCTAAACCCAAAGCCAAACTCGGCCCTACCGATTCTTTCAACCCGGCGCCACCGAGTTTCACTTGTCATAGCCACTGCCAAACCCTAGCAAATCGGTTCTACCGATAGGGATCTCGGTCTCACCGAGATGGGATTGCAAACTCTCTATTTCCTTTTCGTAACTTCTCGGTCTCACCGAAAGAGTGGATCGGTCCCACTGAGATTGTAATGTAAACTCTCTATTTCCTTTTTGTAACATTTCGGTCTCACCGAACGAGCAAATTGGTCCCACTGAGTTTACCTGACCAACTCTCTGGTTAGCTTATTACCAAAATCGGTCTCACCGATTTTGTGTAATCGGTCTCACCGAGATTACGTTATGCCCTAACCCTAACCATATCGGTCCTACCGAGTTGCATGTCAGTCCCACCGAAAATCTCTAATGGTCACTAGGTTTACTATTTTGGTCTGACCGAGTTCGTCGATTCGGTCCCACCGAGATTGGTAAATTGTATGTAACGGTTAGATTTCGTGTGGAGGCTATATATACCCCTCCACCTCCTCTTCACTAGTGGGAGAGAGCCATCAGAACACATCTACACTTCCAACTCATATGTTCTGAGAGAGAACCACCTACTCATGTGTTGAGACCAAGATATTCCATTCCTACCATATGAATCTTGATCTCTAGCGTTCCCCAAGTTGCTTTCCACTCAAATCTTCTTTCCACCAAATCCAAATCCTGTGAGAGAGAGTTGAGTGTTGGGGAGACTATCATTTGAAGCACAAGAGCAAGGAGTTCATCATCAACACACCATTTGTTACTTCTTGGAGAGTGGTGTCTCCTAGATTGGCTAGGTGTCACTTGGGAGCCTCCGACAAGATTGTGGAGTTGAACCAAGGAGTTTGTAAGGGCAAGGAGATCGCCTACTTCGTGAAGATCTACCGCTAGTGAGGCAAGTCCTCCGTGGGCGATGGCCATGGTGGGATAGACAAGGTTGCTTCTTCATGGACCCTTCGTGGGTGGAGCCCTCCGTGGACTCGCGCAACCGTTACCCTTCGCGGGTTGAAGTCTCCATCAACGTGGATGTAGGATAGCACCACCTATCCGAACCACGGGAAAAACATCCGTGTCTCCAATTGTGTTTGAATTCTCCAAACCCTTCCCTTTACATTCTTGCAAGTTGCATGCTTTACTTTCCGCTGCCAATAGACTCTTTGCATGCTTGCGTGAATTGTGTGATGATTGCTTGACTTGTCCTAAAGTAGCTAAAATCTGCCAAGAACTAAAATTGGGAAAAGGTTAAGTTTTTATTTGGTCAAGTAGTCTAATCACCCCCCTTCTAGACATACTTTCAATCCTACAAGTGGTATCATAGCTTTGGTCTCCATTTGCTGTGATTTCCATAGCTTTTGGTGGTCATAGCCTTGGTTTCACAACCTAGGAGAGTATGGCGTCTAGCGAGGGAAATTATCACCATAGAGGTCCTTACTTTGATGGTACTAATTTTGCTAGTTGGAAGCATAAAATGAAAATGCATATTCTTGGACATAACACCGCCGTTTGGGCTATTGTGTGTGTTGGTTTGCAAGGTGACTTCTTTGATGGGAGAGAACCAAACCGTGAAGCTACCGCAGATGAGTTGAAGATGTTGCAATACAATGCTCAAGCTTGTGATATTCTCTTCAACGGATTGTGCCCCGAAGAATTTAACAAAATCAGCCGCCTTGAGAATGCAAAGGAAATTTGGGACACGTTGATTGATATGCACGAACGTACTGACTCCGTCAAGGAATCCAAATTGGATGTGCTTCAAAGTCAACTTGACAAGTTCAAAATGAAGGATGGTGAAGGTGTCGCTGAAATGTACTCTAGGCTTGCTCTCATCACAAATGAGATTGCCGGCTTAGGAAGTGAAGAGATGACCGATAGATTCATCATCAAGAAGATTCTAAGAGCCTTGGATGGAAAATATGATACCGTGTGCACATTGATCCAAATGATGCCCAATTACAAAGATCTCAAGCCAACGGAGGTGATTGGAAGAATTGTTGCTCATGAGATGTCACTTAAGGATAAAGAGGAACTTCACAACTAATCAAGTGGTGCCTACAAAGCCTCATGTGAAGCCCCTACATCATCACGTGAGAAACAAAACTTCAATGAAGAATTGAGCTTAATGGTGAAAAACTTCAACAAGTTCTACAAGAGTAGAAGCAAAGATAGAAGCTCCAAGTCAAGGTCCTACAATGACAAAAGATCTTCTAGTCGAGAGCGAAACTGCTACAATTGTGGAAGACCCGGACACTATTCCAATGAGTGTACAGCTCCCTACAAGAGAAGAGAAGACTCTCCAAAAAGAAGAAGCAAAAGAGAAGAATCACCACCAAGAGAGAGAAGGAGTAGAGATGATCGTTATGAACGAAGATACTCACGGAGAAGCAAGGATTCGGAAAGGAAGGAAAAATCATCAAGGAGCTACATAAAACGAAGACATCAAGCTCATGTTGGTGAATGGGTATCCGCCTCCGACTCCGACGACCACTCCGAGAGAAGTTATCACTCCGACTCCGAATATACTCAAGATGAAGGTGTTGCCGGTCTAGCACTTGTGACAACCAACTCCTACGATATATTTGACTCACGAAATGAAGGAATTGGAAGATGCTTCATGAACAAAGGTCCTAAGGTAAAACACCCCGAGTATTTTGATTTTAATAGTGATGAAGATGACTTGTTAGGTGATGATGATTTACTTGTTGACAACTCTAGTGATGAATACTATGATGAAACGTCAATCAATCATGCTAATCAAGATAAAACAAATGAAAATGATAAGGAGAAGATTGAGGCTCTAACTAAAGAACTAAACACTCTTAAGTTAGCTCATGAAACTATCTTCGAAGATCATCGAGAAATTTAAGAGCTCATGAGAAGTTACGCTTTGAAAAGCTCAATCTTGGGCAAGAGCATGAGTTTTTAAAGGCAATCAATGATGATCTCCGCAAGAAAAGTTCTTCTTACATTGCCAAGTGTTTACTCTTATCCACTTACATGCCTCAAGTCAAGTCTAGTAACAAGAACAAGAAAGATTCTTCCTCTAGTAGTAACAATGATCATGATAAATCCAATATTGTTGCTTCTAGTAGTTCTCTTGATTCCACTAATGATTCTCTTAGCCAAGTTACACTTGAGCAAGAAAACAGCTTATTGAAGGGAATTATAGAGAAAGGAGTGTACAAAAGCCTTGCCGGGAGTAAGCAATTCGAGGAAATTGTGCGCAAGCAAGGAATGCACCGGAAGAATCAAGGTGTTGGTTTTGAACGAAAGTTAAATGACAATGGAGTTGAGTGGGAAGAAGATCAATACCCCAAGACAAAGTTTGTTCCTCAACAAGAGAAGTATCCTACTTCCTTCAAGGGGACACAAGCTCAAGATGATCTTCCACCACAAGACTACAAGCAAAAAGGCAAGGACAAGCTTCAAGAGGAAATTGATGCATTTGTAGAAGCTCCTAAGACCTTAGTCAAGTGGCTTCCCAAGACCACTTCAAGTTCCACTTCATCAAGTACGACTACAACTCCAAGGATTCCCATCAAGATGGTGTGGATTCAAAAGAAGAAGAACTAGAGAGTTCTTGAGGGTGACACCGCCAACATACTTCACTCTAATCATTTTGGCAAGAACAAGTGCAATCAACTTCCACATCTTGCACTAGTTCAAGGAGTCACAAACCCTCTTGTTGGTAAGACAAGGTACAAGGTAACCTAAAAGTTTTCATGGACATTATCTTGTGTGTGCATCACTCTATGTCTATGGATATCCTTGTTTGTTCCTTATGGGACTAACCCATGTAGGTATTGAAAGTGCAATTCACTCAAATGGATAGCTCCAAGTGATCTACATCAACATTGAGCATCCACATCTTCAACATCTACATGAAGTCATCATCGACAAAACCCAAGGTTAGTTCATCCCTCTTAGGGGGGATATCACATCTAGGGGGAGCTTTACTCTAAGACTTGAGCTAAAGCAACTCTAAAGATGTGAACACAACAATGCTTTATGTAAAAGTGGTAACCCCACTTGAGCTTAAACGATGAGTATGACCTATGATCAAGTGTTCTCACTTGACTCCTAAGTCAATATACTCATATATAGATGACCTAGTCATCACCAATTGCTTGATAGATGCTAGAATTGGTTGTGCATGCTTTGTCACATATTTCAATTGTCATTTTATTGTGTGAGCATGTTGGTTGCATATTTTACTCATTCAAGGACATCCACTTGTTGTTTTGATTGTTTGGTTTTATTTCCTTTTGCCAAGTGGATGGACAAGAATGCCTAAGAACCTCCTCTAGCTATCTATGCTTTTCTCGTCTCAAACTCTATTCATGCTACATCACAAAATTTGATCAAGTCAGATTCGAAGCACTCTGTGTGAGGAGCACTCGGAGTCCCCGATTCGTCATAGACTTAAACTTCCAAAACCTCTTTATGATTCTCGGTCTGACCGATATCCTACTTTCGGTCCTACTGAGATCATTAAGTTGATCTGAATTTTCGATCTCGGTGCAACCGATTTGAACCATTCGGTCACACCGAGTTGCAATAACTATATACAGTTTTGCATCTCGGTGCCACCGAGTTGTTCCACTCGGTCACACCGACAGGGTCGGGCTATATATAGCCACGGGAATTTTTTTTGGAAATTTCTCCGAACCCCTTCGCCCGCGCGATAAGTCGCTCTGCCAACGTGGTCTCCGGATCGTCTCCTCGCTGCCAGCCGCCTCCAGTCGCTGGTCTCCATCGCCGTCAACTGAATTCAACCCCGCCATTGCCGCCGTAGCGAGTCTACGCCGAACTAGGGTATGGACTCGATCTTTGTGCTATCCCCAATCTGATTCCTAGCACATTGTGATCATATTGATTCTAGCCACGATTGAAACACTCCTATCCAGTCATTGCGTTCGTAGAATAGGATTGATTCGAAAATTTTAGGGTTAGGTTTCCGCCGAAACCATCTCGGACCCACCAAGTTGAAAAACTCGGTCCCACCGATTTGGCTCATGCCATTGCACAAGTGAGACTCGGTCTGACCAAGAATTACTAATCGGTGTGACCGATTTTGGAACTTTGTGAAACCCTAGCAGTCTCGGTGCCACTGAACTGTGACTCGGTCTGACCGAGTTCACTAGTTTAGGTTCCAAAACTGCTTCGGTATCACCAAGTTTAAAAATCGGTAGATCCGAAATGATTTCAGTGGGAAACTAAAACTAAGATTTTGAATCATTCTTTTGCAAAAATCTCTGCATTTTGTGATGCTCATCCACTCTACCTCATCTATAAACTGTTCACAGGGTTAGCAGTCAGCTTGTTCATCATGTCAGATCAGAGTGATAGCCAGAATGTGTTAGAATAGCAAGTGCACATGAGTGAGGGCACTAGTCCCTCCAGTTCTTCTGATGAAGGCAGCAGGAGCACCCCTAGCAATCTGCCAAAAGCTGCCACCAAACAAAGGAAGAAGAGAACCTCAGACTCAGAGGATGAGGACTATGTGGCAGAAGAGGAAGCTACTTCCAAGAAAGTAGTGCTCAAGAAGGAGTATGGCTCAGCTCAGGGCACAAAGCCAGGATTGAAAATCAAAAGGCCAGCAGGTAGACAACCTATGCCAAAGGCCAGAGCTTCAACTCAGATTCCTGAAAAGCCTGCACCCATAGAGCCAGTTGCTGCTGAAGGGAAGAAGAGGAAGGAAAGGGTCAAAAAGACCACTGCCAGAGTGCTTGGGAGATCCTCAATCATGAGAGACTCAGAAGAGGAAGAGGAAGAAGAGGTTGCTGCACCAGCACCTAAGGCACCTAAGCTTATGGGTGATGCTATCAGGACAGGGGCTGCTGCATCCAAGCCCAAAGAAGCACCCAAAGCTGCCTCCAAGCCCAAGCCAACACCAAAGAGGAATACAAGGAGCATACCAGCTGCTGAAAAGAACAAGGCCCCAGTGCCTGACATTGCCGAAGAAGAAGAAGGTCAAGTGCTTAGAAAGCTTAAGCCCAAGATCCCAGACCACAATGATGCTCATCCTGTGGCTGAGGACATGAAAATCAGAAGAGATTCAGGGCTAAGGAAGTGGAGAGAAGTAGATCCATATGCTTCAAGGAGAAGAACTGCTGTTGATTATAGGTTCCACACTAAGGAACAGTAGGACTTCTATGAGACAGTTTTGTTGGACAAGAAGCCCATTGTTTGTGACATGAGATGGGTCAATTGGGAGTACATCAAGGACAATGAAGAACACTATCCTGGAGTGTATGAAAGCTTCAATGCTTGTGGAGTAGCAGACTTTGTTGGGCAGAAGCTCACAAAGTGGAATGAAGAGCTCATTATGCAATTCTACTCCACAACACACTTCTACCCAGATGGAAGGATCACATGGATGTCTGAAGGTACAAGGTACCAATCTACAGTTGCTGAATGGGCTTAGTTGATCAATGCCCTAGAAGAGCAGGAAGATGACTTGGATATCTATGCCAAGAAGAAGATGGACCACAACTCTATGTCCAATATGTACAAGGAAATTTCAAACAAGGCACTTGATACTTTCAAGTTTGGGTCTGTGCATTATCTTCTGTCAGGGCTGCCAACCATTAACTGGATCCTTAAGCACACTCTGTTGCCCAAGTCAGGTGATCACAAGATGATCAGAGGCCATGCAATCAATTTGCTTCATGTATTTGATGTGCCACAGAAGTTCAAGGTGATGAGCCTCATGGTAGAGACCATTAAGAGGACAGCAGCTGATCAGAAGAGGAGCTGTGGATATGCCCCACAAATTCAGGAGTTAATCAACTCAAAGATGGGCAAAGGCACATACTTGCTGGACAAAGAACACCTGCCCATCCATCCAGATTTTGAAGATAATCAAGTTGTGATGAATGAGAATGAACCATCATCAGTTCAAGCACAAGCAAAGAAGGAGCAGGCAAGGAAGGAGAAAGCTGCCAAGATGCCAACTCAAGAGGAGGCATCTAAGTATTTCTTGAAAACCAAACAAGAGCAGCTTGGTTACTTGATTGCATCCACACTGAGGATTGAGAAAGGACTGGCCACTCTCATTCAGAATCAGCAGAGCTTAGAAAGAATCATGGAACAAAAGTTCTATGACCTAGATGTGAAGGTGACAGAAATTCAGTCTGCAATGGAGCAATTACAGGATGATATGCAGGAGAGGAAGGGCAAGACTACAACTGATGCATTTGCCAGAGTGCCACGAGCTCAGAGGTCGATTGCAGTGCCAGTTCCTGACACCAGAGCCACCACCTCAGCTCCAGCTATAGCACCAGCCCAACCAGCTCCAGCATCTACTTCAGCTTCAACTCCAACCACGTCTACAGAAGGCTTCGTCCTTGGAGTGATCCAGACTCCACCACCACCAGAAGATCAAGCCTGAGAGTCGATCTAGCACTATGCATTTTCTAGGAACTTTTTGGTAACTTGTTGCCAAAGGGGGAGAAAAATGTATAGACCATAGGCTTCGAGAGAGAGAGTGTTGCTTTTATTCTCTCTTGCTTTATTTTGTGGTTTTTCGAACTTTGTTTGCTTTTGGTTGAGATACTTTGATATTCTTGTGAGACATTGATGATCATGTGTTTGATCATAAGCTACACTTATGCATGCTTGTTATTATCCTATCTATCTTATGTGATCATTCACTTTCTTTGGTGATGAGTGCATGTATTTCAATTCTTATCATTTTGAGCGCTCCACCAAGATGTATGTGACATGGAAGAGTAACCCATGATTCTAACTCCTTGTGCATTTGCAATCCAAAGCAAATTTTAAATATGCACAAATTTAGGGGGAGCTCTTACTTATCACACACTTCTCAAAGCGATGATATATTTCATTCTTATTATCATTTGTCGAAGCTTTGATCTATATGTTGTCATCAATTACCAAAAAGGGGGAGATTGAAAGTGCAACTATCCCTAGGTGGTTTTGGTAATTCATAACAACATATAGATCATTGAGCTAATGCTATTCCAAGATGATTATTTCAGGAAAGCTCAATGATTGGCATGGCATGGATGTTGAAAGTGGATCCCTCAAAATGCTAAGGACAAAGGATTGGCTCAAGCTCAAAAGCTCAAGACTCTTCATTTTATATTTTAGTGATCCAAGATCACATTGAATCTTTAGGAAAAGCCAATACTATCACGGAGGGATGAGGTGTTGCTTAATGAGCCTCTTGCTTCATGTGCTTAGTGATATGCTCCAAATCCCTCAACTACTTTCCCATATCCACATTTGACCTAAACCCAAAGCCAAACTCGGCCCTACCAATTCTTTCAACCCGGCGCCACCGAGTTTCACTTGTCATAGCCATTGCCAAACCCTAGCAAATTGGTTCTACCGATAGGGATCTCGGTCTCACCGAGATGGGATTGCAAACTCTCTGTTTCCTTTTCGTAACTTCTCGGTCTCACCGAAAGAGCGGATCGGTCCCACCGAGATTGTAATGTAAACTCTCTGTTTCCTTTTTGTAACATTTCGGTCTCACCGAAAGAGCAAATTGGTCCCACCGAGTTTACCTTACCAACTCTCTGGTTAGCGTATTACCAAAATCGGTCATCACCGATTTTGTGTAATCGGTCTCACCGAGATTACGTTATGCCCTAACCCTAACCATATCGGTCCTACTGAGTTGCATGTCAGTCCCACCGAAAAATCTCTAACGGTCACTAGGTTTACTATTTCGGTCTAACCGAGTTTGTTGATTCGGTCCCACCGAGATTGGTAAATTGTATGTAACGGTTAGATTTCGTGTGGAGGCTATATATACCCCTCTACCTCCTCTTCACTAGTGGGAGAGAGCCATCAGAACACATCTACACTTCCAACTCATATGTTCTGAGAGAGAACCACCTACTCATGTGTTGAGACCAAGATATTCCATTCCTACCATATGAATCTTGATCTCTAGCGTTCCCCAAGTTGCTTTCCACTCAAATCTTCTTTCCACCAAATCCAAATCCTGTGAGAGAGAGTTGAGTGTTGGGGAGACTATCATTTGAAGCACAAGAGCAAGGAGTTCATCATCAACACACCATTTGTTACTTCTTGGAGAGTGGTGTCTCCTAGATTGGCTAGGTGTCACTTGGGAGCCTCCGACAAGATTGTGGAGTTGAACCAAGGAGTTTGTAAGGGCAAGGAGATCGCCTACTTCGTGAAGATCTACCGCTAGTGAGGCAAGTCCTTCGTGGGCGATGGCCATGGTGGGATAGACAAGGTTGCTTCTTCGTGGACCCTTCGTGGGTGGAGCCCTCCGTGGACTCGTGCAACCGTTACCCTTCGTGGGTTGAAGTCTCCATCAACGTGGATGTAGGATAGCACCACCTATCCGAACCACGGGAAAAACATCCGTGTCTCCAATTGCGTTTGAATTCTCCAAACCCTTCCCTTTACATTCTTGCAAGTTGCATGCTTTACTTTCCGCTGCCAATAGACTCTTTGCATGCTTGCGTGAATTGTGTGATGATTGCTTGACTTGTCCTAAAGTAGCTAAAATCTGCCAAGAACTAGAATTGGGAAAAGGTTAAGTTTTTATTTGGTCAAGTTGTCTAATCACCCACCCTCTAGACATACTTTCGATCCTACAGTAGGGTATTACCTCCATCAAGAGGGCTTGAACTTGGGTAAACATCGTGTCCCCTGCTTCCTGTTACCATCCGCCTTAGACGCACAGTTCGGGACCCCCTACCCAAGATCCGCCGGTTTTGACACCGACATTGGTGCTTTCATTGAGAGTTTCACTGTGTCGTCACCATAAGGCTTGATGGCTCCTTCGATCATCGATAGTGATGTGGTCCAGGGTGAGGTTTTCCTCCCCGAACAGATCTTTGTATTCGGTGGCTTCGCACTGCGGGCCAATTCGCTTGGCCATCTGGAGCAGCTCGAGAGCTACGCCCCTGGCCAAAAGGTCAGATTCAGAAACTTAAACTACGCCGCCGACATCCACGGAGACTTGATCTTCGACAGATTCGAGCTCGTGTCAGGTGCGCCGGACAGTGTTCGGGAGATCGCATCTGCAACTCCTTCGGCCTTCAATCCGGAGCAAATTGCGCCATCCAAGGACGGAGGGATAGACCCTGCCATGGAGGCTGCACTCTCTGTGGAGATGGAGCCGGATACTGACTTCACCCTTTATGAGAGTCGTATCTTCGAACCACTGGATTCATCTCCGGCCACGGACTCTGAGCCGCTTACATCCGTGCCCGTCGAATCCGACTGGGCGCCGATCATGGAGTTCACCTCCGCAGATATCTTTCAGCACTCGCCTTTCAGCGATGTGCTAAATTCATTAAGGTCTCTCTCCCTGTGAGGAGAACCTTGGCCGAACTATGTCTGGCTAGAATGGGATGCAGACGACGAAGAAATTCGCTGCCCACCCACCACCCACTTAGTAGCCACTATTGACGATTTAACCGACATGCTCGACTTCGACTTCGAATACATCGATGGTATGGACGACGATGCATGAGACGAGCAGGAACCACCACCCACAGGGTGCTGGACCGCTACCTCATCATATGTTATATACATGGTGGACACCCCCAAAAAAGGCAATGGTGACGAGACAACAGAGGATGACCCCTCCAAGAAGCAACCCAAGCGCCGACATCAGCGGCGCCGCTCTAAGTCCCGCCACAGCAAAAGTAGTGATACCGGCACAAGAGACAATAACACTCCGGATAGTGCCAAAGACAACCACAATCCCCTCCAGCACGATGTAGAGCCGAAGGATGAACAAGCTAGCCCTCTGGAGCAGGCAGCAGATAGAGAACCGGAGGAGGACAATTACATGCCTCTCTCCGAAGACGAGGCAAGCCTCGGCGACGAAGAATTTATCGTGCCTGAGGATCCCGTCGAACAGGAGCGCTTCAAGCACCAGCTTATGGCCACAGCAAATAGCCTGAAGAAAAAGCAACAACAGCTTCATACTGATCAAGACTTGCTAGCAGACAGATGGACCGAAGTCCTTGCGGCCGAGGAATTCGAACTCGAGCGCCCCTCTAAGAGTTACCCAAAACACAGGTTGCTACCTCACCTCGAGAAGGAAGCATTAAAACCTCCATCACCAGTGTACGATGCGGCTGACCGGCCACGGCGTGGCCGAGCCGGAGAGGCGTTTCAGCCCAAAGTTCAGCCCGCACCCCGCCGCCACTCAACTAAAAATACCAAGGCCTGGGGCAACACACGGGACCCGCGAGACGTATTGGACAGTAAGGCAATACTTGCATGGTCAATATACAAGTCACGGGCGCGTGCGCCAACGCGGGACGATGATCGTCACGCCGGATACACCAAAGGTAAATCCTGATGGGCCGAATACGGCAGACAAGACTCATATGAACTGCGTCGTGATATAGCCCGGCACAGAGGCACCACAAACCTGCTATGCTTCATTGATGAAGTTATGGATCACGAATTCTCGGAGGGTTTTAAACCCGTAAATATCAAATCATATGATGGTACAATAGATCCCGCTGTATGGATTGAGTATTTCCTCCTTCACATCCACATGGCTCGCGGTGATGATCTACATGCCATCAAGTACCGCCCACTAAAACTCAAAGAACCAGCTCGGCATTGGCTGAATAGCTTGCCAGCAGACTCCGTCGGTAGTTGGGAGGACTTGGAAGATGCATTCCTTGACAACTTCCAGGGCACTTATGTGCGACCACCGGATGCTAATGACTTGAGCCACATAACTCAGCACCCAGGGGAATCGGCTAGGCAATTCTGGACAAGGTTCCTAACTAAGAAAAACCAAATTATCGACTGTCCAGATGCAAAGGCCTTAGCGGCATCTAAGCAAAACATCTGCGACGAGTGGCTCACCCGGCACCTCAGCCAGGAGAAGCCGAAGTCTATGGCAGCCCTCAAGACACTCATGACCCGCTTTTGCGCGGGCGAGGATAGCTGGCTGGCTCGCAGCAACAACACATCCAGGAATCCGGGCACTTCGGATAACAAAGATGCCAACGGAAAACCGTGACGCAACAAACACAAGCGCCGCAAACAAGGTGATAAAACAATAATACGTCAGTTAATGCCGGGTTCAGGGTCTCAAAGTCCGGTCAGCACAAGGAGCCGCCCAAAAATACAAATCCGGGCCCATCCAGTCTGGACTACATACTCACTCGTCAATGCCAAATTCATGGCACCCCAGAAATGCCAGCCACCCATACCAACAGAGAATGTTGGGACTTCAAACAAGCCAGCAAGGCATGCGCCAAACATGAAGAGGGGTCTCAAAGCAACGATAGCGACGAAGAGCCCAGATTTCCGAACACGGGAGGGCAAAAGAACCCCCCCCCCCCCATACTCAATCGGTGAATGTGGTAAATACCACCCAAACGGCCCACTTGGACCAGGTATACACCCTTAAGGATGGCGACTCAATGGAACTCACCGTCCCACAATATAAGCTAGGGCCGGTCACCTTCAACCGCACTGACCGTCCAGTTAACGCCAATCAGGGCAATCCAGCCGCACTAATCCTCGACCCAATAGTAGACGGGTTCCACCTCACTCGAGTCCTTATGGACGAAGGTAGCAGTTTAAATCTGCTTTACCAGGTTATAGTGTGCAAGATGGGCATCGATCAGTCAGCGATCAAGCCCACTAAGGCCACTTTTAGAGGCATCATACCAGGTATGGAGATCAGCTGTACAGGCTCCATTTCCCTCGAGGTAATCTTAGGATCACCAGAAAATTACCGTACCAAAGAGTTAATCTTCGAAATCGCCCCTTTCTGCAGTGACTATCAAGCACTGCTCGGGCGAACCGCGTTCGCTCGATTCAACGTGGTGCCACATTATGCCTATCGTAAGCTCAAAATGCCCGGTCCACGTGGCATCATCATGGTTCATGGGAAGGCCGAATTTTCCTTCGACACCAACAAATACATCACTGCCTTAGCAGCAGGAATACCGAGAAGCACCTTGCAGCTGAACCTCGAGTCGACACCTAGGCTCTCGGACACCGTCAGGGGGCTTCAAACAACTATGCGGAAGGATACTCTGGCTGTAGGATCGAAAGTATGTCTAGAGGGGGGTGATTAGACTACTTGACCAAATAAAAACTTAACCTTTTCCCAATTTTAGTTCTTGGCAGTTTTTAGCTATCTTAGGACAAGTCAAGCAATCAATACACAATTCAAGCAAGCATGCAAAGAGTGTATTGGCAGCGGAAAGTAAAGCATGCAACTTGCAAGAATATAAAGGGAAGGGTTTGGAGAATTCAAACGCTATTGGAGACATGGATGTTTTTCCCGTGGTTCGGATAGGTGGTGCTATCCTACATCCACGTTGATGGAGACTTCAACCCACGAAGGGTAGCGGTTGCGCGAGTCCACAGAGGGCTCCACCCACGAAGGGTCCACGAAGAAGCAACCTTGTCTATCCCACCATGGCCATCGCCCACGAAGGACTTGCCTCACTAGCGGTAGATCTTCACGAAGTAGGCGATCTCCTTGCCCTTACAAACTCCTTGGTTCAATTCCACAATCTTGTCGGAGGCTCCCAAGCGACACCTAGCCAATCTAGGAGACACCACTCTCCAAGAAGTAACAAATGGTGTGTTGATGATGAACTCCTTGCTCTTGTGCTTCAAATGATAGTCTCCCCAACACTCAACTCTCTTTCATATGATTTGGATCTGGTGGAAAGAAGATTTGAGTGGAAAGCAACTTGGGGAAGGCTAGAGATCAAGATTCATATGGTTTGAATGGAATATCTTGGTCTCAACACATGAGTAGGTGGTTCTCTCTCAGAACATATGAGTTGGAATGATGTATGTGTTCTCTCTCCACGAGTGAAGAGGAGGTGGAGGGGTATTTGTAGCCTCCCCACAAAATCCAACCGTTACACACAATTTACCAATCTCGGTGGGACCGAATCAGAAAACTCGGTTGGACCGAAATGGTAAACCTAGTGACCGTTAGGAATTTCGGTGGGACTGACATGCAACTCGGTAGGACCGATTCGGTTAGGGTTTGGGCATAACGTAATCTCGGTGAGACCGATTGCACAAACTCGGTGAGACCGAGTTTGGCAATAAGCTAACCAAAGAGTTGGTCAGGCAAACTCGGTGGGACCGACTTGCTCTTTCGGTGAGACCGAAAAGTTACAAGAAGGAAACATAGAGTTTACCTTGCATTCTCGGTGGGACCGATTCGCTCTTTCGGTGAGACCGAAAAGTTACGAAAGGGAAATAGAGAGTTTGCAAGCCCATCTTGATGAGACCGAGATCCTTATCGGTAGGACCGAATTGCTAGGGTTTGGCAGTGGCAAATGACAAGTGAAACTCGGTGGCGCCGGAATGAAAGAATCGGTATGACCGAGTTTGGCTTAGGGTTTATGTCATTTGTGGATATGGGAAAGTAGCTGAGGATTTTGGAGCATATCATTAAGCACATAAAGCAAGAGGCTCATTAAGCAACACCTCATCCCTCCTTGATAGTATTGGCTTTTCCTAAAGACTCAATGTGATCTTGGATCACTAAAACATAAAATGAAGAGTCTTGAACTTTTGAGCTTGAGCCAATTCTTTGTCCTTAGCATTTTGAGGGTTCCACTTTCACATCCAAGCCATGCCAATCATTGAGCTTTCCTGAAATAATCATCTTGAAATAGCATTAGCTCAATGAGCTATATGTTGTTATGAATTACCGAAACCACCTAGGGATAGTTGCACTTTCAATCTCCCCCTTTTTGGTAATTGATGACAACATATAGATCAAAGCTTCGACAAATGATAATAAGCATGAAATATATCGTCGCTTTGAGAAGTATGTGACAAATAAGAGCTCCCCCTAAATTTGTGCATATTTAAAATTTGCTTTGGACTGCAAATGCACAAGGAGTTAGAATCATGGGTTACTCTTCCATGTCACATACATCTTGGTGGAGCGCTCAAAAATGATAAGATTGAAATACATGCACTCATCACCAAGACTAGTGAATGATCACAAACGATAGATAGAATGATAATATTTAAGCAAGCATTAAGCAAACATTAAGTGTAGCTTATGATCAAACACATGATCATCGATGTCTCACAAACATAAGGGCATTGTATCTCACACACAAGCAAACAAAGTTCGAAAAACCACCAAATAAACAAGAGAGAATAAAAGCAACACTCTCTCTCGAAGCCTATGATCTATACATTTTCTCCCCCTTTGGAAACAAGTTACCAAAAAGTTCCTAGAAAATGCATAGTGCTAAGTCGACGCTCAGGCTTGATCTTCAGGTGGTGGTGGAGTCCGGAGCACTCCAAGGACGAAGCCTTCGGTAGACGTGGTCGGAGTCGAGGCTGAAGTGGATGCTGGAGCTGGTGGAACTGAGGCTGTGGCTGGCGCAGACGTTGTGGCTCTGGTGTCAGCAACTGGCAGTGCAGACGACCTCGGACCTCGTGCACCCTCGCAAAAGCATCAGTTGTGGTCCTGCCTCTCCTCTCATTCATGTCCTCCTGAAGCTGCTCCACGGCGGTGTGTATCTCTGTCACTTTGATGTCCATGTCATAGAACCTCTGTTCCATGATCCTCTCTAGGCTTGACTGGTTCTGAGTCAGGGTGGCAAGTCCTTGCTCAATACGCAGGGTGGACGCAATCAGGTAACCAAGCTGCTCTTGTTTGGTTTTCAGGAAGTAATCAGATGCCTCCTCTGAGTAGGCATCCTGGCAGCTTTCTCCTTCTTCGCCTTCTCCTTCTGAGCTTGTGCATGGACAGATGATGGCTCATTCTCAGTCATGACCACTTGGTTATCCTCTGCAACTCTCTTTGGTGCACTCTTAGGCTTAGATGCAGCCTTGGGCTTGGATGCAGCTATCCCTGACCTTATGGCATCTCCCATAAGTTTGGCTGCCTTGGGTGCTGGTGCAGCAACCTCTTCTTCCTCCTCCTCCTCATCTACCATGATGGAGGCCTTCCCAAGCACTCTGGCCACAGTCTTCTTCACTCGTTCTTTCCTCTTTTTGCCCTCAGCAGCAATGGGCTCAATGGGAGCAGGCTTCACAGTTGAAGCCCTAGCCTTTTACATGGGCTGCCTGCCTGCTGGCCTTTTGATTTTCAGGCCTGGCTTTGTGCCTGCTGCTGGCTCAGCTCTCTTTGATGTGGCCTCTTCCTCTGCCACATAGTCCTCATCTTCAGAATCTGAGGTTCTCTTCTTCCTTTGGCGTGTGGCAGCTTTAGGCAGGTTGCCGGGTGTGCTCCTGCTGCCATCATCTGAGGAACTTGAGGGGCTAGTGCCCTCACTCAACTGTACTTGCTGCTCTGACAAGTTCTGGCTGTCACTCTGGTCTGACATGATGCAAACTGACTGTTGACCCTGTGAATAGATTATAGATGAGATAGAGTGGATGAGCATCACAAAACGCAGAGATTTTTGCAAAAGAATAATTCAAAAACTTAGTTTTAGTTTCCCACTGAGATCATCTCGGATCTACCAATTTTCAAACTCGGTGACACCGAAGCAGTGTTGGCACCAGAACTAGTGAACTCGGTCAGACTGAGTCACAGTTCGGTGGCACCGAGACTGCTACGGTTTCACAGAGTTCCAAAATCGGTCACACCGATAAGTAATTCTCGGTCAGACCGAGTTTTACTTGTGCAATGGCATAAGCCAAATCGGTGGGACCGAGTTTTTCAACTCGGTGGGTCCGAGATGGTTTCGGCGGAAACCTAACCCTAAATTTTTTGAATTAAACCTAATCTACGAGTTCATTGACTGGATAGGAGTTTATCAAACATGGCAAGAATCATGATAATCACAATGTGCTAGGAATCGGATTGAAGAATAGCACAAAGATCGAGTCCATACCCTAGTTCGGCGGAGACTCGCTACGGCGGCAACGGCGGGGCAGAAATTCCGTTGACGGCGATGGAGACCAGCGACTTGAGGCTGCTGGCGGCGAGGAGGACGATCCGGAGACCCAGGAGGCAGAGCGAGCTATGCGCGGGCGAAGAGGTTTCAGAGAAATTTCCAAAATTCTGCCCGTCACTATATATAGCCCGACCCTGTCGGTGTGACCGAGTGGAACAACTCGGTGGCACCGAGATGCAAAACTGTATACAGTTATTGCAACTCGGTGTGACCGAGTGGTTCAAATCGGTTGCACCGAGATCGAAAACCTAGATCAACTTAATGATCTCGGTAGGACCGAAAGTATGGTATCGGTCAGACCGAGAATCACAAAGAGGTTTTGGAAGTTTAAGTCTATGACGAATCGGGGACTCCGAGCGCTCCTCACACAGAGTGGTTCGAATCTGACTTGATCAAGTTTTGTGATGCAGCATGAATAGAGTTTAAGACGATAAAAGCATAGATAGCTAGAGGAGGTTCTTAGGCATTCTTGTCCATCCACTTGGCAAAAGAAGATAAAGCCAAACAATCAAAACAACAAGTGGATGTCCTCGAATGAGTACAATATGCACCAACATGCTCACACAATAAGATGGCAAATGAAATATGTGGCAAAGCATGCACAAACAATTCTAGCATCTATCAAGCAATTTGCGATGACTGGGTCATCTATATATGAGTATATTGACTTAGGAGTCAAGTGAGAACACTTGATCATAGGTCATACTCATCATTTAAGCTCAAGTGGGGTTACCACTTTTACATAAAGCATTGTTGTATTCACATCTTTAGAGTTGCTTTAGCTCAAGTCTTAGAGTAAAGCTCCCCCTAGATGTGATATCCCCCTAAGAGGGATGAACTAACCTTAGGTTTTGTCGATGATGACTTCATGTAGATGTTGAAGATGTGGATGCTCAATGTTGATGTAGATCACTTGGAGCTATCCATTTGAGTGAATTGCACTTTCAATACCTACATGGGTTAGTCCCACAAGGAACAAACAAGGATATCCATAGACATAGAGTGATGCATACACAAGATGATGTCCATGAAAACTTTAGGTTACCTTGTCCCTTGTCTTACCAACAAGAGGGTTTGTGACTCCTTGAACTAGTGCATGATGTGGAAGTTGATTGCACTTGTTCTTGCCAAAATGATGAGAATGATATATGTTGGCGGAGTCACCCTCAAGAACTCTCTAGTTCTTCTTCTTTTGGATCCACACCATCTTGATGGGAATCCTTGGAGTTGTAGTCGTACTTGATGAAGTGGAACTTGACGTGGTCTTGGGAATCCACTTGACTAAGGTCTTAGGAGCTTCTTCAAATGCATCAATCTCCTCTTGAAGCTTGTCCTTGCCTTTTTGCTTGTAGTCTTGTGGTGGAAGATCATCTTGAGCTTGTGTCCCCTTGAAAGAAGTGTCATACTTCTCTTGTTGAGGAACAAACTTTGTCTTGGGGTATTGATCTTCTTCCCATTCAACTCCATTGGCATTGAACTTTCATTCAAAACCAACACCTTGATTCTTCCGGTGCATTCCTTGCTTGCGCACAATTTCCTCGAATTGCTTACTCCCGGCAAGGCTCTTGTACACTCCTTTCTCTATGATTCCCTTCAATAAGCTATTTTCTTGCTCAAGTGTAACTTGTCTAAGAGAATGATTAGTGGAATCAAGAGAACTACTAGAAGCAACAATATTGGATTTAGCATGATCATTGTTACTACTAGAGGAAGAATCTTTCTTGTTCTTGTTACTAGATTTGACTTGAGGCATGTAAGTGGATAATAGTAAACGCTTGGCAATGTAAGAAGAACTTTTCTTGCAGAGATCATCATTGATTGCCTTTAAGAACTCATGCTCTTGCTCAAGATTGAGCTTTTCAAAGCGTAATTTCTCATGAGCTCTTAAAAGTTCTCGATGATCTTAGAAGATAGTTTCATGAGCTAACTTAAGAGTGTTTAGTTCTTTAGTTAGAGCCTCAATCTTCTCCTTATCATTGTCATTCGTTTTAGCATGATTAATTGATGTTTCGCCATAGTACTCATCACTAGAGTTGTCAACAAGCAAGTCATCATCACCTAACAAGTCATCTTCATCACTATTAAAATCAACATACTCGGGGTGTGTTACCTTAGGTCCTTTGACCATGAAGCATCTTCCAATTCCATCATTTGGTGAGTCAAATATGTCGTAGGAGTTGGTTGACACAAGTGCTAGACCGGCAACACCTTCATCTTGAGTATCTTCGGAATCAGAGTGATAACTTCTCTCGTAGTGGCTGTCGGAGTCGGAGCTGGATACCCATTCACCAACATGAGCTTGATGTCTTCGTTTTGTGTAGCTCCTTGATGATTTTTCCTTCCTTTCCGAATCCTTGCTTCTCCGTGAGTATCTCCGTTCATAACGATCATCTCTACTCCTTCTCTCTCTTGGTGGTGATTCTTTGCTTCTTCTTTTTGGAGAATCTTCTCTTCTCTTGTAGGGAGCCATACACTCATTGGAATAGTGTCCGGGTCTTCCACAATTGTAGCAGTTTCGCTATCGACTAGAAGATCTTTTGTCATTGTAGGACCTTAACTTGAAGCTTCTATCTTTGCTTCTAATCTTGTAGAACTTGTTGAAGTTCTTCACCATTAAGCTCAATTCTTCATTGAAGGTTTGCTTTTCACTTGATGATGTGGGGACTTCACATGAGGCTTTGAAGGCACCACTTGATTTGTTGTGAAGTTCCTCTTTATCCTTGAGTGACATCTCATGAGCAACAATCCTTCCAATCACTTCCATTGGCTTGAGATCTTTGTAATTGGGCATCATTTGAATCAATGTGCACACGGTGTCGTATTTCCCATCCAAGGCTCTTAGGATCTTCTTGATGATAAATCTATCGGTCATCTCTTCACTTCCTAAGCCGGCAATCTCATTTGTGATGAGAGCAAGCCTAGAGTACATTTCGGCGACACCTTCACCATCCTTCATCTTGAACTTGTCAAGTTGACTTTGGAGCACATCCAACTTGGATTCCTTGACGGAGTCGGTACCTTCGTGCATATCAATCAAAGTGTCCCAAATTTCCTTTGCATTCTCAAGGCGGCTGATTTTGTTGAATTCTTCGGGGCACAATCCATTGAAGAGAATATCACAAGCTTGAGCATTGTATTGCAACATCTTCAACTCATCCGCGGTAGCTTCACGGTTTGGTTCCCTCCCATCGAAGAACTCACCTCGCAAGCCAACACAAACAATAGCCCATACAGCGGGGTTATGTCTAAGAATATGCATTTTCATTTTATGCTTCCAACTAGCAAAATTAGTACCATCAAAGTAAGGACCTCTACGGTGATAGTTTCCCTCGCTAGACGCCATACTCTCCTAGGTTGTGAAACCAAGGCTATGACCACCAAAAGCTATGGAGATCAAGGCAAATGGAGACCAAAGCTCGGATACCACTTGTAGGATCGAAAGTATGTATAGAGGGGGGTGATTAGACTACTTGACCAAATAAAAACTTAACCTTTTCCCAATTTTAGTTCTTGGCAGTTTTTAGCTATCTTAGGACAAGTCAAGCAATCAATACACAATTCAAGCAAGCATGCAAAGAGTGTATTGGCAGCGGAAAGTAAAGCATGCAACTTGCAAGAATATAAAGGGAAGGGTTTGGAGAATTCAAACGCTATTGGAGACACGGATGTTTTTCCCGTGGTTCGGATAGGTGGTGCTATCCTACATCCACGTTGATGGAGACTTCAACCCACGAAGGGTAACGGTTGCGCGAGTCCACGGAGGGCTCCACCCACGAAGGGTCCACGAAGAAGAAACCTTGTCTATCCCACCATGGCCATCGCCCATGAAGGACTTGCCTCACTAGCGGTAGATCTTCACGAAGTAGGCGATCTCCTTGCCCTTACAAACTCCTTGGTTCAACTCCACAATCTTGTCGGAGGCTCCCAAGTGACACCTAGCCAATCTAGGAGACACCACTCTCCAAGAAGTAACAAATGGTGTGTTGATGATGAACTCCTTGCTCTTGTGCTTCAAATGATAGTCTCCCCAACACTCAACTCTCTTTCATATGATTTGGATCTGGTGGAAAGAAGATTTGAGTGGAAAGCAACTTGGGGAAGGCTAGAGATCAAGATTCATATGGTTTGAATGGAATATCTTGGTCTCAACACATGAGTAGGTGGTGCTCTTTCAGAACATATGAGTTGGAATGATGTATGTGTTCTGATGGCTCTCTCCACAAGTGAAGAGGAGGTGGAGGGGTATTTATAGCCTCCACATAAAATCCAACCGTTACACACAATTTTCCAATCTCGGTGGGACCGAATCAGAAAACTGGGTTGGACCGAAATGGTAAACCTAGTGACCATTAGGAATTTCGGTGGGACTGACATGCAACTCGGTAGGACCGATTCGGTTAGGGTTTGGGCATAACGTAATCTCGGTGAGACCGATTGCACAAACTCGGTGAGACCGAGTTTGGCAATAAGCTAACCAGAGAGTTGGTCAGGCAAACTCGGTGGGACCGACTTGCTCTTTCGGTGAGACCGAAAAGTTACAAGAAGGAAACATAGAGTTTACCTTGCATTCTCGATGGGACCGATTCGCTCTTTCGGTGAGACCGAAAAGTTACGAAAGGGAAACAGAGAGTTTGCAAGCCCATCTCGGTGAGACCGAGATCCTTATCGGTAGGCCCGAATTGCTAGGGTTTGGTAGTGGAAAATGACAAGTGAAACTCGGTGGCGCCGGAATGAAAGAATCGGTATGACCGAGTTTGGCTTAAGGTTTAGGTCATTTGTGGATATGGGAAAGTAGCTGAGGATTTTGGAGCATATCATTAAGCACATAAAGCAAGAGGCTCATTAAGCAACACCTCATCCCTCCCTGATAGTATTGGCTTTTCCTAAAGACTCAATGTGATCTTGGATCACTAAAACATAAAATGAAGAGTCTTGAACTTTTGAGCTTGAGCCAATTCTTTGCCCTTAGCATTTTGAGGGTTCCACTTTCACATCCAAGCCATGCCAATCATTGAGCTTTCCTGAAATAATCATCTTGAAATAGCATTAGCTCAATGAGCTATATGTTGTTATGAATTACCAAAACCACCTAGGGATAGTTGCACTTTCACCGGCTCGTCCAGGGCTCAATTAAACACTCCGGCGAAGGCCACGACAGGCTGGACTCAGCGGCTCAACCGCCTCCCGGCACGCAAACATTTCTTATATTTCCTTCGCAGGTTCACCTTTGCACCGACCAGGACGGACTCCAGAGAGGCAGCTCGAACGCGTCTGGGTATCCTTAGACATTCCCACAGTGAACGTCCGGCTACAATACAAATCCGCACTCAACCTCTTCCCCCTAGGTCACAGCAAGTTCTGCTATCACAACTCCTTTTTTATCACATTACTTGTACCCATACACATAGACGTATTATTCAAATACAACATGTGGATTTATATGATGTTTTACCGCTGATTATTTCTTATCGAAATCACTTCGTCAAATGGCATCTGTACATAGCGATATGCCTTAAATATGCCAGGGGCTTCATTTTCCCCGTAACACGGAAATAAAAGTTCGAACACCTTCATGGAAGTTTGGCACCCCGAACTTATAGCATTATATGCATCAGCTCTGAATCATGTCTTGGGTCAATAGTTGGGTTTGCCCGGCTCCCATGTTTTGGTACCTTACGTTCCGCTATATCGGCTAAGGTAGCACTAGGAGAACTACTGCGATTGTGTCCCGGTTCTTCCGGATGAGCACCTCAGTAGAGAAAGCCGAAAACTGACTGTCATGATACGGTGAGAGCTGGTCAGCTATTTGAGCGGTCACAAAATCTTTAAGGATTTCTCCCGCATAATGCCATAACCAATGCAGCGTGTGATGGATCGGGTTTTTTTTTCTGATCAGGCGCTTATAGATCCCCTAGTACGGTTTTCCGAACACAAGGGACTACGCCAACCATACTAAAGCTCCTATGTCTAAGTGAGAGCGATAAAGCCCTATAGTCCGATTGCCTGGTTCGTTGTGTTGAGCACCTCCCTTGGAGGACCCAAAACTGGGATAAAGAGTGCTCCGGTTTATCCCGAACACCCCCATACTACTTACATGGGGGCAGAAGCCGACGACTGGCCAACTCTCAGCCTTAATATACAAACGGCCGCACAGGAGGGTAAACTTTTATATAACAGGCGGCATATCAACGACCTTGTTTAAACATTACAACGGAAAGCATGATCCGCATTCAGGGAAATATAATGTCCTTGGTACATAGCTCCGCCGCAAGGTAGGATCCTTTCAGGACACTCTTATAATATGATTCGGGCTTGCGATGCTCCTTCCCCTCCGGCGGTCCTTCGGTCACTAGCTTTTCGGCATCCATCTTCCTCCAGTGCACCTTTGCAAGGGCGAAGGCCATTCGTGCTCCTTCTATACAGACCGACCGATTGATGGTGTCAAGTCGAGGGCAAGTGCTTATAAGCCACCTTACGAGCCCGAAGTAGCTCCTTGGAATCGGTTCGGCAGGCCATAGCCGGATAACCACATCTTTCATGGCTAGTTCTGCCGCCTTTTGCAGTTCGATCAGCTATTTCAGTTGATCGGCAAAAGGCACCGGATATTTTGGTGCCAAATACTGAGACCAAAAAAGCTTATTGGCGGTGTTCCTTCCTTCGGCTCGGTAGAAGTGAGCGGCATCTGAAATACTGTGCGGTAGCTCAGCAAATACACCTGAGAAGTCCGGATTCACAATCAGAAACATAGTTTTGCCTTCAAATATTTTCTTTACATGGGAAAAGCTTACCCGCCGCAAACTTCCTCGCCTCTTGGATCCCCTGCAGCGCGCTTTGGGTTTCCCCCTGTGCGTCGCTCGTGGCTTGGCGCGCCTTGGTGAGTTCGGACTCTTTCTCCGTTAAACTCTGCTCCAAGGCCTCGCATTTACTTACGGCCTCTTTCATCTCCTGCTTAGATTTAATAACTCTGGCTTCATGTTTCTCATGAAGAGCCCACTCCGTGGCCGCCTTTTACTCGGCCTCGGCAACGGCCCTTTTGAGGGCCTCGACTTCGGTCATAACTCCTAGCACATATTATGCGGCTTATTTCATACTAAACATTTATTTCACAATAAATGCACATAATGCTGGTGCATACCTTGTTTATCCCTCAACTGCATTTCCAATCAGCCAATTTCTTCTCTGGCCCGCTCCAGATTTTGATTCAGTCTGCGATCTCCGTAGTATGAGAGGCAGCAGCCGCTACAGGTATCTGATTGAAACAGGAGAGAAATCAATGTCATTTAGTGAGTCTTCCTGAGATCATGAATTCGATCCCCTGTCCGGTTCTTTCTTTCACCAAACAGTGCATCAGGGGCTACTATCTATACTATGACACTCTTCGATAACTCATGAAACATACCTCAAAGCCTTTTATAAAACTAATACAGGCTTCATTCAGTCCACTCTCGATCGAATGAATTTTCTCAATCACCGCGCCCATCAGGGCACGGTGTTCATCAACGATGGAGACATCTCATAGCGCCACCAACAAAGCATCCGAGACATCTGGGTGGACAGAGGTTGCCGGCGGAATAGACATGCCCTCTCCGGTGAAATAGGCAGCGGTTCGGCCTCCAGGCGCCGCCTTCACGATTTTTTCCTTTCCTCCTTGGGTGGGGTCCTTTTGGGACGAGGCCTCGGTGTTTGGCACCTGCTTGGAGGAAGGGTCCTTCAGGGGCGTCCCGCTCTCCACAGCGTTTGAGCTCAGCAGGTCCTCCGATGAGGATTGTTTGGTATGGGACCTCGCTAGACTACAAGAAATATACGGCTTATGTTAAAATACTAAGCCACGATGAGTCCGGATGCTTAAACTACTCGGATTTTATATACTCACAAGTTCACCAGGGGCTGGGCCCTTGGATCCCATGCCAGGCCACTGTCAGCGGCGGCAGGAGACTCCTCTTGACGAGGAATCTTTCCTCTTTTCGGTAGTTCGGCCTCCAAGGATGCGGAGGCCGTCCTCTTCCTTCTTCCCTCCGTAGGGGATTCATCTTCCTCCGCCCTTTCGTCCTCTTTGAATGCGGAATGGGCATCAGAGCCTTCAGGTATTGTGCCCGAAGTGCCGCGACGACAATGGTCGCCCCGGGTCTTTTTAGACTCCTTCTCGGTCATCTTCTTCGTCACATTGTAAGGCGTTGGGACCAGCATCTTCGTCAGAAGTGGGATGGCCGGGTCTTTGGGCAGCGGGGCCGGACAATAGATCCGCTCCGCCTTCTTCGTCCAGCTCTAGGAAAGTTGGATGAACACGCGTTAGGCGCTTCCTTTGGGTCATGCGGATGGAAAAGTTTGATAAACTCACCGAACTTGCAGGGCGGGACAATCGGTACCCGCGGTCTTCGACGGAGTCCGGCCATGATTTGCTGGACTTAAAAAGCGCCTTCCAAATGTCCTCGTGTGAAGAGCCGAAGAGCCTTCGCAAGGTTTGGTGCCTGGCCGGATCAAACTCCCATAGATTGTAGGTCTGGTGTTGACAAGGCAGTATCCGGCGGACTAACATCACCTGGACTACGTCAACGAGTTCAATGTTCTTATCTCCCATATCTTTAACACGCGTCTGGAGCACTGACAGTTTGTCAGACGAGGACCAGTCCAGTCCTTTCTTGACCCAGGACGTAAGCCGCAAAGGGGCGCCGGATCGAAACTCGGGAGAAGTGACTCGTCCCTTACCGCTTGGCTCAGTAATGTAAAACCACTGTTGTTGCCACTCCTTGATAGAATCATTAAAGGTTCTCATTGGCCATATGACGTTGGGCATCTTACTCACCATAGCGCCCCCGCACTCGGCGTGCTCGCCGCCCACCACCTTGGGCTTCACATTAAAGACCTTCAGCCATAAACCAAAGTGTGGCGAAACGCGGAGAAAAGCGTCGCACACGACAATGTATGTCAAGATGTTGAGGAAGGAATTAGGGGATAGATCATAAAGAACGATCCCATAACAGTACATGATACCACGAACGAATGGGTGGAGGGGAAATCCTAGCCCGCGGACAAAGTGAGGGAGGAATACAACCCTCTCGTGGGGTTCCGGAGTGGGGACGATCTGTCTCGCCATCAGGAGACGGTGGCCGATTTTCTTGGCCAGATACCCGGCCTACCGAAGCTTTTTGATATCCTTCTCTCGGACGGTAGAGGCCATCCATTTGCCTCCTGCTCCGGATCCAGACATCTTTGGAAGACCTTTTGTAGAGGAGGTGAAAGCTCACGCGTTGGAGCCTGAGCAGAATGGAATGAGTTGGGAAGAAGGTATGGGTGAAGAGGGTGAATTCTTGTCCCTTTATAAGGGAAGAAGAGGCGATGCGCCTCCCCCTCGCCTGATAAAACCTCTTATTTCCCAAGCGCCGTAAGTAATGGCACGGTTGGGTTACCCGCGTCCGTATTGATGAGAATCCCATAATAAGGGGACACGATCTCTGCTTTGACAAGACGTGTCGAGAAAACCACCCCGCAATATGTGCGGTGCTGGTTGAGAAAAACGGTTCGAACAAAGACCGAGCCACGACATGACGTCGTGCTGTCAGAACGCGTTAGCAGATTAGATTTGTGGAAATATTATTCTCTCTATGGTGGTATGTGGAAATTATTTTGCAGAGCCGGACACTATCCTTGTGTTCAGAATCTTCTATGAGTATTCAGAGGAGGAACCCGCCTTGCAATGTCGAAGACAAAACTGTGCGCCGGACTCATTGTCATTGAAGCCAGGTTCAGGGGCTACTGAGGGAGTCCTGGATTAGGGGGTCTCCGGACAGCTGGACTATATCCTTTGGCCAGACTATTGGACTATGAAGATACAAGATTGAAGACTTCGTCCCATGTCCGGATGGGACTCTCCTTGGCGTGGAAGGCAAGCTAGGCAATACGGATATGGAGATCTCCTCCCTTGTAACCATCTTTGTGTAACCCTAGCCCCCTCCGGTGTCTATATAAACCGGAGGGTTTAGTCCGTAGGACAACATACAATCATACCATAGGCTAGCTTCTAGGGTTTAGCCTCTATGATCTCGTGGTAGATCAACTCTTGTAATACTCACATCATCAAGAACAATCAAGCAGGACGTAGGGTATTACCTCCATCAAGACGGCCCAAACCTGGGTAAACATCGTGGCCCATGCTTCCTATTACCATCCACCTTAGACGCACAGTTCGGGACCCCCTACCCAGATCCGCCGGTTTTGACACCAACAGCCGTCTCTGCAGTTGGGATAGGTCTTCGGCCGGTGGACTTGCTGTACTTTTTGCTGGAGTGGGATTTTTTTATGGTACGGCTGGTGCTATGGCAACTGAAATCGGCATACCTTTTGCTGGAGTGCATGTCCTATGTGGTGCGGCTAGTGGTGTGGCCAGTGAAGTATGGGTACAGTCTGCTGGAGTCGGTCCTACATTTTGTGTCACTGGTTGTACAGCCAATATAAGTGGGGTGTTGTCTAATTTCTTCAGCACAACCACGTTTTTCAAGGACTTTGCTGGTGCTCCTTCAGGTTCGGCAATCACCCTCTTCCTTTTTGATGTCTGATGCACAAGAACAACATTTGAGTGGAAAAACATGGTATGATAACAGATGGAAAATGTATTGATAATGGATGGGCATGGCATCTCAACATATATGATGAGTAAACTAAGCAGATGGCGGTGCAACAAAGTAGAAGAAATGCAAGACAACATATGCAAGATACGCGAAATCAATAAAACCTTGCCAAATTAGAACAGGCACCTTGGTGGGTGAGCAGGACAGGCCATCTGCCTTTGACTCCTCGAGGTTAGAATAGTCATTTGGATCATATTCTGAACAAGAATCAACAGGTGGGGAGCGTATGAGTTTCATTGTATCCAGAATGGCACTCAATGCCTTGGTGCCAATTTTGTAAGTCATTGCGGTGTTTAGCTTCAAGAGTGGACTGCTGCTAGTGCAACACAAAGCAGCTACACAGATCATAGTGTAGATATAACGGGAAAACCGTAAGCATCATAGTAAAATCAGCAAAGTGGAACTTGCTGGAATATATGTACTAGTATTGCCGGTATGGCTAGAAAGGCTTCGGATACCAGCTCTCTTCAACTGAAGGTGCGGTACTATTAATATCAGTGTAACTCTCAAAGGTGACACAACTCCCCGCATTTCCTTGCTATTCTTATAGGATTCAAGTGGGCAGGCCACTACAAATCCTATTCCCATATTTACAAAATCCTACGAATCAAAGAGGCCTGAAGAGTTCAAAGTGTCCATACCAACCGACCGTATAGAACTCTACACTGCGAATGTCCCTGCTCATCTTCACTACAATGAACATACTGTACTACTATCATACTCCCTCCGTTCCAAAATATAAGTCTTGGTAGAGATTTCCACTATGGATCACATACTGATGTATCCAGATACATTTTAGAGTGTAGATTCACTCATTTTGCTCCATATGTAGTCCATCGTGGAATCTATACAAAGACTTGTATTTAGGAACAGAGAGTACTTATTAAAGAAGAACGAAAGAGGAACATGCTAAAGAAGAGCAAGCAGATTTTGGATAATAAAATGTTCATTGCGCAGTGCCCACACATGATGAACCAGAGCGCATTAAGAAAGCAACTCCATGATGTCTCTCTACATGTGGTGCACGTGCTTTTTCGAAAGTAAAGTAGGAACATTAGCTGACCAATTAAATGTTATCTGTTTTAGTAATATTAGCATCATATCAGATTCGTACTTGAGCAACAAGTTTGGAATTATGAGTGGCACATTGTTTAGCTTGATGGATTCAGGAGCAGTGCTAAGCAGGTACGTTGATGGTACTGAATATAAAGGCATGTCTGCATGCAAGTCGTGTGACTTTTGCCATTTGGGTCAGTTGACCATTTCAGGCGGTTGGATGAAGATCCTATGTCTCCTAACCCTTCTTCTTCCTTGTCTCTGATTCTTCCAATACAGAACACCGCACGGGCCACCGACCGGACCACCGGCTCCCATCGCCTGTGTTCCTCCACCACCCCCACCACCCACCCCTGCCCCCACCCGCGTCGAATTTTCTTTGTTCGGCGAGGCCCCACCCACCCACCCCCCCACAACCAAAGTCCCCACCCAAGCCCCTTCGTTCGCACCGGTGAACTCCGGCGAGCTCTGAAAAATCGACTGGCCCAATTTTGAAATTTAGTCTACTGTGATTTAACTAGTGTGGAATATAAAAGGGGGAAACCATAAGCATTGGGAGTATAGTGTTGAGTGTGCCATGGCGGATCTGAAGGTGCAAACTGGGCAAAGGCAACTTCGCAACCAATGTTTGCTTTCAACTATCAAGTAAGTGATGGACAAGAAATTAGAGTAAAGCATTGGCGATCTATTTTCTTGTTGCGATAAATAAGTTGAGCAGATACGAAAGAGTACTGCCTCTGGTGCGGTGCCGTGTATGCATCTGCTGAGAATTTGACGGTGCTACGGTAGCGATGGCTATCGGCGGCGTGGAAGCAGATCTAGGAGGGTAGATGGTTGCGGCGGGGCATAGTGGACGAGACGGTCGTAGGAGCGGCGCCGGCAAGGTGGATGACGGCGGGGATGAAGCGAGAGGACGGGATACAAGGATCCCGGTCCGAAGCCGTGGATGAGAGAGGTCGATGTTTTGTAATGGATGGCGGCGTCGGGGTATCAGCTCCTGCATGGTGGAGGAGGACGACGGTGGATGGGGTGGCGGACGGAGGATGCTGGGGTGGAGAGGGTGTTTTGGCGCCCTCGGAGTACGAATGGGGAAATGGAGGTGGAGAGGAAGGGGGAACCATGTCTTCAGGGCGCGCTTGTCTCAAATGCGAGGAAATTTACAAACTTAGCCCCCGATTCAAATTTCCTACATCACATCAATATTAGTCGGTTGGGGATAGGACGGTAATCTTGCATACACCAAATAATTGCCGACGAGAGTTTGTTTTTGGCACCCACCGTGTATGTTGGGGATATTACTACTGGAGGTAAACCGGCCTTATGTAGCCGGGTTGACTCTTTGAAGAATAGAAGCCCATGAAGATGTGAGGATAATGGCGCTTTAAGGAAGGCCCAAGGCCCAAAGGCGGGTTATAGCCTGTAAATGTAAACCGACCTAGTCATATAACTTGTATGGTAAGATAGGGAGAGTAGAGACCGAACCGGACACATTTATGATCCAGCTTTTCGGGACTCTATAGCCCGGCGGGCGTGAACCTATGTATATAAAGGGACGACCCGGCCGTGGTTTAGAGACGGACAACAACAACTCGAGAGCTAGACAAAGCGGATTCGCTCCCTGGCCTTCGAAACCGTAGCAATACCAATCACAACTAGACGTAGGCTTTTACCTTCCTCGAAGGGGCCAAACTAGTATAAAATTCCCCGTGTCCCTTTATCCGGTTTAACCCCTTAAAGCTAACCCGTAGCGATGGCTCCACGACTAAGTCCTTTCACAAGGACATCTGCCGTGACAAACCCACGACAGTTGGCGCCCACCGTGGGGCTATCGCACGATGGTTTCGAGTTCTTGAAGGGCAGCTTTGATGGACTAAAGGGATACACTGTGGGTCGGATGACGAAGAGTCGTCGCGGCAAGCTCTACATCGACAACGCAGGATGGGGTCCCGAGGCCGATTCAATCGAATACGGGTACCGAGTCCCCTTTGGTGGGATTCACGTCTTCATCGGCAAGGTCGGTGAACCGGCCCCTGAGCCGGACATCTGCACCGACATCATTGAAACGTTTCGGTGTGCAAGTTCCTCGTCGGTTCAGCCCGAGACAAGTCATGTCTTTGTGGGGGTCATCCATGGATCGAGGTACGAGGATGAACCGGTGTCCGATGGAGAGACCGTGGTCTGTTCTGACGATGAGTCTTCTGGAGAGACCGAATCACTTTACCAGTTGCAGGACGGCCGGATTGATGGAGGATCCAAGGGCAACAGTATTCCGGATTCCCCTGATCTGCCAAACCGGGCCGCCATCTTCATGGCCGGCACACAATTAGCGCCTCATTCATCTACCGCCGCAGCAATGCTCTCCGGTTCAACAACGCCCACACCGGCAGGGGCAGGAAGCTCAGCGCCACCTCCAGCCCAAGTCCTGTCTGTTTTGTTTGACGCTTTGGCAATGTTGATGGCCGCATAGGTGGATGCAGCAGCCAGGGATCAACACAATGCGGAGATTGCAAAGGTGAAAGATCAGATAGCCCAGGCTAAAGCGGATCTGGAAACAGAGAATGCTAGGATGGCAGCAGAGCGGGCTGAATTGGAAGCACAAGCCTACCGGATTAGGCTGGATCAGAATGCTTCAGAGGAAGTCATGAGAAGAAGGTACCGATCGCGTCTCCCGTCGGTTTATGAGCCGCAGAATCTCTTCAACACGCCAGGAGCAGGAGCTGGTAACCAACCCATATCAAACCGGGTGGAGGCACTGGGAACAGGAGCGCCGGTCCAACCGCGCACGATGGACTCGCCTCGCCAGAACAATGTTGTGCCACAGTATGTGCCGACACCTCCTAGGCATTATTCCAACCCGTTGGACAACATCGTGGCCGCCGCTTCACGCCTAGCGGCCCTCCCAACCGACGGCGAGTCACCAGTTGAAGTGGAAGCACGTCGGGCTAGGGATCTCCTTCAAATAGCACTAAATCAACAGCAGGCGTATTCACAGAGTCATGAGAGGATTCATTCCACTGCCCGTCCAAGCCGGAGCTACAGCAGACACGTGGAAGACGAACCGGCCGTATCCAGTAGTGCACGTCGCCGAAATTCACCACGAGGAAACAACCTGGCAGGGGGAGGCGCTAATGCGTAGGATGTTGTGGACCATGGCCACGCATGTCGGGAGGCCGAGTTGGCAGCTCGACACGGAGCACGACAACATACTCCGGTTCACCCTACGGCCTTGGTGGAGCCAGGTGTGGTGTTCAGTTCTTTAGGGGTGCCGTGTCTTACCCCCGCTTTGCGTAATGTGAGATTGCCCAAGGATTTCAAGGGACCTCGTAAAGTACCAAATTACACCGCCGATTTGCAACCAGAGGCGTGGGTAGAGAGCTATGAGATGGCAATGGAAATGTTAAATGTGGATGAGGTAGTATGTGCTAAATATTTCACCATGATGTTGGAAGGAACAGCTCGCACTTGGTTGAAGAGCTTACCAACCAATTCTGTCGGATCATGGGCTAAGTTAAAGCACCGGTTTATCCAGAACTTCAAAGATACTTGTAATCAGCCGATGTCAATCGTGGATCTGGCCGCTTGTGTCCAAGAGGAAGGGGAGTCTACAACCCATTGGCTCAAGTGGGTTTCGACGATTTTGCATTCATCGGATCGTATCAATGCGGACACTACAGTGTTAACATTGGAGGGCAATTGCTGTTTCCTACCGCTCAAACAGAAGTTGGGAAGACTCAAACGTCACTGTAATGATATGTCAAAGCTCATGGCCGCTTTGGTTAAATACGCCGATTCAGATAATACCAAAGACCCGAACTCAGAGGAGAATAACTAGGAAAAGGTAAGAAGAATGGCAATACCAAGGGTCAGCAGCATAATCCGGCAGGCCATGGAAACGGCGGTAAGCGCAAGGCCGACAGCAGCTTGGACTTTGTTGCAAATACCAACGCGCAGGAGAATGGCCAGCGCCGTAAGGGCAAGCATCCCTAGAGGAGTGGAGGTTCAGGCCCCAATTTGGAGCGCTTGTTGAATCAGCCCTGTCCAAAGCCTGGATCGAAGGAAAAACTGGTGTCACATCTTTGGAAGGACTGTTATATCATGCGGGATTTCAAGAACTCCAATATGTTCCAATATGACAATGGCCTGCCCGGCGGTTCAGGAGGAGGTTTCCATGGGCCGGGTTACGGAGGTGGTGGTTCCGATTTAGGGTTTCAAGGCAACCAAACTGGACACGTCAATCAAGGGCACCAAGGCAACCAGGGAGGTTACAACCATCAGGGGAATCAGCAGCAGTAGCAGCAGTCGGGTTATCAGAGCAATCCCAAACAGCTGAACAACGGGCAATATCATGTCTTCACTACTAGTTTGTGCAAACGTGATCAGAAGCCTCACAAAAGGGCAGTAAACTCTGTTGAACCGGCAGTACCTGAGTATTTACGTTGGTCTGAGCAACCTATTTTGTGGAGTAGAGATGATCACCCACCCCGGGTTGATAATCTAGTTCACTTGGCCCTGGTGGTGGCCCCTCAAGTCGGGGGATACAAGTTTACCAAAGTACTCATGGATGGGGGAAGTAGTATCAATATTTTGTATTATGATACATTCCGCCGTATGGGGTTGACTGATAAGGGTCTTAAACCATCAAATACGGTCTTTCATGGCGTGGTGCCTGGTAAGTCTGCATATCATGTTGGCAAGATAGCTTTGGAGGTAGCTTTTGGAGATTACTATGATTCAAGGTTAGAAACATTGACATTTGAGGTGGTAAAGATCAAAAGTCCATACCACGCCTTGTTTGGGCGGCCGGCTTATGCTAAGTTTATGGCAAGGCCATGTTATGTTTATCTACAACTTAAAATGCCAGGTCATAAAGGGACTATCACAGTACATGGAAGTAGAAAGATTGCTTTGGAGTGTGAAGAAGGTGATGCGGCTTATGCTGAGTCGGTTTGTGCCACGGAGGAGTTGAAATTCTATAAGGAGCAAGTTGATCCGGCAGACATGACCTCTTCGAAAAAGCCAACTACAGAACATGATCCAGCGTTGAAGTTCAAATCGGCTACAGACACTAAGATGGTTGACTTTGTTCCTGGTGATTCATCCAAATAGTTCAGCACCAGCGCTAACTTGGATCCCAAATAGGAAAGCGCGCTCATCGAGTTCATCCATGAGAATCAGGATATCTTTGCATGGAAACCTTCTGACATGCCAGGTGTATCGAGGGAACTCGCTGAGCACACACTCAACATTGATCCTAAGTTTAAACCGGTCCGACAGTTCCTCCGCCGTTTCAATGAAGAGAGACGTAAGGCTATAGGTGAAGAGGTAGCCCGTCTGTTGGCCGCAGGGTTTATTGTCGAAGTTTTTCATTTAGAGTGGTTAGCTAATCCGGTGCTGGTTCTTAAGAAAAACGACACTTGGCGCATGTGTGTGGATTACACAGATTTAAACAAGGCTTGCCCTGCAGACCCCTATGCTCTCCCTCGCATTGATCAGATAATTGATGCAACGGCAGGTTGTGACCGTTTGTGTTTTCTGGATGCTTACTCTGGTTATCATCAACTCAAAATGGCGGTTAAGGACCAGGAGAAGACAACTTTCATAACTCCCTTTGGTGCCTTCTGCTATGTTTCCATGCCTTTTGGACTCAAGAGTGCTCAGGCAACCTACCAGCGATGTGTCCAGAACTGTCTTCATAAACAAATTGGGCGCAATGTTCATGCATATGTGGATGATATTGTGGTCAAGTCCAGAAAGGAGGAGACATTGATAGATGATCTACGAGAAACCTTTAACAATCTCCGGGTTTACAAGATGATGCTCAATCCGAAGAAGTGTGTCTTCGGTGTCCCGGCAGGCAAGCTCTTAGGCTTTCTGGTATCAAACAGAGGCATTGAAGCTAATCCGAAAAAGATTACAGCAATCACATCCTTGGCTAAACCGGCATGTATTAACGATGTTCAACGTCTGGCCGGCCGGATTACCGCCTTGAGCCGGTTTATCAGTCGCCTTGGAGAGAAGGCTATCCCCTTATATCAGATTCTCCAGAAAATAGATAACTTTGTATGGAGTGAGGCAGCTGATAAGGCGTTCGAGGATCTGAAGAGGCAGCTAGCTGAACCGCCCGTGCTTGCAGCGCCGATCGATAAAGAGCCATTGTTATTATATGTGGCTTCTAATGCCCGGGCTGTTAGCGTAGCCATTGTGGTAGAGCGCAAGGAGCTTGGCAACGAATATCCGGTTCAACGGCCGGTTTATTATATCAGTGAGGTGCTCATTGAGTCCAAGCAGAGGTACCCGCATTGGCAGAAGCTGGTATATGGTGTGTTCATGGTGAGCCGGAAGCTTAAACATTATTTTCAGGGCCATCCTATCACAGTGGTTAGTTCAGCTCCTCTGGGCGACATCATTCAAAAAAGGGAAGCAACTGGCCGGATTGCCAAGTGGGCTATTGAGCTTGGACCTCACGGGCTCAAATATATACCCTGCACAGCGATCAAATCCCAGGCACTCATGGATTTCATCAATGATTGGACGGAGTTACACGCACCTGAAGAGAAACCAGATAATACATATTGGACTATTCATTTTGATGGATCCAAACAGTTGGAGGGCTCGGGGGCTGGAGTCATACTAACTTCCCCACGAGGTGACAAGTTTTGTTATGTCCTCCATTTAATGTTCCCTTGTACTAACAATGCAGCTGAATATGAGGCTTTGCTCCACGGTCTTTGGATGGCTAAGGAGATGAATTTGAGCCGGGTTAAGTGCTTCGGTGATTCAGATCTAGTAGCTCAGCAGGTGTCTGGTACTTGGGATTCTAAGGACCCACTCATGGCTGCATATCAGCGAGAGGTGGACGCAGTGGCTGGTCACTTTAAAGGTTATCAGGTGGACCATATAGACCGGCGGAAGAACAAAGCGGCAGACGCTTTAAGTCGTCTTGGTTCTCAGCGTAAACCGGTCCCACCTAATGTCTTTCTTGATGTATTGCATAATCCGTCAGTCAAAGTGCCAACCGAAGAAGATTTGGTTGTTCCTGATCCGGAGGCTCAGTTGGTGGCAGCTCTGCATGCCATACCGGATTGGACGATCCCATATCTAGCTTACATGAACCGGGGTGAGTTACCAGACGATGAAATGTTGGCTCGACAGATAATCCGGCGTTCCAAGTCCATGATCATACTCAACGAGGAGTTACATCGTTACAGTGTTTCAGGAGCAATTCAGCGCTGTGTTTCTCCTCAAGAAGGTTGTGAGATTCTGCGAGAAATCCATGAAGGGGATTGCGGTCACCATGCCGGTTCAAAGTTGTTGGTTGCCAAAGCTTTTCGCCACGGTTTTTACTGGTTGACGGCGCATGCTGATGCGAAGGATTTAGTCAAGAGATGTGATGGATGTCAAAATTTTGCCCGCCGTGCGCACATCCCGGCTCAAGAGTTGCAGATGATTCCAATTACGTGGCCGTTTGCAACTTGGGGGCTTGATATGGTTGGACCCTTCAAGCGCTCTAAGGACAAAAAGACCCACCTGTTAGTAGCAGTTGATAAATTCACTAAATGGGTGGAGGCAGAGCCAGTTAGCAAGTGTGATGCAGCCACGTCGGTTCAATTCATCAAGAAGGTGATATTCCGGTTTGGCTTTCCACACAGCATTATAACAGATAATGGTACTAATATGTGAAAAGGGGAGATGGAAGAATTCTGTCAACGTGAGCACATCCGGCTTGATCTAGCAACGGTGGCTCACCCCCAATCTAATGGTCAAGCAGAAAGGGCAAATCAAGAAATTCTACGGGGTATCAAACCAAGGCTTATGGTTCCCTTAAAGCGGACGCCGGGTTGTTGGGTTGAGGAGCTACCTTCTGTGTTATGGAGCGTCAACACGACACCCAATAGGTCTATGGGTTAGACACCTTTCTTCATGGTTTATGGAGCGGAGGCAGTTCTTCCTAGTGACATCCGTCACGATTCGCCCAGTGTGGCAGCTTATGTTGAAGCTGATAATGAGAAGGCATGTCGGGATTCTCTGGACCTGTTGGATGAAGAGCGTGATCTTGCAGCAGCACGTTCGGCGATTTATGAACAAGACCTTCGACGTTATCACAGCCGTCGGGTTAAAACCAGAACCTTTCAAGAAGGTGATTTGGTGCTCCGGCTCATCCAGGATCAGACTAATATGCACAAGTTATCCCCCCCTTGGGAAGGACCCTTTGTGGTTAGCAAAAATCTGCACAACGGATCTTACTACCTCATTGATGTTTGAGAGCATGAAGACTCACGTCAATCGGAGGAGGAGACAAAGCGGCCATGGAACATAGCTCTCCTTCGGCCTTACTATACTTGAAGCCATAGGCTCTTCATCCGTACATATTTATGACAGTGTATATATCATATAATAAATCGGGGCCTCCGTTATAAGCGGGGTATCTATTCTTTCTTATATCATGTGTGTGCTTTTACAAGTTAACTGACAAAGCAGAGTCTTTGTTAAACCGGCTTTAGCAGCTGCATAGATATAAAGAAAATCACTAGGGTGCTTGGTCATATTTGAACTACAGCTACACCTCTTGATCGGTTTTTAAACCATGAAGGGATATCACTAGGGGGCTTGGTTGTCCTCACACCATAGCTACACCTCTTGATAGGCATTTAAGCCACAAAGGGCAAAATTTGTGGAGCCAAAAAGAGTGTTGTACACAAGTGCAGACTCAAACATGGGCACACACTGAGCATCACTCACAAAGTTACTTGGGGGCTCTTTTTGCAAAGCAACAAAGAGTTTGATAGGACCCTCGTAATTGGCTATCAAGCCACGGCTTGGAAGCCTGGTGTATTCACCTAAAAACCCGCGTTAACCTACCTTCATCAAGTTAGCCACTCCTATGCAGGTAATCATGGTATGACCCATCGAACGTTTGACAAGTCAATCTTTTACAAACCCTGAACTTGTCATAGTTAAAATGATGATTGGTTAATTGGAGGCCTATCTTAAAAGGCTTTGTTAAATGGCTTAACTCAGAGGCCTGGCAGCCCATGAAATGCCTCAATTTGGAGCCTGGCAGCTCGTAAAAAGCCTTGCATATTTTCCTGTTTGACTTTTGTTTGTTGAAAATTATAAGTATTTTTTGATAAACCGGCGTCCTTGACCCGGCTTGCTTCTCAACTACAAGTTGTGGGCACATGATCAATTATAAACCGGTGTTCATTGACCCAGTCTGGTTTGACTAAATCACAAGTGTCATAAAGAAAATCTGGTGGTTATCCTGGTCCGGTTTAATATATACTCCGGTATTATGAAGATGGAGATATCAATGTTCCAGATTGGTATTAACACCTTTGCCGTATACACGTTTGGTCAACCAATGAGGTATGCTCTGTACATTACTTTTTGTACAAACACTTGATTATTCATCTAGGTACTATATACTTCTTGGACATCATGACACGTCTATTGGTAAACCGCTAGATACTTTTAAGTTGTTGTACCCAGGAACGCAATTCATCATGGGTTATACATAAATATATCCCAAAGGGCGACGCAGATTGTCACAAAGTATTAAGAAATATGCTTGATGGCATGGTAGATAAACTGCGTTTCAGCTATCCTATAACATGAAGCTTCAAAATGGCTCAAACAGTATCATTGTTTTTCATAGTAGCCATATAAACCGGCGACCGGATCAGGACTCTTCATTGCGACGGTTTGACGGTTGAGGATCAGTTGGTGTAGGCCCTTCTTCATCCCTCCCCAAACGCTGGAAATCAGCCGTTGACCAATCGATTCCAATTAACGCTTGAAACACTGCTTCCTCATGGATAAGATTGGAAGGGTCAATATCAGGAGCGTAAGTGTGCTTACGAATCGGAGGCACAAGTTCTTCGACTTCATGGATGTCGGTCGGTTGTCTTTTCCCTTCTGCATCATAAAACGGTTGAAAATGGGACAAATCGGTATCATCAGCCAACTTGTTGGCTGCTGGCCGCATCTGTTTGGTCAGCCGCCGAAGATCATCATTGTCGAAGTTTGAACCGTCTTCTTTGATGCCTGGGTATCCTTTGATGATATCCTCCGCTTCAAGGTCTGGAATCCAGGCTTTGGCTCGAATAAGGGCGGTTAAAGCTCCTGCTTGGGCAGCTGCTCTCGTCAACTCGGCAATACGGGCTGGTAACATGCCCAGCTTCTCAAGGGTTTCCTTAATCAAGGTTGGAGCCGGTTTGTTATAAGTTGCCATGCTAATAACCCGTTGAGACCCAGAGTATAGCTGTTCCACCAAAGTATATGCCGCTTTGAGCTTCATCTGCATATCTGTACCAAGATGAGCGATCCGAGTGCCTGCCACAGATTTTATCAACATTTTGGTCAGTTATAAGCTAGCATTGATTTGGCGTTTCAAACCGGCTAGTTCTTCAACCACTGGCTTCAGGGCTGCCTCGGCGTCTACAGCTCTTTTGGTTAAACCGGATTTCTCGGTTTCCCATTCAGCACATTCTTCGTTGATTGTTTCTTTCAGCTTTTCCATTCCGGCCAGGGCCTGGGTCAGCTCCTCTTTGGCTTTTGCAGCCTCGGATTGTTGTGACTTCACATTTTCTTGCAAGTCAGAATTTCGGGCATCTTTGTTTCTCAGTTCAGCCTGCAACGTTGAAGGTATGTTAAACAAATAGCATATATCTGTGCTAAAGTACAAAGCGTATAAAAAAGTTATGCACTTCATACTTGGGGGCTAATGCCTATTGCTCTCAAGTACTACACTTTATACAAATCTCCAGAACAATGCAAGCATTATCCTTTTCACTTGGGGGCTAATGTGCGTCTGTTCTAAAACGGATGTGTGGATTAAAAACTGGATTAACTTGCCAAGTTAAACCGGCCTTTGGGGGCTATGCTGCAGAAAGTTATCTCATTTATTCAAGATGAGTCTTATCTATTATTAGCGACCTACCATTGCAAGGATCAATGATGAGATGCTTAAAGTGTTACAAAGACCCGGTTTGTGATTAACAGTCATAAAACGGCCCTTGGGGGCTACTTGGGATAGTGTTTCAGCTATAAATCAATATACAAACGGAGAGGAATTTACCTCATATCGCTCTTTCATCAAGTTCACCAAACCGGCTTCATAATCCCGGTTTGAGTGCAAACGGTTCAAGAAGCCAGAATGAAGCTCATCAGCGTTAAGATGAGCATAGTTTGATAAGTCGTTGCTCCATTTACCCTTATCCCAGGCAGCTTGCTCTTTTTGGCACTATGCTGAGCTAAAATGACGGGATGGCCAGGAGAGCTGTGGCCTATTCCAGTAATCGGGGAGAGTGTCGATTTCGGCCGAGGACACACTGTGTTTTGGCGCCCACCGTGTATGAATCCGGGTGAGAGGCGGTTATGTCATGTTTGAGTGAAATTACAAACCTACCCCTACCAAAACCTATAGAAATCGAGCAGATAGGATTTGCCTGGCAGGGATAGGCAGTAGTAATTTCCATCTCCCAGACTTTGGTTTCGGGCGGTTATTGCGACTTTTCCCGCTTCATTCAAATTTTGTAGAGTGCATGTTTACCGTGCCAACTCAATTCGAATCCCGTTTGTATTCTAATTTTTTCGGGCGGGATCCATTTTCTATTGGAATAAAATTCTATATACATCATTTTTTATATATACTTTCAAAAGCACAACACCCTTTATACATAAATATGGTTTACAAATGGCATGATCTCAGATTCATAAGGTTGTATCCATCAATTTGGATTTTCAAATATTTGAAACCACTTTCTGTTGAAATCCAATGTATGCATTCCTCGCTAACTGTCTCCAATTAATGTGTGTTTCATGTGGGGTTTTTTTACTTCTCAAACATGTATAATGTGTTTCACATACGCAACATATAGTGTAATCCCGTTTAGACATTAATTGCATATAAACCATGCATTGTTTCTAATTAAAGAATCTATGGATCACCAATATTGATAAACTATATAACATTACACGTGTCCCCAAATTCAAATGAATATGCATGTTTGATGCACAAATTTGCGTTATGATATTATCGATGTCGTGTTCTCCAGTTTAAATATTTGAATCCAATTTAATCCAAATATTCGTCTCATATAACTATCACTCATGCTTATTAGGACTATCTCTCTAGACCTATAGGCGTTCATCGTCTCTCGGGTATCTCTCGTGCTACATGTATGTCGACAATGATCTTTTATCTTTGTAACACACTGATGGTACTCTCTGCCTCGACCTTCATCACTCTATCTCTCTCTAAGTATATCTCGCTCCCTGCTATGTGTCTCTAACTATGATTCTCCATGTGGAATCTCTTTCTCTGACACAAACACAAAACTTTGTCTTCCAGGGTCTCATTTCTCTCTACTATTCCCCTGTGTGCCACTTGCACACCCCTCATACAGAGATGTCTTTCGCTCCTTAGGTATGAGAACCTATGACTCTTCCTCTTAAATATCTTTTTCTCACACACAAACACAAACTCTGTCTCCCAGGGTCTCATATTTCTCCACTGTTCTCTTGTATGTCGCTCACACACACTCTCTCTCCCTAGAGATATCTTGCGTTCCCTCATATGTTTCTCTAACTATCACTCTCGTTTTTAAATATCTTTCTCTCTGGCAGAGACAAAACTCCATCTCTCGGGATCTCATTTCTCTATGATATTTGTTTGTATGTGACTCACATGCACCCTTTCTTCATCTCTCTCACACCCACACCCATAACTCAGCCTTCTGATCCACTCGACTCCTATCTCTAATGCACACTAGCTAGCATCTTTATCTTTCTATTTATCTGTTTCTCCATCAACCTTCTTTCATTTATAGGTTGATCTCTTTTGCACAATCGTTGTGCGTCACTCCCTCTACTCGCCATAGATGCATGCTCCAGCCCATGCCACTATCTCTTAAAGACAAAAACACATGCTCAATTGTCGGGCCTTCTTCCCTGCATTCTCGCATACATGCATATTGTCATACCAATCTGTCTCCCCCATGTCGTTGATCTTAGCTTATGACTTATGTCTTCTTTCTTTTATCTCGATCATGCACGCGCGCACACACACACACACATCCCACGTATACATGTATACCTCTCACACATGCACGTTGAAGGTCTTTATGTCTCCATACATAGTTAATTACCCTCAACCCTAATGCCACATCGAATCGTTCTCTTATTGTGTTCACATAACTTCCGCCTGGATGGGTAAAACACACACTCACACTTAACAATCTCCTTGTATCTACACCCCTCTCACTCTTCCTCTATATCCCCGAAACCAATAAGACCATCCCTTCGTTTAATTCCCGCCTACATGCACCATCGATATATAGTAGTCATCCTCGGTGTCTCTCGAACAAACACATTCTCTCGATGTCGACTACTCTCACGCGCACACACCTTCTCTTCCCTCTCTACGAGCATTTTCTCTCTCGCACCCCATCGTTGGTGTCCTCTGCCATACACATCACCTCTCTATGATGAAGCCATGCAAAATAAAATTACGTCCGCCACCGAGGACCCCGCGACGCACACACACCCACACACACACACAAGCAAACACACACAAGAACACACCCACCCACACACACACACAGAAACACACACACACACAGTAAGACTCCATCACACACATGCACACACACACACACACTAAGACTCCATCTCTCTCTCTCTCACACACACACAGAATCCATCTCACACACACACAGACTCCATCTCACACACATGCTCTAGGCGAAGCATTTGTTCCTACCACCTTCATCCACCCTTACCCGTATGATAATCCATCACCTTAATTTACTTGTATAACATGGACAAATTCCACTTTACTTTAGTAGTTAGCAAACTAATCATCTGTACTCTTATAAAAAACCGAGTTGGCGATGATGGTGTGCCTGCAATCTTATAATATAGATTGTCTAATCTATATCTGACGGATAGAAAGCAAACTATGATAATTTTACAAAAGATAGCTGCACCTCTCTCCACATCCTTATCTCCCACACCTCATTGCTGAGCAATTTAAAAAGAAAGACTCTGGAACAATCTAGCATGGTGGCCGCTGCCGCCTGCCGGCGCCGTCCATCCCCATGCGTCTGCCCATTCCGACCACCAGTCACCACCACGCCCCACTCCTCCTCACCTTATCTCTCATCTTTAATTTTTTTCGATGACATTCTCGAGATACCCGTTTTCCGATAAAATTCTCGAAATATCATTAGTTTTTACACATGGGATTACTCCTGCATGGGTAAATCACAACATGTGTTCTATAAAAAAATGCATATTGATGTTCCGTGCAATCCACAAGCATCTTGCTTGTAATTATATAACGCAAATCATGAGCAGGAAGTGACATTTTTTTACACAACCACGTTAACATGGACAAGTAAATCACTAGCTAAAGTAAATACCATTATACTTATATCCCGATGCAAAAGGTTGAGTACATGTCCGAAGAGTAGAGTCGCACACATGCACTCTGTCTCTCAGAATCACACACACACACACCAGTTACGTGACGCCCACTTAGGCAGACACGTATGTTACAATTTGTGCACCCGCGGGTACACGTGATGCTGTGCATTTATTTAAGCCGGACGGCGAACCCAAACAGTAGCTGCATTCATTCCCCTGCTGCCGCCTCTTCTCCGGTCGCCGTCGCCCGGTAGCCATGGCCCGGCCGAAGGTAACAACATACGCCATACTCCCACCGGAGCGGCTCTTTAATCTGGAAATTTTAGTGGTCATGCATGCATCTTTTTGTGCTAGCACTCCTATATAAGGGTTGACCGGTCGCTTCCCGTGGACGTGCGCGGGTGGTGGAAGAGGAAGGAGATGGGAAGCATGTTGTGGAGTAATGTTTTATACCACAATTTCTTAGGAAACTGAGTGCAATAATTGACTAGTTTTGCAAACTACCAGTACTACACATGAAACGGTTCAAAACCTATACTCCCTTGACAGTGCGCGCTTCCCGCGTGAAATGGTCAGCGTCGCCCTAGAGCATCAGTGCCGCATTAATGCCCGAGCAGAGCGGAGGCGACCTCTCACTGGCGCCGGCTTTGAAGTGGCGCGGCGGCTGAGAGAGCGCCGCTTCCCGGTGCACCGACTGCTCCGCGTCGAGGCTGGCCATAGGCCCTGTTTGGATCCATGGGTTAGAGTTAGTTTGAGCTAGTTGGGGCTCAAATAGCCCTAAAGTATCCAAGCATGAGGGTTTAAATTGGAGTAAGTTCCACCGAACCCACCAAAAAAACTATCCCACCCAAGAGGTGCTAACTGGAGATAGTTCTCATTGGGACCACTGGAAAATCACTTCTCTCTCTCCATCAAGTGCATTTATTGTCAATCTAACCCTGTCACCCAAACACCTCTTTGGCTACAGTTAGTTCAGGGTTAGTCTAACCTCTAGCTAAGTTAGAGTATCCAAACACGAGCAGTATAGGACATGCAAGTTGCTCAAAGCATACAGTCAAATTCGTACGTGAAAGGATTTTTTTTATTTTTGAAAACGGAACGTGAAAGGAATTTTTTTTAGAATGCTCTTGGCATGTGGTTAACATGTGATAGTTAACCAACCTCAATAGACGGCAGAAACGCCAGCCCGCCACACTTTGATAGAGACGAGGAGGGAGAAGCGATACAGGCTGTTGGATTACTAGAGATAGGTGTCGCACGGAAGCCAAGAAATATGGTGATAGCGTGGGTTAGCCATGTACTAGTATGATGTAACTACACTGGGCTGTCGTGTTTCGTACTCTTCTAGTCCACTATGGAGATGATTGGTTAACTTTATATCGCTGAATAATATAAAACATTATGAGTGCAGACGCTCCACCCTGAGGTTCCTTGCTCCTTCTCGGTCGTCGGGAATCTATGTTCTTCCACTCTATTTTTTTACGTGAGCTTTGTTCATCCTTTTGCCAACACGCGACACATCTAGCCTCAACGTGCATGTGTTATGCAAGGATCGTTCCATCTATATGAAGTACACGTGGGACAGGGACTACGAGACGGACATGTACCTAGAAGTGGGCGTGCGAACCTGTGTAATGTAGCGCAGTAAGTGAAGAAGAAAGGCACAAATACTATGAACATGCGTGGCATATAGGCATTTGTCTCTTACTACCACTAAATGTTGTACGTGCAATGCCCGGTGATGTTATGGAGTATGTGACTAAGTACTCTACTACTACTACTATATTAATTGGAGGCACATATTAGGTTTTATATTTGTTTACGTGTATGCCCCGAGACCTTCCAACTAGACGTGTCTTTATCTCCGGGTCGCACTATGTATCGTTCATACCACTAGTACAGTAGTACTACTACGTGTGGTCTCCGACCCAGAAGTGGAGACGCTCTACCACGTTGTTCATGTCCCACTCCTTTCACTGATGTGTGCGACATCCAGCACGTGCCGTGTGTTTGGAACTCCTTCGTCGTAAGAGTTGAAATGCTAGCATTCATTAGAAATAAAAAATAAATATAAATCACAAGTGATACTATACCACGCGGTTTCCTTGCTCCTCGATATTGGAAAGTATACTCCGCTCGCCGACATGTGGGACGTCGACCATCCTGGTCCACTTGCCATGCCCGCAGAACTCCAAGGGAGAGTAACCTCGGTCATCGCGATGCAGTAATTACTAATGAGCCGTCAAATCACAGGCCCAACCTTACCCAATGTAAAGTTGCTCGGACGAAGGAACCATCATGACTTCATTGAATTCCGCTTCTTGAAGAAAACTACTGTACCAGCAGTACTGCTAGCTACAATAGTTAATCCAGTAGAGGCCTCCTTTGCTTCATAGGGTAGGAATTTTATGGGAATATGAAAATCATAGGAAGTGAGATGACATGCATCTCAATTCCTATAGAGAAAGAGATGCCATTTGATGCATAGGATATGAATTTTTCCATTGAGTCTAGGCTAATGTACTGGTAATTTGCTCTAAAAACTACAGTAGTAACTAGTAGTACTGTTACAAGCTCGTAATTAATTAAACAAACATACGGGCGACACAGACACACACTAACTACTAGTACTAATACTTCTCACATGCTGGCTAGACGCCGTCGTTCTCCTTCCCGGCTTTGTCGGAGACACCCCACCGTGCTTGGATCTCCGCTGACCTCTCCGCAACAGCGCGTGCGTCCTCTTCTTTCTTACGGCGGCGGGCCTCTCTTTTATTGAGTGCTTTATGACTTTCCCGCTCCCTTTGTGCAGCTTTGGCCGCCTCTAGCTCTACCGCCCATTCGGCCTTGGCAGCTTCAAATTCCGCCCACATAGGTGTGAGGTCGCGAGTGGCGATGAACTCGGCAAGGCGGGATGCCACCGCTTGCCTACCATTCTGTGTGCGGTCGTGGGCGGCGAGGAACTCGGCGCAGCGGGATGCCATCGCTTCCTTACCAGTTAGTGTGCGGCGCGGTGGCATGAACGACGCTTGGTGACAACTCTGGGGTGGAGTGGCCGGACAACCGTAAAGTGCATTGGTTTGTCAAGAGCTCAAGGACAGAAGACGAAGGAAATTTGGATTCCCCTTCAATCCTGGTCATTTATACGGTCACTGGCTCAGTGTATAGCTCCGTATTTTTCTAGTTGACCAGTCAAACAGTCTGCATGTGCCTCATCAGCTCGTGTTCTTTATCTATCTATCTATCTATGCGGGCCTACCTGTCAGTGGAGAAAGAAATAAAAACCAAAATTATGTGTATGTGACATTACTGTTTAGACGTTTGCTGGAGGCCTCCGCGAACACCGAGCATGTATTCACCTGGCTCAACACCAACGGTCATACTCGTGACTCGGCGCCTTGCTCATGTATATCGTCCATCACAACAACAATCTATAAAATAGCCTAGCTAGAGAGGGTACTATGGTGCGGAGTATGTACTATCGTGAGCAACCGATCATAGTGCCACTGCACACGAGTATGTGTCTGATCGATTCGTCCATTATTCGTAAGTTATGTATGGTTGTGTGGTGTCTAATGGTGGTCGTCGAATGCTAGCTGGCGACAACAGCGGTTGCATGGATGCCTGGATGTCAGTACGTGTCGCATGCGCCTCAAAGGCTCGTCATCCATGAGTTCACATTTTACCACCACGCCAGCATCTGACCGCCCTGGCCTACCGAAACCCCTTCCATCGCTAGCGTGTGCTTCCCACCTGAAACGATCACCGTCTCTCCAGAACATCAATGACGCATTCACCGGCCTTAATTGCTGGTGCAGTTGGTGCCACTGGCATGCAGGCCTGATGCCCGTTGGGCCCACATGTCAATGAGACAACGCACCTGTGGTTAACTCACTGAAGCAACATCCGCATTCACGCCCGACGCGACCTCTCACTGGCGTCAGCATTGCAGCAGTGCGACAGCCGAGAGAGCGCCACCCGCGCGGCATCCCGGTGCAAGCGACTGCTCCGCGTTAATGACACCACGACTGCTGATGAACCTACTCCGGTGCCAGCCGTCCATCCGTCTGCCGCGGCTCATTGACATTCGCCCGCTATATTAACTTGATCCCCAGCTCCCATCCATAGCCAAAGACCCACACTCATTCTCCTCCGGTCCCTTCCTTCTGTGGCACCACTCCAACCATGGCCTCCGGGCACTCCAAAGCTCTCTTGGATGTACTGTCACAGGAGCAGACGAAGGACATCGGTGGCTCCGCTCCGGGCACGCTCCAAAGCTCTCTTGGACGTACTCTCGCAGGAGCAGACGAAGGAGATCGCCACCCCCCCCCCCCCCCGCTCGCCCTCCGCCGCCACGACCACGAAGCCGGCGCACGTGCGTGGGCGCAGCCGACAGTGAGGAAGAGTAGTACACGATAGGTCGCCACCGCTCTGGTCCCACGAAGGCCACCGCTCCTCCACTCAGTCGATGCCAATCTTGCTGGGATAAAAATCGGCGGCCGATTAGCTGCTTGACGGCGACGTGGAGGCGGAAATCTTCATAACCTTGTGCTCCAGAGGAGGAGGTTATCGAGGTGGATAAGGAGGAGGCAAATGCAATGGCCGGCTTTCTCGGGTTCATGGACGGACATGGTGGTCGGGGCTCGGCGATCGTTTAGATTCGGTTTATAGTAGGTTTTAGTACGGTTTGTGCGAAATATGTAATGAATTTCTTCCAGTTTATAGGAAAAGTTCTCGGAATGTAATGAATTTCATCCGATCAATTTGAAATTTGCTTTGTTTGCATGAATTTCATCCGATTAGTTCATATAGTTGTCGAAAGGTATGCGGGCGGCATTGGATGGCATCCATCTGTGTCCTCGCATAGATGCCGGTGTAAATTTGAGGGCCAGCGCTGGAGATGCCCTAACTATCATGCTATAATCACTAACAATGCTCCATTATTTTGCAGGGAACAATTATCCCTCGATCAAAATTAGATCCGCCATGTTTCGCACTCCTCCCACGTAAGAGTGTAGACTCTTGCTTACATAAAAATGGAGCAAGTGGACGGCACTGTAGCACATCATATCACTCAAACTAGCCCGCCTAACATGCGGGAAAGCACCGCCCTCGTCATTTTGTTCTGGATTTTTATCAATCGATCACACAAAAATGTTACGCTTTGCAAGTTCAAAAGGAAAAGGTGGCACACTTAAAACTCATACGTGTCGCACCCCCGACAGTCCGGCTCACACGCCGCTCACCAGAGGGGATACGCGTTGTCTTGCATTTTCACTGACATGTGGGACTGCAATTGAATAAACCGTCGATAGCCGAAATCTAATCGCTCGGCGGGCGTCGGCTGAGAGGAGTGAGACGGGGGAGGGAGAAGAGATCGCCCACCCGCCATGCACGGACTCCAAGAAATATGTGGTGATAATGTGAGGTGGCCATGCAGGAGTCCGCACCGCTTCCAAGCCCGCTTCTTACAGCCCTGGCCCACCAGAACCCCTCCCCCACCCCACCACCTCCCCACGCGCGCTCTCCCATCAGAGGCCAGCGGCCCGCATTCATAGCAAGTAGTACCAGTAAAATTTTGGGCTATAAAGGGCATGTACAATGGTTGATAAGATAGTCTTATCATAAGTCTTGCATGTAATTTAGAGATGACAAAAAATATGTGTACAATTGATCATCTCTTAGCCTTATCTTCAATAACTAGTTATTCCTAAAAATATGGTGAAACATATTGTGCTAAGAGATCATCTCTTGTCTTCTCGAGAAGCCCGCTTATGTGGAGGAGAGAGAGGCATTGACAAAGTCAAGGAGTGGGATCTGCAGGATCCCGTCTCTACAGGTGCTCCTTGGTATAAAAAACTAATTCTAGAAAAAGAGGCATAAAAAACAATTGTGTCTAAAAAAAGAAAGGTAAAAACATTTGAAAGGAAATAGATAGATAGATAGTGAGAAAAAGTTGTAACCTTATAGTCAACACTATGGTAGTATTACATGAGGAAGGAGGGAGTGGTGCACATGCCAAGTTCACTGGGCTGCCGTGTTTCACACTCCTCCATCGTAACAGTGGAGACAATAGGTTTCATAAAAAATAAACAATGAATACTCGTTGCTTGTCCACTATATCGGAAAGAATACTTTCATTTGCCAACATGTGGGACGTCGACCATCCTGGTCCACCTGCCATGCACAAAATTATCCCGGTCCACCTGCCATGCACAAAGTTAGTAGGATGAAGGAACCATCATGACTTCGTTGAATTCCGCTTCTTCATGAAAACTTACTCTACCCACAGTACTGCTACCACACGCGAAGACTGGACGGCATTGTACCAAGTCATATCACTAAAACCCACTAGGCCAAACTAGCCCGCCTAGGATTTGTATTCCCTCCGTTTCAAAGTTAGTAGTACAAAGTTGACTCATCTATTTTGGAACGGAGGGACGTCTCTGTACTGCTATGATTTCGTGTTGTACATCTTTGTACTTTTGCTATGATTTTCCTACCCTATGAGCCAAATGAGGCCTGAATGTATCTGCGTCAACTATTGTCTGATCGATCGCTAAGCCTACAATTTTAGGAGCTTGGGCTATTGGTCGATCGATGACGGATCAGTATAAGCATACCACGAGCTCATCAGCCCCAACATTTCTCTTCGGTGAGTGTTTTGCAAGTACTATAGCTCGCACAGTAGCTAGCCTACTAACACCAAGAATCATCAAATAAGCCCTGCTGATATGATAAACAGTTCAAACTTACATCTAAGCATGTCATATATTACATCAAAAGCTGGTGAGGATACATCTATTTCCATAACTTGGAGAGGGTTCGCATGATTCACTATCAAACAAAAGTAGCAAGTACCGCCCACACAAGACAGTGCACTAGCCCTAAGATGGTTTGATAACACGCATCGTTCTGGTAATTAAACACAGGGCAATGCAAACTACCCTGAAGGATTAGCGCGACCAACTATTTCTTGTCATCGATCTCTCGGGCAATGACCACAGCACAGACAGCGGCATGGGAATCAATCCCTGGGGCGATGTCCATAGAACTGACCGTAACATCAGAATCGATCTCTGGGGCGATGTCCACAGGATGGACAGCGGCATAGGAATCGATCTCCGGGGTGATGCCAACAGGACGGACCGCGACATCGAAAACGACCTCTGGGGCGTTGTCCACAGGACGGGCAGGGACATAGGAATCATCAAGGACATCCACCGGCACCTGCACAACCCTAACATATTAGCAAGCACATTGTAAATAATCCAAAACCACAACTTTCGGTAATATGCCATTACTTTTTACCTTGTGAAGCTCACCGGGGGATCCCATCCCTCCGGGGGGCATCTTCTCGTGCTCGATGGGGGCCATCACCTTGCCAGGGGAATACTGCTTCTCAACATCGACTATCTCCTCAAACTCGGCCTTGAGCCTCGCATAGGTGGCCATCAAAGTTTCTGGGGTAGGCACGTTGGGGCCCTTGCTGTTCTTCCAACTTTCTTTAAGGAGTTAGTCCGCCAACGTCGTCAACTCTTTGGCCAGTGCTTGTTTTGACGGGGGGGTGACCCCTGGGTATGCCCAAGTCGGCGAAACAATGCTTCAAAACATTGCCAGGGGAGTGCCCCCTGGCTGGCTGGAGTCTGGCTGGGTTAAGCTTGGCTGGCTGGAATCTGGCTGGGTCGACCCTGGCCGGGTTGACTTTGGCTGGGTTGACTTTGGGCGGGTTGACCTGGCCGGGTTGACCTGTCCGGGTTAACCCTGGCCGGGTTGACCCTGTCCGGGTTCCCCCTGGCCGGGTTCTCCCTGTTTGGGTTAGGACTGGCCGGGTTCTGCCTGTCCGGGTTGAGCTATCCGGGTTGAGCCCCGTCCGGGTTAAGGCTCGTCCGGGTTGAGCCCATCCGACTAGAATCTAGCCAAGTCAACTAAGACGTCCCTCGGACCTGCGCAGACAAGACGGCCATACCGCGACCACTATTGCTGATAAAGCATACACTATTCACTCGTCACACACGACATCATCTACAATGTACTTTGTCCCCCGGGCATTGATTTATAAAATGCCCCAGGGACAAAACTTAGCCTAGCATGCAAGGAGGCATGGCTTGGGATGTAAGCTACACACTGTAGCTTACATCCCAAGCACACACCCATACCTACATGGCTTAGTTCATAAGCTAGCTCCACACTATATATATATATGGACACATATCCATCCATCAGGGACAAGCTCCACCACTCACTCACACATGCATACATGCTCACGCATGGGTACCCACTCATTCGGCCAGGGGCCACGACCACCATGCCACACACTAGCTAGCTAGCTAGTTGCTACTGTTATCAGACCAACACAACTCTAGGAGCGACTCTGTACCGCCAGACATGTACACCGCATATATATTCAGACATGCAGGAGTAGGAGTATTATCTCTCCGGAGAGCTCTGAACCTGGGTAAACCATCGTGTGCTGTTTGCCCAATCCCGTCCCCGGATCTCCAAAGCAGTCTTGCCCTCACCTCAAGCCACCCCATGGCATCTGTCGTCTCCCTAACCTGCCCGCGAGATAACCACGACATGTTTCTTGGAGTTCTTCGTCTCCATGGGTTGGCCCCCAACATGGTCAACTCGTTGGTCGGTGCTCGCTTCCTGGAGATCGCTGTCTCCAGTGGGTTGTCCGCCGGCAACTCTTTGCCTAATGCTCCAGGATCCATCAATGAACTGACAAACAAAAATCAATGGAAAGGAAACCACAATCACAATGAAAACGGGAAAATAATAGGCTGTGAGAATCGCTCGGTGCTTCAAAAAAAGAAGATTCTTGGAATGAAAATATAGCAGCATCACTGATTCGCCCACCTTTCCTTCGTCGGTACAGAAGAAAAACGGCAGAAGTGAGTAGCCTGGAGTGAGGTTTTCTTCAAGAAAGGGGAGAAAGGGCTTCAACGAGCGTTCCAGTGAAATGATGGTTGCTTCGTCCGTCCAACTTCGAGACCACTTTACCACTGCTGGTAAAGGTGTGGGTTTTGTGATATGACGGGTCAGGACGGCCACACCGGGGTGACCGGTGAGTTTCGACTGTAGCACCTCACTATGATTTGGTGAATGGCACGCGGGCTCAGATGCTTTGATGTCCGCATGTAGATAGAGCGGCTAGTCATATATGAGTGGTCAATATTGTGCACCGCGACCAAGGAGGAGAGGAAAATGAGAGAACTACGTAATTAATGCATGAGTTTAATTAGGGTAGTTTTGTAAAGTACAAGATAGATTCCTCCAATCGCAAAATGCCTTGGTTGATGAGATTTGAGATTTGAGCCCTATAAACTGGAAGGGAGATTTGAGATTTGAGATACTGCACGCTGTGTAGTCTAGTCGCTTGTTGGGATCTCTAGAAAGACTTATACCACATGATTCTTTGCTTCTTCTTACTACTACGTACTACTTCGCCGACGTGTCGAATAGCCAGCAGCATCCGGGTCGACGTAATACGTGTCATGCACTAGATTAGAGTGCGGAACGGAAGGGGGGCATCACCCTGGTCGTACCGCCTGGCCCTGTTTGGATACTCTAACTTAGTTAAAGGTTAGAGTTAGATTATAATCCTAAACTAACCCTGAAGTAACTCTAGCGAAAGAGGTGTTTGGATGACAGGGTTAGATGGAGCGCGGATACGGCGAGGTGCCTTCATGGGCGGTGCGAGACGGAGGGAGGGAGAGGACGAGAAGTTTCGAGGAAGTGGGGAGGGATTTGCTGTGGGGAGAGCAAGAGAAAATGTGTTTTTTAGTGCCCCGAGAAGAACTAACCCAAATAAGGACCTCTTGGGTAGGTTAGATTTTTTTGGGGTTAGTTGAGTTCAAACTAACCCAAACTAACTCTAACACATGGATCCAAACAGTAATGCGTCATCAAATCGCACAGCCCGACCTTTCCAGCGGTAAGTAAGTTGAATCCGCTACTCCCTCACCCTCCTCGCCTCTCTATCAAACCGCCTATGTGAAAACTGATGCGCGTACTACCCGGGAAAAGCCCCGCCCTCAACTTTTAACTACATGAAAATAGTTCGAGCTTGTTCGTTCTATATAAATACTACTCCCTCCGTTCCTAAATATAAGTCTTTGTAGAGATTTCACTATGGATTACATACGTAGCAAACTAAGTGAATCTAGACTCTAAAATGCATCTATATACATCCGTATGTCGTCCATAGTAGAATCTCTACAAAGACTTATATTTAGGAACGGAGGGAGTAGTACTGTATGTTTATTCACCCATGGGGTTGTTCAATGAATGGAGGGCCAGGGAGCACAAGTGAACAATACTACTACTAGTAGTAGTAAGTAGGAGTCGTACAGGTAGTCACCTTAAACAGAGAGTTTCTTTTCTTTAATGCCACGTACACAAATTGAAACGCTTGTTGTGGAGAGAAAAAGATAATCACTCCACTATATATGTACGCAGGGGCCTGAGCGCTTGCTTTAATAGGGTTGCTCTCTTCATTCTCTCATCCTCTCCAGATATAAACAAGACAGCGGTAGCGACGGTTTCTCTCTGCTCACCACTGGTCACCGATCCGGCCGGATCCCTTCGGCTGGTGTGTGTAGAGGACTAGGTCCATCGTTCACGTGGTCATCACCGGCGAGGGAGGAAACCCACCGCTGCCGGAGGGGCCCGATCCTCTGCCCGTGCCGTTCTCTCCGACACAGCGCCGGCTCGGGAGTTCCTCTGACCATTCTTCCTCCCTGCCGTATTGTCCGCAGATCCGACCTGCCGCTGCCGACATCCCGACGACCCTCGGGTATAAGTTCTTCGAAAGTGGCCTTGCTCTACTGCCCCAGCTCCCCACGTGTCTGCATGTGCATCTTTTTCTACTCCCATCAGCTCTTCCAAACCCACCTAAATTTTTAGTATTATTAGAGGTAAAGCTACTTCATGCATTCGAATCTAGGGCTTTGTTCAAACAACAAAGAAAAGGGGGAAAGCTGTAGCATGAATCTAGGACTTGATTCAAAGAGGAAATAATATGGTGAAAGTAGTAGGGACCAGATACCCAACCGGTCTCTTGGTTGAAAATGGAAATAATGGGAAAACACGGTACAAACTGGATAAGGAATAGATCTATCATTGGTTGAAAAAAAGGATAGAAAGTGGCGGCTGGTGGACAAGTCAACAGAGTATGTCCAGGATTAGATTTGTTGCCCTCACATAGTAAAAGGTCTCTGGGATTAGAATTGCTGCCCTCATAGAGTAAAAGGTCTCAGGATTAGATTTGCTGCCCTCACATAGTAAAAGGTCTCCAGGATTAGATTTTCTGCCCTCACGTAGTAAAAAGTCTCCAGGATTAGATTTGCTACCCTCACATAGTACAAGGTCTCCAGGATTAGGTTTGCTGCCCTCACATAGTAAAAGGGCTCCAGGATTAGATTTGCTGCCCTCACATAGCATGAACAAACTCGGCATCACCACTTTATGCCTCCTTGTAGGTACATTGTGCTGATGCATCCACTGTCGCATGTCCTTATACCAACCTTTTGCTGTTGTTAATGTAAGGGTGCATGTAAAATGAAGCGATCACACTGTTACCTTAGGGACATGTCTAACCAGTGTTATTGTTAATCTAATGCCTCCAGTGATAAGATGCAATTAAACTGTGTTACAAATGGCACACCTGCTGTTTTCCCCAGTATGATAAGTAAGTTGCTCTTTTACACTTCTGAGTGTCCTGGTGTCCCCACGGTCCCATGCCCTTAAACCAACTCTTTAGCTGCTGTTGATTTACTGTATCTGGTAAACAAGCAATGCCACCATTAAAGTAATCCCATATTTGAGGAATCTCATTGTTGGTCGTAATGCTTCTTGTAACATGAAGCATTGCTGACGCTTTAAAATTTCTACTATCCTTCCATGATTGCCACGAACATAATTAAGATGCTTCTTTTCATTTCGTATATGTTTCGTATATTCTTATTGACCAGCAACTATTTACTTTCTATCTTTTTGTGCAGATAGGGATATCCATTTCACCTTGTTGCTATTGTGATCTTTTGGTGAACTGCACAAAACACTTTTTTTGGAATGAGTGTCTTATGCAGTTCAACTAAAATGTCACGTGGGCAACATCTCTCAATTTTGGTGGAACTGCACAAAATGGTGATTGGAGTTTCCAAAATCTCCGTCAAGTTCTGCTCGTAATCTTGTGCAACATTTTTTTAGCCTTTGCAAGATGATCCGTCACTGTCACCACAATGGCACTTTCTTTTAGTGGAACTGCACAAAAGGGTAAGAAAATTATAGGTGCACCTTACCTGAGCCGGACATCCAACCTTAATGTTCCTCAATTTTAGTGCAACTACTAAAGAAGAACCTGCCAGCTCACAAGAGCAGGTACTTCATGCTAGCTGAATGATGCAATATTTGCTTCATTTCAGGAGAACTACAGAAAAAGGCGCATGAATTGAATCATAGAACTCCAGGAAGGCCCCATCCGAGTGGAGCTGCAGGTTGAGTTCAAGGAGGCCACTATTAAAGTGAAATCATGCTCTTCTTGTTTGTCCTGTACAAACAGGAATACTCAACTACAGATGTTGTGACGGTCAAGAGCATTCTCCAAGTTCTTCGATTGTATGACATGGCTAGCCAAGATGGATTTAATCCCAATATTCACTTTATCAAAAGGCTCTAATGGGTTGGTTCTGAATCTTGCAAGCCGGGAATCAATGAGATGTGTAGGCATCTTTCTTGTACTTATTATTTGAATCTTATTTGTTCGTTCTGAATCTTGCAAGCTGGGAATCACTGAGATGTGTAGGCATCTTTGTTGTACTTATTATTTGGATATTATTTGTTGGTTCTGAACCTTGCAAGCTGGGAATCAATGAGATGTGTAGGCATCTTTGTTGTACTTATTATTTGCATCTTATTTGTTGGTTCTGAATCTTGCAAGATGGGAAACACGGCATGATGATGCAGAGGACAACAACCATAACAAACAGTTCAAACTTGGTAGTATTATCTTTGTGAAAGTGCGACAAATGTGCTGATCATGTGTGTCCTGAGAATAATAATTCTAATTGTTGTGCATGTTGATCTTGTGGCACTGATAGAACGAGCCAATGCATTGCTTGTTTTAAGTATAATTTCTATTAAAGCTAATTAAATTTAAGTAAAGTGACCACTAACTCCTGTTATTACAGTACCAATAAAGACCCGCTCATGAACCGACATGTGGTCGGAGTAGGTTTCTTAATGGAGGCGTTTAAATGCACCGAGGGTGCATCTTCTGTCGGGCGTGCAACGGACGAGGGAGGGGTAGTAAGTGTTGTCACCTGTACACACTCAGTTTACTGTTGAATCCAGTTCCCCAAGAGCTGAAAAACGAACTGCTGTCGCCGCCTACACACTCGTTTACTTGAAGAGACTCTAATGGGGATACGAGGGGTGAGCCTACTGGATATGGACTTCAGCCAGGAGTTCCCCTTTGAGTTCGCCGTTCAGTCCTATGGCTGCACCAAGTTGAATGTGATGTAAACCAACGATCCGGACTCGCTGAAGCTCTGCCTCGCCGAGTTCAAGCAGTACCTACAGGATGAGAAAGCACAAGGTTGCAGGACTAGACCTTGTGCCCATCCATTCATCTCCTGACAGGGACCAGCGAATCGCCGTCGCCCAGGTATGTGTGCGGGACGAGGTTCTCATCTACCACTTCTGTAGAGCCATCAGAGGTTCTGGAGCATTTGCCCGTTTCATCGGCAGCGCCGACTGCACCTTCACTATGGTGGAGAGAAGGAAAAACGCGACGATTCGGCCATCTGGTGCAACAAGCTTGTCGACATCCAGAAGCAATACAAGATCATCAGCAACAGGTAGGAGAAGGACTCCGTGGTTGACCTCGCCGAGACCATCATCGACCCCTGATACGCCAACATGAAAGAAGACAACGATACCAAGGACCTGAACATGTTGGAGGTACCTCTGTATCTAGCCTACATAACCTACGCGGTCAAGGACGCATACGCATGCTACGACATGTACATGCAGATCTTGGACATGAGGGCGTGCCTGCTTCCCGTAACCGACAAGTACACGGACAGCCGCAGCGTCATGATCAAGCGTGCCAGGAAGGTCTAGATATTGTACTTTATCTATTTATAAGTACCTTTTTCATCTGAGTGTTTCATGCATTAGTCTATGTGTCGTAATTATCTGTTTTGTCTGAAATATTTCTTTTAAGAACCCATTAACATGTTTGCTTTTTTAGTGGCTATTTTCTTATGTATGTAACTAGTTCACTTGTCTGTTACAAAAAAACTAGTTCACTCGGCTGCCGTGCTTTGAATCTCCTTTCCCCCAACATATTCCCCTCCTCGGGTGGACCCAGCAGGTCTCATACACAGACATATGGGACCAACCACCTATCCATTCATTATTTTGTTCAATCTTTCATCCTCTTCCTATACAGCGGCTGGCCATCATAGCCTATCCAGTTGGCCAGGCCATCCCTCTACTACCACACATTTTCCGGCGGCGGCAGCTCCACCAGCCCACCCTGCACCCGAACAAGTCAACCCTCGTAGTCCCCTCTGCCTGCGTCTTCCCCCGCTCTGGTTTGTTCAGTCCGGGGTCTCAACGTCGTCCTTCGCCTTGGTGCTCTAGCCGTAGCGCCGCCGTCTGCCGTTCCCAACATGGTAAGCAAAACAAGAGGAATCGGGAGACAACTGATCGTCGAGAGGCTGACAGTCCCGGGCCCACCAGGTCCATGGCCTAGGTTTTGTTGTTTAACATGGGCAGCCAACGACATGTTTCTAACATTTTTTGGATCCAGTAGGTATCAAGCGGCCTCTAGGCCTCCCAACCTAGCTTGTCTATAACATCAACAGCCCAAGTTATGTTTGTTTTTTCAAGACGACGCACAACTCGGTTCTATTTTTCTATAAGCATGCAAAACTGAACCTATATTTATATCTTATTTTATTACATATATATATATTAGAAACAACATAATTCTTCCGTTAAACCTGTCATTCGTCCAACCATTTTATAGACCTTCCCACTTCCTTTATTTTTCGTTTTCATTAATGCTATATCTGAATTTTCTCCCACTTTCTTTTTCGATGTAAACTAAGTTTTCTCCCAGTACTTTTCAATAGAACCAGCTCAACTGTCGCACATCTAGCCTAAAAATAATAATACCCCACGTACTATTAACTCATCAAATTTAAATGATATTTAATTTCGTTAGTTGAAAGTTCTTACAAAATAATAATAATAATTGTTTATATATAACTTGGCAAGTTAACTCCTAGTGATTGCGTACATAAGCTTGCAAAGATTTTACTGACCAATGCAGTAATAGACGTGCAATCATGTGTTTATGTTTTTATAACATTTCTCCGTCTAGCCCAACATGATATTTTCACCCAGCCCAGCAAGTCCGCGGATTTCGAGAAAATGCAAATGGGCTTTAAATTCTACCATATATATAAACGGGCTGCATAGATGCTACATCATTGTTTCACCCAGCCCACCAAATGGACTAAAAAACAAATGGACTGGCTGACATGTGGGCCAGTAGCTCGAAGCCTAAGAAGGCCTTGGATTTACATCCAACGGCCGGCATTCTTCTTCAATCTCTCGTCTTCTTCCCCCAGCGCTGCCGGGACCGCCAGCTCCAGCCTCCGGCGTCCAGCGGCGTTGTTTTGCGCTCCTTAGCGAAACGCTACCCCGCCGACAGCGAGGCCATCCCTCCACTCCGCACCTCTTGTTATTCTCTGCCGAGTGTAGGCCCACCCCTCACCCGAACCAGTCAAGTTTCCCACTCCTTTCCATCTACGACTCCACTGCCGTGTCTTCCCCATCTCCAGGCCGTTCCAGTCTAGGCCTCGCCGTCGTCCACCACCTCGGTGCGCTCAGCGCGGAGTGGTCAACATACGAGAGTGATCGGAAGAGGACTGTACATGGAGAGCCTAACGGCTAGGACCCACGAGGTCCATGGTTGCACGCAAGGAAAGTTCCTCCTTATTACGCATTGTACGTGGACTTTACGTGGGAAGGGCTTCTGTATTTCGCGAAAAAAACATTCCCCCCGCTGACAGGTCGGACCCACCAGCTATATCTTCACACGCAAGGAAGTGCCTCCTTATTACACACAAAAAATTAATACCCCCTGCTAGCTGGGACCCACCATAGTGGGTGACTGACTTGTGGGCCTCCAAATTTGACGGGGGCGGAGGTCTTTGTCAATTTAGTCAATATGAACGATTCTAGCTCCAGTGACCATACGATGTCCATCCAACGGCCATAGTGCTTCTTCAACCTCTGGTGTTCTTCCTCCGGCCGCCCAAAGCAGCGCCGATCGTGCCGCGTGCTCCTGCCTCTCGTGGCCGGCTGTGATGCCGCGAAGGCCTCACCGCCCCCTACTACTCCCACCGCTGGCTAGAGCATCCCTCTACTCACCCACATCCCCTGTTATTCTGCCACGACGGTAGCCTCACAGCGCAGCCGAACCAGTGAACCCTCATACTCCTCTCCGCGTGGGCATCCACTACCGCATCTTCCCCGGCTCCGCGTCGTCCCCTTCCTAGGCCTCACCGTCGTCCACCGCCTTTGTGCTCTCGGCGCGGCATGGTCAATGTGGTCAACGACCTACTTCCATCGGAAGAGTACTGTACGTGGAGAGGCTGACAGCTGGGTCCATGGCCACAGCCCAGTTTTTTTGTGATTTGCCAAGTAAGTCGCTTTGTCAGGCCTATTGGGCTGCAAATCTTTCAAGACAAGGAGAGCTTCATTCAGCTGGCCGAGAAAATGGCCTATCAGTAATGAGGGTTGTACATTTTTAAAACACATCAAACCGGCAATTAGTTTCAAATTTCTTTTTTTCATTTCGAGATTTTAAATTACATTGATTTTTATGCGTGGACAGTTTGTTGGATTTTATATTGATATACATTATTTTTAAAATTAGTTTGAATGTGACTCGAAATTTTGGGATTAAAAACAGTTCGGACCGCACCAAAATATGCAAAATTTCGTATAATTTTTTAACCGTGGCCACAATATGGGTTATAATGCTAACAAAAAGAATATGGGCTCCAAAAAAAACCTTCAGAATTAGAAAATGGGCTGTAAATTATTAGAAATAGTGGCAGATGTGTTGTATGTTGTTTTCCATAGATTTGAGGCTTTCCTAAAAAAGGTTGACGCACAAGCAGTGACTGTTGGATTTCCATCCAACGGCCGTCGTGCTTCTTCAATCTCTGCTCTTCCTACTCTAGCCGCTCAAACAAGCGTCGGCGGGACTGCCTGCTCCCTCCTCCCCGCGGCCAGCTGTGCTGCCGCGCAGGCCTCACCGCCCCACCATACTCCCATCGCTAGCCTAGCCATCCCTCTACAAACCCACACCCACTGTTATTCTCCGGCGACGGCAGACGAACCAGTAAACCCTTGTACAGTCATACTCCCCTCCGTGTGGGAAACAACTGCCGAGTCTTCCCTGCCTCCATGTCGTTCCCTTCCTAGGCCTCGCCGTCGTCCACTGCCCTGGTGCTCTCAGCGCGGCCTGGTCAACATGTCAATGACCGACATGCATCTGAAGTGGACTGTACATGGAGAGGCTAATAGCTGGGTCCACGGCCGCACACAAGGAAATGTCTCCTTATTATGAGCAAAATAATGATTCCTCCACCAGACATCTGGGACCCACCGAAAGGGCCTCTGTATTTCGCGAAAAAAACGCTACCGCCACTGATAGCTTGGACCCACCAGCTATATCTTCGCACGCAAGGAAGTGCCTCCTCATTACTCAGAAAAAATGAATACTCCCCCTGCTAGCTGGGACCCAGTATAGTGGCAGGCTGACTTGTGGTCCTACTAAGTTGACGGGGACGAAGGGCTTTGTCAACTTAGTCAATATGCACGATTCTAGCTCCAGTGATCGTACGATGTCCATCCAACAGCCGTAGTGCTTCTTCAACCTCTGGTCTTCTTGCTACAGCCGCCCAAACCAGCGCCGGTCGTGCCTCACGCTCCTGCCTCCCGTGGCCGGCTGCGATGCGACGGAGGCCTCACCGCCCCCTACTACTCCCACCGCTGGCCAGGCCATCCCTCTACTCACCCACACCCCCTGTTATTCTGCGGCGACAGCAACCTCACACCACAGCGAACCAGTGAACCCTCATACTCCTCTACGCGTGTGCATCCACTGCTGCATCTTCCCCAGCTCCGCACCGTCCCCTTCCTAGGCCTCACCGTCATCCACCGCCCTGGTGCTCTCGGTGCGGCGTGGTCAACATGGTCAAGGAACGGCTTCCATCGGATGTGGACTGTACATGGAGAGGCTGACAGCTGGGACCACGACCACAGCAAGGAAGTGCTTCCTTATTACGCACAAAATAATTTTTCCTCCTCCTAACAGCAGGGACCCACCGGACGGGCCACCGTATTTTGCGAAAAAACGTTTCCCCTGACTGCTGGGACCCACCAGCTACATCTTCGCATGCAAGGAGGTGCGTCCGGGCAAAAGAAACGATTCGCCCCCCTGACTGCTGGGACCCACCAGCTACATCTTCGCACGCAAGGAAGTGTCTGACAGTCGGGACCCACCTGGTCGAAGCGTACGTAGCGTTGTCATTCTGGTCGCGAACATGTACATACATACTGGTCGATGTAGAGGCGCGCATGTGCCGTAGTAGAGGCGCGCACGTAGCATGTACACGTATGTACAGCGGCTAGTGTGCAAGAAAGAAAATACGGCCACGTACGTACATACGGGCAGGGTCTCAAACTCCTACTCGCGCATACGTACGGCCAGGGCTCGTGTACATAGCTGGGTCGGAACGGAGAAATAGCATCGTTGTCGTGTTCATGGGGAGCCAACCGGCTGGGTCGGAACGGAATGCGTCGTCGTGTTCATCGGGAGGGCTTGGATGGAACAGCCGATGGAAACGAGGCCTGGCGTACCGCAGAACGGAGGAAAGGGCCTTGTGTTCGACTGGCCATGTTCGAAACAGGATCCTGTTCATCGGGAGGGGTCTGGCATACCGTAAAACGGAGGAAACGGACCTCGTACGGTCGAAACGGGGTCCTGTTGATCGGGATGGGTGTGGTGTACCGCAAAACAAAGGAAACGGACTTGTGTTGGAGTACTATGGTCGAAACGGGGGTCCTGTTCAGTGGGAGGGGTGTGGCGTACCGCAAAATGGGACTCCACGCGATACTATTCATCTCCACCGTCGACCCCCTCCAGCCTCCACGGGCTACTGTTCATCCACCGTCGACCTCCTCCAGCCTCCACCTGCGACTGTTCATCCACGGGCTCCTGTTCATCCAGATTCCACCGCGCGCTACTCCACTGGCTACTGTTCAACCAGCCCTCTCCACGGGCTCCTGTTCATCCAGCCTCCACCGCGCGCTACTCCATCGGCTACTATTCAACCAACCCTCTCCATGGGCTCCTATTCAACAAGCCCTCCACGAGCTACTGTTCATCCAGCCCTCCACTGGCTACTGTTCATCATGCCCTCCACGGGGTGGTCCTGTTCATCCAGCCCTCCACGGGGTCCTGTTCATCCAGCCCCAACCGGCTCGATCGATCGGGATCTCATTCATCCAGAGGCAACACCACGGGGTCCTGTTCATCCACCCCCACCGGGAACTGTTCATCCAAACCCCCCAGCAATGCTCACTATTCATCCAGAGGCAGCATCGATCGGCTTCAGTTAGCTGCAGTAGCGAAGGAATCGCTCGATGGGTTCAGTTAACACCCATCGATCGATCGCTCGGGTTCAGTAACGCATAGCCTGCAGTGCAATCGCTCGGGTTCATTTAGAGCCCAACGCCTCGCTCGGGTTCAGTTAGAGCCCAATGCCTCGCACCCACGCGTGTGCGTGTACGAGAGAAATGCACATCGCTCGGCCCCGACCATCCACTATAACCGGGAACACCCCGATATTTTCCTCGCCCTCGCTTCTACCACGGTTTTTTCCGTCATGGACGGCCCAAAGAATGTCATGCAGCTGTGTCTCCGGCCCGCCCAGGACAAAAAGCCCATTTTCTGTCATGATTTTTTGTCATAGAAGTAGGAACCCACCACATCTATGATGATACCGGGTTTTGTCACAATTATCGTCATAGAAGTGTCATAAGTATGACAGAAAAAAATCGTTCGGCCCAAAATGTCACGGATGTGTCTTTTTTTGTAGTGAGTGAGCATGAGAGAGTGAGAGAGAGAGAGAGAGATCTTCGTGCGCACCCCAGTGTTCGAACCTCAAGGGTTTTCTCGGAACCCACGATCTGACAAACCGTGTGCGATAGACCAGCTAGCTAGAAATCTAAAGACAAACTACCCGTCTTGAGCGTTGCAAAAATCTGCAGTTCCGCCCCTTTTCCTTATTATCATACACGCAAATTCTTATTGGACCGTCCATGATCTTGGGTACTCCCACCCAGCATCAATTCCTTTACCCAAATTTTAGTAGCCGTCGTACTTCAACCGTCGCCCACACACCTCTAGCACTGACCTTATAGTAAAATAGCAGTAGCCGAGGCATTTGAACTGTCGCCCTCCCTCGCCCACCACCATTTCCACCCACCATTACTAAAATTTTCAGTACCCATGGTGTATACTCAAACACCACCCCCCTCCATAGTCCCCCACCCGGCCCCCTCCCCCCTCGAACCATAGCTCGCCATCGCCGCTGGCGCCACCGGCACCGCCGCCAACCCCTGTTGGTCTGCCCGTTCCTCCTAGCTTAGATAATACAGTTCAGGTTACCCAGCGATTCCCATACCGTCGCCCCACTCCCCTGAGTTTTTAGATGAGGCATGTGGTGTCCCTCCCCGCCAGATCCACATCCCCTACTCCAGAATGTCGTAGCCTAAGCTTGACCACGTATCCCGGGTAGCCCGACGAGCGTTCAGCCAAGAAGAGGTTTATCATGGCATCTCCGACGGATGTTAGCAAGGTGGCCGCCGTTCGCCTCGACATGTCAATCCCGGAGCAACACGTGGCCGCGGAAGCTGGCGAAGACGTTGACTACATTGCCATGTCAAAAGCTTCGTGACAGCGGACTAGCGTATAACTGTATCTCAGGAAAGCTGGCTACGACATCAAGCTCGTCGACAGCGACGACTTCACACGGCTCATGTCACAGGTTCAGTGGTCCATCCCCACCCCCTCTGGTTCAACCGCCGTCAATCTCTTCGACGGCCCTGCCGCTGGTCTCCTCCGCCAAGCGGTCAAAGATTTGCGATCCTTGTACGCCATCGATCCCATTTTATCATTTTTGAAGGAGACGTTCTACGGCGGTGATAATCCCCAAGTGCAAGGAATCACCATAGAAATTTCCAAAGGTGGAGGTGATAAGTATGGAGTGTCGAACCCGCAAGGAGCTAAAGGTAAGATCAATATTCTCTCAAGTCCTATCTGCCACTGATACGACTCACGAACACCGAAGTTTGCTTCCATCTAGAAATGAAAAATAAAACTACGTTGTGGGTACGAAGATGATAGCTTTGTATGATATCGGAGAACTAAAATATATAAGGGATTTTTACATTTGTGCCCATGGTTCCTTAGCTCTACTCATTCATCCCCGCACTCTTAACTTTTGCTCAATTTTCCCCACTCCCTTGCCAGAAACCCTCATAACTTCGCACAACGGACGTTGCCGTCGGGTCAAAGGCTTGACTGTTAACTCTGACTAGCGGGGCCACGCTGGAATGTCGTTCATTCGACCTGACAAGGGGGGTCGCATTGGGTGGTGTCGATGTTCGATCATTGGGCCCTGGTTTCGTTGGGCCATCCCTTGCATTAAACGTCTGCGCGCGCCACCAGGACAGAAGCCTGCTATGCATGCACCCAACAAATCTTGCATGCATGCGTCGATCGAGCCTACATGCGCCGATGCCATGATCCCACGATGCACCGACCAAGCCTGCATGCGTCGATGCGTCCGCCACGATGCACTAACCGAGCAGCTTTCTTGCATGCCAGCCGCCATGGATGTAGCGACGGTCACTACCGCTAGTTCCTCTCCTCTAGCTAGGTGGCTACATATTTGTGGCTTGTGTAAAAAAAGAGCCACGCCCTTTCTTAGTTGTAATCATTCATCCCTACTAACAAAACTTGCTTGCATGCACTAGGTGGTTACTAACAAGGGAACCCTACTAACAAGCCGAGCTCTCTAAGAAAATAATCAACAAACATGTAGTCCCAATATGTAGATAGGGCCAACAAGCCCATAGCACGATCACATAGCTCAAACTAGGAAGAACTTAATAATAGAATAGATAGAAAACTTAATAATAGAATTTAAGAAAAGGGCCAACAAGCCCATAGCAACTCCAACATAGTTCAATTACAACTTAACATAACATAGACTAAAAAAAGATAGAGGGTTTAGAACCCTAGTCGTCGCCTTCTCCACCTTGCTCCTCCTCCGGGGTGTTGTCAATTTAGTACGGAAGAGTGTGCATGCGTGTCGCGGTGGGGAAGATGTTGTTGTACTCCGTGAACCTGCTGTGGGTGGTGAAAGCGATGAACTCGGAGCCACACCAAAACACCCGGCCGAGGAGGTAGAAGGCGTCGAATGTGTTGGTGAAGTGAGCAAGGAGAGCAACCACCACCCGGTTTTGGATGACCTCCTTGACGCGGAAGATCGTTGGAGATCCCCTCGGGAGGTGGTGGTAGCCGGACGCGAGGAAGAACTCGGTGAAGTTCCTTGCGGTCCTCAGCCTTGATATCACCCACACACGTAGTGTGGGATCAACGTACACGCCGGTAGGGTAGAGCCTCTCCGGCACGGTGGGTGGGAAGCGGTAGGTTGGTCCAGTGTATTGCACGGCTGAGGGATGTGCAGAAGATGGAGAAGGGGTCGAAGAGCAAGAAGGGCAGATGGATGAGGGATGGCAGAGGTAGAGGGTGGCTTAAATAGTCGTAGTGCTACGTGTTATTTGGCCGCAGCAATAACGGGGTCAAATGTGAAGTTAGTAGCCTGTTTTCAAACCCACTGCGGCATCGGGAGTGTACACGTGTGGGAAACGGTGGTTTAAAAAGAAGAAGGAAAAGAAGCTAATTGCACGCGTGGGAATCCGTGGTCAAACCCTATATTATATGAACAAAAAGAGACAATTTTTGAAGAGCTTGTGGCCATTTTGCATGATAAAAATAAATTTGGCCCTTAAAAATTTGGTCATTTTGCATGATAAAAAGAGATAGAGGGCTTGTGGCCATTATACAAATGCAAAATGACCCATTTTTTATAGTTTGTGGCCATTTGGCATGATAAAAATAAATTTAGCCCTTATAAATTTGGTAATTTTACATTTGTATAGAACAAAAAGAACTAAATTTTCTATGCAATGTTAATTGTTGTGTAATTTCGAACGATGCAATAAAAACAGAGCCAACATGTTCACAAAAAATAGAGCGAGCACGTTCATAAAAAAATGACATGATTCAACGGCCCAACTAGAGCTTGGTTTCCTTTTGGGCCCAACACCACCATTTTTTTCCGCAGAGTCAGTGGTGGGCGAGTAGCCGAGCACAACCAACAGGATCGCCTCTCGCGGATCTCCCCATGATCCAACGATGCGGAGCCGTCCTTGTGATCCAACGGCCCGAAGCCTGCATGCAACCTGCCCACTGAATTCCTTCTAGAAGACCACATCCGAGGGCTGTCGCTTGGTGCCAGGCTATGATCAGACGGCTGACGTTCGGAGCTAGGGTTAGGCGAAACCCCATGGGGTTTAGAGGGGTTTTGAGCTGGTCAACGGGGTTACGAAAGCTTTGACTGAGCATAACTAATTTTAAAAAATCGAAAAAATATGAAACATTCGTCGTATAAGACACACTAACGAGGAAAAATACTTAACTTGGTCTATGGTCATTTTCATGAAAAAACCCTAGCTGGCACGATCGAGGTCAAATGAGCACCATTAATTTAAAAAAATCAAAAAATATGAAACTTGCACACAATGTTGTCTTATGTAACATGTTACCAACCAAAAATCATAAACTTGGTCTATGGTCATTTTCATGAGAAAACCTTCACACATATGGGCTATCACCTGCAAGATTTCATAGAGTTCAAGGAGATGAGGTAGGGTTACCTTTTGTTTTTGAAAATTTAAAAAAAAATCAGAAAAATCACCAAAGCTTTATTTCAAAGTGAATAAGAAGGATCTGAACTTAGTTTTACATTTTCCTATTTTAAACATGTTTTAATAGTTTTTATATTAAAGCATATTTTTAAAAGAAAATGTAAAAATGTGAAGATTAATTCAAAAAATAGTGAGACTTCGAATCTACACTATATAGATTGAATACGTGTTAATACAAAACATTTGGCTCATTTAGAGTAGGTCCAAAAAAACTTGATTACAAATGGGCTGTTTACCCTAGCCTAGGAGCTCATTTGGAGCATATTTCTCAAATTCAAATTTTTGTGACCTCCTCTAAATCACCTCAAATTTTGCACACATGATCTCCTACATAAACATAGATAGTTTGCCAAGGTTTTATTTTTTTGCATTTTCTTGAATTTACACAAACATACATAGATAATTTGCTGGTGGGAAAAAGCATGCATTTGATTTTATTAATAAACATGAGACCAATAACATGTGTGATTAGTGAAGCAACACTGAAACAACATGTGTGATCAGTGAAGAAACACCGAAAGAACATGTCTGATCAGTGAAGCAACACTGAAACAACATGTGTGATCATTGCAGCACCTAAGCTCATAGTTCACAACATCTAAACAGAACTAACCATACACCACAGGCAAATATAAGGACAGACAAATATAGATAGAATACATTACTAGCATCACCATAGATTCAGTTCACACCATAAATAGCCACATTAAATTTACCAAAAGTAACCGGACCCAAAGTACCCAAAAGATTAAGATTCAGTTCACAGCATCACACCATCATAGCATCACATCATCACATCACTTCACGCTAGAGTCAGGGCCTTCGCGAGCGCAGCATGTTGCCCCCTGATCATGTAGTCCTCCACGTGGATCACTACACCCTCTGCATGAGACAGAAGGTGATCAAAGCGGCCATCCTTGGGCTTTGGCTTGTTGGTGTAGTAGGGGCAGTGCCACTTCTTGAACTTGTGGTTGTATAAGGAAGCAACTCCCTTGGCCTTGATCTTCTCCACCTCCTTGGTTGTGAAGGACGTGACGTTGCCCTTGTACACATCATCTCCAAAATCATACTGCACACATGAATGAATTGCATTAATACACTATAGATTCATATACACCATGTCAAAGGAACTAAATGAACAAGGGATAGGCTTACCTCATATTCAGCATCGTCACTAAATGCCCCCTCATACGGGTCGTAGTCGGCCAGCTTCCTCTTTCTCCCCCCTCCCAACCGTCATCCTCCTGAATATACAATTACATCCATCACTAGTAGCCAATTGAAAATTTAGATATGCACACATGACACATTGATCATAGGGCAAATATACTCCCAATATCAGAAATGTTTTAGAAGTGGGGTTTTTTATGTCTGTGCCCCTCAGCTCTATGCATTCAAAAACTACATCCATCACTAGTATATCAATGTATTAGATTTGTACACACATTGATCAAAAATCCCAATATGACATTCAAATAACACATTGATCATTGGTCATGCACACACATTGAAGAACAGAGCTAATATAACTACATATTGTGGACAAATTTATATACTAATGAATCAAATAACTTATTAATCAATGGATTCCATTTGGGCATATGACATTCAAAACTCCAATCTGAGTAGCATTCAAAAACAAATCTAATAGGGACCTAATCTAAGGTAATGAATCTGAGTAGCATTAAAAATCCCAATCTATGAGAACTAAAAACAAATCTAATAAGCATAATAGCACTAAAAACCCCAATCTGTTCACAACGTCTAGCATTTTTGCAATGAATTTATCCAAATCTAAAAAACCCCAATCATTGCAGCACCTAAAATCATAGTTCACAACATAGCATTTTTGCAACGAATTTATCCAACAAACCCTAGTCCAAAAACCCCCGTACCCCAACCCATACCCTACAAAAAACCCCGGCCCATCCGTCAAACCAACTAATCTAACCATCTGAAGTACCGTATGAATCACAATCTAACCAATGCAACTAGGGAGCAATTAACTCTACAAGCTAAGCAAGTGCAAATACTTGCTCCTCCATATGCAACAACCCCCTTACTCGGGTTTAAGCTTCTGTCACTCTAGCAACCCACTATAAGCGAATCATGCATGAATGTATTGCAACACCCTACAGCGGGAATCCTTCACATGTGCATGGCACGGAAGGCACCATATGACAGCACCAAAATAAAACATACAAATCAAACCAATCTAGATCATCAATCAACCCAAAAGACAAAAGAAATCTACTCAAAACATCATAGGATGGCAACACATCATTGGATCATAATATGTGGCATAAAGCACCATGTTCAATTAGGGGATTACAACGGGGTGCAGGAGAGTAGACCGTGTGAAAGAGATGAGGATGGTTATGAAGATGAAGACGATCACTGCGGCAATGGTTACTCCGGCGGCACTCCAGCGCCACCGAGAGAGAGGGAGGAGAGTCTCCCCCTTGTGCTTCCTCCTCCACGGTCTCCCCCTAGATGGGGAGAGGTTCTCCCTCCGGTCCTTGGCCTCCATGGTGATAATGGCCCCCTCCGGGATCCTCCTCCATGGCCTCCGGTGATGATGGCCCCCTCCGGCAGGGTGCCAGAGAGGGCCTAGATTGATTTTTCATGGCTATATAGGCTTGCGGCGGCGGAACTCCCGATCTAGGTTTATTTCTGGGGGTTTTGGTATTTCTAGGAATTTTTGGCGTTGGTCTCATGTCAAGGGGATCCACGAGGCAGTGACAAGGTAGGAGCACCCTTTTGGGGAGGGGGTAGGGTGCGCCCCCTACCTTGTCATCGCCTCGGGACACTTCTTGTCCAACTCTTATGCTTTGGGGTTCTCTTTTGGTCCATCAAAAATCACCGTAAATTTTCAGCCCATTCCGAGAACTTATATTTCTGCACAAAAATTGACACCATGGTAATTCTGTTGAAAACAGTGTCAATCTGGGTTAGTTCTAATCAAATCATACCAAAACCATATAAAATTGTTGTAAACATGGCACAAAAACTTCATAAATTATAGGTACGCCGGAGACGTATCAGCATCCCCAAGCTTAATTCATGTTCGTGCTCGAGTAGGTAAATGATAAAAGAAATAATTTATGAAGTGTGAATGCTTTCATAGTGCACAAATTTGATCAATGATAGTTCCAGACACTTTTTCTAGCATTATTCTTTATCATAAATAGTAGCTCATCTCATAAAACTTCTCATGATCAAGTAGCAAGCTATTCACATGTTAAAGTATAGACCATAAAGTTTCTTGAGAACTAACAAACTATGCTTTGAGTCACCAAACAATTGCAATTCATCTTATTTTCAGGAAGGGTCTATGTAAGAGCTTTGATTTAGCAAATTCCACATACTCAACTATCATATAGTCTTCCATGATTGCTAACACTCAATGCATATTTTTAGGACAAATAGCATACATCGAACACAAAGAAAGATAGGGGCTTAATGTTTCACCTCCCAACTTACTTATCATATACTCCCTCCGTCCAAAAATTCATGTCTTAATGGTCATTTTGCAATTTAGTCCTCAGCCTTTTCCCGACCGAAACCGAAGTCCCTCTGTGTAGTCGCTCTCTTCCTCCTTCCTCTCTGACTAGCCGACACCGCCGACGCTGTTCCTCTCCGCGCAGCTCCACGCTGCCTGAGCCTCCTCCTCTCCCTCCCAGCGCGGCACCCTCTCCCTTATGCGCGTTACCGGTGCTCTCTTCCTCTCGCATGTCCCTCTGCATCGGTGAAAATCCGATTTTTTCCCTCCGGCTCTTCGATCTGCAGCGGTCGTGCTCAATCTGCGGCGGAGACTACCAAGATGGTGCAACAGAGCTGCTTCTGTCGGTTGCCTGCACGGGCTGCTGTTGGTGTCCTGGGAATGGGGGTACCCAGACTTGCCTGCCTGCGGCCAGGGCGTGGCTCCACCAGCGGCCTGGTATGGCCCATCTTCGTCAGCAACCATTCAAGACCCTCGCGAGGGGCCAAGCCTCGTGAGACGGACGACGCCAAGACCTCCTCAAGGGCAACCTCGCTAGGCTGGCTCCCGATCGGCGGAGATGTCTATGCAAGGGGCACCTCGCGAGGTTCACGTGACGTGAGCCATGACAACCAAGGTCAGGCGGCCACCAGTGGGTGCAGGATGACAGTTTCCTCTTTGGTTCTAAAGAGGCAAGCACAGGCGAGGAGTCCCACGGCATTAGGCAAAGGTTTCCATATTGGTGCAAGAAGACCAAGACCAGCAGGACGGCAGGACGGAGGTCTCGGCGGAGCCCACGATGGCGTCACAACCAGAGCCTTTTGCAGGCGAAGACCACCTTTTGTCAGGATAGCTTGTAATAGTTGTCCCCCTTCAAACTGGCCGTTGTGGGATCCTTTCCCGCCTAATATTTGGGAAGAGGACCAGGGCCTCTATAAATAGGACTAGCCACCACCATAGAGAGAGGAGATGATCCAGACCATCCTCACACACACAAGCTCATCGAGCTCAAGAACACCTCTCCTCATGAGGCAGTTCATCCCTTGTACATGTTCATCTTCAACCTACAAGGCAATCCACTGCACCACACTAGAGTAGGGTATTACACCTCAACGGTGGCCGGAACCAGTATAAACCATTGTGTCCCTTGTTCTTCGGGTTCGGTGAGCTAGGCATAGAGATCGTTGCGAGAGTGAGCTCACAGGGAGAGAGATCTTCGTGCGCACCCCAGTGTTCGAACCTCAAGGGTTTGCCGGAACCCGTAATCCTATATTTGGCGCCCCGGGTAGGGGAGCTGCGCCGAAGTTGTTTCTTCCGTCGATCTGCGTTCCACTACAACATAGCATCCATGTCTGACGCTCGTGATAACCCACAAGTATAGGGGATTAATTGTAGCCTCTTTCGATAATTAAGAGTGTCGAACCCAACGAGGAGCTAAAGGTAGAACAAATATTCCCTCAAGTTCTGTCGACCACTGATACAACTCTACGCACGCTTAACGTTCACTTTACCTAGAACAAGTATGAAATTAGAAGTACTTTGTAGGTGTAATGGGATGGGTTTGCAAGAATATAAAGAGCACGTAAATAAAAATTAGGGGCTGTTTTAGGTAAAGAAGCAATAAAGTTAGTATTGCGAGTGTGGAAAAGTGGTGGTAGGCGTTGTGAAATTGTCCCTAAGCAATTGACTACTTTACTAGACCGATAGCAAGTTTTATGTGAGAGAGGCCACTGCTAGCATGTCATCACTGACTTGGAATTCTATGCACTTATGATTGGAACTATTAGCAAGCATCCACAACTACTAATGTTCATTAAGGTAAACCCAACCATAGCATTAAGATATATTGGTCCCCCTTCAATCCCGTATGCATCAATTTCTATGCTAGGTTGAAGCTTCTATCACTCTTGCCCTCCAATACATAGTCCTATCAACATACAACTAATCCTATGGTGTGATCCACGCGCGCGATCATATGACGGGCACCAAAGGACAGCAACATAACCACAAGCAAATTAAACCAATCATAGCAATTCAGCAATTACCGATAGGAGAACGAAAATCTACTCAGACATCATAGGATGGCAACACATCATTAGATAATAATATGAAGCATAAAAACCATGTTCAAGTACAGGGTACAACGGGTTGCAGGAGAGTGGACCGATGTAGATAGATGGGGGAAGGTGATGAGGATGTTGGTGGAGATGACGGAGGTGTTGGTGTAGATCGCCGTCGCACGATGATGGCCCCGGCGGCGTTCCGGTGCCACAAGGAGAGAGTGGGAGAGAGCCCCCCTTCTTCTTCTTCTTCCTTGACCTTCTCCCTAATGGGACAAGGGTTTCCCCTCTGGTCCATGGCCTCCATGGCGGTGGAGGGGCGAGAGCCCCTCCGAGATTGGATCTGTCTCTCTGTCTCTCTCTGTTTCTGCGTTCCAGATTCTGACCTTTCACCGTTTCTTACATTCCCAGAGATCCGTAGCTCCGATTGGGCTGAAATTTTAACACGATTTCAATCTAGATATTTGCTTTCTTGCGGAGAAAGAAGCGAACCAACCGCCTTACGGGGTGGCCATGAGGGCCCAAGGCGCGCCTGACCCCATAGGGCGCGCCCCCTGCCTCGTGGCCCCCTCGGGCATCGTCTTGTGTTGATTCTTCTTCCCAAAAATCACATATATTACAAAAAAAACTTCCTTAGTTTTTATCCCATTTGGACTCCGTTTGATATGGATTTTCTGCAAAACAAAAAACATGCAACAAACAGGAACTGGCACTTGGCACTGGATCAATATGTTAGTCCCAAAAATAGTATAAAATGTTGCCAAAGGTATATGAAAGTTGTATAATATTGGCATGGAACAATAAAAAAATTATAGATACAACGAAGACATATCAGCTCGCCGAGCCCGTGCTGAGCACCGCGCGGCCCTCGCCGCCCGCGTCGCTCAGATGGCGCCCATTGGCGAACCTCCCCGTCGTTCTCCATCATCAGCTGCCAACCCCGCTACCGGCCCGACAGCGAACGAGCAGCAGGCCTAATCGCTGCACCCCTCCGTGCGCCGGGACGGACGCACCACCACCCCGTCACTGACTCCGGCTGGCTCATCGTCCCATGCTCGTCACATGCCCACAGACACACAGGCTGCACTGCTCATGGCGCGCGAGCTCCTGCGCCACCGTCCAGTCGACGACCTCTACGACGACTGGCTCGACCGTATCGCCGAGCTCGTCAGCGTCGCTGGGGCTCTCCTGCACCATCCCTTTTGCTACCTCGACCACCTACAGCGGCGGGCGACGTCGCCCACAGAGCACCTCCACCACTTCCGCACCAAGACAATGCCCTCGAACCAAGACGTGCGGTCTCGTGGTGCTACCCGCTATGCTGGGCGCCCGTGCACGAAGAAGGAAGCTGCCAGGAAGTCCCGGGGCCGCTTGAAAACGCTCCTACGCTCCCGGCACCGCTGTGTCAAGACTGCGCGCCGCCCGCGCCGGCGACGCGTGGATATCAAGGTCAGGCCCCGCCTCCACGACGTGCTCCGGTGACCATAGAAGGCTGCCGTGCCTTCACTCCTGAGCTGCGCAGCGTCATCTGGCCGGCAAGTTCAAGCTGGATCTGCCTCCGTGCTACGACGGCACCCCTGACCCCATGGAGTTCCTGTAGCTCTATGAGCTGAGCATCGAGGCGGCCAACGGCAACGAAAAGGTCATGGCGAACTGGTTTCCCATGGCCCTCAAGGATAGCGTGCGCTCATGGCTCCTGAACTTGCCCGCGGGATCGATCTCCTCCTGGGGCGAGATGCATGAGCGTTTTGTCGCCAACTTCCACGGCCCTCGCGACCACCCGCCAGCCACGGGCAACCTGCGGCGCATCAAGCAACAACCAGGGGAGACATTGCAGATGTACGTCCAGCGTTTCAACAGCGTCCGCCTCAAGATTCCCAAGGTAACAGACGAGGCCATCATCTTCGCGTTCTCCGATGGCATCTCCGACGTTAAGATGAAGGAGGAGCTTGCCATGCATGAGGACTTGTGCACGGCCCTAGAGATGTTCAACATGGCAACCAAGAGCGCGAGGGCTGAGGATGGGCACCTCTCCCTCCTCGAGCTCCCAGCTACTGATCAGGAGGACAAGAAGGCCAAGAGCAAGGACGTGAAACCCAAGGGGGTTGTCGTGCTTGCAGCAGAGCCGGACACGAAATGCGACCGCGACCATCCCGAGTCATCCAAGCCCAGCTGCCTGTTCTGCGCCTTCCACAACGTTCACAGCCACAACACCAACGATTGCTAGGAGCTCAGGGCCACCCGCGATGGGTGCTTCGGTCGATGCCCCGAGCGCAACGACCGAGTCTACGGCCGAGGAGGCGGACGAAGTGGAGGACGCTGGGAGGACCATGGCCCCCGCCAGGAATGGCGCGATCAGCCTTGTGAGGACTGCTGGCAGGACCCGCCTCGTGAGGGCGCCTGGAGGGAGCAGCCTCCTGAGGACTGCCCTCAGGGTAACGCCGGCCTCCCTTCGCTGCCACCACCGCCAAGGAGGAATGACGATCATCATCAGGACGAAGGGGCTGGGGGCTTCCAAGAGCCTCGTGCTATCGCCTACATCTTGGGTGGCGCTCAAGCCCCAGCCTCTCGGTGCATCTTCAAGCAGTTTGCTCGAGAAGTGAACGCGACCCTTCCCAGGCTTGAGGCCACATGCCCGCTCAGGTGGTCCGAGTGAGCCATCACCTTCAGCTCAGCGGAGCAGCTCAAGTGTGCGTCAACAGCCGGCGCCCTCCCGATGCTCTGCTCACCCATCATCAGCAACGTCCAAGTCACCAAGACCCTCATCGATGGCGGCACAGGGATCAATGTTCTGTCCGTCGAGACATTCGATAGCCTTCAAGTGCCATATGACCAGTTGCAGCCAACCAAGCCCTTCTCAGGAGTAACCGACGGCTCCACCACTCCTATAGGGCAGGTTCTCCTCCCTGTCACCTTCGGTCGGCGTGACAACAACTGCACCGAGCTCATTGACTTCGACGTCGCCCACATCCGCCTGTCGTACAATGCCATCTTTGGGTATCTAGCCTTGGCCAAGTTTATGGCAGTGACCCACCATGGCTACAATGTCTTCAAGGTGCCAGGGAGTGGCGGCGTCATCACGGTTCCATGTGAAGAAAGAGATGCGGTGTGCTCCCTTGAGCGCGCCTACCAGGCTGCAGCAGTCAAAAACCCTGACAACGAAGGCACGCTGCAACCTACTGTGGCCATCCCCAAGAAGAAGAAACAGCTACTCCACCCAGGGCCTTAGGAGAGCGGCGTTTCCAGCGATACCGCCTCAAGACCTGCGCCCGTAGATGGGGCACCTCCCTCCCTCGCATAGGAAGGCGCGCCTGGCGCCCTCCTCATGCTGGGCTTGGGGGCTCTCTTCTGGAGGGCATCAGACCTATCCAACGTCACGAGGGAGGCGCTCGGGCACCACGTGGAGGCATGCTTCGCCGCATGTTTCCCTCAAGAGGGCACGAGGCATGGAGCGCCTTGTGCTCAGGAGTTCATCACCAAGGCGATCCAGGAGCTTCAAGAGGCAAGGACCATACGCGGCGATTGCCACCCACCACCCGACGCAGCTTCCCATCCTGGCGAGGATGGCGGGTTGCACGTCTACATCAACATTCCAGGGCTCAATAGGGCCGCATCTCCGGGACGTTTCTGGCCTTCGCGCGTTGGACGGTGCGAGGGTCCACCTCCCAGCTACGTTCGCATGCCATTCGGCTTGCCGAGCATGGCTGTCACCTTCCAGTGCCACCTGCGGAGCATCCTGGCGATTCAGGAGGCCAGGCATCATGTCGTCCTGGAGGAGGCCGCAATGGTTCTTCAGGAGCCACCTGGGCCTGCGGGTCCTCCTAGGGCTCAGGACCCTGGCAGCTCATGAGGGACAACCCATCAGCGCACATCTTCAGCTACTCCAACACCGCTCCAGCTACGGTATCAGGTGACTCTTACTAGTTCATTCAGTTGGGGGCGCCCCTCGGGCAGCAGCATCCCCAAGTCGGACGGGCCTGTCCCTGCGACGTGTGTCCTTTGCATCTCTAGCTTACTTTGATGGGGGCGCCCCTCGAGCTGCATCATCCCTAGACCGCATAGGTCCATCCCAGTGGCATGTATCGTTCTTGCATCTATCTAAGCTAACCTACCTCTTTGCTTGAGTCGTTCTATGATTATCACCTGCTTATCTGGTACTTCGATACTCCACCCACAACCGCCCTCGTTACCACGGGATTCGCGCACCGGTTGCCTTTCTTTAGGATTCCTCGCATGAGTAGGCTAGGCACGGCGTCTGTGCTCGGGTCTGTCCCTACAGCGTCGATAAACCCAACGACTGAGCTCTGTCTGGCGGGCCGGCCCCGTTCACGTCACCTCCTGGGGTCGTTGGTGTCTGGCCTTCTCATGTGATCACCTCAGGAAATTCATCCGCCGCAGGTTGCCTAACCATCATGCAGGACTGTTGAAGCTACCAAGAACCAAGACCAGGCGCAACCCGCCTTGAGGTAGGCATGAGTCTTGCGCTGGCTCACGGGTGCCCAGAAACACCTCGTCTAGCCCTGTCGTGCAAGCCACGTGTCAGGGCGGGGCTGTACATGCCCCAGGGGCTCCACTAGAGGGAGCCCTCACCCACACACCAGTGGAAGCACCCTGCTCCGTGCTGGCAGTCGACACGGTCGAGGAGCGGCTATGCCCATGCAAGAGAGAAAGCGCTACGCTCCGCGCTAGTGATAAACAACCGAGGGCGGCCCCATGGTCGTACCAACCTTAGGGAGCCACCCGGCCCAGTGTCCAGCCTCACCGCAACGCTTCCCCCTCGGGAGAGTCATGCGAGGGGGCTAGGCACGGGGGCTACGCTCAGGCCATGCCTAGCGTACGCCGCCCTGCCAGGTCCCTCGGACCTGGTCGCCGCGCACCCCTCCCGAGCGAGGACCTCGATGAGGGCATGTATGAAGGTCTGTTTGAGCATCAAGGGGGACTCCTGAGCATCGTGACTCAGGAGCCTAACTGGCAACGTAGCCCCTCACCCCTCAGTCCCGTCCTGGTGATCCGGACGGCCCAACGACGACTGAGGTATGCGCGGGGTCGGGCCCTGCCGACGTAGAACCCTAAGGCCTATTTTTGCATCTCCTTCCCGTAAGCCGTTTGCGTGTCAAAGGGGACTCCTGAGCATCGCGACTCAGGAGCCTAACTGGCCACATAGCCCCTCACCCCTTGGTCCCGTCCTGGTGATCCGGACGGCCCAACGGCGGCTGAGGTATGCACAGGGTCGAGCCCTGCCGACGTAGAACATCAAGCAAATGGGAAGGAAATCGCGAAACCTAAATAAATCATTACACAGCATAATGTTCCTTAACACCAAACAAAAGTTTTAACGCCTCCACGAGGCACGTCGCGTGTTGTACGGAAGCTCGCAGGAAAGTAAAAGCAGGAAGGAGAACTATCGCCCGCCAGCTGGCCTCCTCTTTAGTCTAGGGCACCGTCACCAGGAAGTGTCCGCTCGTCGGCAGTGCTATCATCACCCGTGTAGCTGGCCTTGGACGCAGTATCGGTGGCGCCATCAGCTGGAGGTGCGAGGTTGATGGCAAGAAACTTCTTCAATAGGGCCCCCACCTAGTCTTTCATGGCTTCGGCAGCGGCTGTGCAGCGCCCTTCCTCTACGGGCTCGAGCAGCTTGTCGAGGTCGGCATCAGGTTCACGAAGATAGAGATGGCTGAAGACGCATGTCAGGGCAGATGAGGAGAGCGCGCGGGCTTCCCCCTCCATCAGGGAACCGATTCCGTCGGCAACACCCTTGAGCGCCACAACAATATGAGGGAGTAGCTGGGCAAGGCCTTCGTCATCGGTCGCCAGCGGCTTCTCCAAGCCCTTCTCATAGAAACCCTACAGAACCGCACGGGACCTCTCCTCAAGAGATTTGAAGGCCACATGGTCCTTGGTAAGAACCGTCGCCTTGGCCTCTAGCTGGGCCTTCTCCACCGCCACCTTCTTCTCCAGCTCCTCTAGGCGACTGTGTTCTACGGCATGCGCCCTCGCCGACTTCTCCAGCTCGGCATCACAACTAGTGATGGCGTCTTCTCGAGCCTTCATCTTCTCCTCCTCCGCCCTGCGACCGCGGTCCTTGACCGCACGCTCGTTGCACATGGTCTCTAGCTCGGCTTCCATTGACCGGCAGCGCTCCTTGGCAGCCCGACGTCCTTTAGCTCCACCTCACAGGCGGCCATGACTTGGTCATCGGCTCGCTTGTCCTCCTCGGAAGCTGCCACGGCCTGGCCCAACGCCGCGCTGACAGACGCGTCGGAGTACAGCCAACCCGAGATCAGCTCCAGGCGCCCCGCCACCAAGCGACGGTTGGCGCCTTGAAGATCATCCCGCAGTCGGGTCAGCGGGGAAAGAGCCTCCCCCAGAAGATCATGGTCTCGTCAAGTCGGGCAGTTGCTGAGGCACCGTGGGAAAGCGGAGATGCCCATGACCCGTCAATCACCACGCGTCAATCAAGGCCATGGGCTATTGGGGCCCACGGCGCTCCGCACTTGACCCTTGGTTTCACCGCGAAGCCAAGTACGAGCGCGCCTTGCTGTCGGCGTCCTGGGAACAGGGGTGCCCAGACTTGCCTGCCTACAGCCTAGGGCGTGGCTCCACCAGCGGCCTGGTATGGCCCATCTTCATCAGCAACCATTCAAGACCCTTGCGAGGGGCCAAGCCTAGCGAGGAGGATGACGCCAAGACCTCCTCAGGGACAGCCTCCCTAGGCTAGCTCCTGAGGGGAGGAGATGTCTATGCAAGGGGCACCTCGCGAAGTTCACGTGACGTGAGCCATGACGACCAAGGCCAGGCGGCCGCCAGCGGCGCAGGATGCCAGTTTCCTCTTTAGTGCTAAAGAGGCAAGCGCATGTGAGGAGTCCGGAGGCATCAGGCAAAGGTTTCCATATTGGTGCAGCAAGACCAAGACCAACAGGACGGAGGTCACCACGGAGCCCACGACGGCGTCACCACGAGAGCCTTTGGCAGGCGAATACCACCTTTTGTCAGGATAGCTTGTACTAGTTGTCCCCCTTCAAACTGGCCATTGTGGGATCCCTTCCAACCTAATATTTGGCAAGAGGACCAGGGCCTCTATAAATAGGACTAGCCACCACCATAGAGAGAGGAGATTATCCAGACCATCCTCACACACACAAGCTCATCGAGCTCAAGAACACCTCTCCTCAGGAGGTTGTTCATCCCTTGTACGTGTTCATCTTCAGCTTACAAGGCAATCCACCACACCACACTGGAGTAGGGTATTACACCATAATGGTGGCCCGAACTAGTATAAACCATTGTGTCCCTTGTTCTTAAGGTTCGGTGAGCTAGGCTTAGAGATCGTTGCAAGAGTGAGCTCGCAGGGGAGAGAGATCTTCGTGCACACTCCAGTGTTCGAACCTTAAGGTTTTGCCAGAACCCGTAGTCCGATAGCTGCTGCCGGTGGTCGTCAGGTGAGGAGCTCATCTCCTGCAGCCACGGCTACCTAGCCGCCTTTGTCACGCTTAGCCAGCATCAGTGCAGGTCTGACTACAACATGGCTATGGCCACATAGCAGTGACGGCGGGATGGTGGCGGCAAGGGGGCGGCGTGCTCCGACATGTTCCCCCATCCGCTCTAGGACTCCACCACCAAGCACACCAACCTCAAGGTTTGCTCCTCGTCGGTGTTGTACATTCTTTGCTTGTTTACACAGATGCCTCACTATTGTAGATTCTCTGAAACAGGTGTTGTAGAATTCGCCACTATGCTGTAGAATCTCTGTCATAGATGTTGTAGAATTGGCCTCACTGTTGTAGATTCTTTGATGTCCTTACCTGAAACTGAATATGAAGTCAGTTTAAAAGTCAGTCTCCTGATCTGAATATACATTTTATCTTAAACTGAAATTGAAACAAGTGCAGTCATGAAAATTCACTTTAAAACTCTGTTAAAAATTCAATTTTAGAGCTTGGCTCCTGATCTTTATATGAAGGGTACTGCAAGCTTATTGCAAGAAAGTTTAAATTCAACCAAAAAATCATCTAAATTCCATTTAAAGTCATCTTAATATAAAAACTCCTGGAGTAAAAATTCAGTCTAAAAGTCAGTTACAGTTTCAGTTTTAGAGAGTTGGGCTTTTATTGCAAGCAAGTTTTGTATTGCCATACAGCAATTTTCAGTTGTGTAAAACTAAGAACTGTATTTTCTATTTTGAAACTTAGTGTAACTATTTTCAACTTTGATGGAAAATCAGTCTAAAAGTCAGTCTAGACTGCACTTAATCAGAAAATGTTGCATCATCATGCACGCATGTATCCCCTACTTCATCACCATTTGTTTCACCACACCACTTGCTTGTTGATCTTCACAGGCATATGATGTGCACCCTTGGTCGTCCGGTCTGACAAACGGCTAGCGAATCATTGCCCAAGATCGTGAGTGTGCTCATGTGCTGCAATGAAGCAACTGCCCTCCTCCGTTCTCCTCCAGCAGCAGCAAAAGGTTTTTGCTCTCCCTTGTTACTGAATTTAAATTGGAGAGTGGAGACAACATTTAAGTTTTGAACCTTGTTCTTTTCAACCATGTTGCTCTATTGGAACTTTACACTGGCCACTCATCTAGCGCCACATGGATGTATTTTCCTCGGATCTTTTTACATGGATGCCTCATTTTTTGGTAGGTTAAACTTTGCAGTCATTTTTTACGGTAAGGAATCAACCCGTCACCCACATGAAGTTAGCTAGCCGTGTGATCCTGATCTAAATGAATTAAAGGTGACCTCCTCAAAGTAGTCCAAAGAGAACCTTGCAAGTCCAAGAGAGAACCAGCATACTTGGCAAAACGGTAACATCAATGTCAATCAACAACATCTAGGCATTTGCATGATAAAACAGCATCAATAATAAAGAATTTGAAGATGCATCAAAGCATAGTTTAGCAAAAATAACACTGGAGGTAAAAACACAAGCAGGAAACACCGTGGTGTCTGTCTGCACATCAATTGTTTTTCTCAATGTCTGTAGAGGTTATGCTTATGCTACTGAATTTTAAATTGAACGCAATTATCATTTAGATGCACATTTGAGGGCCTATAGTTGGTTATTTTGTTGTCCCAAACTCGAGATCAATGCAATCACCTACCTTTAGTTCCATTACTATTCCATTTAATAGAGGAAAAAGAGCATACAGTTTTGTTCGTTAAAGATAAACACTTCCTTCAGTGTTCATTGTTCAGAATGGTGGTAGCTTAAAACTGTCAGAAATGTTAATGTATAGGAGGAACTGGAGCAACTCTGCTTGCCAGATGAGATTTGAGCATGAAGCTCCTTAACTCGAAGGCCGGAGTGAACGAACAGCCCAACAATCATGTGCTGCCAAGGACACATAATAATCTCGAGTGTAGTTGGAAGCCATTGGATCTTTATCGAACTGCAACTAGCAGGATATCAACTCCAAAATTATCAAGTGCATTCCTAGAAAATTGTCTGATGATTAAAAGAAGAAAATCTTGTATGATTTTGATCTGCTCCAAAATTAACAGTGAATTTGATTGAATTTCATAGAGTGCAGAGGAGCAGCAACAACAACAACAACACGAGCACGGGAGAAGCAGGACACAAGGGAGAAGCATGGGAGACAGCAGAGCTCCACCAGTAGGAGCTTGAGGAGAAGCAGCAGTGGGAGATCGAGAAGAAGCATCAACCAGAACTCAAGGAGAAGCAACAACGGGAGCTTGAGGACGCCCCGAGGAGAAGCAATAGGAGCTTGAGGACGCGCTGTAAGGGAAAAGCAATAAGATCATACATATTAAGGGAAAAGCAACCAGAACTCAATGAGAAGCAACAACGGGAGCTTGAGGACGCCCCAAGGAGAAGCAATAGGAGCTTGAGGACAACTTACTTGAAGGATCTTATTCAATCCATAGGTACATATGGTGGACACTCATGGCATGAAATGGGGTTTAAGGGTTTTGGATACACAAGTAGTATCTCTACTTAGTACAAAATTTTGGCTAGCATAAGATCCTAAGAAAGCATCACATGTTAGAGGATCCATAACAATATAACTTCTATGCAAATATACCCAAACATAACTCATTACGTTGTCTTCCTTGTCCAACTTCAACTAATTTGCTCAAGTTTGAAAATAATTAATGGGGCTCACAATCATATAAGATGTCCAAGTGTCACAACCCTAGTCAGTTCATGCATTAGACTGTTTGCATCATGTTTAATTCCTCAGAAACTTGGAAATGGGGATGACAAAAACCCCCAGCACCACTGAATCCAACTAGGGTTACTAAAATACTTTTTCAATGAACCTGAAATGCCCTTCTAAAATGTTCATCATCTTTGCCTTGGTCTAGAACTCTTGACAAAAATGGTTCACGTCTTTCTAGGACAATAGTGGGTCACTGAATTAAATCATATGCTATTTGCATTTGGGCATTTAAATGCTATATAATATTTTAAATGTCCAAATATTCGTGAACTGAAATGTTTGCTGTTGGAAATAATCCAAACAGTGGCCACAAGCAGTCTCATGATTTTTGAAAATGCTCTAGCATTTTTAATAAATCAAAAACAATTACAGATAATAGAAAACATAAAGAATTAGGAAAGAGAGAGAGAAGCACTTACCTGGCTCACCTGTCGCAGCCCAGCTGGCCAGCCCACTGGCCCCCTGCCAGTCATGAGCCACCTCCCGCCAGAGCAGGCAGGCAGCTGCCTGTCGGTCGCACGTGCCGCCCTGGCCACCTCCTACTTGCCACCGAGGCGCTCCTGAGCTCCCTTCGCGCGCTACGGAGATGCCCCGACCACCCTAGACACCTCACTCCCCCCCCAGCGCCTCTCTCTCACTCTCCCCCACCATGGCCGACGCAGCCGCAGCCGCACCGCCATCGTAGCTGCGGCCACCATCGACTCCATGTCGTCTCACCGTGTCCAGAAGCTTCGCCGCCCTCCTCTCCATCGAGCAGACCGAGCCCCAAGCGCGCGTTCGCCCCAGAGCCACCGCAACGACCTCGCCGGACCACGCCGTTGCCGGAGATCCCTTTCGTCGTCACGCCTTTCCAGCTCGACCCCGACCTTGCCGACTAGCTCACTGAGACCATCGTGAGCTCCTGCCTCTCCCCATCCTCTCCGTTCTCGTTGTCGTCCTCCATAGCGACTACAACAAGCACCACCGCACACAATGCCGCCTGAGCTCATCGTCGATGCAGCTCCGGCCACCCAACGACCACGCCACCGTGTCCACTGACCTCACCGCACCTCATAGGCCACATAGGAGCTGGCCTCGTGCCTCTAGGACCACAGCCACGATGAGTTCGGCCTCGCCCGAACTCCGGCAGCCGCAAAGCTTGTCGTTGGCGTCATTGTCGTTGACCTTGAGCTCAACCACCACCACCCTCAATGCGGCTTGCTCCCAGCTGCACGTAGGTGGCCTCCGCCGTCCATTTGGTCGCCGGAGGGTAAAACCCGCACCCTCCACCGCGTCTGGACATCGCCGGCGGCTAAACGCCGGTGAGTCAGCCCAGTTTGACGAGGGATTTGACCCCCCTGGGTCATTGACATGTGGGTCGTGCCTTTTGGTCAAACCTAGCTTAGTGTTAAACTAATCCTAACTAAGTTAATTAACCAACTGAGTCACTGACCAGTGGGTCCCACTAGTCGGGTTTGACTTGGACCGCAAAGTTGACCTGGTGACGCAGTGCTGACGCAATGTTGATGCAGTAATGCCTTTTTTGGTTTCATTCTTATTCAGAAAATTCCAGAAAATAGTGCTCACTTCTAAAAACCATAGAAATTATTCTCTAACTCCAAGTGCAAAGATTTATATATGAAAAATGATCAGAAAAATCCAATCTATCCATCTATACTGGTGTCATGCATGTTAAAGCAACTTAACACTGCTGTTTATATCAAAACATGATAGAGCACTATTTAAATTCATAAGATGAGATTGGGATGGAACCTTTGGTTCAAAATGACTCAAACCCAGCTAGTTGTAGTTGCATTAGCCCAACACACTCATTTTGCCATGTCTTGATCATGCATCACATTGAGAATTGCATTGATTGTGTTCTTCCTTGTTTGCCGGTAATTGTCCCCTCTGAGTAGACGATGTTCCGACGATGAGATCGATGACACCGATGAAGAACTATACTATCTTCGGAAGTGCCAGGCAAGCAAAACCCCCTTGTTCATTCTGATACAATCCCACTCTCTTGCTCCTGCTCTCTTTTATTGCATTAGGACAACAACGACTCATCTATTACATGTTGCGGTAGTTGAACCCCTTTTCCTCTGCATGACCTATCATCGCCACAGTAAATAGATGAAACCCACTAGCATGAGTAGGAGTTGTTTGAGGCCTTATCTGCCTACTCATTCATGCTTGTTGTCATGCCTACTACTGCTTAGAGTTGAGTCAGGTCCGATTCATCGGGGATGAATTGGAAAGTGGTGAACATGTCCTACTGTTGAGAGGTAAGTGTGTGAACACGATTTGGTAAAGGTAGCAGTGAGCGGCCATGTAGGAGTACGTGGTGGGTTGTCTAATTGAAGTCGTCCTTAGGAACTGAGTTCTGTGTTTGTGATCCATGAACAGCTACTACCACACGTTGAGCCCTGAAATAAGACCCCGCTCGACTTATTAACCCCCCTGGTCCTCTGTCTAGGAGTTGCAAGTAGTTTCTGGTGTTTGTAGTATGCTGGAGGCCGTGCGCAGTGCTGACCCGTGGGGTGGGCTGTGATGCGGTAGGCACGTGGCATGGTGTACCGGGACACCCGTTTGGTGCCTCGGGAACCCTGCACACATCATTCGGGGCCGTAAGTGGGAACCTCGGCCGGACTCCCTTCGGATGGAACCTGAATAGGTGATACGTCTCCAACGTATCTATAATTTTTGATTGCTCCATGCTATATTATCTACTGTTTTGGACATTATTGGGCTTTATTATCCACTTTTATATTATTTTTGGGACTAACCTATTAACCGGAGGCCCAGCCCAGAATTGTTGTTTTTTGCCTATTTTAGGGTTTCGAAGAAAAGGAATATCAAACGGAGTCCAAATGGAATGAAACCTTCGGGAACGTGATTTTCTCACCGAACATGATCCAGGAGACTTGGACCCTACGTCAAGAAACAAAGGAGGAGGCCACGAGGTAGGGGGTGCGCCTACCCCCCCCCCCCCAGGCGCCCTCCACCCTCGTGGGCCCCTTGTTGCTCCACCGACGTACTCCTTCCTCCTATATATACCTACATACCCCCAAACGATCAGAAACGGAGCCATAACCCTAATTCCACCGCCGCAACTTTCTGTATCCATGAGATCCCATCTTGGGGCCTGTTTCGGAACTCCACCGGAGGGGGTATCCATCACGGAGGCTTCTACATCAACACCATAGCCCCTCCGATGAAGTGTGAGTAGTTCACCTCAGACCTACGGGTCCATAGTTATTAGCTAGATGGCTTCTTCTCTCTTTTTGGATCTCAATACAATGTTCTCCCACTCTCTTGTGGAGATCTATTCAATGTAATCTTCTTTTTGCGGTGTGTTTGTTGAGACCGATGAATTGTGGGTTTATGATCAAGTCTATCTATGAACAATATTTGAATCTTCTCTGAATTCTTTTATGTATGATTGGTTATCTTTGCAAGTCTCTTCGAGTTATCAGTTTGGTTTGGCCTACTAGATTGATCTTTCTTGCAATGGGACAAGTGCTTAGCTTTGGGTTCAATCTTGCGGTGTCCTTTCCTAGTGACAGTAGGGGCAGCAAGGCATGTATTGTATTGTTGCCATCGAGGATAACAAGATGGGGTTTTCATCATATTGCATGAGTTTATCCCTCTACATCATGTCATCTTGCTTAAGGTGTTACTCTGTTTTCATGAACTTAATACTCTAGATGCATGCTGGATAGCGGTCGATGAGTGGAGTAATAGTAGTAGATGCAGGCAGGAGTCGGTCTACTTGTCTCGGATGTGATGCCTATATACATGATCATACCTAGATATTCTCATAACTATGCTCAATTCTGTCAATTGCTCAAAAGTAATTCGTTCACCCAACGTAAAATACCTATGCTCTTGAGACAAGCCACAAGTGAAACCTATGGCCCCCGGGTCTACCTTCATCATATTAATCTTCCAATACTTAGTTATTTCCTTTGATTTTTACTTTGCTTTTATTTTACTTTGCATCTTTATCATAAAAATACCAAAAATATTATCTTATCATATCTATCAGATCTCACTCTCGTAAGTGGCCGTGTAGGGATTGACAACCCCTTATCGTGTTGGTTGCGAGGATTTATTTGTTTTGTGCAGGTGCGAGGGACTCGCGCGTAGCCTCCTACTGGATTGATACCTTGGTTCTCAAAAACTTAGGGAAATACTTACGCTACTTTGCTGCATCATCCCTTCCTCTTCGGGGAAAACCAATGCAGTGCTCAAGAGGTAGCAATAGGCGATAAACCTGGACTAGGGACTTGTGTGGTTAGTCAGGTCGTGGTCTACACCCACGTTGGCTTTAGCTTCAAATCTGGCGAGCACATGTCGTGTGTAGACGCTAAGTGGTGGAAACATGTGTGAAGAAGTACACCCCTGCAGGGTTATAAATGATCTATTCGAATATCCGCGTCCGCGGTAAAGGACCTCTGGGTTGCCTATACAGTTCATAGACAAGTGAAAGTGAATACTTTAAAATGCGCAAGATAAGCGTGAGTGCTATGGATGGCATTCTCGTAGGGAGACGGGAGCAGATCCATAGTGGTGTATTGATTGGTGAATATGTGGACTCGTGTGCGCCACCCCAAAAGAGTTACTTGCAGTCATAGTTCAGGATAGCCACCGAGTCAAAGCTGGCTTGCTGCAGTTAAACTCCACCACCCCCTTTATTGATATTGATGCATATGTAGATAGTTCTGATGTAAGTCTTGTTGGGTACATTTGTACTCACGTTTGCTTAATTTATGTTTTCGCAGAGAGATTCCAGTCTTGCTAGTAGTTCCGCGTGGACTTCGATGCTTAGCTTGTTACCTCAGCTACGATCTTGTGCCCTCGGCAGGGTCTTGTAGATAGTCAAGCTTCTCAGCCTTTTCTTTTGTAGGTGTGTGTACTCAGACAAGTTAAGCTTCTGCTTGTGCTTTTTGCTTGTATGACTTGAATGCTGGGTCATCACACCTATGTTTGTAATATCTGGCTCTTCGGAGCCTAATGAATAAATACTTTGAGTCATAGAGTTATGTTGTGATGCCATGTTGTATTTGCACATATCGAGCATATTGTGTGTATGATTTGAAATGCTTGGTATGTGTGGGATCCGACAACCTAGTTGTTTATCCTTGGTAGCCTCTCTTACCGGGAAATGTCTCCTAGTGCTTCCACTAAACCATGGTAGCTTGCTACTGCTCCGGAACACTTAGGCTGGCCGGCATGTGCCCTTCTTCGTTCCTGTGTTTGTCCCTTTGGGGAAATGTCACGCGTTGTTCCTTTAAGTCCATGTAGCTTGCTATGACTTGGGTTCATATGTTGATGACCGACACGTTCGTTGATGGGTCATGTATGTCTGTCCCTGTAAGTTAGTGCCACTTTGGGTTCACGACTAGTCATGTCGGCCTTGGTTCTCTGTCATATGGATGCTAGCGTCACTATCATATATGTGAGCCAGAAGGCACAAACAGTCCCCGTCCAGGTAAGGTGGCACCCGTGGGAATACCGTGCGTGAGGTCGCAAAGTGATATGATGTGTTACATGCTAGATTGGTGTGACTTAGGATCGGGGTCCTGACACCAAGATAGTATATTTATATGTGAAATCTCTCTTCCTTCAATATTCTTTCATGAACTGTTCAAGTGAACAATGTTGAGTTTGCAACCTTTCAATACATTTTACCACCAATACTTCTTATAAATGAAGTCATTACTCCCCACGGGATAAGCATATGAAGCATATATATAACTACAGATCTATGATATTTAATTCATTCAATCATTTACTCATAGGATGTGAGTGAAGCACGTGAGTAAATGGCAAACTATTCCAAAAAGATATAAGTGAAGAACAATGAGTAGTCAAATAATTAGCTAGTCATGGGAGGACTCTCTCTCATTCAAGAGTTTAGATCCAATGATTTTATTCAAACAGCAAGTAAAATGAAAACACGCTCCAAGAAAAACACATATCATGTGACGAATAGAAATATAGCTCCGAGTAAGGTATATCGATGGTTTTGAAGACGAAAGAGGGGCATCCCCATAACAAACTACTCCATAATACATCTTGTAACTAACTCATTAGTTACTTTGCTTGCAGTAGCAGCACTCAGTTTCATGTTTAGGTCTATCTTGGGCTTCTTCACGGGAGTGGCAACTTGCTTGTCATTCTTCTTGAAGTTCCCTTTCTTTTCCTTTGCCCTTTTTCTTGAAACTAGTGGTCTTGTCAACTATCAACACTTGATGCTTTTTCTTGAATTCTACCTTCGCTGATTGCAGCATTGCGAAGAGCTCAGGAATCATTTTCGTCATCCCTTGCATATTATACTTCATCACAAAGTTCTAGTAGCATGGTGATAGTGACTAGAGAACTCTGTCAATTACTATCTTATATGGAAGATTAACTCCCACTTGATTCAAGCGAATGTACTACCAAGACATTCTGAGTACATGCTCACTAGCTAAGCCATTCTCTTCCATCTTGTAGGCAAAGTACTTGTGAGAGGTCTCATACCTCACTACGTGGGCATGAGTCTGAAATACCAATTTCAACTCTTGGAACATCTTATATGCTTTGTGGCGTTCAAAACGTTTTTGAAGTCCCGGTTCTAAGCCGTAAAGCATGGTGCACTAAACTATCAAGTAGTCATCATACCGAGCTTGTCAAACTTTCATAACGTCTACATCTGCTCCTGCAATAGGTCTGTCACCTAGCGGTGCATCAAGGACATAATTCTTCTATGTAGCAACGACGATAATCCTCATATTACGTACCTAGTCCGCATCATTGCTACTATCCTATTTCAACTTAGTTTTCTCTAGGAACATATCAAAAACATAGGGGAGCTACAACGCGAGCTGTTGATCTACAACATAGATATGCAAATACTATCAGGACTAAGTTCATGATAAATTAAGTTCAATTAATCATATTACTTAATAACTCCCACTTAGATAGACATCCCTCGAGTCATCTAAATGATTACGTGATCCAAATCAACTAAACCATGTCCGATCATCGCTTGAGATGGAGTAGTCTTCAATGGTGAACATCTCTATGTTGATAATATCTATATGATTCACGTTCGACCTTTCGGACTGCAGTGTTCCGAGGCCATATGTCTGTACATGCTAGGCTCGTCAAGTTTAACCTGAGTATTCCGCATGCGCAAAACTTCTTGCACCCGTTGTATGTGAATGTAGAGCCTATCACACCCGATCATCACGTGGTGTCTCATGATACGTCTCCAACATATCTATAATTTTTTATTGTTCCATGCTATTATATTATCAACCTTGGATGTTTTATATGCATTTATATGCTATTTTATATGATTTTTGGGACTAACCTATTAACCCAGAGCCCAGTGCCAGTTTCTGTTTTTACCTTGTTTTAGAGTATCGCAGAAAAGGAAAATCAAACGGAGTCCAATTGACCTGAAACTTCACGGAACTTATTTTTGGAAGGAAAGCAACCCGGGAAACTTGGATTCCATGTAAGGGAAGCAATGAGGAAGCCACGAGGCAGGGGGCGCGCCCACCCCCTGGGCGCGCCCTCCTCCCTCGTGGGCCCCTTGTGGCTCCCCTGACATACTTATTCCACCTATATATCTCCATATACCCTAAAAACATCCGGGAGCAGAATAGATCGGGAGTTCCGCCGCCAGAAGCCTCCGTAGCCACCGAAAGCCAATCTAGACCCATTTCGGCACCCTGCCGGAGGGGGAATCCCTCTCCGGTGGCCATCTTCATCATCCCGGTGCTCTCCATGATGAGGAGGGAGTAGTTCTCCCTCGGGGCTGAGGGTATGTACCAGTAGCTATGTGTTTGATCTCTCTCTCTCTCTCGTGTTCTTGAGGTGATACGATCTTGATGTATCGCGAGCTTTGCTATTATATTTGGATCCTATGATGTTTCTTCCCCCCTCTACTCTCTTGTAATGGATTGAGTTTCCCCTTTGAAGTTATCTTATCGGATTGAGTATTTAAAGATTTGAGAACAATTGATGTATGTCTTGCCCTGCGTATCTGTGGTGACAATGGGATATCACGTGATTCACTTGATGTATGTTTTGGTGATCAACTTGCGGGTTCCGCCCATGAACCTATGCATAGGGGTTGGCACACGTTTTCGTTGTGATTCTCCGGTAGAAACCTTGGGGCACTCTTTGAGGTTCTATGTGTTGGTTGAATAGATGAATCTGAGATTGTGTGGTGCAAATAGTATAATCATACCCACGGATACTTGAGGTGACATTGGAGTATCTAGGTGACATTAGGGTTTTGGTTGATTTGTGTCTTAAGGTGTTATTCTAGTATGAACTCTAGGGCTGTTTGTGACACTTATAGGAATAGCCCAACGGATTGATTGGAAAGAATAACTTTGAGGTGGTTTCGTACCCTACCATAATCTCTTCGTTTGTTCTCCGCTATTAGTGACTTTGGAGTGACTCTTTGTTGCATGTTGAGGGATAGTTATGTGATCCAATTATGTTATTATTGTTGAGAGGACTTGCACTACTGAAAGTATGAACCCTAGGCCTTATTTCCTAGCATTGCGATACCGTTTACGCTCTCTTTTCTCATTAGTTACCTTGCTGTTTTTATATTTTCAGATTACAAAAACTATTATCTACTATCCATATACCACTTGTATCACCATCTCTTCGCCGAACTAGTGCACATATACAATTTACCATTGCATTGGGTTGTTGGGGACACAAGAGACTCTTTGTTATTTGGTTGCAGGGTTGCTTGAGAGAGACCATCTTCATCCTACGCCTCCTACGGATTGATAAACCTTAGGTCATCCACTTGAGGGAAATTTGCTACTGTCCTACAAACCTCTGCACTTGGAGGCCCAACAATGTCTACAAGAAGAAGGTTGTGTAGTAGACATCAAGCTATTTTCTGGCGCCGTTGCCAGGGAGGTTAGCGCTTGAAGGTATATGTAGGATCGAAAGTATGTCTAGAGGGGGGTGATTAGACTACTTGACCAAATAAAAACTTGACCTTTTCCCAATTTTAGTTCTTGGCAGAGTTTAGCTATTTTAGGACAAGTCAAGCAATCATCACACAATTCAAGCAAGCATGCAAAGAGTATATTGGCAGCGGAAAGTAAAGCATGCAACTTGCAAGAATGTAAAGGGAAGGGTTTGGAGAATTCAAATGCAATCGGAGACACGGATGTTTTTCCCGTGGTTCGGATAGGTGGTGCTATCCTACATCCACGTTGATGGAGACTTCAACCCACAAAGGGTAACGGTTGCACGAGTCCACGGAGGGCTCCACCCACGAAGGGTCCACGAAGTAGCAACCTTGTCTATCCCACCATGGCCATCTCCCACAAAGGACTTGCCTCACTAGCGGTAGATCTTCACGAAGTAGGCGATCTCCTTGCCCTTACAAACTCCTTGGTTCAACTCCACAATCTTGTCGGAGGCTCCCAAGTGACACCTAGCCAATCTAGGAGACACCACTCTCCAAGAAGTAACAAATGGTGTGTTGATGATGAACTCCTTGCTCTTGTGCTTCAAATGATAGTCTCCCCAACACTCAACTCTCTCTCATAGGATTTGGATCTAGTGGAAAGAAGGTTTGAGTGGAAAGCAACTTGGGGAAGGCTAGAGATCAAGATTCATATGTTAGGAATGGAATGTCTTGGTCTCAACACATGAGTAGGTGGTTCTCTCTCAGAACATATGAGTTGGAATTGTGTATGTGTTCTGATGGCTCTCTCCATGAATGAAGAGGAGGTGGAGGGGTATATATAGCCTCCACACAAAATCCAACCGTTACACACAATCTACCAATCTCAGTGGGACCGAATCAATAAACTCGGTCGGACCGAAAAGGTAAACCTAGTGATCGTTAGAGATTTTCGGTGGGACTGACATGCAACTCGGTAGGACCGATTCTGTTAGTGTTTGGGCATAACGTAATCTCGGTGAGACCGATTACACAAACTTGGTGAGCCCAAGTTTGGTAATAAGCTAACCAGAGAGTTGGTCAGGCAAACTCGATGGGACCGATTTGCTCTTTCGGTGAGACCGAAAAGTTACAAAAGGGAAACACAGAGTTTACATTGCAATCTCGATGGGACCGATTCGCTCTTTTGGTGAGACCGAAAAGTTATGAAAGGGAAACAGAGAGTTTGCAACCTCATCTCGGTGAGACCGAGATCCCTATCGGTAGGACTGAATTGCTAGGGTTTGGCAGTGGCTTATGACAAGTGAAACTCGGTGGCGCTGGATAGAAAGAATCGGTATGACCGAATTTGGCTTAGGGTTTAGGTCATTTGTGGATATGGGAAAGTAGCTGAGGATTTTGGAGCATATCATTAAGCACATGAAGCAAGAGGCTCATTAAGCAACACCTCATCCCTCCTTGATAGTATTGGCTTTTCCTAAAGACTCAATGTGATCTTGGATCACTAAAATATAAAATGAAGAGTCTTGAGCTTTTGAGCTTGAGACAATCCTTTGTCCTTAGCATTTTGAGGGTTCCACTTTCACATCCATGCCATGCCAATCATTGAGCTTTCCTGAAATAATCATCTTGGAATAGCATTAGCTCAATGAGCTATATGTTGTTATGAATTACCAAAACCACCTAGAGATAGTTGCACTTTCAATCTCCCCCTTTTTGGTAATTGATGACAACATATAGATCAAAGCTTTGACAAAAGATAATAAGCATGAAATATATCGTCCCTTTGAGAAGTATGTGACAAGTAAGAACTCCCCCTAAATTTGTGCATATTTAAAATTTGCTTTGGACTGCAAATGCACAAAGAGTTAGACTCATGGGTTACTCTTCCATGTCATATAGAGTAATATTTTGTTCTAAGAATCGAGTTGTAATTCTGGAGTTGTAAGTAAATAAAAGTGTGATGATCATCATTATTAGAGCATTGTCCCAATGAGGAAATGATGATGGAGACTATGATTCCCCCATAAGTCGGGATGGGACTCCGGACGAAAATAAATAAATAAAAGAGGCCAAAGAAGCCCAAATAAAAAAAGAAGAGAAAAGAGGCCATGAAAAAGAGAGGGCCCAAAAAAATGAGAGAAAAAGAGAGAAGGGGCAATGCTACTATCCTTTTACCACAATTGTGCTTCAAAGTAGCACCATGATCTTCATGATAGAGAGTCTCCTATGTTGTCACTTTAATATACTAGTGGGAATCTTTCATTATAGAACTTGGCTTGTATATTCCAATGATGGGCTTCCTCAAAATGCCCTAGGTCTTCGTGAGCAAGCGAGTTGGATGCACACCCATTAGTTTCTTTTGTTGAGCTTTCATACATTTATAGCTCTAGTGCATCCGTTGCATGGCAATCCCTACTCACTCACATTGATATCTATTGATGGGCATCTCCATAGCCCGTTGATACACCTAGTTGATGTGAGACTATCTTCTCCTTTTTGTCTTCTCCACAACCACCATTCTATTCCACCTATAGTGCTATGTCCATGGCTCACACTCATGTATTGCGTGAAGATTGAAAAAGTTTGAGAACATCAAAAGTATGAAATAATTGTTTGGCTTGTCATCGGGGTTGTGCATGATTTAAATATTTTGTGTGGTGAAGATAGAGCATAGCCAGACTATATGATATTGTAGGGATAGCTTTCTTTAGCCATGATATTTTGAGAAGACATGATTGCTTAGTTAGTATGCTTGAAGTATTATTATTATTATTATTATGTCAATATTAAACTTTTGTCTTGAATCTTATGGATCTGAATATTCTTGCTACAATAAAGAGAAATACATGATGAATATGTTAGGTAGAATTCCACATCAAAAATTCTGTTTTTATCATTTACCTACTCGAGGGCGAGTAGGAATTAAGCTTGGGGATGCTGATACGTCTCGTATCTATAATTTTTGATTGTTCCATGCTATTATATTATCAACCTTGGATGTTTTATATGCATTTATATGCTATTTTATATGATTTTTGGGACTAACCTATTAACCCATAGCCCAGTGCCAGTTTCTGTTTTTACCTTGTTTTAGAGTATCGCAGAAAAGGAAAATCAAACGGAGTCCAATTGACCTGAAACTTCACGGAACTTATTTTTGGAAGGAAAGCAACCCAGGAGACTTGGAGTCCATGTAAGGGAAGCAACAAGGAAGCCACGAGGCAGGGGGCGCGCCCTCCACCCTCGTGGGCCCCTCGTGGCTCCCCTGATGTACTTCTTCTGCCTATATATCTCCATATACCCTAAAAACATGCGGGAGCAGAATAGATCGGGAGTTTCGCCGCCAGAAGCCTCCGTAGCCACCGAAAGCCAATCTAGACCCGTTCCGGCACCCTGCCGGAGGGGGAATCCCTCTCCGGTGGCCATCTTCATCATCCCGGTGCTCTCCATGATGAGGAGGGAGTAGTTCTCCCTCGGGGCTGAGGGTATGTACCAGTAGCTATGTGTTTGATCTCTCTCTCTTTCTCTCTCGTGTTCTTGAGGTGATACGATCTTGATGTATCGCGAGCTTTGCTATTATATTTGGATCTTATGATGTTTCTTCCCCCCTCTACTCTCTTGTAATGGATTGAGTTTCCCCTTTGAAGTTATCTTATTGGATTGAGTCTTTAAAGATTTGAGAACACTTGATGTATGTCTTGCCGTGCGTATCTGTGGTGACAATGGGATATCACGTGATTCACTTGATGTATGTTTTGGTGATCAACTTGCGGGTTCCGCCCATGAACCTATGCATAGGGGTTGGCACACGTTTTTGTCGTGATTCTCCGGTAGAAACCTTGGGGGTACTCTTTGAGGTTCTATGTGTTGGTTGAATAGATGAATCTGAGATTGTGTGATGCATATCGTATAATCGTACCCATGGATACTTGAGGTGACATTGGAGTATCTAGGTGACATTAGGGTTTTGGTTGATTTGTGTCTTAAGGTGTTATTCTAGTATGAACTCTAGGGCTGTTTGTGACACTTATAGGAATAGCCCAACGGATTGATTGGAAAGAATAACTTTGAGGTGGTTTCGTACCCTACCATAATCTCTTCGTTCGTTCTCCGCTATTAGTGACTTTGGAGTGACTCTTTGTTGCATGTTGAGGGATAGTTATGTGATCGAATTATGTTATTATTGTTGAGAGGACTTGCACTAGTGAAAGTATGAACCCTAGGCCTTATTTCCTAGCATTGCAATACCGTTTACGCTCTCTTTTATCATTAGTTACCTTGCTGTTTTTATATTTTCATATTACAAAAACTATTATCTACTATCCATATACCACTTGTATCACCATCTCTTCGCCGAACTAGTGCACCTATACAATTTACCATTGTATTGGGTTGTTGGGGACACAAGAGACTCTTTGTTATTTGGTTGCAGGGCTGCTTGAGAGAGACCATCTTCATCCTATGCCTCCGACGGATTGATAAACCTTAGGTCATCCACTTGAGGGAAATTTGCTACTGTCCTACAAACCTCTGCACTTGGAGGCCCAACAACGTCTACAAGAAGAAGGTTGTGTATTAGACATCATCTCAACACGACGAACTATCGCAATGGTGCATACTCAGGGAGAACACTTATACCTTGAAATTTTAGTGAGGGGTCATCTTATAATGCTACCGCCGTACTAAGCAAAATAAGATGCATAAAAGATAAACATCACATGCAATCCAAATATGTAACATGATATGGCCATCATCATCTTGTGCCTTTGAATCTCCTTCTCCAAAGCACCGTCATGATCTACATCATCACCGGCTTGACACCTTGATCACCATCGTAGCATCGTGGTCGTCTCGCTAACTATTGCTTCTAGAACTATCGCTAACGCATAGTGATAAAGTAAAGCAATTACATGGCATTTGCATTTCATACAATAAAGCGACAACCATAAGGCTCCTGCCAGTTGCCAATAACTTTTACAAAACATGATCATCTCATACAATAACATATATCACATCATGTCTTGACCATATCACATCACAACATGCCCTGCAAAAACAAGTTAGATGTCCTCTACTTTGTTGTTGCAAGTTTTACGTGGCTGCTACGGGCTTCTAGTAAGAAATGTTCTTACCTACGCATCAAAAATACAACGGTGATTTATCAAGTTTGTTGTTTTAACCTTCAACAAGGACCGGCCATAGTCAAGTTCGATTCAACTAAAGTTGGAGAAATAGACACTTGCCAGCCACCTTTATGCAAAACTAGTTGCATGTCTGTCGGTGGAACCGGTCTCATGAACGTGCTCATGTAAGGTTGGTCCGGGCCGCTTCATCCAACAATACTTCCGAATAAAAATAAGACATTGGTGGTAAGTAGTATGATGATCACCTCCCACAACTCTTTGTGTTCTACTCGTTCATATTATCTACGCATAGACCTAGCTCGGATGCCACTGTTGGGAAACGGAGCATGCAATTTCAAAAAAAATCCTACGCTCACGCAAGATCTATCTAGGAGGTGCATAGCAACAAGAGGTGGAGAGTGTGTCCACGTACCCTCGTAGACTGAAAATGGAAGCGTTTTAAGTTTTAACAGCATGATTGATGTAGACAAACTTCTCGTTCTGACCGATCAAGCACCATACGTACGGCACCTCGGAGTTCTGCACACGTTCAGCTCGATGACGTCCCTCGAACTCTTGATCCAGCAGAGTGTCGAGGAAGTAGATGAGTTCCGTCAGCACGACGACATGATGACAGTGATGGTGAAGTGATCCACGCAAGGCTTCGCTTAAGAACTACGAAGATATGACCAGAGGCGTAAACTATGGAGGTGGCGCTGCACATGGCTAACAATTGTTGGTGTGTGTTCTAGCGGTGCCCCCGCCCCACATATATATAGGTTGAAGGGGAGGAGAGGCAACCAAGGGGGTGCCCCAAGTAGGAGGAATCCTACTTGGGGTCCTCCCCAATTCGCCCCCTCTTCCATATTAACTAGAGGGGAAAGGAAAGAGAGGGTGAGGGAAGGAAGCGGGAGGCCGAATCCTCCCCTTCCCTTTCCCCTTCCCTTTCCCCTTCCCCTCTTTCCTTCTCCTCCTATTTCGGCCTATATGAGGGCGCACCAGCCCCTTGTGCGCTGGTCTATCCCTCTCTTGGCTCATAAGGCCCATATCTTTGCCGGGGGTGCCCGAAACACCTTCCGGTGACCCGATATGTACCTGATACCCTTCAGAACACTTCCGGTGTCTGAATACTATCATTCTATATATCAATCTTTGCCTCTCGAACATTTCGAGACTCCTCGTCATATCCGTGATCTCATCCGGGACTCTGAACAACATTCGGTCACCAAACCACATAACTCATATAATACTAAATCGTCATCGAACGTTAAGCGTGCAGACCCTACGGGTTCGAGAACTATGTAGACATGACCGAGACACCTCTCCGGTCATTAACCAATAGTGGAACCTAGATTCCCATATTGGCTCCTACATATTCTACGAAGATCTTTATCGGTCGAACCATTATGACAACATATGTTATTCCCTTTGTACATCGGTATGTTACTTGCCCGAGATTCGACCGTCGGTATCCAGATACCTAGTTCAATCTCGTTACTGGCAAGTCTCTTTGCTCATTCCATAATACATCATCTTATAACTAATTCATTAGTCACTTTGCTTGCAAGGCTTCTTATGATGTGCATTACCGAGAGGGCCCAAAGATACCTCTCCGATACTCGGGGTGACAAATCCTAATGTCGATCTATGCCAACCCAACAAACACCTTCGGAGATACCTGTAGAGCATCTTTATAATCACCCAGTTACATTGTGACGTTTGATAGCACATAAGGTATTCCTCCGATATCCGGGAATTGCATAATCTCATAGTTGAAGGAATATGTATTTGACATGAAGAAAACAATAGCAATAAAACTGAACGATCAATAAGCTAAGCTAACAGATGGGTCTTGTCCATCACATCAATCTCCTAATGATGTGACCCCGTTCATCAAATGAAAACACACGTCTATGATTAGGAAACTCAACCATCTTTGATTAACGAGCTAGTCTAGTAGAGGCTTACTAGGGACGCGGTGTTTTGTCTATGTATCACACATGTATCAAGTTTCCGGTTAATAAAATTCGAGCATGAATAATAAACATTTATCATGATATAAGGAAATATAAAATAACAACTTCATTATTGCCTCTAGGGCGTATTTCCTTCACTTTATTGAAACAAAAGCTATAAAACATGATTACTACAGTAACTTAATCATGTGAACACACAAAAACAGTAAGGATACACATTGGGTTGTCTCCCAATAAGCGATTTTCTTTAATGCCTTTTTAGCTAGGCATGATATTATAATGATACTCCTCCAAGCCCAATCCCTATGATAGTCTTATTCATACTCCAAAAGATATAAGTGAAGTGCATGGAGCATTCTACAGTTAATATAGATTTACCAACATCCAAGCTCAAAATATATAAGTGAAGCACACGAAGCATTCTATAAATCCATGCTCAAAAGATTTAAGTGAAGCACAAACAACATTCTATAAAGCCATACTCAAAAGATTTAAGTGAAGCACATGAAGCATTCATAAATCAATGAAGGACTATCTCATACTAGCATATGTTGCACAAAGGAAAAGAAAGGAAAAATAAACTCAAAAGACACATATCATGTGAACAAATCAAAAACCAAGGTATACCAATAATTGTTGAGGAATAGAGATGGGATGCCAACCGGGGCATCCCCAAGCTTAGATGCTTGAGTATCGTTGAAATATTTACTTGGGGTGCCTTGGGCATCCCTAAGCTTGAACTCTTGCCTCTCCTTATTCATCTCATATCGATAACTCCTATATCTTCGAACACTTCATCCACACAAAACTTAACAAAAAACCTTGTGAGATATGTTAGTATAATAAAGCAAATCACTACCTTTAGGTATTGTTGTAAACTCATTCCAATTCCATATTAGAATTATATCTACTGTATTCCAACTTCACCATGGTTCATACCCCCCGATACAACCCATAGATTCATCAAAATAAGTGAACAACACATAGAAAACAGAATCTGTCAACAACAGGACAGTCTCTAGCAATTTGGAACTTTTGTATACTTTTGTAACTTCAAAAATTCTAAAAAATTAGGACAATCTAAATAATTTGCATAGTAAAAAAATTTAAATTCAATTACTATAGCAAAAGTTTCTTTTTTCTGCTGCACACACCAAACAAGCAATTTAAAGATTCTAAAGCCAAACCTTGGCACATTATTTTTATAATACAATGAATATATACAAGGGGATACTTATTTTTGAGAAAATTCCATGAAAAATTCTACATTGTTTCCATGAGCATGACCACAAGTGTTCAAGGTCGACCCTCACTTCTCCAATGCATAACCTTCCAATCACTTCTGTTTTTGAAAAAGTTTTTAGGCATAAGAGGCAAGTAATTTTTTGTATTTTCATTCTTAAAAAAATGTTTGTTTCACCCACAACTAAAGAAAACAAAGACAAAAGGGAAATAAAATCTACTTAGTGAAGAAAGCAAACAAGCATACACGAGAATACCAACCCACACTATTGCTCCCCGGCAACAGCGCCAGAAAAGAGCTTGATAATCCCCCAAGTGCAAGGAATCATCGTAGCAATTTCCAAAGGTGGAAGTGATAAGTATGGAGTGTCGAACCCACAAGGAGCTAAAGGAAGATCAATATTCTCTCAAGTCCTATCTGCCACTGATACGACTCTACGTACACTGAATGTTTGCTTCCATCTAGAAACGAGAAATAAAACTACGCTGTGGGTATGAAGAGGATAGCTTTGTATGATATCGGAGAACTAAAATATAAAAATAGGTGTTGTTAACATAAAGTTAGAATATATATTACTATATATTATAAATAGCGAGTGTGGAATAATGATGGATCGGTGTGCGGAATTGTCCTAGGCAATTGTTAACAAGATCAGTAGTCGTCATTGCAATTTTATATGAGGGAGAGGCATACGCTAACATACTTTCTCTTCTTGGCTTATGATTGGAACTCTAGCAAGAACCCACAACTACTAAAGATCATTAAGGTAAAATCCAACCATAGCATTAAAGCATCAAGTCCCCTTTATCCCATACGCAACAACCCCTTACTTGGGTTTAAGCTTCTGTCACTCTAGCAACCCACTATAAGCGAATCATGAATGTATTGCAACACCCTACAGTGGGAATCCTTCATTTGTGTGCGGCACGGAAGGCACCATAGGACAGCACCAAAATAAACCATACAACTCAAACCAATCAAGATCATCAATCAACCCAAAAGACAAAAGAAATCTACTCAAAACATCAAACATCATTGGATCATAATATGTGTATAAAGCACCATGTTCAACTAGGGGATTACGGCGGGGTGCGGGAGAGTGGGCCGCATAGAAGAGATGAGGATGGTGATGAAGATGGTGATGGTGATGTTGATGAAGACGATCATCGCGGCGATGGTTCCCCTGGCGGCACTCCAGCGCCATCGAGAGAGAGGGGGAGAGTCTCCCCCTTGTGCTTCCTCCTCCATGGCCTCCCCCCTAGATGGGGAGAGGTTCTCCCTATGGTCCTTGGCCTCCATGGTGATGATGGCCCCCTCCGAGATCCTCCTTCATGGCCTCCGGTGATGATGGCCCCCTCCGACAGGGTGCCAGAGAAGGCCTAGATTGATTTTTCGTGGCTACAGAACTCTTGTGCTTCGGGGTTCTCTTTTGGTCCATAAAAAATCATAGTAAATTTTCAACCCATTCCGAGAACTTTTATTTTTGCACAAAAAATGACACCACGGTAGTTCTGCTGAAAACAACGTCAGTCTGAGTTAGTTCTAATCAAATCATACCAAAACCATATAAAATTGTTTTAAGCATGGCATGAATACTTCATAAATTATAGATACGTCGGAGACGTATCAGGCGGCGGCTTGGGATCCTTAATTGCCAAGTAAGATCTCATTGACCACAACCACGAGGAGGGCACCCACAAGGTTCTTCCAAGGTGAAACAACCCATCGGTGACATCAGAGAGCGCACCATGGGTTTGTGCTCTTCCAACAGGAAGGATTCCATCCATGACATGTGAGGCAACATCCTATCAGGAAATCTTACATTTTCTAGCTCGCCAACCCGTACCCTTTGTTGTAGTAGCATTTACCGTGCGGTGCTTTAATTGTGTCGTATTTAATTATTTCAGTTATGCAAAAATGAATTGTTCAATAGGGCTATGTGATGTTTAAGTATGAATTGTCCACTTCAGTTTCACGAATGGCTATATTTGGTTGTTTATAGTGAGTAGATTCCATGTTTATCTGTATTTGGTTGTTAGGTTGGTTGCAGTGAGCATTTGTCTAGTTCTCAAGCACATGCCTTGTTTATCTGTATTTGCTTGTTAGGTTGGTTGCAGTGAGCATTTGTCTAGTTTTCAAGCATATACCCTATTTATCTGTATTTTCTTGTTAGGTTGGTTGCAGTGAGACTCTGTCCAGTTTCCAATGGCTATAGTTGGTTGTTATACTGATCATTTATGCCTTGTTTATTTTAGACATTCACAATGTGATGTTCATTATGTGCAAGTCGGAACTGTGCCGCTCAACAGCATCAATACCAGTTTGAACGACTATATTTGGTTCCAGTTATGCCTGGTGTAGTTAACACATGCCCTTTATTTTAGTTTTACACATTTATCTAGTGTGATGTTTAAGCATTACCTACGTTCCATTCATTTTCAACAATACCAGTCTGAATTGCAGCATTTGATGGCTGTTAAGCCTGTTGTCGGTAGCATTGCCTTCCATTTTATATCTGCTTTAACAGCATGCTGAAACCAACACATTCAAGCTATCATTTGGAGATGATGTTGTTTACCTTTGCTATATTTTTTAATGTTAAGGTTGATGTACTTATCATGCCTTTCCACTACTTATGCAGGACAACAACGGGAGTGGCCATCATTTTCCGCCGAGGTTAGTTTCATCCCTCCGCTTGTACTCCCCTGTTGTTCCATAATGTAGTGCATATAGATCCACACCTGGATACTTGTTAGCTTCTAATATTAACTTGTTGCTTGTAGGTACATATGCCCTTGGCAAGGATCCACGCATCAGCCCTTTTTGCGTATGGGGCAATGAGATATTCTTGAACAAGCATCAAGTGAGGAAACTGATAAGGATTCTTAGCAAAAATAGATGAATGGTGGCGAGCAAATTATTTTTTATGCTCTATCCAACACAACAGTGAGCTGTAGGATGGTAACTAGAAACCCTGCAACCTTCTCTTTTTACTGCCCATAATGAGTTGTTAGACAACAATGTCTGAATCTTTTTCATTCGCAGTGGTTCCCGAAGCAGTTCACTCAAGATTATCATGCAAAGTACATGATTGGTGGACACACAATGAAGGTTAAACTATTTCATCCAGATACAATGATCATCGAGAAGTCCTAATGAAGACAGTGAAGGATGGACGGGCAGCCATCACAAGGGGTTGGCCTAGAGTCACACGCGCATTACGGATGGAGGAGGGCACAATATGGGCATTCCGCTTCACCTTCTCTAGCACCCAGAATGTCTTTCGTCACTCTCTTTACAATCTTTAGTACAACTGTGGTTCATCATTCTTTACTTGGTGCTTCTGTAGTTCTTCAATATATGTACCTGTGCATCGAATTATGCATTCATGGTTGAACCTATATTTGTAATAAACATGGTTGGATATGAAATAAGCGATTGCCTGCTTTCAAATTCAAAACATGTGATTTTTAAATTAGGGATTACACTGCACACGGTTTGCGAAAGCAAAATGTCTGCGATAGACGTGGAGATCAGACACGTTTCTAGGATCCACTACATGTGCGATCAATCTCTACTGCACACAAGATCAGCCAAGAAAAAACATGTGCGATTAACAACAGCATCGCACACAGTTCTTTCTTATTGAATGTTTGCGATAGTAACCTTATCACACAAGCTTTGCAATTATGGATTGTTTGTGATGTTGTGCGTATCGCAAACGTTTGGTCATAGAAGAATGTGTGCGATGGGTCGATCATCCGATGCGGGTACGACGGATAAATCGTGTGGGGTGTATTCAAGCTTCGCATACAATTTTATAGCGACAAATGTGTGCGCTCTTACATCGAATCGTACACAGTCGAGGAAAAGTAAATGTGTGTGATTGTCTACTTCTATGATCATGAACTATTTGTGATGGGTCGCGCATCGTAAACGTAGCACCACAGAATACCGACTGCAATGGCAATGCAAGCATAAATGAGTAGGGAGTGATGTATATGCATCAAGGCTCCTATCCCCGATGGTTTCCGGGTCATGTGGGAAGGACACCCCTATCACAGTCACTCACTTAGCGACGGTTCAGAACGCCGTCACGGAAAGGGGTTAAAACCATTTATATAGCATCTCACTGTACCAGTGCCCCTAGGGCGCACCCTGAGGGCTTGTGGAGCCCTCGGGACTCTTCTGCCTTCCTCTCCAAGTCCTACGTGTGTCTTCTGGTCCAAGAAAAATCATCACGAAAGTTTTATTCTGTTTGGACTCCATTTGATACTCCTTTTCTGTAAAACTCAAAAACAAGGAAAAGATAGAAAGTGGCACTGGGCTCTAGGTTAACAAGTTAGTCCCAAAAAATAATATAAAATAGCAATTAATGCAGATAAAACATCTAAAACAAATAATATAATAGCATGGAACAATCAAAAATTATAGATACATTGGAGACGTATGAACGCCCCAAGCAAAACACATATCATGTGGTGAATAAAAATATAGCCTCAAGTAAATTTACCGATGGATTGAAGACAAAAGAGGGGATGTCATCTGGGGCATCCCCATGCTTAGACACTTGGTTGTCCTTGAATATTACCTTTGGGTTCCTTCGGCATCCCCAAGCTTAGGCTATTGCCACTCCTTATTCCGTTGTCCATCAAAACTTTACCCAAAACTTGAAAACTTCGCAACACAAAACTCAATAGAAAACTCATAAGCTCCGTTAGTATAATAAAATAAATCACTACTTTAGGTATTGTTGTGAACTCATTCTTAATTTATATTGGTGCAATATCTACAGTATACCAACTTCTCCATGGTTCACACCCCCCGATACTACCCATAGATTCATCAAAATAAGCAAACAACACATAGAAAATAGAATAGTCTGTAGTAATCTGGAAACTTCATACACTTATGAACTCCAAAAATTCTAAATAATTAGGACAACCTAGGAAATTTTTATACCAATCTTGCGTAGAAAAATTAGGATTTTATCACGCTTCTGTGAATTTTCAAAATTCTGCTACTGGACACAAAAAGTTTCTGTTTTTCAGCAAGATCAAATCAATTATCACCGTAGACCATCCCAAAGGTCTTGCTTGGCTCAAACACTAACTAAAACACCAAAACACAATTACTGCAGAAGTAATAATGTGTATACTCATAAAAAAGAAAATAAAAATATTGGGTTGTCTCCCAACAAGCGTTTTTCCTTAAAGTGTTTTAGCTAGGCATTGATAATTTTAATGATGATCACATGAAAGACAAGAATTGACGCACAAAGAGAGCATCATAAAACTTATGAAAAAAAACATTTAAGTCTAACATACGCATCTTGTAGGCAAACAAATTATCAAGACAAGAAATATCTAGCATATGCAAGGAAGAAGAAAGAAGCAATAACAATCTCAATATAACGAGAGGTATTTAGTAACATGAAAATTTCTACAACCATATTTTCCACTCTCATAATAATTACATGTAGGATCATAATCAAATTCAATAATATAGCTATCATATAAAATTTTCTCTTCATGATCCACATGCATAAAAGTTTTATAATCTTTCAAGATAGTGGGATTAACATCAACTAAAGTCATGACCTCTTCAAACCCACTTTTATCAAAAGTTCATAAGATTGAACACTCTCCAAATATGTGGGTTCATTATTACCTAGAGTTGACACTCTTCCAAACTCACTTTCAATATTATTGCAAACATATTCATCACGAGGCTTAAATAAATTTTCAAGATCATAAAAAGCATTGTCACCCCAATCATGATCATTGCAACAAGTAGTGGACATAGCAAAATTAGCATCCCCAAGCTTAGGTTTTGCATATTATTAGCACAATTGACATCAATAGAATTTATAATAACATCATCGCAATCATGCTTTTCATTCAAGGGACTATCAAGCGTGGGTGCAATAGCAATAATTTCATGTTTAACATAAGGAACTATAACAAGTTCATCTCCATGAGCATAATTAATATTGGCATCATGTCCATAAGAATAGCAAGCATCATGTTCATCAAGGGCTACTTCAATCAAATCAACAAAATCATAATTATCTATAGATTCATGTGTATCATTATTTTCTTCCAAAGTAGCGGACATTCTCTCAATAAATTCTTTAACATAGGCATTATGAGCATAGTTTTGATAGCAATATTTAAGTATGTCAAAATTTTCAGATTTCTAGAGAGTAATATCATACTTTTAAAGCAAAGAAGCAACTTCATAAGCACCCTTAAAAGTAACAAATTCTTCAATTTGTTTGATATCATAGTAACTATAAACACCTTTGGTATAAGAAGATAGGATTTCATTATCATTAGACTCACATAGGTAGGGAATGTGTTTTTAGGGTTCTCCGAGAAACAAGTAAAATCATAAATTTCACATAGATTCCAAGCATAGCATAGCAAACAAGTTATTTGATTCCATAAGAGTCCCCCTTTTTGAGACAAACGATGACGCACAAAATGAGCATGATCATCTAATGATTTTCCCTCAACTAAACTAGTTGGAGTTTCAGCACGAGCACATATGGATCGAAGATGATCCAAGTAGAAAACTTTAAGTGGACAATAAACCTTTTGCTTTATGATTATCGATAAATACACAATTATGGCAAGCAAACAAGCAAACAAACTAAGTAAGACATAAGGGAAAACGAAAAGAAGGCGAATAAAAAGGCAAATATTTTTGTGTTTTTTCTGGAAATGTTTTAGAAGTGGGGAAGAGGAAAACGAGAGGCAAATGACAAATAATTAATGCAAGAGATGAGAGTTTATGATGGGTACTTGGTAGGCTTGATGTAGAACCTCCCCGGCAACGGCGCCATAAATTCTTCCTGCTACTTCTTGAGCTTGCGTTGATTTTTCTCTTGAAGAGGAAAGGTTGATGCAGCAAAGTAGAGATAAGTATTTCTCTCAGTTAAGAACCAAGGTATCAATCCATTAGGAGGCACAAGCAAGTCTTCAATCTATGCACCTGCACAAACTAACAAACACTTGCACACAATGCGAAAAAGGGGTTGTCAATCCCTTTACGATCACGAACAAGAGTGAGATCTAAAATAGATAGGTATAAATGATAAATAAAAAGGCAAACTGAAGTAAATATAAATAAATTGCAGCAAGGTATTTTTGGGTTTTTTGGTTTATAGATCTGAAAATATATGATGGAAAATAGACCCGGGGCCATAGGTTTCACTAGAGGCTTCTCTCTTGAAGATAGCATACGGTGGGTAAACAAATTATTGTCGAGCAATTGATAGAACAACGCAAAGTTATGACGATATCCAAGGCAATGATCATGAATATAGGCATCACGTCCGTGTCAAGTAGACCGACTCCTGCCTGCATCTACTACTATTACTCCACACATCGACCGCTATCCAGCATGCATCTAGAGTATGAAGTTAATAAGAACGGAGTAACGCCTTAAGTAAGATGACATAATGTAGAGGGATAAACTCAAGCAATATGATGAAAACCCCATCTTTTTACCCTTGATGGCAACAATACAATACGTGCCTCGCTACCCCTACTATGTCACTGGGTGAGGACACCACAAGATTGAACCCAAAACTAAGCACCTCTCCCATTGCAAGAAAAAAATCTAGTTGGCCAAACCAAACCGATAACCCGAAGATAAATACAAAGATATTTGATCATGCTTAAAAGAGATCAGAAAAGATTCAAATAATATTCATAGATAATCTGATCATAAATCCACAATTCATCAGATCTCGACAAACACACCGCAAAAGAATATTACATCGGATAGAATTCCAAGAATATCGAGGAGAACATGGTATTGAAGATCATAGAGAGAGAGAGAAGAAGCCATCTAGCTACTAGCTATGGACCCTTAGGTCCATAGTAAACTACTCACACTTCATCGGAAGAGCAGTAAGGTTGATGTAGATGCCCTCCATGATCGAATCCCTCTCCGGTAGGGTGCCGAAAATGGCCCCAAGATGGGATCTCACGAGAGTAGAGGCTTGAAGTGGAGAAAAACTATTTTGGTGGATACCTCTGATGGTTTGGGAATATTTGGAAATTTATAGTGCAAGAATTAGGGTTGGGGGACTCATGAGGTGTCCACAAGCTAGGGGCGCGCCCTAAGGGCTTGTGGGCCCCTTGGGACTCCTCTGACCCCCCCCCCCCTCTCCAAGTCCTAGGGTGTCTTCTAGTCCAATAAAATCATCGCGGAAGTTTTATTCCGTTTGGACTTTGTTTGATATTTCTTTTCTGTAAAATTCAAAAACAAGGAAAAAACATAAACTGGCACCGGGCTCTAGGTTAATAGGTCAGTCCCAAAATAATATAAAATAGCATATTAATGCATATAAAACATCCAAAACGAATAATATAATAACATGAAACAATAAAAAAATTATAGATACATTGGAGACGTATCACTATTATATTATCACTTTTGTTTGCTTCATATGTTTTAGACTGACCTATTAATTTAGTGCCAGTGCCAGTTCTTGTCATTTTGCTTGTTTTTGGTTTTCCAAAAAAATCCATGCCTACGGAAGTCCAAACACGATGAAGCTTTTTGATGATTTTTCATGGACAATGAGAGACCCTAGAAGCTTCAAGGGAGGACAAGAAGAACCGCGAGGGCCCACAAGCCAGGGGCGTGCCAACCTGACTTATGGGACCCTCGTAGCTCCATTTTCCATAATTCCTGGCCTATAAATTCCCATATATTTAGAAACCCTCAAAGTGGGACCTGAAAAAAATGATCACCGCCGCAAGCCTCTGTTCTGAAGTGATTCCATGTGGAGCCTTGTTCCAGTACTCTGCCGGAGAAGGGAACCATTTGGGATGCCATATTCATCAACATTGTTGCATCCATGATAATGTGTGAGTAGTTCCTTCAGGACCTATGGGTCCATAGTATTAGCTGGATGGTTCTCTCTCTCTCTCTCTCTCTCTCTCTCTCTAGATGTTCAATACATTGATCTTCTCTAAGATCCATCCGATGTAATGTTTTGCGGTGTGTTTGTTGGGATCGGATGAATTATGGGTCTATGATCAAATTATTCATTGAATTTATGTGAATCACTTGAGGTTTCTTTGAAGTACAATTTCATAGCTTTGTATATCTCTCCGATCTATCCATCCACTTTAGCCAAGTTTGATTGATTTAGCTTAATTGGGAGAGGTGCTTTGTGGTAGGTTCATCAATCTTGCAGTTATTTACACCGCCTCTCGAGGGCCCTTACTAGACCTGGCCATGGGCAGCCCGGCCCGGCCGGCCCGACTCGACCCGGCCCGACGCTGCTCTCGGGCCGGGCTCGGGCCTAGATTTTGAGCCCGGTGGCCTGGCCGGGCCGGGCCCGAGCCCGTCATTTTTACAGTTTTCTGAAGAGGCCTGGCCCGAGGCCCGAGACCCGGCGGGCTTTTGCATGTTTGGGCCGGGCTTGGGCCCAAAAACTAGGCCCGATGGCTGGGCCGGGCCGGGCTCGGGCCCAGGTTTTTTGGCTCGGGCTTGGCTAGGCCCGGCCCGAGGTTTGGCCGGGTATAGCCCTTACGAAGGCTTTCATTGATTGAATATTACATTGAGTAGGTTCGCTCTAGCTTGTAGTATCGCGGTATGGCCACCCATTCCACGCTTGTACGTGCGGTGATGATGACTTCCTGGGGCAACATATTGCCCCAAGGATACTTTCCTATTTCCTCCTTCGTATAGCGCAATCAGCGCTAAGGTACCGGCCCTGCAACAACGTGCACGGGAGGGGACCTCCAACATGTGCTAGCCACTGCATCATGTGTTTGTTTATGTTTATGTTAGAGATAGTAGATGTTATTTATATACTCCCACCATCCAAAAATGACAATCTCAACTTTGTATTAAAGTTGGTATAAAGTTATACTAAGGTTAAGACATTTATTTTAGGGCGGAGGGAGTATTTGAGAAGAATAACTGATCTGAAGCCAAAATATCCGCTGCAATGGTGTTTGAACAAGGTTTTTCTTCTTCTCAATTTCGGTATCTTTTTCGCTCTATTCAAAAAATTTAAGTGATAACTATCCTAGAATTCGAACTCAGGACGTTGTGTCGCACGCGTTAGACACTAGCCACCACAACCTGCTATTTCTTATTAATGTTAGAGATATATTGTTATTTGTATTTTTATCACAAAAAATTATTTGAATCTAAAATGTGCGTTGCACGGGATTTATTTTGTGAGTGGGCCTCTCATCACTGTTTTTTTCCCGGTCGATTGTTATCTAAAATTTCCGTGAGCCGTGAATGCTTTGATATCGTCAAATGGTCAGGTGCTCATATGCACATGTTTTCGCATAACCGCTTTTGTCCAACTAATAAGGCACCAACCATAATAGCTCATATGCGAAAATTAGACATTTTTAGTGTTGAATTACACTTTATTTAAATGGATGAGGTGCGTTAGCGATGTCTCAAACCGCACCCTTCTCATAAAAACATGGCAAGATGATTGCTAGAACGGTTGACACAGTTTGTTGGGTAGGTGATTAAATAAATTATATTTTTACACTAAAATATTGAATTCAAATTCTTTGACATTTCGAACGAAACAATACCAAAAAATTAATTTTCCGAAAAACCGGGTTTATTGGTCCCTTCAGGAAAAAAACCGAAATCAAGAAGAAGAAAAACTTGTTTCAAACCCCCTTTGCGGCGTGTATTTTGGCTTCAAATAAATTATTATGCTAAACAGTATAATAACAAAATTTAAAAAAAAACTTGTTCAAACCCCCGTGCAACGTGTATTTTACCTTCAAATCAATTATTATTCTCAAATGTATAAATAGAACCTATCTCTACCATTAACACAAGCTATCAGGTGGTGTAGCAGCTAGCAAAATGCTCCTGAGACTCGTCACTCTAGGTTCGATTCTGGCTGGCTGCGGTAATTTTAATTACTGTATGTTTATATTTCTTTCCTTGCAACTGACTTGTGGGATCCACACATAGGTAGGAGCGTGGGCCAGCCGGCTTGCAGTGTTTAACGGAGAGTTAACGGAAAATGTACTGAAACGGACCCAAAAAGCAAGTTATAGGGTCGGTTTGTATCATTTTTCAAATTTTATATATGAATTTGTACGTCAAGTGCAACTTTATGTATCAAAACTGTAATTAACTCTTATAGATAAATAATAAACGATCATGTATGGTTTTGCGGTCGCCTATCACTACTACGTGTATTACATATAACTTCTTTTGCCGTGGTCATATGCGGGATGTCAGTATACCTGGCTATCTGTCGGGCCGTGCCTAACAAAACCCGAGGCAGAAAACCTAGGCCCAAGCCTGACCCGGCCATCGGGCCTGCATTTAGGTCCAAGTCCGGCCTGACAGTGATAAATCCCACCGGGCCTTGGGCCTCAGGCCAGGCCCCTTCCCTAAAACGCGAAAATGCCAAGCCCAGGCCTGGCCCGGCCCGACGTGTGCTCCAGGCTTAAAACTCATGCCCAGGCCTGGCCCGTGGGCAAGACCAGGCCAAGTCGGGTCGGGCCAGTCGGGCCGGATATCCCATGGCCAGATATAGATGTCAGTAATACACGACGAAAAAAGAACCGCATAAACTCAGCATATCTACTTTGTGTATGTGCAAAATCTTCAGAATTAGTGCATATAACTTCACATCTTGCTCACATTCGGGATGTCAGTGTCGGATTTCAGGTTCCGGCAGACCCTTAAGGTTCGAACACTGGGGTGCGCGCGGAGATTACGCCTTCTACCTCTCCGTCTCGCAAAGATCTAGACTACTGAAAGAACTGCACAAGAGACACAAGGTTTATACTGGTTCGGGCCACCGTTGTGGTGTAATACCCTACTCCAGTGTGTGGTGGGTGGATTGCCTCTTGGGGCTGATGATGATGAACAATACAAGTAAGAACAGTCTCGCGAGGGTCTATTCTTGGTTGGGGCGATGAACTGTTAGGAGGAGTTCAGTCGCCTTTCTCTCTCTCTCTCTCTCTCTCTCTCTAACCAACTGCATCCTGCTTACTCTTTTTCCAACCCCCTTGCTCTGTGGGCGGCTGGTCCTATTTATAGAGGCCCTGGTCCTCTTCCCAAATATCGAGCGAGGAGGGAGCCAACAATGGCGGGCAAATTTGAAGGGGGACAGCAAGTATCAGCTATCCTGACAAAAGTAGTCTTCGCCTGCACAAAGCTCTGGTGATGACGCTGTCTTGGGCTCCACGGTGACCTCCGTCTCGTAGTCCTCCTGGTCTTCGTCTCGTTGCACCAAAATGGCAACCTTTGCCTGATGTCTCGGTACTCTGCGGCTGCGCTTGCTCCCTTTGCACCAAAGAGGAAAGGAGGACGCTGCGCGGGCTGGCGCCCGCCTGGCGCCCTGAGTCGTCATGGCTTGCGTCACGGGCACCTCGCGAGGTACCCCGCCTTGATTTCTCCGCCTCCTCGCAAGCCAGCCTGACGAGGCCGTGCCTGAGGAAGCTCCGTGTCGTCCGCCCCGCGAGGCTTGGCCCCTCGCGAGGGTCTTGGGTTTGTGTTGGTGAAGATGGGCCATGCTGGGCCCCCTTTGAGCCACGCCGCAGGCCGCAGGCAGGCAAGTTTGGGGACCCCCATTCCCAGAACGCCGACAGTAGCCCCCGGGCCCAAGGCGCGCCCGGACTTGCCGTGCCGAGAGGCAAAAGGGGCAAGGGCGAAGCGCCGCAGGCCCTAACAGCCTGCGGCCTTGGGCGCCGCGTGGCGGTTGATTGGACGCAAGTGCTTCAGCAACCGCACAGGTTGATAAAGGAGCGGCATCTGCCCAGACTTTGCCTTTTGCTTTCTCCGGTTGCTGCTCAGATCCCCTTTCTGGCGCCTCCCCTTTCTTCCTCCAAATTTCCAGATCTACTCCGGCCGCGTGACCTAGGAAGCCATGGCGCCTCGTCAGTCTCCGGCCGAAGCTTGGTAGTCGCCCGCTCTGGACTTGCCGAGCGTGTCCAAGGCGGGCCTTGCCCGGCTGCGCCGGATGGCGGCGGTGCAGGGCATCAACGGGGCGCAGGTGTTCAAGGCCGGCTCCGCCACCCCTGAGGGCCGAGGGAGCACCTTTTATCCTCTCTTTGTAAGCTCCTTTGCTGCGGGCCTGGTGCCTCCCTTCTCCAAGTTTTTCTTCTTTGTCCTCCGCCATTACAACTTGCAGGCTCTGCATCTCCACCCCAACTCCGTCCTTCTCCTGGCGATCTTCGCTTATTACTGCGAGGCCCACGTAGGGGTGCAGCCTTCAGTGGCCTTGCTGCGCCACTACTTCTCCCTCCGGGTGTCTCGCGGTTCTCCTTCCGCGTGCGCGAGCTTCGTCGCGTATGGTGGCACCATTGCCATCTCGAATCCCGGGAAGAGGATTGATGGCTTCAGGAGCAAGTGGGTCTTGGTAGATGCCGGGCGCATCCACCCTAGGCTGATCTTGCCCGCGGAGCAGCCCGTGAGCTCCAGCGACTGGTGCCAAGCGGAGCTCACGGACCCCCACGCGAAACTGGTGTTGGAGAAGATGGACGCGGACCTGAGGCCGGTCAGCACGGCGGCGGCGAAGTTGACTGGTGCGTTGCTGCTGAGGGAGTTCCTGGAGCACCAGCTGGCTCCACTCCGGCAGTACTCACCTCCGATGTGGAGGCCTCATCCGAGCCCCGCGGCCTTGAGCGGCGAAGATTTGGCCGCGGTCCTCCAATCTCTGGTCGGGGGCGAGGTGGCAAGGTTGGAGGGCGCTCCCAAGCCCTTGTTCCTTCGCGACGACTGGGAGCAGGTGGTGGAGTCCATGCCCGTTTTTAACGGGGACGGGCTCGTGCCCGTGGCGGCTTCCGAGGGACTGGTGGACGTGCCCTCCGGCGACTCCAGCAAGGAGAAGGATGAAGAGGAGCGGGAAAAAGGGGCCCGACTCCGAGGCGACCGACGGAGAGTTGAGGGCTCGCCTCCCCCGGCGCAGGCCCCGCAATCTCCGCCTTTCTTCGAGCGACGATGACGAGGATGGAGACGAGCAGGTCGGCGGGAGCTTGCCCCTGGTCCCGAAGAAGGACAGGACCGGGCTGATCTCCCGCGGGTCTGCACCTGCCCCGATGCAGTCTGCAGACGCGCCTTCTGCTTCCGATGTTGACCCTTCCAGTCGGCTGTCAGGCTTCAAGTTTGGCCGGAGGCTGCCCGAGCTCACCGGTGATGACCTGTAAGTGCTTGACCCTTGTCTTTATCTCTTGTTCCGCTGCCGAGGCTTGACGTTCGCATCTCTTGAATAGGCTGGCGCCCGCGGCGAAGAAGCCGAAGGGGCCTCCTGAGGCTCCATCCGCGGCAGCGCCTCCGCCTGTGGAGGAGGGTGACGCGGCGCGCAGGCTTCTCCTGCCCGGTCGTCCTCGCGAGGCCTGGTCGAGCTGGCTGGGGCGAGCTCAGCCCCCATGGCCCAAGTGACTCCTGTGGTGCCTTTGCCCACTGCCGCCACCACAGCCGCTGGGGCGCAGCGGGCTCCACCTCAGGACGCTGTGGTCTTGCCGTCGCCGCCTTCTTCCCCCGTTCTGCCGACTGTTGTTTCTCCAACTCCTCCTGCCGTCCTGGAGCGTGCCGTTGCTGGACTGGACCGGCTGCGGCAGGATCTTCTTGGCGTCGACCCTCGTTTGGTGGTCGGGCGCTTGGAGCTGGCTTCAGGATGGATTCGCTCCGACGCCTCGATCCGGGCGGCGCTGGTTCAAGCCTCGACGGCCTGCGACGAGGATAGGCAGGCCATCCTTGAGACGAAGGCTGCTCGTGATGCAGCCCTGGGGGAGGTGGTTGAAGTCCGCGATCGTTGCAAGGCACTGGAGGACGAGCTGCAAGGCCTGCGGGACCAGCTCGCGAAAGAGGTTCGTCTTCGCCAGGAGCAAGAAGAAGGCATGAAGGCTCGCGAGGTGGCCATCGAGGGCCGGGAGGCCAAGCTCAAGAAGCGCCGCGACCGCCTAGGTGCGCTGGGGAAGGAGTTGGAGGTGACGAAGGTCGAGTTGGACAGCAAGGCCAAGGTTCTTACCGAGGATCGTGTGGCCTTCACAGACATGGAGAAGAAGGCTTGTGCTTCGCTGAAGATGCTCTATGCCAGTTGCGTGGAGAGCCCGCTGGCCGGCACCGAGGACGGCCCCGCCAAGCTGCTTCCCTTCCTGGTTCGTGCTCTTGAGGATGTCACCCTTGGCCTTGGCCCCACGGCCGAGGCCGAGGCGCGTGTCCTGTCTTCTGCTATGCTGACGCGAGTCTTCACCCACATCTACCTTCGTGACCCCAGCGCCAACCTCAATAGCCTGTTGGAGCCAGTAAGTGGCGAGGGTGCTGCCGCCGCTGCCGAGGCCGCGAAGGGTCGTGCGGAGGCTCTGCTGGGGAAGTTCCGGGCCTTCAGTACCAAGTTGAAGCAGGATGCTTCCGGTCCTGCTGCTCCATGAGGCGGGGCCACCCGCGCTGCTCCACCGCCGCCAAGTGACTCCGCTACTGCTCGTGCCCTGCTTTTAATTCCTGCACATGCATCATGCCTCGGGGAGGCATTTAAACTAGCGTTTGGTATCGAGACGACAGTATGGACTGTAATATTTGCTTTTAAATTCCTTGAATTTTATGCTTTTCTTCCCTACTTGCTTGTGTTCTACGCCGGCAGAGCCCGGCCCCGCGCGTACCTCACCCAGCATTAGCCCCGACCGGAAACCAGGACGGGGCCAAAGGAGTGAGGGGCTACGGAGCCAGTTAGGCTCCTGAGTCGCGATGCTCAGGAGTCCCCCTTGGCGCACGAACAACAAGTAGGGAGGTGTGATGTAGGTGGATCTTCCGTTTTACGTCTGCAGAGCCCGACTCCGCGCGTACCTCACCCAGCATTAGCACCGACCGGAAACGAGGACGGGACCAAAGGAGTGAGGGGCTACGGAGCCAGTTAGGCTCCGGAGTCGCGATGCTCAGGAGTCCCCCTTGACGCGCAAACAACAAGTGATGAGGTGAGATGCAAGTGGGACCACCGTTCTACGTCTGCAGAGCCCGGCCCCGCGCGTGCCTCACCCAGCATTAGCCTTTCGGAACTAAGGAGTGAGGGGCTACGGGACCAGTTAGGCCCCTGAGTCGCGATGCTCAGGGGTCCCCCTTGATGCTCAAACGGCCTTCATACCTTGGCTCTGCTCGGGGAGAGACGCGCGACGAACCAGGCCCGAGGGGCCTGGCTGGGTGGCGTACGTCTGGGCGTGACCCAGGCGCAGCCCCCATGCCCAGCCCCCTCGCGTGGCGCTCCCGAGGGGAGGCGTTGCGATGAGGCTAGACACTGAGCTCTGGGCTCCCTGAGGTTGATGCGGCCCGGGGGCCACCCTCAGTTGTTTATCACAAGCGCGGAGCATAGCGCTTCCGCATGTGTACGGGCATAGCCGCTCCTCGGCAGTGTCGTCAGCCAGCGCGGAGCATGGTGCTTCCACTGGTACGTGGGAGGGGGCTCCCCTCCGGGAGGAGCCCCCGGGGCATGTACAGCCCCGCCCTGACACGTGGCCGGCACGGTAGGGCTAGGTGAGGTGTATCTGGGCACCCGTGAGCCAGCGCGGGACTCACGGGGCCCTACCTCTAGGCGGGTTACGCCTGGCACTGGGCCTTATCTTGTGTCGTGTTCCTGGAAATTTGGTTAGATGCCGGCACTCTACGTCCTCAGGTCCCAGCCCTCGAGCTTGTCTCAGCCGTCGCTGGTATGCCAGGTCGCGATGCCATGGACATGCCCAGAGGGTGAGGGCTGGAGAGCCAATAAGAGCCCTGAGTCGCGATGCTCAGGTACCCCTCCTTTAACGTGCAAGTGGTCGACATGGAGAAGAAGAGGTGCCATGGACAGGCATCAAGTAATCAAGCATGATGGGCGAATGCATAGCCGGAAATAAACGCAAGGGAGATACATGCCGCTGGGCCTGGCCCGAGTGACTTGGGGATGATGCAGCCCGAGGGGCGCCCCCAACAAGCTAACGACATGAAATAAAAGGGATACATACCGCAGGGACGGACCCACGCGGCCTGGGAACGATGCAGCCCTGGGAGGGCGCTCCCAGCTGGAAATGAAACTTGTAATATGTCACCTGAGGGTGTCGAGGGCGAAGGGGTGTTGGTGCAGCAGACTCGGTGGGCTGCGGAAGCCGATCCTCACGAGCCCCCGGGCCCAGGGGCCTCGGGAGGCTTCGGAGGCACTGGTAGCTCTTCACGAATCATCTCCATCCCCGCCAAGGCTGCGGAACGCCTATCTTCTTGAGCCTCCATGATGCCCCTCATGAGGCGCTGGCACATAGCAACCGCGCTCGGCAAGCCGTAAGGCATGCGAACGTAGCTGTGGGGCGGACCCCCGCAGCGCCCCACTCGCGAGGGCCACAGGTGCTCCATCGTAGCGACTTGGTTGAGCCCTGGTACGTCGATGCAGACGCGCAACCCACCATCCTCACCTGGATGGGGAGCCACAGCTGGTAGACGGCGGCAACCTCTCATGATTCTTGATTCCTGTAGTTCTTGAATGGCCTTGTCGACGAACTCCTGCGGGTTTGACCTCCTTGCCTTGCTCCTTCTTGAGGGAAACGTGCTTTGAAACACGCCTCCATGTGGTGCCCAAGCGCCTCCCTCGTGACCCTGGCCAGGTCGGTGGCCCTCCAGGGGAGAGCCCCCGAGGCCTGCCTGAGGAGGGCGCCGGGCGCGCTTTCCTATGCGATGGAAGGAGGTTCCCCCTGGGCAGATGCGGGCCCTGAGGGGCCCGCCTCCTGAGGGGCCAGTCCAGACGATGTCTTCTTCTTCTTGGGGGTGGTCTCAGGAAGCCTCCTGCTTCCGCGATCCGGGTCTTCCAGTGACGCGGCCTGAAAGGCTCGCTCCAGGGAACACACTGCATCCTTTTCTTCACAGGGCACCGTGATGACTCTGCCACTCCCTGGCATCTTGAGGACGTTGTAGCCATGGTGAGTCACGGCCATGAACTTGGCCAGCGCTGGGTACCCGAGGATGGCGTTGTACGGCAGGCGGATGTGGGCGGCGTCGAAGTCGATGAGCTCGGTGTGGTAGTCGTTGTGTGCCCCGAAGGTGACAGGGAGGCGGACCTGCCCAATCGGGACCGTGGAGCCGTCGGTGACTCCGGAGAAGGGCTTGGTTGGCTGAAGCTGGTCGTAGGGCACTTAGGGATTGTTGAACGTTTCCACGGACAGGACGTTGAGCCCTGCCCCACCATCGATGAGGGTCCTAGTGACAAGTACATTGCTGATGACTGGGGAGCAAAGCATCGGGAGGACTACGGCTGTGGCCGCACACTTGAGTTGATCCGCTGAGCTGAATGTGATGGCGCATGCCGACCACCTGAGAGGGCGCGTTGCTTCAAGTCTGGGGAGGACTGCATTCACTTCGCGGGCAAACTGCTTGAAGATGCGTTGGGAGGCTGGGGCTTGGGCTCCGCCCAGGATGCAGGCGATTGCACCTGGCTCCTGGAAGCCCCCAGCCCCTTCATCTTGATGGCAGTCCTCGTTCCTCCTTGGCTGAGGCGGCAGTGGAGGGAGGCCTGCGTGGCCCTGTGGGCGATCCTCACGAGGCTGATCCCTCCAGTCCCCCTCGCGAGGCAGGTCTCGCCAGCGATCCTCGCGAGGTTGATCGCGCCACCCTTGGCGCGGGCCGCGGTCTTCCCAGCGTCCTGCGTTTCTTCCTCCTCCTCGGCCGTAGCCCCGATCGGCGCGGTCGGGACGACGGCCGATCCTTCCTTCTCGCACGGCGCGGAGTTCTTGGCATTCGTTGGTGTTGTGGGTGTGGAGGTCGTGGTGCACATAGTACCGGCTGCCCCTGGAGGACTCAGGCAGATCTTTGCCCCGCTTGGTGTCTCGTTCTGCCGCGAGCACGGCAGCCCCCTTGCGCTTCACGTCCTTGGCCTTGGGCTTCTTCTCCTCTGGGTCTGCGGCAGGCAGCTCGAGGAGGGAGAGGCGTCCCTCCTCAGCCCTGGCGCACTTGGTCGCCAATTTGAATAGCTCCAAGGAGGTGCATAGGTCTTCATGCATTGCCAGCTCCTCCTTCATCTTGACGTCGCGCACACCATCGGAGAAGGCCGAGATGATGGCCTCCTCGGACACCTTGGGGATCTTGAGGCGCGCGCTGTTGAAGCGCTGGATGTACTTTTGCAGGGTCTCTCCGGGTTGTTGCTTGATGCGGCGCATGTTGCTCACGGCGGGTGGCCGGTCGCGAGTACCTTGGAAGTTGGCGATGAAGCGGGTGCGCATCTGGTCCCAGGAAGAGATCGTGCCTGGAGCCAGATTCAGGAGCCAGGTGCGAGCCCCTTCCTTGAGTGCCATGGGGAACCAGTTTGCCATGACCTTCTCATCCCCGCTGGCAGCTTCGATGCCCAGCTCATAGAGCTGGAGGAACTCTGCAGGGTCAGTCATGCCGTCGTAACGAGGAGGCTAGTCTGGCTTGAACTTGCAGGCCACGCGACGCTACGGAGCTCGGTGGTGTAGGCACGGCAGCCTGCGGTGGCCACGAAATGCTTCGGCTGGTGGAGAGCTCGGTCTTGAGGGTCCCCACGCGCTGCAGCTAGGAGCAGTGCGGGGTCTTGGCGTGCCGGAGCTGGAGCAGGGTCGCGGCGTGCCGGAGCAGGGAGCGCCCGGGCAGCTTCTTGCGGGCGAGGGACTTCTTGGCAGCTCCGTTCTTGCTGCGCTGGCACCTGACGGAGCGGGTTCCGCCCAGGGGCCACGCGCCTTGGAGCCACTGCGTCTTCTTGGAGAGGAGGCGGCTGGTACGCCCCTGGAGCTTCGCTGCCCGCGCGGGGCGGGGAGCGGCGCAGCGGAACGGACGGTGCGGGAGAGCCCCTGTGGCGCGGATGAGCTCGGCGACGCGGTCGAGCCACTCTTCGTAGACGTCGTCGACGGGACGGTAGCGCAGGAGCTCGTTTGCCGCGATGAGTGCAGCTCGAGCCTCCAAGGGTGCGCAGAGCGCGTGGGACGAAGAACCAGCTGGTGTGAGCGATGGAGTAGCGGGGCGGCCGTCTTGCCGCACGGATGGATGCTGAGACGACGCTTGCTGCTTGCCCCCCGCCGGGCCGGTGGCGGCGTTGATGGCGGGTGACGGGGAACGACGAGGACGTCCGTCGATGGGCACCGCCTGGGCGACGCGGGAGGCGAGGGCGGCCCGGTGCTCGGCACGGGCCCGACGAGCGTCGGAGATGGATGCGACGGTCGGAGGAGAACGGGGCGGTGGACGACGAACTCCGGCGGACCCCTACCTGGTGCGCCAAATGTCGGATTTCGGGTTTCGGCAGACCCTTAAGGTTCGAACACTGGGGTGCGCGCGGAGATTACGCCTTCTACCTCTCCGTCTCGCAAAGATCTAGACTACTGAAGGAACTGCACAAGAGACACAAGGTTTATACTGGTTCGGGCCACCGTTGTGGTGTAATACCCTACTCCAGTGTGTGGTGGGTGGATTGCCTCTTGGGGCTGATGATGATGAACAATACAAGGAAGAACAGCCTCGCGAGGGTCTGCTCTTGGTTGGGCCGATGAACTGTTAGGAGGAGTTCAGTCGCCTTTCTCTCTCTCTCTCTCTAACCAACTGCCTCCTGCTTACTCTTTTTCCAACCCCCTTGCTCTGTGGGCGGCTCGTCCTATTTATAGAGGCACTGGTCCTCTTCCCAAATATCGAGGGGGAAGGGAGCCAACAATGGCGGGCTAATTTGAAGGGGGGCAGCAAGTATCAGCTATCCTGACAAAAGTAGTCTTCGCCTGCACCAAGCTCTGGTGATGACGCCGTCTTGGGCTCCACGGTGACCTCCGTCTCGTAGTCCCCCTGGTCTTGGTCTTGTTGCACCGAAATGGCAACCTTTGCCTGATGCCTCGGTACTCCGCGGCTGCGCTTGCTCCCTTTGCACCAAAGAGGAAAGGAGGACGCTGCGCGGGCTGGCGCCCGCCTGGCACCCTGAGTCGTCATGGCTTGCGTCACGGGCACCTCGCGAGGTACCCCACCTTGATTTCTCCGCCTCCTCGCGAGCCAGCCTGATGAGGCCGTGCCTGAGGAAGCTCTGTGTCGATGTACGACCTTTGCCACGACACGTTAACCACGTAGAGTGGGTATCCTGGATTTTCCGAGGAGATTAGGCTTTTCTCTCTATGCAGCACATCGTCATGAAGTCTCCTTACATCGTCGTGTATGGCCTATATTGATGCCTTAGGTAGGATTGGTTCACCGGGGATATGGTATTTCGTCGCACCGGGGACATGTATATGGTCTTGAACCCGAGGCTGCAGAGGCAGCTGGATCATAGCAGCAGCTTTATTGTTGCCTTTCCTCGCTCTCTTCCTATGCTTCTTTGGTACTGGAAGGTCGTCTATAGTACGTTAAGCCTCCGGAGGCGGCAATTCAGGCACCGACTCATGACACTCAAACCCTAAGTACTCATACGGCTGAGCCATCAATCCTTCGTCATCATAGGTGCCAGTATTGAGACACTATAGAGTGTCATCGTCATCGTCATTCTCATCCATGGCATCGATAGCATGCATTGCTTCTTCGATGGTGGTGACATCATCAGCGACTAATGGAGCCTCTTCCTCACCCTGTCTGCTATCACCCGACATGATAGGCAATGCTAATTGGGTAGGTGGGGTGTTGATGTTCATACCTTGCTGAGGCTGCGTGGTCATGGGTGTGCTCCTGGCCGCCTCCAGACGAAGCAGACTCTTTGGCCACAATAGGACCCACTGTCGGTGTCAAAACCGGCAGATCTCGGGTAGGGGGGCCTGAACTGTGCATCTAAGGATCGAGGGTAACAAGAGGCAGGGGACACGATGTTTACCCAGGTTCGGGCTCTCTTAATGGAGGTAATACCCTACTTCCTGCTTGATTGACTTGATGAGTATAGGGGTTACAAGAGTTGATCTACCTCGAGATCGTAATGGCTAAACCCTAATTGTCGAGCTTGTATGATTATGATTGTTCCCTACAGACTAAACCCTCCGGTTTATATAGACACCGAAGGGGGCTAGGGTTGTACAAAGTCGGTTTACAGAGAAAGGAATCTTCATATCCGCACGCCAAGCTTGCCTTCCACGCCAAGGAGAGTTCGATCCGGACACGGGGAAAAGCCTTCCATCTTGTATCTTCACAACCCATCGGTCCGGCCCATGTCACATAGCCCAGACGCCCGAGGACCCCGTAATCCAGGACTCCCTCAGTAGCCCCTGAACCAGTCTTCAATGACGATGTGTCCAACGAGCAAGTTGTCTTCGGCATTGCAAGGCAGGTTCCTGCACCGAATACTTCAAAGCATCTAAACCAAGGGGCTATATTCGGCCCTTACATCTTCGATCTTGGTAAGGTTAATTCTTCGAATAGCTCGGTTTTCATTAAATGTCTTACCCTTCGGCTTATGTGCTTCGGTCGCCTCGGCTTCCACGTGGCAAACGAATACGAAGGGCCCAAGCGTTTTTACAGATAACCCCTCGATAGCGTACGGTAGGTGTCTATTTAAGGAGATCAAATCTCAGATACCATTCCACGCCAGGCGAGAATCCTTCAAACTTGCCTCAAGGAACCATGCAACCATGGCTAGCGCTCCTAGTTCTTCCTCCCACCCCTACGGCCCTCAAAAAGGCGATTGGGGGAGCTGCTCTGTATCCCATGCACAGCTGACCAAGCTCCAGGTGCAGGGCTATCTCCCCCTAAGGATCTAGTCTCCGTTCGGGCAGGATTAACATCCTTTACTCGCGAGGCCCTGGCAGAAAATTTCCCGAATCCTTCAGAAGGGGAGCGAGTGTGCTACATGTCTTTTCTTTTGAGAGGCGTTGGATTCCCAATCCATCCTTTGCTCTGGGGTATCCTGGAGTACCACAGCCTCCAACTGCACAATCTCACACCGGGCTCCATTCTGCACATCACGGGCTATGTTGCTCTTTGCGATCTGTTCCTGGGTTGCGAGGCCCATTTCGAGCTATGATGGAAGCTCTTCTGCCTCGTCCCTCGCTAACAAAAGGGATCCATATTCGAGGTGGGCGGTGCCGAAGTATGGCGTATAGCCAGGACAGGATATCTATCCGGCACTCTGAAGAAGGCATCTGAGGAGTGGCCCTCGGAGTGGTTTTATATTGAGGACGTCATCCTCTCGGACCCAATTCGACGTGGCCTGCCTGAATTTTCCGATGGCCCGCTAAGGAAACACCACAGCTGGTGCCCTCGGAGCCTCGAGGAGGAAGACAGTGCATAAGTTAAGAAGTTAATGGACAAGATAAAGGTCCTCGCCCGGTCCAGACTGTCCATAATTGAGGTCATGACGATTTCCATAACGCGCGGTGTTCAACCACTCCAATTTAGAGGAGTCCCCATGTGGAACTACAACAGGAAGGATGATACATCCCGCTATGAGCGCAAGGGTCCGGATAACTTCACCGCCCTGGCCGCCATGTTGGCTGATCTTTATAATGGGGAGAAAGAAGAATTCACTCACCTCAAGTGCTGAGATGGATTTTCCATGTACAACCCCCCTAGCTGGGTAAGCTTTCAATCCAAAACCTCAGTTAATCTTCTTCCTGAGTCGCAATTAGTCAATCTTAACCCGTCCATTTTTACCAGGAATGGAGGAAGGCCACTACGGGGATCTACAGCCCCACTCCGCAGCCAGAGGACCATATTCGGGACCTGGATCCCGGATTCAAGGAGGATCCGGATATATCCATGGAGCTCAAGGAGTGGGTCTTCTATCAGGCGAGCTACGACGACACAGAAGTGGCCATCGAAGTCGATTACCCTGGCCTTCTTCCGTCTTCCCATGTAAGTGCCCAGGGAGCATCTCCTCCAAAAGAGCCTTCCTATTATGCCTCACCCACTGCACTGTCTCTTGCTTCAAAGGGGCGACGCTCGTCTCGCCACGCTGCATCGGGATCGTCCCTTAAAAAGGGGGCACTGACACAAGGCGGATCTTCGAAAAGAAAGGCGAACGGCGATACTTCCAAGCCCCCACCTTCATCAAAAAGGTACAGTTTTCAATATGCCCTGCAGCAAGCATACCGGACTGTGACATTTTCTGTTGCGTTGTATTTCAGGAAGAGCATCCACCGGACTATATCCGGAGATTCTGCCGGACATATGTCCGCCAATCTGACCCCGGACCCTGCCTCTAGGACCAGAGTCGATACGGGTGCAATGCTGGATTGTTCTCTCTTCGGTGATTCGGATAATGTGGCCGTCACGAACTCCGAAGTGGAGAGTGCCATGAACCATTGGTGCTGGAGGGCAGCTATGCGGGATCCCAATTTTACTGAAAAGGCATTCAATGCATTCAGCTCAGCGTATGCCTATATCCGAGCTGCTCAGGATGGGCTTGCTGGAGCCACTTACCAGCTTCCAAAGGATATGCGGGTAAGATCATTTTGTGTGGATTTAATAGTCCTATACTAGTAGCCCCTGAGACTTGAAACTGTTGAAGCAACTGATTTTAAGGATCGATGTATAATCAGATACTCACGGGGAAGAACGGCGTGCTATCTCGGGAGCTGGAACAGTGTCGGACCCAGCTAACAGCTGTTACCGCTGAACTGGAGAAGTCCAAGGAGGCATCGACTGGTAATGTCTCCTGATGTCCGGAAAATATAATCATGTGCCAGTCATGCTTATTCAGATAAACACTATTTGCATTTGATAATGGCATGATCGTCGGATTAGCTGGAAGAGAAACTAAAGGCCGCACAGGCGGAAAAGAACATGCCGAAAGGCAAGAGGCCGCTGGTCAACGCATACTGACACGTGCTGACACGTACCAGGGACAAAAAGAACAAGCTGCAGGATGCCAACACTCAGCTCGGCGAAGAGCTAAAAGATGTGCGAGCCCAATTGGCAGACGCCCTAAAGAGGAACAGAAAACTGAGAGGTGGCATATTTAGTATGCCTTTTAACTTACTGACATACAGTTCGCTGATGCGAATCCTGACAGGTTTATTTCTATAGATGTGTTGATTGGGCGGCCCAAACAAGAGGTGTCCGGATTTCAAGGAGACCTGCTACAAGAGCTGTCCAAGGTGCATGAATGAGCGCGGAAGGCAATGAGAAGCATTGCTAAGGCTTTATGGCCAGCCGACTCTCCTCCAGGAAGTATGGAGGAGCTCGTGAATTTATTCAAGGGAGCTCGGTGCCGTTTTGGGCTGTGGAAGATATCAGCGTGCCGAGAAGGTGCTCGGGAGGCATGGGCCATGGTAAAAACACGGTACACCGGACATGATCCAAATCATATGGCGTGGGTCAGACCTCGAGGATCTGATGGACAGGAAATCCCGGTCAGCCTGGTGTACGATCAAGTGAAGGGGGCCGCCAAGTTTTCCCAACAAGATTGTAGGCTGGACAACCTGTTAGAGGGTCTAGAAGAAGAATAAGTTTTTGAGTCCAAGTAGTAATGTACTTTTAGCGAGAGACTTGTCTCCAGCCGAATTTGTAAAACGATTGTCATGGCAGACTTTCTGCTTCAACCCCCGGAAACCCTAGGTTTGGAGTGTTTCCGAATACTATACCGTAGGTAAACACCGAGGTATGTTTGGAAACCACGCAGTCTGGTCATAGTTGCTTAAATAGACAAGTTGTATTCGGGGAGTTATGTTATATTACATTTGATTGTAAGAAACATCTTCCAGAGAGAATAGTTCCGTTAAGGTTTCCTTTCCCTGGGCTGGTATGCGTTTTTTTTGTGCATACCAAAGTTGTGATGCTAAAAAATCACAGTACGCTTTTATAGTCTGGGGTTTTGTATTGCCACGAGGGCAGTTCGTCTTTTGTTCACCGACCAATCATTCCCTTAAGAATGCTAGCTTTCGGCTTCACCCGTCTGAGGTACATGTCTAGATAACCCGATTGTAACAATCGCAGAGGTGCTCCCTTTATGCCCTAGCCGAACAAGCGGGAACGTAGGGCATAAGCACAGGAGCCAAGCAACCTAGCTTGGCAAAAACTTAAGTCATAAAGGTGCATATAATGGAGAAGAAAATACATATATGGACAGATGACACATATATACGGTGAGCTTGATGCTTGAATAATAATAATAATAATAATAATAATAATAATAATAATGATAATAATAATAATAAGCTTCTTGTGAAAAGAAGCCCCCAGGTATTGTGGGGTATGTACAGTTAAGGATGTATACCCCTCAGGTGTGCGGTGTCGGATTTCGGGTTCCGGCAGACCCTTGAGGTTCGAACACTAGGGTGCACGTGGAGATTTCGCCTTCTACCTACCTGCACCCCTCCGCCTCGCTAAGATCTAAGCTATGAAAAGAACAGCACAAGAGACATAGGGTTTATACTGGTTCAGGCCACCGTTGTGGTCTAATACCCTACTCCAGTGCGTGGTGTGGTGGATTGCCTCTTGGGCTGATGATGATGAGCAATACAAGGAAGAACAGCCTCGCGAGGGTCTGTTCTTGGCTGGGGGATGAACTGCTAGGAGGAGGAGTTCAGTCGCCCTTCCCTCTCTCTCTCTGTGTGATGCTACTTGATCCGATCCTAGCTAGTTTCTCTCTTGGCTTCTAGATTCTCCCTTCTTGATTGCCCCCCTACCCTGGGGGTGGCTAGTCCTATTTATAGGCAAAGGCCCTGGGCCTCTTCCTAAATATTGAGCGGGAAGGGCGCCAACAATTGGCCATTTTGAAGGGGAACATCTGGTACACTTATCCTGACTAAAGTTGGTCCTCGCCTGCCAAAGGCTCTGGTGGTGACGCTGGCTTGGGCTCCACAATGACTTCCTCCCTGTCGTTGGACTGGTCTTGGTCTCGTTGCACCGAAACGGGTGCCTTTGCTTGATGCTCTTGCCTGCGCTTGCTCCCTTTGCACCAAAGAGGAAAGGAGGACACTGCGCGGGCTGGCGCCCGCCTGGCACCCTTGGTCGTCATGGCTTGCGTCACGGGCACCTCGTGAGGTACCCCGCCTTGATCTCTCCGCCTCCTCGCGAGCCAGCCTGATGAGGCCGTGCCTGAGGAAGCTCCGTGTCGTCCGCCCCGCGAGGCTTGGCCCCTCGCGAGGGTCTTGGGTTTGTGTTGGTGAAGATGGGTCGTGCTGGGCCCCCTTTGAGCCACGCCGCAGGCCGCAGGCAGCCAAGTCTGGGGACCCCGCTGCCACGGGAGGGTTGGACAAAAGATGTCATGCAAGTTCTTTTCCATAAGCACATATGACTATTTACAGAATACATGCCTACATTATATTGATGAACTGGAGCTAGTTCTGTGTCACCCTATGTTATGACCGTTACATGATGAACCACATCTGGCATAATTATCCATCATTGATCCGGTGCCTACGAGTTTTCCATATACTGGTTTACGCTTATTTACTTTTCCGTTGCTACTGTTACAATCACTACAAAAATATCAAAAACTTTACTTTTGCTGTCTTTACTTTGTTACCGTTATCACCACTATCATATTACTTTGCTACTAAACACTTTGCTGCAGATACTAATTTCCAGGTGTGGTTGAATTGACAACTCAGCTGCTGATACTTGAGAATATTCTTTGGCTCCCGTTGTGTCGAATCAACAAATTTGGGTTGAATACTCTACCCTCGAAAACTGTTGCGATCCCCTATACTTGTGGGTTATCAGGCCCTCAAAAGGGCCGTTGCCGAGGCCGAGAAAAAGGCGGCCACGGAGCGGGCTCTTCGTGAGAAACACGAAGCCAGAGTTATTAAAGCTGAGCAGGAGCCGCAAGAGGCCGTAAGTAAATGCGAGTCCTTCGAGCAGAGTTTAATGGAGAAAGAGTCCGGACTCACCAAGGCACGCCAGGCCATGAGTGACGCCCAGGGGGAAACCCAAAGCGCGTTGCAGGTGATCCAATAGGCGAGGAAGATCGTGGCGGGTAAGCTTTTCCCATGTAGAGAAAATATTTGAAGGGAAAACTATGTTTCTTATTGTGAATCCGGATTTCTCAGGTGTATTTGCCGAGCTACCGCACAGTATTTCGGATGCTGCTCACTTCTACCGAGCCGAAGAAAGGAACACCGCCGATAAGCTTTTTTGGTATGAGTATTTGGCACCGAATTATCCGGTGCCTTTTGCCAATGAACCGAAACAAGTGATCGAACTGCATAAGGCGGCGGAACTAGCCATGAAAGATGTGGTTATCCGGCTATGGCCTGCCGAACCAATTCCAAGTAGTTACTTCGGGCTCGTAAGGCGGCTTATAAGCGCTTGCCCTCGACTTGACGTCATCAAGCAGTCGGTCTGTATAGAAGGAGCGCGAATGGCCTTCGCCCTTGCAAAGGTGCACTGGGGGAAGATGGATGCCGAAAAGCTAGTGACCGACGGACCGCAGGAGGGGAAGGAGCACCGCAAGCCCAAATCATATTATAAGAGTGTCCTGAAAGGATCCTACCTTGCGGCGGAGCTATGTACCAAGGACATTATATTTCCCTGAATGCGGATCATGTTGTCCATTGTATTGTTTAAACAAGGTCATTGATATGTCGCCTGTTATATAAAAGTTTACCCTCCTGTGTGGCCGTTTGTATATTAAGGCTGAGAGTTGGCCAGTCGTCGGCCTCTGCCCCCACATAAGTAGTACGGGGGTGTTCGGGATAAACCTGAGCACTCTTTATCCAGTTTTGGGTCCTCCAAGGGAGATGCTCAACACAACGAACCAGGAAATCGGACTATAGGGCTTTATCGCTCTCACTTAGTCATAGGAGCTTTAGTATGGTCGGCGCAGCCCCTTGTGTTCAGAAAACCGTACTAGGGGCTCTATAAGCGCCTGATCGGAGAAAAAAGCCGATCCATCGCACGCTGCATTGGTTATGGCATTATGCGGGAGAAATCCTTAAAGATTTTGTGACCGCTCGAACAGCTGACAAGCTCTCGCCGTATCATGAAAGTCAATTTTCGGCTTTCTCTACTGAGGTGCTCATCCGGAAGAACCGGGACACAATCGCAGTAGTTCTCCCAGTGCTACCTTAGCCGATATAACGGAACGTAAGGTACCAAAACATGGGAGCCGTGCAAACCGAACTATTGACCCAAGACATGATTCGGAGCTCATGCATATAATGCTATAAGTTCGGGGTGCCGAACTTCCACGAAGGTGTTCGGACTTTTATTGCCATGTTGTGGGGAAAACAAAGCCCCTGGCATGTTTAAGGCATATCACTGTGTACGGATGCCGTTTGACGAAGTGATTTCGATAAGAAATAATCAGCGGTAAAACGTCATATAAATCCACATGTTGTATTTGAATAATACGTCTATGCGTATGGGTACAAGTAATGTGATAAAAAAGGAGTTGTCATGGCAGAACCTGCTGTGACCTAGGGGGAAAAGATTGAGTGCGGATCTGTATTGTAGCCAGACGTTCGCCTGCGGGGAGTGTGTGAGGATCCCCAGACGCGTTCGAGCTGCCTCTGTGGAGTCCATCCTGGTCGGTGCAAAGGTGAACCTGCGAAGGAAATATAAGAAATGATTGCGTGCCGAAGGGCGGTTGAGCCGTTGAGTCGGGCCTGTCGTGGCCTTCGCTGGAGTGTTTAATTGAGCCATGGACGAGCCGGAGTATCCTTCCGCAAAGTAGTTCGGAGCCCCTTGACGGTGTCCGGGAGCCTAGGTGTCGACTCGAGGTTCGGCTGGAAGGTGCCGCTCGGTATTCCTGCTGCTAAGGCAGTGATGTATTTGTTGGTGCCGAGGGAAAATTCGGCCTTGTCGTGAACCATGATGACGCCGCGTGGACTGGGCATTTTGAGCTGACGGTAGGCATAATGTGGCACCGCGTTGAATCAAGCGAACGCGGTTCGCCCGAGCAGCACTTGATAGTCACTGCAGAAAGGGGCGAGCCACTTGTCGCGGATGTTATGCTTGAATGCCGCTATGGCCTCTGCATCCGGACAGTAGACAATTTGGTTTTTCTTAGTTAGGAATCATGTCCAGAATTGCCTGGCCGATTCCCCTGGGTGCTGAGTTATATGGCTCAAGTCATCAGCATCAGGTGGTCGCACATAAGTGCCCTGGAAGTTGTCAAGGAATGTGTCTTTCAAATCCTCCCAACTGCCGATGGAGACTGCTGGCAAGCTATTCGACAAATGCCAAGCTGGTCCTTTGAGTTTTAGTGGGAGGTACTTGATGGCATGTAGATCATCACCGCGAGCCCTGTTGATATGAAGGAGGAAATCCTCGATCCATACAGCGGGATCTGTTGTACCATCATACAATTCGATATTTACGGGTTAAAAACCCTCCGGGAATTCGTGGTCCATAAATTCATCAGTGAAGCATAGGGGGTGCGCAGCGCCTCTGTGTCGGGCTATATCACGACGCAGTTCATATGAGTCTTGTCTGCTATATTCGGCCCGGCCAGATTTATCTTTGGTGTATCCGGCGCGACGATCATCGTCCCGCGTTGGCGCACATGCCCGTGACCCGTATATTGACCTTGCGAGTTTTGCCTTACTGTCCAATACATCTCACAGGTCCCGTGTATTGCCCCGGGCCTTGGTATTTTTGGTTGAGTGGCGGCAGGGTGCGGGCTGAACTTCGGGCTGAAACGCCTCTCCGGCTCAGCCATGCCATGGCCGGTCAGCCGCATCGTACACTGGTGATGGAGGTTTCAATGCTTCCTTCTCGAAGTGAGGTAGAAACCTGTGTTTTGGGTAACTCTTGGAGGGGCGCTTGAGTTCGTATTCCTCGGCCGCAAGGACTTCGGTCCATCTGTCTGCTAGCAAGTCTTGATCAGCTTGAAGCTGTTGTTGCTTTTTCTTCAGGCTATTTGTTGTGGCCATAAGCCGGCGGTTGAAGCGCTCCTGTTCGACGGGGTCCTCAGGCACGATAAATTCTTCATCGTCGAGGCTCTCCTCGTCTTCGGAGAGAGGCATGTAATTGTCCTCCTCTGGTTCTTCATCTGCTACCCACTCTGGAGGGCTGGCTTGTTCATCCTTTGGCTCTACATCATGTTGGAGGGGATTGTGATTGTCGTCGGCACTATCCGGAGTGTTATTATCTCCTGTGTCGGTATCACTACTTTTGCTATGGCGGGACTTAGAGCGCGCTGCTGACGTCGGCGCTTGGGTTGCTTCTTGGAGGGGTCATCCTCCGTTGTCTCATCACCATTGCCTTCTTTAGGGGTGTCCACCATATATATGTCGTATGATGATGTAGCGGTCCAGCTCCCTGTGGGCGGTGGTTCCTGCTCGTCTCCTGCATCGTCGTCCATACCGTCGATGTCTTCAGAGTCGAAGTCGAGCATGTCGGTTAAATCGTCGACAGTGGCTACTAAGTGGGTGGTGGGTGGGCAGCGAATTTCTTCATCGTCTGCATCCCATTCTAGCCGGACATAGTTTGGCCAAGGTTCTCCTGACAGGGAGAGGGACCTTAATGAATTTAGCACATCGCCGAAGGGCGAGTGCTGAAAGATATCCACGGAGGTGAACTCCATGATTGGCGCCCAGTTGGATTCGACGGGAACGGATGTAAGCGGCTCGGAGTCCGTGGCCGGACGTGAATCCAGTGGTTCGACGACACGGCTCTCGTAAGGGGTGAAGTCAGTATCCGGCTCCATCGCCACTGAGAGTGCGGTCTCCATGGCGGGGTCTATCCCTCCACTCTCGGATGGCGCGATTTGCTCCGGATTGACGGCCGGAGTAGTTGCAGATGAGATCTCCCGAACACTACCCGACGACAGAGTTACATCGTGCTCGTCATGACTGTGCGGCGCACCTGACACGGGCTCGAATGCGTCGAATATCAAGTCTCCGCGGACGTCGGTAGTGTAGTTTAAGTTTCCGAATCTGACCTGATGGCCAGGGTGTAGCTCTCGATCTGCTCCAGATGGCCAAGCAAATTGGCCCGCAGTGCGAAGCCGGCGAATACAAAGATCTGTCCAGGGAGGAAAACCTCACCCTGGACCGCATTGCTACCGATGATCGAAGGAGCCATCAAGCCTTATGGTGACGAAACAGTGGAACTCTCAATGAAAGCATCGATGTCGGTGTCAAAACCAGCGGATCTCGGGTAGGGGGTCCCGAATTGTGCGTCTAAGGCGGATGGTAACAGGAAGCAGGGGACACGATGTTTACCTAGGTTCGGGCCCTCTTGATGGAGGTAATACCCTATGTCCTGCTTGATTGTTCTTGATGATATGAGTATTACAAGAGTTGATCTACCACAAGATCGTAGAGGCTAAACCCTAAAAGCTAGCCTATGGTATGATTGTCTATATTGTCCTACGGACTAAACCCTCTGGTTTATATAGTCACCGGAGGGGGCTAGGGTTACACAAAGTCGGTTACAAGGGAGGAGATCTCCATATCCGTATTGCCTAGCTTGCCTTCCACGCCAAGGAGAGTCCCATCCGGACATGGGACGAAGTCTTCAATCTTGTATCTTCATAGTCCAATAGTCCAGCCAAAGGATATAGTCCGGCTATTCGGAGACCCCCTAATCCAGGACTCCCTCACCACCACTGCCCCCTCGCCACCACTGAGCCATCCTCTGTAATCCTCCACCCCTCCTCTCTCTCATGCATAGCACAAAGATTGGACAGAGGACTAGCTAGCTAGGTTAACTAGTTTAATTAGGTTAATTATCTAGGTTAGTGCACAAATTTAGTTAGGGCTTTGACAGAGAACTAGTTAGGTTAACTAGTTTAATTAGGTTAATTATCTAGGTTAGTGCGAAATTTTAGTTAGGGCTTTGACAGAGAACTAGCTAGGTTAACTAGTTTAATTAGGTTAATTATCTAGGTAAAGTAGGTTGACTAACTAGGTTAACTAGCTAGGTTAATTAGGTTTGTTAGGTTAACAAGCTAGGTTAACTATGTTAGCTAGGTTAGAGCAATAATTTATTTTAGAGCATTAGGTCAGAAGGGTTAGAGAAAATGGAGTTCCTTTGCAATTTAATTGGGTGCTGTCCTAGGCAGAGAAGGGTTAGAGAAAATAATATGTGTGTGTGTGTGTGAGAGAGAGAGAGAGGAATAGTTAGAACAGAATTTGGGTTCTGTCCTAGGCAGAGAAGTGTTTAGTGAGGTCATTTCCCAAATGTTTTTATTTTTTGAAAAGACCACTATTTTTCAAGGAAAAGAATTTAGGCAAGTTTTATTTTAAAGACGAACCCTTTCTAGACTTTTAGCTTTAAACAAAAAACAAAGGCATTTAGCTAAAAATAAAAAACAGTAGCTATGGCCTTTAGCTATAAACAAAAAACAGAATTGATGTTATATGATATATGTCATTGATGTTCATTTGCATATTCCATTATTGTTGATTATATCTTTTCATTGAAGTGGTCATGTTATATATTTCCATTGAAGTGGTTCGATTGTGCCCAAGTAGCCTTCTGTTGTTTCTAGGGAATATGAAGCCGAGTGGCCTATGTTTTGCCGGAATGTTGATTCATTTCCGTTCCGGCAAATTTCAGGTGCTGAATTTGTCCACTTTTTAGCAAAGGTCATGCCGAATTTTTTTGTGAATCTCGGCATGACTTGTGCTACAAATTAGGACATCTCGCGTGCCCGGGATTTGCCGCATCGGGAAGGACTCAACATTCCTGCAAAACATAGGCCTTTTTATGTCACTATTCATTTTATTAGGTCTAGAATTAATTGACTAGATTTAATCGTAGGAAACGTGGCTAGCTACGATGAAGGAAAGGGTCCTGGTGATTGCGACGATGCCTACCTGGCGGCACACGAATTTTTGAGCCTTGTCGACGATCAACGGTCGTTGTGTGGCACCCCGGCTCAGAGAAACCGGAACGCCCCGTATTCCAGCCCAGAGATCGAGGAGAAGTCTTCTGGAATACGGCACTGCTTAGCATAGAACAAATCAGCTCTTTATTACAATTTATATGGTACAAAGGGATTACATCAGCACGGCGACACTACGCCCGCACGGTTGCTCTATGCAAGCAGCAGAACAACACGAAGCAGCGGAATAACTCTAGCAGCAGAACAGCGACGACGGGTGATGAACTCCACTCCGTAGGGACTCTGGTTGGAACACTTATCCTAGCTCGCATACAAGGGATCCACGGCAAACAAGCAATCAATTCCGGCATGACTTGCGAACTGGCATGACACGCCAGGTCAGTACATTGAATGTACTTGCAAGCTCACAATAACCAGAAGCATTCAAGAAAAACAATAGCATGGCAATTACAGGTTAAGTAGGAATTATCATCAGATCATCAAAATAACATGGCATGAACCACATGAACATGATACAGCTGGAACAATATGAGCATGGCATGAACATATAAATCTGACGATACTAGCATGCAACATGATGACACTATATGCACCATTTATTCTGCTCGGGTTACCTCGTAACCATCACATGCATCACTTACCAAGCTCGGACATCACACGATCATCTAAGGATCAAATCAAGCTTGGTATAAACAATACCATAGTAATCATTAAATGACCACAAGGAGCTTGATCTTTACCCACGATTCTCGCACAACATCACGAATATCCAACAACTCATTATCCTCGATACCACGGTGATCAGTCACGGATCACAAACGGAACCACTCTTGGCTCAACGGGTTCCTCGTAACCAAACGGTGATCATTCACGGATCACATAACCAACTTATCTCATCATCAAACCAGGGTTGTTATTAAGCACATTATTATTATTACTTTTGACCCATAGTGTGACCAACTACGAACTGGGCCCTTATCCGCGGGCGCGGCTATCGATAGATTTAATATACACTCTGCAGAGGTTAGTACACTGTACCCACACCACGGAACCCGTGGCCTCGCACTCCCATTCAGGTGGACCAACGATGTTCGAACAAAACCGTCCTACTGCCATGACACTATCCCGGCCAGTCCGACCAACTCCCCTTTGGGCTTAGTCATGGGTGGCCCCGTGCCTACCAAAGACACCAACGGCCACCGTCGTGGCGAAATATAAATGGTCCCAAATGGGGACAAGGTACCATAACAACAACAATGGGCACACAAGGCTTATGTTCGCCTACCTGATTAGGGTAGCGCGCGCCCATAACCTTCCCTCGTTGGAGGCACCGACAAGAGGCATGACAATAGACCCAGTTAGGACCTTCCCATTAGGTAAGCGTGGTTGCACTGGTCAGCTCGATATGGTGGCACCATGACTCAGCCAACAGTTGTTCAAGTTCAATTTAATCCGGTCAAACTGGAATGCAATATGTTGAGCCATGATAAAATAACATGATGCAATTACAATGCATGAGCATGATATCAACATAAGCATGGGGTGCAACATAACTATCCACCATATCCGCAATGAATCATATCCAACTGAGCATAGCATAATGACGAGCATGAATATCACAAGTACAACACTACTCATAGCATAAAATGACCACTAGCATCAACAATAAATACCATGCAAGAACACATAAATAACATTACCGAGTAAACACTTAACCAACTAACAGCAAAGGAACAATGCATATTACAGGTACTTGGTAATCGACGGCAGTCATGCCTCGAAAAACATGACCAACCCAACATGTACTACTATCAAGCATTACCAATATGAAAGTAATACTAGCAGGTAGAACATGATAACATAGTGCAAGAAACATAGCATAACGGTAATGACCGATCCATAAACATAACCGAAATAACGACAGCTGTAGCAAAACAATCATACAATTATTAAAGATTAAAGTTGAAAACCAATGCTACTGCATGGCTATCATGCAAATGGTGGTTGTGGCTTGCCTGGGGATAAAGAAGGCTCCGGGAAGAAGTGCGGAACAATCGCGGAAAGATTCGCCGGAAACAGTTCTCTCTCGAAAGGGGCTGGTTAGAGGCAAGGGCAAAATGGTCATTTCACTATGGGACCACCAAGTGAAAATGTTACCAACAGAAAGAGCTCGACGGGACGAAGAAGTAGGCTTTGGAATGACCTCAAACGGAGTTAGGATTGCGGAGTTATGAGGTGTAGAAGATCAGGCACTAATCTGTAAAGATTTTTCCACAAACAGGTCCCTGGCGAGGAAAAACAGAACACGCGTTCCGGCAGATTATGTTTTCTGTAAAGGGAAACGTATTTTCAGCCGCAATAGATGGAGAATACGCTTTCTCAAAACAAAAATGTACTAGGAGAAAAGACGTCTCCACTTATCCACGTGGACCAGGGGGAGGAGAGGCTTACAGGTGGGGTCCAGGCGCAGGGGGAGAGGGTCAGGCGCTCGTCTTCTTCCTCCCGTGCCTCTGTTCCTCTCGTGGAACAGAGGAGGGGCAGAGGAAGGAAGCGGCCAAGGGGCCGGCCAGCTCCAGCGATCACCGGCCAGGCCGGGGGCACCGGCGGGACCGCGGGGCTGCGCCTCCTCCATTCAGGGGCGAAGGAAGGCGCGGGGAGAAGCGGAGAGGAGGGGAGGTCGCGGCGACGGGAGGCGCTAGGAGCTTTGGGCGGCGGCGGCTCTCGGCGATGCGGGCACTCCGGCGACGAACGGAGGAGATGGGGAGGCTGGCGGAGGTGTGGGGAGTGCCATGGTGGAGACGGGAGAGAGGGAGGAGCTCCGGATGGCCGAGCTGGAGTGGTGTCCGATAGGTGGGGGCGGCGGGCGAACATGGAGGCCACGGCCACGGTGCACTCCGGTGAGGGGCGAGGTGGTGGGGCGGCTCAGTGGGACGAGGGGGAGTCGGTGGACATGATAGGAGGAGGAGAGGAGGCTCGAGCTGGTCGGAACCAAGCCGAGGCCGAGGCGGCCATGGAGGATGACGGCGAACAACGTCGAGCTGAGGCGACTCCAGAGGGCAAATGAGGCGAGGGAGGAGTGAATGAGTTGCGAGAGGGGTCGAGGTCCTATATATAGGCCCGGGGAAGGCTATGGAGCATCGCTAGTGAGCTCGAGCAGTGCTCTAATGGTGGACAGTGGCCGGGCATCGCAAGGGCATGGAGCTAGCGGAGCATTTAAGGCGAACCACAACGAATAAGCGACACAAGGTGATGCAGTCGAGCACGGTAGAGCTCCTTTACAATGTTTGAGGTCGAGACAAGGAGGGAGTGGACGAGCATAGTGGCTGGAACAAACCACAGCATGCGTTTAGCCATGACGCAATCGCGATCACCACTCGCACTTGCACAAGAGGCGCGCTTTGGCGTGGCCGACCATGTCCAGTAGAATTACCTTGGTGCCCTGAGTCTAAATAAATAAATAATTTGGTCCAGGGGCAAAGAAGAGATTTGCAGATGGCCCCAAAGCAAACCATCAGCCAAGTGTTTGTGTTGTGCAGTGGGGACACCAGCTTGGTAACTCAGTAAATAGTTTGTTTGGTGATGATCACACACTAAGGTGATGTTTATTACCAAAAATCAGACTAAGAGGAGAAGTTTAGATGAGGGTTGCTGTAGAAAGTGCCATACTGGCCAGATTAGGGGATTTTGAAGGTGCACTCACATTCATGATTTTCATGAGCTAAAATTTGGAGGAGGTGGGTCATATGATCATATGAAGTTCTGTAAAAATTTCATGCCATTTGGAAATACCAAAATAGCACTTGCTTCACAATGCTTCATTCTGGCCAAAAACTTGGAAACTTTTCACAGGGCAAATGGTGCAATGGATTGAGCCAAATTTTGCTGGAGGAAGTTTATTTAGTTAGGGGAATATCATGGTAAATGTTCAGTTTAACTGAAGCAAGATAAAATATTGTTGTTTCACAAACTGAAAATCTGACCAGAAACTAAGATTTGAAGCTGGGCTCACATCGATGAGTTACATGAGCTCATATTTGGTGGAGGGTGATTATCTGATCATATGAAGGACCTTACAAAATTTCAACTCATTTGGATATGCCTAGCTAGTACTTCCTTCACAATGCATTCCCCCGGACAGGAACTTTGAAAAATTTCTCAGGAATATCCACTAGGCAAAGTAAGTTGAATTTTGGCATGGGGAAATTATACGGACAGGAACAGGTGTCAAAAAAGTTTTGGGTCAATTGGAGAAAGATAAATGGCACTTGCTTCACAATCTGCCATTTAGGACAGAATAGGAAAATAATTAATTGAGCATGATGGGAAACATGGCAAATAAAATATTTTGCCATATTTGAGGAAGATATGACCTAAAAAAATTATGAGAATTATTTGGGAATTTTGGGAGTGATAGAAATATAGGTTGCGTCACAACCTAGGGCAAATTGGGTTATTCCTTTAATAGAAAAAGGAATATTCCCTAGCAAAAGAATATTGGGGTTGGGCTAGGATGAAAGTGGCAAGGTCTTTGGAATGGTTTTGAGGATGACAAGCCACTCTCGAAAGAAAGAAGAGGTCATCTTCTTCAATTTCCAGACCACATAGCCACGAAAAAAGAAAACTCAAGCAAAAACCTCAGAAAATCAAAAGAAAAAGAAAGAGCCAAAGATCAGGTTGTGACATGTTGTTGATGGGCCCACCTGTCACATCCGAGACCGACATCGAGACCGGTGCCAAGACTGGCGTTGATACCCAGACCGCCACCGAGACTGGCGAAGCCGGTATAGAACCGAAACCGAAGAGGAGACGCCGACGCCCAAACCAGCTCAGCACTACTAGAGTGGTGGCCACGGAGGTGGACGACGACAATTTTGAGCCAAAAAAGCCCGCAGAAGCGCGAGCGTGCTACAACAACCAAATAGGATGCATCGTACGGACAACCGCCACCATCAATGATGAGAAACCAGGGAAGATAGAAAATATGAGGCCCTTCCTCCTAACAAAGCTGCACCAGGTATTCTTGTTCCCGGACCGGGATGAAAAGAAATATACTGATCCAGATAAAGACCCGACAATGAAGAAGATAAACAAACGCGCCATGAGAAAGTTTAGCGACGCTTTGGCCGCCTGGAAAGTAAGTGTGAAAGAAAGGATCATCAACAAAAAGGAACCCTACTCCGAGATTGTAAAGGATAATCCGACAATTACAGAAGACCAGTTTGAAATATTCAAGGCGGCTTGCGATGCCGAAGCTGCCAAAGAATGAAGGGGCTTCAAGAGAGGAACATGGGGTGCCACCACCTTGGAAGCCGTGGTTACGCGGGGAAGAGGTCCATATGGGCCAAGGAGGATGCGGAACGCGAAAGTCTGGGCATCCCAGACCCCTTGGCGGAGTTCACCGTCCCACGGGAGAGTGACGTCCTCAGGGCCCAGCATCGTTGGGACCCAGTGAAGAAGGTTTTCGAAATGGACGCGGTCACGACGAAATTCATGAGACTGCTGGTAATTTTAGTTTACGATCAATTCGACTGCATGTTTAGTCAAATTTGTAAACGATCCTTGTTCCTTTTGCAGAGAGAGCAACACAGGATTCCAGCCGAAAGCGACTCGCCGTCTGAGGCGTTGGCGAGGCCCAAGTGGGACACCCCATTCAACCGGGCCTTGAACATATTGAAACAACTCCCGGTGGACACTAGGCCGTCGTATGGACGCGTGCACGGCGTCGGAGATGGCGCCACGTGAAAGAAGTACTACCATGAGACAACGAATGAGAGAAAGGAAAGACGGAGGTTAACTGAAGAAAACATCGGCAAGAAGGTTGAGATTGCGGTTGAGAAGAAATCAGGTGAGGCAGTCAAAGCAGCGGTAGCTGCCGCAAAACGGGAGATGGCATCTACGTGTGGTGTCTTGGTTCCGGCTATCGTTAGTTGGAGTAGGCAAAATCCAAATAAAGATACAACGGACTTTCCCCTTGCCGACTTCTTCGTGAGTAGCTCGACTAGCATTGCACTAGCACCTGCTCCCACACCTGCTCCTGCACCGGCTCCCGCACCTGCTCATAGCAGCCCGTCCTCAGTCTCGGACATGCTCGGCGGTGCTTCATCTTTGGCTGAGCTCGACGCCCTCACGGTACCTCTCACACCGACCCTCTTCAATAAATGTATAATCTCCCGTTTCCGTTGCCTTTCGGATGTCTCACGTCACAGACATGTCTTTGCAAGCCGACGTAACCCCGTGCACCATATTGTACACCATCAGCGGCCAGAAGGTGGACGTGGGGAAGGTGATGGTAATGAAGCCAAAGGAACAATTGTTCCACAGCCGGCCGATCCCCCCTGACGTCTTCAAGGTTTCCGTGGCCAGTATCAAACCAGGCCACGAGAATTTCGCTCCTCTGGTACTACTAGGGGGACATGACGACGAGACCCCGTGGCGGCTTGGCGATTGCAAGAGGTGGGTGAGGGAGTCCTGGATTATGGGGTCCTCGCGCGTTTGGGCTATGTGACATGGGCTGGACTGATGGGCTGTGAAGATACAAGATGGAAGGCTTTTCCCCGTGTCTGGATGGGACTCTCCTTGGCGTGGAAGGCAAGCTTGGCGTGTGGATATGAAGATTTCTTTCTCTGTAAACCGACTTTGTACAACCCTAGTGTAACACCCCGGATGTAACTTGCCATATTTGTACTCCGACTCTTGCCATTTTCGGCTTTAAGTTATGAGATTTCCCTTCGTGGTTGGGTTTTGTCCTCGTTTTGCATTTTGTTCATGTCATGCATTCCATATCATGTCATCATGTGCATCTCATTTGCATACGTGTTCGTCTCATGCATCCGAGCTTTTTCCCCGTTGTCCGTTTTGCAATCCGACACTCCTACATGCACCAGCGCCCCCTTTTGTCTCTTTTCGTGAGCGGGTGTTAAATTTTTTTGGAATGGACCGAGATTTTCCAAGCGGCCTTGGTACACCACCGGTAGACCGCCTGTCAAATTTCGTGTCATTTGGAGTCCGTTTGATACTCCAACGGTTAACTGGGGAACCGTAAAGGCCTCATGTGTGTTGCAGCCCAACACCCCTCCAAAACGGCCCAATAACCCTTCCAAACCCCTTCCATGTCGTCCTCCGCTGTTGGATCACGATCGCGTGGGCGAAAACTAAACTCCATTTGGACACTCCTACCTCGTCCTACCTATAAATATGTGCCCCTCCTAGATTTTTCGTGCAGTCTAACCCAAGCTCCACCCTCCACGGCCGCCGGACGCGTCCGCCACCGCCGCCCGACCAATCGGGGCGCGCCAATGGCGCTGCGCCCACTTCCCCACCGAAGCCCACCGGGCCCGCCTCCGGCCCCCGCGGCCCGTTGGCCTCGCCCCGCCGCCAGCGCGTCTCTCCGTCGCCCATGGCCCCGCGCCGCGCCTTCCTCCGCCACCTTGTCGCCGACCCCGTCTCCGGCCGGATCCGGCGAGGAGCCGGCCGGATCCACTCCGGCGACCTCCATCTCCACCGCGGCGAAGCCTCCGGCGAACATCGGTTCGCGTGCCGCACCGAAACCCTAGATCTGGACCCGGAGGTTGACCCGATTTTTGTCTAAGTCCTTTTTCTACTTATTTTTATGCCCATGTTCATTGCATCATAACTTCATGACTGTAGCTCCGTTTCATGCGCATGATATATCAAAATGTTCACCATGATGTGCTCTTAATTTTGTTCCATTGTGTCATGCTTGTTTGATTCCATCTTGATGCCCAAATCGTGGATGCAAGAGTGCTATAAAATGTTAGCTCCTGTTGCTTATCAGTTTATGAGGATTTGTCATTTTTGTCACATTTGTTGTGTGCTGGATATAGGCATGAGCTCTACATGTGTTTTGATCTATGCCATTCCATCTTTACAGGGGTGCTTATGAAAGTGCAACTATCCCTAGGTGGTTTTGGTAATTCATAACAACATATAGCTCATTGAGCTAATGCTATTCCAAGATGATTATTTCAGGAAAGCTCAATGATTGGCATGGCATGGATGGTGAAAGTGGAACCCTCAAAATGCTAAGGAAAAAGGATTGGATCAAGCTCAAAAGCTCAAGACTCTTCATTTTATATTTTAGTGATCCAAGATCACATTGAGTCTTTAGGAAAAGCCAATACTATCAAGGAGGGATGAGGTGTTGCTTAATGAGCCTCTTGCTTCATGTGCTTAGTGATATGCTCCAAAACCCTCAACTACTTTCCCATATCCACATTTGACCTAAACACAAAGTCAAACTCGGCCCTACCGATTCTTTCAACCCGGCGTCACCGAGTTTCACTTGTCATAGCCATTGCCAAACCCTAGCAAATCGGTTCTACCGATAGGGATCTCGGTCTCACCGAGATGGGATTGCAAACTCTCTCTTTCCCTTTCGTAACTTTTCGGTCTCACCGAAAGAGCGGATCGGTCCCACCGAGTTTACCTGACCAATTCTCTGGTTAGATTATTACCAAAATCGGTCGAACCGAGTTTGTGTAATCGGTCTCACCGAGATTACGTTATGCCCTAACCCTAACAAAATCGGTCCTACCGAGTTGCATGTCAGTCCCACCGAAAATCTCTAACGGTCACTAGGTTTACTATTTTGGTCTGACCGAGTTTGTTAATTCGGTCCCACCGAGATTGGTAAATTGTGTGTAACGGTTGGATTTTGTGTGGAGGCTATATATACCCCTCCACCTCCTCTTCACTCGTGGAGAGAGCCATCAGAACACATCTACACTTCCAACTCATATGTTCTGAGAGAGAACCACCTACTCATGTGTTGAGACCAAGATATTCCATTCCTACCATATGAATCTTGATCTCTAGCGTTCCCCAAGTTGCTTTCCACTCAAATCTTCTTTCCACCAAATCCAAATCCTGTGAGAGAGAGTTGAGTGTTGGGGAGACTATCATTTGAAGCACAAGAGCAAGGAGTTCATCATCAACACACCATTTGTTACTTCTTGGAGAGTGGTGTCTCCTAGATTGGCTAGGTGTCACTTGGGAGCCTCCGACAAGATTGTGGAGTTGAACCAAGGAGTTTGTAAGGGCAAGGAGATCGCCTACTTCGTGAAGATCTACCGCTAGTGAGGCAAGTCCTTCGTGGGCGATGGCCATGGTGGGATAGACAAGGTTGCTTCTTCGTGGACCCTTCGTGGGTGGAGCCCTCCGTGGACTCGCGCAACCGTTACCCTTCGTGGGTTGAAGTCTCCATCAACGTGGATGTAGGATAGCACCACCTATCCGAACCACGGGAAAAACATCCGTGTCTCCAATTGCGTTTGAATTCTCCAAACCCTTCCCTTTACATTCTTGCAAGTTGCATGCTTTACTTTCCGCTGCCAATAGACTCTTTGCATGCTTGCATGAATTGTGTGATGATTGCTTGACTTGTCCTAAAGTAGCTAAAATCTGCCAAGAACTAAAATTGGGAAAAGGTTAAGTTTTTATTTGGTCAAGTTGTCTAATCACCCCCCCCCTCTAGACATACTTTCGATCCTACAAGTGGTATCAGAGCCTTGGTATCCATTTGCTTTGATTTCCATAGCTTTTGGTGGTCATAGCCTTGGTTTCACAACCTAGGAGAGTATGGCGTCTAGCGAGGGAAATTATCACCGTAGAGGTCCTTACTTTGATGGTACTAATTTTGCTATTTGGAAGCATAAAATGAAAATGCATATTCTTGGACATAACCCCGCTGTTTCGGCTATTGTGTGTGTTGGTTTGCAAGGTGACTTCTTTGATGGGAGAGAACCAAACCGTGAAGCTACCGCGGATGAGTTGAAGATGTTGCAATACAATGCTCAAGCTTGTGATATTCTCTTCAACGGATTGTGCCCCGAAGAATTCAAAAAAATCAGCCGTCTTGAGAATGCAAAGGAAATTTGGGACACTTTGATTGATATGCACGAAGGTACCGACTCCATCAAGGAATCCAAATTGGATGTGCTTCAAAGTCAACTTGACAAGTTCAAAATGAAGGATGGTGAAGGTGTCGCTGAAATGTACTCTAGGCTTACTCTCATCACAAATGAGATTGCCGTCTTAGGAAGTGAAGAGATGACCGATAGATTCATCATCAAGAAGATTCTAAGAGCCTTGGATGGAAAATATGATACCGTGTGCACATTGATCCAAATGATGCCCAATTACAAAGATCTCAAGCCAACGGAGGTAATTGGAAGAATTGTTGCTCATGAGATGTCACTTAAGGATAAAGAGGAACTTCACAACAAATCAAGTGGTGCCTACAAAGTCTCATGTGAAGCCCCTACATCATCAAGTGAGAAACAGAACTTCAATGAAGAATTGAGCTTAATAGTGAAGAACTTCAACAAGTTCTACAAGAGTAGAAGCAAAGATAGAAGCTCCAAGTCAAGGTCCTACAATGACAAAAGATCTTCTAGTCGAGAGCGAAACTGCTACAATTGTGGAAGACCCGGACACTATTCCAATGAGTGTACGGCTCCCTACAAGAGAAGAGAAGACTCTCCAAAAAGAAGAAGCAAAAGAGAAGAATCACCACCAAGAGAGAGAAGGAGTAGAGATGATCGTTATGAACGAAGATACTCACGGAGAAGCAAGGATTCGGAAAGGAAGGAAAAATCATCAAGGAGCTACACAAAACGAAGACATCAAGCTCATGTTGGTGAATGGGTATCCGGCTCCGACTCCGACGACCACTCCGAGAGAAGTTATCACTCCGATTCCGAATATACTCAAGATGAAGGTGTTGCCAGTCTAGCACTTGTGTCAACCAACTCCTACGACATATTTGACTCACCAAATGAAGGAATTGGAAGATGCTTCATGGCCAAAGGTCCTAAGGTAACACACCCCGAGTATGTTGATTTTAATAGTGATGAAGATGACTTGTTAGGTGATGATGATTTACTTGTTGACAACTCTAGTGATGAATACTATGATGAAACGTCAATTAATCATGCTAATCAAGATAAAACGAATGACAATGATAAGGAGAAGATTGAGGCTCTAACTAAAGAACTAAACACTCTTAAGTTAGCTCATGAAACTATCTTCGAAGATCATCAAGAACTTTTAAGAGCTCATGAGAAGTTACACTTTGAAAAGCTCAATCTTGAGCAAGAGCATGAGTTTTTAAAGGCAATCAATGATGATCTCCGCAAGAAAAGTTCTTCTTACATTGCCAAGCGTTTACTCTTATCCACTTACATGCCTCAAGTCAAGTCTAGTAACAAAAACAAGAAAGATTCTTCCTCTAGTAGTAACAATGATCATGCTAAATCCAATATTGGTGCTTCTAGTAGTTCTCTTGATTTCACTAATGATTCTCTTAGCCAAGTTACATTTGAGCAAGAAAATAGCTTATTGAAGGGAATTATAGAGAAAGGAGTGTACAAAAGCCTTGCCGGGAGTAAGCAATTCGAGGAAATTGTGCGCAAGCAAGGAAGGCACCGGAAGAATCAAGGTGTTGGTTTTGAACGAAAGTTCAATGCCAATGGAGTTGAGTGGGAAGAAGATCAATACCCCAAGACAAAGTTTGTTCCTCAACAAGAGAAGTATGATACTTCCTTCAAGGGGACGCAAGCTCAAGATGATCTTCCACCACAAGACTACAAGCAAAAAGGCAAGGACAAGATTCAAGAGGAAATTGATGCATTTGAAGAAGCTCCTAAGACCTTAGTCAAGTGGATTCCCAAGACCACTTCAAGTTCCACTTCATCAAGTACGACTACAACTCCAAGGATTCCCATCTAGATGGTGTGGATCCAAAAGAAGAAGAACTAGAGAGTTCTTGAGGGTGACTCCGCCAACATACTTCACTCTTATCATTTTGGCAAGAACAAGTGCAATCAACTTCCACATCTTGCACTAGTTCAAGGAGTCACAAACCCTCTTGTTGGTAAGACAAGGGACAAGGTAACCTAAAAGTTTTCATGGACATCATCTTGTGTATGCATCACTCTATGTCTATGGATATCCTTGTTTGTTCCTTGTGGGACTAACCCATGTAGGTATTGAAAGTGCAATTCACTCAAATGGATAGCTCCAAGTGATCTACATCCACATTGAGCATCCACATCTTCAACATCTACATGAAGTCATCATCGACAAACCCAGGGTTAGTTCATCCCTCTTAGGGGGGATATCACATCTAGGGGGAGCTTTACTCTAAGACTTGAGCTAAAGCAACTCTAAAGATGTGAACACAACAATGCTTTATGTAAAAGTGGTAACCCCACTTGAGCTTAAACGATGAGTATGACCTATTATCAAGTGTTCTCACTTGACTCCTAAGTCAATATACTCATATATAGATGACCTAGTCATCGCAAATTGCTTGATAGATACTAGAATTGGTTGTGCATGCTTTGTCACATATTTCAATTGCCATCTTATTGTGTGAGCATGTTGGTTGCATATTTTACTCATTCGAGGACATCCACTTGTTGTTTTGATTGTTTGGTTTTATTTCCTTTTGCCAAGTGGATGGACAAGAATGCCTAAGAACCTCCTCTAGCTATCTATGCTTTTCTCGTCTCAAACTCTATTCATGCTACATCACAAAATTTGATCAAGTCAGATTCGAACCACTCTGTGTGAGGAGCACTCGGAGTCCCCGATTCGTCATAGACTTAAACTTCCAAAACCTCTTTGTGATTCTCGGTCTGACCGATAGCCCACTTTCGGTCTTACCGAGATCATTAAGTTGATCTATGTTTTCGATCTCTGTGCAACCGATTTGAACCATTCGGTCACACCGAGTTGCAATAACTGTATACAGTTTTGCATCTCGGTGCCACCGAGTTGTTCCACTCGGTCACCCCGACAGGGTCGGGCTATATATAGTCACGGGCAAAAATTTGGAAATTTCTCCGAACCCCTTCGCCCGCGCGATAGCCTGCTCTGCCAACGTGGTCTCTGGATCGTCTCCTCGCCGCCAGCCGCTGGTCTCCGTCGCTGTCAACGGGAATCAACCCCGCTGTTGCCACCGTAGCGAGTCTCCGCTGAACTAGGGTATGGACTCGATCTTTATGCTATTCCCCAATCCGATTCTTAGCACATTGTGATCATAATGATTCTTGCCACGTTTGATAAACTTCTATCCAGTCAATGAACTCGTAGATTAGGTTTGATTCGAAAATTTTAGGGTTAGGTTTCCGCCGAAACCATCTCGGACTCACCGAGTTGAAAAACTCGATCCCACCGATTTGGCTCGTGCCATTGCACAAGTAAGACTCGGTCTGACCGAGTATTACTAATCGGTGTGACCGATTTTGGAACTTTGTGAAACCCTAGCAGTCTCGGTGCCACCGAACTGTGACTCGGTCTGACCGAGTTCACTAGTTTAGGTTCCAAAACTGCTTCGGTATCACCGAGTTTAAAAATCGGTAGATCCGAGATGATTTCAGTGGGAGACTAAAACTAAGTTTTTGAATCTTTCTTTTGCAAAAATCTCTGCACTTTGTGATGCTCATCCACTCTACCTCATCTATAAACTCTTCACAGGGTCAGCAGTCAGCTTTTACATCATGTCTGATCAGAGTGACAGCCAGAACAGATCAGAAGAGCAGGTGCTCATGAGTGAGGGCACTAGTCCCTCCAGCTCTTCAGATGATGGCAGCAGAAGTACCCCAAGCAATTTGCCAAAAGCTGCCACCAGACAGAGGAAGAAGAGAACTTCAGATTCTGAGGATGAAGATTATGTGGCAGAGGAAGAGGAAGCCACATCAAAGAGAGTTGTGCTCAAGAAGGAATATAGCTCAGCTCAAGGCACAAAGCCAGGCTTATAAATCAAAAGGCCAGCAGGTAGGCAGCCTATGTCAAAGGCCAGAGCTTCAACTCAGATTCCTGAAAAGCCTGCAACCATAGAGCCAGTTGCTGCTGAAGGAAAGGGTCAAGAAGACCGTAGCCAGAGTGCTTGGAAAGGCTTCCATCATGGAAGAAGAGGAAGAAGAAGAGGTTGCTGCACCAGCACCTAAGGCACCCAAGCTGATGGGTGATGCCATAAGATCAGGGGCAACTGCATCTAAGCCCAAGGAAGCACCTAAGGCTGCTTCCAAGGCCAATCCAGCTCCAAAGCCAAAACCAAAGAGGAATACAAGAAGCATCCCAGCTGCTGAGAAGAACAAGGCCCCAGTGCCTGAAACTGCAGAAGAAGAGGAAGGTCAAGTGTTGAGAAAGTTGAAGCCCAAGATCCCAGACCACAATGATGCTCATCCTGTGGCTGAGGATATGAAGATCAGGAGAGACTGTGGACTGAGAAAATGGAGAGCTGAGGATCCCTATGCTACCAGGAGGAGGACTGCTGTTGACTACATGTTCCACACTAAGGAACAACAGGACTTCTATGAGACAGTCTTGTTAGACAAGAAGCCAATTGTATGTGATATGAGATGGGTCAACTGGGAATATATCAAGGAAAATGAAGAGCACTTTCCTGGAGTGCAAGACAGCTTCGAAGCTTGTGGAGTAGCAGACTTTGTTGGGCAGAAGCTCACAAAGTGGAATGAAGAGCTGATCATGCAGTTCTACTCCACAGCACACTTCTATCCAGATGGAAGGATTGTGTGGATGTCAGAAGGTACGAGGTACCAATCTACAGTTGCTGAATGGGCTCAGCTGATCAATGCCCCCGAAGAGCAGGAAGATGACTTGGATATCTATGCCAAGAAGAAGATGGATCATAACTCAATGTCAAACATGTACAAGGAGATCCCAAATGAAGCTCTTGAAACTTTCAAGTTTGGCTCAGTGCATTATCTTCTCTCAGGATTGCCAACTATTAATTGAATTTTGAGGCACACTCTGTTGCCCAAGTCAGGTGATCACAAGATGATCAGAGGCCATGCAATCAACTTGCTTCATATATTTGATGTGCCACAGAAGTTCAAGGTGATGAGCCTCATGGTAGAAACTATCAAGAGGACTGCAGCAGATCAGAAGAGGAGCTGTGGTTATGCCCCTCAGATTCAGGAGTTAATCAACTCGAAGATGGGCACAGGCATATACTTGTTGGACAAGGAACACTTGCCTATTCATCCAGACTTTGAGGATAGCCAAGTTGTGATGAATGAGAATGAACCATCATTAGTTCAAGCACAAGCAAAGAAGGAGCAGGCAAGGAAGGAGAAAGTTGCCAAGATGCCAACTCAAGAGGAGGCATCTGAGTATTTCTTGAAAACCAAACAAGAGCAGCTTGGTTACTTGATTGCATCCACACTGGGGATTGAGCAAGGACTGGCCACCCTCACTCAGAATCAGCAGAGCTTAGAGAGGATCATGGAACAAAAGTTCTATGACTTGGATGTTAAAGTAACAGAGATTCAGTATGCAGTGGAACAACTTTAGCATGACATGCAGGAGAGGAGAGGCAAGACTACAACTGATGCATTTTGCCAGAGTGCCAAGAGCTCAGAGATCACATGCAGTGTCATTTGCTGACACCAGAGCCACCACTTCTGCACCAGCTACAGCTTCAGTTCCACCAGCTCCAGCATCTACTTCAGCCTCAACTCCAACCACGTCTACAGAAGGCTTCGTCCTTGGAGTGCTTCAGACTCCACCACCACCAGAAGATCAAGCCTGAGAGTCGATCTAGCACTATGCATTTTCTAGGAACTTTTTGGTAACTTGTTGCCAAAGGGGGAGAAAAATGTATAGATCATAGGCTTCGAGAGAGAGAGCGTTGTTTTTTTTCTCTCTTGCTTTATTTGGTGTGGTTTTTCGAACTTTGTTTGCTTTTGAGTGCTTGAGATACTATGTCGTTATCTATGAGACATTGATGATCATGTGTTTGATCATAAGCTACACTTAATGCTTGGTGAATGCTATTATCTTATCTATCTTATGTGATCATTCACTTTTCTTGGTGATGAGTGCATGTATTTCATTCTTATCATTTTAAGTGCTCCACCAAGATGTATGTGACATGGAAGAGTAACCCATGACTCTAACTCTTTGTGCATTTGCAGTCCAAAGCAAATCTTAAATATGCACAAATTTAGGGGGAGTTCTTACTTATCACATACTTCTCAAAGCGACGATATTTTTCATGCTTATTATCATTTGTCGAAGCTTTGATCTATATGTTGTCATCAATTACCAAAAAGGGGGAGATTGAAAGTGCAACTATCCCTAGGTGGTTTTGGTAATTCATAACAACATATAGCTCATTGAGCTAATGCTATTCCAAGATGATTATTTCAGGAAAGCTCAATGATTGGCATGGCATGGATGGTGAAAGTGGAACCCTCAAAATGCTAAGGATAAAGGATTGGCTCAAGCTCAAAAGCTCAAGACTCTTCATTTTATATTTTAGTGATCCAAGATCACATTGAGTCTTTAGGAAAAGCCAATACTATCAAGGAGGGATGAGGTGTTGCTTAATGAGCCTCTTGCTTCATGTGCTTAGTGATATGCTCCAAAACCCTCAACTACTTTCCCATATCCACATTTGACCTAAACCCTAAGCCAAACTCGGCCCTACCGATTCTTTCAACCCGGCGTCACCGAGTTTCACTTGTCATAGCCATTGCCAAACCCTAGCAAATCGGTTCTACCGATAGGGATCTCGGTCTCACCGAGATGGGATTGCAAACTCTCTGTTTCCCTTTCGTAACTTTTCGGTCTCACCGAAAGAGCGGATCGGTCCCACCAAGATTGCAATGTAAATTCAGTGTTTCCTTTTTGTAACTTTTCGGTCTCACCGAAAGAGCAAATCGGTCCCACCGAGTTTACCTGACCAACTCTCTGGTTAGATTATTACCAAAATCGGCCTCACCAAGTTTGTGTAATCGGTCTCACCGAGATAATGTTAGGCCCTAACCCTAACAAAATCGGTCCTACCGAGTTGCATGTCCGTCCCACCGAAAATCTCTAACGGTCACTAGGTTTACTATTTCGGTCTAACCGAGTTTGTTAATTCGGTCCCACCGAGATTGGTAAATTGTGTGTAACGGTTGGATTTTGTGTGGAGGCTATATATACCCCTCCACCTCCTCTTCACTCGTGGAGAGAGCCATCAGAACACATCTACACTTCCAACTCATATGTTCTGAGAAGGAACTACCTACTCATGTGTTGAGACCAAGATATTCCATTCCTACCATATGAATCTTGATCTCTAGCCTTCCCCAAGTTGCTTTCCACTCAAATATTCTTTCCACCAGATCCAAATCCTATGAGAGAGAGTTGAGTGTTGGGGAGACTATCATTTGAAGCACAAGAGCAAGGAGTTCATCATCAACACACCATTTGTTACTTCTTGGAGACTGGTGTCTCCTAGATTGGCTAGGTGTCACTTGGGAGCCTCCGACAAGATTGTGGAGTTGAACCAAGGAGTTTGTAAGGGCAAGGAGATCGCCTACTTCGTGAAGATCTACCGCTAGTGAGGCAAGTCCTTCGTGGGCGATGGCCATGGTGGGATAGACAAGGTTGCTTCTTCGTGGACCCTTCGTGGGTGGAGCCCTCCGTGGACTCGCGCAACCGTTACCCTTCATGGGTTGAAGTCTCCATCAACGTGGATGTAGGATAGCACCACCTATCCGAACCACGGGAAAAACATCCGTGTCTCCAATTGCGTTTGAATTCTCCAAACCCTTCCCTTTACATTCTTGCAAGTTGCATGCTTTACTTTCCGCTGCCAATATACTCTTTGCATGCTTGCTTGAATTGTGTGATGATTGCTTGACTTGTCCTAAAATAGCTAAAATCTGCCTAGAACTAAAATTGGGAAAAGGTTAAGTTTTTATTTGGTCAAGTAGTCTAATCACCCCCCCCCTCTAGACATACTTTCGATCCTACAGCTTACCATGTATTTTTGTGATCAATGTGGTGACTAGCACAAGCATGCAAAGTAGCCTTCGTGATATTGCTGATTTCAGGGACTTAGGATTTTACTATCATTTCCCTGATGTTATTTTGACGCCATGTAACCATGTTGCTACAGTGAGATCCATGCTTTATTTGAGTTTCTTCAGTAAGGATGTTTTGGACATATGGTTATGCTCTATCCATCCATGGCCCTGTTTGAAATTATGGAGTGCCCTAGCATGTCTCAATCTTGCTCTACTTTTGCTATAAAATGTTCATGGCAGATTGTTTGCATGTTAATCAATTTTGCCATGGTTGTTGTAGTTGATCCATGCGTGCTATGAACTTGCTCTTGCCATGGTTAGCTTCTTGAACATGCCATCTTGCTGATGCTATGCTTTGTCATGCAATGCCTTGTATTGAGTGAATTGAGATCGTAGAGATGCCTTCATAACTCTGTTTACACCATGCTCAGTTTTCTGCTAAGTCTGAATCTGTTTATAAAACTAGCTATGTTTACATGGGTGCCATCCTATTTTCCATGCCTTTTGGCTCATGATCAGTAAGGGACTTTTGTTCTATGCTTTGAGTATATTCATTCCATGCCTTTGTTTGCTATGGTCTGTTCCTGTAGCATGTTGTTAGCTTGCTCTAAACATTGCTTCCTGATGTTATTCCTGGCATGTTAGTATTTTCACCAAGTCTGTGAAGCTGATATCTTTTGCACTTTTTCCATGCTTGTTTGAACCTGTTCTAGTGTGTTTTAGCCGTAGCTCAGTGTTCATGTTTTGTCACGCATATTGAGTAGATCAATGTCATGTGCTTTTTTGTTATGTTGGAGTGGAGTAGCTTAGTTTCTTGTTGCATTATAGATGGCATCGTGTTGTTAATCGCAGAATTGTGTCTTTCTTGTTTTGCTTGCCTTTTGCAAATCATGCATCCGATTCCAGTGATCTTTATATCGATTTCGACCGAAATCATCTCATCTTTCCAGCGGCATACTTGGTTTGCCAAGTTGATGCCTGGTTCAATCTTTCCCTTCCGAAGCACGCATATGCATTGATATCACATCTCGCATATCATGCCATGTTTTGCATCATGTTGCTTGCGCATTGCACCGTGGTTGACTGTTGTTTCCTTTGCTTGTGTTCTTGCTTTGGGTAAAGCTGGGAGACGAGTACGTGATCGAGGAACCTGTTGAGTATGCTAACGAGGATCAAGCTTTCGACAACTCTGAGAACTTTGCAAGCAAGATGGCCATACCCTTGAAATCACTTCTATCTTTGCTTGCTAGTTGTTCGCTCTTTTGCTATGTCGCGATACCTACCACTTGCTATATCATGCCTCCCATATTGCCATGTCAAGCCTCTAACCCACCTTTCCTAGCAAACCGTTGTTTGGCTATGTTACGGCTTTGCTCAGCCCCTCTTATAGCGTTGCTAGTTGCAGGTGGAGATGAAGTTTGTTCCATGTTGGAACATGGATATTGTTGGAATATCATTATTATATCTTGTTTACTTTAATGCATCTATATACTTGCTAAAGGGTGGAAGGCTTGGCCTTACGCCTGGTGTTTTGTTCCAGTCTTGTCACCCTAGTTTCCTTCATACTGGTGTTATGTTCCTTGATTTTGCGTTCCTTATGCGGTTGGGTGTTATGGGAACCCCTTGATAGTTCGCCTTGAATAAAACTCCTCCAGCAAGGCCCAACCTTAGTTTTACCATTTGCCACCTAAGCCTTTTTCCCCTTGGGTTCCGCAGACTCAAGGGTCATCTTTATTTTAAACCCCTAGGCGAGTGCTTCTCTAAGTGTTGGTCCAACCTGAGCAATGTCCGGCGCCCCATGGGCAACCAGGGTCTATGCCAACCCGACGTCTTGCTCATCCGATGTGCCCTAAGAACGAGATATGTGCAGCTCCTATCGGAATTTGTCGGCATATTCGGGCGGCTTTGCTGGTCTTGTTTTACCATTGTCGAAATGTCTTGTAACCGGGACTCCGAGTCTGATCGGGTCTTCCTGGGAGAAGGAATATCCTTCGTTGACCATGAGAGCTTGTGATGGGCTAAGTTGGGACACCCCTGCAGGGTTTTGAACTTTCAAAAGTCGTGCCCGCGGTTATGGGCAGACGGGAATTTGTTAATATCCGGTTGTAGAAAACCTGACACTTCACTTAATTAAAATGAATCAACCGCGTGTGTAGCCGTGATGGTCTCTTTTCGGCGGAGTCCGGGAAGAGAACACGGTCTCGTGTTATGCTTGAACATAAGTAGCTTCAGGATCACTTCTTGATCACTTTTAGCTTCTCGACCGTGCTTTGCTTCTCTTCTCGCTCTCTTTCATGAAAGTTAGCCACCATATATGCTAGTGCTTGCTGCAGCTCCCTTTCCTACCTTTAAGCTTAAATAGTCTTGATCTCGTGGGTGTGAGATTGCTGAGTCCCCGTGACTCACGGATACTTCCAAATAGATGCGGGTGCCGATGATGCCAGTGCAGGGGACGCTACCGAACTCAAGTGGGAGTTCGGCGAGGATTCAGGCCGTTACTATGTGTCTTTTCTAGATGATCAGTAGAGGAGCCCAGTTGGGTCGATCGGGGATCTAGCAATTGGGGTTGTCTTTCTTTATTTTGGTTCCGTAGTCGGACCTTGATTGTATTCTGCATGATGTATGATATATTTATGTATTGCGTGAAGTGGAGATTGTAAGCCAACTCTTTATCCCTTTCTTATTCAGTACATGGGATGTGTAAAGATTACCCCTCTTGCGGCATGCCTACCATGCGGTTATGCCTCTAAGTCGTGCTCCGACACGTGGGAGATATAGCCGCATCATGGGTGTTACACCTAGCCCCCTCCGGTGTCTATATAAACCGGAGGGTTTAGTCCGTAGGGAAAAATAATAATCATACAGGCTAGACAATTAGGATTTAGCCATTATGATCTCGAGGTAGATCAACTCTTGTAACCCCTACACTCATCAAAGTCAATCAAGCAGGAAGTATGGTATTACCTCCATTAAGAGGGCCCGAACCTGGGTAAACATCGTGTCCCCTGCCTCCTATTACCCTCGATCCTTAGACGCACAGTTCAGGACCCCCTACCCGAGATCTGCCGGTTTTGACACCGACATTGGTGCTTTCATTGAGAGTTACTCTGTAGCGTCGGCATAAGGACCGATGGCTTGCCTCGTCATCAAGGACAATATCACTTCCATAGGAGCCCTAGTTTCAGGGCAAACCCTCCGGCTCGGCGACTTCACCATGGGCCCTCGTTCGGACGTTAAGCCAAAAGCAACCCCCCAAGTCGCCGAAAATCCTCTTCGAATCAGTCTCGAATACTCCGACAAGATGGATCCGGTAGATCTATCATCTTTGAAAGAACTCCTAGATCGCATCGCCGCCCTAGGGGTCTCAACTGACTATGATCAGATCCGGCTTAAACCTGATCAGAGAGAAATTAAATCTCCCACGATCACCCATCAAGTAGTGGTTGTGGAGGAGCAGGCTTATAATAACACCTCTCCTACGTTGAGAACCAGCTATGTACTGATTTTCGAACCCAGAGAACCGAGTACTCATCCTCGAGAGGACACTCCCCATCCTCCAAGCTCAAAATCAGGCGTTGAGCCTGAGAACTCCTCGGACACTCCGGAGCCTGGACTGGTAACCTCGGAAATTCTTCAAACTCCGGATTCCGCAGTGGGTCGGGGTGCGAATTTGAGCCCGCCCACCTATGACAAGCAATATTCTCTAAGCAACTCCGGTCCTCCGGACATATGCGACCTAATGTATGTGCGGCAGCAGCCTCTGGAGATAGTCCATCATTTTTGGACTAGATTCCTCCTTGTTAACAACAAGATAAAAGACTGTTGCGACGATGACACAATTTCAGTATTTCACAACAAATGTACAGATGAGGGAATCCTTAATGCCCTCAGACGCCATCGCAATCTGCACTTCATAGATTTGGCACACATAGTACAGAAGTACTGCGCAACGGAAAGCGCCTGGAAAACTCAGACAGCCCGCTGGGAACCTTAGGCCTTTAAGCCATCTCTCTGGCAGGCAAAAAGCATGCACCCTCGCGGGGCACCCGATCATCATCCCGTGGACAAGAAAACCAAGCCCTTTACAAGACATAGAACTGTCTTCGAAGGATGGCTCGATAGGCCCTCTCAAATACACATGACACTGAATACCGAACCAACGCATACCCTATGGGCATGTTGGATACTCCGGCAGGTGGCCAAGAGCGGCGAGGGCATCCTCACCAACACTACCCCAGAAAAGTACTCTTCGGAACGCAATGATCCCGAAGTACTCATAGTTTTCGAGACCTTCTCATCAAATAATCGGCACAAACGGGCGCTTTGCGACCTTGCCAAAGTCTGCCACGTAGCAGCAATAAACCCTTGGAACGATACGACAATTACTTTCAATGGCGATGTCGAACCAAGATCCCGCTCAGTCCGGGCACTAGCCGCTCTGGTCCTAAACCCAATTGTGGACGGTTTTTGGCTCACTAAGGTGCTAATGGACGGTGGCAGTAGATTGAACCTCATATACGAGGACACGCTCAATAAAATGCAAATGGACAGGAGTCGCATTGAGCAGAGCAATACATCCTTTAGGGGAATCATCCCCAGCAGGGAAGCAATATGCTCGGGGATAATTAAATTGGATGTGGTATTCGGCACACCAGAAAACTATAGGTCCGAAGAGATAATCTTCCAGGTGGCTCCTTTTAACAGCGGATATCATGCCCTATTAGTGCGAGATGCATTCACACGCTTTCAAGCTATACCTCATCACGGGTATATGAAGCTCAAAATGCCCGGGCCCAATGGTGCTATCACTCTCTCCAATGATCCGAACATAGCACTCCACGCCGAAAATAAAACCGCATCCCTGGCCCTTGAGGCATTGTCCGAAGCCCTAGCGGCCAAGGAACTCACCGCACTGCATTCCATAGTGGATAGGGACGGTGTAATTCTTGACAAAGGGCCCAAATCCACCTCTTTCAAGCCAGCTTTCGAAATAGTCAAATTTCAAGTCCACCAGATGGATCCCGAGAAAACAGCTTCCATTGGGGCACAGCTGGACCTGACGGTCGACGCTGCATTACGCACGTTCTTGTGCGAGAACTGGGACATCTTTGCCTGGCACCCCTCAGATATGCCAAGAATCCCACGTGCCCTGGCCGAACGTAGTCTCAATATACTGAAGGGATACAAGACGGTCAAGCAAATGCTCCGGCGATTTTCTGAACCCAAACGACAGGCTATGGGGGAGGAGCTAGCCAAGCTACTCGAAACCGGGTTTATCATAGAGATCAAACATCCGGACTGGCTAGCAAACCTGGTCATGGTACCAAAGAAGGATAAATCCTGGTGCTTGTGTGTCGATTTCAAAGACCTTAACAAGGCCTGCCCTAAGGACCCCTTCCCACTACCTCGCATCGACCAAATTATCGATGCAACCGCGGGACACGATTCACTATGTTTCCTAGACGCATACTCCGGATACCATCAAATTAAGACGAAGGAATCCGACCAAGCCGCAACAGCATTCATCACCTCATATGGGCCTTTCTGGTTCAACACTATGCCTTTCGGGCTCAAAAACGCTGGCGTCACTTACCAATGCATTATTCAAACATGCCTAGAAAAGCAAATCGGCAAGACTGTGGAGGCATATGTAGATGATGTAGTCATCAAAACCAAGCATGTTGAATCATTGGTGGATGACTTACGCCTCACATTCGACAACCTCCGAACATATGACATAAGGCTCAATCCGAAAAAGTGCGTTTTCGGTGTTCCCGCCAGCAAATTGCTCGGGTTTATTTCTCCAATAGAGGAATCGAAGCAAACCCAGCCAAAAATTCGAGCCCTATCACAATTGAAACACCAACCGACCTCAAGCAGGTCCAAAAACTAGCCGGGTGCGTGGCAGCCTTGAGCCACTTTATCTCTAGATTAGGAGAAAAGGCATTACCACTGTATCGCCTGGTCCGACGCACCGACCAGTTTGTGTGGACGGAAGCTGCAACAGCCGGGCTAGAGGAAATAAAAACTTTGCTAGCAAGCAACCCCATCCTGGCCGCACCAAACATCGGAGAACCAATGCTGCTCTACATATCGGCAACTCACCAGGTGGTGAGTGCACTGCTTGTCATCAAACGAGAAGAGGAGGGACATAAATTCTCACTCCAAAAACCAGTATACTATGTATCGACGGTCCTCACACCATGCAAATCCCGATATCCGCATTATTAGAAGATAGCGTATGCGGTCATTATGGCATCCCGTAAATTGCGGCACTACTCCCAAGAGTGCTCGGTCACGGTGGCTTCAGAAGTACCACTCAATGATATTATAAACAAGCGGGACACCACCGGCCGGATTGCCAAATGGGCCATTGAGATCCTACCATTTGAAATAATGTATAAACCATGCCGAGCAATTAAATCTCAGGTGTTGGCTGACTTCGTCGCCGAATGGACAGAGGCCGAACTCCCTAAAGAGTACGACACATATTACAACCGGGTGATGCACTTTGATGGCTCTAAAATGCTAGCCGGACTTGGGGTTGGTGTTGTCTTGAGATCCCCCACAGGAGACACGGTCCGTTATGTACTCCAAATACTATATACAGACTCTAACAATGCAACCGAATACGAGGCCCTACTGCATGGTCTCCGAATGGTTGTTTCCATGGGCACACAATGCCTTGAGGTGCGCGGGGATTCAAACCTCGCAATATCCCAAATAAACGGAGACTTCGACGCAAAAGACCCAAAGATGGTGGCTTACCGCAACGCCGTACTCCAAATATCAGCTCGGTTTGAGGGTCTCGAGTTTCATCACATGGCTCAAGAGAGTAATCAAACCACGAACGTCCTCGCTCGCATGGGCGCTAAACGCGACCCCGTCCCACCTAAAACCTTGGTGGAAAGGGTCTTCAAGCCATCCATGGTGTGGGAGGACGAGAACGGGAGCACTGACCCGGAGCCGATCATACCCCCAGATTCTGAACACAGTCCCGATATCATCGGGGGCTCATGCACCGAAATAACACCATCGGCCCACGAAATCATGGTTGTAATTGCCCCATGGACCGAGCCTTTCCTTGCCTACCTCATTAGGAATGAGCTCTCGGAGGATCAAACTAAGACCCGTCGCATTGTTCGACATTCGAAATCCTACAAAGTTCATGAAGGAGAACTGTACAAGAAAAGTACTACCGGGGTCCTTCAACGATGTATCTTTGAAGACGAGGGACGATAGCTCTTGGTTGAAATACACGCTGGTCTTGGTGGCCATCATGCCACAGCCCGGGCCCTTGCAAGTAAAGCCTTCCACACGGGTTCTCTTGGCCCACAGCCCGCGCAGATGCACAAGACCTCGTACAGCACTGCGTTGCATGCCAGCTTTTCTCTAACCAAAGCCATATGCCACCCACTGCCCTCAGAACAATCCCCATTACTTGGCCCTTTGCGGTCTGGGGGCTCGATATGGTCGTACCTCTTAAAAGGGGAAGCCATAAGGAGAGATACTTGTTGGTTATGGTCGATAAGTTCACTAAGTGGATAGAAGCCAAGCTAGTTAATATAGATGAAGCCGGACCGGTGAAAGACTTTATATCCGGCGCAGCACACCGTTACGGTGTCCCGCACAGCATCATTACTGACAACCGCTCTAACCTTACAGCTGACGAGGTGAAAACTTGGTGCTCCAATTTAGACATAAAGCTCGATTACGCCTCTGTATACCACCCTGAGACAAACGGTCAAGTCAAACGGGCTAACAGCTTGATAATGAGTGGCATTAAACCAAGACTAGTGCGATCTCTGCAAGAATCAGACAAACACGGGGTCAAGGAACTCGATTCCGTACTCTGGGGGCTGTGTACTACGCCCAATCGCATGACCGGATACACACCTTTTTTTCATGGTGTACGGTGCGGAGGCAGTCTTGCCTTGTGACATTATTCATGACTCACCTCGAGTGTGATGTATGAAGAGACAGAGGCCGAGCTTGATCGGTAGGACGACTTGGACGGCCTGGAGGAGGAGCCCGATGTCGCGAAAGCACGTTCCGCATTCTATCAACAGCAGGCTCGGCGATACCAAAGCAGAGAGGTACGGGCAAAGACTTACAATCTCGGTGAAGTCATTTTACGCCTACTAGAGAAGAAAAAGGACAAGCTCAAGCCCAAATGGGAGGGTCCCTTCATTATAGATGAAGTTTTCATCGGAGGAACCTATCGCCTTCGCAATGCTTCGGACAATCGCTTGGAGCCACACCCATGGAACGCTGCAAGGCTCCGAAAATTCTACGCCTAAAGTCTGCACACATACCTTTTTCCCGTTCCTTCTCTTCTCCATTTTTACCATTTTCCTTTTTCTCATTTCTATACAAATTCTATCTTGTGTTCGGATAAACCGCATGTCGGCGTTCTGGGAACGAGGGTCCCCAGACTTGCCTGCTTGCGGCCTGCAGTGTGGCTCAAAGGGGGGGCCCAGCACGGCCCATCTTCATCAACACAGACCCAAGACCCTCGCGAGGGGCCAAGCCTCGCGGGGCGGACGACACGGAGCTTCCTCAGGCATGGCCTCATCAGGCTGGCTCACGAGGAGGCGGAGAGATCAAGGCGGGGTACCTCACGAGGTGCCCGTGATGCAAGCCATGACGACCAAGGGTGCCAGGCGGGCGCCAGCCCGCGCAGTGTCCTCCTTTCCTCTTTGGTGCAAAGGGAGCAAGCGCAGGCGAGAGCATCAAGCAAAGGCACCCGTTTCGGTGCAACGAGACCAAGACCAGTCCAACGGCAGGGAGGAAGTCATTGTGGAGCCCAAGCCAACGTCACCACCAGAGCCTTTGGCAGGCGAGGACCAACTTTAGTCAGGATAAGTGTACCAGATATTCCCCTTCAAAATGGCCAATTGTTGGCGCCCTTCCCGCTCAATATTTGGGAAGAGGCCCAGGGCCTTTGCCTATAAATAGGACTAGCCACCCCCAGGGTAGGGGGGCAATCAAGAAGGGAGAATCTAGAAGCCAAGAGAGAAACTAGCTAGGATCGGATCGAGTAGCATCACACAGAGAGAGAGAGGGAAGGGCGACCGAACTCCTCCTCCTAGCAGTTCATCCCCCCAGCCAAGAACAGACCCTCGCGAGGCTGTTCTTCCTTGTATTGCTCATCATCATCAGCCCAAGAGGCCATCCACCACACCACCCACTGGAGTAGGGTATTACACCACAACGGTGACCCGAACCAGTATAAACCCTGTGTCTCTTGTGCTGTTCTTTCCATAGCTTAGATCTTAGCGAGACGGAGGGGTGCAGGTAGGTAGAAGGCGAAATCTCCGCACGCACCCCAGTGTTCGAACCTCAAGGGTCTGCCGGAACCTGAAATCCGACATTTGGCGCGCCAGGTAGGGGTGCGCCGGAATTCGTCTTCCACCACCCTGTTCTCCTCCGACCATCGCATCCATGCCTGACGCTCGTCGGGCCCGTGCCGAGCGCCGGGCCGCTCTTGCTTCCCGCGTCGCCCAGACGGCTCCTGTCGGTGGGCATCCTCGCTGCTCCCCGTCACCTGCCGTCAACGCCGCCACCGGCCCGGCGGAGAACGAGCAGCAACCGTCGTCTCAGCATCCGTCCGTGCGGCAAGACGGCCGCATCGCTACTCCCTCGCTCACCCCAGCTCGTTCTTCGTCCCGCGCGCTCCGCGCACCCATGGAGGCTCGAGCTGCGTCCATCGCGGAAAACGAGCTCCTGCGCTACCGTCCCATCGACGACGTCTATGAAGAATGGCTCGACCGCGTCGCCGAGCTCGTCCGTACCGCAGGGGGCTCTCCTGCACCGTCCGTTCCGCTGCACCGCACCCCGCCCCGCGCGAGCGACGAAGCTCCGGGGGCGCCCCAGCCGCCTCCTCCTCAAGAAGGCGCCATGGCTCCAAGGCGCGTGGCCCCTGGGTGGAACCCGCTCCGTCAGGTGCTAGCGCGGCAAGAGCAGAGCTGCCAAGAAGTCCCTCGCCCGCAAGAAGCTGCCCGGGCGCTCCCTGCTCCAGCACGTCGCGACCATGCTCCTGCTCCCGCACGTCAAGACCCCGCGCTACTCCCAGCTGCAGCGCGTGGGGACATGCAAGACCAAGCTCTCCATAACCCAAGGCCTCCCATGGCCACAGCAGGCTGCCGTGCCTTCACCACCGAGCTACGCAGCGTCGCGTGGCCCGGCAAGTTCAAGCCAGACCCGCCTCCTCGTTACGACGGCACGGCCGACCCTGCGGAGTTCCTCCAGCTCTATGAGCTGGGCATCGAAGCTGCCAACGGAGACGAGAAGGTCATGGCGAACTGGTTTCCCATGGCGCTCAAGGACGGGGCCCGCACCTGGCTCCTGAACCTGGCTCCAGGCACGATCTCCTCCTGGGACGACATGCGCACCCGCTTCATCGCCAACTTCCAAGGTACTCGCGACCGGCCACCCGCCGTGAGCGACATGCGCCGCATCAAGCAACAATCCGGAGAGACCCTGCAGAAGTACATCCAGCGCTTCAACAATGCACGCCTCAAGATTCCCAAGGTGACCGAGGAGGCCATCATCTCAGCCTTCTCCGAAGGCGTGCGCAACGTCAAGATGAAGGAGGAGCTGGCGATGCATGAAGACCTGTGCACTTCCTTGGAGCTGTTCAACTTGGCAACCAAGTGCGCCAGGGCTGAGGAAGGGTGTCTCTCCCTCCTCGAGCTGCCTGCCACAGACCCAGAAGAGAAGAAGCCCAAGGCCAAGGATGTGAAGCGCAAGGGGGCTGCCGTGCTCGCGGCAGAACCAGACACCAAGCGGGGCAGAGATCAGCCCGAATCTTCCAAGGGCAGTCGGTACTGTGTGTACCATGACCTCCACACCCACAACACCAAGGAATGTCAAGAGCTCCGAGCCATGCGAGAAGGAAGGATCGGCCGTCGCCCCGACCGTGGTGACCGGGGCTACGGTCGAGGAGGAGGAAGGAACGCAGGACGCTGGGAAGACCGCTGCCCGCGCCAAGGGTGGCGCGATCGACCTCGCGAGGATCGCTGGCAAGACCCGCCTCGCGAGGGAGACTGGAGGGATCATCCTCACGAGGATCGCCCGCAAGGCAACGCAGGCCTCCCTCCGCTGCCGCCGCAGCCAAGGAGAAACGAGGACCACCATCAGGACGAGGGGGCTGGGGGCTTCCAGGAGCCGCACGCGATCGCCTGCATCCTGGGCGGGGCTCAAGCCCCAGCCTCTCAACGCATCTTCAAGCAGTTCGCCCGCGAAGCGAATGCAGTCCTCCCCAAGCTCGAAGCCACGCGCCCTCTCAGGTGGTCAGCATGCGCCATCACGTTCAGCTCAGCAGATCAGTTCAAGTGTGCGGCCACAGTCGGAGCCCTCCTGATGCTTTGTTCCCCAATCATCAGCAACATGGTGGTCACCAGGGCCCTCATCGATGGCGGGGCAGGGCTCAACGTCCTGTCCGTGGAAACATTCAACAATCTCCAAGTGCCCTACAGCCAGCTTCAGCCAACCAAGCCTTTCTTCGGAGTCACCGACGGCTCCACGGTCCCAATTGGGCAGGTCCGCCTCCCTGTCACCTTCAGGGCACGCGACAACTACCGCACCGAGCTCATCGACTTCGACGTCGCTCACATTCGCCTGCCGTACAACGCCATCCTTGGGTACCCAGCGCTGGCCAAGTTCATGGCCGTAACTCACCACGGCTACAACGTCCTCAAGATTCCAGGAAGTGGTGGAGTCATCACGGTGCCCTGTGAAGAGAAGGACGCGGTGTGTTCCCTGGAACGAGCCTTTCAGGCCGCATCACTGGAAGACCCGGATCACAAAAGCAGGAGGCTTCCCGAGACCGCCCCCAAGAAGAAGAAGACATCGTTCGGCCCAGCCCCTCAGGGCCCGCGCCTGCCTAGGGGGAACCTCCTTCCATCGCATAGGAAAGCGCGCCCGGTGCCCTCCTCAGGCAGGGCTCGGGGGCTCTCCCCTGGAGGGCCACCGACCTGGCTAAGGTCACAAGGGAGGCGCTTGGGCACCACATGGAGGCGTGTTTCGAAGCACGTTTCCCTCAAGAAGGAGTAAGGCAAGGAGGGCCAGACCCTCAGGAGTTCGTCGGCAAGGCCATTCAGGAGCTACAGGAGTCAACAGTCATGAAAGGCGGCCGCCGCCTACCAGCTGTGGCTCCCCATCAAGGCGAGGATGGTGGCTGCGCGTCTGCATCGACATACTAGGGCTCAATCGAGTCGCCTCTGGCCCTCGTGAGTGGGGCGCTGCGAAGGTCCACCCCATAGCTACATTCGCATGCCTTACGGCTTGCCGAACGCGGCTGCCGCGTACCAGCGCCTCATGAGGGGCATCATGGAGGCTCAAGAGGCCAGGCGTTCCGCAGCCCTGTCGGAGATGGAGATGGTCCGCGAGGAGCCACCGGCACCTCAGGAGCCTCCCGAGGCCCCTGGGCCTGGGGACTCGTGAGGATCGGCTTCCGCAGCCCACCGAGTATGCTACACCAACACTCCTTCGTCCTCAACATCATCAGGTGACATCTTTCAAGTTTCATTTCCAGCTGGGAGCGCCCCCTAGGGCTGCATTATTCCCAGGCCGCGTGGGTCCGTCCCTGCGGCATGTATCCCTTTTATTTCATGTTGTTAGCTTACTTTGTTGGGGGCGCACCTCGGGCTGCATCATCCCCAAGTCGCTCGGGCCAGACCCAGCGGCATGTATCCCTTTTGCGTTTATTTCCGGCTATGCGTTCGACCCACCATGCTTGATTATTTGATGTCGGTCCACGGCACCTCTTCTTCTCCATGCCGACCACTTGCACGTTAAAGGGGGGGTACCTGAGCATCGCGACTCAGGGCTCTTACTGGCTCTCCAGCCGTCACCCTCTGGCCTTGTCCACGGCATCGCGACCTGGCATACCAGTGACGGCTGAGACCAGCTCGAGGGCCGGGACCCGAGGACGTAGAGTGCCGGCACCTAACCAAATTTGCAGGTACACATCACAAGATAAGGCCCAGTGCCAGGCGCAACCCGCCTAGAGGTAGGGCCCCGTGAGTCCCGCGTTGGCTCACGGGTGCCCAGATACACCTTGTCAGGCCCTACCGTGCCAGCCACGTGTCAGGGCGGGGCTGTACACGCCCCGGGGGCTCCTCCCGGAGGGGAGCCCCCTCCCACGTACCAGTGGAAGCACCATGCTCCGTGCTGGCTGACGACACTGCCGAGGAGCGGCTATGCCCATACACATACGAAAGCGCTATGCTCCGCGCTGGTGATAAACAACTGAGGGTGGCCCCCGGGCCGCATCAACCTCAGGGAGCCCAGAGCTCAGTGTCTAGCCTCATCGTAACGCCTCCCCTCGGGAGTGCCGCGCGAGGGGGCTGGGCACGGGGGCTGCGCCTGGGTCACGCCCAGACGCACGCCACCCAGCCAGGCCCCCCTGGGCCTGGTTCGTCGTGCGTCTCTCCCCTAGCGGAGCCAAGGTACGAAGGCCGTTTGAGCATCAAGGGGGACTCCTGAGCATCGTGACTCAGGAGCCTAACTGGTCACGTAGCCGCTCACTCCTTAGTTCCGAAAGGCTAACGGCGGTTGAGGTATGCGCGCGGCCGAGCTCTGCAGACGTAGAACGGTAGATCCACCCACATCACACCTCCCTACTTGCTGTTCGTGCGCCAAGGGGGACTCCTGAGCATCGTGACTCAGGAGCCTAACTTGTCACGTAGCCCCTCACTCCTTGGTCCCATCCTGGTTTCCGGTCGGGGCTAACGGCGGCTGAGGTATGCGCGGGGCCGGGCTCTGTCGGCGTAGAACATAAGCAAGTAGGAAGGAAAAGCGTAAATTTCAAGGAATTCAAAAGCAAATATTACAGTCCACACTGTTATCTCAATGCCAAACGCAAGTTTAAACGCCTCCCGGAGGCATGATACATGTGCAGGAATTAAAGGCAGGACAGGAGCCACAACGGAGTCACTTGTCGGTGGTGGAGCAGCGCGGAGTGGGTTCGCCTCGTGGAGCAGCGGGGTCGGCAGCGCCTTGCTTCGGCTTGGTGCTGAAGGCCCGGAACTTCCCCAGCAGAGCCTCCGCACGACCCTTCACGGCCTCGGCAGCGGCAGTGGCACGCTCGCCGCTTACTGGCTCCAGCACGCTGTCGAGGTCGACGCCGGGATCGCGAAGGTAGATGTGGGTGAGGACCCGCATTAGCGCTGCAGAAGACAGGACACGCGCCTCGGCCTCGGCCATGGGGCCAAGGCCAAGGGCGACATCTTCAAGAGCGCGAACCAGGAAGGGAAGCAGCTTCATGGGGCCGTCCTTGGTGCCAGCCAGCGGGCTCTCCAGGCCGCTGTCGTAAAGCGTCCTCAGCAAGGAGCGAGCCTTCGCCTCCATCTCTGCGAAGGCCACGCGGTCCTCGGCAAGAACCTGGGCCTTGTCGTCCAGCTCGACCTTCCTTGCCCCCAACTCCTGCTCCAGTGCGCCTAGGCGGTCACGGCGCCTCCTGAGCTTGACCTCCCTCTCCTTGACGGCCGCCTCGCGAGCCTTCACGCCGTCTTCGTGCTCTTGGTGAAGGCAGGCCTCTTTCGCGAGCTGGTCCTGCAGGCCTTGCAGCTCGTCCTCCAGCGCCTTGCAGCAACCACGGACGTCGACCACCTCCCCCAGGGCTGCGTCACGAGCAGCCTTCGCCTCAAGGACGGCCTGCCTCTCCTCATCGCAAGCCGTCGAGGCCTGGACCAGCGCCGCCCGAATCAAAGCGTCGGAGCGAATCCATCCTGAAGACAGCTCCAAGCGCCCGGCCACCAAGCGAGGGTCGGCGCCAAGAAGATCCTACCGCAGCCGGTCCAGCTCAGCAGCAGCACGATCCAGAACGGCAGGAGGAGTCGGAGAGACAGCAGTCGGTGGAGTAGGAGGAGAAGGCAGCAGCGCGACCATAGCATCCTGAGGCAGAGCCTGCTGCGCCCCAATGGCTGTAGTGGCGGTAGCAGGCGAAGGCACCTCGGGAGTCACTTGGGCCATGGGGGCTGAGCTCGCCCCTGCCGTCTCAGCCAGGCCTCGTGAGGACGACCGGGCAGGATAAGCCCGTGCGTCGCGGTCACCTTCCTTCGCAAGCAGAGGCGCTGCCACGGATGGAACCTCACGAGCTCCCTTCAGCTTCTTTGCTGCGGGCGCCAGCCTATCCAAGAGATGTGGACGTCAAGCCTCAGCAGCAGAACAAGAAATAAAGACAAGAATCAAGCGCTTACGGGTCGTCGCCAGTGAGCTCAGGCAGCCTCTGGCCAAATTTGAAGCCTGAAAGCCGGCTGGAAGGGTCAACCTTGGGAAGCTCAGGAGAGGAAGGCGCGTCTGCAGTCCGCCTCAGGGCCGGGGCAGACCCGCGGGATATCAGCCCGGTCCTGTCCTTCTTCGGGATCGGGGGCAAGCTCCCGCCGCCCTGCTCGTCATCATCCTCGTCGTCATCGCTCGGAGAGAGGCGGAGAGCACGGGACCTGCGCCGGGGGAGGGGAGCCCTCGACTCTCTATCAGTCGCCTCGGAGTCAGACCCTTTTTCCCGCTCCCCTCCTTCCTCCTCTTCGCTGGAGTCGTCGAAGGACACGTCCACTGATTCCCCAGGAGTTTCCATGGGCACGGGCCCGTCCCCATTGAAGACGGGCATGGACTCCACTACCTGCTCCCAGCCATCGCGGAGGAACAAGGGCGTAGGAGCACCCTCCAACCTCGCCACATCGCCCCTAACCAGAGATTGGAGGACCGCAGCCAGATCTTCGTCGGCCAAGGCCGCAAGGCTCGGATGGGGCCTCCACATTGGAAGTGAGTACTGCCGAAGCGTAGCCAGCTGGTGCTCCAGGAATTCCCTCAGCAGCGACGCGCCGGTCAGCTTCGCCGCCGCCATGTTGGCCGGCCTCAGATCCGCGTCCATCTTCTCCAACACCAGCTTCACGCGGGGGTCCGCGAGCTCCGCTCGACCCCAATCACTGGAGCTCGTGGGTTGTTCCGTGGGCAAGATCAGCCGAGGGTGGATGCGCCCAGCATCTGCCAAGACCCACTTGCTCCTGAAGCCCTCAATCCTTTTCCCGGGGTTCGAAATGGCAATGGCGCCACCATACGCGATGAAGCTCGCGCACGCGGAAGCAGGACCGCGAGAGGTCCGGAGGTAGAAGTAGTGGCGCGGCAAGGCCACTGAGGGCTGCACCCCTACGTGAGCCTCGCAGTAATAGGCAAAGATTGCTAGGAGAAGGACGGAGTTGGGGTGGAGATGCAGAGCCTGTAGCTTATAATGGCGGAGGACAGAGAAGAAGAACTCGGAGAAGGGAGGCACCAGGCCAGCAGCAATGGCGCTTACAAAGAACGGATAGAAGGTGCTTCCTTGGCCCTCAGGGGTGGCGGAGCCGGCCTTGAACACCTTCGCCCCATCGATGCCTTGCGCCGCCGCCATCCGGCGCAACCGGGCGAGGCTCGCCTCTGACACGTTTGGCGAGTCCAGGGCAGACGAGTACCAAGCTCCGGCCGGGGACTGACGAGGCGCCATGGCTTCCTAGGTCACGCGGTCGAAGTAGATCTGGAAATTTTGGAGGAAGGAAGGAGAGGCACAAGAAAGGGGATCTGAACAGCAACCGGAGAAAGCAAAAAAGCAAAGCCTAGGCAGATGCCGCTCCTTTATCAACTTGCACGGTTGCTGAGGCGCTCACATCCAATCAACCGCCACGTGGCGCCTAAGGCCGCAGGCTGTTAGGGCCCGTGGCGCTTTGACCTTGCCCTTTCGCCTCCCTGCACGGCCAAGTCCGGGCGCGCCTTGGGCCCGGGGGCTACTGTCGGCGTTCTGGGAACGGGGGTCCCCAGACTTGCCTGCCTGCGGCCTGTGGTGTGGCTCAAAGGGGGCCCCAGCACGGCCCATCTTCATCAACACAGACCCAAGACCCTCGCGAGGGGCCAAGCCTCACGTGGCGGACGACACGGAGCTTCCTCAGGCACGGCCTCATCAGGCTGGCTCGTGAGAAGGCGGAGAGATCAAGGCGGGGTACCTCACGAGGTGCCCGTGACGCAAGCCATGACGACCAAGGGTGCCAGGCGGGCGCCAACCCGCGCAGTGTCCTCCTTTCCTCTTTGGTGCAGAGGGAGCAAGCGCAGGCGAGAGCATCAAGCAAAGGCACCCGTTTCGGTGCAACGAGACCAAGACCAGTCCAACGGCAGGGAGGAAGTCATTGTGGAGCCCAAGCCAGCGTCACCACCAGAGCCTTTGGCAGGCGAGGACCAACTTTAGTCAGGATAAGTGTACCAGATGTTCCCCTTCAAAATGGCTAATTGTTGGCGCCCTTCCCGCTCAATATTTGGGAAGAGGCCCAGGGCCTTTGCCTATAAATAGGACTAGCCACCCCCAGGGTAGGGGGGGCAATCAAGAAGGGAGAATCTAGAAGCCAAGAGAGAAACTAGCTAGGATCGGATCAAGTAGCATCACACAGAGAGAGAGGGAAGGGCGACTGAACTCCTCCTCCTAGCAGTTCATCCCCCCAGCCAAGAACAGACCCTCGCGAGGCTGTTCTTCCTTGTATTGCTCATCATCATCAGCCCAAGAGGCAATCCACCACACCACGCATTGGAGTAGGGTATTAGACCACAACGGTGGCCCGAACCAGTATAAACCCTGTGTCTCTTGTGCTGTTCTTTCCATAGCTTAGATCTTAGCGAGGCGGAGGGGTGCATGTAGGTAGAAGGCGAAATCTCCGCGCGCACCCTAGTGTTCGAACCTCAAGGGTCTGCCGGAACCCGAAATCCGACACCGCACACCTGAGGGGTATACATCCTTAACTGTACATACCCCACAATACCTGGGGGCTTCTTTTCACAAGAAGCTTATTATTATTATCATTATCATTATTATTATTAGTAGTAGTAGTAGTAGTAGTAGTAGTATTAGTATTAGTATTATTATTATTCAAGCATCAAGCCCACCGTATATATGTGTCATCTGTCCATATATGTATTTTTCTTCTCCATTATATGCACCTTTATGACTTAAGTTTTTGCCAAGCTAGGTTGCTTGGCTCCTGTGCTTATGCCCTACGTTCCCGCTTGTTCGGCTAGGGCATAAAGGGAGCACCTCTGCGATTGTTACAATCGGGTTATCCAGACATGTACCTCAGACGAGTGAAGCCGAAAGCTAGCGTTCTTAAGGGAATGATTGGTCGGTGAACAAAAGACGAACTGCCCTCGTGGCAATACAAAACCCCAGACTATAAAAGCATACTGTGATTTTTTAGCATCACAGCTTCGGTATGCACAAAAAAACGCATACCAGCCCAGGGAAAGGAACCCTTAACGGAACTATTCTCTCTGGAAGATGTTTCTTACAATCAAATGTAATATAACATAACTCCCCGAATACAACTTGTCTGTTTAAGCAACTATGACCAGACTGCGTGGTTTCCAAACATACCTCGATGTTTACCTACGGTATAGTATTCGGAAACACTCCAAACCTAGGGTTTCCGGAGGTCGAAGCAGAAAGTCTGCCATGACAATCATTTTACAAATTCGGCTGGAGACAAGTCTCTCGCTAAAAGTACATTACTACTTGGACTCAAAAACTTATTCTTCTTCTAGACCCTCTAACAGGTTGTCCAGCCTACAATCTTGTTGGGAAAACTTGGTGGCCCCCTTCACTTGATCGTACACCAGGCTAACCGGGATTTCCTGTCCATCGGATCCTCGAGGTCTGACCCACGCCATATGATTTGGATCATGTCCGGTGTACCGTGTTTTTACCATGGCCCATGCCTCCCGAGCACCTTCTCGGCACGCTGATATCTTCCACAGCCCAAAACGGCGCCGAGCTCCCTTGAATAAATTCACGAGCTCCTCCATACTTCCTGGAGGAGAGTCGGCTGGCCATAAAGCCTTAGCAATGCTTCTCATTGCCTTCCGCGCTCATTCATGCACCTTGGACAGCTCTTGTAGCAGGTCTCCTTGAAATCCGGACACCTCTTGTTTGGGCCGCCCAATCAACACATCTATAGAAATAAACCTGTCAGGATTCGCATCAGCGAACTATATGTCAGTAAGTTAAAAGGCATACTAAATATGCCACCTCTCAGTTTTCTGTTCCTCTTTAGGGCGTCTGCCAATTGGGCTCGCACATCTTTTAGCTCTTCGCCGAGCTGAGTGTTGGCATCCTGCAGCTTGTTCTTTTTGTCCCTGGTATGTGTCAGCACGTGTCAGTACGCGTTGACCAGCGGCCTCTTGCCTTTCGGCATGTTCTTTTCCGCCTGTGCGGCCTTTAGTTTCTCTTCCAGCTAATCCGACGATCATGGCATTATCAAATGCAAATAGTGTTTATCTGAATAAGCATGACTGGCACATGATTATATTTTCCGGACAGCAGGAGACATTACCAGTCGATGCCTCCTTGGACTTCTCCAGTTCGGCGGTAACAGCTGTTAGCTGGGTCCGACACTGTTCCAGCTCCCGAGATAGCACGCTGTTCTTCCCCGTGAGTATCTGATTATACATCGATCCTTAAAATCAGTTGCTTCAACAGTTTCAAGTCTCAGGGGCTACTGGTATAGGACTATTAAATCCACACAAAATGATCTTACCCGCATATCCTTTGGAAGCTGGTAAGTGGCTCCAGCAAGCCCATCCTGAGCAGCTCGGATATAGGCATACGCTGAGCTGAATGCATTGAATGCCTCTTCAGTAAAAATGGGATCCCGCATAGCTGCCCTCTAGCACCAATGGTTCATGGCACTCTCCACTTCGGAGTTCGTGACGGACACATTATCTGAATCACCGAAGAGAGAACAATCCAGCATTGCACCCATATCGACTCTGGCCCTAGAGGCAGGGTCCGGGGTCAGATTGGCGGACATATGTCCGGCAGAATCTCCGGATATAGTCCGGTGGATGCTCTTCCTGAAATACAATGCAACAGAAAATGTCACAGTCCGGTATGCTTGCTGTAGGGCATATTGAAAACCGTACCTTTTTGATGAAGGTGGGGGCTTGGAAGTATCGTCGTTCGCCTTTCTTTTCGAAGATCCGCCTTGTGTCAGTGCCCCCTTTTTAAGGGACGATCCCGATGCAGCGTGGCGAGATGAGCGTCGCCCCTTTGAAGCAAGAGACAGTGCAGTGGATGAGGCACAATAGGAAGGCTCTTTTGGAGGAGATGCTCCCTGGGCACTTACATGGGAAGACGGAAGAAGGCCGGGGTAATCGACTTCGATGGCCACTTCTGTGTCGTCGTAGCTCGCTTGATAGAAGACCCACTCCTTGAGCTCCATGGATATATCCGGATCCTCCTTGAATCCAGGATCCAGGTCCCGAATATGGTCCTCTGGCTGCGGAGTGGGGCTGTAGATCCCCGTAGTGGCCTTCTTCCATTCCTGGTAAAAATGGACGGGTTAAGATTGACTAATTGCGACTCAGGAAGAAGATTAACTGAGGTATTGGATTGAAAGCTTACCCAGCTAGGGGGGTTGTACATGGAAAAGCCATCTCGGCACTTGAGGTGAGTGAATTCTTCTTTCTCCCCATTATAAAGATCAGCCAACATGGCGGCCAGGGCGGTGAAGTTATCCGGACCCTTGCGCCCATAGCGGGATGTATCATCCTTCCTATTGTAGTTCCACATGGGGACTCCTCTGAATTGGAGTGGTTGAACACCGCGCGTTATGGAAATCTTCATGACCTCAATTATGGACAGCCTGGACCGGGCGAGGACCTTTATCTTGTCCATTAACTTCTTAACTTCTGCACTGTCTTCCTCCTCGAGGCTCCGAGGGCACCAGCTGTGGTGTTTCCTTAGCGGGCCATCGGAAAATTCAGGTAGGCCACGTCGAATTGGGTCCGAGAGGATGACGTCCTCAATATAAAACCACTCCGAGGGCCACTCCTCAGATGCCTTCTTCAGAGTGCCGGATAGATATCCTGTCCTGGCTATACGCCATACTTCGGCACCGCCCACCTCGAATATGGATCCCTTTTGTTAGCGAGGGACGAGGCAGAAGAGCTTCCTCCATAGCTCGAAATGGGCCTCGCAACCCAGGAACAGATCGCAAAGAGCAACATAGCCCGCGATGTGCAGAATGGAGCCCGGTGTGAGATTGTGCAGTTGGAGGCTGTGGTACTCCAGGATACCCCAGAGCAAAGGATGGATTGGGAATCCAACGCCTCTCAAAAGAAAAGACATGTAGCACACTCGCTCCCCTTCTGAAGGATTTGGGAAATTTTCTGCCAGGGCCTCGCGAGTAAAGGATGTTAATCCTGCCCGAACGGAGACTAGATCCATAGGGGGGAGATAGCCCTGCACCTGGAGCTTGGTCAGCTGTGCATGGGATACAGAGCAGCTCCCCCAATGGCCTTTTTGATGGCCGTAGGGGCGGGAGGAAGAACTAGGAGCGCTAGCCATGGTTGCATGGTTCCTTGAGGCAAGCTTGAAGGATTCTCTCCTGGCGTGGAATGGTATCTGAGATTTGATCTCCTTAAATAGACACCTTCCGTACGCTATCGAGGGGTTATCTGTAAAAATGCTTGGGCCCTTCGTATTCGTTTGCCACGTGGAAGCCGAGGCGACTGAAGCACAGAAGCCGAAGGGTAAGACATTTAATGAAAACCGAGCTATTCGAAGAATTCACCTTACCAAGATCGAAGATGTAAGGGCCGAATATAGCCCCTCGGTTTAGATGCTTTGAAGTATTCGGTGGAGGAACCTGCCTTGCAATGCCGAAGACAACTTGCTCGTTGGACACATCGTCATTGAAGACTGGTTCAGGGGCTACTGAGGGAGTCCTGGATTACGGGGTCCTCGGGCGTCTGGGCTATGTGACATGGGCCGGACTGATGGGTTGTGAAGATACAAGATGGAAGGCTTTTCCCCGTGTCCGGATCGGACTCTCCTTGGCGTGGAAGGCAAGCTTGGCATGCGGATATGAAGATTCCTTTCTCTGTAAACCGACTTTGTACAACCCTAGCCCCCTCCAGTGTCTATATAAACCGGAGGGTTTAGTCTGTAGGGAACAATCATAATCATACAAGCTCGACAATTAGGGTTTAGCCATTACGATCTCGAGGTAGATCAACTCTTGTAACCCCTATACTCATCAAGTCAATCAAGCAGGAAGTAGGGTATTACCTCCATTAAGAGAGCCCGAACCTGGGTAAACATCGTGTCCCCTGCCTCTTGTTACCCTTGATCCTTAGACGCACAGTTCGGGCCCCCCTACCTGAGATCTGCCGGTTTTGACACCGACAATGGGTCCTATTGTGGACAAAGAGTCTGCTTCGTCTGGAGGCGGCCAGGAGCACACCCATGACCACGCAGCCTCAGCAAGGTATGAACATCAACACCCCACCTACCCAATTAGCGTTGCCTATCATGTCGGGTCATAGCAGACGGGGTGAGGAAGAGGCTCCATTAGTCGCTGATGATGTCACCACCGTCGAAGAAGCAATGCATGCTATCGATGCCATGGATGAGAATGACGATGACGATGACACTCTATAGTGTCTCAATACTGGCACCTATGATGACGAAGGATTGATGGCTCAGCCGTATGAGTACTTAGGGTTTGAGTGTCATGAGTCGGTGCCTAAATTGCCGCCTCCGGAGGCTTAACGTACTATAGACGACCTTCCAGTACCAAAGAAGCATAGGAAGAGAGTGAGGAAAGGCAACAATAAAGCTGCTGCTATGATCCAGCTGCCTCTGCAGCCTCGGGTTCAAGACCATATACATGTCCCCGGTGCGACGAAATACCATACTCCCGGTGAACCAATCCTACCTAAGGCATCGATACAGGCCATACACGACGATGTAAGGAGACTTCATGACGATGTGCTGCATGGAGAGAAAAGCCTAATCTCCTCGGAAAATCCAGGATACCCACTCTACGTGGTTAACGTGTCGTGGCAAAGGTCGTACATCGACACATTCCCCGCGGATAAGTTCTTCCTTCGATTCGATTACATCTTCTACATGTTTCACTTGAAGAAACTAGATTTTATGTTTGTCCGTATTTATGCCTTGTACATGAACTACATCATCGGGATTGAGCAGATACCTTATATCCGTGTCACTGACCCATACTTCATGCACGAGGGCTTCTTGGCAGTCTGCGCAGAGCACCATGAATACGCGAGGGACTACATCATCGATTTCATGGTCGCCAATAAGGAAAAGGAGACGATTCTCGTGCCTTATCATCCCATGTAAGTCATCAGCGCGGATATCCTTCCTTCGATTTCAATCATTCATTTGCACGATGGAGGCTAATTAATTTGAGGTGTACTTATTTTGCGCAGCCACGGGCGCACCGTCCTCATCATCCTTTACCCCTGATACTCCCACGCTCTTTACTTGGACTCGTCGAAGAACATGAACAAAAAGCATTACACAGATACGTCTCCGTCGTATATATAATTTTTTGTTGTTTCATCCCAATATTATTCAACTTTTACATACTTTTGGCAACTTTTTATATGATTTATTTGGACTAACTTATCCAGTGCCCAGTGTCAGTTCCTGTTTGTTCAATGTTTTTGTTTTGCATAAAATCCATATCAAACGAAGTCCAAACGCGATAAAAATTTACGAAGAATTGTTTTGGAATATATGTGATTTTTAGGAGGTGGAATCAACGCAAACGGGGGCCCACAGTGCCCACAACCCACCAGGGCGCGCCAGGCACCCCCTAGCGTGCCCAGGTGTCTTGTGCCCTCCTCGAAGGTCGGTTGGGGCCCTTCTTCTGGAGGAAGAAAGACAATTTATCGAAAATAGTCGTGTAAAAGTTTCAGCGCAATCGGAGTTACGGATATCCGGGAATTTAAGAAACCATGAAGGGCCAGATCTAGGGAACACGAAACAGAAGAGAACAGAGAGGGAGATCCAATCTCGGAGGGGCTCCCACCCCTCCGCCGTCATGGAGACCATGGACCAGAGGGGGAACTTTCCTCCCATCTAGGGGGAGGCCAAGGAAGAATAATAAGGAGGGGGGCTCTCAACTCTCTCCCCCTCTATGCAGCGGTGTAACACCTCTTCTCCCTGTTGTAATCTCTACTTAAACATGGTGCTCAACTACATATATTATTTCCCAATGATCTATGGTTATCCTATGATGTTTGAGTAGATCCGTTTTGTCCTATGGGTTAATCGTGATCTTGGTTGGTATGATTGTACATTTTATTTATGGTGCTGTCCAACGGTGCCCTCCATCTCGCGCAAATGTGAGGGGTCCCCGCTTTAGGGTGTTGCAATATGTTCATGGTTCGCTTATGGTGGGTTGCGAGAGTGACAGAAGCTTAAACCCGAGTACTTGGGGTATGGCGTATGGGATAAAGAGGACTTGATACTTAATGCTATGGTTGGGTTTCACGACCTTAATGATCTTTAGTAGTTGCGGATGCTTGCTAGAGTTCCAATCATAAGTGCATATGATCCAAGTAGAGAAAGTATGTTAGCTCATGCCTCTCCCTCATGTAAAATTGCAAGAATGATTACCGGTACTTGTTATCGATTGCCTAGGGACAAATAACTTTCTTGTTGACACAAACCCTTTTTCTAATCACCTAACTTTTATTATCTTGCAAAATACTTATAGTTTTATTCTTGCAAAGTAGTTCTAGCATCACACCTACAAAATAGTTTCATACTTGTTTCCGATAAAGCAAACGTCAAGTGTGCGTAGAGTTGTATCGATGGTCGATAGAACTTGAGGGAATATTTGTTCTAACTTTATCTCCTCGTTGGGTTCGACACTCTTATTTATCCAAAAAGGCTACAAACGATCCCCTATACTTGTGGGTTGTCAAGACCTTTTTCTGGCGCCATTGCCAGGAAGTTATAGCGTGGGGTGAATATTCTCGTGTGTGCTTGTTTGCTTCATCACCAAGTAGTTTTTATTTCTTGTTCTAAGTTGATCTCTATCTTTAGTTATGGATATGTAACACAACATACCAAAAAATTAGTTGTACTTGCTACTCATGGAGATGGGGAACCTCCTAAAACCCTCGATGATCATTATGTGAAAGATATAATGCACTGCTTTGACAATCCAGAGAAAACCCCATTTAACTATACAATGGGAGTAACGTTGGATCAATGTGAATACTTTAGGGATTATCACTTGACTCATAAAGGGAAATTTTTATGGGATCAAATTCATATATTGAAGTGGTATGCTTGGAATCTATGCTCTAGATATGATTATACTTGTTGCTCTTAGGATGAACGCTCCACATCTTCCCTTTTCATGCAAATTTAATGATAATGAAACCTTAGCTTCTTATGCTAATGGTATATATGATTACTATGATGTGGAATGAATAGAAGAATTTGTTGCTTTTAAGGGTGCTTATCAAATTGAATCTTTGTTTAAGAATTTTGAAGATTTTGATGGTTCAGTTTATAGACCTGAAAATATTTCTATCCTTAAATATTGCTATGATAATTATAAATACAATTACGATATTGATGTATTTATTGAGAATAACTCCGATGTCCAAGAAGAGACTAATATTTTGCAGGAGTCTATGGAAGAAGAAATTCGTGAAACTTCGAGCTCATTGGATGAAAAAGATGATGAGGAGAGCGAAGAACAAATGGAGGAAGAATGGATTAGCTACCGTGCCCACCTTATAATGAGAGTAACTCTTCAACTCATATATTATTTAATGCCCTTCGTTCTTACCGAAGGATGAATGCTATGATAATTGCTATGACCCCGCTGATTCTTTTGAAATATCCCTTTTTGATGAACTTGATGCTTGTTATGCTTGTGGCCAAGATGCCAATATGAATTATGCTTATAGAGATGAACTTGCAATAGTTCCTTATGTTAAGAATGACATAGTTGCTATTGCACCCACACATGATAGTCCTATTATCTTTTTGAATTCTCCCAACTACACTATATCAGAGAAGTTTGCTCTTGTTAAGGATTATATTGATGGGTTGCCTTTTACCATCACACATGATGATTTTGATGAATATAATATGCATGTGCTTGCTGCCCCTACTTGCAATTATTATGAGAGAGGAACTACATCTCCACCTTTCCCGTCGCGAAAACTTTGGGCACCCCATGCCCTTTCGGAACGGGCCGCCCCCACAGGTACCCGTACCTTGCTTGAAGGACTGGGCCTCTCACGTTCGACGGGATGAAGACGACGTATTCACTCCGCTTCTTGTTCAGCTCCGCCGCCCTCTTGCTTCCCTTGGCGGCGGCCTCCTTCGCCGCGGTCGTCTGCTTTCCCTTCTCTGCGGGTTTCTTCCCCATTTCCGCGGCGGCGATGCGGAAGGAGAAGGGATCCGGGGGGAGGGGCGGTGGCGAACGGTAGAACAAGAGGAGGAATTGTCGCTTGGCTTGCGGAGGAAGAAGATGGGAGAGTGGGGCAAGAAACGGGTGAACCGTGCCGCTCTATTTTTCCCTGTTCTTAAGGGGGAAGTGCGGGGCAGGGGCACGACGCTTCAGAAAGTTACTATTTTACCTTAACTGCAACAATCCCATGACCCCATGACACGCAATAATTGCGCAAAGTGGACGTTGAATTGACTAGTCTCCATGGCAAACCGGCGTGCACAACCCTCTCCTGCCACGTGTCTGCGCACTGTTTGGGGCCTAACCCAACATGCCACGTGACACGTGTGGCTCAGGCCCGGGGGCTTATGTCGAGGAAAATGGACAGGGTTATATGTTTTCCCCGGACTCGTGCATGGACAAACCAAGGTCAAGCCAAGATGCAGGAAGAGACCAAGAGCATCGAAGGACCAGCGTGTAGATCAAGAGGACCAAAGTCAAGCCAGAGAAGCAAAATGCCACAAGGAGAAAAGTCTCCCTTGCCGGGCAGGCGAGCTCGACAAGGACAGGTCCACCCCCGGAAGAAGGCGTCCAAAGCACCCCGGCAGAGCCTGCCGGGGCTCACGGAGGCAAAAACACCTCACCAACTACTCTACCACAACCCACATCGTCAATCAGTACAGTGTCAAGCCACAAAGTGATTCAATGTCAGCCATTCGCCACATGGTAGCTTTTCTCTACAGGAAATGCCTACAGATGACACCTGTCCTGCAACGTGTCAAGCGAGCAGGCGTGGAGCTGGCAAGGCAGCCCGGCAAGGCTTGTCGGGCAACCAGCGATGTGACGTTGAGCGGTGCATTTAATGCGCCCTGTCAGCCTATAGAGTTAGGTATGATAGCACTGTTTGCTATCTTATCAGTGCATAATAACTACTTTGCCATTGTGGTGACCCCTTAACCTATAAAAGGAGGCCCATAGCAACCGTAGAAAGGGTTAGAAGGTTGGATAACTCACACCCCCATACACGCGTAGCCACTGCCGCCCTTGCCGGGCAAGTGTACTATGCTCCACCACCACCTTTCCATCACCAATCCACCAAAGCAGGAGTAGGGTTTTATGCCTCGCAGCGGCTCGAACCTGGGTAAAACTGCTTGTGTGATCTCTGTCATGCTACCCCACACTCGTATGCTCTTTGTGCAACGCGACCCCCCCCCCCTGTCGAACCAGCAAGGGGCCCTCGGGTCCAATAGGTGGTCGTGGTTTCCCATGACACCACGCGTGTAGCAGCCTCTACCCACGTGCCTCGAGTTGCATCGCCTGGCATTGACTTTAGAAAAACGGCCGATTTCAAGTGTTCCTCATAACCCACAATTCATCGATCTCAACAAACACACCGCAAAAAGAAGATTACATCGAATAGATCTCCACAAGAGAGGGGGAGAACTTTGTATTGAGATCCAAAAAGAGAGAAGAAGCCATCTAGCTAATAACTATGGACCTGAAGGTCTGAGGTAAAATACTCACACTTCATCGGAGAGGCTATGGTGTTGATGTAGAAGCCTTCCGTGGTCAATGCCCCCTCTGGCGGAGCTCTGGAACAGGCCCCAAGATGGGATCTCGTGGATACAGAAAGTTACGGTGGTGGAATTAGGGTTTTGGCTCCGTATCTAATCGTTTGGGGGTATGTAGGTATATATAGGAGGAAGAAGTACGGCGGTGGAGCAACAGGGGGCCCATGAGGGTGGAGGGCGCGTCTGGGGTGGGGGGGTAGGGCCCCCCCTACCTCGTGGCCTCCCTATTGGTTGCTTGACATAGGGTCCAAGTCTCCTGGATCTTGTTCGTTCCAAAAATCACGTCCCCGAAGGTTTCATTCCGTTTGGACTCCATTTGATATTCCCTTTCTTCGAAACCCTAAAATAGGCAAAAAAACAGCAATTCTGGGCTGGGCCTCTGGTTAATAGGTTAGTCCCAAAAATTATATAAAAGTGAATAATAAAGCCCAATAATGTCCAAAACATAAGATAATATAGCATGGAGCAATCAAAAATTATAGATACGTTGGAGACGTATCAAGCTCCGACGAGGAAGAGTAGGGCATACCCTACTCTACCTTGCTGGCGACCAGCCCAACACTTTGGGGAGCGCAGCTGGCCGCCGGACATGGGCACGGTGAACTGGACGAGCTCTGTTTAGATTAGGTTTCATGTTGCATGTAATAATGTGGATTTGAGGTTTCTACTTTTGGGATGTCCGGTTTCAGAATCAAAAAGTTGAGGCACGATCGGTCACTATCCGTGGACGCGCCCGATCGCGTCCCTAGGTGTTTCGGGGTCGGATTTGCAAGTTCGACTGTGGATAGTCTTAGAGCATCTACAACCAGATATGTCAAATATGGACCCTCAAACGCCTGCGGACAAGCCCAGGCAGTGACCGAGCACGCCTCAAATTTCACTAGCTACATCTGGACATCTCATACTAGATTCTTATATTCATACAAGGACATGCAAACAAAGTAAACCTACGTACTATGTCGATCACCTAGCTACTCATCATCGGAGATGTCAACGATCTCTATGCCCGGCTTTGGCAACATGGGCGGCAGCTGTAGCTCTGGCTGCTCCGCTCCGGCCTCCTCCTCCTCTATCTTCGTGTTCAGTTTGGCGAAGAGCGCGTCGGACGCCACCTACTCCTACCGGAGGTAAGCCCGATTGGCCTCCACATAGGCCTCATTCTGGATGGGCTCTAGGAAGGCCTGCTCCTCCACCATCTCCTTCAATTGGGCGACGGCGAACTCCGCCTTCGCCTGCTCCATGTTGAAGTCCGACAGCTCCTGCTTCGGCTGCTCCGCCTCCTCAACCTCCAATGGAGCTAGCTCTTTTTCCTCCTCTTCCCTCGGCTGCTCCTCCGACTCCTGCGAGTCCAAAGGCACCCAGCAGCGATGCGGGCGACGCGTGTGGCTTCCCTCGCCCAGATCTCCTGCTGGATCTCATACCAGCACTCCAGCATAAGCATTGTGTGGTAGGTGATCTTCCTCCGGGCCATGGAGGAGCGTCGGAGCATGGGCAGAGCGCCAGAGCGGGAGAGAGAGAAGGTGGATGGGCTCAGACTGGCGGCGCGAAGTGGGGCGTCGATGGGCTAGGGTTGCGGGACGCAGGCTGGGTTAAATAGGCGGATTTGGTCTTAGGCGGTTGATACGTCTCCAACGTATCTATAATTTTTGATTGTTCCATGCTATTATATTATCAACCTTGGATGTTTTATATGCATTTATATGCTATTTTATATGATTTTTGGGACTAACCTATTAACCTAGAGCCCAGTGCCAGTTTCTATTTTTTCCTTGTTTTAGGGTTTCGAAGAAAAGGAATATCAAATGGAGTCCAAACGGAATGAAACCTTCGGAAAAGTTATTTTTGAAAAGAAAGCAATACAGGAGACTTGGAGTGCACGTCAGGGGATCACCGAGGAAGCCACGAGGCAGGGGGCGTGCCCACCCCCGCTGGGCACGCCCTCCACCCTCATGGGCCCCTCGTGGCTCCCCTGATGTATTTCTGCCACCTATATATATCCATATACCCTAAAACAATCAGGGAACACAATAGATCAGGAGTTCCACCGCCAGAAACCTCCGTAGCCACCAAAAACCAATCTAGACCCGTTCCGGCACCCTGCCGGAGGGGGGGAATCCCTCTCTGGTGGCCATCTTCATCATCCCGGTGCTCTCCATGACGAGGAGGGAGTAGTTATCCCTCAGGGCTAAGGGTATGTACCGGTAGCTATGTGTTTGATCTCTCTCTCTCTCACTCTCTCTCTCTATCTCTCGTGTTCTTGAGGTGATACGATCTTGATGTATCGTGAGCTTTGCTATCATAGTTGGATCTTATGATGTTTCTCCCCCTCTGCTCTCTTGTAATGGATTGAGTTTCCCCTTTGAAGTTATCTTATCGGATTGAGTCTTTAAAGATTTCAGAACACTTGATGTATGTCTTGCCGTGCGTATCTGTGGTGACAATGGGATATCGCGTGATTCACTTGATGTATGTTTTGGTGATCAACTTGCGAGTTCCGCCCATGAACCTATGCATAGGGGTTGGCACATGTTTTCGTCGTGATTTTCTGGTAGAAACTTTGGGCACTCTTTGAGGTTCTATGTGTTGGTTGAATAGATGAATCTGAGATTGTGTGATCCATATCGTATAATCATACCCACGGATACTTGAGGTGACATTGGAGTATCTAGGTGACATTAGGGTTTTGGTTGATTTGTGTCTTAAGGTGTTATTCTAGTAGGAACTCTAGGGCTGTTTGTGACACTTATAGGAATAGCCCAACGGATTGATTGGAAAGAATAACTTTGAGGTGGTTTGCTACCTCTTGAGCACTGCGTTGGATTTCCCCGAAGAGGAAGGATGATGCAACAAAGTAGCGTAAGTATTTCTCTCAGTTTTTGAGAACCAAGGTATCAATCCAGTAGGAGGCTACGCTCGAGTCCCTCGTACCTACACAAAAACAATAGCTCAACGCAACCAACGCGCTTAGGGGTTGTCAATCCCTTCACGGTCACTTACGAAAGTGAGATCTGATAGAGATGATAAATAATATTTTTGGTATTTTTGGTATAAAGATGCAAAGTAAATAAAGTAGAATCAAAGTAAAAGCAAAGCAATAATAAAGTAATGGAGATTGATATGATGAGAAAGAGACCCCGGGGCCATAGGTCTCACTAGTGGCTTCTCTCAAGAGCATAAGTATTCTACGGTGGGTGAACAAATTACTGTTGATCAATTGACAGAATTGAGCATAGTTATGAGAATATCTAGGTATGATCATGTATATAGGCATCACGTCCGAGACAAGTAGACCGACTCCTTCCTGCATCTACTACTATTACTCCACACATCGACCGCTATCCAGCATGCATCTAGAGTATTAAGTTAAAAACAGAGTAACGCCTTAAGCAAGATGACATGATGTAGAGGGATAATTTCATGCAATATGATAAAAACCCCATCTTGTTATCCTTGATGGCAACAATACAATATGTGCCTTGCTGCCCCTTCTGTCACTAGGAAAGGACACCGCAAGATTGAACCCAAAGCTAAGCACTTCTCCCATGGCAAGAACAACCAATCTAGTAGGCCAAACCAAACTGATAATTCGAAGAGACTTGCAAAGAAACCAATCATACATAAAAGAATTCAGAGAAGATTCAAATATTATCCATAGATAGACTGGATCATAAACCCACAATTCATCGGTCTCAACAAACACACCGCAAAAAGAAGATTACATCGAATAGATCTCCACAAGAGAGGGGGAGAACATTGTATTGAGATCCAAAAAGAGAGAAGAAGCCATCTAGCTACTAGCTATGGACCCGTAGGTCTGAAGTAAACTACTCACACTTCATCAGAGGGGCTTGGATGATGATGTAGAAGCCCTCCGTAATCGATGCCCCCTCTGGTGGAGCTCCGAAACAGGCCCCAAGATGGGATCTCGTGGATATAGAAAGTTGCGGCGGTGGAATTAGGTTTTTGGCTCCGTCCCCGATCATTTGGGGGTACGTGGATATATATAGGAGGAACAAGTACGTTGGTGGAGTTTCGAGGGGCCCACGAGGCAGGGGCGCGCCCTAGGGGGGGCGAGCTCCCTACCCTCGTGGATCTTATCTGATGAGAAAATCATGTTTCCGAAGGTTTCATTCCGTTTGGACTCCGTTTGATATTCCTTTTCTTCGAAACCCTAAAACAGGCAAAAAAGCAATTCTAGGCTGGGCCTCCGGTTAATAGGTTAGTCCCAAAAATAAAATAAAAGTGGAAAATAAAGCCCAGTGATGTCTAAAACAGTAGACAATATAGCATGGAGCAATCAAAAATTATAGATACGTTGGAGACGTATCAAGCATCCCCAAGCTTAATTCCTGCTCGTCCTCGAGTAGGTAAATGATAAAAACAGAATTTTTGATGCGGAGTGCTACTTGGCATATTTTCAATGTAATTCTTCTTAATTGTGGTATGAATATTCAGATCCAAAAGATTCAAGACAAAAGTTCATATTGACATAAAAATGATAATACTTCAAGCATACTAAGCAATTATGTCTTCTCAAAATAACATGGCCAAAGAAAGTTCATCCCTACAAAATCATATAGTTTAGTCATGTTTCATTTTCGTCACACAAGAATGCTATCATTATGCACAACCCCGATGACAAGCCAAGCAATTGTTTCATACTTTAGTAATCTCAAACCAATAAACTTTCACGCAATATATGAGTGCGAGCCATGGACATAGCACCATGGGTGGGATAGAATATAATGAGGGGGGTTATGTGGAGAAGACAAAAAAGGAGAAAGTCTCACATCAACGAGGCTAATCAATGGGCTATGGAGATGCCCACCGATTGATGTTAATGCAAGGAGTAGGGATTGCCATGCAACGGATGCACTAGAGTTATAAATGTATGAAAGCTCAACAAAAGAAACTAGTGGGTGTGCATCCAACTTGCTTGCTCACGAAGACCTAGGTCACTTGAGGAGGCCCATTGTTGGAATATACAAGCCAAGTTCTATAATGAAAAATTCCCACTAGTATATGAAGGTGATAACATGAGAGACTCTCTACTATGAAGATCATGGTGCTATTTTGAAGCACAAGTGTGGTAAAAGGATAGTAGCATTGTCCCTTCTCTCTTTTCTCTCATTTTTTGGGCCTTTTTTATGGCCTTTCTTTTTTTCTACCTCACTTGCGACAATGCTCTAATAATGATGATTATCACACTTCTATTTATTTACAACTCAATGATTACCACTCGATACTAGAACAAAGATGACTCTATGTGAATGCCTCCGGCGGTGTACCGGGATATGCAATGAACCGAGAGTGACATGTATGAAAGAATTATGAGCGGTGGCTTTGCCACAAATTCTATGTCAACTACATGATCATGCTAAGCAATATGACAATGATGAATGTGTCATGATGAACGGAATGATGGAAAGTTGCATGGCAATATATCTTGGAATGGCTATGGAAATGCCATAATAGGTAGGTATGGTGGCTGTTTTGAGGAAGATATAAGGAGGTTTATGTGTGAAAGATCGTATCATATCATGGGGTTTGGATGCACCGGCGAAGTTTGCGCCAACTCTCAATGTGAGAAAGGGCAATGCACAGTACCGAAGAGGCTAGCAAGGATGGAAGGGTGAGAGTTCGTATAATCCATGGACTCAACATTAGTCATAAAGAACTCACATACTTATTGCAAAAATCTACAAGTCATCAAAAACCTCGGCACTACGCGCATGCTCCTAGGGGGATAGATTGGTAGGAAAAGACCATCGCTCGTCCCCGACCGCCACTCATAAGGAAGACAATCAAATAACACCTCATGTTTCAAATTTGTTGCATAACGTTTACCATACGTGCATGTTACGGGACTTGCAAACCTCAACACAAGTATTTCTCAATTTCACAACTACTCAACTAGCACGACTTTGATATTATTACCTCCATATCTCAAAACAATCATCAAGCATCAAACTTTTCTTAGTATTCAACACACTCATAAGAAAGTTTTATTATTAATCTTGCATACCAAGCATATTAGGATTTTAAGCAAATTACCATGCTATTAAGACTCTCAAAATAATCTAAGTGAAGCATGAGAGATCAATAGTTTCTATAAAACAAATCCACCACCGTGCTCTAAAAGATATAAGTGAAGTACTAGAGCAAAATTATAGAGCTCAAAAGATATAAGTGAAGCACATAGAGTATTCTATCAAATTCCAAATCAAGTATGGCTCTCTCAAAAGTGTGTATACAGCAAGGATGATTGTGGTAGACTAAAAAGCAAAGACTCAAATCATAAAAGACGCTCCAAGCAAAACACATATCATGTGGTGAATAAAAATATAGCTCCAAGTAAAGTTACCGATAGAAGTAGACGAAAGAGTGGATGCCTTCCGGGGCATCCCCAAGCTTTGGCTTTTATGTGTCCTTAGATTATCTTGGGGGTGCCATGGGCATCCCCAAGCTTAGGTTATTGCCACTTCTTGTTCCATAATCCATCAAATCTTTACCCAAAACTTGAAAACTTCACAACACAAAACTTAAAGAAGAAAACTCGTGAGCTCTGTTAGCGAAAGAAAACAAAAGAACACTTCAAGGTACTGTAATTAACTAATTATTTATTTATATGGGTGTTATACCTACTGTATTCCAACTTCTCTATGGATTATAAACTATTTTACTAGCCATAGATTCATCAAAATAAGCAAACAACACACGAAAAACAGAATCTGTCAAAAACAGAACAGTCTGTAGTAATCTGTAGCTAACGCAAGATCTGGAACCCCAAAAATTCTAAAATAAATTGATGGACGTGAGGAATTTATCTATTAACCATCTGCAAAAATAATTAACTAAATATCACTTTCCAAATAAAAATTACAGCAGTTCTCGTGAGCGCTAAAGTTTCTGTTTTTTACAGCAAGTTCAACAAGACTTTCCCCAAGTCTTCCCAACGGTTCTACTTGGCACAAACACTAATTAAACACAAAAAACACAACCAAAACATAGGCTAAATAATTTATTTATTAAATAACAGTAAGTAAATATATTGGGTTGTCTCCCAACAAGCGCTTTTCTTTTAAAACCTTATAGCTAGGCATAAGATTTCGACGATGCTCACATGAAAGACAAGAATTGAAGCACAAAGAGAGCATCATAAGACACGTGACAAACACATCTAAGTCTAACATACTTCCTATGCATAGGCATTTTATAGGTAAACAAATTATCAAGGCAAGCAAAAACTAGCATATGCAAGGAAGCGGAAAGAAACAATAGCAATCTCAACATAACAAGAGGTAATTTAGTAACATGAAAATTTCTACCACCATATTTTCCTCTCTCATAATAATTACATGTAGGATCATAAGCGAATTCAACAATATAGCTGTAACATAAAATATTCTCAACACGGTCCACATGCATGCAAAGTTGACACTCTTCCGAAATAGTGGGATCAACATTAACTAAAGTCATGACCTTTCCAAACCCACTTTCAGTATTATTGCAAACATTATAATCAATCTCATATTCATCATGGGTTTTAAATAAATTTTCAAGATCAAAAGAAGAATCACCCGAATCATGATCATTGCAACAAGTAGAGGACATAGCAAAACTAGCATCCCCAAGCTTATGGTTTTTCTTATTATTGGCACAATTGACATTAATAGAATTTATAATAGCATCATTGCAATCATGCTTTTTATTCAAAGATCTATCGTGAATCACTTCATAAAATTCTTCATCGCAATTTTCAGATTCACGAATTTCAAGCAAAACTTCATAAAGATAATCTAGTGCACAAAACTCACTGGCAATTGGTTCATCATAATTGGATCTCTTAAAAAGATTAGCAAGGGGATGAGGATCCATAGATCTTAGGTTCTCTGTGTCGGCGTTCTGGGAACGGGGGTCCCCAGACTTGCCGGCCTGCAGCCTGTGGCGTGGCTCAAAGGAGGCCCAGCATGGCCCATCTTCATCAGCACAAGACTCAAGACCCTCGCGAGGGGCCAAGCCTCGCGGGGCGGACGACACGGCGCATCCTCAGGTCCAGCCTCCTCAGGCTGGCTCGCGTGGAGGCGGAGAAATCAAGGCGGGGTACCTCGCGAGGTGCCCATGACCCAAGCCATGACGACTCAGGGTGCCAGGCGGGCGCCAGCGCGCGCAGCGTCCTTCTTTCCTCTTTGGTGCAAAGGGAGCAAGCGCAGCCACGGAGTACCGAGGCATCAGGCAAAGGTTGCCATTTCGGTGCAACGAGACCAAGACCAGGCGGACTACGAGACGGAGGTCACCATGGAGCCCAGTGCGGCGTCACCACAGAGCCTTTCGCAAGCGAAGACCAACTTTAGTCAGGATAGGTGTACTAGATGTTCCCCTTCAAATTAGCCCGCCATTGTTGGCGCCCTTCCCGCTCAATATTTGGGAAGAGGCCCAGGGCCTTTGCCTATAAATAGGACCAGCCACTCGCATAGCAAGGGGTTCGGAAGTAGGTTGGTTGGTGCGGCTAGCAAGCAGAGAGAGTAAGTGAGAGAGAGAGAAGGGCGACTGAACTCCTCCTAGCAGTTCATTGCCCCAGCCAAGAACAGACCCACGCGAGGCTGTTCTTCCCTGTATTGTTCATCATCATCAGCCCCAAGAGGCAATCCACCCACCACACACTGGAGTAGGGTATTACACCACAATGGTGGCCCGAACCAGTATAAACCTTGTGTCTCTCGTGCAGTTCTTTTAGTAGTTTAGATCTTTGTGAGACGGGGAGGTAGGAGGCGTGATCTCCGCGTGCACCCCAGTGTTCGAACCTTAAGGGTCTGCCGGAACCCGTGAATCCGACATTTGGCGCGCCAGGTAGGGGTGCGCCGGAATTTGTCTTCCACTGCTCCGCTCTTCTCCGACCGTCGCATCAGGACGCTCGTCAGGCCCGCACCGAGCGCCGGGCCGCCATCGCTTCCCGCGTCGCCCAGACAACCCCCATCGGTGGGCGTCCTTGTCGTTCCCCGTCGCCCGCCGTCAACGCCGCCACCGGCCCGGCGGGGGGCGAGCAGCAGGCATCATCTCAGCACCCGTCCGTGCGGCAAGACGGCCGCACCATTACCCCATCGCTCACCCCAGCCGGCTCTTCATCACGCGCGCTTCGCGCACCCTTGGAGGCTCGGGCTGCGCTCATCGCAGCAAACGAACTCCTGCGCTACCGCCCCGTCGACGACATCTACGATGAGTGGCTCGACCGCGTCGCCGAGCTCGTCCGCGCCGCAGGGGGCTCTCCTGCGCCGTCCGCTCCGCTGCACCGCACCCTGCCCCGCGCGGGCAATGAAGCTCCGGGGGCGTACCAACCGCCTCCTCTCCAAGAAGACGCCATGGCTCCAAGGCGCGTGGCCCCTGGGTGGAACCCGCTCCGCCAGGCGCCAGCACAGCAAGAATGGAGCTGCCAATAAGTCCCTCGCCTGCAAGGAGCCGCCCGGGCGCTCCCTGCTCCGGCACGCCGCGACCCTGCTCCAGCTCTGGCACGCCAAGACCCCGCTCTGCTCCTAGCTGCAGCACGTGGGGACCCTCAAGGCCAAGCTCTCCCTCAACCGAAGCCTCCCATAGCCACCACAGGCTGCCGCGCCTACACCACCGAGTTGCGCAGCGTCGCATGGCCCGGCAAGTTCAAGCCAGACTTGCCTCCTCGCTACGACGGCACAACTGATCCCGCAGAGTTCCTCCAGCTCTATGAACTGGGCATCGAGGCTGCCAGCAGGGATGAAAAGGTCATGGCGAACTGGTTCCCCATGGCGCTCAAGGAAGGATCTCGCACCTGGCTCCTGAATCTGGCTCCAGGCACGATCTCCTCCTGGGACCAGATGCGCACCCGCTTCATCGCCAACTTCCAAGGTACTCGCGACCGGCCACCCGCCGTGAGCGACATGCGCCGCATCAAGCAGCAACCTGGGGAGACCCTACAAAAGTACATCCAGCACTTCAACAGTGCGCGCCTCAAGATCCCCAAGGTGTCCGAGGAAGCCATCATCTCGGCCTTCTCCGATGGCATGTGCGATGTCAAGATGAAGGAGGAGCTGGCGATGCATGAAGACCTCTGCACCTCCCTGGAGCTGTTCAACTTGGCGACCAAGTGCGCCAGGGCTGAGGAGGGACGTCTCTCCCTCCTCGAGCTGCCTGCCGCGGACCTAGAAGAGAAGAAGCCCAAGGCCAAGGACGTGAAGCGCAAGGGGGTTGCCGTACTCGCGGCAGAACCAGACACCAAGCGGGGCAAGGATCTGCCCGAACCCTCCAGGGGCAGCCGGTATTGTGTGTACCACGACCTCCACACCCACAACACCAATGAATGCCAAGAACTCCGCGCTGTGCGAGAAGGAAGGATCGGCCGTCGCCCTGACCGGGGATACGACCGAGGAGGAGGAAGAAACCCAGGATGCTGGGAAGATCGTGGCCCGCGCCAGGGGTGGCGCGACCAACCTCGCGAGGACCGCTGGCGGGACCTGCCTCGCGAGGGGGATTGGAGGGATCAGCCTCGTGAGGATCGCCCTCATGGCAACGCAGGCCTACCTCCGCTGCCGCCTCAGCCAAGGAGGAACGAAGACCGCCATCAAGACGAGGGGGCTGGGGGCTTCCAAGAGCCACGCGCAATCGCCTGCATCCTGGGCGGAGCTCAAGCCCCAGCCTCTCAACGAATCTTCAAGCAGTTTGCCTGCAAAGTGAATGCAGTTCTCCCCAAGCTCGAAGCCACGCGCCCCCTCAGGTGGTCGGCATGCGCCATCACGTTCAGCTCAGCGGACCAGCTCAAGTGCGCGGCCACGGCCGGAGTCCTCCAGATGCTTTGCTCCCCAGTCATCAGCAATGTGCTGGTCACCAAGACCCTCATCGACGGAGGGGCAGGGCTCAACGTCCTGTCCGTGGAAACATTCAACAACCTCCAAGTGCCCTATGACCAGCTTCAGCCAACCAAGCCTTTCTCCGGAGTCATCGACGGTTCCACAGTCCCGATCGGGCAGGTCCGCCTCCCTGTCACCTTCGGGGCCCGCAGCAACTACCGCACCGAGCTCATCGACTTCGACATCGCCCACATCCGCCTGCCGTACAACGCCATCCTCGGGTACCCAGCGCTGGCCAAGTTCATGGCCGCGACTCACCATGGCTACAACGTCCTCAAGATGCCAGGAAGTGGCGGCGTCATCACGGTGCCCTGTGACGAGAAGGACGCAGTATGTTCCCTGGAGCGAGCCTATCAGGCCGCGTCGCTAGAAGACCCAGATCACGGAAGCAGGAGGCTTCCTGAGACCACCCCCAAGAAAAAGAAGATGTCGTCAGGCTCAGCCCCTCAGGAGTCAGGCCCTTCAGGGCCCGTGTCTGCCCAGGGGGACCCCCCTTCCATCGCATAGGAAAGCACGCCCAGCGCCCTCCTCAGGCAGGGCTCGGGGGCTCTCACCTGGAGGGCCACCGACCTAGCCAGGGTCACGAGGGAGGCGCTTGGGTACCATGTGGAGGCGTGCTTCGAAGCACGTTTCCCTCGAGAAGGAGCCAGGCAAGGAAGGTCAGACCAGCAGGAGTTCGTTAACAAGGCCATCCAAGAACTACAGGAGTCAAGGGTCATGAGAGGTTGCCATCGTCCACCAGCTGCGGCTCCACATCCAGGCGAGGATGGTGGGCTGCGCGTCTTCGTCGACATACCAGGGCTCAATCAGATCGCCACAACGGAGCGCCTCTGGCCCTCGCGAGTGGGGCGCTGCGGGGGTTCACCCCACAGCTATGTTCGCATGCCTTACGGCCTGCCGAGCATGGCTGTGGCGCACCAGCGCCTCATGAGGGGCATCATGGAGGCTTAGGAAGACAGGCATTCCGCGGCCCTGGCGGAGATGAGGACAGCTCGCGAGGAGTCACCAGTGCCTCCGGAGCTTCCCGAGGCCCCAGGGCCTGGGGGCTCGTGAGGGTCAGCTTCCGCAGCCCACCGAGTCTGCTGCACCAACGCCACTTCGCCGACGAAATCCTCAGGTGACATCTTTCAAGCTTCATTCCCAGCTGGGAGCACCCTCCCAGGGTTGCATCACTCCCAGGCCGCGTGGGTCCGTCCCTGCGGCATGTATCCCCTTTATTTTTCAGTCGTTAGTTTTCCTTGTTGGGGGCGCCCCTCGGGCTGCATCATCCCCAAGCCGCTCGGGCTAGGCCTAGCGGCGTGTATCTCCCTCGCGTTTATTTCCAACTATGCATTCGCCTATCACGCTTGATTGCTTGATGCCTGTCCGCGGCATCCTTTCTTCTCCATGTCGGCCACTTGCACGTTAAAGGGGGGTGCCTGAGCATCGCGACTCAGGGCTCTTACTGGCTCTCTAGCCCTCACCCTCTGGCCTTGTCCACGGCATCGCGACCTGGCATACCAGCAACGGCTGAGACAAGCTCGAGGGCCGGGACCCGAGGATGTAGAGTACCGGCATCTAACCAAATTTTGCAGGGACACATCTCAAGATACGGCCCAGTGCCAGGCGCAACCCGCCTAGAGGTAGGGCCTCGTGAGTCCCGCGCTGGCTCACGGGTGCCCAGATACACCTCACCTAGCCCTATCGTGCCGGCCACGTGTCAGGGCGGGGTTGTACACGCACCGGGGGCTCCTCCCGGAGGGGAGCCCCCTCCCACGTACCAGTGGAAGCACCATGCTCCGCGCTGGCTGGCGACACTGCCGAGGAGCGGCTATGCCCGTACACATACGGAAGCGCTATGCTCCGCGCTGGTGATAAACAACTGGGGGTGGCCTCCGGGCCGCATTAACCTCAGGGAGCCCAGAGCTCAGTGGCTGGCCTCATCGCAACGCCTCCCCTCGGGAGTGCCGCGCGAGGGGGCTAGGCACAGGGGCTACGACTAGGCCACGCCCAGACGTACGCCGCCCAGCCAGGCCCCTCGGGCCTGGTTCGTCGCGCGTCTCTCCCTGAGCGGAGCCAAGGTATGAAGGCCGTTTGCGCGTCAAGGGGGACCCCTGAGCATCGCGACTCAGGGGCCTAACTGGTCCCGTAGCCCCTCACTCCTTAGTTCCGAAAGGCTATGCTGGGTGAGGTACGCGCGGGGCCGGGCTCTGCAGACGTAGAACGGTAGCCCCGCTTACATTGCACCTCATCACCCGCTATTTGCGCGTCAAGGGGGGCTCCTGAGCATCGCGACTCGGGAGCCTAACTAGCTCCGTAGCCCCTCACTCCTTAGTTCCGAAAGGCTACGCTGGGTGAGGTACGCGCGGAGTCGGGCTCTGCAGACGTAGAACGGAAGATACACCTACATCACGCCTCCCTATTTGTTGTTCGCGCGCCAAGGGGGACTCCTGAGCATCGCGACTCAGGAGCCTAACTTGCCACGTAGCCCCTCACTCCTTTGGTCCCGTCCTGGTTTCCGGTCGGGGCTAATTCTGGGTGAGGCATGCGTGGGGCCGGGCTCTGCCGGCGTAGAACGCAAGCAAGTAGGGAAGAAAATCATAAAATTCAAGGAACTTAAAAGCAAATATTACAGTCCATACTGTCGTCTCAATACCAAACGCAAGTTTAAATACCTCCTTGAGGCGTGATGCATGTGCAGGAATTGAAAGAAGAACAGGGATGGAACGGAGTCACTTGTTGGCGGCGAAGCTGTGCGGAGTGGCTTCGCCTCGTGGAGCAGCAGGGCCGGCAGCGCCTTGCTTTGGCTTGGTGCTGAAGGCCCGGAACTTCCCCAGCAGAGGCTCTGCGCGCCCCTTCACGGCTTCGACAGCGGCGACAGCACCCTCGCCGCTCACCGGTTCCAGCAGGCCGTCGAGGTCGGCGTTGGGATCACGAAGGTAGATGTGGGCGAAGACCCGCGTCAGCGCAGCAGAAGACAGGACGCGCGCCTCGGCCTCGGCCGTGGGGCCGATGCCAAGGGCGACATCCCCAAGGGCCTTAACCAGGAAAGGAAGCAGCTTGGTGGGGCCATCACCATCACCGGCTAGCGGGCTGTCCATGCCGCTCTCGTAAAGGTCTTCAGCGAAGCACGGGCATCTTTCTCCATGTCCGTGAAGGCCACGCGATCCTCGGCAAGAACCTTGGCCTTGCCGTCCAGCTCGACCCTCGTCGCCTCCAGCTCCTCCCCCAGTGCACTTAGGCGGTCGCGGCGCTTCTTGAGCTTGGCCTCCCGGCCCTCGATGGCCGCGTCGTGAGCCTTCATGCTTTCTTCTTGTTCCTGGCGAAGACGAACCTCCTTCGCAAGCTGGCCCCGCAGGCCTTGCAGCTCGTCCTCCAGCGCCTTGCAACGGCCGCGGACTTCAACCACCTCTCCCAGGGCCACATCTCGGGCAGCCTTCGCCTCGAGGGTGGCCTCCCTCTCTCCGTCACAGGCCGTCGAGGCCTGAACCAACGCCGCCCGAATCGAAGCATCAGAGCGAATCCACCCCGAAGCTAGTTCCAGGCGCCCGGCCACCAGGCGAGGGTCGGCGCCGAGAAGATCCTGCCGCAGCCGGTCCAGTTCAGCAACGGCACGCTCCAAGATGGAAGAAGAAGGCGGAGAAACATCAGCGTGATCCAGGACAACAGGAGGAGCCAGGGAAGCAACGGTCGGTGGAACGGGAGGAGAAAGTAGCGGCGGCGAGGCCGCAGTGTCCTGAGGCGGAGTCCGCTGTGCCTCCACAGCCGTAGCAGCGGCGCTAGACGAGGGCGCCTCGGGAGTCGTTCGAGCCATGGGGGCTGGGCTCGCCCTAGCCAGCTCAGCCAAGCCTCGCAAGGATGAGCGGGCAGGAGAGGCCCGCGCGTCACGATATCCCTCCCCTGCAGGCGAAGGCGTCGCCGTAGATGGGGCCTCGGGGGCTCCCTTCGGCTTCTTCGCCGCTGGCGCCAGCCTATTCAAGAGAAGCAATCATCAAGCCTCGTCGGCGGAACAAGAAACAAAAGATCAAGGATCAAGCACTTACGGGTCATCGCCGATGAGCTCGGGCAGCCTCCGGCCCAACTTGAAGCCTGACAGCCGGCTGGAAGGGTCAACCTCAGAAGCAGAAGGCGCATCTGCGGACTGCCTCGGGGAAGGGGCAGACCCGCGGGAGATCAGCCCGGTCCTGCCCCTCTCCGGGATCGTGGGAGAGCTCCTGCTACCTAGTACGTCATCGTCATCATCATCATCATCGCTCGGCGGGACCCGTGCCGGGAGAGGGGAGCCCTCGACTCTCCATCAGTCGCCCCAGAGTCGGGCCCCTCTCCCCGCTCCTCTTCCTCCTCCTCCTTGCTGGAGTCACCGGAGGGCACATCCACCGGTCCTTCGAAAGCCGCCACGGGCACGAGCCCGTCCCCATTAAAAACAGGCATGGACTTCACCACCTGCTCCCAGTTGGCGCGAAGGAACAAGGGCTTGGGAGCGCCCTTCAACCTTGCCACCTTGCCCCCGACCAGAGATTGTAGGACCGTGGTCACATCCTCTTCGTCCACGGCCTCGGGGCTCGGATGAGGCCTCCACATTGGAGGAGAGTACTGTCGGAGTGGAGCCAGCTGGTGCTCCAGGAACTCCTTCAGCAGCGACGCACCAGTCAACCTCGCCGCTGCCATGTTGGCCGGCCTCAGGTCCGCGTCCATCTTCTCCAACACCAGTTTCATGCGGGGGTCCGTGAGCTTCGCTCGGCACCAGTTGTTGGAGCTCACGGGCTGCTCCGCGGGCAAGATCAGCCGAGGGTGGATGCGCCCGGCATCTACCAAGACCCACTTGCTCCTGAAGCCCTCAATCCTCTTCCCGGGATTCGAGATGGCAATGGTGCCGCCATACGTGATGAAGCCCGCGCACGCAGAAGGAGAGTTGCCGGTGATCCGGAGGGAGAAGTAGTGGCGCAGCAAGGCCACCGAAGGTTGCACCCCTACGTGGGCCTCGCAGTAGTAAGCGAAGATCGCCAGAAGAAGAACGGAGTTGGGGTGGAGATGCAGAGCCTGCAAGTTGTAATGGCAGAGGACAGAGAAGAAGAACTCGGAGAAGGGAGGCACCAGGCCCGCAGCAATGGAGCTTGCAAAGAGAGGATAAAAGGTGCTCCCTCGGCCCTCAGGGGTGGCGGACCCGGCCTTGAACACCTTCGTCCCTTTGATGCCATGCGCCGCCGCCATCCGGCAAGTCCAGAGCAGGAGAATACCAAGCTTCGGCCGGAGGCTAGCGAGGCGCCATGGCTTCCTAGGTCGCGCAGCTGGAGTAGATCTGGAAGTTTGGAGGAAGAAAGGGGAGGCGCAAGAAAGGGGATCTGAGTAGCAACCGGAGAAAGCAAAAGGCGAAGCCTGGGCAGATGCCGCTCCTTTATCAACCTGCGCGGTTGCTAAAGCACTTGCGTCCCGTCAACCGCCATGCGGCGCCCAAGGCCGCAGGCTGTTAGGGCCCGTGGCGCTTCGCCCTTGGCCCTTTTGCCTCTCGGCATAGCCAAGTCCGGGCGCGCCTTGGGCCCGGGGGTTACTATCGGCGTTCTGGGAACGGGGGTCCCTAGACTTGCCTGCCTGCAGCCTGTGGCGTGGCTCAAAGGAGGCCCAGCATGGCCCGTCTTCATCAGCACAAGACTCAAGACCCTCGCGAGGGGCCAAGCCTCGCGGGGCGGACGACACGGCACATTCTCAGGTGCAGCCTCCTCAGGCTGGCTCGCGAGGAGGCGGAGAAATCAAGGCGGGGTACCTCGCGAGGTGCCCATGACGCAAGCCATGACGACTCAGGGTGCCAAGCGGGCGCCAGCGCGCGCAGCGTCCTTCTTTCCTCTTTGGTGCAAAGGGGGCAAGGGTAGCCGCGGAGTACCGAGGCATCAGGCAAAGGTTGCCATTTCGGTGCAACGAGACCAAGACCAGATGGACTACGAGACGGAGGTCACCATGGAGCCCAGTGCGGCGTCACCGCGGAGCCTTTCGCAGGCGAAGACCAACTTTAGTCAGGATAAGTGTACTAGATGTTCCCCTTCAAATTAGCCCGCCATTGTTGGCGCCCTTCCCGCTCAATATTTGGGAAGAGTTCCAGGGCCTTTGCCTATAAATAGGACCAGCCACTCGCATAGCAAGGGGTTCAGAAGTAGGTTGGTTGGTCCGGCTAGCAAGCAGAGAGAGTAAGTGAGAGAGAGAGAAGGGCGACTGAACTCCTCCTAGCAATTCATTGCCCCAGCCAAGAACAGACCCACGCGAGGCTGTTCTTCCCTGTATTGTTCATCATCATCAGCCCCAAGAGGCAATCCACCCACCACACACTGGAGTAGGGTATTACACCACAATGGTGGCCCGAACCAGTATAAACCTTGTGTCTCTCGTGTAGTTCTTTTAGTAGTTTAGATCTTTGTGAGACGGGGAGGTAGGAGGCGTGATCTCCGCGCGCACCCCAGTGTTCGAACCTTAAGGGTCTACCGGAACCCGTGAATCCGACACTCTGTTAAGTAATAAATAAACAAGTATTCTAACCATACGAGCAAACAAAAAGCAAGCGGGCAAAAGGAGGCAAATAGAGAAAGAGAGGGAGGATAGAGAGAGAGGGCGAATAAAACAGCAAGGGTGAAGTGGGGGGAGAGGAAAACGAGAGGCAAATGGCAAATAATGTAATGCGGGAGATAGGGATTGTGATGGGTACTTGGTATGTTGACTTTTGCGCAGACTCCCCGGCAACGGCGCCAGAAATTCTTCTTGCTACCTCTTGAGCACTGCGTTGGATTTCCCCGAAGAGGAAGGGATGATGCAGCAAAGTAGTGTAAGTATTTCCCTCAGTTTTTGAGAACCAAGGTATCAATCCAGTAGGAGGCTACGCTCGAGTCCCTCGTACCTACACAAAAACAATAGCTCAACGCAACCAACGCGCTTAGGGGTTGTCAATCCCTTCACGGTCACTTACGAAAGTGAGATCTGATAGAGATGATAAATAATATTTTTGGTATTTTTCGTATAAAGATGCAAAGTAAATAAAGTAAAAGCAAAGTAAAAGCAAAGCAATAATAAAGTAATGGAGATTGATATGATGAGAAAGAGACCCGGGGGCCATAGGTTTCACTCGTGGCTTCTATCAAGAGCATAAGTATTCTACGATGGGTAAACAAATTACTATTGAGCAATTGACAGAATTGAGCATAGTTATGAGAATATCTAGGTATGATCATGTATATAGGCATCACGTCCGAAACAAGTAGACCGAAACGATTCTGCGTCTACTACTATTACTCCACTCATCGACCGCTATCCAGCATGCATCTAGAGTATTAAGTTGGAAACAGAGTAACGCCTTAAGCAAGATGACATGATGTAGAGGGATAATTTCATGCAATATGATAAAAAAACATCTTGTTATCCTCGATGGCAACAATACAATATGTGCCTTGCTGCCCCTTCTATCACTGGGAAAGGACACCGCAAGATTGAACCCAAAGCTAAGCACTTCTCCCATGGCAAGAACAACCAATCTAGTAGGCCAAACCAAACTGATAATTCGAAGAGACTTGCAAAGATAACCAATCATACATAAAAGAATTCAGAGAAGATTCAAATATTAATCATAGATAGACTGGATCATAAACCCACAATTCATCGATCTCAACAAACACACCGCAAAAAGGAGATTACATCGAATAGATCTCCACAAGAGAGGGGGAGAAATTGTATTGAGATCCAAAAAGAGAGAAGCCATCTAGCTACTAGCTATGGACCCGTAGGTCTGAAGTAAACTACTCACACTTCATCGAAGGGGCTTGGATGATGATGTAGAAGCCCTCCGTGATCGATGCCCTCTCCGGCGGAGCTCCGGAATAGGCCCCAAGATGGGATCTCGTGGATACAGAAAGTTGCGGCGGTGGAATTAGGTTTTTGGCTCCGTCCCCGATCGTTTTGGGGTGCGTGGATATATATAGGAGGAAGAAGTACGTCGGTGGAGCTTCGAGGGGCCCACGAGGCAGGGGGCGCGCCCTAGGAGGGCGCCACCTACCCTCGTGACCACCTCGTGGCTTTCTTGACGGAGGGTCCAAGTCTCCTGGATCTTATTTGATGAGAAAATCGCGTTTCCGAAGGTTTCATTCCGTTTGGACTCCGTTTGATATTCCTTTTCTTCGAAACCCTAAAACAGGCAAAAACAGCAATTCTGGGTTGGGCCTCCGATTAATAGGTTAGTCCCAAAAATAATATAAAAGTGGAAAATAAAGCCCAATAATGTCTAAAACAGTAGATAATATAGCATGGAGCAATCAAAAATTATAGATACGTTGGAGACGTATCATGGTTTCGTACCCTACCATAATCTCTTCGTTTATTCTCCGCTATTAGTGACTTTGGAGTGACTCTTTGTTGCATGTTGAGGGATAGTTATATGATCCAATTATGTTATTATTGTTGAGAGGACTTGCACTAGTTAAAGTATGAACCCTAGGCCTTGTTTCCTAGCATTGCAATACCGTTTGTGCTCACTTTTATCATTAGTTACCTTGCTTTTTTTTATATTTTCAGATTACAAAAACCTTTATCTACTATCCATATACCACTTGTATCACCATCTCTTCGCCAAACTAGTGCACCTATACAATTTACCATTGTATTGGGTGTGTTGGGGACACAAGAGACTCTTTGTTATTTGGTTGCAGGGTTGTTTGAGAGAGACCATCTTCATCCTACGCCTCCTACGGATTGATAAACCTTAGGTCATCCACTTGAGGGAAATTTGCTACTGTCCTACAAACCTCTGCACTTGGAGGACCAACAACGTCTACAAGAAGAAGGTTGTGTAGTAGACATCAAGCTCTTTTCTGGCGCCGTTGTCGTGGAGGTGAGTGCTTGAAGGTATATCTTTAGATCTTGCAATCGAATCTTTTTGTTTCTTGTTTTAGCACTAGTTTAGTTTATAAAAGAAAAGTACAAAAAAATATGGAATTGAGTTTGCCTCATACGCTTCATCTTTTTAATATCTTTCGTGAGTATGATGGAAAGGAAAATTGTGCCAAAGTGTTAGAAGAAGAATGCATTAGAATGGTCGGCACTAAATATTTGAATAATGAGCATGATTGCAATGTTGTTAGTACGAACTCCTTGAATATCCATAGTACTAATGATGATTGCACTAGTTATGATGAAAATGTCTCCTATAAACATGTCAATTTTTGTGGAGTGCATTGGGTTTGCAAGTACACACCAATTAGGGAAGATAGATTTTGCAAGAGGCATAAGTACTTAGAAACTAAATTGTTGCAAGAAAGGCTGGATGTTTGTGGTGAAAATTTAAATTTTCTTGGCCATACTTGTGAGCTTTGCAATAAACGTGGTCATTTAACCATCCGATGCAAATTGCTTCATGATCTAATCATTTCTGAAAATTGTGATGACTTGATTTCTCTTGCACATCATAATGAACTTAATTTGCTTGCGGGTTACGAAGAAATGAAACATATAACTAACTATCTTCCAGTATTTGCCCGTGATAAACTTCTTGGCTTTGATCTAGAGGAAATTTATATGTACTGTGCGGTGAATTGTATTGAAAATCCTTATATTGCCAACTACATAAAGAAAAGAAAACAAATAGAAGATGAAGAGAATACTAATGAAAGGGAAGAGACTTCCCAATACCCTCCTATTATTTCTTATGATGAATCAAGTAACGAGGAAGAGCCTCCTATTCGACCAATCTCATTAATAAGGAGCTCCAAAAAAAGGATTGAACCCACACATGATGTGGTGAAGAAGAAGAAGAAGAAAAGAAAAAGGAAGAGAGGTAAAAAGATATCTACCCCAAATAATGCTGCTCCTATTACTATTGTGCCTCATGAAAACATAATTGTGGAAGATAATGATACTTCTTATGATCTTGAAAATCTTTTTGGCACTTGCTTGGAAGAATATGATAATTGCTATACTATTGGTGCTATCCATACTATTAATGATGAGAGTGATTATGCTTATGATATGAAAAGGCCCAAGCTTGGGGATGCTATGTTTGATGAAGATGATGTTTTTGAGAATATATTTGCTGCAATTAATGTTTGTCCTGAGCTTGGGGATGATACGTTTAATGAAGATGATATTTTTAGTCTCCCAAGTTTTGACATGCAAATTTATAATGATGATAGCATGCTTCCTACTTATGATGATTATTGTGATGATACTTATGCTATAAAAAGTAGTGATTATATTTATAAAACTTGTCATGATTATGATTACCCTTTTTCTGAACATTACACTTTTAATGTGGAAACAATTTATAGTATTCGAGTTTCTTATGATACTCCCACTATTATTCATGAGAAGAATTTTGCTTGTGTTGAGAGTAATAAAATCTCTATGCTTGTAGATCATGAAAAGAATGCTTTAGGTGCTGGTTATATTGTTGAATTCATTCATCATGCTACTGAAAATTATTACGAGGGAGGAATAAATGCTTGTAGGAATTGCAATAATATCAAGTTTCCTCTCTATGTGCTTAAAGTTTTGAAGTTATGCTTGTTTTACCTTCCTATGCTAGTTGATTATTGTTCCCACAAGTTGTTTTCTCACAAAATACCTATGTGTAGGAAGTGGGTTAGACTTAAATTTGCTAGTCATATTATTCATGATGCTCTCTTTATGTTTCAATTCTTGTCTTTTATGTGAGCATCATTGAAATCATCATGCCTAGCTAGGGGCGCTAAACGATAGCGCTTGTTGGGAGGCAACCCAATATTATTCTTGTTCCTTGCTTTTTGCTCCTGTTTAGCAATAAATAATTTATCTATCCTCTGTCATGATTGAGTTTTTATGTTTTAATTAGTGTTTGTGCCAAGTAGAACCATTGGGAAGACTTGGGGAAAGTCTTGTTGATCTTGCTGTAGAAAATAGAAACTTTAGCGCTCACGAGAATTGCTTCCATTTTTTATTGGAGAGCGCTATTTAGTTAATTATTTTTGAAGATGATTAATAGGTAAATTCCTCAGGTCCACCAATTTATTTGAAAATTTTATGAGTTCCAGATCTTGCGCTAGCTACAGATTACTACAGACTGTTCTGTTTTTGACAGATTCTGTTTTTCGTGTGTTGTTTGCTTATTTTGATGAATTTATGGCTAGTAAAATAGTTTATAAACCATAGAGAAGTTGGAATACAGTAGGTTTAACACCAATATAAATAAAGAATGAGTTCATTACAGTACCTTGAAGTGGTGTTTTGTTTTCTTTCGCTAACGGGGCTTACGAGTTTTCTGTTAAGTTTTGTGTTGTGAAGTTTTCAAGTTTTGGGTAAAGATTCGATGGACTATGGAATAAGGAGTAGCAAGAGCCTAAGCTTGGGGATTCCCAAGGCACCCCAAAGTAATATTCAAGGACAACCAAAAGCCTAAGCTTGGGGATGCCCAGGAAGGGATCCCCTCTTTCGTCTTCGTTCATCGGTAACTTTACTTGGAGCTATATTTTTATTTACCACATGATATGTGTTTTGCTTGGAATGTCATTTTATTTTATTTAGTTTTGCTTGCTGTTTGAATAAAATAATAAGATCTGAAATTCTTAAATGTTAGAGAGTCTTCACATAGTTGCATGATTATTCGACTACTCATTGATCTTCACTTATATCTTTCGGAGTAGTTTGTCATTTGCTCTAGTGCTTCACTTATATATTTTTAGAGCACGGTGGTGGTTTTATTTTGAAGAAATAGGTGAACTCTCATGCTTCACTCATGTTATTTTGAGAGTCCTAAACAGCATGGTAATTTGCTTTGGTTATGAAACTAGTCCTAATATGATGGGCATCCAAGAGGGATATAATAAAAACTTTCATATAAGTGCATTGAATACTAAGAGAAGTTTGATACTTGATGATTGTTTTGAGATAGGGAGATAGTGATACCAAAGTTGTGCTAGTTAGATAGTTGTGAATTCGAGGAATACTTGTGTTGAAGTTTGCAAGTCCCGTAGCATGCACGTATGGTAAACATTGTGTAACAAATTTGAAACATGAGGTGTTATTTGATTGTCTTTCTTATGAGTGGCGGTCGGGGACGGGTGATGGTCTTTTCCTACCAATCTATCCTCCTAGGAGCATGCGTGTAATACTTTGTTTTTTATGACTTGTAGATTTTTGCAATAAGTATGTGAGTTCTTTATGACTAATGTTGAGTCCATGGATTATACGTACTCTTACCCTTCCATCATTGCTAGACTCTTCGGTACCGTGCATTGCCCTTTTCTCACATTGAGATTTGGTGCAAACTTCGCCGGTGCATCCAAACCCCGTGATATGATATGCTCTTTCACACATAAAGATCCTTATATCTTCCTCAAAACAGCCACCATACCTACCTATTATGGCATTTCCATAGCCATTCCGAGATATATTGCCATGCAACTTTCCACCGTTCCGTTTATTATGACACGCTTCATCATTGTCATATTGCTTTGCATGATCATGTCGTTGACATCGTATTTGTGGCAAAGCCACCGTTCATAATCCTTCCATACATGTCACTCTTGATTCATCGCAATCCCGGTACACCGCCGGAGGCATTCATATAGAGTCATACTTTGTTCTAGTATCGAGTTGTAATCATTGAGTTGTAAATAAATAGAAGTGTGATGATCATCATTTTCTAGAGCATTGTCCCAAGTGAGGACTAAAAAAGAAAGGCCATAAAAAAGAGAAGGCCCAAAAAAAGAGAAAGGCCATAAAAAAGAGAAGGCCCAAAAAATGAGAGAAAAAGAGAGAAGGGACAATGCTACTATCCTTTGCCACACTTGTGCTTCAAAGTAGCACCATAATCCTCATTATAGAGAGTCTCTTGTTTTGTCACTTTCATATACTAGTGGGAATTTTTCATTATAGAACTTGGCTTGTATATTCCAACAATGGGCCTCCTCAAGTGCCCTAGGTCTTCGTGAGCAAGCAAGTTGGATGCACACCCACTTAGTTTCTTTTGTTGAGCTTTCATACATTTATAGCTCTAGTGCATCTGTTGCATGACAACCCCTACTCCTTGCATTAACATCAATCAATGGGCATCTCCATAGCTCATTTATTAGCCTCGTTGATGTGAGACTTTCTCCTTTTTGTCTTCTCCACATAACCCCCATCATCATATTCTATTCCACCCATAGTGCTATATCCATGGCTCACGCTCATGTATTGCGTGAAAGTTGAAAAAACTTTGAGATTACTAAAGTGTGAAACAATTTCTTGGCTTGTCATCGGGGTTGTGCATGATGAGAGCATTCTTGTGTGACGAAAATGGAGCATGACCAAACTATATGATTTTGTAGGGATGAACTTTCTTTGACCATGTTATTTTGAGAAGACATGATTGCTTAGTTAGTATGCTTGAAGTATTATTATTTTTATGTCAATATTAAACTTTTGTCTTGAATCTTATGGATCTGAATATTCTTGCACAATAAAGAGAAATACACGATGAATATGTTAGGTAGCATTCCACATCAAAAATTCTGTTTTTATCATTTACCTACTCGAGGACGAGCAGGAATTAAGCTTGGGGATGTTGATACGTCTCCAACGTATCTATAATTTTTGATTGTTCCATGCTATTATATTATCAACCTTGGATGTTTTATATGCATTTATATGCTATTTTATATGATTTTTGGGACTAACCTATTAACCTAGAGCCCAGTGCCAGTTTCTGTTTTTTCCTTATTTTAGGGTTTCGAAGAAAAGGAATACCAAACGGAGTCCAAACGGAATGAAACCTTCGGAAAAGTTATTTTGGGAAAGAAAGCAATATAGGAGACTTGGAGTGCACGTCAGGGGATCAACGAGGAAGCCACGAGGCAGGGGGCGCGCCCACCCCCCCTGGGCGCGCCCTCCACCCTTGTGGGCCCCTCGTGGCTCCCCTGATGTATTTATTCTGCCTATATATATCCATATACCTAAAACGATCGGGGAACACAATAGATCGGGAGTTCCGCCGCCAGAAGCCTTCGTAGCAACCAAAAACCAATCTCGACCCGTTCTGGCACCCTGCCGGAGGGGGGGAATACCTCTCCAGTGGCCATCTTCATCATCCCGGTGCTCTCCATGACGAGGAGGGAGTAGTTCTCCCTCGGAGCTGAGGGTATGTACCAGTAGCTATGTGTTTGATCTCTCTCTCTCTCTCTCTCTCTCGTGTTCTTGAGGTGATACGATCTTGATGTATCGCGAGCTTTGCTATTATAGTTGGATCTTATGATGTTTCTCCCCCTCTGCTCTCTTGTAATGGATTGAGTTTCCCCTTTGAAGTTATCTTATCGGATTGAGTCTTTAAAGATTTGAGAACACTTGATGTATGTCTTGCCGTGCGTATCTATGGTGGCAATGGGATATCACGTGATTCACTTGATGTATGTTTTGGTGACCAACTTGCGAGTTCCGCCCATGAACCTATGCATAGGGGTTGGCACACGTTTTCGTCATGATTCTCTGGTAGAAACTTTGGGCACTCTTTGAGGTTCTATGTGTTGGTTGAATAGATGAATCTGAGATTGTGTGATGCATATCGTATAATCATACCCACAGATACTTGAGGTGACATTGGAGTATCTAGGTGACATTAGGGTTTTGGTTGATTTGTGTCTTAAGGTGTTATTCTAGTACGAACTCTAGGGTTGTTTGTGAGACTTATAGGAATAGCCCAATGGATTGATTGGAAAGAATAACTTTGAGGTGGTTTCGTACCCTACCATAATCTCTTCGTTTGTTCTCCGCTATTAGTGACTTTGAAGTGACTCTTTGTTGCATGTTGAGGGATAGTTATATGATCCAATTATGTTATTATTGTTGAGAGGACTTGCCCTAGTGAAAGTATGAACCCTAGGCCTTGTTTCCTAGCATTGCAATACCGTTTGTGCTCACTTTTATCATTAGTTACCTTGCTGTTTTTATATTTTCAGATTACAAAAACCTTTATCTACTATCCATATACCACTTGTATCACCATCTCTTCGCCAAACTAGTGCGCCTATACAATTTACCATTGTATTGGGTGTGTTGGGGACACAAGAGACTCTTTGTTATTTGGTTGCAAGGTTGTTTGAAAGAGACCATCTTCATCCTACGCCTCCTACGGATTGATAAACCTTAGGTCATCCACTTGAGAAAAATTTGCTACTGCCCTACAAACCTCTGCACTTGGAGGCCCAACAACATCTACAAGAAGAAGGTTGTGTAGTAGACATCAGCGGCGAGCCAGAGCAGCGCCATGCGGCAACAAAGGAGGCAGCCGTCGGACCCCGCATTTTCGGGCGAGTCCACGTGGGACCCCTTCATTAGTCCTACGTGGCGGGCGCGTCAGGGCGCCCCCATATCCGCGCCACATTTGGGCTGGATATGAGAGGTGTCGGTCAGTCCGGGCGTTTGAGGCTTATTTGAGGGAGCCGTCTGGGTTGAAAAATCATGACCAGTCAGTGATCGCGCGCCCGCCCGGGCGTATGAGACGGGTTTGGGCGCTTGGCTGTAGATGCTCTTACTTCTTAAAGCATCTACAACCGGACGCCTCAAACCCACCTCATACGCTCGGGCGGGGCGCCCGGTCATTGTCCAGCCGCAAAATTTTAACTCGGATGCGCGTCTCAAACGGCCCTCAAACGCTCGGGCTGACTGGCACCCCTCATATACCGAGGAAATATGGGGCGGATATGGGGCATGCCCACCACGTCAGACCCAACCCACGCTGGCCCACTCTATCCCACATATATTCCTCCCCATCCGCTCGATGGACCAAACCTTAGCCACTTCACTCCACTCACCTCCGCCACCCAAGCTCGTCTTCGGCGTCGTCTGGCCGTCTCCGGCATGGCGAACAGCGGATCCGACTCCTTCACCTCCAGATCCGTCGACCCCGAGCTCATCCAACGCGGCCCTGAGGAGGAGATGGTCGTCTGACTTGCACTCCGCTGCGCCCGGGAAGAGGACCGTGCATGGAATGCTCGGACTTCTTCCATCGGGAATCCATTGCGTCCGCCCAAATGGCGCATGGGTCTGGTGCTAGGGATGTCTTCGCTGCCTCACCGGAGGCGGTGCAGTCCGTCTGGCATCCGAACGCGATGGCGGACGTGCAACCCCTCTGTTGGCGAGCCGAGCATCAGGATGCACCATGGGCCTCGCCCGACGAGAACATGGCATGGCATGCCCGCCGTGCGAGGCAACGGGCGCAGGAGGCGGTGTCATCCCTCGCGGCGGTGGACGTCGGCGAGGCGGAGTCGCGTTCTCCGGCGCCCCGTATGGTGCGGCAGTTCGGGCGCAATCACATCGTAGTGGACGTCGGTGGCTCGTACCAGGACGGATCTATCATCGATCTGACGTCCACCGGCACCCAACGGGTTTCGGACTCCGACGGGGAAGAGTAGGGCATGGGAGACGACGACGCCTTGAGTCTCGTGAGCCGGCTCGTGTCCCATGCCCTACTCTACCTTGCCGGCATCCGGGCCAACACTCCGGGGAACACAGCCAGTCGTCGAACATGGCCATGGCGACTGGACGAGCTCTATTTAAAGATCACCACATTGCATCTAACAATATGGATTTGAGGTTTATAATTTGAGATATCCGGATGTGGAATGCATTTTTTGAGGCGTGACCGGTCACTGTCCGTGGACGCCACAGACGTTTGAGGGGTCGGATTTGTCATGTCCGGCTGTAGATGCTCTTATAACTAACCAAGGGGTACTGCATTTTTTAACACAATACAGACTCAACACTCATACATACGCACATACACTCACCCCTATGAACACACACATGCACACCCTAACCCTATGAGCACCTTCGAGACACTAAACCGTAATATCATCTTGAGATTTAGAAGTCACCGTAGGCGCCTCGTCGTCGACGGAAATGTCTCCTCCTACTGTAAACGCATCGCCGAAATCCTGAAATTAATTCAGAAATAATGCGAGCGTGAGGACTCGAATCATACTCCTAGGTTTTTTTTTTGAGAACTCCCAAACTTTATTAATTATCAGCAAATGTCATAGGTACACGGTTTGGGTCATGAGGAATTCCCAACCAAACATGTCTACCTACATCTAGATTACAAGCAAACTTGGCGAGATTATGAGCCTCATAATTATGGTTCCTACGCTCATGGATGAAAAAACAAGAAGTAAAGCTATTACAATGAATTTTGATCTCATGCACTATAGCATCATTTGTGCCTCCGGTTCCTTTCTCAATATCAGTCACAACTCCCTGGCAATCCGAGGCAACGCATATAGACTGTACTGCAAGATCATCCGCCAAAGATAAGGCTTCACGACACGCATAGGTCTCCAAGACCATGGGGTCATTTATACCTTGGATAACGATAGCCGATGATCCGAGATATAGGCCCGTCTCATCTCTGCACACTGCTGCGACCACTCCTCCATGGCGTGACCTAGCTACTGCCCCATCCACGTTCACCTTGACGTTGCCAGTCGGGGGAGGCAGCCACCTGTTCACCTATACAGAGGTAACGCTCGGGGTTCTCCTTCCTTCATCTTTAGTTTGCACTTGCCCTAGTTCCGCAATGAAGTTATTTATGAAAGAAACAGTATGTTACGGACTCTGAAATATGGCCTCGTAGACTACCTTGCGCCTAGCATACCAAATTGACCATAGCGTCACGACCATCTTAACGAATACCGCATGATCCATAGAATCATAGAGCTCAAATAGCCAGAGCCTCGCATTGGGCTCCAAATTATTCGTCATGCGCGCAACCATATCAGCATCTGATAGTGCCCATACACATCTGGACATGGTGCAGGAGACAAGAGCGTGTCTCCACGAGTCAGCGCACCCGCACAAGGGGCAAGTGTCTTGTACCGCCATGTTACGCTTCTTCAGAGTATCTGTCGTAGGGAGAGAATGATGGGCAAGTCTCCACAGGAATATTCTGATTTTTGAAGGGATTTTCAATTTCCATAAAACAACCCAAGATTTCTCATCTTGTTGATTCGATGATCCACCCCTTCCCTCTAGCCATTCCTCTTTGTGCAGCTTGGTTTTCAAAATAAATTTATAAGCCGAGCTGACCGAGAACTTGCCCTTTTTGTCTAGATACCAGGCCCAAAAATCGTCAACATTGCGTGTGCATATGGGAATTTTCATAATCGCATTAGCATCCATTGGTATGAAGATCGATCTTACCAAAGCCTCGTTCCACGACGCTATAGAAGGAGACAGGAGCTCCGCCACCAGCCTTGGGGGATTCGGCACTAGAGATGTTATAGGTCTTGGTACTGTTTCCTTGGGGATCCAATTATCAGCCCATATGTCGGTGCTCTGACCATTGCCAATACGACGTATAATTCCCTGTTTCAAAAGGTCACACCCTTCCTTAATGGACCGCCAAACTTGAGAAGGCCTTGAACCAATTTCCGCCTCAAGTATCGGGCAATCAGGGAAATAAGCAGACTTGAGTATTCTCACACTCAAAGTATGAGGTTCCTGAAGGATTCTCCATGCCTGTCGTGCCAAAAGAGCCAAGTTAAATAATTCCATATCTCTGAAACCAAGACCTCCCAGATGCTTTGGTCTTATCATAACATTCCATGAAACCCAAGCTGGTTTACGTTCTCCCTGTTTGCAACCCCACCAGAACTTGCGAATTATTGATTTGATGTGATCACATAGCCCTCTAGGGAGTTTAAAACAAGACATAGAATAAATAGGGATCGCATGTGCAACTGATTTAATGAGAACATCTTTGCCACCAGCAGAGAGGCATTTGCTCATCCATCCTTTCACTTTGTCCCAAACTCTATCACTAAGGTATTTGGAGTGTCCAACGTCTGTTGGCATCCCAAGATATCTATCACTCAATGACTCATTTGGTACCTGCAAGTAGCCCTTTACCGCAGTGCGCACTATGTCCGGGCAGCCCTTGCTAAAGAAAATTGATGACTTCTCCTTATTGATGCGTTGGCCCGAAGCCAAGCAATATGTATTCAATAGGTTTGACACCTCTTCTGCTCCACTTACACTTGCCCTGAAAAACAGCAGGCTATCATCCGCGAATAAAAGGTGGTTCATTGCCGGGGCCGACGGTGCTACCTTAATACCGCTGAGCTGGGATGACTGGTTCTGGGATTTTAAAAGGCACAAAAGGCCCTCCGCTGCTAACAAGAACAAGTATGGAGAGATCGGATCTCCCTGTCGAATACCTCTTGTAGGTCTAAACTCCTCTGATTTGATTCCATTGAACATAACAGAAAAAGAAACTAAGCTCACCATATTCATGACCACTGATATCCATGGTGCAGCAAAACCCAGCTTCTCCATAATTGACCTTAAGTAACTCCACTCCACTCGATCATACGCCTTCATCATGTCAAGTTTCAAGGCACAAAAGGTGTTGCTCTTCGCTCTATTTCTCTTCATAAAATGCAAACACTCATACGCTGATATAATATTGTCAGTGATAAGCCTTCCGGGAACAAAGGCCGATTGCTCCTCAGAAATAATGTCAGAAAGAATTTGCTTCAAGCGGTTCGCCACAACTTTGGAGGCGATCTTGTAAAAAACGTTACATAAACTGATAGGGCGAAACTGAGAAAGTAGCGTGGGATTCGATACCTTTGGGATGAGCACTAACAGTGTGTCATTTAGGCAAGCTGGACTCTCGCCGCCTCTGACAATACTTAGCACAGACTTGGTGACGGCCTCACCACAAATATCCCAATGCCTCTGGAAAAAATGAGCAGGGAATCCGTCAGGACCCGGAGCTTTCGTCGGGAACATCTGGAAGAGCGCCGTCTTCACCTCCTTGGCCTCGTAAGGAGCCATAAGCATATCATTCATCGCCGGAGTTACCTTTACAGGAACATGCTCAAGTACATCAGCCACCCCTTGCACACCCTCGGAGGTATATAGGTTCTTGTAAAATTCCAAAGCTAGCTGTTGCATCTCAGACACGTCATCTGTCATTTGTCCGTCTTGCCGTTGCAAAGCTTTAATTAAATTTTTCCGCCGTCTCAGCGAAGCTCTCATATGAAAGTAGTGTGTGTTGCGATCGCCCTCAGCAAGCCATGCCACTCGGGATCGTTGTCTCCACATTAGCTCCTCCCTCAGGTATAGCTCAATTAAACGATCATTTATCTTAATCTCTGCATGAAAGGGTCCCACCCTAGAAACATCTGAACGGAGTCGCTCGAGCTCCTTTTTTAGTTGTCGGATCTCTGTCCTAACACTTCCAAATGAGGACTTGGACCAGTCCCCTAGATTTTTTGCTAGTTCATTCAGTTTTACTCGAACTTCAGCTGTCAACAAATTATGGCTGTTCGGCTCCCATGCCGGTTGGATAGTTGGTTTCAATTCTGGATGGGTATCCCACATAACTTCAAACCGAAAAACTTTCTGATCCCGTCTCGTCTTACTCGACTGATCAAGCTGCAATAAAATGGGAGAGTGGTCGGACGTTGCGGCATTCAGGTGTTGCACTACCGCTGCAGGAAAACGTGCACACCAGTCCACCGAACCAAGAGCCCTGTCCAGCCGGACCCTGGTAAAAGTTCCTCCTGCTACCCTCTTCTTAAAAGTCCATTTAGTCCCTTTGTAGCCCAGATCGAGCAAGCCACAAACATCAACGGCGTCACGGAAGCCCTGTATCTGCGCTTGGCTCCTATTATCAATTCCGTCATGCTCATCATGCTTCAGAACTTCGTTGAAATCTCCCATGCAGACCCATGGTAGATCATGCAACACCGAAAGGTTCTTCATCGTCGTCCACGTATGATGCCTTAGATGGGTTTGCGCTTCACCATAGAAACATGAGAGTCTTCATGGATCCTCACCCAGGTCACTTAATTTCACATCAATATGATACTTCGAATAACCTAAAATTTCGACCTTTATTTCATCATTCCAGAACAAAGCAATCCCTCCACTTCTACCGGAGGGGTCAACAGCAAACGAACAATCATAACCTAGAGTACATTTTAGATTTTCAGCTCGATCTCATACTCGTAGGTTGGTTCGCACCAAGGGGTACTGCGTTGACGATGCATAGTAGGGTCCAGTGGTGGCCAGTTTAGTTGGCGGGCTTTGACCCGATCGGACTCAAATTCCCAACGCGGGCATCTCACGTTCTCAGCCCGCCATTCAAGGCCTGAAGGCCGGATGAATCAAAGCCACGTCTGCACCGACCGGAGAGCTGGCGTCGTGTCGACCTCCGTGTCGCCCGTAGCGCACGGACCGCAGGCAGGCATGGCCGGTTGTCAACTTTGCCGCGCCCGCCCGCCCAAGCACGCACACGCGCGGGTGGATGGAACAGAAAGCAGACCACGGGGGGCGGGGGGCCGCGTGACCACGACCGCGAGCGAGCTTCGCAATATCATGGCGCGCGCGCTCTCCCTTTTTGCTCTTCACGTGCGTGCTCGCGGGGCCGGAGGTCAGGGAAGCGGCAGGGATTTTGGTTGCGTTCAGGGGCGGGGCGGGCGGGTGGAAAACTGTCGGTGTGATCGCGGTGAGTTGTAAAGGGCCACGGGCGCGCTGCTGGGTCTCGCGGTCACCGCTCCTTTTGCTTTTGGAGAGGGGAAATGGGACGCCGTCACTCCTGCAGTGCAGCGGATTGTGTCTACTAGTACTACTGTATTTTTTGCGGACATCGTTGCCAGATGTGTCTGTGTCTTGTACTACATACAGTCTCACATTGACCGATGAATCACGCGTAAAACACCACGTGTTTAAGCGTGCATGAGCCTCGCATTATTGGCATTCGGTTGGGCCCCCCTGGCTCCTCGCCAGAGGACACCGTGCTTAAGCTGGCATTCAATCCGCTCCGTTTGGTCAGCCCATATAGACGAGGGAGTACATACATGTCTCGTAATCACTAATCAGGCCCTAGTAGGTCGTGTTGCTGAAGCACCTCGCATTGTTGATATCGAAGGAACATGCGCACCAACCGTTGGCAAGTTAACATACTTCCGGGAAGCGACGCGCAGTGGCCTCCTGCTGCAACTCAAGGCACTCTGGGCTCCATGACAAGCATCGGTCCACACGTAACCACGTGCTACGGGCCAAGCTCAAGCTGCACATGCAGTCGCTGGCACCAGACCAGAGGCAAAAGGCAACCAAGATAACTCCGAACCTCCCGAGCAAATGAAGCTTTGTGCAGCTGTGCCGGACCACCCCGTTGCCGGCTTGCTCGCCAGTCGCGATGCATGGCCGCATGGGCACCGCGCGGAGGTTACGAGATTATGGGAGGTGCGGAGGCGTCGCGTCTTCTAAGAGCAACTTTAATGGAGCGATCCATTTCGTCTGTCCACATTTGTTTGGGTCGGCACGAACAAAAGTGGCGACCCAATGTGCCAATCCAAATGGACGCGTGTCTGTTTTTTGTCCGCGGGCGACCCATTCCAGATACATTTTTGAGTCGGATTTGCGTCGGCGCGGACACGAGGCGGACGAGCGCGCTTGCCCTCTTTCCTCACCGGGCCCGCTGGTCGGTGGCACATTGGATTCACGCCCTCGCCCGCCTGCTACATCGCCGATGCCGTCGGCCATTTTTTCCAGATAAAAAGGGATACATAAATAATTTTAGCGTACACAGATAAAAAGAAAAAGACCACTACTCGTCGATTTTTGAATTCGATTCGGTAATGTCCTCCTTCAATGTCTGAATGTAGGCGTCAGCATACGCCTCGTTTTCAAAGTCCCAACCCGCGGTTTCTGGTAGCTTCAATTTCAATTGAGCTGTCTGCTTCCGCGAACGCTTGTCCTCCCGATAGGCGGCTCGCTCCCTCCTCCTCGCGTCCCTCTCCGATCTCAATTGCTTGTAGAACTGGCGCTCGTCGACGATGTCCTGCGGGTAGCCTCCACGCCACAACACCAAGGCTTCCACGTCCTTCTCTGCGATGGCGAGGCGACGCTGCCGCCTTCGGTGGACACGACGATCCTCGTCGGTGAAAAGCCGTGGGAGAGGCGCCAGATCCTGCGCCCGCTGGCTCGACACGTTGGGAAAATTCATATCCCGACGAGGCCTCAGGAGGCGCCACGCCGCCGCGTCGTGCGCGCGGGCCGCCTCCTCTGCGGTGTCGAAGGTGCCGAGGGCGAGACGTTTCTCGCGAAACCAGATCTCGGCGGAGAAGGCGCCGGAGCGTTGCTCGCGGACTCCGCGAAAATCCGAAGCGTGTAGGCGGCGGATCGACATGGCGGCGTAGAGGCGGCGAGAGTGGGCGGCCGACAGAGTGTGGAGAGAGCGCCTTCTTTTATAGCGAGCGCCGGCCGCGGCGCGCGCGCGAACCTTTCCCGCGCGCTGGAGCGCCAAAATCAGCACGCACGAACCTTTCTCACGTGCTGGAGCGTCAAAATCAGGACGACAGCATGATGTTAAACGCGCGCAGTCATAAAAATGGGTTAGCCCATTGGACACACCGCCGACCCAAAACTAAAAGAGGACGGACGGCGGGTGGACGGCCAACCCAAATGAACAAAAAGCGGATAAAAACATCATCCGTTTGGGAACACGTCCGGGTGCAGACGCGCTTTTGCTTCCTCGTCCTTCGCAGCTAGCTAGGCAACTGGCAACACGTATGTCCGATAATAGCATTTCCTCTGATCCGTCGTTTTAAAAAACAAAAAACCCGCAGAAAATAGAGCATTCATTTGGAGCTCTTTTTTTTCAGGAAGTGGCATGATAACATTCTGACTGTAAATTTTATTATAGAAGTTCACGGGCAGCACCGACGAGGAAGGGGCGATAATGATAACACATTTTCGGCTCGCTTCCGTATTTATAGTAATCATTAGATAATCTATGGTTTTGAATTTAATTATTATTATTATTATTATTATTGTTATTATTATTATTATTATTATTATTATTATTTAATGTCTGTTGTGCTGTCATGATTGAAAATAAATAGATTAAAAGTTTTAAAAAAAGAAACAAGTTGACATTAAAGAAATTAACATAATTCCTATTTTTACTAATCATCTGTCTTGTGTATACATTCTTATATCGCCTTTGCATTTTTTTCTATCAGTTTGTCTAATTCATATTTAGATATTTTTTAAGAATGCCACAGCTAAGCTCCTACAAATATACTATAGCAACAAGAAACAAAAAAAAAACTAGGACAAAAAAAAATAGACCACGAACATACTCTTCTTCTATTCCTTTGTTTGTAGAATCATGTGAACCAGACGAGCCTCAGATGACAAGATCCATTCGGGGTAATCGACTGCCGCCGGCCCCAGGGGTCAGTCAGTAAACAACATCGACCGTTCCAAATCAAACAGCTGCTGATTAAGCAGTCACACGCTCACTCGTACGAACTTTCAGAGCGCCCCGGACGAAGACGACATACTGTAGTAGTACGTCTCTACTGTGTATGCCTGGTCGGCAGCTGTGCACAGTGTACATATATCATCCTTTGCACCACGTCCGATCCGTCCGGTGGCAGTCACCACCCACCAGCGCCCTGTCTGTGGTGATAATCTGAGATCGGATCGGAACTCAGACACCCGACAACTGCAAACAAAAGGTCAACGGCTAAACGGTTGGGGGGCCGTTACAAAATTGCAAACGGTCCACTCTAGCGAAGCACAGAAATACAGACCGACGACGAGACCAAGGTACAGGTGCTGCTGAACTGGGAAGTTTCTACTAGTCCTACACACTTGAAATCACCCCCAAGTCAAGAGAAACAACAAGCATACTTGCCATACAGTTTCACAGCATACTGCCTTCGCCTCAGAGGTGAAGGCAAAATTCTACTAGTACAGATCTAGAGACTAGCAAGAAACTCCAGGCAACGTCTACAGCTTGGGTAATAAATCCACATTGCCATAGTCTACACCAGCGACACGTTTAACCAGCAGGCTGGCGCCAGCGAACGCCGATCTCATTGCATCCCGCTTGTTTTCTGAACGATCTCATCATCTTTCATGTACTTCTCCTGCACCGCCGCTGTTGTAACCATATATGTTAAGGAAAAAATAATGTGCAAGCACTTGGCATGTACTCCCTCCGTAAACTAATATAAGAGCGTTTAGAATACTAAAATAGTGATCTAAACGCTCTTATATTAGTTTACAGAGGGAGTACAGTATAATGGATTGGTGCATCAGGAGCATTTCATTGCCAAGAAAAACATCATGCAGTGTACGCTCTAGTAGACTAGTGGTACCACGCCTACATATTGAGCTAGACTATCAGATTCGTTGTCTTGCGATCTAGTCTAGTCACCATATACTTTAATACTATTCGGCGTTGAATGGGTTAACAGGACCATCAATATGCATGCACACGCCACAACGCCAGAAATAGGTGATCTAAATAGTGCACTTCTACCACATTAAAGAGCATATAAGTAATGGGACAAGAAAGATGCTTGTTTGAATAAGTTGGTACAAGAGGTAGTAAAGGATATCTGTAGTAGTCCCAGTCAAGAGGCGCAGCCGCGATTTTGCTGAACTCAACAGCGCTGCTGTCTATGGAAGAGAATATATAGCCATTGCTCTTGTCAATCAGCTTCACAAGATTACCGACACTTTCCTTGTCCTAGAGGCAAAAGTAGTAGGAATTAAGTCTATTGAATTGCATCCACCAACCAGTTCAGCAACATGAAACTGAATTGAAATAGTAAATTGCTTCCAGTACAGACCTGGATGTCCAAAGTCGAAAAATTGACTAAGCTAAAATCATCAATCACATCACATAGCTCTTTCGTAAGTTTCCTGTCAGCAAAATATAAAAGGTTCTAAGAAACCTGAAGTCTAAAAACAGCATATCATAATTAACACAAGTATAAGATCAACAACATTGCAGGTTTTCCGTGAATGATTCCAAAGGTTACTGCGTTTAAGGGTTCATAAAGCTGTGCTTAAGGGTTCATAATGTTTGACGGTGCAACACTAGTCTACTGAAGATGCCTGAGATCCTCTAACAACTTCCGAGTGTTACTATGTAAGTGCATTACTACATTAGATCACTATCTTACCTGAACAAGGAGAGTTCTAGATCTTTGTGCAAGTACATTAATTGTAGCTTAAGAATGTTTACACAATTTAAAAGGGAAAACAATAACAAATCAGTGCTGTGTTATATTTTATAATGCTTTTCAGCGAATTGGAGGTGCCTACTAAAGGGCTAACTGCTAAATACTATCAAGTCTGGACAGGTTTATGACTTTCAGTAGGTGCAGACCCAAGGAATTAAAGTTAATTGTTAGTCGTCATATTTACCTGTACTTGGCAGAACGAGGATCTTGATCAAGATGGTATTGCAAATAGGAAAGGTCTTGGACATCAGTGTAGAAGTCAAGGTTGAATGCTAATAATAAAGAAAATGAGTAACAACTACAGCTGAAACATTTGCTAAACTAAAGGCAGCTGCAGACAAGCACAATACCTAAATTTCCATAGTTCTCAATAAGGTCAATCTTTGATAAAACATTGATGTGTGGTAGCTCCAAGTGTAACATTGTTGATAGTGAAAGAAGCAAAGCACTCACATACTTCCCAGGATCACAACATAAATGAGCATCAACAAGGTGCACAGCAGTCAGCTGCAAAATACCAAGAACGAGTGGGTAATGAAATTCATTAACAGAATAACTTGCTTGAATTAAACTGAAAACATGCACGTACCCGCAAGTCTAGCTTTTTGATGAGTTTATTGATGATATTCCTTGCATTTGTGTGAAGGGAGAAAAGTTCCACTTGCCCCGGGAAATCAAATAAAAAATAGTGATCTGCAGCAATCACCAACCTTCAGCAATTCATAATGGAAAGTAGTACAAGTTGAGCAGCAATGCAGCATTGGTGCGTAGCTGCTGCAATAGTCCTCTACTATGATATTAACCTTTCAGAAAATAGCTTGATAAACAACAGAATAATCCAAAATCCATGGTTGCAGATTATTCACAACTCTAATTTGGAATAGCAAAAAGGTTCCGTCCAAGGTCATAGCAAAGTGAGTTGACCATTTTAGATCTGTATTGCCAACTTATTACTTTATTCTTCGATTGTCCTATAAGGAATTATTAATTTTCATCAAAGGTTCCCAGCACTTCAATGTCAAAACAAAATCTGGCGGCTTAGTTATGAATAGAACTGGGTCAACCTGCTTTCTATCTACTCCCTCCGTCCCAAAATAAGTGTCTAAACTTTATAGTTATTGGGAGGGAGTGGTAGACATGAGTGCTTAAAAAGATTTTTCAATTTTATGGATATTACAGCCAAAGAATATAGGTTCAGTTTCTCTGGTTCACTATCTTAAAGCTGTTGTTTGGACATGGACACGGTCTTAAAAATACAGCTTTGAATATCAATTTGCAATCCAGATCATTGAGAGCTTTCACTTTTGTAATGCATACAAATATATGTCCTTTCTGTCAAATGATCTGGATTGCAAACTGGATCGACAGTTAGAGTTTGACTGACAATATATAATACTCCCTCCGTCCCAACATAAGTGTCGCTGATTTAGTACAAAGTTAGTGCAAACTTTGTACTAAATCAGCGACACTTGTTTTGGGACGGAGGTAGTAGAATACAAAGAGAATTCATACACTGCGAAAATACATTTTTTGAAAATTCACATCTATGATCTAAGTATCCAATCTAAATATTTGTACAGATACTAGTGAAAATTTCAAGATCTTAACTCTACCCTTGACCAAAACGAAAGCTTTTACAGCACCAGAGCGAGGTTCGGAGAAAGGCACACCGCACACACCTTCAATAAGAGGTTTCAGTTTCTCTTCAAGCCAGTCAATATTCATCTCCAAGTAATCCATGCAATACACAAGCCCTGACAAAGATATCAACAGCACAGCATAAGTAAGGATAGAAATAAAACAGGTACACTTAATTCTTGAACACTGGGTCAACCTCCATTAGGACCAAGCGAATGCTCAGACATGACATCACTAAGCTTTATGAGGTCCTCAATGTTGATGGCACATTCATATCTAAATACCACTGTCAAGGACTCATTTTGAGTGTAACTGCAGAACCCGATGGCAACACATGATAAAAAAAACAAGGGGAAAGGTCATTTCAAGGCTCAATGAGCAAAGGATACGGCAATGCATCATTCGCGGGGTCGAGATTGACGACCGCAACTTTCCTGCAACCAACAATCAAGCACTATGACCTTGTGAATTAGGAAGACAATAACTGGCACAGAAGCACCAGAACGGATAACACTGGAAGCCCAGTCATGGAAAGGAAATTATGCACCACGCCGTTCTCCTAATGTTTACCTCCCATCAGAAAATGCCTTATTACATACGGAGTAGATAAACCACACTAAACTGAACATAACACGAGGTCAGGCATTGGAACAGCAAAAGAGAAACTAGCACTGGAAGTCACTAAAGCAGCTCGTAGTGATGGAGTACTAGTTTATTTTCCACGGGGTATGGAGTACTAGCTACTAGTTAATAGCAAGGCTGCAGTTATTGAGTACCTTCCTACGAGGGAGAGGAACTGGGACATGCCGTTGCAGTAGGTGGTCTTGCCGGAGCCTGGTGGCCCGATCACAACCTGTCCAAACACCATCTCCTCTTCTCGTACCCAGTGGAGGATCTAGGATTTTAAAACAGGGTGGTCCACCTGAAAAAATTGACAACAAATATGACATGCCAACATTCTAACTAATTTACCAATAGCACATAGAAATAGATCAATATGGTCTTACAGACATACTAAAATTCTCAATTTTGCATAGGAGAAGCCTACATAATACATACCTTGAGAAGTTCAAAGAAGAGTATGTGGCATTGTTAATTTGTTAAAGTGGCATCGTTAGAGTAACTTGTTAGAGTGGCAAACAATCAGACAAATCATTATTATGTCATTGATCAGGTGCTCATGTACTGGATAGCAAATAAGGTGTATGTGTTCACAGGACTCTGTATTCATGTACTGGATAGCAAGCCTGATTGTTTAGTTAACGAAATAGACTTGACTTCCACCTGATCGATGCAGTAGACAGCTAAGAGCAAACCCTAAATCAGAAATTGGGGAATGGGCAGTCCCGCAGTGGACAACTTACCTCGCGTCCTCTAATCGGGCTAAAGGCTGGCCACCGGGCAGGGTAGCTGACTTGCTGCCGGCCGAGTGCTGGAGTCAGCGTATAGCGGACTGGGAGGCAGGCGCCGGCTTGCAGGGGCGCGGTGGCGCCGGGCGCCGGGCGGGCGGGGCGGGCAGGGGCGGCTCCTAGGCGTGTAGCGACGGCGAGGCAGGCGGCGCAAGATCGGGAGTCGAGCGGCCGAGGTCGGGGGCGAGCAGGGGCTCGGTGGTAAGCCGGCTGTCCCAGTGTCCCCTGCGTGCGTTGTTTGTTGGGCTAGCCGGCTGAGATGGGTCGGGACGAGTAAGCCATTGTTTGTTGGGCTTCTTTTTCCTCTGGTCCATCTGTAATTTTCTCCTATGAGCCCGGTCTAAGATCCAAGGTGGGCCGCGACCCACCTTGTCCACCCTGTCTGTAGATCAGTCGTGGTGCCGAATAAAAATCGAGCTTGTACTCCGACGATAGGCAGTCGATGAGGTACTCCGACGAGAAACCGACATACCCTCGCCACATATCGATGAATGCGGCGAGAAATAGGTACCGTCCGCAGAGGCGAGGCAACGGTAGGAGGGGAATAGAGATTGAAATCTTTGCAATGCCCGTATTGTCGACGGTTAGTAACCACCACCGCCGGCGCATGTGCTGCTTTGCTTACCGCAACCATCTGTTGCTGCTCGTGGGAGGCATAATAGGTAAGATACAGACAACAGTCGGCAGAGTACCGGGGGGGGGGGGGGGGGGGGGGGGGGGGGGTGGCGCCGTGGAAGTTACAGAATTTCTACTTTCTCCTCGAACACTGCACATATGTTTGCGCACAATTTTTTTCTAGTACAGAGCTCCTCGGTTGTCATTTGGCCACTAAACTTTACAAGCAACTATAACATATGTTTATACTATTGCCACAAAGTTTTAGATTGTTTTGAAATGTTTTGTTATGTTTTCGGCTAGGTGTCCTGGCTTTTGCAGTGTCCTGGGGTGTAGAAACCCACTCTCAAGTAACATTGCTCACAGGCGATGCCCTTGATCCAGTTAAGTGTCGGATTAATAGACACATTAGAGGCACCAGTGGGGTCTTACCACCTACAGAAGGGCCCGGGCTTGGGTAAATCCCTTGTTCTTCGCCAAACCGTCTCTGATCCCCAATGCGCTCACCCATCCGAACAAATCGTCATCAATCGACAACACTATCGGTACAAAATGGTGACAACTAGAAATGATGTTTATGTACGCAAATGATGGGACAAATAGCAAAGGTTTTTGAAAAAATAGCAAAAGTTTAGGAATTTGAGTTTAGAAAGGGACTAGGTACTAGGCTTCATATCCGAAATCATTTGAGTGGGTTTAGAAAACTGATATATGGAGCTGATCAATTAAATTACGAGATAAGTGGCAACAGGCCCAAAATGAGCAGGGCCCAAAATCCTGACATATATCAGGAGCAAGAAAAAGAAAAAAAGACACCATGGGGCTCGTACCCTGCACCGAGCAAGCTAGGGTTTCTACTGCCTCCTGCCGGCGGTCTACCTCGTCTCATGTGGTCTTAAGACCTTGCTGGTGCGGTGGACCATGGAGTACATATTAAAAATTTACTACTGTACATGCCGGCTATTAGATTGACTCTAGATGACATAACAACTCCTTATAATCAATTGGCTATATTATTAACCATACTCTTACCGGCAAAAAAGAAAAATCCACTCGGGGTTAAACAATGGACGAGCCATGCGCATGCAGTGACGCAACAGAACTCCCGGCGGGTAGTATAGCACCTGGCAACTCACATCATCGCCATCCAGTCCAGTTCCCAGATCCCCAGATAACGCCCGTCGAACTGATCGATTCGGCATGATCGACGCCGCACGACTTAAACAATTAACCCGGTCGATCAATCAGATTGCAGAAACGGAGCTCCAGGCTCGAACGCCGCCGCCGCCTGCCGGTGCGATGGCCATTCGCCGACGCGACGTGGTCGCCCGTTCCGTGCGATGGTGTAGAGAGAATCAGGTCGCTCGCTGAGGGAAATCTTTGATCTTTCCGGCCGGTCAGCCATGAAGGCAGATTCATGTGCGCGGTGGCAGTGGCTGGGTCGGGTCGGGAGACCGAGCGTCCAAGTCGCCGGGTGGGACTCTTGACCCGGCAGCAGCAGCATATTTGACCGGGAACGAGGAACCCGGCCCGAGCTCCATGAATCATCGTCGCGGTGACCTCTCCGCCAAGGCAAGGCAGCCCCTCCCCCAAGTCTCCCCGCGCGAATAAAAGGCCGGCCGGTCGGTCGGCTTCCAGCAGTCAGGCGCGTCTCTTCCAACCAGTCACAACTCGCCACTGCACCAATAAGCCGGCCGGTCCGTGCGATCCAAAAGTATTCTGTATACGTAGCCATGCTCGGGAGGAGAAACAATGGGTCGCCGACGACGTCGAAGGCCCGAGCAGACGGCGCGGGCGTCGCCGGCGCCAGAACCGTCGTCGCCGACGGCGGGCAGACGGAGGTGGCCGCGTCGCAGTTCGTCGTGCAGCTAGGTGAACACCAATCGCCTCCTCGATCGATCTAACATGTCTAGCACTGTATAGTATAGGTGCACGAAATCGTTGACTGTATACGAAATTACGAAATCCGGTATGCAGATGAGGCGGCCCGGGAGAAGCTGGAGCGCATGAACCGGAGGCTGAGGCTGCTGGAGCAGCAGATGGAGATGCTGGAGGCGGAGGTCGGGAGGGCCAGCAGCACCGCCGACGACTAGGAGTATACCGGCGCCGCCCCTCGTCGGAGAGACCATAGCTAGAAGTAGAAGCCTTCCTTTCCTTCAGGCTCGTTAGGCCTTCCTTTTCTTGTGGTGATGAAAGAACATGGCTGTGACTATGGCTATAGTGAATCACGGTTGTATTCCTGAAGCCTTTTGCCGCATTTTGGGAGTGAGACGGACCTTCGATCCCTGCTTGGTTTGACTCTCAGGCTCGTTACGGAAAAGTATGGCGATGGGCTCATCCTGTCGCTTTCGTCTCCGGTGGAAAATGGCTGCTGTTCCAAGCATGCATGATGGATCTCTGAATTGTCGCTTGATGCACGATCTTCCTACAGCAAAGTTGGTGTTGATGGAGACAGGATTAAACTCCCCGTTTAGGGCGGACTGTATCAGATCATCTGTACAGCTACCCCAACACCTTACTTAAATTAAAGACTTCATACCAGATTTCCGCTTCATCTTTCTCCTCAGCTGACGTGCGGGTAGGAGAAAGTCCCACTTCACCACAACACTATCGACGCGTTTGGTACAGCGCAGGTAACGTATTCAGTTTTCCGTATCGGAAAGCGCTGCGTCGGAATACTTTTACGTAATACGTTCATTGTTTGGTTCGTGCACGGGGTCCCGACTTCTAACCCATCCCGATTTCGGCGGTTTCGATTTTCTTAACCTCCGTATCAGAAAGCGCTGTTATGGAAACCATCGCTCCGGAAACAAACGCTCGCTACGGTTTCAGAGTACGCTGCAATCGGAAGACGTGCTTTTTTCAGCCAACCAAACGCGTTGTATGTACTTACATTAGAACCCTGGGTTTTCACTTCAGTTTTGGGTGAAACTTTATACAGCACCATTCCCTTGTTGGAACTAGATACATTCAACGAACCATACATTTTTCTTGTATACATGCTCATGATACAAACATATAGCACATCGACATCAAACTAAAAATAAAGGAAGGAAACGCCGAATTACTGAGACGCAACAAGACTCGCGGAATGCATCCACTGCGACAACCAAAGCGGTGATAGTGCAAGCATCACCATATCGCTCTATTCACAAGCCAGCTTGGTGCCAAAGCTGCTGAGGCTGATGGCAAAGGCCTGAAATGCCGACAGTGGCTGCCGATAATCCATCGTGAAGATGTCGTCATCGACCTTACCAAATTGCAGCAGCACCGTCTCCTCATCCCTGGAGCCAGCAGGGTCATTGGGGTCAGCGGCAACGGACAGCTGGAAATTCTTGACGGACGCAACTGTTACCCGCCCGTGGAAGTTCAAGCACCAGCACTGCAGGTGCTCGTGCCAGCGGGGAGCTTTGTTTCTTAAAACCGTGGTGCCCATGGGCTTCCGGAACTTTGTCTTGAGGGCGTTTTCCCAGGTCTCTTGAGGTGAAGGGCACTCGAGTGCACAATACATCCTCCTGGGGCCTCTGGATTTGAGTAGGTTGTATTTGTATGAAAGCTGCCCGACTTCATAGTTGCCCGCCGATACTTGGGGGCTTATTCTTCTACTTCCGAAACGCCGACTAGATCGACTACTTGATGCTTTAGCGCCATCATGTGGTGGCTTGCTATCATATACTTTGAAGTTTGTTCCCCAAAAATCAGATCTACAGGTTGCAGAAGAAGCACAATTATATCACCGAGTAAAAGAATCAAATACATATAATTAGTAATCCAAATTTTCAGTAATGCAAACAGAAACCAAACATAGGGATAGGGAGGTGACATAACCTAAACTAGGACACTGAAATGGTGAAATCAAATTCCAAAAAGTTGGTAAAATAATCCCCTCAACACTTGAGCAGCCAGTTGTGAGGACACATGATGATTATTTTTCAGAATAAAAATACCAATAGGGGCGGATCATACTGAAGATACTTAGTAATAACAACAGCAGCCAGTCTGAATATACTTTTGTTCGTACTACTATAACTGCCCCACTTTCTAGGAAGAGTTCATCTTGATCGGAGTGATACTTAATTATCACCCATTCACCCGTGTTCGGCCAAAGCCTAATGCCAGTAACCAAACGTATTTTAAGACAGCTGATCATGGATCGCAAGGCCAACTCATGTACGTGTCTCTGATGACTACTTTTACGCACGCGAGGCATGGCTGGGAGTCTTGGTCTTGATTGGGCTGGCACAAAGAGGAAGTAGACGTGCACGAGGCCAGGTTGGAGACAGAGCAGGCGGCAACATGTCGAAGAGAGAAAGAGGAAAATAAATTTTGGGGAAGCACTCTTCCTCCACCTCCAGCACGTGGGGGAAGATGAACAGGAAAAGGGACTAATCTGATTTGGTTTTTCTACATGGAGGTGGCAGGTGAGAGAAGAGATAGATACCACATAGGAGAAATTTCCTTCAGGGTATGTTTGGTTTAAGCCAAAGCTCACCGACACCAAACATTTGGCTAGCCCAAGGTTTTGCTTACCCATGGTTGGGCCAATGTTGGCAAGAAAAATAAACTGAGAGGGCAATGGGGAATGGCCATGCAAAAATATCGGAGACCATCCAAACAAGGACCAAAAAATTGGTAGGTTAGGTTTTGGACACAAACCATGAAACCACACATAACCTCAAATCAGTGACATTGCCGCAATATACAATACCGCCTTCAAACCTCGCTTCAGGGGGCTAAGTAAAACACAGACTTGAGAGGTTTATAGACAAACACGATACTTGAGATCAGTAAAATGGACTTTTCCCTTAATGATAATATAGAAGAGAGATAGAATAAAACGAGATCCTCAGGACCCAAAAAATAAATTTTGAAGGATCATAAAAAACAGCAAATGTGAAGCAATCATAAAAGTGGGATAGCTTGCACACTCCCAAAAGGGCAAAGATCAAAAGTTTAGAGTCTCAAGACATAGTGTAAATACTTCAGCAGACCATCACAAAATTTCAAGGATGCAGTGGGTTTCATGTGACAAGGGGATGAATAAGGCACCTTAGGCATGCCACCAGGTCAAAAGGTTTGCTTTGCAGTATTGTAAACGATGCATCTTTGACCTCTGAATCATATTACTAGCATTCAAACTCAATGGAGAAGATACAGAGTGAAGAAGTGGTGCTAACTCCAAGTTTGGAACTCTGTAGTACTACATTGTCTAATGGTTGGATTGACTGCTCTCACGAGCGATCCTCCTCCCCCGCAGCGGGAGAGAGCTCCGCCGCCGCCTGATCTCCTGCCTCCGGCCACCTCCTTCACAACAGAGACTAGATCCGAAACCCTCTCCTCACCCTCTCTCCATCCATCCCGGAGTCCAGCGCTCTCGGGCGACTTGGGGGCGACCTCCCTCGCCACCGCATGAGGTTGGCGCTGGGCAAGCCCGTGGCGCAGCCGGGGACTGCGGCAGCGGGGCCCTTGCTGCTTCGCCTTGCGCTGGAGAGTGATTGGATCTGGGGCGGCGACCCTTCCGGCGAGGCCCCTCCGTGCTACGGCGAGCGGCGGGGCTGGCATGGTGCCGGTGGTCTGGTCGGACGACCGACGGATCTTCGGTGGACCAGGGCCTGGCGTGGCTGCTCTAGCGGCCGGCGCCGCCTGATCTGGCCGCTGTCCTCCGGCCCTGATCGGTGTGCTTCTCTCTTGCGGGGTCCTGGCATTGCCGGCGCGGCTTGCCGGGACCCTGGCCGGTGGCCGCTGGTGAAGCTGGTGGAGGATAACCAGACTGGGGGAAACCCCTTGGTCGGGCCCGGTCGGCCGCACCGACGACGACGCTCAAGGGTGCCGCTTTTCTTCTTGGAGACGTCGGTCTACGTTTGCTCCTCTACTTCCTCCCTACCCGCCTCTCGGGTGAAAACCCTAACTCTGGTGGGCGGCGGCGGCGGCCTTGACGTGGTGACCTTCCTGAAGCCGTCGCCTTGGGGCTGAGTGGTGGTGGGTCCTTGATGGTTGCTGGTGATGGGCATTGCTTCGGGGGAAACCCTAGGATCTGGTCTTCCAGATCGGACGATGGCGGTACTACGGTGTCGTTTCTCTCTTGGGAGCATTGTTTGTGGAGCAGCGCTGGATGGCAGAGGCAGGAGGTGGAGTGACTTCGTCTTGCACGGAGCTTTGGTGGAGCTGTCAAGTCATGCCTGGCCGACAGGTGCTACGCTGAGTCATGCCTGGTTGGCAGGTGCTACGCACGACAGTCTTCCAGAGTCTTCGCGTCTGGACGGATGAGCGCAGGGCGGTGGCGCCGTTGGGCGCTGTGGTGGCGTCGATGGATGTCCGGACTGGCAAGGATAATGCGGATCTCTCTCCTGAATGGGTTAGTGGTCCAATGATGATGGCGGCTTCTAAAGCGTGTGCATGTGGTGCGCGCTTTAGGTCTGCTGCATCGGCTGTTGGTCCCGATACGTTATGTGGATGGATTGGCGACAACACCGGTTTTAGACATGGGGAGTGAGAGCACTCCACATTATCAAGTTTGTAGGTGTGAGTGGTGGTTTCGGGTGGATTGATGTGTGTTTTTGTCAGACCTTTGTGGAACAATTAATAAAGAAGGCTGCATGCACCGATTGATGCAGAGGCCGGGGGTTTATCCTCCTTTTTCACAAAAAAAAACATTCTCTAATGGTTTTTATAGCGCTGAGGACCTAAGTGTGTTCCATAAATCAAAACCCACTTTTGTGTTCCATATTTGCACCAAATATATTACTTCATCCAATTTAAACACTTAGCAGGATACATAAAAATAGCATGGCAGGTTAATGTAAGTGCAGCCATGTAGAATTCTCACCTCAGTTTCCCCATATATGCATTGCTCCCTTGTGACAAGTCGTCAGCATCAAGGGATATAATGTACTCGGTATGGGGGCCACGCCTAAACCTTCTTGCGGCCATGAGAAACTTCCCTTTATCTACAGTAGCTGTCAGACGCAGACAATATGTATATTAAACTATATCATCAGGCACATTTTATAGTGACAATGGTTAAATGACATTACGAACAGTATAACAAATTGCAAGGGACATCACATGGTAACTGGTAGAACCATAGAATATCCATTTAAGGCAAACTAATGATAGCATATAGCCACACAACACACTTCATACTTGAGCAGATGAGAGTAAGGAACTGGTTGAGAAAATTGGTGCTCTATAAATACATGAACATGTACATTCTACTGCCTATGCACCTGAGTGTTACTAAGATCAAGTGGGATATTCCAAGTACTATTACTGCCACTAATCTCGTAAAACTATCCAAGCTCCGAAAGACCGGAGGAAAATCTTGAGATTTAGATTCTAGCTCCAAAAGATGCTCAAGTCCTAGGGATGACTGAACGAAACCCTTTGAATTGAACTTTTGAATAACCAATCCAAATAATGAGCAGCACCGTCCATTATTTTTTTATTTGAAAACTTAGGGTTATTCCAACACACAGTAACAATTTTAGTCCAGAATTCAGTGGATTTCTGCAGGTTCAATTTTATTAGCCAGTTCACACATGCCTCCTGACGATCCCAGTTTAATTGCAATAATGCATACAGATGCAAATTACCGCTTTGCCATGAAAACCTAACATAGATGCATTTGAGTTGGTTTGATTACTAGTTGAGTGCCAGGAAGCAATATGTATGAGACGAGACTACACATGCAAAAACAATGCAGATGCAAAATAATGATAACTGAAAAGTCAGAATTGACTAGAAGAAACAAGTGGGCACGCTTCCAATTAAAGCCTTATTGAGTGAGATCCAAAAGGAGGCAGCATAATAATCCAAGAAAAAGAATGCCATCTGCCTCGTTTTTAGATGAAAAAAAAGAAGCTTCAGTCTCTTAGACCAAGCTTCTTATAAGCTAAGGTTTTCGGCTAAACCATTGCTAACTCTTCAATATATTTCTTGCTGAAAGTGTCCCTGGTCCACAAGCCCAAATGTATACGCAACATAAAATAAATATGGGAAAATCAAGGCACCCATCAGATAAACTTACCAGTTGTCAAGCCAAGGTAGAGGTAGAACGTAGAGTTCTTCTTATTCCGCTTGATAAAACACTGCATTGGGAACTCCCTTGGCCCTGGCTGTTTGACAACATGTTGTAAGATTAGGCATACAGATGCTGCATAAGAAAACTCTGCACTAAGTCCCAAGTAAAGACAAATTAATCCCTCGGAAAACTAGCTTCAGTAGACACGTATGAAAACTACAGGTACATTTGGTTTTAGCCTAGCTTGGCCGTATCAAATAATTGGCTAGCCAAATTTTTGGTGAAGTTTTTTCCAGCCCATAAAATTGGCGAACATTGGCTAGAAAAGTGATCTAGAATGGACAGAGAAGCATTGGCATGACAAAAGCCATCCAAACATAGACCAAATTTTTAGCGGTGACCAAATTATTGGTAGGGTAGGTTTTGGCCACCATCCAAACACGCCCTATGCTACTCAAAATAGGCAAGACAGAATTTCTGATTTTGGAAGCCTTGCCATTAAAAACCCAATTAATTGAGTCTCTCTTTGCAGGGGCATGACAAAAATATGCAAGCCAAATTTTCTGATCGTCAACACACCAACAGGTCAACCTTCATTGAAACCACCCACCGAAATACACCAAATTTAGTATCCCCAGAACTAAGAATGAGAGCGCGGGTGTACTTTATACACGCACACTTCTTTGGTATGGCATACAGCGCAACCAGGCTGTGGCACGACGCATGCAGCAGCACCCCACTTTCATGTGACGTCATGGTGTACTCCATCAACACAGTACGCAAACCGCTGCATGGCTGATCAAACGGTGTGGTGCCCTTCGCACCATAAGATCAGCGAGAATAGGGTTATGGCACTTTTATCTAAAAAAATGGTACTCCCTCCGTTCACAAGTATAAGATGTTTTAGATATTTCAATATGGACTACATGAGGACTGAAATGAGTGAACAAACACACTAAAACGCGTCTATATACATCCAGTTCACAAAAAGTTAAAACATCTTATATTTGTGAATGGAGGGAGTACAAGAACGATTAAGGACCTCATTGATTGGCGGGAGACTATCCCATTTCCTGCAGGAACTGAATTATTCCCTGTGAATTCACGTGAGTCTATCCCATTTCCGCAATCAGATGCCCTATCTCAACAGTGAATTCACGTGAATCTATCCCATTTCCAAATCGCGCGAACAAGCAACCTTATTACCATCTATGGAAAGAACTAATGGACCTGATGTATAGGCAGGGGTGAAATTTGTCGCTCAAGCTTCACACAGAAGTCAAAAGTGCCGCAATCGGATGCCCTATCTCAACGGAGAGGAACCTTGGGAAAATTTACGGATCGAAAGGGGGGAAATCGCATCATCAGTTCCTCCCTAAAAACTTAAGTTTGGAATGGGGATTTCCCCAGCCCTGCACCACCACACACCGAACCGGAAGCAGAGAACCCTACCAATCGACGGGTATGAGGGCACAAGCCCGCCAGGCGCATCTCCCGTTTCTCACCTGCTTGAGCGAGGACGGGAAGGTGATCTTTCCGGACACCGCGGGCGGCCGCACGACGGCGACGGCGGCGTCGCGCCAGCGGCGGCAGACGCAGGCGCAGGAGACGACGTCCTTGCGGGCCGGCCAGCGCTCGCCGCCGGACGCCTCGACGCGGCGCACCACCTCCGCGAGGAGCTCCGGCAGCAGGCGCGCCCACCTCTCCTCCTGCTCCTCCGGCTGCCCGTCCCCCTTCTCCTCCCCCGTCTCCGCCACCTCCGAGACCTCGGCCGCCGGCGGCTCCTCCCGAGGCATATCTTCCGCCCGCCCACCACTGTACTGCCTCCCCACTAGGTCGCGGGGCTCTTTCGTCGGTCTTGGTTTTTCTGCTTTTCTTTCTTCCAACTGTAATCAAAACCGCGTTGGGCGATGGGGAGAAGAAGATGGAGTACTTGTCTGGAAAAGTGGATCTAGCGGGCGGACAGGTACTGTGACCACTCATCAATGTGGTGCGTGGCCTTTCTTTCATTTCTTTCCTTTTCCGTATTATCACAGTGGTGAAACAACCACACACACACTTTCATCACCGTGCAAGTTGTTTTTTTTTTCTTAAGGCCACGTCATCAACATATGCGACCAACATTCGGAGGTGGGTGCGTGCTATGTGTCGACCGGCTGATTGCCTGAGAAAGTCGGTCAGTTCGATGTCTGCCCGATGCATCATGCGTGAGCCGTTGGATTCACTTTGACAGGTTAATGCGACAGCCTCGTCCCTTCTCAACATCGTCAATGTTGCGCCCGCCGCCCTGCAACATGGTCGTCGCAGTGATCGCACATCCCTTCTCGGTCGTTTGATCTGTCGTAGGTAAGGAACAAAGGTAGATCGAGGCTCGGACTCACGTGGAGCGTAGGTCTCTTTCCCTACATCATCGATGTTGCACTTGTCGCCCCACAACACGGTCATTGTTGCAGTGGTTGTGCGTCCCTTCTCAGTCGTTCACAACATGGTCGTTGTTGCGCTTGTCGCCCTGCAACATGGTCATTGTTGCAGTGGTCACGACACATGATCGTCGTCATTTGCAGCACCAACACCGCTGTCACAACACGATATGGCATTATCATCACCTTGCATCGTCGCCTCTACAACACCCGCTCGGGGAGGCCTTGCAGCAGTCGATGACGCCCTCTTGCCGGTCGTCGTTGTGCGATGTCACGCAACACCGCCTCCCGTCTAGGAACGGTGGTCGCCAACCTTTTGAAGCAGTAGCGCGTTCCATGGGAGGTTGACGAGGAACAACAGATGAGGAAAGGAAAAAAATAAATGTTTGCTACTCTAGATACTTCTACTCTAATATAGTGTTTCTTTTTTTATTAACCCTATATATTGTTTTTTAGAGTCTTCTAGCTATGAGTGGAACAGTGAATTTTAAGTAATATTTTCTAGAGTGTTCTAACTATAGGTAAAAGTGAGATGTGAAGGCTTACCAAAGCCCTATAGAGGTCATCGCCTCTAGTTTTGAACCAGGCTATGTAGCTCCACTACATTTAATCGAACTTGGTGTTCCTATATAAGATCTTGGAGTAGATACTATCCCTGGGAGTTTTGGATTGAAATCTTGCGGTCATATCGACCTATATTCACTTCTAGAGCGATATCTAGTGCAACATGTTGAAGTAGTTCCTTCAGCGTTTGTGATGTACACTTTGTAGCAGCAAGATGGAGTTGTTCATCCACAACATTGTGCTGCTTCAGGTGGTACCAAGGCCACGTTGATCCATACTAGTTCTTGATTTTCTATTTGAGAGTGGAGTTGCAATAGGCAATGGAGCAATTGGCGAAGAGGATGGATGTTGCTGAACAACATATCAAAGCACTACATGAAGATCTTAATCATAGATTTGATCAACTCATCGAGATGATAAGAAAGAGTGTTCCCCCTACTAAGAATGAAGAAGATTCGTCAAAAGAGCCTGTTTCAAGAAAAGAAGATGAAGATGTTCAACATGAAGAAGGGTAGGTGATCTTGGAGCAAGCCTATCACAACAATGTGCGGTTCAACGTACTTTAAGAAGGCCAATTTGTGTTGAAACTTTTGAAGATAAAGAATATGATGATTCCCTTGAAGAACCCAATCCCTATGCATATCAAAAAGTACCCAATCCTACATATGCAAGGGATACATACAAGGTGAAAGCTGATATCCCAACTTTAAATCAAAATGTTGATATTGAAAGGTGCCTTGATTGGTTATATGAAGTGTGGGCCTTTTTTGAGGTCATGGAGATTCCAGAAGATCGTAGAATTCCTTTGGTAGCATACAAGCTTAACGGAGGAGTTGGTGCATGATGGGATCGCCTTCAAGAAGAACGCATGCTGAGAGGAGAACCTTGTGTGAACGGCGACAAATGAAGAGTCTTTTGAAAGAGAGTTTTTTTTCTGTTGATTACAACCAGATCCTATTTATCCCATTTCAAAATTGTGCTTAAGGGAATAGAACGGTTTTAGATCACAAGAAGGGGTTTCTAAGGCTACAAGCGGGGCGCAACCTTGCAAAAATGATGATCAACAAGTTGCAAGGTACATCAATGGTTTCAATGATGTCATTCAAGATCGACTGATGATGCAAGAAATCTGGTCCATTGATCAAGCACAAGCTCCGTCCTTAAGGGCTGAGAGGTTTGTGAGGAAAATAAAGACAACTAAGACTCCATACCCTCATATCAAAGGCTCGTCTAGGAGTCACACTAATAAAGTGGGAGAAAAGACTGCTTCACCAAAGACAAAACGACCCACCCCGAAGCAAACTAGAGGCAAGGGAAAGGAAAACGAAGGCCCAAAATGTTATAAATATGGCGAAGAGATATACATATCCAGCGGTTGCCCATTAAGCAAATTGTTGACACAACTGTCCATGACAATGAAGATAATGAGAAAGAATATGAATGCTATAGCTTGAAACTGCAATGGCAATGTATGCCTATTAGTGATTGATAGTTGCAGATGAGAGTATATTATCACCCATAATTTGATGAACCATTTAAAGCTTGAAACTCATGATCATACAAATCCCTACACTATTGGGTGGATTAAGAAAGAAGTGAATATGTGGATCACCAAACAATGCAACCTTTCACTTTCTTTGGGTAAGCATTATTGCTCAAATGTGTTATGTGATGTGGTTGACATGGATGCCAGCCATATTCTCCTTGGGAGACCTTGACAATTTGATGTGGATACTACACACAAAGGGAAGGAAAACTCTTACTGTTTTATTTGAAACAAGAGGAAGATCATTATTCTATTAAACAAAACTAATGATAATACTTCTAAGGAGGAGGGGAAAGTTATGTTAACCGTCTCCCACACCCCTAATGAGTTATGAAAGAAGTAAGGAGACAGATTTGTGTGTTGTATTTATCGTAAAATAAGAAGAGCCCACAATTGTTGAAATTCCGATAGGTACATGATATTGTAGTAGAATTTCACAAAATGCTCGCATCAGATGTCATCATTGGAGGCAATTGGTACCCTAATATTTCCTCAGACAACGGGCATGTTTGGTTTTCGTGTAAGCTTGTCCTACCAAATAGTGAACTAGGCGCATTTTGTGTCGAACTTTTGTTTTCTCATGAATTCACTAGTACGCGTCGGTGTTATACAAACGGTTTTTAACCCCTTTCCGCGACGGCATTTGGAATCGTCACCTAGTGAGTGACGACAATAGGGGGTCCTTCCCATACGACCCAGAAACGTCGGGGATAGGGTCCCTACAGTACTCCTACTCGTTTCTGCTCGCATTGCCATCGCAATCGGTATTTTGTGGTGCTACGTTTACGATGCGTGGCCCATCACAAACGGTTCACTATTAATAAGATTAGCTAATCATCGTATGAGTGTGAGACAGGATTATGAAACATCGGACCGTCGTAACATCGTCGTACACGACAACTATCGCACACGCTATTCTGTGGTGCAACGTTTACGATGCATACTTCACCAGAAACAGTTTATGGTTGTGAATCGTGTACGATAAGGCAACTAAGACAAATGTTTAGTTTGGCTGCACCATTTGTAATATTGTCTGACATCGCACACGCTTTGCAAATGGCAACTGTGTGCATGCTTGCACACGTTTTCTCTCTATGAACCGTCTCGGATTATGGTGTATATCGCAAACGTTTGTGTTTTACCAACCATGTGTGCCGTAAAGACCTGGAGGGCATAATTTCACCGTAATTTAATTGCTGCTATTTCAAATTGTACGAGATTTGAATTTGAATTTGAATGTATGCTAGAGCTTTATTCATATCCACCAGGTTCAAACAACCAATGCATTATTCGATTCATAGGTACATATGTTCAAGAATTACATAAGAACCAAATAAAGAATGATGAACCACGGTTGTATACTTGTACTATTAAAGACGATAAAGAAAGAGGTGAAATACATTTTGGTTGCTGAACAAGATGAAGCGGAATGCCCATATTGTGCCTTCCTCCATGCAGAAGGCACGCACGACTCTAGTCCAACCCCTTGTGATGGCCGACCGCCCATCCTTCACGGTCTTCATGAAAACATCTAGATAATCATCGTGTTCTGGTAGAAATACTTTAATTTTTGCATGCCCATCAATCATGTAGTTTGAGAGGCAATCTTGAGTAAACTGTTGTGGCAACCACTGCAAAGGAAAAAGATTCAGACATTGTCATCTAACACAACTCATTATGGGCAGTAAAAAAAAGGTTGCAGAGTTCTTACTTACCATCCTGCAGTTCGTTGTTATCTTGGATAAAGTGTAAACAAATAGGTTAATTGCAATCTTTGGACCCATTTTACTAACAATCTTTATCAGCTTCCTCACTTGATGTTGGTTCATCGATATCTCATTGCCCCATATGCAGAAAGGGTCGAATTGTGGATCTTTACCAATGACATATGTACCTGAAAGCACCAAGTTAATATTAGAAACTAAACATCAATTGCACAATGATGTAGTACAACACTCACTAGTATAGCGAGCTCCTAAACAAACGGTTTAAAACCCCTTTCCACGACGGCGTCTGGAACCGTCGCCAAGTGAGTGTGGGTGATAGGGGGGTCCTTCCCACATGACCCAGAAACCGTCGGGGATATGCCCTCCTAGCACACACGTTCGGCAAAATGAGGTCATGTGTGACCGGCGAGCGCTCAAATATGGAAATACGTACAATAGAGCTAAAAAATACAATTATACGACGAAATTGTTCCGGTCGCAAGTACATCCCACATAGTCAGTCCCCGCTAAATGTTTCCGTTCGTATGTACATCTCACACAGTCGCTCAAAGGAAAACGTTTCCGTTCCCAGGTACATCACACACAATTTTTCCCGTTAAATCGCTTGCGTTATTGAATATATCACACATAGTCCGTGGAAGAAACTGTGTGACAAAGGCTGTCCATCACACACAGTTTTCATGTGGTAAACATTTGCGCAAGGTGGCCTAACGCAAACAATTTTCAAGAGAAAGTCATGTGTGATTGTTCATTGATCCAACACGGTTTATTCCTAGAAACTGTGTGCGTTGCCTGAGGTCATCGCCCACGGTATTTTTTTAACAACCGTTTGCAATAGCAAAACCTAATTAGCAGGCTAATTATCCAATTATTCATAATCCATTTATTAATCTAATTGATAGTTCATATTAAGCACACAATATATTTCATTTTCATAATTGAAATACATCAGAGTACAACATCATATAGCTCAAGCACTCAGCTACCCCATTACACAACTACACCAGGACCAAGTTTCACATACAACATGTATAACCTTTCGAAATTAGCATCATAGACGGTACATAGACATATGTATCTCATCTATAAAACTGCTGAAGCAGAAGGCGAATACTGAGCCTTCATTGATGTTGAAGGTGTTTGTAACTTTAGGCCAGTGCCTGTGGATGATTGACCGTCCATCCTTCATTCTCTTCAGGAACACTTCAATATTGAATCGTGGGTGTTGTATGAATACCTTCCTCGCCTCCTGATCATATAGGTGGTTTGAGAGGTAATCATCAGTAAACTGCTTTGGAAAGGCCTGAAAATAAGGATGTGCATAAATATTTTCTCTATATTGGAAATGGGGCAAAGGAATAAAAAGGCAAGGTATAATAGTTAGTACCATCCTGTAGTGAACTGATGTCTTCTTCATTGTGCAGACAAAGATCTTGTTGTTTTCTGTCGCTAATTTCTTTATCCTAATAATCTTTTTGAGTTTCTTGACTTGACTGATATCCATGGACAACTCATTTCCCCATATGCAAAAAGGGTCGAACAGTGGGTCAAAACCTCTGACAGCGGGACCTACATGTGGAAGACCAAATTGTTAAAAAAACAAATATTAGAATGGTTCCTTGGTATGTCTCCATCGTCTCTACTTTTCCAAACACTTTTGCCCTTGTTTTGGACTCTAACTTGCATGATTTGAATGGAACTAACCCGGATTGACGATGTTTTCAGCAGAATTGCCATGGTGTTATTTTTGTGTAGAAATAAAAATTCTCGGAATGACCTGAAAATCAACGGAGATTATTTTTGGAATATATAATAAATACTGGAAGAAGAATCCACGTCAGGGGGCCCACACCCTGTCCACGAGGGTGGGGGCGCGCCTACCCCTGGGCGCGCCCCCTGCCTCATGGGTCCCCTGATGCTCCATCAACCTCAACTCCAACTCCATATATTCGTGTTCAAGGAGAAAAATATCAGAGAGAAGGATTCATCGTGTTTTACGATACGGAGCCGCCGCCAAGCCCTAAATTCTCTCGGGAGGGCTGATCTGGAGTCCGTTCGGGGCTCCGCAGAGGGGAATCCGTCGCCATCATCATCATCAACCTTTCTCCATCACCAATTTCATGATGCTCACCGCCGTGCATGAGTAATTCCATCGTAGGCTTGCTGGACGGTGATGGGTTGGATGAGATTTATCATGTAATCGAGTTAGTTTTGTTAGGGTTTGATCCCTAGTATCCACTATGTTCTGAGATTGATGTTGCTATGACTTTGCTATGCTTAATGCTTGTCACTAGGGCCCGAGTGCCATGCTTTCAGATCTGAACCTATTATGTTTTCATGAATATATGTGAGTTCTTGATCCTATGTTGCAAGTCTATAGTCACCTATTATGTGTTATGATCCGTTAATCCCTAAGTGACAATAATCGGGACCATTACCGGTGATGACCGTAGTTTGAGGAGTTCATGTATTCACTATGTGTTAATGCTTTGATCTGGTACTCTATTAAAAGGAGGCCCTAATATCCCTTAGTTTCCAATAGGACCCCGCTGCCACGGGAGGGTAGGACAAAAGATGTCATGCAAGTTCTTTTCCATAAGCACGTATGACTATATTCGGAATACATGCCTACATTACATTGATGAACTGGAGCTAGTTCTGTGTCACCCTATGTTATAATTGTTGCATGATCGATCGCATCCGACATAATTCTCCATCACCGATCCAATGCCTACGAGCCTTTCATATATTGTTCTTCGCTTATTTACTTTTCCGTTGCTATTGTTACAATCACTACAAAACCCAAAAATACTACTTTTGCTACCGTTACCATTATTATCATATTACTTTGCTACTAAATACCTTGCTACAGATATTAAGTTTCCAGGTGTGGTTGAATTGACAACTCAGCTGCTAATACTTGAGAATATTCTTTGGCTCCCCTTGTGTCGAATCAATAAATTTTGGTTGAATACTCTACCCTCAAAAACGGTTGCGATCCCCTATACTTGTGGGTTATCAAGACTATTTTCTGGCGCCGTTGCCAGGGACCATAGCTCTATTCTTTGAGTCACTTGGGATTTATATATGCTTATCATTATGAAGAACTTGAAAGATCACAGAACCAAGATTTTTCCCTCAACTACGAGGGGAGGTAAGGAACTGCCATCTAGCTTTGCACTTGATTCACCTTCTGTTTTGAGTAAACTTGCGACACCTACACATGCTATTGATTCCGATAGGTCGCATGTTATTGATGATGCCACTTCTGCTTTGCATGATACTTATGATGAAACTACTTCTATGCTTGATAATACTGTGCCACTAGGTGAATTTCTTGATGAACAACTTGCTAGGGCTAGAGAGAATGAAATTATTGAAACTGATAATATTGATGAAAGTGATGATGAAGATTCTCCCCTAGATATGAATTGCCTGTTGTTCCTGAGGGTTATGTTATGTATGAAGAAACTGCTAGAGATTTCTTAGCTTGCAGTGATAGATCTGATCTTAAGAAATTATTAGCTAAGCTTAAAGAAAAATCTTTGAATGCTAGAATGAAATATGACCCTGCTTTTGCTACTTCACCTATCTTTATTACTGATAAGGATTATGATTTCTCTGTCGATCCTGAGTTAATTACTCTGGTTGAATCTGATCCTTTTTATGGCTATGAATCTGAAACTGCTGTGGCACATCTTACTAAATTAAATGATATAGCCACCCTCTTTACACATGATGAGAAAACTCGCTATTACTTTATCCTTAAGTTGTTTCCGTTCTCATTAAAGGGTGATGCTAAAACATGGTTTAATTCTCTTGATCCTGGTTGTGTGCGTAGTCCCCAGGATATGATTTATTACTTCTCTGCTAAATATTTCCATGCTCACAGGAAACAAGCTGCTTTAAGGGAAATATATAATTTTGTGCAAATTGAAGAAGAGAGTCTCCCACAAGCTTGGGGGAGGCTTCTCCGATTACTTAATGCTTTGCCTGATCATCCTCTCAAGAAAAATGAAATACTTGATATCTTTTATAATGGACTAACCGATGCTTCCAGAGACCACCTGGATAGTTGTGCTGGTTGTGTTTTCAGGGAAAGAACTGTTGATCAAGCTGAATTGCTATTGAATAATATGTTGACTAATGAAAATAATTGGACACTTCCTGAACCAACTCCTAAGCCAACTCCGAAGAAAAGGGGTATTCTATTTCTCAGCCCTGAAGATATGCAAGAGGCAAAGAAATCTATGAAAGAAAAGGGTATTAAAACTGAAGATGTTAAGAATTTACCACCTATTGAAGAAATACATGGTCTTAATTTGCCACCTGTTGAAGAAACACATGGTCTTGATAACCCGACACAGGTAGTAAAGGTAAATTCTCTATATAGATTCGATAAATGTGAAATCCCATCTACTAAGTTTGCTAGCCCATGCTTGGATGAGTTTGATGACTTTATGGTTAAACAAGAAAACTTCAATGCTTATGTTGGTAGACAATTGAAACACAATGCTGATATGCTTGAACACTTGGGTGATTATATGGCTAATGTTAAAGGTGAACTTAAACTTATTAGTAAACATGCTTCTATGGTTACCACTCAAGTAGAACAAGTACTTAAAGCTCAGAATGATTTTCTCAATGGATTAAATAAGAAGAAGAATGATAATGTTGTTAGAGTTATGACTAGAGGTGGTAAAATGACTCAGGAACCTTTGTATCCTGAGGGCCGTCCTAAGAGAATTGAGCAAGATTCTCACAGAATTAATATTGATGCACCTAGTCCTTCTAAAAGGAAGAGAAAGAAAAATGATAGGACTTTGCATGCTTCTAGTAAACCTGTTATTGACACACCTGAGAATCCCAATGATATTTCTATTTCTGATGCTGAAACACAATCTGGTAATGAACTGAACCTAGTGATAATGTTAATGATGATGTTCATGTTGAAGCTCAACCTAGTAATGATAAGGATGTAGAGGTTGAACCTGCTGTTGATCTTGATAACCCACTATCAAAGAATCAACGTTATGATAAGAGAGACTTTGTTGCTAGGAAGCACGGTAAAGGAAGAGAACCATGGGTTCAGAAACCCATGCCTTTTCCTCCTAAACCATCCAAGAAAAAGGATGATGAGGATTTTGAGCGCTTTGCTGAAATGATTAGACCTATCTTTTTGCGTATGCGTTTGACTGATATGCTTAAAATGAATCCTTATGCTAAATATATGAAGGAAATTCTTACTAATAAAAGAAAGATACCGAAAGCTAAAATTTCTACCATGCTTGCTAATTACACTTTTGAGGGTGGAATACCAAAGAAACTTGGAGATCCCGGAGTACCAACTATACCATGCTCCATTAAAAGAAACTATGTTAAAACTGCTTTATGTGATCTTGGAACCGGTGTTAGTGTTATGCCTCTCTCTTTATACCGTAGACTTGATTTGAATAAGTTGACACCTACTGAAATATCTTTGCAAATGGCTGATAAATCAACTGCTATACCTGTCGGTATTTGTGAGGATGTGCCTGTTGTGGTTGCAAGCGTTACTATCTTAACGGACTTTGTTACTCTTGATATTCCCGAGGACGATAGTATGTCGATTATCCTTGGAAGACCCTTATTGAATACTACAGGGGCTGTTATTGATTGCAACAAAGACAATGTCACTTTTCATGTTAATGGTACTGAGCATATGGTACACTTTCCGAAGAAACAACCTCAAGTCCACAGTATCAATTCTATTGGAAAAATTCCAACTATTACTATTGGACGTTTTGAATTTCCTCTCCCTACTATCAAGAAGAAATATGATATTCTTATTTTGGGGACATGCATATCCCCATTGAGGTAACCTAGTGTTATTCGAAAATTCTCCGTTTTCATGTTATTCGGAATGAGTTTGTTAACAAGACCCGATCAACCTCGTTAGTGGATTCCTTTTGATGAGCATGAGATGGATGAATTTAGAAAACACAACTCTCTGTACCCTCTTTTTACTTTCTGTTATTTATTTAAATAAAGCAAAAATAGTATTTTCTGTCTGTTTTCTGAATTATCCTTGCAATAAAAAATACCCCAAAAATAAAAGTTCTCCAAATGCCCTGAAATTTAAATATTATTTTTTCTAGAATATTTGAGAATATCTGGCACTGAAAACCCAGTAGGGGGAGCATCCACGTGCCCATGAGGGTGGAGGGCGCGCCCCCTGCCTTGTGGGCCCCACGTGGGTCCCCTCCACTTATTCCAGCCACCACACACTCCTTCTTCCTCCCAAAAAAATCACCAACCACCTCAAACCCGAGTTCTTTCTCATCTTGCTGCCATTTTCGATCTCCTTGCTCAAAGCTCCTCTCACAAAACTGCTTTGGGGGATTGTTCTTTGGTATGTGACTCCTCCAATGGTCCAATTAGTTTTTGTTCTAGTGATTTATTCATTGCAAATTTTTGCTGCTTAGGTGACCATGTTCTTGAGCTTGCATGTCAGATTTATGTGGTTAAAAGTAGTTTTAATGCATGATATATCCTCTAGGCAATTGTAGGAGTAGTTGCTATCAATTTTGTTGAGTTTGGTTCACTTTTATTTTAAGTTACTAAAAAATTCAGAATTTTTTTAGAGGAAGAAATATGTTTAGGAAAATGTACCAAGGTGGTTCTTCAAGGAAGCAAGGACCCAGGCCCGCAATACGCGAGCCTGACAATGAACTACCAAGGGACGCTCAAGTGCGGCCTTGTGAATGGCCGTCAGAGGACTTCATGGTTCGATCAGGAATCAAGGAGGAATTTGAAGCATATGTGCTTAACGCCGATCGTGAGAGCTTCATGGCAGATAAGTGCCGTCAGTACCACTACCTCACTGATTCCTTTGTGAGAAGGTTTGAATTTACATCATCATGCAATTCTCAAACTGTTATGTTTGATCTTTATGATAAATCTTATACTATGGACTTAGAAGATTTTAATACTGCTTGTAAACTCCCACAGTGGGGTAATGTTAGTGAACCTCATAAATCTGAATATAAGGATTTTCTTGCTAGTATCACTATGGGGGAATCTAGGGAAATCACGCAAGCTACCATAGGGATCATTCATTTTCCTGCTATACATTATTTTGCTCTCTTTATAGGTAGATGCATAAATGGTAAGGATGAGGCATGTCACATGTGTGTGCCAGATCTTAGTGTTCTCAAGAGTTCTGTATTAGGAGATAGACAATATAACTTGGGGGCCATTGTTGCACGCAGGTTGCATAATAACAAAATTAATGGAGATTTCTTTGGTGGAATTTATGCAACCAGTTTAGCTGATTTTCTTGAGATACCCATACGTGGAGATGATGTTGATTTGCCTCCTGCTTACTTAGATTATAATGCCATGGTTCGTCATCAGTTTGTTGAGAGGAACAATCAGTTCCTCCAGTACCGACTAATCTTTGACAGACGACACACCTATCATGTCGCTCTCCCTGCTCCTACTTTCTTTGACTTTCAGGCAAAAGGGAGATATGTTATAACCAGGGAGGAGGCGACCGAGTACGAGAGGAGGGCGGAGGCAGCTCGCCTCCAAGCTGCAGCTCATCAGGTAATTGCCGCTGCATCTCAGTACGACCCAAGCTACACTTTGATCCATGGTCATAGACTAACTTAGGCCAAAAGCCTAAGCTTGGGGGAGTACGTATCTCTCACCGACATTACATTCATGTTCACACACTCATGCCAATTATCAGTGCTCATACTTTTTCATTGTATCATCCATGCTAGTTTATTTTCATTTTCTCGCTTTCTTCTTGTGTGTTTGAAAAACCTTAAGAAAAACAAAAAAAATTAGTTGTAGCTTTTAGTTAGTTTACTTTCCATGCCTGCAGTGGTAGTAATTAAAAAGAAAACCCCAAAAGATTTCTTGTTCTTCTTTTGCTTGTTGGGAGCTTTCCCGTGTAAATAGTTTTATTTCTTTTCTTTCCTTTGAGGGTCGAGAGGAGAAGACCATGATTAAAATGTTGAGTGGCTCTCATATGCATTATTGTTGATCTAACAAAGAGCCCATATTACCTTGTCTTCTCTCTTGAATTGAATGCTTGCAGATTCCAGCTTAGTCCAATGCACATGCACTATTATTATTTTTCACGCCGTTCGGTCATGCAAGTGAAAGGCAATAATGATGATTATATGATGAACTTATTGAGATGACAAAAGCTGGTATGAACTCGACCTCTCTTGTTTTTGTAAATATGATTAATTCATCGTTCCTGATTCAGCCTATTATGAAAGAAACATATTTGCAATGACAATTAGAGATTGTAGTTGCTTATGCCATGCTTAATTAGCTAGGAGTTTATAATGGTTTACCTTGCGTGCCAACATGGTATTAAAATGGTTGTGATGTGGTATGATAGGGTGGTATGCTCTTTTGAACGATTCAAGTGGCTTGACTTGGCACATGTTCACGCATGTAGTTGAAACAAAATCAACATAGCCTCTACGATATTTATGTTCATGGTGAATTATATCCTACTCATGCTTGCATTCGGTGTTGATTAATTTTAATGCATGTTCATGACTGTTGTCGCTCTCTAGGTGGTCGCTTCACAGTCTTTTTCTAGCCTTCACTTGTACTAAGCGGGAATACTGCTTGTGCATCCAATTTCATAAACCCCAAAGTTATTCCATATGAGTCAACCATACCTTCCTATATACGGTATCTACCTGCCGTTCCATGTAAATTTGTATGTGCCAAACTCTAAACCTTCAAATAAACATTCTGTTTTGTATGCTCGAATAGCTCATGTATCAACTAGGGTTGTATGTACCCTCCATGCTAGGCGGGTTATTCTCAAGAGGAGTGGACTCTGCTCCTCATTCACGAGAAAATGGCTGGTCACCGGGATGCCCAGTCCCATGCCAAATCAAATCAAAATAATTGCAAACAAAACTCCCCCAGGTTTGTTGTTAGTTGGAGGCACCCGTTGTTTCGGGCAAGCCATGGATTGATGCTTGTTGGTGGTGGGGGAGTATAAACTTTATCATTCTGTTTGGGAACCGCCTATAATGTGTGTAGCATGGAAGATATCGAGATCTCTCAGTTGTTATGTTGACAATGAAAGTATACTGCTCAAAATATTATTCATATCTATTTCAAAATCGAGCTCTGGCACCTCTACAAATCCCTGCTTCCCTCTACGAAGGGCCTATCCATTTACTTTTATGTTGAGTCATCATCCTCTTATTAAAAAGCAGTAGTTGGAGAGCACTGCTATCATTTGCATTCATTACTGTTAGTTTACATTGAGTATGACTGTGACTGGATCTCTTTTACCATGAATTACAATGTCTAGTCAGTCCTTGATCCTTAAAGGTGCTCTACATTTATGTTTTGCGGTCTCAGAAAGGGGCAGCGAGATACCATCTTGTTATATCATATCATGATTGTTTTGAGAAAGTGTTGACATCCGAGATTTGTTATTATTGCTCGCTAGCTGATTATGCCATTGATATGAGTAAACATGAGACCTAAATGTTATCGTGAATATGGTTAGTTCATAATCTTTGTTGAAAACTTGAGTGCTGGCTATACATATTTACAACAACTAGAGCAAACAGAGTTTGTAAAAGTTTTTGTTTATCACTTTCAGTTTATCAACTGAATTGCTTGAGGAAAAGCAAAGGTTTAAGCTTGGGGGAGTTGATACGTCTCCATCGTATCTACTTTTCCAAACACTTTTGCCCTTGTTTTGGACTCTAACTTGCATGATTTGAATGGAACTAACCCGGACTAACGTTGTTTTCAGCAGAATTGCCATGGTGTTATTTTTGTACAAAAATAAAAGTTCTCAGAATGACCTGAAAATCAACAGAGATTATTTTTGGAATCTATAAAAAAATACTAGAAGAAGAATCCACGTTAGGGGACCCACACCCTGTCCATGAGGGTGGGGGCGCGCCTACCCTGCCTCATGGGCCCCCTGACGCTCCACCGACCTCAACTCCAACTCCATATATTCATGTTCGGGGAGAAAAATATCAGAGAGAAGGATTCATCGCGTTTTATGATACGGAGCCGCTGCCAAGCCCTAAACTCTCTCGGGAGGGCTGATCTGGAGTCCATTCGGGGCTCCGGAGAGGGGAACACGTCGCCATCGTCATCATCAACCTTCCTCCATCACCAATTTCATGATGCTCATCGCCGTGCATGAGTAATTCCATCATAGGCTTGCTGGACGGTGATGTGTTGGATGAGATTTATCATGTAATCGAGTTAGTTTTGTTAGGGTGTGATCCCTAGTATCCACTATGTTCTGAGATTGATGTTGATATGACTTTGCTATGCTTAATGCTTGTTGTTGGAAATATGCCCTAGAGGCAATAATAAATTGATTATTATTATATTTCCTTGTTCATGATAATCGTTTATTATCCATGCTAGAATTGTATTGATAGGAAACTCAGATACATGTGTGGATACATAGACAACACCATGTCCCTAGTAAGCCTCTAGTTGACTAGCTCGTTGATCAATAGATGGTTACGGTTTCCTGACCATGGACATTGGATGTCGTTCATAACGGGATCACATCATTTGGAGAATGATGTGATGGACAAGACCCAATCCTAAGCATAGCACTAGATCGTGTAGTTCCTATGCTAAAGCTTTTTTTAATGTCAAGTATCATTTCCTTAGACCATGAGATTGTGCAACTCCCGGATACCGTAGGAGTGCTTTGGGTGTGCCAAACGTCACAACGTAACTGTGTGGCTATAAAGGTACACTACAGGTATCTTCGAAAGTGTCTGTTGGGTTGGCACGAATCGAGACTGGGATTTGTCACTCCGTGTGACGGAGAGGTATCTCTGGGCCCACTCGGTAGGACATCATCATAATGTGCACAATGTGATCAAGAAGTTGATCACGGGATGATGTGCTACGGAACGAGTAAAGAGACTTGCCGGTAACGAGATTGAACAAGGTATCGGGATACCGACGATCGAATCTCGGGCAAGTACAATACCGCTAGACAAAGGGAATTGTATACGGGATTGATTAAGTCCTTGACATCGTGGTTCATCCGATGAGATCATCGTGGAACATGTGGGAGCCAACATGGGTATCCAGATCCCGCTGTTGGTTATTGACCGGAGAACGTCTCGGTCATGTCTGCATGTCTCCCGAACCCGTAGGGTCTACACACTTAAGGTTCGATGACGCTAGGGTTATAAAGGAAGTTAGTATGTGGTTACCGAATGTTGTTCGGAGTCCCGGATGAGATCCCGGACGTCACAAGGAGTTCCGGAATAGTCCGGAGGTAAAGATTTATATACGGGAAGTCCTGTTTTGATCACCGGAAAAGTTTCGGGGTTTATCGGTAACGTACCGGGACCACCGGGAGGGTTCCGGGGGTCCGCCAAGTGGGGCCACCAACCCCGGAGGCTTTCGTGGGCTAAGTGTGGGAGGGGACCAGCCCCAGGTGGGCTGGTGCGCCCCCCCACAAGGGCCCAAGGCGCAAGGGAAGAGGAGAGGGGGCAAACCCTAGGCTTAGATGGGCCCTAAGGCCCACCCTAGGGGGCGCCCCCCCTCTCCTCCTCTTGGCCGCCTCCCCTTTCCCATCTAGGGCTGCCGCCCCCTAGGGGTGGGAACCCTAGAGGTGGCGCACCCTCCTCCCTCTCCCCTATATATAGTGAGGCCTAGGGGCTGCCCATGACACGCGATTTGATCTCTCTCGTTGGTGCAGCCCTCCCTCTCTTTCTCCTCATATCCCGTGGTGCTTGGCGAAGCTCTGCAGGATTGCCGCGCTCCTCCACCACCACCACGCTGTTGTGCTGCTGCTGGATGGAGTCTTCCTCAACCTCTCCCTCTCTCCTTGCTGGATCAAGGCGTGGGAGACATCATTGGGCTGTACGTGTGTTGAACGCGGAGGTGCCGTCCGTTCGGCACTAGGATCATCGGTGATTTGGATCACGACAAGTACGACTCCATCAACCCCGTTCATTTGAACGCTTCCGCTTAGCGATCTACAAGGGTATGTAGATGCACTCTCCTTCCCCTCGTTGCTAGTCTCTCCATAGATAGATCTTGGTGACACGTAGGAAAATTTTGAATTTCTGCTACGTTCCCCAACAATGGCATCATGAGCTAGGTCTATTGCGTAGATTCTACGCACGAGTAGAACACAAAGTAGTTGTGGGCGTTGATTTTGTTCAATATGCTTACCGTTACTAGTCCAATCTTGATTCGGCGGCATTGTGGGATGAAGCGGCCCGGACCGACCTTACACGTACTCTTACGTGAGACTGGTTCCACCAACTGACATGCACTAGTTGCATAAGGTGGCTAGCGAGTGTCTGTCTCTCCCACTTTAGTCGGATCGGATTCGATGAACATGGTCCTTATGAAGGGTAAATAGCAATTGGCATATCACGTTGTGGTTTTGCGTAGGTAAGAAACGTTCTTGCTAGAAACCCATAACAGCCACGTAAAACATGCAAACAACAATTAGAGGACGTCTAACTTGTTTTTGCAGGGTATGCCATGTGATGTGATATGGCCAAAAGGATGTGATGAATGATATATGTGATGTATGAGATTGATCATGTTCTTGTAATAGGAATCACGACTTGCATGTCGATGAGTATGACAACCGGCAGGAGCCATAAGAGTTGTCTTAATTTATTTATGACCTGCGTGTCAACATAAACGTCATGTAATTACTTTACTTTATTGCTAAAGCATTAGCCATAGTAGTAGAAGTAATAGATGACGAGACAACTTCATGAAGACACGATGATGGAGATCATGGTGTCATGCCGGTGACAATGATGATCATGGAGCCCCGAAGATGGAGATCAAAAGGAGCAAAGTGATATTGGCCATATCATGTCACTATTTGATTGCATGTGATGTTTATCATGTTTATACATCTTATTTGCTTAGAACGACAGTAGTAAATAAGATGATCCCTCATTAAAATTTCAAGAAGTGTTCTCCCCTAACTGTGCACCGTTGCTAAAGTTCGTCGTTTCGAAGCACCACGTGATGATCGGGTGTGATAGATCCTTACGTTCACATACAACGGGTGTAAGACAGTTTTACACATGAAAAACACTTAGGGTTAACTTGACGAGCCTAGCATGTACAGACATGGCCTCGGAACACAGAAGACCGAAAGGTCGAGCATGAGTCATATGGTAGATACGATCAGCATAAAGATGTTCACCGATGTTGACTAGTCCGTCTCACGTGATGATCGGACACGGCCTAGTTGACTCGGATCACGTAATCACTTAGATGACTAGAGGGATGTTTATCTGAGTGGGAGTTCATAAGATGAACTTGTTTATCCTGAACATAGTCAAAAAGGTCTTCGCAAATTATGTCGTAGCTCGCGCTTCAGTTCTACTGTTTAGATATGTTCCTAGAGAAAAATTAGTTGAAAGTTGATAGTAGCAATTATGCGGACTAGGTCCGTAAACTGAGGATTGTCCTCATTGCTTCTTAGAAGGCTTATGCCCTTAATGCACCGCTCAGTGTGCTGAACCTCGAACGTTGTCTGTGGATGTTGCGAACATCTGACATACACGTTTTGATAACTACATGATAGTTCAGTTAAACGGTTTAGAGTTGAGGCACCGAAGACGTTTTTGAAACGTCACGAAACATATGAGATGTTTTGAGGGCTGAAATTGGGATTTCAGGCTCCTGCCCACATCAAGAGGTATAAGACCTCCGACGATTTTCCTAGCCTGCAAACTAAAGGAGAAAAGCTCAATTGTTGAGCTTGTGCTCATATTGTCTGAGTACAACAATCATTTGAATCGAGTGGGAGTTGATCTTCCAGATGAGATAGTGATGTTTCTCCGAAGTCATTACCACCAAGCTGCTAGAGCTTCGTGATGAACTATAATATATCAGGGACATATATGATGATCCTTGAGATATTCGCGATGTTTGACACCACGAAAGTAGAAATCAAGAAGGAGCATCAATTGTTGATGGTTAGTGAAACCACTAGTTTCAAGAAGGGTAAGGGCAAGAAGGGATACTTCATGAAACAACAAATCAGCTGCTGCACTAATGAAGAAACCCAAGGTTGAACCCAAACCCGAGACTAAGTGCTTCTGTAATAAGGGAAACAACCACTGGAGCAGAATTACCCTAGATACTTGGTAGATTAGAAGGCTGGCAAGGTCGATAGAAGTATATTGGATATACATTGTGTTGATGTGTACTTTACTAGTACTCCTAGTAGCACCAGGGTATTAGATATCGGTTCGGTTGCTAAGTGTTAGTAACTCGAAATAAAAGCTACGGAATAAACGGAGACTAGCTAAAGGTGAGTTGACGATATGTGTTGGAAGTGTTTCCAATGTTGATATGATCAAGCATTGCACACTCCCTCTACCATCGAGATTGGTGTTTGCGTTGAGCATAGACACGATTGGATTATGTCTATCGCAATACGGTTATTCATTTAAGGAGAATAATGGTTACTCTGTTTATTTGAATAATACCTTCAATGGTCTTGCACCTAAAATGAATGGTTTATTGAATCTCGATTGTAATGATACACATGTTCATGCCAAAAGATATAAGATAGTAATGATAGTACCACCTACTTGTGGCACTGCCACTTAAGTCATATCGGTATAAAACGCATGAAGAAGCTCCATGTTGATGGATCTTTGGACTCACTCATTTTTGAAAAGTTTGAGAGATGCGAACCGTGTCTATTGGTGTATATGCATGAAGAAACTCCATGCAGATGGATCGTTTGGACTCACTTGATTTTGAATCACTTGAGATATGCAAATGTTACCACATGGGCAAGATGACTGAAAGCCTCGTTTTCAGTAAAATGGAACTAGAAAGCAACTTGCTGGAAGTAATACATTTTGATGTGTGCAGTCCAATGAGTGCTGAGGCGTGTAGTGGATATCGTTATGTTCTTACTTCACAGATGATTTGAGTAGATGTTGAGTATATTTACTTGATGAATCACGAGTCTGAATTATTGAAAGATTCAAGTAATTTCATGGTGAAGTTGAAAGATCGTCGTGACAAGAGGATAAAATATCTATGATATGATCATAGAGATGAATATCTGAATTACGATTTTGGCACAGAATTAAGACATTGTGGAAATTGTTTCACAACTAATACAGCCTGGAACACCATAGTGTGATGGTGTGTCCGAACATCATAACTGCACCCTATTGGATATGATGCATACCATGATGTCTCTTATCAAATTACCACAATAGTTTATGGGTTAGGCATTAAAGACAACCACATTCACTTTAAAAGGGGCACCACGCAATTCCGATGAGATGACACCGTATGAACTATGGTTTAAAGAAACCTAAGCTGTCATTTCTTAAAAGTTTAGGGCTGCGACGCTTATGTGAAAAAGTTTTAGGCTGATAAGCTCGAACCGAAAGCGGATAAATGCATCTTCATAAGACACCCAAAACAGTTGGGTATACCTCCTGTCTCAGATTCGAAAGCAATAAGGGATTGTTTCTAGAATCGGGTCCTTTCTCGAGGAAAAGTTTCTCTCGAAAGAATTGAGTGGGAGGACGGTGGAGACTTGATGAGGTTATTGAACTGTCTCTCGACTAGTGTGTGGAAGGGCACAGGAAGTTGTTCCTGTGGCACCTACACCAATTGAAGTGGAAGCTTATGATAGTGATCATGAAACTTCAGATCAAGTCACTACCAAACCTCGTGGGATGACAAGGATGCGTACTACTTCAGAGTGGCACGTAATCCTGTCTTGGAAGTCATGTTGCTAGACAACAATGAACCTACGAGCTATGGAGAAGTGATGGTGGGCCTGGATTCCGATAAATGGCTCGAGGCCATATAATCCGAGAGAGGATCCATGTATGAAAACAAAGTGTAGACTTTGGCAGTACAACTCGATGGTCGTAAGGCTGTTGAGTACAGATGGATTTTAAAAGGAAGACGGACAACGATGGTAAATGTCACCATTAAGAAAGCTCGACTTGTCGTTAAGAAGTTTCCCGACAAGTTCAAGGAGTTGACTACAATGAGACTTTCTCACTCGTAGCGATGCTAAGAGTCTGTTGGAATTATATTAGCGATTACTGCACTATTTATGAAATCTTGCTGATAGGATGTCAAAACATTGTTTCCTCGACGATTTTCTTGAGGAAAGGTTGTATGTGATACAACCGGAAAGTTTTGTCAATCCTAAAAGATGCTAATAAGTATGCAAAGCTCCAGCAATCCTTCTAAGGACTGGAGTGAGCATCTCGGAGTTGGAATGTATGCTTTGATGAGATGATCAAAGTTTTTGGGTGTATACAAAAGTTAATGAGAAACTTGTATTTCCAAAGAAGTGAGTGGGAGCACTATAGAATTTCTGATGAGTATATGTAGTTGACATATTGTTGATCAGAAATGACGTAGAATTTCTGGAAAGCATATAGGGTTATTTGGAAAGTGTTTTTCAATGGAAAGCCTGGATTAAGCTACTTGAACATTGAGCATCAAGATCTATAAGGATAGATCAAAACGCTTAATGGTACTTTCAAATGAGCACATACCTTGACATGATCTTGAAGGTGTTCAAGATGGATCAGTCAAAGAAGGAGTTCTTGCCTGAGTTGTAAGGTATGAAGTTAAGACCTAAAGCTCGACCACGGCAGAATAGAGAGAAAGGACGAAGGTCGTCCCCTATGCTTAAGACATAGGCTCTACAGTATGCTATGTTGTGTACCGCCCCTGAAGTGTGCCTTGCCATGAGTTAGTCAAGGGGTACAAGAGTGATCCAAGAATGGATCACAGGACAGCGGTCAAAGTCATCCTTAGTAACTAGTGGACTAAGGAATTTTCTCGATTATGGAGGTGGTAAAAGAGTTCGTCGTAAAGAGTTACGTCGATGCAAGCTTAACACCTATCCGGATAGCTCTGAGTAGAGATACCGGATACGTATAATGGAGCAACAATTTGGAATAGCTCCAAGTAGAACAGTTATTTGAAATGGCTCCAAATGTAGCATAGTAGTTGCATCTACAAGATGACATAGAAATTTGCGAAGTACATACGGATCTGAATGTTGCAGACCCGTTGACTAAAACCTCTCTCACAAGCAACATGATCAAACCTAGAACTCATTGAGTGTTAATCACATAGTGATGTGAACTAGACTACTAACTCTAGTAAACTCTTGGGTGTTAGTCACATGGCGATGTGACCTGTGAGTGTTAATCACATGGCGATGTGAACTAGATTATTGACTCTAGTGCAAGTGGGAGACTGTTGGAAATATGCCCTAGAGGCAATAATAAATTGATTATTATTATATTTCCTTGTTCATGATAATCGTTTATTATCCATGCTAGGATTGTATTGATAGGAAACTCAGATACATGTGTGGATACATAGACAACACCATGTCCCTAGTAAGCCTCTAGTTGACTAGCTCGTTGATCAATAGATGGTTACGGTTTCCTGACCATGGACATTGGATGTCGTTGATAACGGGATCACATCATTAGGAGAATGATGTGATGGACAAGACCCAATCCTAAGCATAGCACTAGATCGTGTAGTTCGTATGCTAAAGCTTTTTTTAATGTCAAGTATCATTTCCTTAGACCATGAGATTGTGCAACTCCCGGATACTGTAGGAGTGCTTTGGGTGTGCCAAACGTCACAACGTAACTGGGTGGCTATAAAGGTACACTACAGGTATCTCCGAAAGTGTCTGTTGGGTTGGCACGAATCGAGACTGGGATTTGTCACTCCGTGTGACGGAGAGGTATCTCTGGGCCCACTCGGTAGGACATCATCATAATGTGCACAATGTGATCAAGGAGTTGATCACGGGATGATGTGCTACGGAGTGAGTAAAGAGACTTGCCGGTAACGAGATTGAACAAGGTATCGGGATACCGGCGATCGAATCTCGGGCAAGTACAATACCGCTAGACAAAGGGAATTGTATATGGGATTGATTAAGTCCTTGACATCATGGTTCATCCGATGAGATCATCGTGGAACATGTGGGAGCCAACATGGGTATCCAGATCCCGCTGTTGGTTATTGACCGGAGAACGTCTCGGTCATGTCTGCATGTCTCCCGAACCCGTAGGGTCTACACACTTACGGTTCGATGATGCTAGGGTTATAAAGGAAGTTAGTATGTGGTTACCGAATGTTGTTCGGAGTCCCAGATGAGATCCTGGATGTCACGAGGAGTTCCAGAATAGTCCGGAGGTAAAGATTTATATATGGGAAGTCCTGTTTTGGTCACCGGAAAAGTTTCGGGGTTTATCGGTAACGTACCGGGACCACCGGGAGGGTCCCGGGGGTCCACCAAGTGGGGCCACCAACCCCGGAGGCTTGCGTGGGCTAAGTGTGGGAGGGGACCAGCCCCAGGTGGGCTGGTGCGCCCCCCCCCACAAGGGCCCAAGGCGCAAGGGAAGAGGAGAGGGGGCAAACCCTAGGCTTAGATGGGCCCTAAGGCCCACCCTAGGGGGCGCCCCCCCTCTCCCCCTCTTGGCCGCCTCCCCTTTCCCATCTAGGGCTGCCGCCCCCTAGGGGTGGGAACCCTAGAGGGGGCGCACCCTCCTCCCTCTCCCCTATATATAGTGAGGCCTAGGGGCTGCCCATGACACGCGATTTGATCTCTCTCGTTGGTGCAACCCTCCCTCTCTTTCTCCTCATATCCCGTGGTGCTTGGCGAAGCTCTGCAGGATTGCCGCGCTCCTCCACCACCACCACGCCGTTGTGCTGCTGCTGGATGGAGTCTTCCTCAACCTCTCCCTCTCTCCTTGCTAGATCAAGGCGTGGGAGACATCATCAGGCTGTACGTGTGTTGAACGCGGAGGTGCCGTCCGTTCGGCACTAGGATCATCGGTGATTTGGATCACGACGAGTACGACTCCATCAACCCCGTTCACTTGAACGCTTCCGCTTAGCGATCTACAAGGGTATGTAGATGCACTCTCCTTCCCCTCGTTGCTAGTCTCTCCATAGATAGATCTTGGTGACACGTAGGAAAATTTTGAATTTCTGCTACGTTCCCCAACACTTGTCACTAGGGCCCGAGTGCCATGATTTCAGATCTGAACCTATTATGTTTTCATGAATATATGTGAGTTCTTGATCCTATGTTGCAAGTCTATAGTCACCTATTATGTGTTATGATCCGTTAATCCCGAAGTGACAATAATCGGGACCATTACTGGTGATGACCGTAGTTTGAGGAGTTCATGTATTCACTATGTGTTAATGCTTTGGTCCGGTACTCTATTAAAAAGAGGCCTTAATATCCCTTAGTTTCCAATTGGACCCCGCTGCCACGGGAGGGTAGGACAAAAGATGTCATGCAAGTTCTTTTCCATAAGCACGTATGACTATATTCGAAATACATGCCTACATTACATTGATGAACTGGAGCTAGTTCTGTGTCACCCTATGTTATAACTATTGCATGATCGATCGCATCCGACATAATTCGCCATCACCGATCCAATGCCTACGAGCTTTTCATATATTGTTCTTCGCTTATTTACTTTTTCGTTGCTATTGTTACAATCACTACAAAACCCAAAAAAATTACTTTTGGTACCGTTACCATTATTATCATATTACTTTGCTACTAAATACCTTGCTATAGATATTAAGTTTCCAGGTGTGGTTGAACTGACAACTCAGCTGCTAATACTTGAGAATATTCTTTGGCTCCCCTTGTGTCGAATCAATAAATTTGGGTTGAATACTCTACCCTCGAAAACGGTTGCGATCCCCTATACTTGTGGGTTATCATTCCTGCAATTGCACAATAATGTGCAATTAGACAACGGACCAAGCACGTGCTAACCTCGATTGTAAACCTCAGTGCTTCCATTGTTTCCCTGCAACACATATAAGGTAGTTAGTCATCAGGTTAAGTAAGGGGTCGCATGCTATCCGTAAAATATGTTGATGAAAAATAATCACATTGCAGATTCATCAGATTAATTCAAGCCACAAGGAAAACCCATTTATCCAAACCAAGCATGATTAAGAATTAGGAAATATAGCACTTGTATATGTTTCTCATGTATTAAGTGCAGCCAAATTCGATTTATTCCTCACATGCACAACAATACAAAATTCTACCCGCGACAATTGGACATCGCATTGTAGAATTGAACCAAGCAGTTAACTAAACACCGCAACAAATGAACCAAGCATTAACTGAGCACCACATTGCATAATATAACATTGAACCAAGCAGTTAACTAAACACCACAACAAATGAACCAAACATTAACTGAGCACCACATTGCACAATATAACATACTCCTAATAGAAGATCAGACAGTTAACCAAAGAGTTAACTACAGCCAATTGTAGCAATTGTATTTGTTTCTCATGTATTTACTATAGCAAATTCAATTTATTCCTCACATGGTATACAATAACATAATGCACCCACAATTTTGTAAAGATAAATTCGATTTATTTATCACATGGAAGATGATATAAAATTGCAGCCTGAAGAATTGAACATCACATTTGCAGAATTGAACCAAACAGTTAACTGAAGACGACAACTAATTAACAAAACAGTTAATAAGTGAGCACCACACTGCACGACATATATAACATATACACTAGAGCAACAGATTGCATGGTAAAATTAGATAGCACAATTCACTAGAATTTGTGAAGGAAAGGCAGGAGCAACACATGCAACGGGTAAACCGAGCATGCATAGCCGGCGTAGCTAGCAAATGGCAAGGTGCTCCTTCAAGATCTAGGGATCGGCACAAATGGCAGCCATCGCGACCTCATCCGCGCGTGCGGCCGCGATTTGCTTCTCCGCTGCCAAATGCTCCTTGAGGTCTTGGCTATACTGCGTGCACCATGGCTTAGGCCGGCGCTTATTTGATGGAGGGGTCGGTGATTTGGGTGGAAGGTGTCGCGCTTGCGTCGGTGGTAGGGGCATGTGGGATGTGGAAGGAGGAGGAGGATGTGGATTGGGTGTGGATTACCTGTCTGGATAGGCGAGGCCGAGGAGCGTGAAGGAGGGTTGCCGGCGAGGAGGCGGTGGCGCTGAAAGCAAGGAGTGAAGGTTTCAACTTGGAAAGGAAGGCAGAAAGAGGGGAAATGTGGCTTTTGGTAAGGGGGATAGGGCGGGGAGGTAGATATTTCCGTGGAAGCCGAAAATTTGGAATCGCTTCAGCCAAAAAACTGGTGTGCAAAGTGTCATCGGACACGGCCCCTTATTTAGAACTGGCGCGCTGTGGACTGTAGCCGATGCACCTTCTCTCGTAAGCCATGGGCGTACTATACACCGACGGTGCTCCAAGATATTTTGTGCTGCATCTCACATGGTTGGTGATAATAAACTGTGTGCGATCTACTTAATTTATCGTCTTGATCATTTGAATTATGTAATGGGGTCATAGCTACAAAGGATGGTGTTTGAATTGTTAGAACTTATATCTGTAGTAAACATGCAACTATAGGTGTGTCGTCAAAAAATTTGGAATGATTCAGGGTTCGTTTGTACATTTTTATACATTAACTGGGTTTTCCAGGCATCTTATGCGCATAATTAAAATTTGAACTACATGCACATGCTCCAGTGCATATAAACTTATTGAAAAAAATCAAATATGTGTCCTTCGTTGCATGCTTAGGTCCCATGCAAGAAATGGGAATGAATTTCAAACACCCTGCCACCGTCACTGGGCCGCAAACATTGACATGCCTGGTTTTTAAATTGTAGTAAATCCAAAACTTTACTGAAATTCATGAAACTTGGTATGCTATCATGTAACGGCATCAACATGCCGTGGTACAAATTTTGTCCTATTTGGGGTAGTTTTGGGTATAAACTTCTCACAAACCAGAGCTTCTCACAATAAGCATGATGGTTTCGGTAGGGAACGTGCCACCTTTGGGGATGAAACGATATCCGTTGCCTCTTATTGCTTTCAAAAAAATTCGAGTGTCAACATAGAACAACAGGAGTGTTGTGCGATTTTTTGTGATTTTTCGGGCTTCGTTTGGACATTTTTATGCATTAATTGAGTTTTTAATGCATTTATGTGCATAATTCAAATTTGAACTACATGCACATGCTCCGGTGCATATAAACTGGTTGAAAAATCAAATCTGTGTCCTTGTGTGCATGCTTAGGCCCCATGCAAGAAATGGGAATGAATTTGAAACACCAGGGCACCGTTGATTGCCGGCAAAACAATGAGATGCCTGGTTTTTAAATTCTAGTAAATCCAAAACTCATCTGAAATTCATGAAACTTGGCATGCTATCATGTAGCGACATCAACATGCCATGGTACAAATTTTGTCCCATCTGGGGCAGGTTTGGGTATATGCTTCTCACAAACCGGAGCTTCTGCCAACAAGCATGATGGTTTTCGGTCGGGAACGTCTCACCTTTGGGGAAGAAACGACATCCATTGCCTCTTATTGCTTTAATTTTTTTTCTCGTGTCAACATAGAACAACAGGAGTGTTGTGTGAATATTTGTGAATTTTTGGGGTTCGTTTGGAGATTTTTATGCATTGACTGAGTTTTCAATGCATTTTATGTGCATAATTCAAATTTGAACTACATGCACATCCTCCAGTGCATATAAATTGGTTGAAAAATCAAATCTGTGTCCTTGGGTGCATGCTTAGGTCCCATGCAAGAAATGGGAATGAATTTGAAACACCGGGGCACCGTTGATTGCCGACAAAACATTGAGATGCCTGGTTTTGAAATTCTAGTAAATCCAAAACTCGTCTGAAATTCATGAAACTTGGCATGCTATCATGGAGTGGCATCAACATGCCGTGGTACAAATTTTGTTCCATTTGGGGCAGGTTTGGGCATATGCTTCTCACAAACCGGAGCTTCTGATAACAAGCATGATGGTTTTCGACAGGGAACGTCCCACCTTTGGGATGAAACTATATCCATTACCTCTTATTGCTTTCAAATTTTTTCTCGTGTCAACATAGAACAACAGGAGTGTTGTGTGAATTTTTGTGATTTTTCGGGGTTCGTTTGGACATTTTTATGCATTAACTAAGTTTTCAATGCATTTTATGTGCATAATTCAAATTTGAACTACATGCACATGCTCCAGTGCATATAAATTGGTTGAAAAATCAAATCTGTGCCCTTGGGTGCATGCTTAGGTCCCATGCAATAAATGGGCATGAATTTCAAACACCGGGGCACCGTTGATTGCCGGCAAAACATTGAGATGCCTGGTTTTTTAAATTCTAGTAAATTCAAAATTCTGTTAACCATTCATGTGACGCCACGTGTCTTGGTTTTAATGGTTGTAGGAGGTGCCGTGCGGACAGCTGCTTGACCTTGACTGAACAAGAGGCGTGCGAGCGTCATCCGGTGCGCATGCCGACCGAGAGGCGTGCAAGCTGTCCTCGAGTGCACAGGCTCACCGGGAAGCGTGCGAGTTGTACGCTACGCAGGCTCACTGGGAAGCGAGCCCTTTGATTTCCATGGCCGCCCGCCTTGCTCGCGTCCTCTCCATTAATGGCGCCCAAGCCGCAGTTTAATTCGCCTTTTAAATATAAAACACTCATCGCAAATGTTTTAGTTAGAACATCCGCATGCAAACCGACAGCTTCCCCAGGAAGCCAAGGGAAAATGTGCCGAGCAGGATTTCAGCAGCTCTTGATCGCAAACGATTTAGATAGAACACCCGCATGCTAAGTGAGAGCGGTGTAGGATTTGTGCATCCCTTCAACGCAAACAGTTGTTCTGGATGACCCGTGTGCAACCACGTACAAACAATTTGGTAAGATTTGCATCTGTCATATTGGGTATGTTGCCATTTGTCAAACTGGAAAGATTTACATTTGTTGATCTAGTAACGTTGCCATTTGTCAATCCTTGTAACACTGTGATTTGTCAAAATATGCAGCTAGAAATCGTTAGCACTATGTAATTTTTGCAAATAAAATTCAGTAATTAAGCATAGATTTCATCCATACATTAAGCAGTCGTTCTTAATTTATACAAACAGTTCAACTCGACAGTTGAACCGACCAAATGTCTCCCCAATTGTTACCAACCACGTACTGAAATAGCTAGTTCAACTATATATATACTAGCTAATTTTAAGTACGTTGTATAGTTCGACGACACATCTATAGTCAGATGAACTGAATAAAATAGCCCCTAAATACTACTACTACTACCACAGAGGGGCTTTGTGCTACTTCCGGCAGCCTCTCCTCTGCCGAGCACGCTCAGTAAGAGGTAGAGGAGGAGGAGCCTACCGACGAGCTAGACAAATGCAATATGGTGGTTGCCGCTACTGCACGTTCAACGACGCTCGCCAGCTCGAACGCCCACTACCGCTCTAGACGATCCCTCTCGAAGCGGCCGGATGCTACCTCTTGAGCATGCGTTGGTTTTCCCTTGAAGAGGAAAGGTTGACGCAACACAGTAGCGTAAGTATTTCCCTCAGTTTTTGAGAACCAAGGTATCAATCCAGTAGGAGGTAACACGCAAGTCACCTAGTACCTGCACAAACAAACAAGAACCTTGCAACCAACGCGATAAAGGGGTTGTCAATCCCTTCACAGTCACTTACGAAAGTGAGATCTGATAGAGATAATAAGATAAATATTTTTGGTATTTTTATGATATAGATTGGAAAATAAAGATTGCAAAATAAACGGTAATAGAAATAGCAAGTTGATATGGAAATAATATGACGGAAGATAGACCCGGGGGCCATAGGTTTCACTAGTGGCTTCTCTCAAGATAGCAAATTCTACGGTGGGCGAACAAATTACTGTCGGGCAATTGATATAAAAGCGAATACTTATGAGAATATCTAGGCATGATCATGTATATAGGCATCACGTCCGCGACAAGTACACCGAAACAATTCTGCATCTACTACTATTACTCCACACATCGACCGCTATCCAGCATGCATCTAGAGTATTAAGTTCATAAGAACAGAGTAACGCATTAGGCAAGATGACATGATGTAGAGGGATAAACTCAAGCAATATGATATAAACCCCATCTTTTTATCCTCGATGGCAACAATAAAATACGTGCCTTGCTGCCCCTGCTGTCACTGGGAAAGGACACCGCAAGATTGAACCCAAAGCTAAGCACATCTCCCATTGCAAGAAAGATCAATCTAGTAGGCTAAACGAAACTGATAATTCGAAGAGATTTGCAAAGATATTTAAATCATGCATAAAAGATTTTAGAGAAGAATCAAATATTGTTCATAGATAATCTTGATCATAAACCAACAATTCATCGGATCTCGACAAACACTCCGCAAAAAGAATTACATCTAATAGATCTCCAAGAGAATCGAGGAGAACTTTGTATTGAGATCCAAAGAGAGAGAAGAAGCCATCTAGCTAATAACTATGGACCCGAAGGTCTATGGTAAACTACTCACACATCATCGGAGAGGCTATGGTGTTGATGTAGAAGCCCTCCATCATCGATTCCCCCTCCGGCAGAGCGCCGGAAAAGGCCCCAAGATGGGATCTCACGGGTACAGAAGGTTGCGGCGGTGGAAATAGGGTTTCGTGGTGCTCCTGGATGTTTTTGGGGTATATGGGTATATATAGGAGGAAGAAGTACGTTGGTGGAGTTGCGAGGGGCCCACAAGGGTGGGGGGCGCGTCCTCCTGCCTCGTGGCCTCCTTGCTTCTTTCTTGATGTCCACTCCAAGTCTCCTGGATCATGTTTGTTCCAAAAATAACTCTCCTGAAGGTTTCATTCCATTTGATATTCCTTTTGTGCGGAACACTTAAATAGGCAAAAAAAAACAGCAATTTGCACTGGTCCTTTGGTTAGTAGGTTAGTCCCAAAAATAATATAAAAAGGTATATTAAAGCCCATTAAACATCCAAAACAGATAATATAATAGCATGGAACAATAAAAAATTATAGATACGTTGGAGACGTACCACCAGACTGCTTGTAGATCTCCTGATTCCTCGCCTCTGCGTCGGCGTGTGCTTGCAGCCACGACTGCGGTAAGGCTCTTTGCATGCTCGACGAGGCGCTCATCCTCTTCCCGTAGGAACTCGATGTAGCACACAAGGTCGCTGACGCACATGCGGCCTCCACCTCCGCCCCCTCCTTCGGGCGGCGGTGGCGGAGCGGTTGATGACCCCGGCGGTCGATGGTGGGCTGGCGGCCATGGCGGCTGACGATGGGGTGGCGGCCATGACCACCACCTCCCGCCTTCGGGCCGCGGTGGCGGAGCGGGAGATGGCCATGGTGGCCGACAGTGGGGTGGTGGCCACGACGGCCACCTCCCACCTTCGGGCCGCGGCGGCGGAGCGGGAGATGACCCTGGCTTTCGACGGTGGTGTGGCGATAACGGCGGCCGGCAACAGCTGCCGACAGGCAGTGGCGGCGGAGCGTGTGGTGGGTGTTCCACGCACACCCAACAGGGATGCCACATGCACTACACTACACCAGGGACTGCATCGCCGCCACGGTGTAGCCTCCCAGCTGGAGCTGTCCTCTGATGACGGCGGAGTGGCTGAGCGACGACGAGGGACCGGTGCCATTGGCGATTGTGGAAGAAGCAGACGAGATAAGCTACAGGGAGGGAGGAGAAAATGCGACGCAGGACTCGCCGGCCATGAGGGTTTTTATAGCATGCCAGTAAGCATTGGGATTTTGGGGGATTTCACCGAGTCGGGCGGGAAGCTTGCGCGGGAACCTGCGAGGTTATGTGGGAACAGGCTCACCGATGATTCATTGGCGCCACCATTTGGCCAAAAGAACGCCCCCGCGCGCTGTGCAAGCTTGCGTTGTAAGCCGTCTGCGGTAGCGGGGTGACAAGACGTGCGTGAGGAGGACGAGGGGACACGTACACATACAGTTAACAAAAAATGTTTGCGATCTAATTACCTACTATACCCCTGTCCTGGTTTATAAGTAGGATTTATTAACTAATAAAATACGAATGCATGTTGTCATAGATTATATCGTTGGAGTCGTATTTGAACATAGTTTCCAGCTATACAATTTTTGTAACATGCATTAACACTTTTTGGTTAAATTTAAGGTTATACACCAGCAAGCGTTTGCCCGCAACACACACGACTTATTCCATCACAAACAGCTCTGATGGATCAACTGTCTGCCACGTATCGCACACGCAACTCTAATCTGATTCGTGCTTGATGTCTCTGACATCGCTCGCACAGTTCGTCTTATTTGCCACGTATCACTGTGCCGTCCTCTACTCGCGTCCCTCGGCAAGCTCTGCTCGCCGTTAGGCGCCGCATCGCGCTATGCTCGCCGTTAGGTGCCGCAGCACGCTCGGTCGCGTCCGTTGGCGCGCTCGACTTGTGGACAACTTTTCCTTGAGGCGACTGCGGAGCGCTGTACTCGCGCCCTCCGCGCGTGCTCTGCCAGTGGTTGGGCGTGCGCAAGATCACGTCGGGGCCCCATATGCATGCAGTTGCGCCGCATGCGTTGCCACACGATGCTGTTACGTGCGGCATGATGGAGTTACGCACTGCAAATTAGAACTGCCATCAGGGCCTGCCAATATTCCTGGCCGTTCGGCTTCCCCTTTAATTCCCGCAGCCATTATAACCTTAGTATCTTCAACCTTTCGACCGTGCCCCACAACACAACAAGCACACCCACGATGACACATAGAGAGGGGATGTTCGCCGGCGCTCCAATGGAGTTCAGCGAGCATAGAGTGGAGACCCACGCGAGGGAGACAGATCTCTTGGTGGTGACATCATCGACCCAGCCGTGGTGGATGACTACATCAAGAGCGTTGAGCAGTTGCTTGCTGGAGACAAGTACAAGGTGGTCGGCGTCGACCTCCAGTACAACGGGATACTTAACGCGTTAGCTACAACACTACACGGGTCGAGTCGCACAGCACCTAGTATCCATCGTTTACGGCTAGGACTACTGGGGTCTCTAATCCCATTTGCTCCCCTAGCTTTCGTCTCTCAGTGTCAGTGTCGGCCCAGCAGAGTGCTTTCGCCGTTGGTGTTCTTTCTGATCTCAATGCATTTCACCTCTCCACCGGAAATTCCCTCTGCCCCTACCGTACTCCAGCTTGGTAGTTTCCACCGCCTGTCCAGGGTTGAGCCCTGGGATTTGACAGCGGGTATATATATAGGATATTATATTATATATTCCTAGGTTACATTCATTATCTAATCCGATATATGGATATGGAATTCCCTTCTATGTAGTTCGGACAATTCACATTATCATTTCAATTTGATTTCAATTTGTACTTTTTAGTTACTTTACTTCTCCCCAATAGAGCTTAGAAGTAAGAATTTATTGGTTGATTGTATCCTTAACCATTTCTTTTTTTTGACACGAGGAACTACTCACCATGAATCCACTAATTGCTGCTGCTTCTGTTATTGCTGCTGGATTGGCCGTAGGGCTTGCTTCTATTGGACCTGGAGTTGGTCAAGGTACTGCTGCAAGTTTGACTTTACTTCGATTTAGAATAGCGTTCTTACTTTAATTTCTCAAAATAATTTGAGGGTTCTTTTTTTATTTCGGATCGGAGTAGTATAATTGCTAGAAAATTCAGTATTTCATTGTGGAATTCTAAAATAAAGTAAGTCCCTTTATTAAGTACATGCCAATCTAGTTATCCCGGCATAGATCAGAAGGTTGCCATCGCCCAGTTGTGCGTGCGCCATCATGTCCTCATCTACCACTACTGCATGGCCACATGGCCTTGTGACCATTTCAACAGGTTTGTTAACAGCACCGACTACAAGTTCGCCACTGTGGATACCAAAGACGATGTAAAAGCGCTCAGTGTTACGGGCTTGGCCTGCAAGAACCTTGTCGAAATCCGTGGCCACTACAAGGTTTGGGGCAGCACAAAGCAAGACTCCCTGGTCGAACTCGCCTCAGCCATCATCGACCCCTACTACAAAAAGATGAAGCAGGATGCCCAGAGAACAAGTCCCGTATCCTGGCACAAGGCCTGGATGCGGCAACTGGATGAACCTCACCTCAAGTTCGCGGCCAAGAGCATGTACACATGCTACGAGATGCACATGCGGATCGTTGATATGAGGAAGTGCCTCGTTACCCAAATCGACGAGCCCGGATCGTGCCACAAGAAGAGCAAGCGTCACAAGAAGTAGATGATGATCAGATGATCATTTATGCTAGTTAATCATGCATGTAATATATAGTTTACTTTATTGGTGTGTGTGGAAATGTCATGTGTGTAGTAGCCACCTATGTAATTATGCATCTAACAATTTACTTTGGTGTGTGCAAATGCCATGGTTGTAGTAGCCACCTATGTAAGTGGATGTTTAATTTGGTTATGCAAGCATGTCCTTATAAGTGTGTGTGTGTGTGTGTGTATGTTGTTGTTCTGTATGCAATCCCATCGCACAACACACACGTCTTATTAGCAGCAAATGTCTGTGTTCTTACCGGTCTTCAGACACATTTCTGATTACAGACATGTTTGCCGCGTATCACACACATCTTGTTAAGTTGAACCATTTCTGTTCTCATGTCTCAACGCAAACAGTTCATCCGAGTGAACCGCATGCCGTATATCGCACACACCTTTGATCCGGCTGACCATTTCTTTTGTGTTGCCTAATCACAAATAGTTCATCCGAGTGAACCGTATGCTGTGTATCGCACACGCCTCCATCTGGCTGCCCGTTTCTTTTGTTCCTCCTCATCGCAAACAGTTCATTGAACTAAACCGTATGCCCTTCATCGCACACTCAACTAAAACCTGAATCATGTTTGATGCATCCGTCATCGTAAACGTTTTACACATTTCTGACGGTTTTCATACAACACCATTTGCGATTATGGCATCCTACACAATTTCTTGAAGGGTCTCTGAACGTAATGTTGCGTTAGCAGCATCCTGCAGTAGTGTCTCTTTTATAATACTCCCTCCGTTCCTAAATATTTGTCTTTCTAGCGATTTCAACATGTGACTACATACAGAGCAAAATGAGTGAATCTACACTCTAAAATATGTCTATATACATCCGTATGTGGTAGTCCATTTGAAATCTCTAAAAAGAAATATTTAGGAACAGAGGGAGTATCTTATAACATCCAATATACTAACATATTAGATTAACATTTTATATTATGGGCCGGAAGGAGTTTAGTGCATTCTTACAAATTATCGGCTGATTAACTGCTGTTGTATCCATGGGTTACAATTAGTTTGAGCTAGTTTGGGCTTAAATAGCCCTAAAGTATATCTAAACATGAGGGCTAGTTTGAGCTAGGTGCCGATGTCTACTACACAACCTTCTTCTTGTAGACGTTGTTGGGCCTCCAAGTGCAGAGGTTTGTAGGGCATTAGCAAATTTCCCTCAAGTGGATGACCTAAGGTTTATCAATCCGTGGGAGGCGTAGGATGAAGATGGTCTCTCTCAAACAACCCTGCAACCAAGTAACAAAGAGTCTCTTGTGTCGCCAACACACCCAATACAATGGTAAATTGTATAGGTGCACAAGTTCGGCGAAGAGATGATGATACAAGTGCAATATGGATGGTAGATAAAGGTTTTCGTAATCTAAAAATATAAAAACAGCAAGGTAGCAAGTGGTAAAAGTGAGCACAACCGGTATTGCAATGCTAGGAAACAAGGCCTAGGGTTCATACTTTCACTAGTGCAAGTTCTCTCAACAATAATAACATAATTGGATCATATAACTATCCCTCAACATGCAACAAAGAGTCACTCCAAAGTCACTAATAGCGGAGAACAAACGAAGAGATTATTGTAGGGTACGAAACCACCTCAAAGTTATTCTTTCCGATCGATCTATTAAAGAGTTCGTACTAGAATAACACCTTAAGACACAAATCAACCAAAACCCTAATGTCACCTAGATACTCCAATGTCACCTCAAGTATCCGTGGGTATGATTATACGATATGCATCACACAATCTCAGATTCATCTATTCAACCAACACAAAGAACTTCAAAGAGTGCCCCAAAGTTTCTACCGGAGAGTCAAGACAAAAACGTGTGCCAACTGATGTCTACTACACAACCTTCTTATTGAGATGTTGTTGGGACTCCAAGTACAGAGGTTTGTAGGACAATAGCAAATTTCCCTCAAGTGGATGACCTAAGGTTTATCAATCCGTAGGAGGCGTAGGATGAAGATGGTCTCTCTCAAGCAACCGTGCAACCAAATAACAAAGAGTCTCTTGTGTCCCCAACACACCCAATACAATGGTAAATTTTATAGGTGCACTAGTTCGGCGAAGAGATGGTGATACAAGTGGTATATGGATGATAGATAAAGGTTTTTGTAATCTGAAAATATAAAAACAGCAAGGTAACTAATGAGAAAAGTGAGCACAAACGGTATTGCAATGCGTTGAAACAAGGCCTAGGGTCCATACTTTCACTAGTGCAAGTCCTCTCAACAATAATAACATAATTGGGTCATATAACTATCCCTCAACAAGCAACAAAGAGTCACTCCAAAGTCACTAATAGCGGAGAACCAATGAAGAGATCGTGGTAGGGTATGAAACCACCTCAAAGTTATTCTTTCCAATCAATCCGTTGGGCTATTCCTATAAGTGTCACAAACAGCCCTAGAGTTCATACTAGAATAACACCTTAAGACACAGATCAACCAAAACCCTAATGTCACCTACATACTCCAATGTCACCTCAAGTATCCGTGGGTATGATTATATGATATGCATCACACAATCTCAGATTCATCTATTCAAACAAGCACATAGAACCTCAAAGAGTGCCCCAAAGTTTCTATCGGAGAGTCAAGACGAAAACGTGTGCCAACCCCTATGCATAGATTCCCAAGGTCACGGAACCTGCAAGTTGATCACCAAAACATACATCAAGTGGATCATAGAATACCCCATTGTCACCACAGGTATCCCATGCAAGACATACATCAAGTGTTCTCAAATCCTTAAAGACTCAATCCGATAAGATAACTTCAAAGGGAAAACTCAATCCATTACAAGAGAGTAGAGGGGGAGAAACATCATAGGATCCAAATATAATTGCAAAGCTCGCGATACATCAAGATCGTATCACCTCAAGAACACGAGAGAGAGATCAAACACATAGCTACTGGTACATACCCTCAGCCCCGAGGGAGAACTACTCCCTCCACGTCACGGAGAGCACCGGGATGATGAAGATGGCCACCGGAGAGGGATTCCCCCTCTGGCAGGGTGCCGAAACGGGTCTAGATTGGCTTTCGGTGGCTACGGAGGCTTCTGGCGGTGGAACTCCCGATCTATCGTGCTCCCCGAAGTTTTTAGGGTCTATGGGTATATATGGGAGGAAGAAGTACGTCGGTGGACCTCCGGGCCGTCCACGAGACAAGGGGCGCACCCATGGGGGTGGGCGCGCCCCCACCCTCGTGGGCAGCCCGAGACTCTCCTGGTCCATCTCTGATACTCTGTGGGCTTCTTTTGGTCCAAAAATAAGTTCCATGAAGTTTCAGGTCAATTGGACTCCGTTTGATTTTCCTTTTCTGTGATACTCTAAAACAAGGAAAAAACAGAAACTGGCACTGGGCTCTGGGTTAATAGGTTAGTCCCAAAAATAATATAAAAGTGTATAATAAAGCCCATAAACATCCAAAACAAATAATATAATAGCATGGAACAATCAAAAATTATAGATATGTTGGAGACGTATCACCAACCCCTATGCATAAGTTCACAAGGTCACTGAACCCGCAAGTTGATCACCAAAACATACATCAAGTAGATCACGTGATATCCCATTGTCACCACAAATAAGCACATGCAAGACATACATCAAGTGTTCTCAAATCCTTAAAGACTCAATCCGATAAGATAACTTCAAAGGGAAAAATCAATCCATTAGAAGAGAGTAGTGGGGGAGAAACATCATAAGATCCAACTATAATAGCAAAGCTCGCGATACATCAAGATCGTGCCGAATCAAGCACACGAGAGAGAGGGAGAGAGATCAAACACATAGCTACTGGTACATACCCTCAGCCCCGAGGGAGAACTACTCCCTCCTCATCATGGAGAGCGCCAGGATGATGAAGATGGCCACCGGAGAGGGATTCCCCCCTCCAGCAGGGTGCCGGAACGGGTCTAGATTGGTTTTCGATGGCTACGGAGGCTTGCAGTGGCGGAACTCCCGATCTAGGTTTCTTTCTGGAAGTTTTGGGTTATATAAGAGGTGTTGGAGTCGGGAACAAGTCAGGGGGGTCCCCGAGGCGGCCACGAGGTAGGGGGCGCACCCAGGGGGTAGGGCGCGCCCCCACCCTCGTGGTGGCCTCGGGACTCTTCTGGCCCATCTCCGGTACTCCGTGAGCTTCTTCTGGTCCAAAAATGATCTATGTGAAATTTTAGGTCAATTGGACTCCGTTTGGTTTTCCTTTTCTGCGATACTCAAAAACAAGGAAAAAACAGAAACTGGCACTGGGCTCTAGGTTAATAGGCTAGTCCCAAAAATCATATAAAATAGCATATAAATGCATATAAAACATCCAAGGTTGATAATATAATAGCATGGAACAATAAAAAAAATAGATACATTGGAGACGTATCAAGCATCCCCAAGCTTAATTCCTGCTCGTCCTCGAGTAGGTAAATGATAAAAACAGAATTTTTGATGTGGAATGCTACCTAACTTATTGATCTGTGTAATCCTCTTTATTGTGGCAAGAATATTCAGATCCATAGGATTCAAGACAAAAGTTTAATATTGACATAAAAATAATAATACTTCAAGCATACTAACAAAGTAATCATGTCTTCTCAAAATAACATGGCCAAAAGAAAGCTATCCCTACAAAATCGTATAGTCTGGCTATGCTCTATCTTCATCACACAAAATATTTAAATCATGCACAACCCCGATGACAAGCCAAGCAATTGTTTCATACTTTTGATGTTATCAAACTTTTTCGATCTTCACGCAATACATGAGCGTGAGCCATGGACATAGCACTATAGGTGGAATAGAATGGTGGTTGTGGAGAAGACAAATAGGAGAAGATAGTCTCACATCAACTAGGAGTATCAACAGGCTATGGAGATGCCCATCAATAGATATCAATGTGAGTGAGTAGGGATTGCCATGCAACGGATGCACTAGATCTATAAGTGTATGAAAGCTCAAAAAGAAACTAAGTGGGTGTGTGAGGGAGTCCTGGATTAGGGGGTGTTCGGGTAGCCGGACTATACCTTCAGCCGGACTCCTGGACTATGAAGATACAAGATTGAAGACTTCATCCCGTGTCCGGATGGGACTTTCCTTGGCGTGGAAGGCAAGCTTGGCGATGCGGATATTCAAGATCTCCTACCATTGTAACCGACTCTATGTAACCCTAACCCTATCTGGTGTCTATATAAACCGGAGGGTTTTAGTCCGTAGGACAACTTCATCAACTCCATAGACAACAATCATACCGTAGGCTAGCTTCTAGGGTTTAGCCTCATTGATCTCGTGGTAGATCTACTCTTGTACTACTCATATCATCAATATTAATAAAGCAGGACGTAGGGTTTTACCTCCATCAAGAGGGCCCGAACTTGGGTAAAACATCGTGTTCCCTGCCTCCTGTTACCATCCGGCCTAGACGCACAGTTCGGGACCCCCTACCCGAGATCCGCCGGTTTTGACACCGACATTGGTGCTTTCATTGAGAGTTCCTCTGTGTCGTCGCCGTTAGGTCCGATGGCTCCTTTGATCATCAACAACGATGCGGTCCAGGGTGAGACTTTTCTCCCCGGACAGATCTTCGTCTTCGGCGGCTTCGCTCTGCGGGCCAATTCTCTTGGCCACTTGGAGCAGATCGAAAGCTACGCCCCTGGCCATCAAGTCAGGTTTGGAAGCTTAAACTACACGGCTGGCATCCGCGGAGACTTGACCTTCGACAGGTTCAAGCCACGGCCAAGCGCGCCGCACTATCTCGAGGGGCATGATCTAGCTCTGCCTCCGGGCAGTGTCCTGGAGGCCGCTCACGCATCGGTTCCGACCTCTAACTTGGAGCCTATTGCGCCAATCAAGGACGAGCGGCTGGACGCCACCTCGGGGGCTACGATCTCAAAGGCGATCGAGCCGAACGCTAGCCCCGCACTCTGCATGACCCGTGACTCTGAGGATCCGGACTCCTCCCCAGACTCCGAACCCCCCGCGCCCCTGCCGATCGAATCCGATTGGGCGCCGATAATGGAGTTCACCACTGCAGACATCTTTCAGCACTCGCCTTTTGGCGTCATCTCGAACTCTCTTAAGTCTCTCTCTTTATCAGGAGAGCCCTGGCCGGATTACGGCCAGCAAGGATGGGATACGGACGACGAAGAAATTCCAAGCCCACCCACCACCCACTTGGTAGCCACTGTCGACAATTTAAACAACGTGCTCAACTTCGAATCCATCGACAGTATGGATGACGATGCAGGAGATACCAACGAACCAACGCCCATAGGGCATTGGACAGCCACCTCATCTCACGATGTGTACATGGTGGATACCCCTAAAGGAAGCGACAACGAGGAAAAAGGGGAGGGAACGGGAGATCGACCCCCCGAAAAGCAATCAAAGCGTCGGTGTAAACGCCGACCCAAGCCCCGCCTCGATAAAAACCCAGCCATAGAGCATGACGAGCCGGTAGATGACGAGCAGGCGTTAGAGCAGCCGTCCGAACAGGGCAATACGGATAGAGAAACCGAACGCCCCTCCTCCGGCGAAAACGACATTCCGGACGACTTCACACCGGATAAACATATGGAACAGAAGAATCTCCACGAGAGGCTCGTTGCAACTGCATGCAGCCTAAAAAAGCAGAAGCGGAAGCTAAAAACAGCGGAAGATGCACTCCGGATTAGATGGAGCAAAGTAATCAATACCGCAGATAAATACGGCGATAGTCGCCGCACTAAAAGCTATCCGAAAAGAAAGCTACTGCCTGAATTCGACGAAGAGGCCCTAGAGCCCTCGCATTCAAAAAATGAGAAAGCCACACGGTCGGATAGACGACCCCATAAAGCGGCAAGCGGCACCGCACTCAAATCGGCAAGCGACCCACTTAAGGATTCACATCATGGCCCAGTCAGGTCCATTTATGGGCCAAGAAAGCAAGCTCTCGTAAGCAATGCTATGAAGCCATCATCAGAATCCGGCACACCCAAATACAGGGGCGCTGTCGTGGTTCTAAGTCTGACAGTGAGGTAGGGGGGTGTGTATGAAGAGGCTAGACCTTAGCTATTGGGAAGTTGTAAGCACGCAAGGTTTACGAGTTCAGGCCCTTCTCGGAGGAAGTAACAGCCCTACGTCTCGGTGCCCGGAGGCGGTCAACTGGATTATGCGTGTGTAAAATGACAGGGGTGCGAACCCCTGATATTGAGGAGGGGGATGGCTTATATAGAGTTCGCCAGCCCTCTCCTGCCCTCAGTAATGCAGGGTTTAAGGTACATTTAAGGTGGGGCGTTACTGATAACGTCCCTAATAAAGTGTCATAATAATCATAAAGACTACTTAATAGCCGACCGTTTGCCTGTGGAGTGACTTTAGGTCTTCTGGCAGTCGAGTGGTTGGCTTCTTGGTCGAGTGACAGCTTCTTGGTCGAGTGTCTTCAACCCGTCGAGTGGGATATCTTCAAGTTGATTGAAAGGTGACTTCTTCTAGAGATGTCCTACGGTAGGGCTCTTTAGGACGGGTCCGTGTCCCTACCGTAGGTACATAGCTTCATCATTAGCCCCCGAACGGATCGAGGCTAGAGTGAGAAAAGGGGTTAGGGACCTTTCCGACTGATTCTTCGGGTTATATGGGTGCTTTTTTCTGGGTCGACTGTCACGGACGACGTTATTAACCTCTTTCAGTCGCCTTGATCTGTTCCAGGCCTTTCGTCGAATGGATTTCTTTACCTGTGAGGCATCGAGCGCCGGTGTGCGCGGGATTTCTGTTTTGTCAAGTTGTTCTGCAACCAGCGGAGATCGCGGGATTCAGATTTTTTGGGAAGCGCGCGGAACGGGGGCGGCCGCAGTAATCGGGAGCGACAATGCGAAGGCTCCTCGATCTCCATGCCGCCTTTTTCGCCACGTACTGCGCGCGCGCCTGCCACGGGATCTGACTGGATAGCTTGGGCCTACCAGTCAGCCACTCGGAAGCGGCCCCTTATAAGTTGCTGGCTTGGAGTCCTCCAACAGTGCGCGTGCTCATTTCTTCTCCTTCTTCCTCTCTTTCTCCATAGCCTCCCCCGCTTCCTTCGCTCTCGCCCATCCACCGCAAACCAGCTCGAGATCTCACCGGCGACGATGGTGAAGGGCAAGACGACCGCTCTGGAGCGCGCGAAGAAGGCGGCGGCGGCGGGGAAGGGGAAGAAGTGTGCGCGCGGCGGATCTTCCTCTCGGACGGCCCTGCCCAAAGGTTGGATCCAGGGCGACTGGATGCCATCGGTGCTCCGGCAGGAGGATCTTGACGACCTGGTCGAGGGGGGAGCCATTCCTCACAAGGCTGCGCGTCTTCCGGGGGGAGAGATCGAACCCCAACCTCGCGACAGTGAGTGCGTGCTCCTGGCCACTCACATCGACCGAGGGTTTTCTCTGCCACCCCATTCTTTCTTCCGCAACTTATTGAACTTCTTCGGAGCGCAGCTCCATCACTTTACCCCAAACTCCATAGTCTATCTCGCCGCTTTTATTTCGATGTGTGAGGCGTTCCTGGGTTGCCGCCCACATTGGGGGCTTTTCAAGCATATCTTCACCTGTCGCTCTCAGTCGGTTAAGAAGGCCAAGTCGAGTGACGAGAGGACACAAGTGATCCAGCTGTGTGGGGGCTTGGCGATCTAGACGAGGGGGAAGAGCTGTTTCCCATCCATTACTTTCCCGGAGTCAGTTCGAGGCTGGCAGGCGACTTGGTTCTGCTGCCAGGATCAGGTGACTCCAGGGCAGTCGACTGGGCTCCCACCTTTCACCCTCGACCGAGCCGAAAAGCCCGCTTCTCTGAAGGTGACGCCCGAAGAAAAGGCCCAGGTCAAGATACTGGCGGGTCGAGTGGTTGAACTTGTCCGTGAGGGCGTGACGGGGATGGATCTGCTGGAAGTCTTCCTCAAGAGGCGAATCCAACCGCTCCAGGCTCGGGACCACCCGATGTGGCTGTACTCTGGCCTCGAGGACACCACTCAGATCCACCCGGAGGAGGTCACCGACGAGATGTTGGAGGGGTGGCTGTCAAGCATCACGGGGAACAAGGACAACCCCCGAGGAGCTAGGAGGGTCATTCCACTCGACAGCTCGTATGAGGTCGACCAGGTGCGTTTTTATGTTTCCGACTGAAATCTTTGTTTTCTGCATTGGTCTTCTTTCGAGCGGGTCGACTGACTTTTCGTTTTGTCTGCTGTCTTTCAGGTGACCACTGAGATGTACTCGACGCCCAATGGGGCACAGGGGTCGACTGAGGAAGGAGAAGGGAGCAGAGGCGAGAGCGGGGATGACCAGGGCGAGTGGGAGTCGGATGGTGAAGGAGAGGGAGGCGATGACGTCTTCTCCAGCGAAGAGGAGGAGGAGGAGACCGAACCCCCCCCCCCCCGCCCGGAAAGGCGATCCAAGCTCGCACACGACCCGGCGCAGGGACGTGGCCAGGCGACTGCCTCCGTCGGGCCATCGTCGAAACGCCCTCGGACTTCTTCTCCAACACCGACTGGGAAGGTCCCCAAGCAACCACGCACGACGCTATCCAAGCCGCCCAAGACTCTGCCCAAGATGAAGATAACTGTCCCTGTTATTTCCGGGTAATAAAGCTTGTCTTCCTTCGTCGATGGAGGACGGATCCTCGGTCGACTCGTTAAGCTTAACCGGCCGATTCTTCGAAATTTGCAGCGCTGCTACCTCCGAGATCTCTGCCAAAGACGACGACCAAGAGATGGGGGATGCTGCTACCTCCAACCCTGGTACGATTATTGACGTTCTGTTTTTTGAGTCGACTGGTCGTTTCTTGCAATTCTGGTCGATTGAAAGTTCTTCCTGCAGCCCCTCCTCATGTTATCGACCTCCCGGATGACGACGATAACGAACCGCTGAGGATAGGGAGGACTAAGAGGCCGTCGGCTGACAGGACTCCCCAGCCTACTCCGGCGCCTGAGACCGTGGCTCGGGATGGTGGCGATGCCCCTCGGGCTTCTGTGACTTTTGCCAATCCCCTGTCGAGTGCGCAGCCCTCGGCGTCGACTGCCAATCCAACTTCGCTTTTTGTCGCGTACCCTGTCCCTGAAGACGAAGTGGCCGCTGCGAAGGAGGCTATACGTCAGGCGGGGGTCATGATGGAACAGGTGAAGAAGGCTCGGGAGGCCAGCCAGGCAGCTTACGACGCAAGTTCGGCGCTTCAGAGCAATGTCCAGGTCAGTCAACTTGATACTTGATTATTTGAAGAGTCTTTCTCCCTCTCTCTTTTTTTTGAAGGTCTTTGTATCTGTACACCCACTGGGTGTGTTTTCTCTTTCTTGGACTAGTGGGGGCACGCTGAGTGCACCCACTGGGTGTAGTCCCCGAGACTACGGTGGACTGCTGGCAGTCGACTGTAGTCTTTATATTGCGTTTCTGAATCTGTATTCCTTTCTTGATCTGGTCGAGTCATGTCGAATGGATCTGTGTCCGGTCGACTGCGGACACTCGACTTTTTTTTAAGACCAGTGGGGGCACGCCGAGTGCACCCACTGGGTGTAGTCCCCGAGACTACTGTCGAATGTTTTTGATTCGGCTGTAGTCTTAGAAACGTCACCTTTTCCCTTAGTTACTCGGAAGCAACTTATCCTGTATGTCTGTCGACTGAATTTTCCTTTTGCAGAAATCTTGTGAACTTGCGTCTCACTATACTGAGTTGGAGAAGCAGCGGATTCAACTGACTCTCGATCTGGAATTGGCCAGAACGGAGCTGCAGAAGGTCAGAGATGGCGTCGCTGGTAAGACGACCTTGTCGACTGGTTTTGTTTTAGGCTTGGGTATCTTTCTGCTGTTTCTGAACCAACCATCGTTTCTTTTGCAGGAGAACTGAGCGAGGCCCTGGCGAAGAAGGATCGGGACTTGGCTGCTGCCCACAAGGAGGCTGATGACAAGATCGCACTGGCTGAACAGAAGCTGGCTTCGGTCAGCCAGATAGAAGATGAGAACACCAAGCTGAAGGCCGCTCTGAATGAAGCCAACAGGGAGTGCTTGCATTGGAAGAAGAAGCACCTCACTCTGGGCGAGCAGATGGAAGGCGTCGCTCGCAGGAGGGACGACCTGGAGAGCTACCTGAGGAGTCTCGCCAAGACGTTGTACATCAAGCTCGAAGGTGCGCGTTCAATTCTGACTGGTTTTCTTTTGTGTCGACTCAGTTTGCGATCGTTGGCTTATATTTGGGTCTTGTATGCAGAATTTTGTCAGAACTTCGAAGAGGAGACCGGGCAGATTGAAACGGGTTTGGACCCAATCAATTCTCCGGTGAAAGATGCTGCTGCTATGAATCTGCTCCGACTCGAGTCTCGAATCGACGGCGCCGTGGATTACTTGGCTCGGCTGAAGGTTGCCATGTCGCGGATCGACTCGACACTTTGGCCAGAGTCTACGGTCCAGAATGATCTCGAGTCTCTGATGGCTCGACTTGACAGAATCCCTGATCGAGTGCAAGAGTGGAAGAAGTCTTCTGCCCGGTGTGGCGCTGATGTGGCTCCATCTTTAGTCCGCGTCCATTGCAAGGAGGCGCGAGAAGAAAAGTTGGCCGCCATCCAAGTCGCCAATACCAAGAGGCACAGCTTTCAAGACTTCATGGAGACCTTCATTGCTGCTGCCACTCGTATTGCGGATGGAATCGACCTGGATGAGTTCGTCGCCCCAGCCAGTCCTCCTCCTGAGGAATGAAAAAACTTTTATGCCTTTCCTTAAATTTGCCTCGGAATGCCGAGTGGATTTGTAATCGTTTAAACTCTGCCGAGTCGAGGGCTCGAGTACTTTGATTCAGGGCCTGGGGCCTTTTAAGCTTTATCCGAACTTAATTTCTTGCTGAATGTCTTCGTGGTTTTGATCTGTTGTGTAGGACTTTTGGTCTTGTATTCAGACGGGTACTGGACTGCAGCTCAGTCCCTGAGTGGGAGGATCACTCTCCACTCGGTAGGATTTTTTGAAACTTAGGCGAGCGCTTGACTGCAGCTAAGTTTCCGAGTGGGAGAACTTAGGCGAGTACTGGACTGCAGCTAAGCCCCCGAGTGGGAGGATTGCTCTCCACTCGGTAGGATTTTTGAAACTTAGGCGAGCGCTTGACTGCAGCTAAGTTTCCGAGTGGGAGAACTTAGGCGAGTACTGGACTACAGCTAAGCCCCCGAGTGGGAGGATTGCTCTCCACTCGGTAGGATTTTTGAAACTTAGGCGAGCGCTTGACTGCAGCTAAGTTTCCGAGTGGGAGAACTTAGGCGAGTACTGGATTGCAGCTAAGCCCCCGAGTGGGAGGATTGCTCTCCACTCGGTAGGATTTTTGAAACTTAGGCGAGCGCTTGACTGCAGCTAAGTTTCCGAGTGGGAGAACTTAGGCGAGTACTGGACTGCAGCTAAGCCCCCGAGTGGGAGGATTGCTCTCCACTCGGTAGGATTTTTGAAACTTAGGCGAGCGCTTGACTGCAGCTAAGTTTCCGAGTGGGAGAACTTAGGCGAGTACTGGACTGCAGCTAAGCCCCCGAGTGGGAGGATTGCTCTCCACTCGGTAGGATTTTTTCAAACTTAGGCGAGTGTTTGACTGCAGCTAAGTTTCCGAGTGGGAGAACTTAGGCGAGTACTGGACTGCAGCTAAGCCCCCGAGTGGGAGGATTGCTCTCCACTCGGTAGGGTTTTTTCAAACTTAGGCGAGTGCTTGACTGCAGCTAAGTTTCCGAGTGGGAGAACTTAGGCGAGTACTGGACTGCAGCTAAGCCCCCGAGTGGGAGGATTGCTCTCCACTCGGTAGGATTTTTAAAACTTAGGCGAGCGCTTGACTGCAGCTAAGTTTCCGAGTGGGAGAACTTAGGCGAGTACTGGACTTTAGCTAAGCCCCCGAGTGGGAGGATTGCTCTCCACTCGGTAGGATTTTTAAAACTTAGGCGAAACGGATTCACAGCCAAGTCACCCGCTGGGGGTTTTGTATGCAAACAAAGTGACAACTATTATTGGAACACTCTTGTCTTTGATAAAAATGAACTGTAGAAATTATTCTTCTTATTACAAGGGGAACTCAGGTGTAAAAGGGGCGGAGCAGTTCCGCGTTCCAAGCTCGTGGCTCGTTGATCTGGCGATCGACGTTGTAGAGGTGGTATGCTCCATTGTGGAGGACTCTGGTGACTATGAAGGGGCCTTCCCAAGTAGGAGCAAGTTTGTGTGGCTTCTGTTGATCCACTCGGAGGACCAGATCCCCTTCTTGGAAGGCTCGACTTTTCACATTTCGGGCGTGAAAACGGCGCAAGTCTTGCTGATAAATGGTCGATCTGATCATGGCCATCTCCCTTTCTTCTTCCAAGAGGTCGACTGCGTCTTGCCGGGCCTGCTCTGCTTCATCTTCGGTGTAAAGTTCGACTCGGGGTGCATTATGAAGAAGATCACTCGGCAGGACAGCTTCGGCTCCATAAACCAGAAAGAATGGAGTCCTTCCAGTCGACCGGTTAGGGGTGGTCCTTAATCCCCACAGAACTGACGGAAGCTCGTCGACCCAAGCGCCTGCCGCGTGCTTGAGATCGCGCATCGGCCGAGGTTTTAGTCCTTTGAGAATCAGACCATTTGCTCTCTCAGCCTGTCCATTCGACTGGGGATGAGCGACTGAAGCATAGTCGACTCGTGTGCCTTGAGAAGCGCAAAATGCTCTGAACTCGTCCGAATCAAAGTTTGACCCGTTATCAGTGATGATGCTATGCGGGACTCCATATCTGAATGTTAACCCTCTGATGAAACTGATAGCGGTGCCAGCATCGAGGTTTTTGATGGGCTTAGCTTCGATCCATTTGGTAAATTTGTCAACTGCCACAAGTACATGAGTGAATCCACTCCTGCCCGTTCTTAGGGGACCAACCATGTCCAATCCCCAGACGGCAAAGGGCCAGACGAGCGGAATGGTTTTCAGGGCTGATGCGGGCTTGTGCGACATGTTGGAGTAGAACTGGCACCCTTCACACTTGTCGACTATCTCTTTTGCCATCTCATTTGCTCTTGGCCAGTAAAATCCAGCTCGGTATGCTTTAGCCACAATAGTCCGAGAGGACGCATGGTGACCGCAGGTCCCCGAGTGGATATCATTAAGGATTATCTGACCTTCTTCTGGCGTTATGCATTTCTGGCCGACTCCGGTCGCACTCTCTCTGTACAGCTGTCCCCTTATGACTGTGAAGGCCTTAGATCGGCGGACGATCTGTCGAGCCTCCTCCTCGTCCTCCGGAAGTTCTTTCCTTAGGATATATGTGATGCACGGTATTGTCCAGTCAGGGGTGATTGCCAGGACTTCCATGATTAGGTCGACCACTGCAGGCACTTCAACTCCAGTCGGATCTGTGGCACTTTCCGGCTGCGGGGCTTCTTCTGTGAAAGGATCCTCTTGGACTGACGGTGAGTGAATGTGTTCCAAGAACACGTTGCTTGGAATGGCTTCTCTCTTGGAGCCTATCTTTGCCAAGTCGTCAGCTGCCTGATTTTTCAGTCGGGGGATGTGGTGGAGCTCTAACCCTTCGAACTTCTTTTCTAGCTTTCGTACTGCATTGCAATACCCAGTCATTGCCGGACTCCTGACGTCCCACTCCTTCATCACTTGATTAACCACCAAATCTGAGTCGCCGTAGACCATGAGGCGACGGACGCCAAGTGAAATGGCCATGCGCAACCCATACAAAAGTGCCTCATACTCTGCTTCGTTATTGGAGGAATCAAAGTGAATTTGGAGAACATATCTGAGCTTATCCCCTCGGGGGGAGACCAAAACTACTCCCGCGCCCGATCCATTCAGCATCTTGGATCCATCGAAGAACATGGTCCAGTGCTCCGAGTGAACGTGAGTCGGAAGTTGCTGTTCAATCCACTCGGCGATGAAATCCGCGATTGCTTGGGACTTGATGGCCTTCTTAGCTTCAAACTTGATATCTAAAGGAAGGAGTTCAATGGCCCACTTGGCCACTCGACCAGTTGCGTCTCTGTTATGCAGGATCTCTGATAATGGGGCGTCGCTGACGACTGTAATGGAGTGGTCAGAGAAATAATGTGCAACTTTCTTCGTGGTCATATAAATCCCATATACAAGCTTCTGGTAGTGGGGGTATCTTTGTTTTGAAGGGGTCAAAACTTCAGACACATAATATACAGGGCGTTGAACTTTGAAGGCCTTCCCTTCCTCTTCCCGCTCGACCGTAAATACTGTACTGACAACTTGTCCTGTGGCTGCAATGTAAAGCAATAGAGGCTCTTTGCTGATTGGGGCAGCTAGCACCGGCTGGGTGGAGAGCAGAGCTTTGAGCTCTGCAAACGCTGCATCAGCTTCTGGAGTCCACTCGAACTTGTGAGACTTCTTCATCAGTCGGTAAAGAGGCAACGCTTTTTCACCGAGTCGAGAAATGAATCGACTTAAGGCGGCCAAGCAGCCTGTAAGCTTTTGGACATCATGCACATGTGCAGGACGCTTCATCCGGAGTATGGTGCCAATTTTTTCAGGATTGGCGTCGATTCCCCGTTCGGAAATGAGAAAACCGAGTAGCTTTCCACCTGGAACTCCGAAAGTGCACTTTGACGGATTTAGCTTGATATCGTACCTCCTGAAGTTGGCAAAGGTTTCAGCAAGGTCAGCCCGCAGGTCAGAACCTTTCCGGGACTTGACCACGATATCATCCATGTACGCCTCCACATTCCGACTGATTTGAGTGAGTAAACACTTCTGGATCATTCTCATGAATGTGGCTCCGGCGTTCTTGAGGCCGAATGGCATGGTGACGTAACAGAAGCATCCGAATGGAGTGATGAAAGCTGTTTTTATTTCGTCGGGCCCATACAGACGGATCTGATGGTACCCGGAGTAGGCATCTAGAAAAGACAATCTCTCGCATCCCGCACTTGAGTCGACAATTTGGTCGATGCGAGGGAGGGGAAAATGATCTTTCGGGCAGGCCCGATTGATATGTTTGAAATCAATGCACATACGGAGTGACTTGTCCTTCTTGGGGACCATGACGACCTTGGTGAGCCACTCGGAGTGGTAAATCTCTCGGATGAACTCAGCTGCTAAGAGCCGAGCCACTTCCTCGCCAATGGCTTGTTTCTTCTGGACGGCGGACCATCGAAGATGTTCCTTCACGGGCTTGAACTTTGGGTCGACTCGCAGACAGTGCTCAGCCAGCCCCCTGGGAACTCCAGGCATGTCAGAGGGTTTCCATGCGAAGATGTCCCAGTTCTCACGGAGGAGCTGGATGAGCGCTTCTTCCTATTTGGAGTCGAGCGTCGTCGAGATGTGAGTCGGAGCAGCGTCGGGATCGGTCGGGTGAATGTGGACTGTCTTTGTTTCGCCAGCCGACTGAAAAGCTGACTCGGAGGCAGGCTTCTTAGCCCGCAGCAATTCACTCGGGTCGGCAACCTTTTGGTACTCTTTCAGCTCGACCACTGCCATCTGAGCGTCGGTGATCTTTGATCCCTTCTGAAAACATTCTTCTGCTTTCTTCCGGTTGCCCGTAACAGTGATCACACCTTTGGGGCCAGGCATCTTTAATTTAAGATACACGTAACATGGTCGAGCCATGAAGCGTGCGTAAGCTGGCCTGCCCAAAATGGCGTGATAAGCACTCTGGAAATCCACAACTTCGAATGTCAACTTTTCCTTGCGGTAATTCTTTAAATCACCAAAAACCACATCGAGGGCAATCTGGCCGAGTGATTCGGCTTTCTTTCCAGGAATGACTCCGTGGAAGCTCATGTTGTTGGTGCTGAGTCTGGACATCGGAATGCCCATTCCTTTCAAAGTTTCAGCATACAGTATGTTCAGGCCACTGCCGCCATCCATCAGGACTTTGGTCAATCGAGTACCTTCGACGACCGGGTCGACCACCAAAGCTTGCCTCCCTGGGGTGGCAATGTGAGTCGGGTGATCAGATTGGTCGAATTTGATGGCGGTCCGAGACCATTTGAGGTAACTAGGTGTCGCCGGAGCAACCATGTTCACCTCACGGTTAATGACTTTCAGTCGACTTTTGCTTTCGACATCAGCAAAAATCATCAAGGTGGAATTGACTTGGGGGTACCCATCGTCACTATCCTCCTTGTCCTCAACTCTGTCAGGTTCTTTTTCCTTATCCTTGGGCTACTTGCCCTGGAACTGCTGAATCAGAAGCCGACACTGTCGAGTGGTATGCTTCGGGAAAATAAAATTTCCCTCTTCATATTTCTTGGTGTGGATGTGACATGGCAGGTCCAAAACATCATTCCCATCCTGATCCTTAACCTTCTTGGGCTTCCATGTGCCCTTGGGTTTTCCCTTGAAGTTTCCCTGGGCCACAGCCAGGGCCTCCCCAGGGGCGGCTGGCTCGGCCTTCGGCTTCTGCTTCCGACTGGAGTTTCCTCCGGTTTCTTGGGCGACTGATTTGAGTTTGCCACTTCGGAGTCGGTCCTCGTCTTCTCCATTAGCGTACTTGGTGGCAATCTCCATCATCCGATTCAGGGACATCTCTCCGGTCCGACCAAACTTCAGACTCAACTCCCTGTATTTGACGCCTTCCTTGAAAGCGCAAACTGCTTGATGGTCTGGCACGTTCTCGACCGAGTGGTGCAGTGTGATCCACCTCTGGATGTATTCTCTCAGAGTTTCATTTGGCTTCTGCACGCAAGACCGCAGCTCCGTAAGGCCTACAGGGCGCTTGCACGTCCCTTCAAAGGTTGTGATAAACACTCGGGAGAGATCCTCCCAAGTGTAAATGCTGCTGGGCGCCAACTGATTCAGCCACGCCCTAGCTGAGCCTTCCAACATGAGAGGTAAATGCTTCATGGCCACCTCATCATTGCTGCCGCCAATCTGCACAGCCACTCGGTAATCCTCGAGCCACGTGTCGGGCTTGGATTCACCGGTGAACTTGCTGACTCCAGTCGCCAGCCTGAAGTTGGGAGGATCACCGCGGCCCTGATGGCTCGACTAAAACATTCAGGCCCCGAGGCATGTGCTCTACTGCCGGTGGGCGTATCTCTGTTGGGGCCCTCTCGATGAGCCCTGTTCCTGTCCACCAGACCTTGAACGAGGATGGATCTCGCATCAAAGCCTGGGTCTCTGGGGTCAACTGGGATCCTCTGCCCAATGTTATGGGGGCGCCTGTCATCTCGATGTCGAGGTGCATACGATCCACTCCTCGGGGGAGGGGACGGCACTCGACGTCTATCATCACGGTCGGGTCGGTGATCATATTATTCATTCCTCCTGTACTGATCGTGCCAGTCTCCACGTCCCTCATGCCTCAGGGGCGATCTCGGGCTGTGAGCCGACTGGACGGTTTCCGTTGCAACAATCCTCTGCCAGCTTCTGACTGAGAGGGCTGGATTGACTCTGCTATGTGGGCCGTAGCAGCCAGATTCTGAACCGGAGTTCGGTATACCTGCGGTGGTGGGAAGAGCTGACGTCGACTGGATTCGGGAGCTTGCTGTCGTCGACTGGACTCGGGAGCCCGCTGACGCGCTCGCTCGTCGAGAGCTTGCTGTAGATTCTCCAGTCGAGTGCGCTCGGCCAGATTAGCCAAGCGCGCGTCCTCCAAGGCCCGGGCCTCGGGGGTCTCTCCAACAATAGGAGTGTAGAGCGCGTCCATGTTCCGGCGACGAAGCTCCTCCCGCTGCAATGACGTAAGAGGTTCGGGGAGGTATTCGTCGTGGGGATGCGACGGATCGCCTCTATCTGCACCACTATCAGCGCGATGGAATCCAGGAGGACTGCGTGTCCCCTCGACCGCCAGAACCTCTGCCAAAGGGTCGCTGCTATCGCACTCGGATGCGGTCTCCGCGGAGCCAGTCGACAGATCGAACAGGCCGCAGAGGGATTCGTCGGGCTCGATTGCCGCGACTTGTGGGGCCGCCTAATGGCGGGCCGCGGCGTGCTTCACCCACCGCTGGAGTCTCGACCAACCCGAGCACTTGCGCTGGCGGGAGACAGGACGGGGAGATGACACGGGAGTCGACCGATATGGGGTCGATGGCTGCCGCAGGAGGACGCCACGGACGCACGCGTGGAAGTGCGTCGCACCGCGGACGGGGAGCGCGTCAACGTCGAGCGGCGCCTCCGGGAGCCAGGCGGAGTCGTCGGCGATGAAAGTGAGTGCGCCGAGACGGATCTCGCGGCCCTCTGCCAAAGCTCCGCAAGAAAACATGATCAAGTGGATCGGAAAAATCGCAACTTCTCCAATTAGGCGCTAAGACTAATGCCCCACGGTGGGCGCCAACTGTCGTGGTTCTAAGTCTGACAGTGAGGTAGGGGGGTGTGTATGAAGAGGCTAGACCTTAGCTATTGGGAAGTTGTAAGCACGCAAGGTTTACGAGTTCAGGCCCTTCTCGGAGGAAGTAACAGCCCTACGTCTCGGTGCCCGGAGGCGGTCGACTGGATTATGCGTGTGTAAAATGACAGGGGTGCGAACCCTTGATAATGAGGAGGGGGATGGCTTATATAGAGTTCGCCAGCCCTCTCCTGCCCTCAGTAATGCAGGGTTTAAGGTACATTTAAGGTGGGGCGTTACTGATAACGTCCCTAATAAAGTGTCATAATAATCATAAAGACTACTTAATAGCCGACCGTTTGCCTGCGGAGTGACTTTAGGTCTTCTGGCAGTCGAGTGGTTGGCTTCTTGGTCGAGTGACAGCTTCTTGGTCGAGTGTCTTCAACCCGTCGAGTGGGATATCTTCAAGTTGATTGAAAGGTGACTTCTTCTAGAGATGTCCTACGGTAGGGCTCTTTAGGACGGGTCCGTGTCCCTACCGTAGGTACATAGCTTCATCATTAGCCCCCGAGCAAACTTTCAAGGGACCTATGTCCGCCCTCCGGATGCAGACGATCTTAGTCACATAACTCAACAACCCGAAGAATCAGCTCGGCAGTTCTGGAATAGATTCCTCACTAAAAAGAATCAGATAGTCGACTGTCCGGACGCCGAAGCCTTAGCAGCTTTCAGGCATAACGTCCGAGACGAATGGCTCGCCAGACACCTCGGCCAAGAAAAGCCAAGAACAATTGCCGCACTAACAAACCTCATGACCCGCTTTTGTGCAGGGGAGGATAGCTGGTTGGCAAGGTGCAGCCCCAGTGACCCAAGTACATCCGAAACTAGGGATGGAAACGGAAAACCACGACGCAACAAGGACCGTCGCCAGACTAAGGACAAAAGTCCGAAGAGCACGACAGTCAATGCCGGATTCAAAGGCTCATGACAAAATCAGGAAAAACCGCCCCCAGGATAACCGGGACGATCCATCCAACCTAAATAAAATCCTGGTAAGGATATGTCAGATACACAGTACTCCCGGGAAGCCTGCTAACCATACCCACAGAGACTTTTGGGTTTTCAAACAATCCGGCAGACTCAATGCCGAACACAAGGGGCTCGACATACCAAGCGAAGACGAGGACGAACCACAAAGGTAGAGTACCAGGAAACAAAAGAACTTCCCACAGGAAGTAAAAACAGTGAACTCACTTCACATAACAAAATGTGCGCCGCCCGTAAAGGTACACACCACACGGCCCATCCCTAAAGGGTCCGGCCACTGGTTGTCAAAACCGATCATCTTCGATCAGCTAGATTATTCTAGAAATATCAAGAATGCAGGCTGGACTGCCTTGATACTCGATCCAATAATTGGCGGACTCCAGTTTTCAAATGTCCTTATGGACGACGGCAGTGGACTAAACCTGATATATCAGGATACAATCCAGCACATGAGGATAAACCCAGCAAGAATCCGCCATAGCAAAACCTCCTTTCAAGGGGTAATACCTGGTCCGGACACCCGTTGTATGGGTTTTCTCTGGCTCGAAGTCATATTCGGCTCTGCCGATAACTTCCATGTCGTCCCGTTCTCAAGTCGGTATCAAGCACTACTGGGACGCGAAGCTTTCGCTCGCTTTAACGCAATACCGCATTATGCATCTCTTATGCTTAAGATGCCCGGACCACGAGGCATCATCTCTTTGAAGGGGAAGCACTAAAGTGCGCCTCCCCAAGCGGAGGACTGTGCGGCCGCCTTGACAACCCCACAGCAAAATGGCCTCACTGGCCAAAAAACTTCAAAATAGGTCATTAAAGACCACGAACGCGGATAGACGAGTTCGGTACAAAATCATCATTGATGCAGGCTTAGTGGCCATATACCCCCGCACTAGGGGCTCCACGCATATACAATATGAGACAATAAAGCTCAAACTTCCATATTTTACTTTATATTTTGCTTATTTTTACATTTTCTGGCATGACCCAAACTCAGTTCCTCTCTTTTATAGATGAACGTCGTGCGGCGTCCATCCAGGATACGACACAACGGAGACACATGCGCAGACGTGCAGTAGGGACCCGTCCTAAAGGATTCTTTTTAGATTAAGACCCTGCGTAAACCTTTCTTACTGCCTCTTGTTGCTACACCTCCCCTGGTTTTTTCTTTCCAGTATAACCAAGGAGGAGGCTGGCGTCTTGGCATGTGGCCACGTCAGAATTTTTGCGCGTACCTGGACACTAGGGGCTTTTTTAATGAAGAGTGTTGTTTGGCCCGCACTCATAAAGATCGAACGCCTTAGGGAGTGTTCGGCGTCGCGGGTTTTGGCATTATATGCATCAGCTCCGAATCATGTCTTTGGTCAAATGTTGGGTTGCCCGGCTCCTGAGTTCGGCTACCTTATGTTCCGCTCTATCGGCTAAGGTAGCACCAGGAGAACTACTGCGATTGTGCCCCCGGTTCGGCCAGGGCGAGCACCTTAGTAGAGAAAGCCGAAAACTGACTGTCATGATGTAGCGTGAGACTGGTCAGCCACTCGATGACCTATCGGAATCTATCGGATTCCTCTGCTTTAACGAAGGGCCGCTTCCCGGTCAGGCACATACGCGCCCCGAGTTCGGACGAGCGCAGTTGCCACCAAGGAGCTACCTAAAGAGTCTCATTTTCAAACTCCTATGGCTAAGTGAAAGTGTTAAAGCATTATAGTTCGGTTGCCTGGCCCGCTGCGCTATCACCTCCTTTGTAGGACCAAGACGTTGGGTTAAGTGTGAGAATGCGTTTTCTGCGAGCACCCCCGCACTATGTGCGTGGGGGCTGAAGCCAACGACCGCCATCTTTCAGATTCTATACATACATATATATAGACCTGGGATTATGATCCTCCGCGCGCCGTCATTTTTTGACGACGCGCAGAGTCTCAGGGGCTACTATCTACACATGGCGCATCTTATTCATGCGCAACTGCCAAAAGTGTACATTATCTAAATGTACCTCAAAACCCGTTAGTAAACTTTTGACGGCCTCATGCAGTCCGCTCTCTGCGGATGAGATCCTTTCAATCACCGTGCCCATCAATGCACGGTGCTCCTTTGAGATACAAGCTCGCCCCAGCAGAATCTTTAGCTCCTCCGACCGAGCACCAGACGGTGTCGGGCTCGTCCCATGACCTCTTTTGAAGGCCGGACGTGGAGAACCTCGGGGGGGGGGGGGCACATAGCCATCTTCCGTCCCTGCCAGATTCGGAGAAACTCTCCACATGACATCTCAGGGTCGCCCGCCTCGCTAGGTGGCACGGCAGGGGGAGGCGTCCCGCTCTCCATCATCTCCGGAAGAAGATCCCCCGGAGACGAGCTCTGCTGAGAAGGGCTGAGGTCCGAACTACAAGGTAAAGGTTCGGTTAATCTTCTCAGACATAAATCAAGGATTTCCCTCATCCCTCAAAAGGAAAATCTTTCTCTACTTATGGCTCGCTGGAGGGCTGATCCCCTTGAGGGCGTAGTCTGGCCGAGGAACTCCCCAGCGTCGGACCCTCTGACGAGGATTTTCTCCCCCGCTTCGTGGCCATGGTTTCCGGGTCGTCAGAGGCAGCTCTCTTCTTCCCCTTAGGAGAGGAATCGTCGGTTCCTCCCTTCGGAGCAGCCTCCTTCGAGGAGGCCATAGCTTCCTTGTCCTCCCCCTCCGAAGGCATTATCTCCAGCATCCTGACTAGCATGGGATCCGGCCTGGTTTCAGGAAGGGGAGCCAGACACCTGATCAGCTTTGCCTTCGCTATCCACTCCTGCTTAAAAGGACGGCTCTTTTAGGGGCAAGTTTATGACAATTATAAGGATAGAAGGTCCGGGCACAAGGTTGCTTACTTGATTATCCAGGTGATTGCGACTTAGGCCTACGTCCTCGGTCGAATCCGGACACATCTCTTGTGATCCGAAGAACAGTTTATACATCTCCGCGGGCGTTGCGCCCATGAAGTTCAGGAGAGCTCGCGGTCCCTCTAGATTAAATTCCCACAGGCGAAGGGGGCGATGTTTGCCGGGCAATATTCGGCGAATCAGCATGACCTGCGTCACCTTGACCAGGCTGAGGTCTCCTTCCAAGAGATCTTTAATGCGGCCCTGTAACAAGGGCACGTCTTTGGGCAAACCCCAATCCAACCCTCTGTTGACCCATGACGCTAGACGTGGTGGGGGACCCGAGCGAAAGGCAGGAGGCGCCACCCATTTGGTGCTCCGGGGAGCGGTGATATAAAACCACTCTCGTTGCCACAAGCCTAGCTCCTCTTGAAAAGAGCCCTCGGGCCATGGAGCATCAGCATTCTTGCTTATAACAGCGCCTCCGCACTCTGCGTGCCGTCCCTCGATCATCTTCGGTTCCACTTTGAAGGTTTTGAGCCATAGTCCGAAGTGAGGGTTAACATGGAGGAACGCTTCGCACACAACGATAAACAAGGAGATATGGAGGATGGACTCCGGAGCTAAGTCGTGGAATTCCAACCCGTAATAAAATAGCAGCCCCCTCACAAAGGGATCCATTGGGAAGCCCAACCCCCGAAGGAAGTGAGACATGAACACCACGCTCTCACCGAGCTAGGGACTGGGGATGACCTGCCCTTGAGCAGGCAACCTATGCCAAATTTTGCCGGTCAGGAACTTAGCCTCTCTCAACTTTAGCACGTCCTCCTCCGTGACGGAGGAGGGCATCCATCAGCCTTGAAGGTCAGAATCAGACATTGTCGAAGGTCCGAGGCGCCCGGAATCTGGAACCTAGGGTGCTGGAACTCGAGGCGACGGGTGAACTTGTTGGAGAAAAGATAAGGCCCTGGTCTCTTTATAAGAGGCTGAATACCAGGAGCCCTCCCCGTAACCGTTAGGGACTCACCTTTAATCGAGAAAACATGCTAACGGGCTCGATTGGGTTACCCACGTCCGTATTGATGAGAATCCCGTAATAGGGGGGTACACGATCTCTGCTTTGACAAGACGTGCCAAGGAAACCGCCTCGCAAAACACGCTGAGGTGAAAAAGTAAAAACGATTCGAGTACAGGACTTGGCCGTAGTGTGATGGCGCACTGTGGGGTACGTCAGCAGATTGGATTTGTGTTAATATTATTCTCTCTATGGCAATATGTGGAAACTTATTTTACAGAGCCGGACACTACTCTTGGTGTTTACAATCTTCTATGAAGGATTGGGAGGAGGAACCCGCCTTGCAATGCCGAAGACAATTTGCGCGCCGGACTTGTCGTCATTGAAGCCTGGTTCAGGGGCTACTGAGGGAGTCCTGGATTAGGGGGTGTTCGGGTAGCCGGACTATACCTTCAGCCGGACTCCTGGACTATGAAGATACAAGATTGAAGACTTTGTCCCGTGTCCGGATGGGACTTTCCTTGGCGTGGAAGGCAAGCTTGGCGATGCGGATATTTAAGATCTCCTACCATTGTAACCGACTCTATGTAACCCTAACCCTATCCGGTGTCTATATAAACCGGAGGGTTTTAGTCCGTAGGACAACTTCATCAACTCCATAGACAACAATCATACCATAGGCTAGCTTCTAGGGTTTAGCCTCATTGATCTCGTGGTAGATCTACTCTTGTACTACTCATATCATCAATATTAATCAAGCATGACATAGGGTTTTACCTCCATCAAGAGGGCCCGAACCTGGGTAAAACATCGTGTTCCCTGCCTGATGTTACCATCCGGCCTAGACGCACAGTTCGGGACCCCCTACCCGAGATCCGCCGGTTTTGACACCGATAGTGTGCATCCAACTCGCTTGCTCATGAAGACCTAGGGCATTTTGAGGAAGCCCATCATTGGAATATATAGGCCAAGTTCTATATTGGAAGATTCCCACTATTATATGAAAGTGACAACATAGGAGACTCTCTATCATGAAGATCATGGTGCTACTTTGAAGCACAAGTGTGGTAAAAGGATAGTAGCATTGCCCCTTCTCTCTTTTTCTCTCATTTTTTGTTTTTTGTTTTGTTTTGTTTTTTTGGGCCTTCTCTTTTTTGTATGGCCTCTTTTTTCTCTTTTTTCATCCGGAGTCTCATCCTGACATGTGGGGGAATCATAGTCTCCATCATCCTTTCCTCACATGGGACAATGCTCTAATAATGATGACCATCACACTTTTATTTACTTACAACTCAAGAATTACAACTCGATACTTAAAACAAAATATGACTCTATATGAATGCCTCCAGCGGTGTACCGGGATGTGCAAAGACTCATGAGTGATATGTATGAAAGAATTATGAATGGTGGCTTTGCCACAAATACGATGTCAACTACATGATCATGCAAAGCAATATGACAATGATGGAGCGTGTTATAATAAACGGAACGGTGGAAAGTTGCATGGCAATGAATGGCTATGGAAATGCCATAATAGGTAGGTATGGTGGCTGTCTTGAGGAAGATATATGGTGGGTTTATGGTACCGGCGAAAGTTGCGCGGTACTAGAGAGGCTAGCAATGGTGGAAGGGTGAGAGTGCGTATAATCTGTGGACTCAACATTAGTCATAAAGAACTCACATACTTATTGCAAAAATCTATTAGTTATCGAAACAAAGTACTACGCGCATGCTCCTAGGGGGATAGATTGGTAGGAAAAGACCATTGCTCGTCCCCGACCGCCACTCATAAGGAAGGCAATCAAAAAACTAAATCATGCTCCGACTTCATCACATAACGGTTCACCATACGTGCATGCTACGGGAATCACAAACTTTAACACAAATATCTCTCAAATTCACAACTACTAAACTAGCATGACTCTAATATCACCATCTTCATGTCTCAAAACAATCATCAAGTATCAAACTTCTCATAGTATTCAATGCACTCTATATGAAAGTTTTTATTATATCCCTCTTGGATGCCTATCATATTAGGACTAAATTCATAACCAAAGCAAACTACCATGCTGTTTAGAGACTCTCAAAATGATATAAGTGAAGCACGAGAGTTCATCTATTTCTTCAAAATAAAACCACCGCCGTGCTCTAAAAGTATATAAGTGAAGCACTAGAGCAAATGACAAACTACTCTGAAAGATATAAGTGAAGATCAATGAGCAGTCGAATAATTATGTAACTATGTGAAGACTCTCTAACATTTAATAATTTAAGATCTTGGGATATTATTCAAACAGCAAGCAAAACAAAATAAAATAAAATGACGCCCCAAGCAAAACACATATCATGTGGTGAATAAAAATATAGCCTCAAGTAAAGTTACCGATGAACGAAGACGAAAGAGGGGATGACATCCGGGGCATCCCCAAGCCTAGGATCTTGGTTGTCCTTGAATATTACCTTGGGTGGGCATCCCCAATCTTAGGCTCTTGCCACTCCTTATTCCATAGTCCATCGAATCTTTACCCAAAACTTGAAAACTTCACAACACAAAACTTAAGAGAAAACTCCTAAGCTTCGTTAGTATAAGAAAATAAATCACCACTTAGGTACTTTGTGAACTCATTATAAATTCATATTGGTGTAATATCTACTGCATTCCAACTTATCTATGGTTCATACCCTCCGATACTACTCATAGATTCATCAAAATAAGCAAACAACACATAGAAAATAGAATCTGTCAAAAACAGAACAGCCTGTAGTAATCTGGATCAAACGTATACTTCTGGAACACCAAAAATTCTAAAATAAATTTCTGTACGTGGGTAATTTATCTATTAATCGTATGCAAAAAGAATCAACTAAATATCACTCTCCAGTAAAACATAGCAGCAAATCTCGTGAGCGCTAAAGTTTCTGTTTTTTACAGCAAGATCGCAAAGACTTTCCGCAAGTCTTTCCAGATGTTCTACTTGGCACAAACACTAATTAAAACATAAAACCACATATAAAAATAGGTTATATGAATTATTTAGTACTAAACAGGATAAAAAATCAAAGAACAAAAATAAAATTGGGTTGCCTCCTAACAAGCGCTATCGTTTAACGCCCCTAGCTAGGCATGATGATTTCAATGATGCTCACATAAAAGATAAGAATTGAAACATGAAGAGAGCATCATGAAGAATATGACTAGCACATTTAAGTCTAACCCTCTTACTATGCATAGGGATTTTTTGAGCAAAGAACTTGTGGGAACAAGAATCAACTTGCATAGGAAGGTAAAACAAGCATAACTTCAAAACTTTAAGCACATAGAGAGGAAACTTGATATTATTGCAACTCCTACAAGCATATATTACTCCCTGATAATAAATTTCAGTAGCATCATGAATAAATTCAACAATATAACCATCACATAAGGCATTATTTTCATGATCTACAAGCATATAAAATTTACTACTCTCCACATAGGCAAAATTCTTCTCATTCGGAATAGTGGGAGTATCATAAGAAACTCGAATACTACAAATTGTTTTCACATTAAAAGAGTAATATTCAGGAAAAGGGTAATCGTAATCATGACAAGTTTTAATATAATCATCACTACTTTTTATAGCATACATGTCATCACAATAATCATCATAAGTAGCAACTTTGTTCTCATCATAATCAATTGAAACCTCTTCCAAGATAGTGGAATCATTACTAAATAAAGTCATGACCTCTCAAAATCCACTTTCATAATTGTCAAAATAAGATTCAACATCCTCAAAAATAGTGGGATCATTACTTCCTAAGGTTGACACTCTTCCAAACCCACTTTCATCAATATAACCATCATAAATAGGAGGCATACTATCATCATAATAAATTTGCTCATCAAAACTTGGGAGACTAAAAATATCATCTTCATAAAACGTAGCATCCCCAAGCTTGGGACAAACATTAATTGCAGCAAATACATTCTCAAACATGTCATTCTCATCAAACATAGCATCCCCAAGCTTGGGCCTTTTCATATCATAAGCATAATCACTCTCATCACTAATAGTATGGATAGCACCAATAGTATAACAATTATCATCATCACAATGAGTAATAGGAGCAACATTATTTGGGAGGGATACATTTTTACCTTTGCTTCTCCGTCTTTTCTTTTTTTCTTCACATCATGTGTGGGTTTTATCCTCTTTTCGGAGCTCCTTATTAATGAGATTGGTTGAATAGGAGGCTCCTCCTCGTTACCTGATTCATCATAAGAAATAATAGGAGAATATTGGGAAGTCTCTTCCCTTTCATTAGTATTATCTTCATCTTCTATTTGTTTTCTTGTCTTTATGTAATTGGCAATATAAGGATTTTCAATGCAATTCACCGCACAATACATAAAAATTTCTTCTGGATCAAAATCAAGAAATCTATCAAGATTAAATTTTGGAATACCCTCAGTTATACGTTTCATTTCTTCATACCCCCAAAGAAGACTAAGCTATTTATGATGCTCAAGGGTAATCAAGTTATCACAATTTTTGGACACGATTTTATCATGAAACAAATAGCATTGGAGCTTTAAATGACCATGTTCATTGCAAAGTTCACAAGGATGGTGATAAATATTGAATCTTTCAGCACAATCATCTAGCCTTTCTTGCAACCATTTAGTTTCCAAATACTTATGCCTCTTGCAAAATCTATCTTCCCTATTTGGTATGTGCTTGCAAGCTCTATGTATTCCACAAAAGTTGACATGCTTATAAGAGACATTTTCATCATGACTAGTGCAATCATCATTAGTACCATGGATATTCAAGGAATTCATACTAAACACATTGCAATCATGCTCATCATTCAAATATTTAGTGCCAAACATTCTAATGCATTCTTCTTCTAACACTTTGGCACAATTATCAGAATCCTTATTTTCATGAAAGACATTAAAAAGATGAAGCATATGAGGTACCCTCAATTCCATTTTTTGTAGTTTTCTTTTATAGACTAAACTAGTGATAAAACAAGAAACTAAAAGATTCGATTGCAAGATCTAAAGACATACCTTCAAGCGCTAACCTCCCCGGCAACGGCGCCAGAAAAGTGCTTGATGTCTACTACACAACCTTCTTCTTGTAGACGTTGTTGGGCCTCCAAGTGCAGAGGTTTGTAGGACAGTAGCAAATTTCCCTCAAGTGGATGACCTAAGGTTTATCAATCCGTGGGAGGCGTAGGATGAAGATGGTCTCTCTCAAACAACCATGCAACCAAATAACAAAGAGTCTCTTGTGTCCCCAACACACCCAATACAATGGTAAATTGTATAGGTGCACTAGTTCGGCGAAGAGATGGTGATACAAGTGCAATATGGATGCTAGATAAAGGTTTTCGTAATCTAAAAATATAAAAACAGCAAGGTAGCAAGTGGTAAAAGTGAGCACAAATGGTATTGCAATGCTAGGAAACAAGACCTAGGGTTCATACTTTCACTTGTGCAAGTTCTCTCAACAATAATAACATAATTGGATCATATAACAATCCCTCAACATGCAACAAAGAGTCACTCCAAAGTCACTAATAGCGGAGAACAAATGAAGAGATTATTGTAGGGTACGAAACCACCTCAAAGTTATTCTTTCTGATCGATCTATTAAAGAGTTCGTACTAAAATAAAACCTTAAGACACAAATCAACCAAAACCCTAATGTCACCTAGATACTCCAATGTCACCTCAAGTATCCGTGGGTATGATTATACGATATGCATCACACAATCTCAGATTCATCTATTCAACCAACACAAAGAACTTCAAAGAGTTCCCCAAAGTTTCTACCGGAGAGTCAAGACGAAAACGTGTGCCAACCCCTATGCATAAGTTCACAAGGTCACTGAACCCACAAGTTGATCACCAAAACATACATCAAGTAGATCACGTGATATCCCATTGTCACCACAGATAAGCACATGCAAGACATACATCAAGTGTTCTCAAATCCTTAAAGACTCAATCCGATAAGATAACTTCAAAGGGAAAACTCAATCTATTACAAGAGAGTAGAGGGGGAGAAACATCATAAGCTCCAACTATAATAGCAAAGCTCGCGATACATCAAGATCGTGCCGAATGAAGAACACGAGAGAGAGAGAGAGTGAGAGAGATCAAACACATAGCTACTGGTACATACCCTCAGCCCCGAGGGAGAACTACTCCCTCCTCATCATGGAGAGCGCCGGGATGATGAAGATGGCCATCGGAGAGGGGTTCCCCCCTCCGGCAGGGTGCCAGAACAGGTCTAGATTGGTTTTCGGTGGCTACGGAGGCTTGCAGCGGCGGAACTCCTCATCTAGGTTTATTTTTGGAGGTTTTGGGTTATGTAAGAGGTGTTGGAGTTAGGAACAAGTTGGGGGGGGGGGGGGTCCCCGAGGTGGCCGTTAGGTAGGGGGCGCGCCCAGGGGGTAGGGCGTGTCCCCACCCCCATGGTGGCCTCGGGACTCTTCTGGCCTGTGACGCCCTCGATTCAATCGTACACTAATCATACACGCAAATGTGTACGATCAAGATCAAGGACTCATGGGAAGATATCACAACACAACTCTAGACACACATTAAAATAATACAAGCTTTATATTACAAGCCAGGGGCCTCGAGGGCTCGAATACATAAGCTCGAATACACAAGAGTTAGCGAAAGCAACAATATCTGAGTACATACATAAGTTAGACAAGATTGCCTTAAGAAGGCTAGCACAAAAGCAACAATGATCGAAAAGGCAAGGCCTCCTGCCTGGGAGCCTCCTAACTACTCCTAGTCGTCTGCGGTCTTCACGTAGTAGTAGGCGTACTCCGGGTAGTAGTAGTCATCAGTGGCATCGTCTGGCTCCTGGGATCCGTCATCTGGTCGCAACAATCGGGTATGGGGGGAAAAGAAGTAGCAAAGCAACCGTGAGTACTCATCCAAAGTACTCGCAAGACTTACATCAGATCTAAATCAAGTATGCATATGTATCAAAGGAATGGGTTGTATCTGTGGATTAAACTAAAGAATGCCAGAAGGGAAGGGGAAAGCCTAGCCTATCAAAGACTAGAATCTTCTGGAAACCACCATCTTGCAGCAACAGGAGGGGGTAGAGTAGCATAAAGTAAAGTAGTAGAAGTGTTATCAACGTCGACCAGAGATCCTTTCTCGACTCCCTGCGAGAAAGCAATCCTAGAGCCATACTATACAAGTGTCAACACATTCCAAATCTCATCGCCATCCAGTTCTCATCACAAGTATCCAGTTCTAGTTGTATCGATCGGGATACAACTCCAAGTGTCCGTTACCGTAGGACAAGCTATCGATAGATGTTTTCTTCCCTGCAGGGGTGCACCCACTTACCCACCATGCTCGATTAACTCCGGCCGGACACACTTTCCTGGGTCATGCCTGGCCTCGGCCAAACAATACGCTGCAACCCGACCTAGGCTTAATAGAGAGGTCAAGCACGCCAGACTAAACCTATGCCCCCAGGGGTCATGGGCCATCTCCCCGGGAACTCCTGCATGTTGCGTACGCGGCCGATGAGCAGACCTAGCTACCTCCTTCAACAAGGCAGGAGCTTACGCAGTCCAACCCAGCGTGCGCCGCTCAGTCGCTGACGTCGATTAAGCTTCGGCTGATGCATACGACACAGAACGCCCATACTATGCCCACGTGATGGTTAGTGCTATCAGTCCAGAGGCCCTTCGGATCAAATATCCAAATCATAGTGGATTAGGAGCACGCGGTAACGAGCAGAGACTCACGATCGATGTGGCCCCATCGCCCCGTCTCGAGTACTTGCGACAAGGGCTAAGAATGCCTGGCCACACCTCGTAAGTATCTCGCGGGCACCTTCCAGGTCAACCCGTCTCCACATCACTCGCTATTAAGCTTGCGCGGGTACCCCTCAGGGCCGACCCGTCTTTAGTACCATGGCTGAGTGCAAAGTCATAGTAACCATAGTAACTGTGTGTCTAACACCAAGGGGAAAACCCGAGGAATCACCCCCGGTGAATTCCACTCGATGTTATCATCAAGGTGAACGTAAGAGGATCCACCCTCGAGGTTCACACTTGAGGGGTTGCACGACAGAGCCGTAACGGAAAGAGGTTAAGGAGGAAATCACCCTCGATGACCTCGACCGTATAGCTACACTACAGAGATCTCATCAGGAGTGATGTAAGAGGTTCCACCCTCGGCACTCGATGGTAACTCTACAGAGTCGAGCAACAAAAGGGGGAAAGTGATGTGTGGTGCTGGGGCCTGGACGTCGATCACGTTGATCGAGTCATCGAACATAAAGCAGGGGCAACTGGGACAAGGTGGGGGGTCACTGATGGATCTCTAACCAACCTATACTAAGCAGTTTACGATAAGCAGGTAAGGTATGAAAGCAGGTAACAAAAACCGGCTATGCATCAGAGTAGGATCATACATAAAGCAGTAGCAGTTCTAATGCAAGCATGAGAGAGAAAGAAATGGGCGATATCAGAATGCTCAAGGGGGGGTTTGCTTGCTTGGTTGCTGTGGCAAGGAGCGGTCGTCGGGGATGTAGTCGTACTCAGTCGCATCAACGTCGGTCTCGGGGTCTACCGGAGAATAAGAGGGGGGAGAAATAGTAAATACGGGGCAACCAAGCATCACAAAAATATAACAAGGCAAAACGCGGTGCCAGGGCTGACCTAACGCAGTTCTAGGCGATACTGGCGAAGGGGGGAAACATCCGGGAAAGTTTTCCCGGAGTTAGGCATTTTTGGACAGATGAAACGAAGGGGAAAGGTTACACGTTCGCTATGATAGGGGCATGTGGTGGACGAACGGAGCATGTATTCGAATTCGTCTCGTCGTTCTGAGCAACTTTCATGTACAAAGTTTTTTCATCCGAGCTACGGTTTATTTTATATTTATTTTAAAGATTTAAATCATTTTAGGATTTATTTAATTAATTTAATCAACATTATCCAGAATAGTGTTTGCTGACGTCATCATGACGTCAGCAGTCAGTTGACTAAGTCAAATGACATGTGGGTCCCGCTGTCATTGACTAAGACTAACTAAACAAGTTTAATTAGTTTAGTTAATCAAATTTAATTAATTCTTTAATTAATTAATTAATTATTATTACTATTTTCATTTTTCATTTCTTTTAAATACGTTCTGGGTGGGCCCCGACTGTCAGTGGGCCAGGGGCCCTAATGGGTTCGGGCACACGGGTGCGGTTGCTCGCACCCGAGGCCACGAGAGGTGAGGACGAGTGCGCCCGGGGACTCGATGGCCGGCGTCGCGGGGCCTCGGTGGCCGGCGTCGCGGGGCCTTGGTGGCCAGCGACGGCGGAAGCAGCAACGGGCGCCTGAGCAGGCGGCCGCAACAGCAGGCAGGGGAGGAGGCGCGGCCTCATGACGGAGTGCGGGATGGCGAGCTGCAGAGGCAACTGCGGGGCGGCGCCAGGGCATGGGGCGGAGATGGTCGCGTAGGTGCCGGGGCGGCCAACTACGTCACCGGCGTCGAGCTAGCGGTGGCCGGAGCGGGCGTGGGTGCGGGCACGCATGACGGGCGGAGGCGGTTGCGGGCGAAGGCTGCTACGGCGTGGGTGGCGGCCACGCGAGCTACGGGCGGCGCACGCACGCGACGGTAGGCGCGCGTGAGTAGCGCAAGCAAGAGGACAACCTGGCGTGGAAGCAGGAGCCGGGGATGGCCACGGCGAGTGCGGCACTGCGTGTGGAAGGGTGCGACGATGCGGGGACGTGCGCACGCGGCGGAGCAGCAGCCGCTAGGCGCAGCGCGGGCGAGCGGGCACGGTCAGGGTCGTGGTGGCCGTGAGCACGGCACGGGCGGCGTGGGGCTGCGGGACGCGGTCGGGCGCAGTGAGCACGGCTCGGACGCGGTGACGGCCGCGCGGGACAGAGAGGGAAAGGGATGGAGCTCACGGATCCGGTAGGGAAAAGGGCAGCGGGGGTCGGGGTGGTGGTCGAGGACGACGGCGACGTGGAGGAGGCAGACCGGCAGGGTTGCGGTGACGATGGACGACGGCAGAGAGGACGGCGGCGTCAGGCGCGTGGAGGTCGAGCCCCCGATCTCGATCTAGATCGAGGGGGGGAGGGGAAGGGAGAGAGAGCGAGTGGGGGGGGGGGGGGGGGGGGGGGGGGGAGTGGGTGTCGGTGGGGGGTTATGGGTGAGTTGGGGGGTGGCCGGCTGGGCCGGCCTGGCTGTGAGCTGGGCCGTCTGGCCCAGTTGGCCAGGGGGGCCTTTTTCCCTTTTTGTTTGTTTTGTTTTGTTTTTCCCTTTTTTTGTTTTCTGTTAGTTCCAAATTATTTTAGTTTTATAATATACCAAGTCAGCACCTAAATTAGTATCATTAATATAGGCCACTGCCAAACCTAGTTTGATACCAAAACAAGTTAGTTGAATATTTTTATAATTTAAAAAGCAATTAAATTGTTATTTCAGCCACAGTTTTTTTAGTTTAGGGCATTTAAAAATTTTGAAAAAGGTTGGTTCCAACACCAAAATAAGTTAGGGATTATTTGCCACATGATGAACATTTTAGTTTTCATGTTTGAAAACTTTTATTGTCTGCCTTTATTGTAAATTAGAAATTTGAACTGGGTTTCGAACTGACGCGAGTTTATCAACAGTAACTGAGGTGACGTGGCTTCATTAGCGGAGGTTCACTATAGCTTAATTATCCGGGCGTCACAATTCCCCTCCACTACAAGAAATCTCGTCCTGAGATTTAAGAGGGGGTCTAAGGGGGAAAGGTTTTCGTTACGAAATTCTAGCGAGTGTTCTCAGTCTTAGTTGATCTTCTCGAAGTGGTTGATCCATTACATTGATGTCTTTGTTTTTTCTGCTTGAGGTCATCATGATGCAGTCGGCATTCTTTCTTCGAGAACTCCATCGTACTTACGAAAGAATAAATGGTGGGTACGTTCCAGGAGAACGGACCTCTTCAAGGTTGACTATCTGGTAGCTAACATCGGGGACGGTGGCGGAAAGTAACTCTCGAACTGAAACTGAAGAAAATACCGATAGTAAAGTAAGGAGGTACCCTGAGAAGTTTCAAGCGGGCAGGCAATCGTTTGATGCCTGAAACAACATGTGAAAGGGGTTCAAAGCAACGGGAATAAGTATTATGTCTAATACCATAATTGATGATCTCTCGGAGGGTGGCTCGTGAATTACATATGAGGTCACGCACGGGGAATAACTTTAGAAACCGGGGGTGTACAGAAGAGTTAGGTTTCGATCCTGTGGAACTGTGGGTTATGGGCCCACCATGTGGGTTAAAAGTAGGAAGGGCGGAGACGTCTTGCTTGATCATGCAAGCAAGGCATGTCAGGGGATAGCCTATCGATTATGTTGGCAACAATGTCGGTACCAAGGGCGAGGGACGAAGAGAACCGTTTTCCTGCTCGTTGAACAAGGTGGGCCAATAGGCAAAGTTCTCATCCATCGGTGGTTACCGGAATGTCAACAACAATAATAACAGGGTCACACTGACAGAGTTGTAAACCGAGGTATTCCCATAAGCAAGAAACTATTTCTGCTTATAACATAAATAGATCACAAGAAAGGTTAAACAAAATAATGGAAAGGGAAAATGTGCTTATACAAAAGCATTAGAGTATATGCTTCCCCAGAACAAACAGAGCATGATATACATGACATGACATCAAGTACTTATCCATTTAGTTAATGGGGCAAGGAGAATCATGATGTTTATCCATACAACAGTGTTTGGATGATTGATCAAGAAACATTTAGCATTGCGCCTCCAATGTTCTTAATAAAATTCGTAGTACCATAGTCATGCTTCGGGATAGCATTGACATGGTCATCAGGTAAAGGTCAGACCTTGGGAACACAAAGGATCCATCAGGAATTTCTAGAGCATCTCATGCAATTTTATCAAGAAAAAGATGAGGAGGTGGCTGATGGGTTCAATAGCAATCCATCAACCTGTTAAAAGGATGTATTTCCAAAATTTATATGAAAAAGTTTTGTGTTATGGGGGACACAAGAATGTTGTCGATGATAACACAAATCATCAAGGGGCAAGGAAGGTATCTCTCATCATGAATTCGATTGATATCTTTGGAGAGTTCAGAAGTTGATGATGATAACGACACATTTGTCGAGAGATTTCAGGAAGATGTAATCGACTGGCGATGACATCAAGTCAATGGAATGACGAAGCGAAAGGTTATTGGAACCATGAGTACGCCACAAACTTGAAAGCAAGCTTGTTGTTCAAGGCAAAATGATATGACGAGGAAGATCGACGTAAGCTTAGCTCATCGTCGAAAAATGTCCTCCAAGAAGAAGAACTAGGTAGCATAGTTAAAATTTGGCACGATAATGATATAGCTGATCAGGCTAGGAATAACTTGAAGGATTATCAAACTCATAAGCAATGAAAATTACTTAGAGTTATTGAATCGGAGTGCAAAATTTATTCACTTATCACTGGTCTCGATTGACAAACAACCCAGAACCCTTGACGTGACATAGACAGGGTAAGGTAGTACTCCATCAAAAGTTCATAAGATGTAGTGCAATGGCATGGTATCCTCGAGATACCAGGGTTAATACTCGAAGGTAGATCATAATAGAGGTTGGGTAGGCGTATTGACCTGCAGAAGACAAGTGATTTAACTTGTCCAAGAACTGGGACCAAAGAAGAACAGTCATGGTTGGAACCATGGTTGTGAAGGATCAATTCACCGATACCAGATGATATTATATCAAGGAAAAGTTATTATTACAAGAAGCTTCCATGATAAGTTCCACATCGGGTCCATGGGCATGAACACAAAGTTCAAGGTCGACTCCCACTTCTTCAATGCATAACCTTCCATTCACTTCTCGCTTTCGATGAAGTTGTAGTGTTGAAATTATATCTGGCAAAACACCAGAAGAGTATGTCTCGTGAAAACTCTCGGGTTCACAAGGATTAGGGAAGGCATAGGTTCAACCCATAGGAGCATCTTAGGAACATATACCACAAACTTCAGGAGTAAATAACATCAACTCCATAGCAGAGCATGGTGGACAATAAGCAGAGGATACAATTTACCAAAGGCAATATGTATCAGGGGAAGAGCGCACGAGATTTTGAATATGAAGGACATTGCCAGACAATAATCCAACAAAGGATTCAGCGGTCCTCAATGAATCTGATGTGAGTATCGATACTCGATCAGAAGAAGAAAAGAATTCACATGATCAGATTATAGAAACAACTATATAATTCGGCGTTCAAGTTGAAGGGGACTAGGTGGACAATCAATTGCAACATGATTGGCCGAGATCCAACTCATGCCCAGAATGACGTATGAGCAGGAAGGTCAAATTTCAGGGTTCGACCGATGATTGTGAGCAATCGCAACATAATGAATCAATAGGCCTAGGATGACAATGACAAAGGATGTTAATGAATATTACTAGACTTATGGGATTATCTATAATGCAAACAAGCAAGAATTTTAAGAACAACAGGCTGTTGAGGATTTTCACAAGAACGAATGGTATTACGAAGACTTTTGTGAAGTACATGAATCAACTGAGGATGAGCGTATACCCGATAGGTGCACAAAGTTATCCGTAGGGGTATTCAGGTGACAAGGAACTGCAAGGCAGTAAGCTCAAAGGATTCTCGGAACAACAGGGAGCAGTTCCGGGCATCTTGTAATAACAAGATCAATGGGATTGAATGTAAGAATGGCAGGTGTATGCAGTTATCAATAAGGATATACCAGTGGTAGGGAATTTGCAAAGGCGGTGGGTACAAGGGTCTCGCGAGAACAACGTAGAGTAACCTCGGAATCTTCTGGTGCAGCAGACGATCATCGGTAATAAGGTGCTCTCCGGGTGAAAGTGATAACGAGATCCTAATGTTAGATTAGCAAACTTCATTTAACCCGAATAGAAGAGAGATTAGAATCCCAGAGTATAGACGAGGAGTAAAAGATCCTAATACCACCCAATGGCGACGTGGGCCCGTAAGACACACAACCATGTTAGTAAAAGTTTTTGTAGTGACTAGACTCGACTTCGGCCAAGGAGTTGGAAGGGGGCTACCTACAGGCAGTTGGCTCTGATACCAACTTGTGATGCCCTCGATTCAATCATACACTAATTATACACGCAAATGTGTACAATCAAGATCAAGTACTCACGGGAAGATATCACAACACAACTCTAGACACAAATTAAAATAATACAAGCTTTATATTACAAGCCAGGGGCCTCGAGGGCTCGAATACATAAGCTCGAATACACAAGAGCCAGCGGAAGCAACAATATCTGAGTACAGACATAAGTTAGACAAGATTGCCTTAAGAAGGCTACCACAAAAGCAACAATGATCGAAAAGGCAAGGCCTCCTGTCTGGGAGCCTCCTAACTACTCCTAGTCGTCTGCGGTCTTCACGTAGTAGTAGGCATCCTTCGGGTAGTAGTAGTCATCTGTGGTGTCCTCTGGCTCCTGGGATTCGTCATCTGGTCGCAACAATCGGGTATGGGGGGAAAAGAAGTAGCAAAGCAACCATGAGTACTCATCCAAAGTACTCACAAGTCTTACATCAGATCTAAACTAAGTATGCATCTGTATAAAAGGAATGGGTTGTATCTATGGATTAAACTGCAGAATGCCAGAAGGGAAGGGGAAAGCCTAGCCTATCGAAGACTAGCATCTTCTGGAAACCACCATCTTGCAGCAACAGGAGGGGGTAGAGTAGCATAAAGTAAAGTAGTAGAAGTGTTATCAACCTCGACCAGAGATCCTTTCTCGACTCCCTGCGAGAAAGCAATCCTAGAGCCATACTATACAAGTGTCAACACATTCCAAATCTCATCGCCATCCAGTTCTCATCACAAGTATCCAGTTCTAGTTGTATCGATCGGGATACAACTCCAAGTGTCCGTTACCGTAGGACAAGCTATCGATAGATGTTTTCTTCCCTGCAGGGGTGCACCCACTTACCCACCATGCTCGATTAACTCCGGCCGGACACACTTTCCTGGGTCATGCCCGGCCTCGGCCAAACAATACGCTGCAACCCGACCTAGGCTTAATAGAGAGGTCAAGCACGCCAGACTAAACCTATGCCCCCAGGGGTCATGGGCCATCTCCCCGGGAACTCCTGCATGTTGCGTACGCGGCCGATGAGCAGACCTAGCTACCTCCTTCAACAAGGCAGGAGCTTACGCAGTCCAACCCGGTGCGCGCCGCTCAGTCACTGACGTCGATTAAGCTTCGGCTGATGCATACGACACAGAACGCCCATACTATGCCCACGTGATGGTTGGTGCTATCAGGCCAGAGGCCCCTTGGATCAAATATCCAAATCATAGTGGATTAGGAGCACGGGGTAACGAGTAGAGACTCACGATCGATGGGACCCCGTCGCCCTGTCTCGAGTACTTGCGACAAGGGCTAAGATTTACCGACCACGCCTCGTAAGTATCTCGCGGGCACCTTCCAGGTCAACCCGTCTCCAGATCACTCGCTATTAAGCTCGCGCAGGTACCCCTCAGGGCCGACCCGTCTTTAGTAACATGGCTCAGTGCAAAGTCATAGTAACCATAGTAACTGTGTGTCTAACACCAAGGGGAAAACCCGAGGAATCACCACCGGTGAATTCCACTCGATGTTATCATCAAGGTGAACGTAAGAGGATCCACCCTCGAGGTTCACACTTGAGGGGTTGCACGACAGAGCCGTAATGGAAAGAGGTTAAGGAGGAAATCACCCTCGATGACCTCGACCGTATAGCTACACTATAGAGATCTCATCAGGAGTGGTGTAAGAGGTTCCACCCTCGGCACTCGATGGTAACTCTGCAGAGTCGAGCAACAAAAGGGGGAAAGTGATGTGCGGTGCCGAGGCCTGGACGTCGATCATGTTGATCGAGTCATCGAACATAAAGCGGGGGCAACTGGGCAAGGTGGGGGTCACTGATGGATCTCTAACCAACCTATACTAAGCAGTTTAGGATAAGCAGGTAACAAAAACAGACTATGCATTAGAGTAGGATCATACATAATGAAGTAGCAGTTCTAATGCAAGCATGAGAGGGAAAGAAATGGGCGATATCGGAATGCTCAAGGGGGGTTTGCTTGCCTGGTTGCTGTGGCAAGGAGCGGTCGTCGGGGATGTAGTCGTACTCAGTCACATCAACGTCGGTCTTGGGGTCTACCGGAGAAGAAGAGGGGGGGGGGGAGAAACAGTAAATACGAGGCAACCAAGCATCGCAAAAATATAACAAGGCAAAAGGCGGTGCCAGGGGTGACCTAACGCTGTACTAGGCGATACTGGCGAAGGGGGGAAACATCCGGGAAAGTTTTCTCGGAGTTAGGAATTTTCGGACACATGAAACGAAGGGGAAAGGTTGCACGTTTGCTATGATAGGGGCATGTGGTGGACGAACGGAGCGCGTATTCGGATTCGTCTCGTTGTTCTGAGCAACTTTCATGTACAAAGTTTTTTCATCTGAGCTACAGTTTATTTTATATTTATTTTAAAAGATTTAAATCATTTTAGGATTTATTTAATTAATTTAATCAACATTATCCAGAATAGTGTTTGCTGACGTCAGCATGGCATCAGCAGTTAGTTCACTAAGTCAAATGACATGTGGGTCCTCCTGTCTTTGACTAAGACTAACTAAACAAGTTTAATTAGTTTAATTAATCAAATTTAATTAAGATAATTATTTCTTTAATTAATTAATTAATTAATTTACTATTTTCATTTTTCATTTCTTTTAAATACGTTCTGGGTGGGCCCCGACTGTCATTGGGCCTGGGGCCCTAACGGGTTCGGGCGCACGGGTGCGGTTGCTCGCACCCGAGGCCATGAGAGGTGAGGACGAGCGCGCCCGGGGACTCGGTGGCCGGTGTCGCGGGGCCTCGGTGGCCGGCGACGGCGGAAGCATCGATGGGCGTGTGAGCAGGCGGCCGCAGCAGCAGGCAGGGGATGAGGCGCGGCCTTGCGGCGGAGTGCGGGACGGCGAGCTGCAGAGGCAACGGCGAGGCGGCGCCAGGGCGCGGGGCGGAGATGGTTGCGTAGGTGTGGGGGCGGCCAGCTGCGTCGCCGGCGTCGAGCTAGCGGTGGCCAGAGCGGGCGTGGGTGCGGGCACGCGCGACGGGCGGAGGCGGTTGCAGGCGAAGGCTGCAACGACATGGGTGGCGCACGCATGCGACGGTAGGCGCACGTGAGTAGCGCAAGCAGGGGGACGGCCTGGCGCGGCATCAGGAGTCGGGGATGGCCACGACGAGTGCGGCGCTGTGTGTGGAAGGGCGCGGTGATGCGGGGACGTGCGCGCGAGGCGGAGCAGCAGCAGCTAGGCGCAGCGCGAGCGAGCGGGCAGGGTCGGGGTCGTGGTGGCCGTGAGCACGGCACAGGCGGCGCGTCGGCGTGGGGCTGCGGGACGCGGTCGGGCGCGGTGAGCGCGGCCCGGACGTGGTGACGGCCGTGCGGGATAGAGAGGGAAAGGGAGGGAGCTCACGGAGCCGGTAGAGAAAATGGCAGCGGGGGTCGGGGTGGTGGTAGAGGACGAGGACGACGTGGAGGAGGCAGACCGGCGGGGTTGCGGTGAAGACGGATAACGGCGGAGAGGACGACGGCGTCGGGCGCGTGGAGGTCGTGTCCCCGATCTCGATCCAGATCGAGGGGGGGGGAGGGAGAGAGAGCGAGTGGGGGGGGGGAGTGGGTATCGGTGGGGGGTTATGGGTGAGTTGGGGGGTGGTCGGCTGGGCCGGCCTGGCTGTGAGCTGGGCCGTCTGGCCCAGTTGGCCAGGGGGGCCTTTTTCCCTTTTTTGTTTGTTTTGTTTTTCCCTTGTTTTGTTTTCTTTTAGTTTCTAATTGTTTTAGTTTTATAATATACCGAGTCAGCACCTAAATTAGTATCATTAATATAGGCCACTGCCAAACCTAGTTTGATACCAAAACAAGTTAGTTTAATATTTTTATAATTTAAAAAGCAATTAAATTGTTATTTCAGCCATAGTTTTTATTTAGTTTAGGGCATTTAAACATTTTGAAAAAGGTTGGTTCCAACACCAAAATAAGTTAGGGATTATTTGCCACATGATGAACATTTTAGTTTTCATGTTTGAAAACTTTTATTGTCTGCCTTTATTCTAAATTAGAAATTTGAACTGGGTTTCGAACTGATGTGAGTTTATCAACAATAATCGAGGTGACGTGGCTTCATTAGCGTAGGTTCACTGTAGCTTAATTATCCGGGCGTCACATGGCCCATCTCCGGTACTCCGTGGGCTTCTTCTGGTCCAAAAATGATCTCCGTGAAATTTCGGGTCAATTGGACTCTGTTTGGTTTTCCTTTTCTACGATACTCAAAACAAGGAAAAAATAGAAACTGGCACTGGGATCTAGGTTAATAGGTTAGTCCCAAAAATCATATAAAATAGCATATAAATGCATATAAAACATCCAAGGTTGATAATATAATAGCATGGAACAATCAAAAATTATAGATACGTTGGAGACGTATCAGTTGCATCTATAACCCACCCAAAAAAAACTATCCAACCCAAGAAGTGCTAATTGAGCTAGTTCTCCTAGTGAATTTAATGTCAATCTAACCCTGCCATCTGAAAGTGCGTTATATCGACTAGAGGGGGGGGGGGTGAATAGGCGATTTTTATGAATTCTTCACTGAGGAATTTGCAGGTGAGGAAATTCCTTAGCGAAGAACTACTAGCAGTGGAATAAGTACTCAAAAGTAAACATAACAGAACACAAGCATAGTCATCATGATGAAATGAAGACAGGCACAGAGTACAGAAAGCGTAAGCACATGATAACACAGGATGAAGACAAACAGACTGAAGAAATTGAACTGAGGAAATTGAGAAAATCTTCAGTCAAAGTCTTCAAGCACAGATATGAACAAGCACACAACACAGTTATGAGGAAATGAAAGAGTTGAGGAAATAGAACCAGTAAGCTTGGTGAAGACAATGATTTGGTAGACCAGTTCCAACTGCTGTCTCAGTTGTACGTCTGGTTAGGGCGGCTAGGTATTTAAACCTGAGGACACACAGTCCCGGACACCCAGTCCTGAACACGCAGCTCAGGACACTTAGTCCTCACCGTATTCCCCTTGAGCTAAGGTCACACAGACCTCGCCCAATCACTCGTGGTAAGTCTTCAGGTGACTTCCGAACCTTCACAAACTTGGTCACTCAGCGATCCACAATTCCTCTTGGATGCTCTAGACCATGACGCCTAACCCTCTGGAAGAAGCACAGTCTTCAAAGGTAACAAGCATCGGATCCACGCAGGATCAATCTCTTCAGTGATGCTCAATCACTTGGGGTTTGTAGGTGTTTGGGTTTGGGTTTTCCTCACTTGATGATTTTCGCTCAAAGTCCTCGGAGGATGGGATGCTCTCAAATGTCAAGTGTCAGTTTCTCTCGGAGCAGCCAACCAGCTAGTGGTTGTAGGGGGCGGCTATTTATAGCCTAGGGAGCAGCCCGACATGATAAGACATAAATGCCCTTAAATGATATTACCGTTAGATGGATAGATATTTTGGGACAGCTCGCGGATAGCACAACAATGGTCGGAATTTTGAGTGGCGTAATCCTTAGGGCTATCATGTTCCTCAATGTGTAGGCAATCTGCACTGGCAAATTCCTAATTCCTCAGTCAAAACAAATTCCTCAGAGACCAGAAGAACTTCATCTCTATCACTGAAGAATATGACTGGACTGTATGAGATTTCCAATGGCTTCACTCGAAGGGATTGGTAGATGTAGGATTTTGAGTTGAGCATCACATGGAAATTTTTCCTTAGTATTTCCTCGACCCCCTTTAACAGTACGGTGTTTCCTATGACTCAAGAAAGAGAAAATGAAACTAAGAAAACAAAAGTCTTCACGCTTCATGTTCCTCGAATGAATACCAAGTCTTCAAGGTCACACCAATTTCTTCACTTTCAAAGTCTTCAGAAAGTCTTCAGAAATCCAAAGTCTTCAGTCAAAGAACTTCATTTTTAGGGGTCGACTTTCTCTGTAAATATCAAACTCCTCATAGACTTATAGACCTGTGTACACTCACAAACGCATTAGTCCCTTAACCTATAAGTCTTCAATACACCAAAATCACTAAGGGGCACTAGATGCACTTACAATCTCCCCCTTTTTGGTGATTGATGACAATATAGGTTAAGTTTTCAACGAGGATAAACATATGAAGTGTAAATACTGATATTGAGGAATTTGATTGCAAGATATAGAAGAACTCCCCCTGAATATGTGCATGGTGAGGTATTTTCTTTTGAAGCATTGCACACTTGAAGAGTAGAATCATGGAGATCTCCCCCTATATCTTGTAATTCATACACTCATTTGACGTATCACAATGAAGAATTTGAAATGCATGATGAAATATGGTGACTGATGTAATTCAACATGCGTGCAATAGCATATATGAGGAATAAGAATGCAGAAAAAATATCAAAAGTATCATAGCACCATCGGGTTTAAGTTTACAACTTGATCCAATAAAGTCTCAGAGGAACGAGAGTTGTAACTTAACAAAAAACGCCCATATAGAAAACCCGCTTGAAGACTAACTCAAAATTCTCCCCCTTTGTCATCAAATGACCAAAAGGATCGAATATGAGGACTAACGCCCCTGAAGAATATCAAGTTGATGAAGGAGCGCCAGCGTTGTTGGGGTCATTTGTCGTGGAAGGGCCTGCCGCAGTGTCGTCCAAGTCTTCGTACTCGTCGTAATTGCGTGATGAATAATATGAGCTAGACACCAAAGAAGGAACCTTGACCTTCTTGAATTTCTTCGGTGGAGGTGCAGACCAGTCAAAATCTTCCTTGAGACCCATTTTCCTGAGATCTTCTTCACCATACAGATGTGATAGAATGGCCCAGGTGCGACCGAAAACTTCATGGAGGTAGTAATGGTTTTTCTTCACTACATTGTGTGTAGCAGTCATGTTGTGAAGAAATGAACCAAAATGACGCTTAACCCATTTATGATTTCGATCCACCTTCTGGTGAAGACTAAGCAGAAGCTCACGATCAGTCATCACACGAGGAGCAGTGTCTTGAGGAGTAGACTTGGGTGCATTGGTAGAGTCATGTGTGGCAGAGTCATCATTGGTGGAATAAGATGCAGCTTTGCAAAAATTTCCATCCAATGGACGAATGCCTTCATCTATAATAGCTGGTGCCTTGCCCTTTTCATCAACTAAGGAATAGGTCCGCTTGAGGACTTCAATCGGGGGCAAGTAGCTGAGGTGATTCTGAAAATCATCTTTGTAGTTGAGTGAAGACCTTGTCCTGAGGAATCTCATAATCCAAGGTGCATAAGGCTTCAGCTCAAACGGAAAAAGTGCAACATTTGCCAGAGTCCTCATGAAGAAATCATGATAATTGACAGGAATGCCATGAACGATATTGAATACCAGATTCCTCATGATGCCAACAATTTCCTAATCAGATGAGTCGTGGCCTTTGATGGGTGTAACGACCAAACCTCGAAGGATTTGAGTCTCTGTGCTTACCGTGCTAGTCCCTGGATCGAACTCGCTAGCACACACAGTATAGATGAATACCAGAATACCAAGTGCATCATTTATTACAACGTATGATCCAGAATGTATAAAATAAAACAATCTGCATAGCACTTGGCTAGCTTTATTCAATCAAACAACGGAAAGTAGCAGAAAATAACGATGAGTCCCATCATAGCCCACTGGCGATGCTGAGTGCAGACTCGCGACCCTAATGGTACCTTACTCTTCGTCTGAATATCCTGCAACATGAGACATTGTAGCCATATAGGTCAATACTTGGAATGTATTGGCAAGTTACACAGGAGTAATAATATAGCAGACCTACATGTATATGCATAGTATAACAAAAGGAAGGCTTGAGGGTTTAATTTTGCAGAAAGCTGATTTTGTCATCATAACTACCTAATAGTCAAATTTTTATTTAGTTCTTTTATTACTACAATTAAATACACAAGGTTGAGTTGGCAAAATCAACTCCAACATACCCTTTATTAAGTTGCCCAACAAATTTATTAGGTGTCACATCTGTCAAGATCATCCAACAACTGTAATGGCATAGTGGCTCAAATTTACCCATAACGGGGGGCACGGCTAATCATGATTAGTTTTAATACTCTACAGAGTTTAGTACGCTTTACCCACTGGACCCAATCCGAAGATTGAGACGAAGTCTTTCAGAAGAGGTTCCCTTGACCACCTAACGGCCACATCCCACCTACATATGCTACATCTGTCAACACTGTCTGGGCCAGGGTTCCAACAACTGATCAACTAAGCCAGAGCCCATATAGCCAGTGGCCGCACATGGAAGCTACTAGTCACTAAGTCTGTATGATCTTTTTGAGCCTGGGCGGCATTCCACTTAGGGTGCACTCTCATGAGCGCATGGCCTTAGAAAAGGTGCAAGACCCCATGATGCCTTCCCTCAACACCAAGCAATACCACTTCCGCCCAGAGGTGAGTTAAATCCTGAGTTACTACTCAATTTGTTGAATATATATAATCCTCACATAAACTCAATGAATACACGAACCACCCCCGTCTACAAAGCATAGCAACCTACCACTACCACGATTTGCAAAGACGGGAAGATAGCTCATCAGCATAGCAAAAATAATATAGTATTCCTATACATGCATATATTCATAGTGTGATATAACTACATGCATAGAAAACAATAGGTAAAGGATGATCAACATGTAACTTGCCTTGGTTCTGGTTCAGAAAGTCACACTCCTGACAATAGCTGGCGTCGCACTCCGGACAATCTACACATTTCACACAATTCAACGAATCAATCACTGGAACACGAAAAGAACCAAAACAAAACCAAAAGCAAGAAAATCATTTTTAAAACTCAACAACAGAATCCTAACATCACGTAAATTGCACTACAGTCAAAATGCAAAAAGAATCACTAAATTTCGTTAAATGGTTGGGAAGATACGAATTCAAATTTTAACAGAGCAAACATGTGCAAAGTTGGTACTGTGATAATGTGCTGATTTTTGTGAGTGCATAGGAAAAAGAATTACCTAAATTGGAGCTATAGACTAAAAGATATAGCTAGTTGAATTTTGGATGAAAATCTGTGAAAAACAAAAAGAAACAGAAATGTCCTGAACTGTGAATACTATAGCGTTGCGGTAGCAACTTCTGTAGCTACCGCCAGGTGGCAGCACGTGATTGGCCGGAAAACTCCTGCGCGTGCGTGCTGACCAGGAAACAGAGGAACGGCGGAGACGGTCGGGCGTTGGCGGCGGCGCTCCTCCGGTGGGTCTCCGGTGAAGACGAGGTGACGGACGGGTGCGGAGGTGAGTGGCGGAGGTAGTGGTGGTGTCGTACGGCGACGAGGTTCCTTCTGTAGGTGGCGGAGACCACATCAACGGCAGTCGTGCTCCGGCGAAAGTCGGTCGTCGGTGGCGGCGTCGTTTTGGGGCACTGCAGATTACCCCGAGATATCAAACGTGTGAGGAGTCGAGAGGGTATTCAAGGGAAGTGAAAGGTGTGGCCGGAGTCGTTCTTATGGCAGCGGAATCGACCGACAAACGACGGCGGTCGGCCGAGCTCTGGGAGAGATCGGTTCTGCGCTAGCTCGCGCGTGCGGCAGCGGGGAAGATCGAGGAGTGGATGCGGGGTTGCCCTGGGTCTTCTGGTTGCACACGGCGACTGGGAGCACTCGAGGTGGACCAGGAGCACGAGCTCGGGTCGGGTTCGGCCTCAGGTGCGGGAGCGGCGCGACGCTCCTCTGGCTCGGGGAAACGGAGGAACAGGGGCGCGGGGTGGGGCCCGCTGGCAGCGGCTGAGGCGAGGCGATGGGTGCGGCGCTGCGTACCGCTTTGGCGGAGTGGGGTGCTGGGCTGCGGGCGGTGGGGTTTGGTGGGCCGTGGCTGTCTGGGCCGTGTAGTGCGCTGTGGCGCTGCGCTGCGTTCCTTGTTTTTTTAACAAAAACTACAGAAGTAATAACTAAAAATAAAACCACAGTATAAAAACTAAATAAAAATACGCAGACATAGAGTAAAAATATATACTACTAATATAAACTACAAGAACAGTAGTTACTCACCTAATGCACTTTTCGAAAATATTTTTTTATGCAATAGGCCACACAAATAGTAAAATAACACACAATTAAAATATTTTGAAGATCACAAAAATTACCAGAACATATCAGATGAACTGGAAACAATATTCTGCACATTATGAACATTTTTAAACAGGGGAGAAGTCATGTTATCTCCACTCCAAATAAATTGCCTTTTTGTTGCATAATGATTTGAATATTCTGAAAAACCAAATAATGCAATAAAAATATGATATGCATATGAATGATCTAATAACATCCTAATTTAGGAAAATTGGGATGTTACAAACATACCCCCTTAAGATGAATCTCGCCCTCGAGATTCGGGTTGGCTAGCAAATAGGTGTGGGTGATCCTGCCTGAGATCTTCCTCTCGTTCCCAGGTAGCTTCCTCCTCTGTATGATGATCCCACTGAACCTTGCATAACCTAATTGTCTTGGTGCGAGTAACTCTCTCTGCTATCTCCAGAATCTTAACAGGCTTCTCCTCATATGTCAAATCACTCTCCAACTGAATTGCCTCAAGTGGCACCGTATCCCTCAATGGAACATCCATCATCTCTGCATGGCACTTCTTCAATTGAGATACACGAAACACATTATTAACTCCTAACAAGGATTCTGGCAACTCCATCTGATAAGATACCTCTCCTCTACACTCCAAGATCTTGTAAGGCCCCACAAAACATGGTGCTAACTTACCCTTGATTCCAAACCTCTTAATTACATGAAGTGGTGAAACTCTAAGATATGCATGGTCACCTACCTCATATGTCACCTCCTTACGTTTTGCATCTGCATAACTCTTCTGCCTAGACTGTGCTATCTTCAGCCTACCACGGATCAACTTGACCTTCTCCTCAGCATCCCTGATCAAGTCTGGTCCAAAGAATTGACGCTCTCCAACCTCACCCCACATCAATGGTGTCCTGCACTTCCTACCATACAATACCTCAAATGGTGCCATCTTTAGACTATCCTGGTAACTGTTATTATATGAGAACTCTGCATAAGGTAAATTATCATCCCAACTGGACCCATAGTCCAAAGCACAAGCTCTCAACATATCCTCCAAGATCTGATTTACCCTCTCTGTCTATGGATGGAAAGCTATACTAAACTCTAGCCTGGTGCCCAAGGATTCATGCAACTGACGCCAAAATTTGGATGTGAACTGAGTACCTCTATCAGACACTACCTTCCTTGGAACTCCATGCAGACAAACAATTGGTATAAGTAGTCTTTACCGGGATGAAGTGAGCAACTTTAGTCAAACGATCAACAACTACCCAAATAGAATCATAACCTGACCGAGTCCTGGGTAGACCTGTAATGAAATCCATACCAATCTCATCCCACTTCCAATCAGGTATAGGCAATGGCTGTAACAAACCTGCCGGTCTCTGATGTTCCGCCTTAACTCTTTGGCACACATCACATGTTGCAATATACCCAGCAATTTTCCTCTTCAGGCTAGGCCACCAAAATCTTTCCCTCAAATCCAAATACATCTTAGTATTACCTGGGTGAATAGAATGAGGTGAATCATGCGCCTCCTGAAGAATCAACTTCCTGATATCTGCATCCTGAGGTACACAAATACGCTTCTCAAACCATATGGCCCCATGTTCATCCTCATGGAAACCTTCTGCCTTACCTTTAGCCATATTCTCTTTTATCTCAGCAATCTCCTTATCATTCTTTTGAGCTTCTCTGATCCTGTCAGGCAAAGTAGGCTTTACCTCCAGTGTTGCTAAATATCCCTTAGGAACTATCTCCAACCTGAGATTCCTGAACTGTTCACATAACTCGGGTGGCATATTATCAATGTTAATTGCATTAGCGTGGCTCCTACGACTCAATGCATCAGCAACAACATTAGCCTTACCAGGATGATACTGCACATTCAAATCATAATCCTTAATAAGATCCAACCATCTCCTCTGCCTGAGGTTCAGATCCTTCTGAGTAAAAATATACTTCAAGCTCTTATGATCAGTAAATATATCACAATGATTACCAATAAGATATGGCCTCCAAGTTTTCAATGCATGCACAACTGAGGCTAACTCCAAATCATTTGTAGGATAATTGTGCTCATGATTCTTAAGCTGACGTGAAGCATAAGAAACAACTTTACCTTCCTGCATCAAAACACTCCCAAGTCCTTGACGAGAAGCATCACAATATACCTGGAAGTCCTTATGTATATCTGGCTGAGTTAAGACTGGTGCCGTAACCAAACACTGCTTCAATTCCTGAAAGTTGGCTTCACATTCATCAGTCCAAACAAACTTCTTCTCCTTCTTCAATAATTCAGTCATAGGCTTTGAAATCTTGGAAAAGTTCTCAATAAATCTCGTGTAATAACCTGCAAGGCCCAAAAAGCTGCGAATCTCTCCAACTGACGTGGGTGTATCCCACTCTGTAACTGCAGCAACCTTAGATGGATCAACTGCAACTCCATTACCTGACACAACATGTCCAAGGAATGCTACCTCATCCAGCCAAAACTCACATTTGCTGAACTTGGCATACAACTGATGTTCCCTCAATTTCTCCAATACCAAACGCAAATGCACCTCATGCTCTTGCTTATTCTTGGAGAACACCAATATATCATCAATGAAAACAACCACAAATTTATCCAAGAACTCCATAAACACCTTGTTCATCATATTTATGAAGTATGCAGGGGCGTTAGTCAATCCAAATGACATAACAGTATATTCATACAACCCATACCTCGTAGTAAAAGCAGTCTTGAGAATATCTTGCTAACGAATCTTTAATTGATGATAACCAGAACAAAGATCAATATTAGAAAACACAGTAGCTCCCTCCAACTGGTCAAACAGATCATTTATCATTTATCATAGGAAAAGGATACTTATTCTTAATGGTTACCTCATTCAGAGAATGATAATCAACACACATCCTCAAGGTCCCATCCTTCTTCTCCACAAACAAAATTGGAGCTCCCCAAGGTGATGAACTTGGGCGAATAAATCCTTGTGCCTGCAATTATCTTATCTGCTTCTTCAATTCTTCCAACTCTTGAGGAGGCATTCTATACGGTCTCTTTGCAATAGGTCCAGTGCCCGGTATTAAATCAATAAGAAACTCAATATCTCTATCTGGTGGCATACCTGGCAACTCCTCTGGAAACACATCTAGATAATCTCTCACAACTGGCACCTCTTCTAGGCTACCCCCCTTAAGAGAGTTCACCTGCACCTGATTATGCTTATACTTACACACATATTTGATCCTCTTCCCTCCTGGTGCACTGAGAGTAATAGATCGACTGGCACAATCAATACGAGATTTATATAACTGCAACCAATCCATACCCAAAATAATATCCAGACCTTGTGACTTCAATATAATCAAATCCGTAGGAAAATCATGCTTTCCAATAGACAAAGTCAACTAATGGCAACCAACACCTGCTATCATCTCATCTCATGGGGAACTCACTCTAATAGGCATACTAAGTGTTTTGGTTGGCAATCCATGTTTATCAACAAATACCCTCGAAATAAATGAATGCGATGCACCAGTATCAAAAAGAATAAGTGTAGGTACTGAATTAATCAAGAACTTACCAATCACTACATTAGGTTCATTGTAAACCTCCTCCACATTAACATGATTTACATGACCCTTTTGGAAGGGGTTTGGCTTGCTGGATCCTGAGTTCTTCGCCCCCGGGCAATCTATGGCATAGTGCCCCATAGCCTTACACCTGAAGCACTGCACCCGACTCAAATCCCTTGGCGCACATGTAACCTGGTGGTTCTGGTTATTGTTCCCTCCATTGCCATTACCATTACCATTACCTCTACCATTGCCATTGTTACTCTTGTGCCCATTATGATGATGGTGGCCATTATGGTTGTGGCCATTCCCTCCATGATGATTATGATCATTACCTCCATGATGATTATGCCCATTACCTCCATGATGATTATGTCCATTACCTCCATTACCATGATATGAAGTGCGTGGTTTCTGCCGTGGTCCTGAATTATACCTGTTATTGTTGTTGTACTTCCTCTTGCGATTCTCTATGGCATGTTGCTTTCCCTCCAACACAATGGCCTTATCAATTAGGTCTTGACAATTCCTAAAAGTGGCCACTGTCAACTGAAGGCTCAAGTCATCATTTAGGCCCTCCAAAAATTTCTCCTGCCTAGCTGCATCAGTGTTAAGATCATTAGGAGCATAACATGCAAGATTATTAAATTCCTCCACATAAGCATTAACTGTGCGACCTCCCTGGCGCAAACTGCGAAACTCCTTTTTCAGACTCATAGCACCAGCAGACACATGTGCAGCACGGAAGGCATCCTAAAACTGAGGCCATGTGATAGTAGCAATGGGATAAGTGACCAAGTAGTTGTCCCACCAAGCTGCAGCAGGACCCTCCAACAAATGTGAGGCAAATATCACCCTCTCTGCATCAATGCATCCAACCGTCTCCAGGTTCCTATTGACTGCACGGAGCCAGTCATCAGCCACAATAGGTTCAGGGGAACTGGAGAACCTCTGAGGATTCAACCTCAAGAACCTGGTAAGCATATCCACAGGTGGCAGTGGTGGCGGATTGTTGTTGTTATTGTTGTTGTTCTGGTTCCGAGTAAGCAACTGGATCAACTGGGCCTGACCCTCGATAACCTGCTGTATGTATGGTGGTACTCCATTGCCATTGTTGTCTCCTCCTGCAGCATTGCGTCTAGTATCACGCCTCAGCGGCATCTGGTGGACAAGCATAGAAGAGTTATAGATATAATAGGGCCAAGGCTATGTATATATAAATATATTCTACCCATATGCATAATATGATCAAGCCAACAAAACACAACAACGAATAACACCAACAAACAAACAACAAACAATATGGTAATATTATATATATAGTCGAATACTTTCGACACTAAGCAATTTAACAAACAACTACCAATCAAGCAAACAATCTAGTACCTTCATACCACGAAAGTGGGCATAATCAGATATGCTAACACAATAACATTGCAATATAAAACAAACATGAATGGTGGTCTTATCACTAGTTCCTACTTAACTGTTCAAGATACTTGAGGGGTTTACTAATAAACAGTAAGAAGTATAGCTAGTTTATAAAATAATTTTCACTCCTATGGCTTTTCTAATCCATATTCTAGGGTCACGACCTACAGTCAACACACTACTTTGATACCATCTGTAACAACCAAACCTCGAAGGATTTGAGTCTCTGTGCTTACCGTACTAGTCCCTGGATCGAACTCGCTAGCACACACAGTATAGATGAATACTAGAATAGCAAGTGCATCATTTATTACAACGTATGATCCAGAATGTATAAAATAAAACAATTTGCATAGCACTTGGCTAGCTTTATTCAATCAAACAGCGGAAAGTAGCAGAAAATAACGATGAGTCCCATCATAGCCCACTAGCGATGCTGAGTGCAGACTCGCAGCCCTAACGGTACCTTACTGTTCGTCTGAATATCCTGCAACATGAGACATTGCAGCCATATAGGTCAATACTTGGAATGTATTGGCAAGTTACACAGGAGTAATAATATAGCAGACCTACATGTATATGCATAGTATAACAAAAGGAAGGCTTGAGGCTTTATTTTTGCAGAAAGCTGATTTTGTCCTCATAACTACCTAATAGTCAAATTTTTATTTAGTTCTTTTATTACTACAATTAAATACACAAGGTTGAGTTGGCAAAATCAACTCCAACCTACCCTTTATTAAGTTGCCCAACAAATTTATTAGGTGTCACATCTGTCAAGATCATCCAACAACTGTAATGGCATAGTGGCTCAAATTTACCCATAACCGGGGGCACGGCTAATCAAGATTAGTTTTAATACTCTGCAGAGTTTAGTACGCTTTACCCACTGGACCCAATCTGAAGATTGAGATGAAGTCTTTCAGAAGAGGTTCCCTTGACCACCTGACGGCCACATCCCACCTACATATGCTACATCTGTCGACACTGTCTGGGCCAGGGTTCCAACAACTGATCAACTAAGCCAGAGCCCATATAGCCAGTGGTCGCACATGGAAGCTACTAGTCACTAAGTCTGTCTGATCTTTTTGAGCCTGGGTGACATTCCACTTAGGGTGCACTCTCATGAGCGCATGGCCTTAGAAAAGATGCAAGACCCCATGATGCCTTCCCTCAACACCAAGCAATACCAATTCCGCCCAGAGGTGAGTTAAATCCTGAGTTACTACTCAATTTGTTAAATATATATAATCATCACATAAACTCAATGAATACACGAACCACCCCCGTCTACAAAGCATAGCAACCTACCACTACCACGATTTGCAAAGACGGGAAGATAGCTCATCAGCATAGCAAAAATAATATAGTATTCCTATACATGCATATATTCATAGTGTGATATAACTACATGCATAGAAAACAATAGGTAAAGGATGATCAACATGTAACTTGCCTTGGTTCTGGTTCAGAAAGGCACACTTCTGACAATAGCTCCCGTCGCACTCCGGACAATCTACATGTTTCACACAATTCAACGAATCAATCACCGGAACACGAAAAGAACCAAAACAAAACCAACAGCAAGAAAATCATTTTTAAAACTCAACAACAGAATCTTAACATCACCTAAATTGCACTACGGTCACAATGCAAAAAGAATCACTAAATTTCGTTAAAGGTTTGGGAAGTTACATCCTTCGGAAGGTTTAATTCAAATTCAAACGAATTCAAATTTTAACAGAGCAAACATGTGCAAAGTTGGTACTGTGATAATGTGCTGATTTTTGTGAGTGCATAGGAAAAAGAATTACCTAAATTGGAGCTATAGACTAAAAGATATAGCTAGTTGAATTTTGGATGAAAATCTGTGAAAAACAAAAAGAAACAAAATCTCCTGAACTGTGAATACTATAGCGTTGCTGTAGCAACTTCTGTAGCTACCGCCAGGTGGCAGCACGTGATTGGCTGGAAAACTCCTGCGCGTGCGTGCTGACCAGGAAACAGAGGAACGGCGGCGACGGTCAGGCGTTGGCGGTGGCGCTCCTCCGGTGGGTCTCCGGCGAAGGCGAGGTGACGGACGGGTGCGGAAGTGAGTGGCAGAGGTAGTGGTGGTGTCGTACAGCGGCGAGGTTCCATCTGTAGGCGGCGGAGACCGCATCAACGGCAGCCGTGCTCCGGCGAAAGTCGGTCGTCGGTGGCGGCGTCGTTTTGGGGCGCTGCAGATTACCCTGAGATGTCAAACGTGTGAGGAGTCGAGAGGGTGTTCAAGGGAAGTGAAAGGTGTGGCCGGAGTCGTTCTTACGGCGGCGGAATCGACCGACAAATGACGGCGGACGGCGAAGCTCCAGGAGAGATCGATTCTGCCCTAGCTCGCGCGTGCGGCAGCGGGGAAGATCGAGGAGTGGATGCGGGGTTGCCCTGGGTCTTCTGGTTGCACACGGCGACTCGCGAGCACTCGAGGTGGACTAGGAGCACGAGCTCGGGTCGGGTTTGGCCTCAGGCACGGGAGCGGCGCGGCGCTCCTCTGGCTCGGGGAAACAGAGGAATTGGGGTGCGGGGTGGGGCCCGCTGGCAGTGGCTGAGGCGAGGCGATGGGTGCGGCACTGCATACCGCTTCGGCGGAGTGGGGTGCTGGGCTGCGGGCGGTGGGGTTTGGTGGGCCATGCAGTGCGCTGCGGCGCTGCGATGCGTTCCTTGTTTTTTAACAAAAACTACAGAAGTAATAACTAAAAATAAAACCACAGTATAAAAACTAAATAAAAATACACAGACACACAGTAAAAAAATATACTACTAATATAAACTACAGGAACACTAGTTACTCACCTAATGCACTTTTCGAAAATATTTTTTTGTGCAATAGGCCACACAAACAATAAAATAACACACAATTAAAATATTTTGGAGATCACAAAAATTACCAGAACATATCAGATGAACTGGAAACAATATTCTGCACATTATGAACATTTCTAAACAGGGGAGAAGTCATGTTATCTCCACTCCAAATAAATTGCCTTTTTGTTGCATAATGATTTGAATATTCTGAAAAACCAAATAATGCAATAAAAATATGATATGCATATGAATGATCTAATAACATCTTAATTTAGGAAAATTGGGATGTTACAATGGGACTCATTGTCCTTGTTAGAATGCGATAGACAGTTCTGGGCACATATAGTAATCCCTTCACGAGGAATTTGGTTCGTGGGGCCTGACCTGGCTTCAAAGGTTTCATCAGAACTTGCATGTAGTGATTTGTAAGCTCAGGTTCACTGTAAATGCAACGAGCTTCTTCAAGGGGAGGACTGAGTGGTAAGGCACAAAGCAATTCAGTAGCTGGTGCTGTGTAGTGAGTGTTCTCAGACATCCAGTCCAGCACCCATGAATCGACATCTTCAGAATCTCCTGTGATGTGCAGCGTCGCATAAAATTGAAGAATCAGTTCTTCATTCCAATCACAGATGTCCGAGCAGAAATTTAACAGCCCAGCGTCATGAAGAACACTAAGGGCTGGCATGAAGCACGACAGAGATTCCATATCCACGTGAGGAATGTGCTCATGGTAGAAGATTTTGTTTTTGTTGAACAACACTAAGGAATAGAAATTGGCTTGGCTAGCTGTCCATAAACGCCTCTTCCTAATGCAAGCAGAGTCATAAGGGTTGTAGTCTGTGAAGAATACGTGCTCGTCGAAGAAATCACCAGCCTTGAATTTTTGCTTCCTGGAGAATGGATCCTTTGGCTTGGGTAGAGGAGTGTCAGTGAGTTGCATCACGACCTCAGAAATCTCAATCACAGGTTCTTTAGGCTGAGGAATTTCTGGCTCCTCTTCAGTGGCAGTCTACGTCTTCAGATGTTCAGCAGCAGCAGTTTCTTTAGCACTAGTGGCTGGAATTTCTTCACGTACAGATGAAGTGGGGCGAGTTTCTTCAGAGCCCATTTGAACAGTTTGTGCAGGGGACTGAGGTATTTGCTGCAATGGTGTGAACATTGGAGAGTTTGGATGCTGACTTTCCCAGAATTCATCACTCATCACTGGTGTGGAGCAGCCAACGTCCACATCTTCATCTTCCATTTCTTCAACGCCAGCCTCTTCAGCAGTGAACTGAGGCAGAGGCGAGGAAATGACAGGTGTTGAAGGGATCTCATCCACTTCAATTTCTTCATCCAATTGCTCTGACAAAATAGCAGAAGGAGTTTCTTCATTAGATCCACTAGGGATCACTTATTCTTCATCGAAAGGAACAAGGTCCTTTGATGGCATGGTAGAGAGAGGAACAACATCAATGGGATTTTCAAACGAGCTGGTCAAAGGCTTCATCTTCTTCAGAGATGAAGAATCTGAAGTAGCTGATGCTTTTCTTTTCTTCACTGTTGCACGCTCTGAAGCCTTGGTTTTCTTCACATCTGATGCAGATGGAAGGATCGGGGTTGGTGTTGGCGCAGGAGGAGCAGAGGAATTTGGTTGATTTTCTTCAGGCACAACTGATGCAGTTGCCCTGATTTCTTCATGTTCTTCAGGCGCACCACTAGTGGATGCCCTGGCAATTTCTTCAGCGGCTGGTATGCAGTCATCAGCCCTGGAACTCACATTTTCTTCAGCAGCCTGATTTTCATCAGCGGTGCTGGCATGTTCTTCAGTCGGCTGAGCAGATGCTTTAGCCTGAGGAACTTCCTGTTGCGTTGGGGCTGCAACATTTTAGGTGAGGTTATCCGCAAGTTTCACAAAGCGCACCTTGGCTCCAAGCCAGTCAGCGTGGTATGTGTCAAATTCATCACCGAATTTCTTGATCTCAGTTTGAACAGCGACAAGTTCTTCAGTTGTCATAGAGACAACGTTTTTCTTTAGATAGCACTCCTTCTTGTACTGTGCTTTCTTGATCTGCCTGGCCTTCTCATATTTCCATTTTCTTCTTGTATGAAGTGGGTCAGCATGTGACTTTGGCCAGGAGTCAGCTTGAAGTCAGGCATGGGAGTGTTGGGGTCCTTGTGCCAAACATCAATGTATTCGAGGATCAACTTTGGATCCAAAAGTAGTGGCACATCTGTTCCCTTGGCTCTAGTGGTCCTGATTTGCCTATCTCTGTTGATTTCAGCAAGTTCATCATCATCAGCTTCGTCTTCTTCAGACAACACTTGGAAGACGACCTACTTCTTCTGAGGACTAGGGCGAGAACCTTGTCCAGCAATGGCCTTTGTCTTCAGTAGAGAGGGCCCCGTTGAAGAATTTGGTGCAGCTGAGGAACTAGCTGAAGCTCTTGAGGCAATTGAGACACCTGTGATCCTTTGACACGTGGCGAGATGCACAGGTGCAGAGGACTTTGTCGGAGTAACTGAGGACTTGTGAGGAGCTGAGGATTTGGGAGGAACAGGAGCAACATGAGAAGTTGGCTTGAGGGCTTTGAAGATTCTGGCCGTGAGGGCATTGCTGAGGAACTTGGACTTGAAACCACTGAAGGTGAAGCACTTGGCTTGTGCGCAGGCTTCTTTGACATGGCCTTCTTAGGCTTGACAGAGGCCTCAGCGGCAGCAGCAGCAGCAACAGAGTCTTCGTTGAATTTCCTCACAACTTCTTTGGCTTGTTTAGCCAACTTGGCTTGGCGCTTGGCCCATTCATCAGGATAATCCTCACCATGCTTGAGGCTGGTGGGATCAGCTATTTGACCAGGTGCCAATGGAGGTCTTGGGCATGGAGGACTGAGTGCGAATTTCTTCATGTATTTGGGAGTGACATATCTATACTCCCTCCACTCTCTAGCCCATCTCCTCTCTATCTTCTGAATGCGCACCTTGCGCTGATTTTTGTCTTCCTCAGGAGGTGTGCAGTACCCAACATATATATCACCAGGGATCTCAAACGTTGTGTTGAACTCAGCCCTCTTTCCTCCTTTGTGTGGCTTCTTACCGTCAGCCATTTTCTTCAGTTGAGTAATTTGAACAATTGAATTCTCTGAAGAAGTATGCAACTTTTCTTCGAGGAACGCTGCAAATGAGTTAAGTTGATGAGAACCTAGTGATTCAATAGCTGACATGGGTACCTGTGAACAGAGTATAGTTGCGAGGAATTTGGAGAGGTCATATGCGTTCTCAGAAGGTTTTATAAAGAACAAGTTTGAGGAATTTGACCAGATAAGTCTTGAAGAATTTCGCTAAGCGTTCTTAGTCCTAGGTTCCAGAGTTGTACAGATCAGAAATCCGCACAATTGAGGAATCTTGAAGAGAAATTTGCAGCTTAGAGAAATGAATCAAGATCAAATGATATGAGAGGTGTTTTAGTGTGTGAAGATATGAAGAAAAACACCTTTGAAGATTTTGTAGATAATCATTCGAATCAACGAGGGCAGTAAAAGTAACTTTTAATTACCCTGAACGAAGAACACGACGAACTAGAATGTGGAGATGTGAAGTTCGTCAGTGCAGATCTTCCACGCCCTAACTTGGCGGAGGAAGACAGCTACGGCAGTGGCGGAGTGAAGATTTCTGCGGCCGGCGCTAGTACGGCGGCGACGAGGTCGAGGCAGTGAAGCTCTTCCTCACCGGCGACGATGAAGTAGCGGCGGCGCTAGGGTTTGAGAAGCTCGAGCTGGAGAGAGGTCGAGCAGGGTAAAAGAAGTGAGGAAGGGGAGAGGGGTATTTATAGCCATGGTGAAAACCGTTCGCCCGAAGAATTTGGACAAACGTGCCCCTGACCCTTCTCATTCGCATGACATGTGTCACCCACGTATTGAGAAGTGGAGGTCGTGTTAGATCGTGGGTGAGTGGATAAGTATGTCGTGGGATGCGGAACGCTTTGAGCGGCAACGCCAAAAAATTGGATAAGATAAGTTAAAAGTTCCATTAGCAATTTCTTCAGCTGACAAGGACACAGTGAAGATTTTGAACGAGTTTCAAATAGAATGCACATGAAGAATTTGTGAACAGATTGGGTTGAGTATAGCATAGAGGGGGAAGGGTCCGATCACATCCACTTAGCAGAAAAACCAACTTGAAGAAGTATCCATAAGTGAATGTTGTAGAGGACATAAACTCATATATATATATATATATATATATATATATGAAGAAAAACAACGGAACAGTGAAGACAATGCAAAGTTGAAGAATTTGAACAGCTGAGGAATTTCAACTTTTGGTGATGGCGTGACCCACCGTATAAGAATGATGATTTCAGACACCGCGTACAATTATCGTAGGGTTTTGAGAATCAAATTCTTCGTTAATTTCTTCACACTTAGAGTGTTATTCTTCATTGATTGAAGAAAAACGTTTCTTCATGTGTTGCACATCTAAATCATCAATTTTGCATAAGTGTTAGGATGAGTGTCCTTTTCAAAGAACATTCGAAGATTCTAGGATATTTAGCTCACACCGCAACTTGCTAAATCTCTTCTCACCCAAGGGCTTTGTGAAGATATCGGCTAGCTGTTCTTCAGTCTTCACATGCTCAATAGAAATGTCGCCCTTCAACACATGATCACAAAGAAAATGATGACGAATCTGAATGTGCTTAGTCTTCGAGTGCTGAACTGGGTTGTGAGCAATCTTGATGGCACTCTCATTGTCACAGAAGACAGGCACATTCTTCATGTTGACGCCGTAGTCCTTGAGAGTTTGCTTCATCCATAGCAATTGAGCACAGCAAGAACCAGCGGCAATATACTCAGCTTCAGTAGTAAATAGTGATACGCAGTTCTGTTTCTTCGAGGACCAATAGACCAAAGATCGTCCGAGGAAATGACATGTACCAAATGTTGACTTGCGGTCCACACGATCACCAACATAGTCAGAGTCAGAATATCCAATGAGATGAAAAACCGAGCCCTTGGGGTACCATAATCCAAGTGTTGGTGTGTGAGCTAGATATCGAAGAATATGCTTCACAACCTTATGGTGTGATTCCTTTAGTGTAGCTTGAAATCGGGCACACATGCAAACACTAAGCATTATATCTGGCCTAGATGCACATAAGTACAATAAAGAACTAATCATGGAGCGGTATACCTTATGATCGAAGTCAATACCATTTTCATCAGTGCACAGATGGCCATTTGTGGGCATAGGAATTTTGACGCCTTTGCAATCTTGCATGCCGAATTTCCTCAGTACATCCTTGAGGTATTTCTCCTGAGATATGAATATGCCATTGCGTTGTTGATGAATTTGAAGACCTAAGAAGAATTTTAATTCTCCCATCATAGACATTTGATATTCTTCACTCATCATGTAGGCAAATTCATCACTATAACATTGGTCAGTACAGCCAAAGATAATATCATCAACATATACTTGGCACACAAACAATTCACCATCATAAGATTTAGTGAAAATAGTAGGGTCAAGTGAACCGGGTTTGAAGCCTTTCTTCATGAAGAATTCCTTCAAGGTATCATACCATGCCCGTGGGGCCTGCTTGAGGCCATAGAGGACCTTGCCGAGTCTGAAGACTTTGTCAGGATTCTTTGGATCTTCAAAACCTGGGGGTTGAGCAACATATACTTCTTCCTCAAGCTTACCATTGAGGAATGCACTTTTCACATCCATTTGATATAAAGTGATATCATGATGGTTAGCATAAGCAAGTAATATGCAAACAGCCTCAAGTCTAGCAACAGGTGCAAAGTTTCATCGAAATCAATTCCTTCAACCTGTGTGTAGCCTTGAGCTACGAGCCGTGCCTTATTCCTCACCACAAGGCCATTTTCATCTTGCTTGTTGTGGTAGATCCACTTTGTGCCAATGATATTGTGCTTGCGAGGATCTGGACGTTTGACCAGTTCCCAGACATTGTTGAGCTCGAACTAATGTAATTCTTCTTGCATGGCCTGAATCCACTCAGGCTCCAGAAATGCTTCATCTACCTTAGTGGGCTCTGTGATAGAGACAAAAGCATAGTGCCCACAAAAGTTAGATAAATGTGAAGCTTTTGAGCGTGTGAGAGGACCTGACGCTTTGATGTCATTGATGATCTTTTCAACTTGCACTTCTTTTGCAATGCGAGGATGAGCTGGTTGTCGTTGAGGAATTTGATCAGCATTCTCTTCAGCACCATTTTCTTCAGTATTTTCTTCAGGTGCATTAGCTCGACGTTCTTCATGTTCTGGAATGAATTCTTCAGCAGATTCTTTAGTAGGAATAACATCCTCAGTAGCCTTGAACTTGATAGTTTCCTCAGGTGCTGGTTCATCTATCACAGTAGGTAGGTGCTCTCTTTGCGAGCCATTAGTTTCATCGAACCGCACATCTACAGTTTCAACAACCTTGTGAAGAACGTTGATGAAGACTCTGTAGGTGTGTGAGTCCTTTCCGTAACCAAGCATAAAACCTTCATGTGCTTTCAGTGCAAATTTTGAGTTGTGATGAGGATCTTTAATCCAACATTTAGCACCAAAGACTTTGAAATAACTTACATTGGGTTTCTTATCAGTGAGGAGTTCATAGGCAGTCTTCTTGAAGAATTTGTGAAGATATACTTTGTTGATGATGTGGCACGCAGTATCAATTGCCTCAATCCAGAAACAACGAGGTGTTTTGTATTCATCAAGCATAGTGCGAGCCATCTCAGCAAGAGTCCTGTTCTTGCACTCCACGACGCCGTTCTGCTGAGGAGTATAAGGAGCAGATAACTCATGAGTAATACCAAGTTCGTACAGATAGTCATCTAGACCAGAATTCTTGAACTCGGTTCCATTGTCACTTCTAATGTGCTTGATCTTCACACCAAAGTTGGTTGAAGCCCTCGAGGAAAATCGTTTGAAGACTTCCTGCAGTTCATGTTTGTAAGTAACAATGTGTACCCATGTGTATCGAGAGTAATCATCAACAATAACAAAGCCATATAGATATGCATCATTTGTAACAGCAGAATAATGATTAGGACCGAAGAGATCCATGTGAAGCAATTCAAATGGACGAGTAGTGGTCATGATAGTCTTCGCTGGATGCTTAGCCTTTGTCATCTTCCTAGCTTCACATGCCCCGCATAGGTGATCCTTGAGGAATTTGACATTCTCGATGCCAATGACATGCTTCTTCTTCGCAAGCGTGTGCAAATTCCTCATGCCTGCATGACCAAGCCGTCGATGCCAGAGCCAGCCTTCTGAAGCTTTTGCAAGTAGGCACATGGCTGGTTGTGGTCCTGTAGAGAAATCAACAATATACATGTCTCCTCTCCTAAAGCCTTCGAAGACTTTGGAAGTGTCAGCTTCCATAACCACAACACAACGGTACTTGCCAAAGACAACAACCATATCAAGATTGCAAAGCATTGAGATAGACATGAGGTTCTATCCTAAGGACTCGACAAGCATGACTTTGTCCATGTGTCAATCCTTTGTGATCGCAACCTTAACTAGACCCAATACCTGACTTTTGCCTTTGTCGGCAAAGATGATATGCTTCAGATGTGACGGAGATAATGGAGCATCCATCAATAGATTCTTGTCACCAGTCATGTGATTTGTACATCCACTATCGAGGACCCGCTCAGTGGCTTTGGGTTGATCATCCTGCAGATGAATTAGTGCAACTTACGAACTCATATACTTCATCAATGAAGAATATGACATCAATTCATCAAATCAATTTCATCAAGCAAAAGAACAGATAAAGCAGTATGAGGACGTGAGAAATGAAAGTTCATTTCTTCATGATTAGCCTGCATCCTTTCAGGCATACTCAGGTCTCCAGCAGATTCTTCAGACGATTACGTACGTCTGGAGACCTGACCCTGCAGAAGAGATTAGTTCTTTTTCTTCACCACCCACATCTGAAGGGGTGGCAAAGAGTTCATCACTCTGCAAGCTCCATACGGGAAAGGTGGCATAGAAGCCAGTCCATTTCGTTTCACATAAGAGCAGTTAGGATAAGCATATGAATAAGCAGAGAAATTCTTCGAGGACTTATGAACATGATGATTAGAAGAATAATGCTCATATTCATAGCCCTTAGCTCTTCCCTGCGAAACAGAGTTGTTAGCACGATGATATTCATATGAGGACTTGGATCCATATGAAGAATTTGGTCCATATGAAGAATTTGCTCTGGGGTTCCTGTTCTTCACAGGTGGTGTCCTAAGGACATTCACCTGAAGACTTTCAAGGTACCTTTTGGGAACCCAGATTTTTTATAGGGGAACCATTCCTGCAGTTAGTGCCAACATATCTAGCAAATACTTCACCATTCTGATTTTTGAACAGTTTATAGTTGGAGTCAAATGACTCATCATCAGAACAAGGAGATTCACATGCAAATCCAGATAAGTTAGATGGATCAACTGGAGGTCCCTTTGCAGCAACCCATGTAGTTTTGGGGTACTGCTTAGGCTTCCAATATGTACCATCAGCATTGAGTTTCCTCTCAAAGGCGATACCCTCTTTCCTAGGGTTCCTATTGAGGATTTGCTTTTTAAGAACATCACAAAGAGTCTGATGCCCTTTGAGGCTTTTGTACATGCCTGTCATGTACAATTTCTTCAGCCATGCATCGTCAGTGATACTAGCGGTGTCCTCAGATGAGGAATTAGTGATAGCAGAGGCAGGTGAAGAATTTGTAGCATTAGAAGCATTTGAACATTCAAGTGAAGAATTAGCATATTCACGTTCAATGCATTTCAAACAAGGAGGAACAAATTCTTCCTGAGAAGCGCTGATTTGTTGAGCAAGTAATGAATCGCGCTCCTTCTGAAGATCTTCATAACTCACTCTTAGCTTCTCAAGGTCTTACTTTCTTTAAAGAAATTCATAAGAAAGCTTCTCATGATCAGATAAGAGAGCGTTATGATGATCTTGAAGGGTGTCATACTTAGTATGAAGTCTCTGAAGACTTTCAGCCAAAGCTTTTGACCGATCCATTTCTTCACCCAACATATCATCGCTCTTATTTAGCATGTATTGAAATTTTTCCAAAGCTCTTCGTTGTTTAGTGGCAAGGGAAGCAAGTTTGACATAGCTGGGTCCAAATTCATCACCAGATTCATCATCACTAGACTCGGATAGGTAGCATTCAGTTACCTTAGCATCTTTTGCCATAAGGCATGATGTAGAAGATGATGATTCTGGTTCGAATGTCATCGCTTTGAGAGATTCCTTGAAGTCCTCAAACCAAGGATCATGACAGGTTCGATGACCTTCATAGACCTTAGAGAGACGGTCCCAGATAAGCTTCGCATGATCGAGATGCATGATATTCCACTACAAAAAAATACACTTCCGTGATGATACGTGTTTGTCACAGTAGGTCACTTTTTTTTGCCATGCATGTACATCCATGACAAATTTATGACAGAATCAAGATAGTCATACCTGTGCTGTCGTAGAAGTGTTCCATGACATTACCAAAATTATCATCACGGAAGTGTCCACTTCCATGACGATAAATCGCGCGTCACAGAAGTGCTTTCGTCAAGGGTGACCGACATGTGGCATCCACCATAACGGAACACTGTTAAGCTATCGGGTCAGGTTTTGGATCCGATAACCCATTAACAGCCCCGACCAATGGGAATTTTCCACATGTAAAATCATCATTGGCTAGAGGAAACACGTCTCGGCTCATCGTTGGGACAGATGTCATCCACTCATTGGACAGGAGGCGCCTATGATAGGTCGACACGTGGCACGACCCAACAGTGGCCCATTCCAGTGAAAAAGGCTGGCCCAGTAAAAATTAGCAGGCCGGCCCATATAAGGCCTACTTGTGTCAGGTCCATTTAAGCCCACGGCCCATATGAGATGTGCCAATTCGGCCCGTTAAAGATTTGAAACCATTGCAGCCCATCGTCAGTTCGAGCCCGTTAACAGCCTGCTATATATTTGAGCTCAATATCGGCCCGATGAGATTTTGGCCTATTAACGACCCATTTAATGGATGGGCCAATTTTCAGGATGTACATCTTTCGGCCTTTTAGCGACCCATTTAAATGTTGGGCTAATTTTCGGCCCAGTGTGTCTTTCAGCCTGTTGACGGCCCATAAATCTGATGGGCCATTTGTAGTCGGACCTGAGTTTCGGCCTTTTAGCGGCCCATTTAAGTGTTGGGCCAATTTTGGCCCGGTGTCACTTTCAGCCTGTTGATGGCCCATAAATCAGTTGGGCCAATTATAGTCGGACCTGAGTTTTGGCCTTTTAGCGACCCATTTAAGTGTTGGGCCAATTCTCGGCCCTGTGTGCCTTTCGGCCTATTAACGGACCATAAATGAGTTGGGCCATTTGTAGTCGGACCTTAGTTTTGGCCTCTTAACGGCCCATGCCTTTCATGGTCCAATACCAGCCCGGTTTCTCTTTCGGCCAGCTAAAGGCCCACAACACAGTTGGGCTGTTTACAATACAACCTGACTTTCAGCCTCTTAGCGGCCCATGCTCTTCATGGTCCAATACAAGCCCGCCATCTCTTTCGGCCTGCTAAAGGCCTACAGTATAGTTGGGCCATATGTAGCCCAAACTTAGTAACGGCCTGTGACATAAATTGGGGCCACCTGTTGCCTGCTTCGATGTCAGCCTGCTAACGACCCGGGAGGTAAGAGGGCCGACCATTAACTTTTGGCCTATTAACGACCCATTAACTTAATGGGCACACTAAAGTTCGTTCATGTCTTTAGGCCAAATTAGATAATTTGAGCCCATTACGACGAGCAAAGGTACGACATACAGGGAATAACGTTGCACATCCAGAATATATTACAGGAAATTACATCCACTAGGCAATCAAAGATTGATGCCAGTGCAAATAAATGAGCAGAACCTAACTATCTATAACGTCACAATCTGCAACCTCAGCACAGATGACGCCCATAAGCATGTGGGCAAGTTCTTGTTGCTTTGCCACACTGTCTCTGAAAACATTGATCAGTTGTTGTGTCGCACGACTCTGCACCTCTGATTCATCCACCATTTCCATCATTGCTTCAACCATTAATTGGTTCACAAATATACATTTATTCTGTCACATTCGAGACAGAGGATACTGAACAGATTCAAATGGCGATTTTGGCAGGCTTGTATTATTGATAGTGGAGAGTGTCTTGAGCACTGCATCATAACATAAATTTGGATGGGAACCAAACATATTAATCATGAGTTATTGCCATATTACCTGGCCTAGATTTACTGGAAAGAAACAATGGGGTTGCCTTGCTGTTTTCAGAGTTTATATTCTTATCTTCAGCAACCTGCACAAAATTAACACACTAGCATTGCTATCATTGGCCAAGTCAGATAATAGGAAAGCAACATTGACACAACGAATGTTTGGGCAACTAGCCTACAACAAATTAACACAATATGACACATCTATCATCAGCCAGGTAAGGTAATACGAAAGCAACATTGACACAATGAATGAATGGGCAACCAGAGAAGCACTACAATTCAGTAATGTGCATGACATGAGATAGCACATTCATGCAGCTCAGTACGCAAAACTACCAGGCAGTTTTCCTTACAAAAATCAACATTGGCGCCTTTAACATTTTGCTACAACTAATTTTAGATCAGATAAAGGTTAGATTCAGGCCGATTAACAAAATACATGCTGATGTAAAAATATAGTGATATACAACTGGTACTTACATCAGCACTGGAGCACAAAGAATTCCCGCAAGATATTTTCCTTGAATACGATCCCAATGGAGGAAGTCTTGTATCGTTTAACCTTATTTTCTAAAAGAGAGACGGGTAAGAAACATGTAGAAAATATGATCAGCATGCTATAAAATTTCATGATGCGAGGATACGCACACGCTTCTTAGAATGGAGTTGACATTCTTTTGCTGGACATGAGCGGACTAGTTCTTTGGCCACTGGAATCTGCTTATAATCAGTGGGAGTTGGGTTTCTTTGTGCTGGAGCAGTATCTATGAAAAATGGAGTTGGTTTATTATCTCCTGGCGTTTGGATCTTTTGCAAAGACCTGGTTTGTAACCCTTCAGATTCTAACATAGCCGTCTTCCCCTTGCATGCCTTATATAGAAGAATGGTGCTTCAATTATAAAACATGCTATAGCAGAGATGGAATAGGTACTGAAGAATGGAAAGGCATGACATATTGACATGTATTCCCTCCATCCGGAAATAAATGGATGGGTCTAGGCGTATTTCAGTTCTAGATACATCCAGTTTTATCCATTTCTGCGACATGTAATCCGGGTGGAGGGAGTATGACGTAAGAGCTCGGGATACGACAGGACAGCACAGTAAAAAACACTGAAAACCCACTGCAGAACCAAAGTAATCAAACCCACTGATATGAGATAGTACACTCATGCCGCTCAGGATGCAAAACTACCAGGAAGTTTTCCTTACAAAAATCAACATTGTGGCCTTTAATCATACATTTTGCTACAACTAAATTTAGATCGGATAAAGGTTGAATTCACGCCGATTAACAAAATACATGCTGATGTATAAATATAGTGATATACAACAGGTACTTACATCTGCATTGGAGTATAGAGAATTCCTGCAAGAATCTTTCCTCACAGACGATACCAGTGCAGAAATTCTTCTATCGGTTAAGCTTATTTTCTAAAAGAGAGATGGGTAAGAAACATGTAGAAAAAATGATCAGCATGCTATAAAATTTCATGATGGAAGGATACGCACACGCTTCTTAGAATTGAGTTGACATATTTTTGCTGGACTGGAGCGGACTAGTTCTTTGGCACCGGAATCTGCTTATTATCAGTAGGAGTTGGGTTTCTCTGTGCTGGAGCAGTATCTTTAAAAGCTGGAGTTGGTTTATTATCTCCTGGCATTTGGATCTTTTGCAAAGGCCTTGTTTGTAACCCTTCAGATTCTAACATAGTCGTCTTCCCTTTGCATGCCTTGTATTGAAGAATGGTGCTTTAATTATAAAACATGCAGTAGCAGAGAGATGGAATAGGTACTGAAGAATAGAAAGGCATGACATATTGACATGTATTCCCTCCATCCGGAAAAAAATGGATGGGTCTAGTCGTATTTCAGTTCTAGATACATCCTTTTTTATCCATTTCGGCAACATGTAATCCGGACGGAGGGAGTATGGTGTAAGAGCTAGGGATACAACATGACAACACAGCAAAAAAAACACTAGTTGAATGTAAAACTGTATGCTAGCGGAATACATACAGAAATAACTAAGGCAACATACACGTGTATGATTGGGAAAATAAGATGGCATTGCAACAGAGCACTAGAACATCACTTCAATGTAAAAAAACATGGTATGGTAGATAGATGAAGTACATACTGATGAATAACAATGCATAAGATATTCGGAAGCATGATGTCCAAATTAAGCAGATGGCTTTGCGATAGAGTAGAATGACAGTACTTAAATTTGAAAACATGTTATCATGAATGGAATAGGTACTGAAAAACAGGAAGGCATGACATATTTACATGCATGATCAGCATGCTAAGCACATGGCATTGTAACATAGTAGATACACTCCAGGACATTATATGCATGTTGTACCCATATCACAGGCCAAGTTAGAGCAAGGACCTTGTGGGGTGAAGAGGATTCATCATCTTTCTGCAAGTCTTCTGAAGAATTGCCATTACATGTTCCATCATATTGGGTATCATTGACATCAAGTTTATTGGCCTTTACATTCCTCCGTGAGGTTCTTGTGTATATATCAGTGTGTGCAATTATATCTGACATGCATGGAAGACAACTAGTAGTTAGATTTATGTAATGAGTGCCTGTAGGAGACGACATAAATAGTAGGACTGGGGTTAACTAGCAGCAACAGGTCTCATAAACTAAAGGGAGAACACAGATGAAAGCTACAGAATATGTATCGTTTGTACTCGAGATTAACTAGATGGCACACAAAAGTATTAAAGAACAACATAGGAAATACTAGAAGTGGTATAATACAATAATCACCAGCCTGTGGGATAGCATTGGTTGATGGATGATAACTATGGAACAGTGTTACCTAAAGAACAAGTATCTTAGCTGAACTATGGAACATCGTTAACTCCTGAACAAGACCCGGAAGAGATCAACATGAATATACAGTGAAATGTGATGATCTATTTTCCATGCTTAGATGAATAACAAAGCCATAAATGTTGCACACAAGTAAGATGAGGGTACAACCTATCTGGCTGCCATCCATAGGAGTGAGCATCATGTGCTGACTTATGGATGGCCCTGCAGTTGTTGTGGCTGTGCATGTCGGGCACGCGCATTCGATGCAGGGAACTGTTGAGTGGGGACTATAGCTCCCTTCTGGTGTATGCTTCCCTTGTTGGAGCAGCTGCGGTGAGTCGGAAGACGGTGTGTCTGAAGATGCAGATAACGCATAATGTTAAGAACGACATAACTCTTTGATCTGAAGAAATACACTAAGAGATCAACAACAAGGTACAAGAGTGGTCACACCTTTGTTGACTGAAGACTAAATTAGGGTCACATGATTTTATTTTATTTTGGTACTGTCCGATCTACGCCGGATGGCTGGCCGTCTTGTGCCTCCCGGCTGACACTGTTCGGAATCTTCCCCAAAGAGCCAGCGACCAACGGCAGAGCAGCCTGCCTCCGCCGTCTGTGGCCCCAGCCAAAACCCCGCTCCCGCCCCACCGCACTGCCGTGGTTGCGCCGCCCCCGGGCCAATCCACAAAGACTCCCTGTCATCCAGATCCGGCGGCGGCAGTACCTTCAACCCATGCAACTCTAAAAGATAGCCATCTAAGTGCTGCTTCCGCAGCGAACTTTGCGGCCCCGCACCCTTACGTTAGACACCAGCCAACCGACAGCCTAGGAGCTCCGCCGCCTCGAGGGTTGCTGTTTCCCATTGCAAATTGATTGGCCCAGAATAAAAATTTAGACAACTGACGCCTAAATAAAGTGATTTGAGATGAGGGTGCGACCTATCTGGCGGCATGGTGAAGTAGGCAGGTCCAGCTGCCGAGTCGGTGAGGCCGGCGAGGTTGCGGTGGCGACCGGCGGCAGGGAAAGAGTGATGTCGCGACGGTCGACGGCTACGCCGAAGCAGCGCCAGGACTCTGGACGGATCCAAAGTTGGAGCCGCTCTGGCATCGTGAACAACGGCGGGGGTGAATCGGCTCCGGTACGGTTCACGCGGCCGTCGTCGAGGCAGCACCAGTAGCATGGAGTAAGAGGCGCACGGCCCAGTGCACGACGGCAAATGGACAACATCTCCGGCATTAGGGAGGAGGGCGACTGTGAAATTGGTGCGGTGGGGGGCGCCATGGAGGTGGGGCTGAGGTTTCGCGGCTCGGGAGAAGGGAGCTTCCCGGGGAGAAGGTGATTTGGCGCCCACGAGGTATGAAATGTGAGGGGGAGTTACAGTTCTACCCTTGCCTATAGGCTTCTCGGCTTGGGTCTGTGTACTGAGGGTCGGGGATAGTAGAGTAACTTTGCTTCTCTGGGCGGGAGCGATTTCAGGCAAGGAGGGCGTGTTTTGAACTATAGTGGGCGCGAGCGATTTCGGGCAAGGAGAGCGTGTTTTGAAATAGTGGGCGTGAGCTATTTCGGGCGAGGAGAGCGTGTTTTGCTGACCATGGTTTTTGAATTATTCGGCACATGTCATTTTGGCCGAGGAGAAGGCACGCTTGGATGAAGTTACGAACCTACCCTCGATGTACAACGGGCCAATTGATGCGTGTCCCACATAGGACGGTAATTTCGCGTCCCCATTTATTTGCTCGGGCGAATTCCACCGAGCAGAGAGGATGTTTAATGGTTCATTCAAATTTTGGGAGAACGAGCATCCACGTCTACCTTACCAAGTCTATTCGGATCAAATTTTGAAATATTAGCTTGCCACTTCTTTTTTAGATGGAGAGATGATGCTCGGGAGTAATGTGTTTTTACATGCTCGTTGCTAGCGATTTACTATATGACAAATAGTTGACCCACTCAAAAACGCGAATCAAACCCAAAATGAAATATCTCGATTCAATGAAATAGCTCATTCAGTAGGTCAAAATAGTGAACTAAATCCAAAATTGAACACCTCAATCGAGTAGCATGTTGTACAGTATTATAGTACTCCATGAACATGTTGAAATTCAAATTAATGAACTTGTTTGATATACGCATATATCCGTTCATGTGTGGATTGCTGATAACATGTTCCACAATTTAAATATTTGAATGCAAGTTTATATTGAAACATGGTTTATATCAGTCTTTGATGCATCAAACGCGACCTCCCCCTCTCCCGGACTCCTGTTCTCTCTCTCTCTCTCTCTCTCTCTCTCTCTCTCTCTTTGTGTGTGTGTGTGTGTGGGGGTGGGGTCTTTCTAGTTCGCATGCATATATACACCATCTATAGGTCTCTCTCGCACACTATGTATGATACTCTAGCTAGTCCAAGCTAGATATCTTGGGTGCACTCATCGTACGCACACAGATTCCTTAGCTCTTTGCCTGTAACTCTCTCACGCACCACTATGTCATCTCGGAGCTCTTCCCCCCTCTCTCAAACTCTCCATCCACCTGGGTCACACATACACATGCATATCTCACTCGCACTCGATAGGCCCATCTAAAACTCTATCTCTCCCCCTCGTTCTCTCTCCATCTCACACGCGCACACACACAATCTCATGCCTAGCTAGCCAAGTATGAAGGTCTCTCACTCAATTGTAGGCACACGCAGTCCCCCCTATATGTATATGACTAGCTAATCTTAGTCTCCATCACAAACATGTGCATGGTCTATCTCGGTTTCTCTCGAGGCATCTTTCTATCGCGTAGGCACTCCCTCGATCTCCCACCCATATAGTCCCCTCATGATCTCGACGGGATCTCTCTATCACAAACACACCCTCTCTCCCTCCTCATGCGTACATGCCATCCATGTGTCCCTCTCGACCTTTGTTCCTTGTTGGCCACACATCTATTGGACATGTGCTATAGGGGTGTCTCTCTCCGTTGCAAACAATCACACACTAGCTATCTTCGTGTATCTCCTCGCCTTGCTTTTCCATCTCGGAGATGCATGCGTGATATGTTCGCATAAGAAACGAAAAAACACTCTCTCTCTCTAATTTATCGTTTGTTGTCACTTTCTCTTTCACACACATACTCTTTTTGCACACTTACTCATTCTCCTTCACACGCACTTGATCTGTCTCGACTGAGGCACTCTCCTCGGTCCATAACATATAGATTTATTGAAAAGTCAAACATCACAAAGTTTGACCATGTACGTGGAGAAAAAGAATTACATCTAGTACGGCAAACATATGCCATTAGATTCACCATGAGATGTAGTTTTGTATGATGTATCTTTGGTATTGTAGATATAAATAACATTTGCGTAAACCTGATCAAAGTTTCCAAAGTTTGACTTCTAAAAAATTTACATGCACTGCATTATCGAGCGGATGGAATATCTCTTTCCCCCTCTCAGCTATCTAACGCACCACTCAGCCTTATCGGGGCTCCTCAATCTCTCTCAAACTTTATTGGCCAGTTTGGTTCGTGACCTGACCCTCATGCCTTGATGGCCGGTACTGCCTGGTGTGGACATGAGATGTAAAATATTTCTGCCTGGCCAGGCTTGTGTGGTGCTGAAGCGTTTGGTTCATGCTTGGGCTAGGCAAAGCATCAACGTCCCATCAATCAATCCATGCATCAATTATTTAATGCTAATATCCATCCATGTTGCTGTTATCCTCGTGGCCACACGACCAGACACGACCAGGCGTTCGAAATCGGTCGCCTGGGCCAGGCTACTTGCAGTGTCTGGAGTTCAGTCAGGCTAATTAAAGTGCAAGGGAACCCAGGCCAGGCGGGCTTTCTTTTTCACAGGGTAGCAACCAAACAAGCGTGCATGAAATCCAGCCACAACCCCAGGCCAGGAAAAAGATGCTCAGGACGCAAGCCAAACTGGCCTTATATCTCCCTGGTTCACACATACACATGTCTCGCTCGCGCTATACATATAGACCCATCCAACACTCTCCGCCCTTGTTCTCTCTCCATGTGACACGCACCCCCCTAAGTACCATAATCCCTCAATCCATCATAGGCGCAAGCACTCCCCCTCCTAACTATGATTATCCCTCACTAGCCAAAAGGAACACACGTATTGTCTCCTTCCATCCATACGCCTATCTCGATATCTCTCGGGGCATCTTCTATCGCGAACACACCTTGTCACTCGATCTCCCACCCATGTAGTCCCATCACGATCTCCAGGGGATCTCTCTATGACAAACATACACTCTCTCCTCCCCATGTCTGCATTTTCTCCGTACGTCTCTCTCGACCTCTCTCCCTTGTTTGTCAGACCCCTCTTGGCCACGTGCTAGGGGTCTTGCTCTCTCGGTTCCAAACAACCACACACTATCTCCTCACCTTGCCTCTGTTGTCGAAGATGCATGTGTGATATGTTTGCATAAGACACACACGCTTTTTCTCTACTTTTATCGTGTGGTGTCCATGTCTCTTTCACACACGCACACCCACTTTTTTCACTCACTCTCTGTAGCCACCAAAAACCAATAGGGACCCTGTTCCGGCACCCTGTCGGAGGGGGAATCCCTCACCGGTGGCCATCTTCATCATCCCGCGTGCTCTCCATGATGAGGAGGGAGTAGTTCACCCTCGGGGCTGAGGGTTTGTACCAGTAGCTATGTGTTTGATCTCTCTCTCTCTCTCTCTCTCTCTTGTTAGGGACTCTGTCACGTCCATAAGCATATGGATGTTTTGAAAAGTCAAACCTCAGAAACGTTTGACCAGGTATATGTGGAGAAAACTATTTACATCTGGAACGATCATTAGATTCATCACAACATGTACTTACTTCATACTATCATTTATCTTTGATATTGTAGATATAAGTAATTTCTTTATAAACTTGGTCAAAGTTTCAAAAGTTTGACTTAAAAAAAATGTTGGAACTACATTATCGAACGGAGGGAGTAGCTCTCTCTCTCTCTCTCTCTCTCTCTCTCTCTCTGCTATCTCTCACGGGCCTCCCCTCTCACTCGAACTCTCTATACCGACGGATTATACGCTCACTATGTCAGCGTATAGCTCCATATATTGTTTAGTTGACCGGTCAACCAATCCACATGCTTCCTTGTCAGCTCGTGTTCTGTATCTTCGTGTGCTGGCCCATGTGGCAGTGGGTGAAAATAAGTAAACTAGAGGCCCATCTGACACGCGGTGAAGTAAACAAAGTTGAAACCACTCGAGGTAGCACCCCGCACGCTAGTAAATTGAGGGCGCATTGAGGACAAACTTCTTGCGTGCGAAGGACGCACTCGCGCACAATTCACCACTGCGCGGCGGCATGCACAGAAGGACGCACTCGCGCACACCCAGCACACAACACACACCAGCACACGTGTACACATCTAGGAGTAGAAGGCCGTGGAAAAATCTAGCGCGATGGCCACTGCCGGAGCCATCCACCCCCAATCTTGGTGTTCCGTGCAATGCACGGGCATCTACGCACGGGAAATTATGTCGAACAGGCTAGTTGTAAGGAGGATAGCTCTACAGCCATGATGATAGTGACTGCAGACGGTGAGGCTGACTATGGTATGCCGAACACGGCGCCTATACTCAGGTGTCATCTCCGGCGCAGGGTCTTGTCACTTCACTGTGAGGAGCAGCACGTAATAATTTGACCAACGGGTAGTACAATGCTAGTACTCCTACTACTACATTGGTAGTACTACTACTAGTACTAGTAGCACCACCGTCTGGATTTAGGAGTACTACCACGTCCACCGGCACCGAGGAACGTCTCTAGGTAGTATTTCTTGAGGCCGCCAGGGCGAGGGGCCGCTTGGATGATAGCTTCGTCTCCTTGTTCGACGAGATCCTCGTCGGTTTCCTCGACAAGTTCACCGTCGTCAAGAAGCTTGCGGACGACTTTGACGTAAGCCTCGAGCCGATGCGCCCAGGCTTTGCGATGCCCTCCACCCTCAACGGCCACTATGGTAACAACCTCTTCGACACACTGGTGGCCCTGCGACTGCACGCCGTCGCGTCGAAGAATGTCCACCTCGAGGTCGCGCTTGCCGCGCAGCGCCTGGCGTAGCAAGACACCATCAACATAATCACCCACGTCTACGAGTAGATCGTCCACAAGGACTACTACATGCAAGAGGAGGACGATAGGACGCTGGTCTTCTTGGGGCGCATGGCAACCTTGGACGACACTGTTCAGAAGCACGTTGAGCTCGCCGCCAACGCCGCTGCTCCTCACACATCGGTTGGTGACCCAGCGCACTAGGGCGTGAGGATGTCGTTGAACATTGATGGATCCGCATGTATTTTTATCTTTTCGTCAAATCCATGTAGTAGTATATGATACTACAGTAATTATCTTACCTTTCGCATCAACTTCATAATTTTTGTACGTACTCCATGCATGAATGACGCCAGAACCAAACTTCTCATTACTCTAGGCAAAATCGTTATTTTCTATCTACCGGTCGCGCCATGGAGCAGAACCAAATTTTACCAGTTACGAGTTCAAAAGGAAAAGCCTGCCGTGTTCGCGTCGCACCCCCACACGGTTGGTCCGGCACGCCGCTCAAGCGGGAATGCGTGTGGTGTTGCATTTTCACTTACAATTGGGACCACTGTTGAGCAAACCGACTATCGGCAAACCCCACCCCGCCCACCGCGCGATGGCTGAGAAAACAGGAGGGAGAAGAGATGGCTGTAGCACGGACTCCAAGAAAATTGGTGTCGGATGGGACTCGTGTGGGTGGCGTGTGCCGTACTGCTAGACGTGAATGCTACTGAGTTATGGCCCATGCCACCCCACTATATCGAGCCTATATCGAGGTACGTAGAACAAATTTCCTGTAGTCCATGCTCAGCCCTCCTCTATATCTCTTCTCAGCCAGCCAGCGGACGCGCAGAGCCCATCGTTTGTTTGCTCACATGTGGCCCCACATGTTAGTGAAACGCAAGAGGACCCACTGAACCTGCACATCTTTCATCTCGACATGCTGGTGATGAAAAACAAATCCAATAAAGATCTTTGGTGGCCGCTTTTGGAGTTACTCAAGAGTAGTAAGATTCTATTTACAGTTTAACCCAAGATGCACATCTCATGGCTTCAACTACCACTCTATTTTCTTTCATGACACGACCTGGATGCTGGATGTCCCATGTGTCGGCAAAAGGAGGAAGAACCCGACCAAATCTTCGGTTCTGCTCTCGGATTAGACTAGTTGTGCTAACTTAAATTTTTTATTGTGTACTCCCTCCGTTCCAAAATACTTGACTTCCATTTGTCCAAAAATGGATGTACCTATATACTAAGACATGTCTAGATACATATATATTTTGACAAATAGAAGGCATGTATTGTGCAACGGAGGGAGTTGAATGGATGCAAGTTTTTGTATTGGGAAGAAGAGTACATCCATATACTGATAGAGCGCAATTTAGTAGATGTTCTATCACTTTTAGCTAGCACAGACGTAAGATCGAGCTTCCGCAGATCAACAATGAATGCATCGAGAAGGCACTAATCCAACTTACAGGAGTAGTAAAATGTATTCTTGTGGTTCTTGTTTTCTTTGGTCTTGCTTTTCTAGTCAAAATTATCGTTGGAGTCCGTGCAAAACGGAGGTGCATTTGGGGTCATGCGTTGTAGTTGGCCTTACAAGTGGGACCGCAGTTAAGGAAACCGACTATCGGCAAACGCCCACCTCGCCGCCGCGCGATGGCTGAAGTTAGAGAAATGACGAGGTTGAAGAGATTGCTCTAGCACAGACTCCAAGAAATAATATGGTGTCAGATGGATGTCATGGTGGTGGCGTGTGCCGTACTCCTGGACGTGAATGCTTGTTCTGGCCCATGCCACCCTACTACTCCCTACTACTTACTCCTACTATATAGTACTAGTATCGAGGATTCGAGGTGCTGGTTACGTACAACGAACACATTAACATATGGCTACAGTAAAAACACCCGCCCAACGCGCGAAGCATCTGAAGCTAGTACAAATAGTGTACTACTATTGTTGATTGGCCTCATCCGATAACCTGTTGCAATGCACGTACAATTATGTATTCGGAAAATATTTTTTTGCCTCGTCGCACCACTCACTCAGAGAAGCGACTCGAAAGCCATTCATAAATTTAGTAAGTTTATCACACTCATATCATTTTATTACATACAACAGGTCATCAACCCACATCGACAACGAGGATACATTATAAATACTAAAGTTTTCACCACATAACAAATAACAAGCAATGAAATGAACTTCAACTCAACCATTCCTCGGCATTGGAAACGCTTGCTTTGAACCACAAGTGATTCTCTGGGACGGGCCATTGATTGTCGATCTGGAAACCAACGCAGGACTGATCATCCAGGCTGAAGCGGCCTACTATATCCCTACCAGGGTAGGGAACCACACAAATGTCCGAGGTATAGACATAGTTGCTTCTCATAAATGTGTCAACAGCAGTTGGATCGCCTTTCACCATCATCGGATAGTTTTGTCCAGGGAAGAGCGAGTTTTCTCCAAGACTATCAATTCTGTAACAGGGAGAAGGAGTTGGCGCTAGCACACTAGTATCCATCCCGAATACCATGCAACGGGTGTTGGAATAGGTCCGGAGAGTGCGACCATGGGAGACACCTACTTCCTTAGCAGTAACATCATCAGTGGGCTGTATACACGCAAGAAGAGGTGATCTATCGGAATTAGTTGCCAGGCGCCACGGAGTATATGGGTGCTGCTCGTCCTCATGCTCGTGATCATCACCATCATCATCTCCCCCTTGGTTATAAACTTTTTCCAAGTATAGGTGGTGGGATGTTCATAGGACCTTGGAAACACAAGAAGAAGGTTAATTAGTAAAGGGAAACTTGCTAACCCGCATGCATGTGGATGAAACAATTATAATTACGGTGGAAGACAAACGTACCGAAACTATGAGGATGCCATGCAAAAACAGTGCCACAAGTGGTGGCAGCAAACACAAGGCGCTCGTATTGAATTGCATCACAGTACTCATCCGTGTACAAAAACTGATTTTTGAGCAATATCCATCGAGTGAAACCATCAAGGAAGGCAACAAGCTTGTCGAAGATAGCAACAACATCATAGTTGATCTAATTCCAAGAGCGGTTGGGAACTCGACAAATTGCTATCTTCCATAGAATACAGTCACCATGATCGTATTTGAACGTGCATACATTACCGGTGTGCTCAACCTCTGGGAAGTGTGCTGAGATTTTTGGAAGTGGAACCCGGTGACGAGTGTACACATTCACAAGTTCCCACTCGCAGTTGGACCCAATGTAAACAACCCAATCCCCATTTGCGCCCGCCCAAGCCTTGCCCTCAAGCGATGGCATCTTAACATCATACGTATCATTATCAAGCGGCATCAACTTGCACAGTGCGAGGCCTCCGTCGTGCCGGCGCCAGTCATCATCAGGGTCATGGCGAAGAAGATAGGGGAGATCAAACCGCTCCTTGACTCTTGGGTTCTTTGTAATGATGTTATTAGTTGAGTCAAGAATGGGCTTGAACGAACCTGCCATGCTAGCCGAGGTGATGACATCGCACCGATCAATGAGTTCCTCCACCACGTCATCTTTCAGATTGGGGCAAGAATAACGGGGTTGTTTCCGGCCTGTTCCCTCCATGGAGAAGACGATCGAACAATGGCAGAAGAAAGGGTGAAGGGCTAAAGGAAAATGGAGGAGGGAGAGGAAGAGCATGCGACAGTAGTTCCAAATCGAGAGGGAAAGGCGAAGAGTCGGTGGACGGTTGCGAGTTTGCCATGGTTCACGAAGAGGCGCCCCGGCCTACACGTCCGTTCGGAAATCTCCTACTACTCGCCGTCGTCTCACTGATATGTTGGAACGGGACCACATGTCAACGAAACATGGTGTGTAATTTCTCGTGCAAAATGCGATCTGGCCGCGTTGGCCTGAGGTGCCGCATTAGTTATCGACCTTTATTTTTTTAATGGCGTGCCGATCAGTTTTGACGCACGACTAACTGGTACTGTATGCAGAGAAAATATAAACTACTCTACCACTACTCCACCTCCAGTACTAGTAGTATAAAAAAGATATATAGGCTGGAGCTTGAGCGCTTTCTTGCTAAGGGCTGCCCACTTGCTTCTCACACTACCACCCTCTCTCCAGATCTAAAAAAGACGGCCCCTCTCTCCCTCCTCACCGGTGGTCACATATCCGCCGCGGAAGAAAAGGACGTGCAGCGTTGACGCACTCGTCGTCGGCGAGCGAGGTCACGCACTGGCGACAAGGCCGTCCTCTCAGACCTAGCGCCCGCGCGGGATGGCCTTCGTCCCCAAGCTCGCTGTCGTAGTGTTTGTGGAGGACGACGACCACGAGCGAAGCCACTTCCCGCCGACCCTCAGGTATGCTACCTCTTTTCGAACCATAACCTTGTTCTATTGCCCCATCTGCCACGTCGTTGCATGTGGATCTTTTTCCACTCCACCATCTTCCCAAATTTGCTATCCTCTGCTCTGCTGGCCACGTAGACGAAAACCATAATTTGCACTATTAAAGGAAACCCTACTTCATGTAGACTAATCCATGTCTGGGTTGAATAAGGAAAGGAAGGGAGACTATACAGTCCAAGAGAGTAGGCATCGAACCCGCATCTAGGTTGAAAAGGGGAAAATCAGTAGCTAAGGAATGAGTCTCGTGTCTCTTGGTTAAAGAAGGGTAGAAAGGCATGACAACGCAATAGAGAATGACCAGGTCGATCGGTTTGTTGTCCTCCCATAGGAAAAAGGTGGCTAAAGAGAGCAAAAATGGGATGTAATCCACATATGCTGCCTGGATATTTGTTGCTCTGGGCAACCATACCTCCCTCACCACTATGCGTCCGTGGAGGTACATCGTACTGGTGCGCCCACTATCCGAATGGGCCTCCCATGCTCTTATTGCCACTTTTTTTTGCTGTTAGTATAACGCCACCAGTCAAGTCAAGCAATGCTACTGCTAAAGTGATGCCACATTTAACTAATGCCGCTCTCAGTCTAATGCCACCGATAAATTTAAGCAACGCCAGCAGTCTAAGGCATTCTAATGCTGTTGCACAGCCAGTATACCAACGATGAAACTTGTTACTACCTTCAGATTTTTGCACTATTAATGCTTATAGATTACATACCTCACTTTCATGAGATAAGTTAATTTTTTTGTATAGTGTCACCAAAATGCCAAGGCGCTGATGTCATTTTATTTTGGTTAAACTACACAGACAATTATGAAGACAAGAGGAAAGGTCAAGAGTGGGCACCTCCTCCTCCGGCTATTTTCTTGATTCGTTCGATCAAGTTTTTATGTTTGATCGATTATCAAGATTGGGATAACAATTTTTAAGGGCCCCCCGAGTTCGAAATGATATTTACCTTGGAGGTACATGGTTTGCAATTTTTTTATACTGTCATTAGTTAATAATGCTAGTTACCTCCAGACTTTTGTATTTGGTTTAATGCTCATGCAGAGCTAGTATACCAATGCTAAAACTTGTTACCTTTACTTTTTGTATTGTTAATTCTTATAGAAACCTTCCAGTGCTAGAGTTTATTGAAATTTGTTCAGTAAAACCATTGTACTGTACCCTGTAATAAACTAACTACTCTACTGTTGCACTAGCCACTGGATTAGTGTATATTTGTAGTATTCGAATGGTGTTGCATTAGCGTATGGACATAAATAAAGTGTGGCAAGCTTTCCCAGATATGTGCTCAAGAAAACTACTGCCTGTTTTTCTAAATACTAGACGTTTGGGTACTTTAAATTGAACCACGAAAACGTCTTATATTAAGGAACAAAGGGTGTAGTGTTCACTCAAATTATCCCCGTAAAGCTAGTCAGACCTTTGTTAAAATTAATGTTCATTATGTTATCGGAGGAGGTCTGTATGTTTGTCTCTAATGCTTGTCGACTACATACCTGACATCATGATGTAATGTTAAGTCATTTCCTTTTGTACAGTGTCCTTGAATTGTCAAGGCGATGATGGCATTTTATTTTAGTAGAACTGCACAAAATTTTCTTAAAAGAAGAGGAAAGGTCAGGAATGGCTCAGTTTTACAGGAAAAACTATGTATGCCTTCCTGACATCAGCCGCTGTTGCTTTATTTATTCCTTCAAACAGGTGGTTAGAAACAGTATTGCTACCTTTTCCCATTATGAAATTGGAATGGTTATATTTGTGAGTCTATGCTTCAACTAGTGCCGCTTTTAGAGTAATGACACTTTCAATATCTATGCAAACAGGGATGCTCGATTTTAGTGGAACTGCACAAAAAGTCCAACTGGTTCAACATTAGGAGCATGTTTTTTTCCAAACCTTTATATCTAATTGGTGGCACTATGAGCTATTTATTACTAAGGTACATGGTTTGCTACTATCTTGCTACTCTTTTTGTACTGTCATTAGATAGTAATACTAGTGGTTTGCATGTGAATTTATTGGCAGGGTGGACCTACATTGGAGGTGCAGGACATGATTCAATGATTGGATGCTAATTTCGGTTTTATTGATTTCACATCTTCCATCACTGCGAACATGGATATCCTTGGTCTGATGAGGAATAGGCGCTATATTTCTGCTCTGAACCAGCAAATCAATTCAGTATGAAATTGCCCAGGGCAAAACATAACTGTATCAGATTGTCCAGTGCAGAACATGACAGATGCTAAGCGGAAGAGACATGTTTAAACCGAAAATACAAGGTGTGGTATATGTTTACTAGCTGCTTGATATTTGTGCAGACAGAGATGTCTTCCCGTTTCTATTTGGCAAACAAACAAAGTGTCTGCAATTTTGGTTGAACTGCACAAGAGAATAGTATAGTCACTGCATGCAATGCCATTTGAAAATAGACACAGAAATATTGGATAGTCACTTCATGGACTACAGAAAAGTAGTATCATACTATTTATTGGCCAACACTAGGTGCTTCATTGCTTTGGTCTGATTATACAATGGGCATCATTTTGCCTAAGTTAAAGTTTGTATTCCGAAAATAGTCTCGCGGTGTGATCGAGAGAAGACCAAATCATATTGCAGTGGATTTTCCTCCATCATGTGTGGTTCATTCTCATGGTTCCAGCTGTTGGTGAAACCACTTACGTTTGCAAGAGGAATTGTAGACTTCACAAACAAATTTGTCTTTCAGTCTCTACTGAATGTTGGCCAAGAGAAGCATCCATGTTAGTAGGAAGAACAGCTATTTTTCTAGATCTCTCCTTTTGGAGCTACATATTTGTATATGATTTGTTATTGTATATCTTAATATTTTTGTTGTTGATTTGTTATTGTATATCTTAATATTTTTGTATATAAACTTGGTCAAAGTTTGTAAAGCTTGACTTTTACCAAAGCTAATATGCGAACTAAATAAAAACGGAGGGAGTACCTCCTTTCCGGTTTGCAGGGCTTAATTCAAACCTCTCACCAACCAAGGTACTCCCTCCGTCCGGGATTTATTAGTCCCGTGAGCAAAGCAGCAAGACCAAGGCATGGCAATAATTAACGGCATGCAGAAGTTTAAGCCTAATTAATTCCAGCGATTTAAGTGGCTGCATGCATGCCCTTGGCTGCGACTCGTTGCATGCTGCTTCGCGTACTACCTATGAGCGATTCTGAGTGCCTGCATGCAGCCGACCGTAATTAAGGCAGCTAACTGATGCGAAAAAAAGATACGCGTTAAATCCATGGAATCATTATTGACAAGGAGGGAGATGATTCGAGTGCACTCGTTTGACCGCCATGCCGGCGTGCGACCGAGACGGGACGGGACGGCACAGTCACAATTTTAGTTTCTCTAGTTTTCCACGGCAAGTTTGCGCGCTAAGCCATTATGCATTGAATTCCGATGACCGTGAAGGTACCTTCCACCTATAAGTACTATTTCCCGGCCTTCTCAGGTGCCACCGTGACCCAACTCGCCATATCCTCATAAGCCCCCACCGGCCCGACGTCGCTCTGCACGTCCGCCATGCCCCCGCCCGTCCGCGGTAGGAGACGCCGGAGGCGGTCACCGCCGGAACTAGTGTTCGGGTTTTCACCGAAAGGCAGACGAAGGGAGGAGGCATTCTATCTGTCTTTAGATGGCAATGCGGAGATCAAGGAGTTGTTGGAGCGCGACCGCATGGCGGAGGAGCAGGAGTTGTTGGAGCGCGACCGCTAGCGGAGGAGCAGCGTATCGCTGATTTGCGCCGCCAGCGGGACATGGAGCAGCAGCGCACCGACGCTCTGAGTCGTGAGCAGAGCACCCGCAACTGGGCCGACTACATGGAGGCCGGCGCCTGGCAAATAGCCCTGGAGGCTGTCAGGCACGCACGCGTTTGCGACGCTGATTTTTACTACCCGCTCGTCAAGTGGGTTTCCTGCTTGGAAGCCGAAGCTTCGGTGGACCACGCCGGCATGGAAAGGGCCAACGCGCGCGAGCAACACGCCCTATCGCACCTCTGGCAAGTCCGAGGCGAGGCGGAGGACGCCGGTGCCGGCGTTTAGCATGGACAGCAGATGGCGGCCGACATCGTCTAGTTAGCTAAGAGTAAGTTAGTACTTGTACGCTACTAGAGTGTTAGTGGGAGTAGATAGTTAACTTGGCTATGATGGTTGTCAACGTGGAAGTTCAGTACTCTATATGTGGATCAGACCTGTTACTTTGGTCTGAATGTTGAACTTTCCGTTTGAACGTATGGAATGGGTTGTTATTTTTTAAATGGGTTGTATTTGTCCTCCACGGTTTAGAGGCTGACTTGTGGGCCTAGCAAGTTGACGCGTACACAATCAGGAGATGATTATACGTGGAGAGGATGACAGCAGGGACCCGCCAAGGTCATGGCAGTACGCAAGCAAGTGCCTCCTTATTGCAAGCCAATAAAAAATGGCTCCTCCTAGTGGATTTCTGACATCTGTGTCCCATGCCATTGTCAACGTAGTCAATAAATGAGAGAATTGCACAACGAGCTGCTGAGACCAGGGACCCAGCAGCTCGCCCAGTTATTTTTGTTTTGGGTTAATTTGATAAATGCCACTCCAAATCTGGTGTATTCGAGAAATGCCACTGCAATTTCCAAACTTTGAAAAATGCCATTTCATGCCATTTCTAGTGGCATTTTTCGAAGTCTGGAGTGGCGTTTTTCAAAGTTTGCAAACTGCAGTGGCGTTTTTCAAAGTTTGCAAAAATTGCAGTGGCATTTTCAAAGTTTGGAAATTGCAGTGGCATTTTTATGAATCACCATAATTGGAGTGGCATTTATCTAATTTGTTTTTGAGACGGAAGCAGGGTGTCAACTGGGCTGTGCGGGACACTCTGGCCTGTCTAGACAGCCTTTTCTTTTATGTTTACCACAGACCAACCCAGTAGTTTTTTTCTTTCTGAAAATGGCTAGCCCAGTTCTTTTGTGATTTGTCAAGTAATTCTCTTTATCAGGCCTATTGGGCTGCAAATCTTTCAAGACGAGGAGAGCTTCATTCGGCTGGCCGAGAAAATGGTCTATCAGTAATGAGAAATGGGTTGTACATTTTTTAAACACATCAAACCGGCAATTATTTTCAAATATCTTTTTTTCATTTCGAGATATTAAGTTGCATTGATTTTTATGCATGGACAATTTATTGGATTTTATATTGATATACATTTATTTTTAAAATCAGTCTGAATGTGACTCGAAATTTTGGGATTAAAAACAGTTCAGACCGCACCGACATATGCAAAATTCGTATAATTTTTTAACCATGGCCACAATATGGGCTGTAATGCTAACATAAAGAATATGGGCTCCAAAAACCCATAAGAATTAGTAATTGGGCTGTAAATTATTTGAAATAATGGCAGATGGGTTGTATGCTGTTTTCCACAGATTTGAGGCTTTCCACAGATGGCCTGTATACTGTTGGATGTCCATCCAACGGCCATCGTGCTTCTTCAATCTCTGCTCTTCCTGCTCCAGCCGCTCAAACAACCGCTGGCGGGACTGCCTGCTCCCTCCTCCCCGCGGCCGGCTGTGCTGCCGTGCAGGCCTCACCGCCCCATCGTACTGCCATCGCTGGCCTAGCCATCCCTTTACTCACCCACACCTACTGTTATTCTCCGGCGACGGCAGACAAACCAGTAAACCCTCGTATATTCATACTCTCCTCCGCGTGGGAAACAAAAACAACGGCCGAGTCTTCCCTGCCTCCGTGTCGTTCCCTTCCTAGGCCTCGCCATCGTCCACCGCCCTGGTGCTCTCAGCGTGGCGTGGTCAGCGTGGTCAATGACCGACATGCATCTGAAGTGGACTGTACGTGGAGAGGCTGACAGCTAGGTCCACGGCCGCATGTGAGGAAATGCCTCCTTATTACGCGCAAAATAATGATTTCCTCCACCTGACATCTGGGACCCACCGAAACGACCTCTGTATTTCGTGAAAAAAATGTTACCGCCGCTGACAGCTCGGACCCACCGGCTATATCTTCGCATGCAAGGAAGTGCCTCCTTATTACGCACAAAAAAATGAATACTCCCCCTGCTAGCTGGGACCCAGTATAGTGGGCCTACTAAGTTGACAGGGACGAAGGGCTTTGTCAACTTAGTCAATATGCATGATTCTAGCTCGACTGACCGTATGATGTCCATCCAACGGCCGTAGTGCTTCTTCAACCTCTGGTCTTCTTGCTCCAGCCGCCCAAAGCAGCGCCGGTCATGCCGCCTGCTCCTGCCTCCCGTGGCCGGCTGTGCTGCCGCGGAGGCCTCACCGCCCCATACTACAACCACCGCTGGCCAGGCCATCCCTCCACTCCACTCACCCACACCCCCTGTTATTCTGCGGCGACGGCAGCGCAGCTGAACCAGTGAACCCTCGTACTCCTCTCCGCGTGGGCATCCACTGCCGTGTCTTCCCCAGCTCCGCGTCGTCCCCTTCCTAGGCCTCGCCGTCGTCCACCACCGTGGTGCTGTCGGTGCGGCATGGTCAATGTGGTCAACGACTGAATTCCATCGGAAGAATACTGTACATGGAGAGGCTGACAGCTGGGTCCACGGCAGCCGCAAGGAAGTGCCTCCTTATTACGCAGAAAATAATTATTCCTCCACCTAACAGCAGGGACCCACCGGACGCCCACCAGTATATCGCGAAAAAAACGTTTGCCCCTGACTGCTGGGACCCACCCGACGGGCCACCATATTTCGCGAAAAAATGTTCCCCCTGCTGTCAGCTCATACCCACCAGAAGTGCCTCCTTATTACGCACAAAAAAATGAATACCCCCTTCTAGCTGGGACCCACCTTGGTGAGAGGCTGACTTGTGGGCCTACTAAGTTTACGGGGATGGAGGGCTTTGTCAACTTAGTCAATATGCACGATTCTAGCTCCAGTGACCGTACGATGTCCATCCAACAGCCGTAGTGCTTCTTCAACCTCTGGTCTTCTTGCTCCAGCCGCCCAAACCAGCGCCGGTCGTGCCTCATGCTCATGCCTCCCGTGGCCGGCTGCGATGCAGCGGAGGCCTCACCGCCCCTACTACTCCCACCGCTGGCTAGGCCATCCCTCTACTCACGCACACCCCCTGTTATTCTATGGCGATGGCAGCCTCACACGCAGCGAACCGATGAACCCTCGTACTCCTCTATGCGTGGGCATCCACTGCCACGTCTTCCCCGGCTCTGCGTCGTCCCCTTCCTAGGCCTCGCCATCGTCCACCGCCATGGTGCTCTCGGCGCGGTGTGGTCAACGTGGTCAAGGAACGGCTTCCATCGGACGTGGACTGTACGTGGAGAGGTCAAGCTGGGTCCACGACCGCAGCAAGGAAGTGCCTCCTTATTACGTGCAAAATAATTATTCCTCCACCTGACAGCAGGGACCCACCGGACAGGCCACCGTATTTCGCCCCCCTGAATGCTGGGACCCACCAGCTACATCTTCGCATGCAAGAAAGTGCCTGACAGTCGGGACCGACCTGGTCGAAGCATACATAGCGTTGTCATTCTGGTTGCGAACGTGTACGTACATATATACTGGTGGATGTAGAGGCGCGCACGTGTCGTAGTAGAGGCGGCCAGGGTGCAAGAAAGAAAATACGCCCACGTATGTGTACATACGGGCGGGGTCTCAAACGCCTACTCGCGCATACGTACGACCAGGGCTCGTGTACATGGCTGGGTCGGAACGGAGAAACAGCGTCGTCGTCGTGTTCATGGGGAGGCAACAGAATGCGTCGTGTTCATGGGGAGGCAACAGAATGCGTCGTGTTCATCGGGAGGGCTTGGATGGAACAGGCGATGGAAACGAGGCCTGGCGTACCGCAGAACGGAGGAAACAGCCTTGTGTTCGACCAGCCATGTTCGAAACGGGATCCTGTTCATCGGGAGGGGTCCGGCGTACCGCAAAACGGAGGAAACGGGCCTCCTACGGTCGAAATGGGGTTCCTGTTGATCGGGAGGGGTGTGGCGTACCGCAAAATGGACGAAACGGACTTGTGTTGGAGTGCTATGGTCGAAACGGGGTCATGTTCATCGGGAGGGGTGTGGCATACCGCAAAACGGGACTCCACGGGATACTATTCATATCCACCGTCGACCCCCTCCAGCCTCCATGAGCTACTGTTCATCCACCGTCGACCTCCTCCAGCCTCCACCTGCGATTGTTTATCCACGAGCTCCTATTCATCCAGCCTCCACCGCGCGCTACTCCACCGGCTACTATTCAACCAGCCCTCTCCACGGGCTCCTGTTCAACCACCCCTCCACGGGCTACTGTTCATCCTGCCCTCCACCGTCTACTATTCACCCTGCCCTCCACGGGGTGGTCCTGTTCATCCAGCCCTGCACGGGGTCCTGTTCATCCAGCCCCAACTGGCTCGATCGATCGGAGTCCTGTTCATCCAGCCCTAACCGGCTCGATCGATCGGAGTCCTGTTCATCTACCCCCACTAGGAACTGTTCATCCAAGCCCCCCGCAATACTCACTGTACATCCAGAGGCAGCATCGATCGGCTTCAGTTAGCAGTAGTAGCAAAGGAATCGCTCGATCGGGTTCAGTTAACAGCCATCGATCGATCGCTCGGGTTCAGTAACGCGTAGCCTGTAGTGCAATCGCTCGGGTTCAGTTAGAGCACAACGCCTCGCTCGGGTTCAGTTAGAGCCAACGCCTCGCACACACACGCGTACGTGTATGAGAGAAACGTGCATCGCTCGGCCCCCGACCTCCCACCGTAACCGGGAACTCCCCGAAATTTTCCTCCCCCTCGCTTCTACCACGGTTTTTCCGTCATGGACGGCCCAAAGAATGTCATGTAGCTGCGTCTCCGGCCCGCCCAGGACGAAAAGCCCATTTTCTGTCATGATTTTTTGTCATAGAAATAGGAGCCCACCACATCTATGATGATATCGGGTTTTGTCACAATTATCGTCATAGAAGTGTCATATGTATGACAGAATTATTTTCGTTCGGCCCAAAATGTCACATATGTGTCTTTTTTTGTAGTGTTCGTGAACTGATTTTGAGACAAACAGGAGCAGATGACGTCCTTCGCCGTGAGGTTGAGAAGAGTGTACTTGTGAATGTCATCTGCTTCCGCCATCTTGAACAGATCGGTCAGACCAATCTCAGTGACGGTCCACCGCTCGCTGTTCATCGCTATGAGGCACTTCTTCATCATGGCCTTCCACTTGGGATACTCCTAACCATCAAAGATGGGGCATGTCACTTTCTTCATACCCGCGGTCGACATAACTAAACTCCAGGTGGTTAAACTAAAATCACACAGAACAAGGGAGTACCTTGCTCTGATACCAATTGAAAGTGCGTTATATCGACTAGAGGGGGGGTGAATAGGCGAGTTTTATGAATTCTTCACTGAGGAATTTGCAGGTGAGGAAATTCCTTAGCGAAGAACTACTAGCAGCGAAATAAGTACTCAAAAGTAAACATAACAGAACACAAGCATAGTCATCATGATGAAATGAAGACAGGCACAGAGTACAAAAAGCGTAAGCACATGATAACACAGGATGAAGACAAACAGACTGAAGAAATTGAACTGAGGAAATTGAGAAAATCTTCAGTCAAAGTCTTCAAGCACAGATATGAACAAGCACACAACACGGTTATGAGGAAATGAAAGAGTTGAGGAAATAGAACCAGTAAGCTTGGTGAAGACAATGATTTGGTAGACCAGTTCCAACTGCTGTCTCAGTTGTACGTCTGGTTAGGGAGGCTAGGTATTTAAACTTGAGGACACACAGTCCTGGACACCCAGTCCTGAACATGCAGCTCAGGACACTCAGTCCTCACCGTATTCCCCTTGAGCTAAGGTTACACAGACCTCGCCCAATCACTCATGGTAAGTCTTCAGGTGACTTCCGAACCTTCACAAACTTGGTCACTCGGTTATCCACAATTCCTCTTGGATGCTGTAGACCATGACGCCTAACCGTCTGGAAGAGGCACAGTCTTAATATTGTGGTGATCTATCCATCCATGTCCTGTTTTGCAATTATGGAGCACCCTAGCTTGAGTCAATCGAGCTCTACTTTCGCTATTTCGTGAATCCTGGCAGATTGTTTACTTGTTAGCGATTTTGCCGAGGATGTTGTTGTTGATCCGTGCATGCTATGTTGTTGTTCTTGCCATGTCTAGCTTCTATAATATGCATTCTTGATGGGTGTATGCTTAGGTTGTCATGCCTTTCTCTGTAGTGAGTGCATCGAGCTCGTGAACATGCCTACTCGTTAACATATTTGCATGCTCCAGTTTTTCTCTAAGTGTGTAATCTGATTATGTTTTTGCCATGTTCACATGCTTGCAATTGTATTTTCTGATCCCTTTTGGCTCAAGGTCACTAAGGGACTTTTGTTAAGTGCTTTGAGTAGCTTCATGTCATGCCTTGCTTTGCCATGTTAAGTTCCTGTAGCATATAGTTTTCATGCTCCAAAGTGTGCTACCTGATGTTAAATTCCAGACTTGTGTTAATTTCACTAAGTCTAAAACCTGTTATCATTTGCATTTTTGCCATGCTTGTTTGAACCTGTTAATGGATGAATTGGCCATAGCTCAGTGTCCATCTTTTGTCAAGAATCATGAGTGGATCCCTGCCATGTATTTTTTGTCATGTTTGAGTGTTGTAGCATAATTATCTTGATGCATTTAGATGGCTACTTGTTGTTTATCGCAGACCGGTGCCATATTTGTTTTGCTTGCCATTTCCAAACCGTGCATCCAATTCCGGTGATCTTTATATCGATTTCAACCGAAATCACCTCACCTTTCTAGTGGCACTCTTGGATTTCCATGTTGAGGCCAGGTTCAATCATTCCTTGTCAAATCTTGCATATACATCACATATCGCATCCCGCATAGCATACCATGTTTGCATCATATTTGTTTGAGCTTTGCACGTGGTTGATTGTGTTCCTTTTGCTTGTTTGTCTTATTTGGGTAGAGCCGGGAGATGAGTTCGCTAACGAGTAGCCTGTTGAGTTTGCTTACGAGGATCAAGTCAACTCTGACAACTTTGCAGGCAAGATGATCATACCCTCGAAATCACTTCTATCTTTGCTTGCTAGATGCTCGCTCTTTTGCTATGCCTATGCTACGATGCCTACCACTTGCTTATCATGCCTCCCAAATTGCCATGTCAAACCTCTAACCCACCATGTCCTAGCAAACCGTTGATTGGCTATGTTACCGCTTTGCTCAGCCCCTCTTATAGCGTTGCTAGTTGCAGGTGAAGATTGGAGATCGTTCCTTGTTGGAACATTGTTCATTGTTGGGATATCACTATATTGTATTGTTATCTTAATGCATCTATATACTTGGTAAAGGGTGGAAGGCTCGGCCTTTTTGCCTAGTGTTTTGTTCCACTCTTGCCGCCCTAGTTTCCGTCATATCGGTGTTATGTTCCCGGATTTTGCGTTCCTTACGCGGTTGGGTGATAATGGGAACCCCTTGACAGTTCACCCTTGAATAAAACTCCTCCAGCAATGCCCAACCTTGGTTTTACCATTTGCCACCTAGCCTGTTTTTCCCTTGGGTTTCCAGAGCCCGAGGGTCATCTTTATTTAAACCCCCCGGGCCAGTGCTCCTCTAAGTGTTGGTCCAAACTAGAGCCCCTTGCAGCGCCACCTCGGGGAAACTCGAGGGCTGGTTTTAGTTGTACGGATTGCTTATCTGAGTGTGCCCTGAGAACGAGATATGTGCAGCTCCTATCAGGATTTGTCGGCACATTCGGGCGGTGTTGCTGGACTTGTTTTATCATTGTCGAAGTTGTCTTGTAGAATCGGGATGCCGAGTCTGATCGGAATGTCTCGGGAGAAGGTATATCCTTCGTTGACCGTGAGAGCTTGTGATGGGCTAAGTTGGGACTCCCCTGCAAGGATTTGAACTTTCGAAAGCCGTGCCCGCGATTATGGGCAGATGGGAATTTTTTAATGTCTGGTTGTAGATAACATGAACCTTAACTTAATTAAAATGAATCAACTGTGTGTGTAACCGTGATGGTCTCTTCTCGGCGGAGTCCGGGAAGTGAACACGGTGTTGGAGTAATGTTTGCCGTAGGTTATTCTTTAGTTCTTCGTTCGTGCTTTGCCTTCTCTTCTCGCTCTCTTTTGCGAACATGTTAGCCACCATATATGCTAGTCGCTTGCTGCAGCTCCACATATTACCTTGTCTTACCTATAAGCTTAAATAGTCTTGATCGCGAGGGTGCGAGATTGCTAAGTCCCCGTGGCTCATAGATTACTTCCAAACTAGATGTAGGGCCCAATGACTCCGTTCCAGATGATGCACTTGAGCTCAAGTGGGAGTTCGACGAAGACTCACGCCGTTACTATGTGTCTTTCCCTGATGATCAGTAGTGGTGCCCAGTTGGGGCGATCGGGACCGTGTCGCATGTTGGGGTTGATCTTTTATTTTTGGTACCGTAGCCGGACCATGAGTGTATTGGATGATTGTAATGTTATTTATGTATTTGTGTGACGTGGCGAGTGTAAGCCAACTATGTACCTTTTTCCCCTATTATCTATTTACATGGGTTGTTGTGAAGATTACCTTACTTGCGACATTACTTTCAATGCGGTTATGCCTCTAAGTCGTGCTTCGACACGTAGGAGATATAACCGCAACGAGGGCGTTACAAGTTGATATCAGAGCCTTCCCCGACCTTAGGAGCCCCCCTGCTTGATCGAATTAGCTGTCATTGTTGAGTCTAGAAAAATGTTTTGAGTCATTTAGGAATTATATATCGGAGAGTTTAGGAATTCTTTTTACTCCCCAGTCCCTTCATCGCTCTGGTAAGGCATCCTGAGGTAGAGTTTTGACTCTTCTCTTCTCAAATTTCACAAAAAAAAATTTAGGATCACGCGGGTATCTTGGAATCGTTCCGATCGAGTTGTGACGAGAATATTGTTCTTGGTGCCTCCTGTCATTTAGGGGTTGTGGCAGTGTCCCGGGGAGTTGACCTCCGAGGTGTTGTCATCACAATTTTATCGTTGCAGTTCTGGAATACCTGAGTTTAGTTTCGCCGACATCGAAAATCTCTTTTATGCAGTTGTTGGTGAGATAACCTCGACGCCACCCAGTACTGGGGTGGGAGTTCGGGAGTATTGCCATAACTTGTATAACGGATGCTTTTCAAAGGTTGAGGTAGACGATTTCCGAAGTTTTCTTGGTTATGTGTTGAAGGATGGATACAGCTGGATGTAGGATTTGCTAGATTTGGGTGAGATATTATGCTTCCCCTGTATCCCCAACACATGATTGCATAACCGGAAAGGTTCGGGAGTTTCATAGGTGGGAATTCTTGTAGCTCTAGTTCTTCTTCCACGGATATTTGGTTTGAGATTGGGTGATCCTTACCGAGTATTCGTTCTTGCTCCGTACCTTATTGGTTTATTTCTTCTACCTAAATTCTAAGTGGCTTCTTAATTATGGATATGTGACCATTTCAATTGGAATGCATTCGTTCATTTTGTTCGGATGTGAAGACTATTTGTTGCAATTTCTACCCGTTTGGTTCAGCTTCAATATTTGCCTATCAATGTGCTAATGGATGTCAACCTGTTCAGGATGGCTCCTCCAATGCGCACAACTCTGAATCCTGATCCGCCACCACCACCTCCACCTCCGGAGGCATGGCAAGCTGTGATGGCCGCTACCAATGCAAACATGCAGCTGATCATGTAAATTCTTCAAGAGCGCAACCAAGGGAACCAGGGCAACAATCAGAATCACTTTGCTACACTCAACCAGTTCCTTGCTAACCAGCTAAAGACCTTTAGCAATTGCGTTGAGGCAACTGACGCTGATGATTTGCTCGTGGACTTATGCAAGCATTTCGAGTGCATTAACACCAGGCCTGAGGACTTTGTCAAGTTCGCTTCCTTCCAACTCAAAGACCAAGCTGCAGAATGGTTTCAGCAGTACAAAGATTCCAGAGGAGGCCGTGTGATTACCTGGGATGAATTCCGTCAAGACTTCAAAGCTCATCATATTCCTCAGAGCGTGGTTGAAAGCAAGTGTGAGGAACTCCGCAACCTGAAGCAAGGCTCTCTGTCTGTCTATGAGTACAACAAGATGTTTCAGAAGCTCGCCCGTTTTGCTAAGCAAGACATCCCTGACGAGAAGAGCATGATATACCAGTTCAGGGGTGGTCTCAGAGAAGAAATCCAGCTAGCTCTTGTTCTCTTTGAGCCCATGAGGTACGATGAGTTTTACAACATGGCATTGAAGCAAGAGGCTGCTCAACTGAAGTGCGATGCTTCCAAGAAGCGAGTCAGAGATGCTACTCCTTCTTCCTCAACTCAAGTGGCTAAGCAGCAGAAGTATTGGCTTCCTCCTCCTCCGTTCCGTCAGCCTTTTCAGCAGAAGAGCAAAGGTGGCAGTGGATCTTCCCACCCACCCAACTCTGGCTTTCAGAACAAGACTTCGTCTCAAGCTCCAAGATCGAGTGCTCCGTATCACCGTCCGCTTTCAGAGGTCACGTGCAACAAGAGCCAACAGAAGTGTCACTATGCCAACAAATGCTTCAATCAAAGGCGTCTCCCTCCTCCTCCTCCTGTGAGATCGGCAAGTATAGCTGTGGTCAAGCATAACCCCAAGCACGCCAAGGTCAACATGGTGAATGCAGCTCAGGCAGAGGACTCGTCAGATGTCATCATGGGTAACGTTCCTGTTAACGATATTCCTGCAAGAGTTCTTTTTGACACTGGTGCATCGCATTGTTTCATCTCGAGACCTTTTGCATCTAAGCATGATTTTGTTACTCAAGTGTTGCCAAAACCGTTGGCTATTGTCTCTCCGACCCATCAAATGACATCTCAAGTATGCGTTCCGGATGTTTCAATCACATTGGGTGACTATAAGTTCTTGTCCTCTCCAAATGTTCTTGGTGACTCGGATATTGATCTTATTCTCGGAATGGATTGGCTTTCTAAGCACAAGGCTCAGCTTGATTGTGCTGCCAGGCAGATTCAATTGACTCATTCGTCTGAGGATGTAATTTTCTTTGCCGCTCGTGATGATACCATCCGTCTGTTTTCTCTCAATGAGAAGGGTGAACTGGATGCCATCTCTCAAATTCCAGTCGTTTGCGAATATCAAGATGTCTTTCCAGAAGAGCTTCTAGGAATGCCTCCGCACGGGCCAGTTGAATTCGTCATCGATCTTGAGCCTGGCACGGAACCTGTTTGCAAATGTCCTTACAAGCTTGGACCTGAAGAGTTGAAGGAGTTGAATAAGCAACTCGATATTCAAGAGCGAATGGGTCTCATCCGACTTAGTTCTTCTCCGTGGGGTTGTGGAGTTCTTTTTGTGAAGAAGAAGGATGGAACAGACCGACTTTGTGTTGACTACCGTCCATTGAACAAGAAGACTATCAAGAACAAGTACCCACTTCCCAATATCAATGAGCTGTTCGAACAACTCAAAGGTGCCCAAGTATTCTCCAAGCTTGATCTCCGTATGGGCTATCACCAGATTCGAATCCGTGAGCAAGATATTCCTAAGACGGCTTTCAGAACAAGCTATGGTTCATATGAATACACTGTCATGTCTTTTGGCCTCGTCAACGCTCCTCCGACTTTTTCTCGCATGATGAACTTCATATTCAACGCCTACACAAATGACTTCGTTTTGGTCTATCTCGATGACATTCTGGTCTTTTCGAAGAACAAGGAAGATCATGCCAAGCACTTGTGTTTGGTGCTCGATAAGCTCAGGGAACATCAGTTCTACGCCAAGTTCTCAAAGTGCGAGTTTTGGCTCGATGAGGTTCTCTATGTTGGACATATCATCTCTGCCAAGGGCATAACGGTGAATCCTGAGAAGGCGTCTGCAATTGTGAATTGGGAACCACCTCAGAACGTGAAGCAACTCCGCAGCTTCCTCGGTCTCGCAAGCTACTGTCGAAGGTTCGTTGAGAACTTTTCAAAGATCACGAAGCCTCTTTCAAACCTTCTTCAGAAGCACGTCAAGTATGTTTGGTCTCCGGAATGTGACATCGCTTTCAACACTTTGAAAGAGAAATTGGTCACTGCTCCAGTTCTGACTCCCCCTGATGAATCCAAACCGTTCGAGGTCTTCTGCGATGCCTCTCTCCAAGGTCTTGGTGCAGTGTTGATGCAAGAGAAGAAAGTTGTGGCTTATACCTCTCGCCAGTTGAAGCCCAACGAGAAGAACTACCCCACTCATGACCTTGAGTTGGCGGCAGTTGTGCATGCTCTTTTGACTTGGAGACATCTCTTATTGGGAAGAAAAGTGGACATCTTCACTGACCACAAGAGTCTCAAGTACATCTTCACTCAGCCTAATCTCAACCTCAGGCAGACTCATTGGGTCTAAATGATTCAAGAGTATAATCCGAGTATCGAGTATACTCCAGGCAAGGCCAATGTGATTGCTGACGCTTTGAGCAGGAAGGCATACTGCAATAGTCTGATTCTCAAGCCTTACCAACCCGAGCTTTGTGAAGCTTTCCGCAAACTCAATCTGCAAGTTGTTCCTCAAGGTTTCCTCGCCAACCTTCAAGTCTCTCCTACTTTGGAAGATCAGATTAGCGAGGCTCAACTTCTTGATGCTATGGTGAAGAAGGTCAAGATTGGGATTGCCAAGAGTCAACCCAAGTACAAGTGCTATCGCCTTGATGACAAGAATACTCTCTTCTTCGAGGATCGTATTGTTGTGCCTAAAGGTGACCTTCGTAAAGTTATTATGAATGAGGCGCACAATTCACTCCTCTCCATCCACCCTGGGAGTACGAAGATGTATCAGGACCTCAAGCAGGCTTAATTGGTGGACTCGAATGAAGCGCGAGATTGCTCAGTTCGTGAATGAATGTGATGTCTGCAGAAGAGTGAAAGCAGAACACCAAAGACCAGCTGGTCTCCTCCAACGTCTTGCCATTCCAGAATGGAAGTTTGACCACATTGATATGGACTTCGTGACTGGGTTTCCAAAGTCCAAGCATGGCAATGATGCTATATTCGTTGTCATCGACAAACTCACTAAAGTGGCTCACTTTCTGCCTATCAAAGAGTCTATCACTGCAGCTCAATTGGCGGAGCTGTATACCTCTCGGATTGTCTCTTTGCACGACATTCCCCAATTGATCTCTTCAGACCGTGGCAGCATCTTTACATCCAAGTTTTGGGATTCTTTTCAGAAGGCCATGGGCATCAACATCCGCTTCAGCACAGCTTTCCATCCTCAAACTAGCGGTTAAGTCGAGCGTGTCAATCAGATTCTCGAAGATATGCTCAGGGCTTGTGTGATCTCCTTCGGTATGAAGTGGGAGAATTGTCTTCCATATGCCGAATTCTCCTACAACAACAGTTTCCAAGAAAGTTCGGGCAAGGCCCCATTCGAAATTCTGTATGGCAGGAAGTGTCGTACTCCTCTTAACTGGTCAGAGACTGGTGAACGTCAACTTCTTGGAAATGACTTGATCATAGAGGCAGAGGAAATGTGCAAAGTCATTTGTGATAACCTCAAAGCAGCACAATCGTGCCAGAAGAGCTACTATGATAGTAAACATCGTGATTTGGCTTTCGAGATCGGAGACCATGTTTACCTCCGCGTCTCTCCAATGAAAGGTACTCGTCGCTTCAGTATCAAAGGGAAGCTTGCCCCTAGATACATGGGTCCTTTCAAGATCGTCAGCAAGAGAGGCGATCTCGCCTATCAACTCGAGCTTCCTTCAAACTTTGCAAATGTGCACGACGTGTTCCATGTCTCTCAGCTCCGCAAGTGCTTCAAGACTCCTGACCGCACCGTCAACTTTGAAGACATTGATCTCCAAGAAGACCTCTCTTATCGTGAGCACCCAGTTGCTATTCTTGAAGAGACTGAACGCAAGACTCGCAATAAGTCAATCAAATTCCTCAAAGTCAAGTGGTCACACCATTCCGACCGTGAAGCCACCTGGGAACACGAGGATCACCTCTGTTCTGAGTACCCGGCATTTTTCTAGTCCTAGATCTTGGGACGAGATCCTTTCGTAGTGGTGGAGTGTTGTAACACCCCCGATGTAATTTACCTTATATGTACTCCAACGCTTGCCGTTTCCGGCGCTAAGATATTTTATTTCCTCGGGTTTGGGTTTTTGTCTCCGTGTGTTGTTGTCGTTGTCATGCATCTCATACCATGTCATCATGTGCATTGCATTTGCATACATGTTCGTCTCATGCATCCGAGCATTTTCCCCGTTGTCCGTTTTGCATTCCGGCGCTCCTATCTCCTCCGGTGGTCCTTTCTACCTCTTTTCGTGTGTGGGGGTTAAACATTTCCAGATTGGACCGAGACTTGCCATGCGGCCTTTGTTTACTACCGGTAGACCACCTGTCAAGTTTCGTGCCATTTGGACTTCGTTTGATACTCCAACGGTTAACCGAGGGACCGAGAAGGCCTCGTGTGTGTTGCAGCCCAACACCCTTCCAATTTGGCCCAAAACCCACCAAAACCCTCTCCATCGTCTCGGTCGTTCGATCACGATCGCGTGGCCGAAAACCGCACCTCATTTGGACTCTCCTAGCTCCTCCTATGTATAAATAGGACTCCTCCGAAATTTCGGGCTAAATCCACCCTAACCCTAGCCTCTTCCCCCTCACGCCGCCAGACGCGTCCGGATCGGACCGGACACGTCCGCCCGCTTCGCCCGGACCAACCACGAGTCGCCATGTGGGCAAGCCGCGCCCACATCGCCGCCGGCCCGCCCGAGCCCGCGGGAGGCCCTCCTAGCCCGATTCGACCCCGCCACCCGGCTCGCCCGCCTCCTCGCGCCCGAAGGCCGCCGCCTCCGCCGCCCAGCTCGTCGCCGCCGCCGCGCCGCCCTGCCGTCCGGCCATCACCGCCCACTGACTTCGGCCATCTGGAGCGCCGCCACGGCCACCGGAGCAGCGCCACTCGCTGCCGCGCCCTCCTTCTCTTCCGGATCCGGCAAGTCCCATCCCTCCGGCGAGCTCCTTCGACTCCGGCCACCTCATCGTGCTACTCCGGCGAGAAGATCCAGCGAGCTCGAGCTCCTTCTTGGTTCGCGTGCAGATCTGGATCGGAGCTACAGTAAACCTTAGGGTTGACCTCGTTTTTGTCCCAGTTTTGCATATTTTTTTTGCATACTTCATCATGCCGTAACTCCGCATCTATAACTCCGTTTTGGACGTGTAGGATATCAAAATGTTCGCCTCAGAGAGTACATCATTTCATCTCATTGCATTATTTTCATTTGAGCTCATCTTGATGCCCGAAATTCTGTTGGAAGAGAGCTATTTGAGATAATTGTCAGATCTGCTGCACCAAATAGCTATTTGTCATTTTTGCCATGATTAATATGTGCATGATATGCTCCTGAGCTCTACATGTGTTTTGTTGCATACCATGCCATATTTACAGAGGTGTTTACCATGTATTTTTGTGACATGTGTGGTGACTAGCACGAGCTTGCAAAGTAGCGCATTCGTTAATGCTGATTTCAGGGACTTAGAATTTCTCTACTTTCGCTACATGTGTGGTTACATATCATTCCTTGTCCTTGATCTGTTTTTATCAATATGCCATATGTTCATGTTATTTCCTAGTGATCCGTGCCTATATTGAGGATGATCAGTAAGGATGTTTTGTTAATATTGTGGTGATCTATCCATCCATGTCCTGTTTTGCAATTATGGAGCACCCTAGCTTGAGTCAATCGAGCTCTACTTTCACTATTTCGTGAATCCTGGCAGATTGTTTACTTGTTAGCGATTTTGCCGAGGATGTTGTTGTTGATCCGTGCATGCTATGTTGTTGTTCTTGCCATGTCTAGCTTCTATAATATGCATTCTTGATGGGTGTATGCTTAGGTTGTCATGCCTTGCTCTGTAGTGAGTGCATCGAGCTCGTGAACATGCCTACTTGTTAACATATTTGCATGCTCCAGTTTTTCTCTAAGTGTGTAATCTGATTATGTTTTTGCCATGTTCACATGCTTGCAATTGTATTTTCTGATCCCTTTTGGCTCAAGGTCACTAAGGGACTTTTGTTAAGTGCTTTGAGTAGCTTCATGTCACGAATTGCTTTGCCATGTTAAGTTCCTATAGCATATAGTTTTCATGCTCCAAAGTGTGCTACCTGATGTTAAATTCCAGACTTGTGTTAATTTCACTAAGTCTAAAACCTGTTATCATTTGCATTTTTGCCATGCTTGTTTGAACCTGTTAATGGATGAATTGGCCGTAGCTCAGTGTCCATCTTTTGTCAAGAATCATGAGTAGATCCCTGCCATGTATTTGTTTGTCATGTTTGAGTGTTGTAGCATAATTATCTTGATGCATTTAGATGGCTACTTGCTGTTTATCGCAGACCGGTGCCATATTTGTTTTGCTTGCCATTTCCAAACCGTGCATCCGATTCCGGTGATCTTTATATCGATTTCAACCGAAATCACCTCACCTTTCCAGTGGCACTCTTGGATTTCCAAGTTGAGGCCAGGTTCAATCATTCCTTGTCAAATCTTGCATATGCATCACATATCGCATCCCGCATAGCATATCATGTTTGCATCATATTTGTTTGAGCTTTGCACATGGTTGATTGTGTTCCTTTTGCTTGTTTGTCTTATTTGGGTAGAGCCAGGAGACGAGTTCGCTAACGAGGAGCCCGTTGAGTTTTCTTATGAGGATCAAGTCAACTCTGACAACTTTGCAGGCAAGATGATCATACCCTCGAAATCACTTCTATCTTTGCTTGCTAGATGCTTGCTCATTTGCTATGCCTATGCTACGATGCCTACCACTTGCTTATCATGCCTCCCAAATTGCCATGTCAAACCTCTAACCCACCATGTCCTAGGAAACTGTTGATTGGCTATGTTACCACTTTGCTCAGCCCCTCTTATAGCGTTGCTAGTTGCAGGTGAAGATTGGAGATTGTTCCTTGTTGGAACATTGTTTATTGTTGGGATATCACTATATTATCTTGTTATCTTAATGCATCTATATACTTGGTAAAGGGTGGAAGGCTCGGCCTTTTTGCCTAGTGTTTTGTTCCACTCTTGCCGCCCTAGTTTCCGTCATATCGGTGTTATGTTCCCGGATTTTGCGTTCCTTACGCGGTTGGGTGATAATGGGAACCCCTTGACAGTTCGCCTTGAATAAAACTCCTCCAGCAATGCCCAACCTTGGTTTTACCGTTTGCCACCTAGCCTGTTTTTCCCTTGGGTTTCCGGAGCCCGAGGGTCAGCTTTATTTAAACCCCCCGGGCCAGTGCTCCTCTAAGTGTTGGTCCAAACTAGAGCCCCTTGCAGCGCCACCTCGGGGAAACTCGAGGGCTGGTTTTAGTTGTACGGATTGCTTATCTGAGTGTGCCCTGAGAACGAGATATGTGCAGCTCCTATCAGGATTTGTTGGCACATTCGGGCGGTGTTGCCGGACTTGTTTTACCATTGTCGAAGTTGTCTTGTAGAACCGGGATGCCGAGTCTGATCGGAATGTCTCGGGAGAAGGTATATCCTTCGTTGACCGTGAGAGCTTGTGATGGGCTAAGTTGGGACTCCCCTGCAGGGATTTGAACTTTCGAAAGCCGTGCCCGCGGTTATGGGCAGATGGGAATTTGCTAATGTCCGGTTGTAGATAACATGAACCTTAACTTAATTAAAATGAATCAACTGTGTGTGTAACCGTGATGGTCTCTTCTCGGCGGAGTCCGGGAAGTGAACACGGTGTTGGAGTAATGTTTGCCGTAGGTTGTTCTTTAGTTCTTTGTTCGTGCTTTGCCTTCTCTTCTCGCTGTCTTTTGCGAACAGGTTAGCCACCATATATGCTAGTCGCTTGCTGCAGCTCCACATATTACCTTGTCTTACCTACAAGCTTAAATAGTCTTGATCGCGAGGGTGCAAGATTGCTGAGTCCCCGTGGCTCACAAATTACTTCCAAACTAGATGCAGGGCCCGATGACTCCGTTCTAGATGATGCGCTTGAGCTCAAGTGGGAGTTCAACAAAGACTCACGCCGTTACTATGTGTCTTTCCCTGATGATCAGTAGTGGTGCCTAGTTGGGGCGATCGGGACCGTGTCGCATGTTGGGGTTGATCATTTATTTTTGGTACCATTGTCGGACCATGAGTGTATTGGATGATTGTAATGTTATTTATGTATTTGTGTGACATGGCGAGTGTAAGCCAACTATGTACCTTTTCCCCCTATTATCTATTTACATGGGTTGTTGTGAAGATTACCTTACTTGCGACATTGCTTTCAATGCGGTTATGCCTCTAAGTCGTGCTTCGACACGTAGGAGATATAGCCGCATCGAGGGCGTTACAAGGGGGCGGCTATTTATAGCCTAGGGAGCAGCCCAACATGATAAGACATAAATGCCCTTCAATGATATGACCGTTAGGTGGATAGATATTTTGGGACAGCTGGCACATAGCACAACAACGGTTAGAATTTTGAGTGGCGAAATCCTCAGGGCTATCATGTTCCTCACTGTGTAGGCAATCCGCACTGGCGAATTCCTAGCTCCTCAGTCAAAACAAATTCCTCAGAGACCAGTAGAACTTTGTCTCTATCACTGAAGAATATGACTGGACTATATGAGATTTCCAATGGCTTCACTCGAAGGGATTGGTAGGTGTAGGATTTTGAGTTGAGCATCACATGGAAATTTTTCCTTAGTATTTCCTCGACCCCCTTTAGCAGTACGGTGTTTCCTATGAATCAAGAAAGAGAAAATGAAACTACGAAAACAAAAGTCTTCACGCTTCATGTTCCTCGAATGAATACCAAGTCTTCAAGGTCACACCAATTTCTTCACTTTCAAAGTCTTCAGAAAGTCTTCAGAAATCCAAAGTCTTTAGTCAAAGAACTTCATTTTTAGGGGTCGACTTTCTCTGCAAATATCAAACTCCTCATAGACTTATAGACCTGTGTACACTCACAAACGCATTAGTCCCTTAACCTATAAGTCTTCAATACACCAAAATCACTAAGGGGCACTCGATGCACTTAGTGATGATGAGCTAGAAACTAACTCTAACCTCTAGCTAAGTTGAGTATCCAAACAAGGCTGTGTTGTTGTTGTTGTTGTTGTTGTTGTTGTTGTTGTTGTTGTTGTTGTTGTTGTTGTTGTTGTTGTTGTTGTTGTTGTTGTTGTTGTTGTTGTTGTTGTTGTTGTTGTTGTTGTTGTTGTTGTTGTTGTTGTTGTTGTTGTTGTTGTTGTTGTTGTTGTTGTTGTTGTTGTTGTTGTTGTTGTTGTTGTTGTTGTTGTTGTTGTTGTTGTTGCTGCTGCTGCTGCTCTTCTATGTATATCTAGACATCATTAGAACATTAATGTAACACTCTTCCTTGTTGCTATGTAGCCTAGGATTGCATATTTAGACATTAAGTACAGTGCATGTTGCTATGTAGCCTTAGATATATTACATATGGCCCTAGTTAACCAAACGATAAATGGGTTGCAGATATATTCAGTTAAAAGTCCGATTCACCGATTAGTCCCTTATCAGCCCCCGACCTATATGGTACCAGCTACCGATATCCTGAACAGTGAGAAGATATAAGCCATGGGATGAAACCAACCTCGATGGAAAATAGCAGTCGTTCCCAAAATTGTCCTGTGTATATACATCGAGAAGCATGTTAAGCACAACAGGCTAAACATCAACCAAAGTTATCCATGACAGAGAAAATAATCTCCAAAAGATAGCTTCAGTGTGCAGGTTTAAGCACGCTAGTAAAGCAAAACAAGTGGAAAGGTGTGTTAACTGCAACAAGCCTAACATTTAACAACAAGCAAACATATTCATTCAAACTGGCATTGTGTCAGTCTAAGTACACTAGTTATTGTTAAATAAAAATGGAAAGGCGTGTTAACTATAAGATGCAGCAACCAAATGTAGTCATTCATAGCGGTATTGTTGAAACTGGTACTGATAAAATTGAACTGCACAGTTCATACTTGCACATATAAAACATCACATTGTGAATAACTGGAATAAACAAGGCATACTATGAACAACCAATTATAGCATTTGAAACTGGACATATGCTAACTACAAACAAACGAACAATTAAAAAACTTTAAAAGAGGCATATGCTAGGTATAACAGGTTTAACAACAAGCAAATATATGCATTCCTATCGATATTCTCACTACACTACAAAAGGGAGTCGACAAAACAAATCATGGGTTTCCCCCTGTGAAGAGGCACGACAAAACAAATCATGGGTTTCCTCATTTGTCACGGATGGGCTCGTTCCTACGGGAAGAGCACAGACCCTGGATGCGCTCCATGTTGTCGCATATGGGCTCCTTCCCCTTGGAAGAGCACGGCTGTAGGGTGCCCTCCCTGATGTCGCAGATGGGCTCCTTCCCCATTGGAAGAGCAGATGGGCTCTTTCCCCTTGGAAGAGCCGGAGAGGGGGCCCTCTTCATGGTCGCCGTCGATGAGGTCAGACTTGGAAGCTGTGGATCCCAAGCCAGCGTCGCAGAACGTGTCCTTCAGAAATGACAAAAGGGGCTCGATGGCGATGTAGGATGGCAAATTGTTGACAGCGAGCCAGAGGAGATTAGCGGGGGGCCATGGATGAGATCGACAGTGGTTGAACCCAAGGGGTTGGGGGTGGGACACTTTCTAGGGATGCAGGCGGGATTGGGAACAAGAAAAACCCTCGAGGTGGGCAGATATTTTCTAGGGATGCAGGCGGGACTGGGAACAAGAAACATCGCACACGGTCTAGAGATAACAACCGTGTGTTATGAAACAGAAAAACACTCGAGGCGGGCAGATATTTTCTAGGGATGCATGCCGGATTGGGAACAAGAAACATCGCACACGGTCTAGAGATAACAACCGTGTGTTAGGAAACAGAAAAGCCCTCGAGGCGGGCAGATATTTTTGAGAGGGGGAGCCTCATGGAGCCCAATGTACTATGCGAATGTGTGTGTGATAGGGGCACCATTGTGGCACACGGTTAGTTTGAGTGAACTGTGTCCATTGCGTCATCCGACTTGTCTAATGTTCATAAATTTGGCGAAAAATGACGCGGGAGAGGGTCAGAACACGAACACACTTGCATGTGGACCAAATTTATGTATGAAAAGGGTGGTTTGATTTTCAAATACCAAATGCAACTTTGATGTGGCACCTATCTCGCAAAGAGCACGATATTGCTTGCCCCACCCCCCTCGTGTTGGCACGAAGAGAATTCTAAGCTATGAATGCATGCCCCCCCAACCGAGGTTCACCTAGCAAAGTGCAAAGTAGCTAGAAGCCCCCCTCCTCCCTTGTGTCAGCACAAAAGGGAATCCTAAGCTATGAATGCATGCCCCCCAACCGAGGTTCACCTACCAAAGTGCGAAGTAGCTAGCATCCCCCCTCCCTCGTGTCGGCACGAAGGGAATCCTAAGCTATGAATGCATGCCCCCAACCGAGGTTCACCTAGAAAAGTGTGAAGTAGCTAGCAGCCCCCCTCCCTCGTGTCGGCATGAAGGGAATCCTAAGCTATGAATGCATGCCTCCCCAACCGAGGTTCACCCTAGCAAAGTGCAAAGTAGCTAGCAGCCCCCTCCCTCGTGTCGACACGGAGGGAATCCTAAGCTATGAATGCATGCCCCCCAACCGAGGTTCACCTAGCAAAGTGCGAAGTATCTAGCAGCCCCCTCCCTCGTGTCGACAGGAAGGGAATCCTAAGCTATGAATGCATGCCCTCCCAAGCAAGGTTCACCTAGCAAAGTGGGAAGTAGCTAGCAGCCTCCCCCCTCGTGTGGTCATGAAGGGAATCCTAAGCTATGAATGCATGCGCCCCAACCGAGGTTCACCTAGCAAAGTGCAAAGTAGCAACCCCCCCCCCCCACACACACACACTTTCAGTCGGCGGGCCAAAGAGGCATATTTCACCAAGATGGATCGTAAAATGGACTAAGAATAATCCAACTTGGTCGTATAACCTCTCTCTTGTTGTTGGTCAAAGTGATGGCCGTCCATGCGACCCCGGAGATGGGCTAGCTCGCCAATAATCACGCAAGTGGCCAGTCCCTGAAGACAACCACTGCATGCGTGTGGTCCAAACATATGTATGGAGAGGTGTGTTTTTGAGTAACAATGGAACAACTTTAACGTGGCACCATGATTTCGAACTAGAAATCCCCACACTGAGTGAGGGTTAGGTTGACGATGCATATGTATGTTAGACCACACTTCAAGCCAACAACGGGGATTCATGCATGCATGTGTGCATAGTATATGCGCCCAAACTTAAGGTCTGAGTCTCACCGTGACCTATACTACGATAACACGAACCAAATGAAGAATCCGCCATGATAACCTATCTTGCTATTGGTCAATGTGATCATGGATGTCCACGCGGGCCCACGAATATATAGGCTTGTCACAGAAAACCACGCGAGGGAGTGTACTGTTCGAAGGCAACCACTACACGCATATGTATGGAGGTGATGTGTGCATGCATGTTTGAATACCATTTCAAAACACTGATGTGGCGTGTGCGTCAAAAATCGCACAATAGCTCCCCACACAGAGCGAGATCAGTTCATGACGTGTCGTTGTACTAGCCACTTCGACCTGATGGGAGAGATTCATGCGTACATATGCATGTGTGTGTGCTCAAACTGTATCATGCATGTCATCCCAGAGCATGACCTAGATATATACCGTATTACAAGCAAAAATAATAATCCCCCCTAAGTCAAATTAACCTCTCTTGTTGTCAGGCAAAAAGTAGTGATGGACCAAGCGGGCCATAGATGGAAAGCATCGATATTGCTGATAACCGCTTAAGTGGGTGCGAGAGGACAACCACCACCACTTTGCATGTGGGCCAAACATATATATGTTGAATACCCAAAATGCACAACTTTGATGTGCTGCATGCCTCAAAAACCGTAAACCATGCACCCACATAGAGCGAGGTTCATGAAGCGTACTACATATGATGGTCCCCTTCCCCCCTCTTCACCGCATACTATATGCTCCTGCCGTAATATGTACAACCCAAAAGAATCCTCATCGATGGTGAAATTAAGTAACCTCTTCCGATGTAGGTCAAAGTGATGCATGCATGCATCGACGATGGCCTCGTGGGCCCACAGATGGAAGCGTCACACGTGAGTGTCCTAGATAGGATAACCACTGCGTGCATGCATGTGGCCCAAAGAGGTGTTGTGTGATGTTTGAATAGCCAATTTCACAGTTTTAATGTGGCGCGTGCCTCAAAAACCAAAAAGTCCCGACACTGAGTGAGGTGTACTTGTTCACGGATGCGCACGTATAGTATATATATGCTAGTCCGCTCCCACCTCTTCGACGCGTACTATATACCACCATAACACAAACAAAAAAGATTCTACCTTGCTGGTTAAATTAATCTCACCGCCGGCTGTTTGTCAAAGTGATGGACGACGACCACGCGGGCCCACAGAAAGCATCACACGCGAGTATCAAGTGTCGTGTAGGACAACCATCGACTGCATGTGGCCAAAACATGTATGTATGAAAGGGTTGTGTAATGTTTCAAATAATGATTTCACGACTCTGATGTGGCACCGGCCTGCCTAACAAAACAGCCAACCCACACAGTGGCTCACAACTCGTAGTGTACTGCGAGCCACCCACCACCCCAAACGCACACACCCACACACACACCGCGAATCCACCGCAACTATGATGCATGTTAAATTAATTATCCCATGGTGAACATATGTTACCAAACGAGGGACCTTTTAATTTCGAAAAAATCACAAAGATCATTAAGACATTTTAGTACATTAATTGATTGATTTTCTATGGGTATAATGTGCAAAAATCAAATTTGAGCTACATGCACACGTGACAGTGCACCTAAATGGATTGCAAAAACACATGTGTCTCACTGGGTGCATGTTTACTCCCCGTGCAACAAATTTCAAACATTGAGAATCTTGATTTTTAAATTCTAGTACATGCAAAACTTATTTGAAGTTCATGAAACTTATCGTGTTGTCATATGGACACCAATACAAAGTGGCATTGTAGTTTTTTGTCAAATTTGAGACCAGTTTTAATGTAATCTTTATCTAATTACAAATGGGAGATTATTAATAATTGGGAACCAATATCCCAAGCGGATTATTTATTCAAACTATGAACATTAGACTAACAATGGATACGTGCCATGCTTTGATTAAGCAATAAAGCGGCAACATTAATCATCCAAATAGAATAACAATATATGTGTCGCCGCGCGACCCGTGTGCCATGCGAGCAGGCGTGAGTTGACGGGACACATGCGAGCAGTCCGTCGTGCAGGCAGACGGGGAGGTGTGCGTGCAGGTGTGTGAATTGACAAAGGCGTGCTCGGTGCGCAGTGTCATCGGGAGGCGTGCGAGTAGCTGTGTGAAACTTTGGTAGGCATGCCAGCAGTCTGATGCGCAGGCTCACTAGGGAGGCGAGCCATCGGTTTGACCGCCGCCTGCCTCTCTCCTACAACTCCCACTACTCCATATTAATGGTGCACCCGAGTGGTCGCGCCCCCAACCTCGCCACACACATACAATCCTCTCTCTCTCCGCTTGCATCCTTGATGCCACTCTCAGTCCTCAAAGCCGTCAGTCTATGAGGATGCCGCCGAAGCGCCCCATCGGAGGGAGTGGCGAACCCGGGGCTGCTAAAGCACCGGAGCACGGCGTGGAGATGGAGACAGAGGTTGCCATCATCACCGGCGAGTTATCGCCGCACCCTGACGTCATCGACGGCGTCGAGCTTCCACAGTCGGAGGCGGAGTTCCACACCGACTCTGGTGACGACCCCAACGACGACTCCAACGACCACTCCGCTGATGACTCCGACGACCACTCCGGCGATGACTCTGACGACGACGGACATCTGGTTAGTCATGTATACCCATTTATGTGTCAAATAGATCATAGGGTTTCTCTGGTTACTCCTGCCTCCCCCTTTTTGGAATAGAAATCCTATGGTTATGTTCTCCCAATCCATGAAATCCGAGTAAGTTTTGTTAGATCCATGTAGTGTATTGATTGTTTGAATGGTACAAGTGATAAGTGATTAGTTGTTTCATCTGTGCAAATGATTTCTGCTAGTAATCCGACTAGGGTTAGTGTTCATGCTAATAATTCCTAGCTAGGACTTGAAAATTGATTTTGAATGACCTACATATGTTTGTGCCATTATTTTCTTCAGGATTGGTCTGTACATAGACGGCTGTGCTTGAAAATCAAACCATAATCTCTGGATATGTATAAATAAATAGTCATAAATTCCTAATCCTACTTCACGGCATGTAATCATTGATTTGATGCCAAATTTGTTTTACTATTTGTATAGGTGTTGTCTGACGATGTGGACAGCGAGGATGAAGAAGTCCAGAGGTGGTATAAGAGGCAAATCCCGAGGGAGATTTATGCTGGAATGCATAACAGGTGTATTAGGACCTGGAACGGCGGCTATCGATGCCCATTTTGCAACCACAAGCTTCATGACGCGTATCTAAGTGTTCTGGCGCATGCAAGAGGACAAGCCATTGGCTCCTTCAAGCAGAAGTATTCCCGCAGGGTGGCGCGTGGCGCATATGCCGAGTACCTGGAGAAGTTTTAGGATCGTGCTGGCATGTGAGATGAGATGTGGGATGGATCGAACTATGTACGCTTGAGTATGCTTAATGACGCTTGCACTATGTACTTATGGTTGAACTATGCTTATGTACGTGTACACTTATTATCTACGTCTGAGTATGTTTAATCTATGTTTACTTATGTCTAACCATGGGATATGGATGTAACCAGTTCGGTTGATTGAATCTACCTCCGTCTTGGTTTATTGGTCCCCTTTGTAATTTGTGTTAAATTTTGACCAAAGGTTTAACTGACAAAATGTTAGTGCAGGTCAGCAAAAATTATGTCGTTGGGTGGGTATTTGAGCATAGTGTTCAATGATATAATTTTTGGTGACATGCATAAACATTTCTTAGTTAAATATTTGGTCAAAATTACAAAGGAGGACCAATAAACTAGGACGGAGGTAGTACGTCAATCACACACGGTTCCCAAAATTGGAACCGTGTGCAATGACTTTCATTTTGCCTCTTGCGTCAATCACCCACAGTTCGCTCTAGTAAACCGTCACCTCCAAAATTCTTTATGGGACAGAAAACCCTCACCACCCAATTCAAAAAATAAAAAAGAAAACCCTCACCATCCCCACGTCACAAAAACCCTCACCTCACCCGCCACCCTCTCCGGCCCCCATTCACACCTGCACAAGCTCCTCCACGTCTATGCCATGGCACTGCCTATCGTGGCGGTAAACACTTAGCTCGACACCTGCCGCCGTCGCCAGGCTGCCGGCAAAGCACACCACATTTCGCCACTTCCACTTGCCGCCGCTTATCGCCATCGACTTTCTAGACGCTGCTCGCGGTTGACCCAGCTCCACTCGGTTGGGGAATCTGCCGTATTGAGGGTTCTTTATCATGGACGACAAGGTAACTAATTTAACAAGATATTATCTCATCTCTTATCCCAATTCATCTGCCTCCTTTAATCACCCGACGGAAATCACCGTGAATTCATTTTTATTCGAGCTGTTTTGAGGGTTTTCTTTCATTCATAGAATGTACGGTGCGCCGACACATCAAGACTTTGCAACCTCTGCCAGAGATTCCATCTCACCGTACCAGATAACTTGAGCACGCGCGCGGTATGTTCAATCTCAGCCTAAATCGGTTGGCATGGCCTACTTTCCTAAACATATTCTAAATATTGCTACATTTGGATAAAAGATGCCACATGCACCATATATGTCAAAGGGGATTTTCCCCTCTTCTTTCTATATTAGGCAATTGAATGATGTATTGTTCTTTTGATTACTCTCATATTTCCATGACACCATGTTTACCCTATCTATTTAATTATAGATTTTTGTCCTTCGATCTCAACTGCTGTATAGTTCTTTCAATTTGGGACCATATTTGCATGTTATCATATTTTCTTTAAAAATCCTACCATTTTCTGCAGCGCATCCCTTGCTATGCAATAGATTATGTAGTGCACAATCTTTCCCTTTACATAGATCAAGACTGCATGGATGTCATACTGCACACAAACCATGGATTTACAATCGTTGCTACTGTAAGACTTGATGAATGTGGTGACTCCTATTTTGGCACTGGCTTTTGGAAAGAAATTTGTAAGTTTTATGTAGTGAAAGCTGGTACTAAAATTGCACTACACATAAAAGGGCCTGGTCATGAGATATATGCTAACTTCCTCGACAAAATCATCCGTCCAAACTTTGTTCGAAGTAAGTTTTCTTTTCAACTATCTGCATGTTGACTTACCCAGCAATGTCAAATGAATTGTGTAGTATTTAAGCAACCAACCGTTATTCCCTTTTCTTACTATATTCCTATCTAATAACTTCTAGTTACCAATACACTTTTCTATTGCCCTATTTCAACTAAATATTCCCTGTACTCCCATTTCTATCAGAAAACGCCGCTGACAAGGAGACTCCAGAGGTGGAGAACGGGGCTGCCAACAAGCAGAGGCGGGGCGAGCTAGAACCGCAAGAGACTCCAGCAGGCCTAGACTTCATCAGCAGCCTCCCCGGTGATATGTTGACAGTCATCATCTCCCTCCTCCCAATCAAATATGGGGCATGGACAACCGTCCTTTCACGATGGTGGCACCCCCTATGGAAGTCCAACCCTCTCAACCTCATCGACACCCACGAGCTCTGCCATGGCTATCGCAAAAGCTTGGATGCGTTCTCCAAGATCCTCAGCAGTCACCTTGGCCCAACCAGAGGCCTTAGAATGGGCAAGTTTCGTTCCAACGACAAGGACCGAGCCAAGCTTGATGACTGGTTCTGATCCCCCGCCCTAGATCAGCTTGAGGAGCTCACTTTTGATGATGGGCATATGCGGTCACTGCCAATGTCCGCACTCCGCCTTGCACCCATGCTTCACGTCGCCAAGTTCAGGAACCGCCATCCCCCTTAATGATGCGCCCGCTCTTATTCTACCACGACTGAAGCACCTCGAGCTTGTTGCCGTCTGCCTCTCAAAGGTGACATGGAGCGCCTGCTCCGTGGTTGTACTGCACTCGAGTACCTTTGTCTTCAGGCGATCAATGGGTTGAGTACCTTCCACGTCACCTCCATGACTCTCCGGACTATTTATGTGTGTTGCTGGTGCGGCAAGAAGACATCACAAGATGTGTACCATGGTATGGTCATTGAGGACACACCTGCACTTGAGAGATTACTTGTAGTTGATCAAGAAGGTCCAACAAGAATCAATGTCATTTCTCCGCCGAAATTGACAATGATGGGCTACTCGTCTGAGAAATACTCCGAACTTGTTATTGGATCCACACCCGTTTAGGTACAACAGCCGCCTTCTAGCATTATTTCTAATTTAACATTATTTCTAATTTAACATTATTTCTAATTTAACATTATTTCTAATTTAACATTATTTCTAATTTTAAAGATGTTTGTTCATCTGTCATTCAGAAAATGATTCTGACAAGCTTGACCCCGAAACAGCGCACGGTGAAGGTCTTGGCACTAGAATCTATCGGCCCCAACCTAGAGCAAGTTGTTAGTTTCCTGAGATGTTGTGCCTAGAGAAGCTATATATCGAGGTGACGTTCCTTTCCTGTTAAATGTTAACCATAAGGGAGTTCAATTTGTGACACCTTTTTCCAAGTTAAAAATGACAATGTACTACAATTTCTAAAGGATTCTTTTGGAGGATTTCAGTACATACATGTTCCACCCCCCATATGGTTACAATCAATAAGCATTTCTCCTTTGGATTCATCTGTACTAGTTTTCTTAGGGAACTTTCCATCCACTCCAACCTCTTGTGAAGAAGGCTACATTTTTATAGAATGTAATCAAATGCCCGTGTTAATCATGTCAGATCGAAGATGGCATGTTAGTGCATTTTACAAATCCTGCAAACCAAATAGGCCTATAGTAATGTTCAAAACTGTATGTAGGCACTAACACATTTTCTTCTTTTGCGGATAAGATTAGGCCTAGTGGTGGATAATGTGATAAAATATAACAATCACGTCGAATGCCTAGATCTGCATCTCTCATAAATTACTTTGAACTCCTACCGAGGTACCTTACTAGAGATTATATTCGCCAGGTTCTTTGTTCTCAGAGCAAGGGTGCTGAAGGAAATGAGGTTTGCCCTACATTTATTTCGCAAAATGAATGGTTTGTTGATCAGCGCCGGCGCCTACGGCAGAATGGAATATGCTCCGAAAATGCTGAATTTCATTTTGGAACTTTAGATGACAGAGTAATCGGAAGTCATCGTGTCAACCCCATACATGACTTCTCAGTGGCTGACCCTTTGCAAAAATTGTGAGGTTTCAAAACCAGACTTAGAAGTGGTAATATTAGTTTGAACCTCTCTGATATCCATGTTCAATGGATCAGCGCGAGCGTTTGCAGCTGATGAGCTGAATTTCATTTATAATATCAGTTTGAACCTTGTAATCTTCAAATTTGAGCCATATAACTCTGGAATTTGAACCTTGTAATATTTCGAGCTTTTGTGGTACAATCGTTGAAATGGCATCGTATGAGACTCGTATACTGGTAGCACTATTTTGACCTTAATATGCAATGGTCTTAGATTTTATTAACCATTCTCGAATCTGTTTACCTTGTCGATCTCACAGCACACGATCTGCATATCTAACCCGATTGCGATCTTTGACATTATTGCACATAGTTGGTTTCTTCTACCGTGTGCCCTGTAGAGCGCAGAATTAATTATCGCACTCGAGTGTCCATCATCACCCTTCTATGTAACTTTGAACTTATCACCCATGGTAAACTTATGACCGAAGTCATTCCACACACTTCGTTTTTACAAAGCTTTTTGCCAATAAACACCCACGATTTGTCCCTCTTCTAGTCGACGCGTGGCCAAACTAGCCGAGCGGGAACCTTGCGCGGTAGCGCGGGAACAGGATCACCAACGATACATTTGGCGCCTCTTCGAGCCCACGCGTGCGGTGCGGTGTTGTCAAGTGTGCACTGCCTCCGCTATGAAGGTCGTGATAAGACATGATGATTACAGGCCAACCGACCCCCATTTATTACAGCAGCCAACCTTTCGATCGCGCCCCACCATTGCAAGAAGCACACCCACCACGAGAAATTCTTAGAGGGTATCCTACATGACTCTAATGGTGCTCCGAGCGGCTGCCGTCGACGAGCAGTAGTTCACCATGCGTGCCATGGTGGACACCCACGAAAGGTTCATGGACCTCTCAATGGTGTACACCAACGACCTGGTCTGGGTGGAGCACTCCATCCACATCATGGAGTTGTTGCTTGTCGAGGAGAAGTACAAGGTGGTCGGATTCAACCTCGAGTACACCCGCGCTCGTCCCGGGTCTCATCCCAAGGTCGCCGTCGCCAAGATATGCGTGTGCCACCACGTCCTCGTCTACTACTACTGCCTGGCCACAAGGCATTGCGAGCGTTTCTCTAGGTTTGTCAACAGCCCCTACTACATGTTCGCTACAGTAGACATCACCAACGATGTAAAGGCGCTCGAGAATTCGCGCATCGCCTGCCAGAATCTTGTCGACATCCAGGGCCAATACAAGATCTGGGGCAGCAAGGAGCATGAGAAGGACTCACTGGTTCACCTCGCTGAGGCTATCATTGACCTCTACTACAGAGACATGAAGGATTCGTGCAACAAGGACAAGTGTGCCTGGCACTCGACCTAGATGAAGAAACTCGACAAAGCTCACGTCGTGTACACGGCCAAGGAGGCGTACACGAGCTACGACATGTACAGGCGGATCGTTTACATGAGGAAGTGCCTCCTTCCCCAAAACGGCCAGGTATCCAGCCGGAAGCAGAGCAATGGCAAGCGTTGTCGCAACAATAAGTAGATGATTAGATCCTCGTTTCTCCTACTTTAGTATGCATGTAATTGCTTCCTTTGCTGTGTGGAAATGTTATGTGTGTAGTCACTTGTGTAATTGTATGCTTAATTTGGTTTTGCAATGCTGTCTTTTAAGTATATATGTTGATGCTCTGTAGATAGAGCGTAGATGTTGTGTGAACAAAGAAACTCACATCGCACACGGACTAAACAATGGAACCCGTCGGTGATGTTTTCATCAATCACTCACAATTGTGTACCAGCAATCGTTTGCTCACAACACACATGGCTTGTTAGCAGTAATCGTCCGTGTTGTTATCGGTCTTCACACACGTTTCCGATTATAGACCCGTTTGCCACGTATCACACACATCTTGTTAAGTTGAACCATTTTTGTTCTCATGTCTCAACGCAAACAGTTCATCTGAGTGAACCGCATGCCGTATATTGCACACACTTTTGATCTGGCTGACCATTTCTTTTGTGTTGCCTAATCACAAACAGTTCATCCGAGTGAACCGTATGCTGTATATCGCACACACCTTCATCTGGTTGCCCATTTCTTTTGTTCCTCCTCATCGCAAACAGTTAACTGAGCTAAACCGTATGCCCTGCATCACACACGCAACTAAAATCTGAACCGTGTTTGATGCATCCTCCATCGCAAATGTTTTGCACCTTCTTTGATGGTTTTTGACACCACCATTTGCGATTATGGCATCGCACACAGTTTCGTCGAAGGGTCTCTGATCGTAGTGTCGCGTTAGCAACATCCCGCAGTAGTGATTGGTCAACATTGGTTAGAAAAATGAACTAGGATGGCTAATGAGGCATTGTCATGTCAACAAATTGGTATCCATCAAAAGACAGAACAAAATTTTGGAGATGACAAAAAATTGATAAGGTGGGTTTTGTAACCATCTAAACACACCCAATACGTAGTAAGGTAGAAGAGAAAGATTTTCATTTAGATGTATTTTCTTAAAAAATTCAGATTTGTACTATATAAATTACTCCCTCCATCCCTTATACAAGGCCACTATGAAAAAATATTTTGCATCTATACAAGGCCACTAACAGTAACCGAGACAAACATTAATGATGTTTTCTCGTACTAGCAACTTGTTTAATACTTGCATGCATGTAGTCATAATGACATTGTACTACTTCCTTCCCATTCTTTCCTTGCATGCATGCAAGCATATTAATGATCCCGGTTAATGAAAAGAAAAGTTGGCTTGCAAAGCAGTCATTAAATTTTACCTTGGTACGTGTAATATGAGTTTGTGGCCTTGTATAAGACTAGCCACAATGGGTAGTAACATAGACTAGTAACATGCCTATGTTACTAGTCTATGTTACTACCTCTATAGTGGGGAGTAACATATGCGTGGTAACATGCAACACTTCATTTATTAGGCTATAGACACATCTTCCCTTGATATGTGTGATGTTACTCATACTACTAGTAACTCTCTATGTTACCACTTTCCTCTCTTTCTTCTTTTATTGCTTGCCACATCATCTATTTTATCTGGACATGTGTGATGTTACTACCAATGTTTCTCTCACTGTGGGTAGTCTAAAGGAATGGAGAGAGTAACAAAAGTATAACCCTATATGACCCAAAAGGTACTTTTCATTGTAGTCTCGGACAAAAAGCCAGTTTCACGTAACGGCTGTAACGAAAAGCAGTCTTCATTGACCACATCATCAAAGAGAAAGTTTTCATTGGCCACACCAACAAAAAGGCTACAAAAACACTAGGCTCATGCAAACTCACGTCCTTGCCGCTTCGAAGGTCCCTTGCTCGAATCATCGCGCCATCAGGATCATACTGATGACGAAGAATAGCTCGAACATGCATCATGGAGGATGAGTTTCGCCTTTTAGTCTACATCGCCTGTTGCAAGCCTACATCACGCTCGATGAGAAACTTTCCTATTACTCTCACCATATGCTAATCTGGATGCTGCCAAACTCCGACACATTGTCCCACATCGTATTATTATCACTGGCGGCGCACACTATGACCCCATGCCATCCGTGGGCGTGAATTGGATGTTGCCAACTCCAAAATAACAACAATATGACAAGGACAATGTCTAGAAGGTCGACGACATCCAAATGAACATCTATATGTGATTAATTGAAAATTTTATGACCGAGCACGATGTAGTCTTGCGATGGTCGATCTAGAAAGGCCTTCGCAATGCACATTTCAAGTGATTCTTCATCTGAATGAATTCTCCTTATCGATGCAGTCCTGGTGCGTGAGGGTTTGACCAGGAGGAGCTATGGTCTATGGGGGAGGGGTGAAAACGGATCATATGCGGATTAGATAGTACCCTTACCACTTTATTTTATCATATTTTCAAAACAAATAGGATCGCAAATATGGATGTTATTGATACGAGTGTGGATCGGATGTTACTCGAATATGGATACATATAGGGTGTTTACTCAATTTAGAACAGATACGAATAATAATGACATAGTAGATAAAGGAAATAAATCAATTGCTATATGACAAAAAATAATCAACTGGCAACATATAATAAGTCAATGATAGACATGTTTATGGATAAATACTACTCCTCCCTCCCACAATATAAGACCGTTTTGCAAGTTGTTTTAGCTTGCAAAAACATCATATATCATGGGACATATGGAGTACTATATTGTGTAATAATTTATAATTATAGCCATACAAAGATGTAAATTTTGACAACCTATTTGGCTTTTATGTTGGATAACTCGCATATTTGGGATATAGTTTCTCAAATTAGCTCAAGAAATCTTATTCGAATATGAAATATCCACTTTCACATTTATATTTGTGTCAAAATCTTGTACCATATTTGCATTTGTATTTGTATTTGAAAAATAAACCTAGTTATCTTTCATTTTGACCTAGAAAACTAGGTTTATTTTTCATTATGAGAGCACTTTTGCCGTCTCGAGGCAGAACTTGGGTAGGAGCACTTTTGCCCTCGGGGGAACTTCCCTCCCAGAGGGGGAAATCATCGCCATCGTCATCACCAACAACCCTCTCATATTTGGGAGGCTAATCTCCATCTACATCTTAAACAGCACCATCTCCTCTCAAACCCTAGTTCATCTCTTGAGTTCAGTCTTTGTACCGAAACCTTAGATTGGTACTTGTGGGTGACTAGTAGTGTTGATTACATCTTGTAGTTGATTACTATATGGTTTATTTGGTGGAAGATTATATGTTCAGATCCATTATGCTATTTAATACCCCTCTGATCTTGAGCATGATTATCATTTGTGAGTAGTTACTTTTGTTCTTGAGGTCACGGGAGAAGTCATGTTGCAAGTAATCATGTGAACTTGATATGTGTTCAATATTTTGATGATATGTATGTTGTGATTCCCTTAGTGGTGTCATATGAACATCGACTACATGGCACTTCACCTTATTAGGGCCTAAGGGAATGCATTGTGGAGTAGTTATTAGACGATGGGTTGTTAGAGTGACAGAAGCTTAAACCCTAGTTTATGCGCTACTTCGTAAGGGACCGATTTGGATCCAAAAGTTTAATGCTATGGTTATATTTTATCTTAATACTTTTCTCATAGTTGCGGATGCTTGCGAGGGGGTTAATCATAAGTAGGAGGTTTGTTCAAGTAAGAAAAACACCTAAGCACCGATCCACCCACACATCAAATTATCAAAGTAGCGAACGCAAATCAAGCCAACATGATGGAAGTGACACGGTGAAATTCCCGTGTACCCTCAAGAACGCTTTGCATATTATAAGAGATCATTTTGGCATGTCCTTTGCCACAAAAGGATTGGGATACCTTGTTGCACTTTATTTACCTTTACCGTTACTTGCTCGTTACAAATTATCTTTCTATTAAACTACCTATTACCGACTATTTCAGTGCTTGCAGTTAATACCTTGCTGAAAACCACTTGTCATTTCCTTCCGCTCCTCATTGGGTTCAACACTCTTACTTATCAAAAGGACTACGATTGATCCCCTATACTTGTGGGTCATCAGGGGTGAGCCCTACCCCCCAGGGCGCGACCCTTGAGCTTGTCGGCCCACTAGCCAGCACCTAGTGTCCATCTTCTGCTATATGAAAGGTTTTGACCTAGAAAAAAAATCAAAGGGAACCTTCCGGGACGAAATGCCGCCATCTCAAGGCGGAACCTGGGCAGAAGCAATCTAGGGCTCCGGCAATGCTATTCTGCCCGGCAAACTTTCCTCCAGAAGGGGGAAATCAAAGCCATCGTCATCACCAACGATCCTCTCATTGTGGGAGGGTCAAACTTCATCAACATCTTCACCATCACCATCTCTTATCAAACTTTAGTTCATCTCTTGTATTCAATCTTTGTCTCAAAACCTCAGATTGGTACCTGTGGCTTTCTAGTAGTGTCGATTACTCATTGTAGTTGATGCTAGTTGGTTTATTCGGTGGAAGATCATATGTTCAGATCCATAATGATATTTATTACCCTCTGATCTTGAACATGAGCATGCTTTGTGAGTAGTTATGTTTGTTTCTGAGGACATGGGAGAAGTCTTGTTATAAGTAATCATGTGAATTTGATATTCGTTTCATATTTTGATGGGATGTATGTTGTCTTTCCTCTAGTGGTGTTATGTGAACATCGACGACATGACACTTCACCATGATGTGGGACTAGGGGAAGGCATTGGGATTCAATAAGTAGATGATGGGTTGCTAGAGTGATAGAAGCTTAAACCCTAGTTTATGCATTTCTTCGTAAGGGAATGATTTGGATCCACATGTTTCATCTTATGGTTAGATTTATCTTAATTCTTCTTTCATAGTTGCGGATGCTCACGAGAGGGGTTAATCATAAGTGGGAGGCTTGTCTAGGTAAGGGCAGAACCCAAGCACTGGTTCACCCACATATCAAATTATCAAAGTAGCGAACACGAATCATTTGAGCATGATGAAAACTAGCTTCACGATAATTTCCATGTGTCCTTGGGAGCGCTTTGCTTTATATAACAGTTCGTCCAGGCTTATCCTTTGTTACAAAAAGGATTGGGCCACCTAGATGCACCTTTGTTACACTTGTTACTTGTTACCCGTTACGAATTATCTTACTACCAAACTATTTGTTACCGATAATTTCAGTGCCTGCAGAAAATACCTTGCTGAAAATCGCTTGCCATTTCCTTCTACTCCTCATTGGGTTCGACACTCTTACTTATTGAAAGGACTATGATTGGTCCCCTATACTTGTGGGTCATGAAGACTCTTTTCTGGCGCCGTTGCCGGGGAGTGAAGCGCCTTTGGTGAGTGGAATTTGGTAAGGAAACATTTATATTACGTGATGAAATTTATTGTCACTTGTCATTATGGAAAATAATCCTATGAGGGGCTTGTTCGGGGTTTCTTCACCTCGACCAGAAGAACAAAGAGTTGCTCCTCAACCTACTGCACCTACTGAAAATATTTATTATGAAATTCCTTCGGGTATGATGGAGAAGCTGCTAGCTAATCCTTATACAGGAGATAGAATGTTACATCATGATATGCATCTAATCTATGTGGATGAAGTTTGTGGATTATTTAAGCTTGCAGGTTTACCCGGAGATGAAGTCAAGAAGAAGGTCTTCCCTTTATCTTTGAAGGGAAAGGCATTGACATGGTATAGGCTATGTGATGATATTGGAGCTTGGAATTACAACCGATTGAAATTGGAATTTCATCAGAAGTTTTATCCTATGCATAGTTCATCATGATCAGAATTATATATATAATTTTTGGCCTCGTGAAGGAGAAACTATTTCTCAAGCTTGGGGGAGTCTTAAGTCAATGTTATATTCATGCCCCAATCATGAGCTCTCAAGAGAAATTATTATTCATAATTTTTATGCTCGGCTTTCTCGTAATGATCAATCCATGCTCGATACTTCTTGTAATGATCAATCCAACTCGGCTTTGACCCATATTTTCTTTCATACAAACCAGATCTTCTATCAAGAAGCCTCATGGTTTTTAGAGGGAACTTGGTCACCTGATTTGTGTGCGAAACGATATACGCTGTCTCTTCCCGCCTTGATTTATTTTACAGAGCCAACATGCAACTGTGCTAAAATTATGAAATTATTTAGGGTTCATTTCTCCTTTTTATACATTGATTTGCCTATGCATTTTTAACAAATAGACACCACATTATTATCACAAACAGTCGTATTAGTCCAAGTGTGGGCACTCAAGTAACCATTTACTACCGCGGGCAGTTGTTTGATTAGATGGGACAACTGCGAGCAGTCCGTCGCGCACACTCACTGTATCAGGAAGCGAGCAACGAGTGCTACAATTTATTGCTACTTTTGGACTTTTGACTGCCTCGGGAAGGTACATAGAACAATCCTCTGTTCTCATCTACAAGTACCGCCGCCGAGGATCGCCGCCTGCTGCGAGATGGAGGACGTGCCAGCCAACGAGCGGGGGTGGGTCGAGCCAGAACCGCAAGAGCCTACGGCGAATGTGGACTTCATCAGCAGCCTCCCCAACGAGATGTTGGTAACCATCATATCTCACCTTGATACGTCTCCAATGTATCTACTTTTCCAAACACTTTTGCCCTTGTTTGGGACTCTAACTTGCATGATTTGAATGGAAGTAACCCGGACTGATGTTGTTTTCAGCAGAACTGCCATGGTGTTATTTTTGTGCAAAAATAAAAGTTCTCGGAATGACCTAAAAATCCACGAAGACACATTTTGGAATTAATGACTAATAATGGCGAAAGAATCAGCATCAAGGGGGGCCCTAGGACTCCACCGACCTCAACCCCAACTCCATATATTCACTTTTGGGGGAGAAAAAAACAGAGAGAAGGATTCTTCGCATTTTACGATACGGAGCCGCCACCAAGCCCTAATCTTCCTTGGGAGGGCTGATCTGGAGTCCGCTCGGGGCTCTGGAGAGGGGAATCCGTCGCCATCGTCATCATCAACCATCCTCCATCACCAATTTCGTGATGCTCACCGCCGTGTGTGAGTAATCCCATCGTAGGCTTGCTGGACGGTAATGGGTTGGATGAGATTTACCATGTAATCGAGTTAGTTTTGTTAGGGTTTGATCCCTAGTATCCATTATGTTCTAAGATTGATGTTGCTATGACTTTGCTATGCTTAATGCTTGTCACTAGGGCCCGAGTGCCATGATTTCAGATCTGAACCTATTATGTTTTCAGGAATATATGTGAGTTCTTGATCCTATCTTGCAAGTCAATAGTCACCTACTATGTGTTATGATCCGGCAACCCCGAAGTGACAATAATCGGGACCACTCCCGATGATGTCCGTAGTTTGAGGAGTTCATGTATTCACTAAGTGTTAATGCTTTGGTCTGGTACTCTATTAAAAGGAGGCCTTAATATCCCTTAGTTTCCAGTAGGACCCCGCTGCCACGGGAGGGTAGGACAAAAGATGTCATGCAAGTTCTTTTCCATAAGCACATGTGACTATATTCAGAATACATGCCTACATTACATCGATGAACTGGAGCTAGTTTTGTGTCACCCTATGTTATAACTGTTGCATGAGGAATCGCATCTGACATAATTATCCATCATTGATCCATTGCCTATGAGCTTTTCACATATTGATCTTTGCTTAGTTACTTTTCCGTTGCCACTGTTACAATTGCTACAAAACTACTACTATTACTTTTGCCACCGTTACCGTTACTTCCATACTACTTTGCTACTAAGTACTTTGCTGTAGATATTAAGTTTTTCAGGTATGGTTGAATTAACAACTCAACTGTTAATACTTGAGAATATTCTTGGGCTCCCCTTGTGTCGAATCAATAAATTTGGGTTGGATACTCTACCCTCGAAAACTGTTGCGATCCCCTATACTTGTGGGTTATCAAGACTATTTTCCGGCGTCGTTGCTGGGGAGCATAGCTCTATTCTTTGAGTCACTTGGGATTTATATCCATTGATCACTATGAGGAACTTGAATGATGAAAGAACCAAGATTTTTCCCTCAACTACGAGGGGAGGTAAGGAACTACCATCTAGCTCTGCACTTGATTTACCTTTTGTTATGAGTAAATTTGCGACACCTACACCTGTTAGTGATTCTGATATGTCGCATGTTATTGATGATGCCACTTGTGCTATGCATGATGCTTATGATGAAACTACCTCTATGCTTGATAATATTGTGCCATTAGGTGAATTTCTTGATGAACTTGCTAGGGTTAGAGAGAATGAAATTATTGAAACAAATAATATTGATGAAAGTGATGATGAATATTCTCCCCCTAGATATGAATTGCCTGATGTTCCTGAGGGTTATGTTATGGATGAAGAAACTGCTAGAGACCTTTTTGCTTGCAAGGATAGATATGATCTTAAGAAACTGTTAGCTAAGCTGAAAGAAAAGTCTTTGAATGCTAGAATGAAATATGACCCTGCTTTTGCTACTTCACCTATCTGTATTTCTGATAAGGATTATGATTTCTCTATCGATCCCGAGTTAATTACTTTGGTTGAATCTGATCCTTTTTATGGCTATGAATCTGAAACTGTTGTGGCACATCTTACTAAATTGAATGATATAGCCACCCTATTCACTCATGAGGAAAAAATCGTTACTACTATATCCTTAAGTTATTTTCGTTCTCATTAAAGGGTGATGCTAAAACATGGTTTAATTCTCTTGCTCCTGGTTGTGTGCGTAGTCCCCAGGATATGATTTATTAGTTCTCTGCTAAATATTTCCCTGCTCATAAGAAACAAGCTGCCTTAAGGGAAATATATAATTTTGTGCAAATTGAAGAAGAGAGTCTCCCACAAGCTTGGGGGAGGCTTCTCCAATTACTTAATGCTTTGCCTGATCATCCTCTCAAGAAAAATGAAATACTTGATATCTTTTATAATGGACTAACCGATGCTTCCAGAGATCACCTGGATAGTTGTGCTGGTTGTGTTTTTAGGGAAAGAACTATTGAGCAAGATGAATTGCTATTGAATAATATATTGAGTAATAATAATGATAGAACTTTGCATGCTTCTAGTGAACCTGTTGTTGACACACCTGAGAATCCCAATGATATTTCTATTTCTGATGCTGAAACACAATATGGTAATGAACATGAACCTAGTGATAATGATGATGTTTATGTTGATGCTCAACCTAGCAATAACAATGATGTAGAGATTGAACCTGCTGTTGATCTTGATAACCCACAATCAAAGAATAAACGTTATGATAAGAGACACTTCGTTGCTAGGAAGCACGGTAAAGAAAGAGAACCATGGGTTCAGAAACCCATGCCTTTTCCTCCTAAACCATCCAAGAAAAAGGATGATGAGGATTTTGAGCGCTGTGCTGAAATGATTAGACCTATCTTTTTGCGTGTGCGCTTGATTGATATGCTTAAAATGAATCATTATGCTAAGTATATGAAATATATTGTTACAAATAAAAGAAAGATACCGGAAGCTGAAATTGCCACCATGCTTGCCAATTATACTTTTAAAGGTGGAATACTAAAGAAACTAGGAGATCCTGGGGTACCAACTATACCATGCTCCATTGAAAGAAACTATGTTAAAACTGCTTTATGTGATCTTGGAGCCGGTGTTAGTGTTATGCCTCTCTCTTTATATCGTAGACTTGATTTGATTAAGTTGACACCTACTGAAATATCTTTGCAAATGGCCGATAAATCAACTGCTATACATGTCGGTATTTGTGAGGATGTGCCTGTTGTGGTTGCAAACGTTACTATTTTAACGGACTTTGTTATTCTTGATATTCCCGAGGACGATAGTATGTCAATTATCCTTGGTAGACCCTTTTAGAATACGGCAGGGGCTGTTATTGATTGCAACAAAGGAAATGTCACTTTTCATGTTAATGGTAATGATCATACGGTACACTTTCCGAGGAAACAACCTCAAGTCCACAGTATCAATTCTATTGGAAAAATCTCAACGATTACTATTGGAGGTTTTGAATTCCCTCTTCCTACTGTCAAGAAGAAATATGATATTCTTATTGTTGCGGACATGGATATCCCCGTTGAGGTAACCTAGTGTTATTCGAAAATTCTCTAGTTTCATGTTATTCGGAAAGAGTTTGTTAACAAGACTTGGTCAACCTTGTTAGTGGATTCCTTTTGATGAGCACGAGATGGATGAAGTTAGAAAGCACAACTCTCTGTACCTTCCTTCTACTTTCTGTTATTTGGATTAAATAAAGAAAAAATAGTATTTTCTGTCTGTTTTCTGAATTATCCTTGCAATAAAAATACACTAAAAATAAAAGTTCTCCAAATGCCCTGAAAATGAAATATGATTTTTGTAGAATATTTAAGAATTTCTGGCACTGAGAACACACCAGGGGGCCCCACCATTTGGCCATGAGGGCACAGGGTGCATCCAACCCCCTAGGGCATGCCCTCCTGCCTCATGGGCCCCACATGGACCCCTCCACTTATTCCAGCACCCACTCACTTCGTCTTCCTCGAGAGAGAAAAATCCTCCCATAGCGCAAACCCGTGTTCTAGCTCATCTTGCTAAAGGAAATATGCCCTAGAGGCAATAATAAAGTTGTTATTTATATTTCCTTATATCATGATAAATGTTTATTATTCATGCTAGAATTGTATTAACCGGAAACTTAGTACATGTGTGAATACATAGACAAACTAAGTGTCACTAGCATGCCTCTACTTGACTAGCTCGTTGAATCAATGATGGTTATGTTTCCTAACCATAGACATGAGTTGTCATTTGATTAACGGGATCACATCATTAGAGAATGATGTGATTGACTTGACCCATCCGTTAGCTTAGCATGATGCTCGTTTAGTTTGTTGCTATTGCTTTCTCCATAACTTATACATATCCCTATGACTATGAGATCATGCAACTCCCGAATACCGGAGGAACACTTTGTGTGCTACCAAACGTCACAACATAATTGGGTGATTATAAAGGTGCTCTACAGGTGTCTCCGATGGTGTTTGTTGAGTTGGCATAGATCGAGATTAGGATTTGTCACTCCGATTGTCGGAGAGGTATCTCTGGGCCCTCTCGGTAATGCACATCAATATAAGCCTTGCAAGCAGCGTGACTAATAAGTTAGTTGCGGGATGATGCATTAAAGAATGAGTAAAGAGACTTGCCGGTAATGAGATTGAACTAGGTATTGAGATACCGACGATCGAATCTCGGGCAAGTAACATACCGATGACAAAGGGAACAACGTATATCATTATGCGGTTTGACTGATAAAAATCTTCATAGAATATGTGGGAGCCAATATGAACATCCAGGTTCCGCTATTTGTTATTGACCGGAGACGTGTCACGGTCATATCTACATAGTTCTCGAACCTGTAGGGTCCACACGGTTAACGTTCGGTTACGATCGGTATTATGAGTTTATGTGTTTTTATGTACCGAAGGTAGTTCAGAGTCCCGGATGTTATCAGGACATGACGAGGAGTCTCGAAATGGTCGAGACATAAAGATTGATATATTGGATGACTATATTCAGACACCGGATGAGTTCCGGGGGCCACCAGATAGTTATCGGAGTGTCGCGGGGTTATTGGAACCCTCGGGGGAACTAATGGGCAAACATGGGCCTTGTGAGAGAGAGAGGAGGGGCCATAAGGCTGGCCGCCCCCTGGGAGTCCGAATTGGACAAGGAAGGGGATGGTCGGCGCCCCCTCTTTCCCTCCCTCTCCCCCTCTCCTTCCTTCCCCTCACTCCTCCTAGCTGGACTGGGAAAGGGGAGTCCTACTCCTACTAGGAGGACTCCTCCCCCTCCTTGGCGTGCCCCAAGGTCGGCCGGCCTCCCCCTTGCTCCTTTATATATGGGGGAAGGGGGCACCCTAGGACACACAAGTTGATTGTTTCTAGCCGTGTGCAGTGCCCCCCTCCACCATAATCCACCTCGGTCATATCGTAGCGGTGCTTAGGCGAAGCCCTGTTCCGATAGCATCATCATCACCGTCATCACGCCTTCGTGCGGACGAAGCTCTCCCTTGACACTCTGCTGGATTGTGAGTTCGTGGGACGTCACCGAGCCGAACGTGTGCAGATCGCAGAGGTGCCGTACTTTCGGTACTAGGATCGGCCGATCGTGAAGACATATGACTACATCAACATCGTTTTCATAACGCTTCCGCTTACGGTCTACGAGGGTACGTAGACAACACTCGTTTCTATGCATCACCATGATCTTGCGTGTGCGTAGGAATTTTTTTGAAATTACTGTGTTCCCCAACATTGGCATCCGAGCCAGGTCTATGCGTAGATGTTATATGCATGAGTAGAACACAAAGGAGTTGTGGGCGTGGGTATATACATATTGCTTGCCATCACTAGTTGATTCTTGATTCAGTGGTATTGTTGGATGAAGCAGCCCAGGCCGACATTACGCATATGCTTACACGAGACTGGTTCTACCGACGTGCTTCGCACACAGGTGGCTAGTGGGTGTCTGTTTCTCCTGCTTTAGTTGAATCGGATTCAATGAACAGGGTTCTTTCTGAAGATCAAAAAGTAATCACTATATCGCATTGTGGTCTTTGATGCTTAGGTAAGAATGGTTCTTGCTCAGCCTGTAGCAGCCACGTAAAACTTACAACAACAAAGTAGAGGACATCTAACTTGTTTTTGCAGGGCATGTTGTGATATGATATGGTCGAGACATGATGCTAAATTTTATTGTATGAGATGATCATGTTTTGTAACGGAGTTATCGACAACTGGCAGGAGCCATATGGTTGTCGCTTTATTGTATGAAATCCAATCGCCATGTAATTGCTTTACTTTATCACTAAGCGGTAGCAATAGTCGTAGAAGCAATAGTTGCCGAGACGACAACGATGCTTCGATGGAGATCAAGGTGTCAAGACGGTGATGATGGTGATCATGACGGTGCTTTGGAGATGGAGATCAAAGGCACAAGATGAGGATGGCCATATCATGTCACATATTTTGATTGGATGTGATGTTTATCTTTTATGCATCTTCTTTTGTTTAGTACGACAGTAGCATTATGAGATGATCCCTTACTAAAATTTCAAGGTATAAGTGTTCTCCCTGAGTATGCACCGTTGCAATAGTTCTTCGTGCTGAGACACCACGTGATGATCGGGTGTTGTGCAAGCCAGTTTTGCACATGCAACGGGTGCAAACCAGTTTTGCACATGCAGAATCCTCAGGTTAAACTTGACGAGCCTAGCATATGCAGATATGGCCTCGGAACACTAAGACCGAAAGGTCGAGCGTGAAACATATAGTAGATATCATCAACAAAGTGATGTTCACCATTGAAAACTTCTCCATCTCACGTGATGATCGGACATGGTTTAGTTGATATGGATCACGTGATCATTTAGATGACTAGAGGGATGTCTATCTAAGTGGGAGTTCTTAAGTAATATGATTAATTGAACTTTAATTTATCATGAACTTAGTCCTGATAGTATTCGCATATCTATGTTGTAGATCAATAGCTCGCGTTATAACTCCCCGTTTAATTTTGATATGTTCCTAGAGAAAACTACATTGAAAGATGTTAGTAGCAATGATGCGTACTAGCTCCGTGATCTGATGGTTATCCTCATTGCTGCACACAAGAATTATGTCCTTGATGCACCACTAGGTGATGGACCTTTTTGTAGCGACCAGACCTCAAACAGTCTGATCTCTGTGCTCTGGTGTCATCCTTGGATCAGTAATGCTGACACCACACAGTACTCGGAGGATTTATAACAGAGTAGCAATCACACACTTATTACATCGAGTGTCTCAAAAGAGAACTTATTACAATAAATATGGCTTAAGGCCATCTAATAACGATAACAACGGAAGGCTAACCAGACTACTTTTGGAATGGCTTGCGCGGCCAGGGAGGAATTTGGTCAGCCTTTTTTCACTGAGGTAGTCTTTACGGCTACTTGGAATATTTGGACCCAAAGGAATGGAAGGATCTTTAGAAATGAGTTGCCCACTTTCAGATCTTGGAGGAGGAATTTTATTCATGATATTTCTCTTTTAGCTCATAGAATCAAGTGTAAATATAGATATAGACTAACCTCTTGGATAGCTCCCCTTCCCTAATCTCTCTCTGTAAGTAGTCTTTCTTTTGCTCTTTGTAATTTTTGTACAACTTACCTATTGTTTTTAATAAAGGGCTGTGAGGCTGTTGGCTTGCAGTATATAGTCAAAAAAAAGATAAGTGAGTCCATCAACTCCAACGGCATCACTGAGTATAGAACCACGACCTAAAAAAACTCCTTAATCATCGTCTGAAAAGTCTGCAACATTAACGTTGCAGCCCGAAAACGGGTCAGCACATGAAATATGCTGGCAATGTAACACGTAGAGAGCAATGGAATGAAATAGCTATACTATATGCATATTTGGCTGGTGGAAAGCTCTATGGTTACAGTTTTGCGTAAAGCCAATTTTTCCCTACTTCAAAGGAATAAATTTATTTAACTATCATGGTAGTTGTTAAACATTGAGAATGGTTGACAGCATTCTCAATCCCAATTAAGCATCATCATTAACCCAACAAAATTAATTTAGAGTAACATGTTGAGATTCACATGAAAATCCAGTACCAGATACTCAAGACGTCCATAACCGGGGACACGGCTAACCATGATTAGTTTATTACACTATGCAGAGGTTCGCGCACTTTTCCCCACAAGACTCGATCGCCTCCGTTTGGTTTCTCGCACTACATGGTGTTTGAGAAGATGGATGACCGAGACATAGTCTTTCAGAAGCGCTAGCACCTTACGATCGGGTAGACCGTACCACCTACACCCCCTAAATCTGCTAGTCTACCACTGTAACAGTTCGCACGACTTAGTCAACTATGCTAGAGCCCTTAATAGCTTGTGGCTGCACACGGAAGTTTCTAGTATGAATAATCTCATGATCCCTTTGAGCCTGGGTGGCGGTCCAAAAGAAAACAGGCAAGTCCTGGAATACCCAGGTGCCTCAATCCACCCAGATGTGTGTTTAAGTTGCCACCTTAGATAGACCATTAATTAACAATCTCACATCTGTCATGGATATCACTCACCCAATCCACGTCTACTAGCATAGCATGGCATAATAAGAAAACGTAGAAGTAACTCCCAAAGGTTTGATAATAAACAGGTAATAGGTACTACCTCATCTACTTCCCATCCCACAAATTAATTAGATCCTAACCATGCAATGTCTGAGGATTGATCTAATGCAATAAAACTGGGTAGTAGAAAAGGTATGAACAAAGTGTTACTTGCCTTGCTGATGATCCGGGAAACCTAACGATTCGAAGTAACAAGCGGCGCACTCCGGGTACTCTATCGAAGACAAAAACAAGCATACAATAAGTACTCATCTAATACACAGGTAAAACTCAAATAAGAGATCTAACCAGAAAGTTCAACTTAACAACTCCGGTTGGCAAAAAAAAAATCAAATCGAACGAAGCAACGAAAGTCAAACGGCGAAAGAAAACAACTTCGTTCTAGTAATCAGGATCTAGGGCAAATTTTACAGTAGCAAAATCTTGTTTAAGTTGGTTAAACGGATAAAGGGTTTTGAGACGAATCTCTAGGCGCTTGAATCGCCTGATTCCGATAAACGAGCGAAAAGTTATACTAAAACGAAAATCGGATGAGGAATCGCGATCAGAAAAATCGCGGATTTAATCCGAGAAAAAGAAAAACGACGAACGCTCGCTAGAACGAACGAACGGACGAACGCTCACTAATTAAATAAACCGGAAAAACTGATCTTTTTTTTAAAAAAATGTTGGCACGGAAGTCGAGGCGGCGGCGAACCTCGGCGGTGTCTGGCGGCGGCGGGGCGGGGCGGCGGCGGTGGCGGCAAGTGGCGGCGGCGCGAGGATCGAGGGCGGGCGGGGCTGGCGGCTAGGGTTTCTCCCGGGGGGGCTGGGCCGGCTTATATTGCCTAGTCGGGCCAAAGTCCTAGTCGGACATGGCCCGTTAGGTCGGTTCGTTCGTTTTTTTAATTATTCTGCTCGGAAGAAAAATAAAAAGAAATACTAAACGGACTCCAAAAATTCCGAAATAAATTTTCATGGGCTTCTAAAATCAAGCCGCACAAGGTGAACATTTATTTGGGACCTAAATGCAATTTTGAAAAACGCCCATTTTTCCTAAATTCAAATAAAACACCGAAAAACTCCGAAATAAAATCTTATTTGATTTTATTATTAAATCCACAATATTTCTTTATTTTGGGAAAGTCATTTTATTCCCTCTCTCATATTTTTGTAATAGAAATAATTGATGATAAAATAAATAAAATCAAATGATCCTATTCTCAAAATTTGAGAGAACTCAAATATGAAAATAACGAAATCCCCAACTCTCTCCGTGGGTCCTTGAGTTGCGTAGAATTTCTAGGATCAACCAAAGTGCAAAATAAAATATGATATGCATTGATGATCTAATGTATAACATTCCAAATTGAAAATTTGGGATGTTACAAACCTACCCCCCTTAAGATGAATCTCGCCCTCGAGATTCGGGTTGGCTAGAAAATAGGTGAGGGTGGTCTTTGAGCAAGCCTTCCTCTCGTTCCCAGGTGGCTTCATCCTCTGTGTGGTGGCTCCACTGAACTTTGCAAAACTTGATAACCTTGTTGCGAGTGACTCGACTGGCAAACTCGAGAATTTTAATTGGTTTCTCGTCGTAGGTCAAATTGTTATCCAACTGAATAGTTTCCAATGGCATTGTGTCTCTCAACGGTATGTCAGCTATCTCAGCGTGACACTTCTTTAACTGAGAAACGTGGAACACATCATGAACTCCTGACAATCCTTTGGGCAATTCCAACTTGTAGGCCACTTCTCCCATACGCTCCAAAACTCGATATGGTCCGACAAATCATGGCGCTAACTTCCCTTTAACTCCAAAACACTTTGTTGCCCGAAGTGGAGATACTCGAAGATAAGCTCTATCCCCGACTTCGTAAATTGTCTCCTTGCGTTTAGAATCTGCATAACTTTTCTGCCTGGACTGGGCTACCTTGAGCCTATCGCGAATCAACTTCACCTTTTGTTCAGACTCTTTAATCAAGTCAGGTCCAAACAACTGGCGGTCTCCAACTCGTCCCACGACATCGGTGTCCTGCACCTCCTTCCGTACAAAGCTTCGAAAGGGGCCATCTTTAAACTGGTTTGATAACTGTTGTTGTAAGAGAACTCTGCATATGGCAAATTATCGTCCCGACTAGATCCATAATCTAGCGCACAAGCTCTCAGCATATCCTCCAAAATCTGGTTGACTCTCTCGGTCTGTCCATCTGACTGTGGATGAAAAGCTGTACTGAATTCTAGCCTGGTACCCAAAGTTTCGTGCAACTACTTCCAGAACTTTGAGGTAAACTGGGTTCCTCTATCTGATACGATACTCCTTGGAACTCCATGCAAACATATGATCCTGGTCATGTATATCTTTGCCAACTTAGCACTGGTGTAAGTGGTCTTTACTGGGATGAAATGAGCTACTTTCGTCAATCGATGGACTACAACCCAAATCGAGTCATAGCCTAAACGAGTCATGGGTAATCCCGTGATAAAATCCATGCCTAGCTTATCCCACTTCCATTCGGGTATCGGCAATGGTTGTAACAATCTTGCTGGCTTCTAATGCTCTGCCTTTACTCTCTAACATACATCACAAACTGCTACGTACTCCGCAATATCCTTCTTCATTCCGGTCCACCAGAAAATATCCTTTAAATCCAAGTACATCTTGGTATTTCCTGGGTGAATTGAATACGGTGAATCGTGTGCCTCTTGCAAAATCAACTTCCTGATCTCCGGGTCATTGGGCACGTAAACGCGGTCTTCAAACCATAGGGTGTCGTGCTCATCCTTACGAAATCCTTTAGCTTTTCCTTTGCTCAGTTTCTCCTTTATAGCGGCAATCTCTTTGTCAGCTTTCTGAGCTTCCTTGATTTTATCCATTAAAGTTGACTGAATCTCCAATGCTGCTACATAGCCTCTCGGAACTATTTCCAAACACAGTTCACGAAGATTTCCTGCTAACTCCTTGGGTATTTCTCCCATCATTAACGTATTGACATGGCTCTTACGGCTTAATGCGTCCGCTACTACATTAGCCTTTCCAGGATGATAATGCAATTTCATATCATAATCCTTGATAAGCTCCAACCATCTTCTTTGTCTGAGATTCAACTCCTTCTGTGTGAAAATGTACTTCAAACTCTTATGATCCGTGTACACCTCACAATGATTTCCAATGAGGAAATGTCTCCATGTTTTCAAAGCATGCACTATGGCTGCTAACTCCAAATCATGCATGGCATAATTCAACTCATGAGGCTTCAGTTGTCTTGAGGCATATGAAACAACTCTCCTTTCCTGCATAAGCACTGCTCCAAGTCCTCAACGTGAAGCGTCGCAATACACCTCATAATCTTTGGTCTGGTCTGGCAAAATCAACACTGGTGAGGTAACCATACATTTCTTCAACTCCTGGAAACTAGCCTCACATTCCTCCGTCCATATGAACTTGGTATCTTTCTTCAACAACTTAGTCATAGGCTTTGCAATCTTTGAGAAATTCTCAATAAACCTCCGGTAGTATCCTGCGAGTCCAAGAAAACTCCGGATCTCTCCAACTGTAGTTGGGGCTTCCCACTTGGTCACGGTTTCCACTTTAGTGGGATCAACTGCTATACCTTCTCCGGATATAACGTGTCCGAGAAATCCTACTTCCTTCAACCAAAACTCACATTTGCTGAACTTGGCATATAATTGATGTTCTCTGAGCTTTCCAAGTACCAAACGCAAATGTTCCTTATGTTCCTCTTCATTCTTCGAGTAAACCAAGATATCATCAATGAACACCACGACGAACTTATCCAAGAACTCCATAAATACTTTGTTCATCATGTTCATAAAATAGGCAGGTGCGTTAGTCAGACCAAATGACATAATGGTATACTCGTACAGCCCATACCTGGTGGTAAAAGCTGTCTTTGGAATATCCTGTTCTCGAATCTTCAACTGGTGGTATCCTGATCGCAGATCGATCTTGGAAAATACCTTTGCTCCTTGCAATCGATCAAACAGATCGTTGATCATTGGTAGTGGGTACTTGTTCTTGATTGTTACTTCATTCAATCCTCGATAATCGACAACCATCCTTAATGATCCATCCTTCTTCTCCACTAGAAGTACTGGCGATCCCCAAGGCGAAGAACTTGGGCGAATATACCCCTTATCCAGTAACTCCTTAATCTGCTTCTTAATTTCCACCAAATCCTTTGCTGGCATCCTATATGGTCTCTTTGATATTGGCCATGTGCCTAGCAATAGCTCAATCAAAAAACTCAATATTTCTATCCGGTGGCATGCCTGGCAACTCTTCTGGAAATACATCGGGAAAATCCCTTACCACTGGTACTTCCTCATGCACAACTCCTGTTAGGCAATTTACTTGAGTCCTCTTTGGCACATGCCGGGATACATACTTGATCCTTCTCCCTTCTTGGGTGGTAAGCAGAATTGACTTACTAGCATATTCTATATTCCCTTCATACTTTGATAACCAATCCATGCCTAATATCACATCCAATCCTTGGGATTCTAATACTATTAGGTCTGTGGGAAAAACATAGTTACCAATCCTTAATGGTAACCGATCACACCATAGACTAGCCACATACTCTGCTCCAGGCGAGGTTACTAACATGGGTGACCTAAGGGCTTGGGTTGATAGGTTATACTTGTCCACAAATCCCCTTGAGATGTATGAATGCGATGCACCAGTATCAAAAAGAACGAGTGCAGTAAATGACTTAACCAAAAACTTACCTATTACTGCATCGGGCTGAGCTTCAACCTCCTCCACGTTAACGTGGTTCACCTGTCCTCTGTTGAAAGGGTTCGGCTTCTTCCCAGAACTTCCATTGCCATTTTGGCCTTCAGGACATTCATTGGCATAATGTCCGGTCTTCTGACACTTAAAGCAAGTGACTTGGCTCAGGTCCTTCTTGGCTGGGGTTGATGGGTTGGTGCGATTCTGGCCATTGCTTCCTCCATTGCTATTTCCATTCTTGGTGCCATTGTGATTGTGCGAGCTACCTCCTCCATGGGTATGCTGAAAATGTCCTCCCGGTATAGGGGTAAAACGTAGCTTCTGCTGAGCTCCTGAATTGTACTTTCCTTGTCCATACTTCCTCTTGCGGTTCTCAATTTGCTGCTGCTTGCCTTAAATCATAAGAGCACGATCTACCAACTCCTGGTAGTTGTTGAAGGTTGCTACCATCAACTGCATGCTCAACTCATCATCCAGTCCTTCTAGAAACTTCTCCTACTTAGCTGCATCCGTAGCAACGTCATCTGGGGCATAACGGGCTAGCTTACTAAAGTCCTCGACATACTGGCCAACTGTCCGTCCTCCTTGGCGTAAGTTGCGAAACTCACGCTTCTTCATGGCCATAGCTCCTGCTGAAACATGGGCAGTACGAAAAGCCTGCTAAAACTGGTCCCATGTGACAGTGTCAACTGGGAAAGTGGCTATGAAATTCTCCCACCATGATGTTGCGGGTCCGTCAAGCTGATGTGCTTAAAACTTCACCTTTTCCGCATTTGTGCTTCCTGCCGTGGTCAACTCCCTTGCTGTCTTGCGGAGCCAATCATCTGCTACTATAGGCTCGGTGCTATTGGAGAACACCGGCGGATTCAGCCTAAGAAAACGGGCTAAGTGATCAACAGGTGGTGGTGGGTTGTTGTTTTTGTTCCCCTGATTCTGATTCTGGACTAGCAACTACATAAACGTATTCTACTGCTGGATCAGCTGAGTGAGCTCCGGTGGGAAGGTAAATCCAGGGTCACGTCTCGGAGGCATCTGATGGGTTTAGAAAATATGAGATTTAAGAATAGAGAGGGGGCTAAAGAGAAAACACTACCCATATGCACATGAGGCAAAAGCAAACAATTCACTTCATTCCATCAAATAAGGGCATACAATCGGTCTAACTATCGCAAAAGTGCTCGGACTACTATATTTACATGGTGGACTACTACTACTACTACTAATGGGGTGGTCTACTAGAAATATTCTTCGGTTGCAGACTCCATGATATCTGCTCCAGCTTCATCAACATAGTCATCATCACTATCATCTGGATCCGAGTCGGTGTCGTCGATGATGATGTAGTCTTCCAGGCGAATCTCCTTGGGTTCTTCGTCTTCTTCTACTGGTGTAGGGCCTCCTATAAATATTTCGATCTTCATTGTTAGGTCGGCATTCTTATCCACTAGTACTTCGATTTCCTCTTCATAATCTTCACGTGTAGCCTTGAGTTCTTCCTCCAGCTCCGTGATTCTTGTCCTTGCATTCTTCAGATCTATCATGTCTGCGCACATCTGGTTCTCCTGACATCGAATGTGCTGGTTTAAAGCCTGGATAAAAGCTGCGATTGATCTATCCTTCTTGGTACTAACCATCTCCCAGTGCTCCTCTCGGCGCCCACAAATTTGGTAGATAGTATCCTTGAGATCCTTGTGGTAAACTTCTCCAATACGTCCCATGGCGATGTGAGCTGCCATACTCTTTCCTAGACTCCAGGTTGGTGCATCAAAGGAAAACTCTATGGGCTCAGTGACTGGGATGAACGTTCTTCCTGGAACTTGAACTTGAATCATCCAGCGCTCCTCTTCAGGGAAAGTGGCATTGTAGGTTCCGGTGAAGCTTGGTACTTCGATGTTCAGGTACTTAGTGACTTCCTTCAAGTGACGTCCAAAGGGTGTATCTTCATCCGGTTGTATAAACTTGTTCCTTGCATCCGCCATCCTAAAATAGTAGAAAATATGAGGAGTCAGAATGAAAAGAGTGAGTAGTGATCTTGGGCTTTAGCTTAGTGGTCGTGTCCTATAGTCAGCGTGTGCTCTGATACCATCTTGTAGCGACCAGACCTCAAATGGTCCAATCTTTGTGCTCCAGTGTCATCCCTGGATCAGTAATGCTGACACCACATAGTACTTGAAGGATTTATAATAGAGTAGCAATCACACACTTATTACAACGAGTGTCTCAAAAGAGAACTTATTACATTTAATATGGCTTAAGGCCATCTAATAACGATAACAACGGAAGGCTTGGAAGATAAGTGAGTCCATCAACTCCAACGGCGTCACTGAGTATAGAACCACGACCTAAAAGGCTCCTTACGCGTCGTCTGAAAAGTCTGCAACATGAAAGTCCCCTGTTGAAAGGGTTCGGCTTCTTCCCAGAACTTCCGTTGCCATTTTGGCCTTCAGGACATTCATTGGCATAATGTCCGGTCTTCTGACACTTAAAGCAAGTGACTTGGCTCAGGTCCTTCTTGGCTGGGGTTGATGGGTTGGTGCAATTCTGGCCGTTGCTTCCTCCATTGCTATTTCCATTCTTGGTGCCATTGTGATTGTGCGAGCTACCTCCTCCCTGGGTATGCTGAAAATGTCCTCCCGGTCTAGGGGTAAAACGTGGCTTCTGTTGAGCTCCTGTATTGTACTTTCCTTGTCCATACTTCCTCTTGCGGTTCTCAATTTGCTGCTGCTTGCCTTCAATCATAAGAGCACGATCTACCAACTCCTGGTAGTTGTTGAAGGTGGCTACCATCAACTGCATGCTTGACTCATCATTCAGTCCTTCTAGAAACTTCTCCTGCTTAGCTGCATCTATAGCGACGTCATCTGGGGCATAACGTGCTAACTTACTAAAGTCCTCCACATACTGGCCAACTGTCTGTCCTCCTTGGCGTAAGTTGCGAAACTCACGCTTCTTCATGGCCATAGCTCCTGCTGAAACATGGGCAGTACGAAAAGCCTGCTGAAACTGGTCCCATGTGACAGTGTCAACTGGGAAAGTGGCTGTGAAATTCTCCCACCATGATGCTGCGGGTCCTTCTAGCTGATGTGCGGCAAACTTCACCTTCTCCGCATTTGTGCATCCTGTTGTGGTTAACTCCCTAGCTGTCTTGCGAAGCCAATCATCTGCTACTATCGACTCGCTGCTACTGGAAAACACCGGCGGATTCAGCCTAAGAAAACGGGCTAAGTGGTCAACATGTGGTGGTGGTGGTGGGTTGTTGTTGTTGTTCCCCTGATTTTGATTCTGGACTAGCAACTGCATCAATGTGTTCTGCTGCTGGATCAACTGGGTGAGCTCCGGTGGAAAGGCAAATCCGGGGTCATGTCTCGCAGGCATCTGAGGGATTTAGAAAAGATGAGATATAAGAATAGAGGGGGTCTAAAGAGAAAACACTACCCATATGCACATGAGGCAAAAGCAAACAATTCACTTCATTCAATCAAACAAGGGCATACAATCGATCTAACTATCGTAAAAGTGCTCGGACTACAATATTTACATAGTGGACTACTACTACTTATGAGGTGGTCTACTAGAAATATTCTTTGGTTGTTGACTCCATAATATCTGCTCCAGCTTCATCAACATAGTCATCATCGCTAATATCTGGTTCCGAGTCGGTGCCGTCGATGATGATGTAGTCTTCCGGGCTAATCTCCTAGGGTTCTTCGTCTTGATCTACTGGCGTAGGGCCTCCCATAAATATTCCAATCTTCTTGATCAGGTCGTCATTCTTCTCCACTAGTACTTCAATTTCCTCTTCAAAATCTTCGCATGTAGCCTTGAGTTCTTCCTCCAGTTCCTTGATTCTAGTCTTAGCCTTCTTCAGGTCTATTATGTCGTCGCACATCTAGTTCTCCTATCGTCGAATGTGCTGATTTAACTCCTGGATAAAAGCTGCGATTGACCTATCCTTCTTGGTGCGGATCATCTCCCAGTGCTCATCTCGGCGCCCACAAATCTGGTAGATAGTATCCTTGAGATCCTTGCGGTAGACTTCTCCAATGCGTCCCATGGCGATGTGAGCTGCCATGCTCTTTCCTAGACTCCAAGTTGGTGCATCAAAAGAAAACTCTATGGGCTCAGTGACTGGCGTGAACGTCCTTCCTGGAACTTGAACTTGAATCATCCAACGCTCTTATTTAGGTAAAGTGGCGTTGTAGGTTCCCGTGAAGCATAGTACTGCTAAGTTCAGGTATCTAGTCACTTCCTTCAAGTGACGTCCAAAGGGTGTATCTTCATCCGGTTGCGTGAACTTGTTCTTTGCATCCGCCATCCTAAAGAGTAGAAAAGATGAGAAGTCAGAGGAGAAGAGAGTGAATAGTGATCTAGGTCTTTTGCTTAGTGGTCGTGTCCTACAGTCAGCGTGTGCTTTGATACCATCTCTGTAGCGACCAGACCTCAAAACAGTCTGATCTCTGTGCTCCGGTGTCATCCCTGGATCAGTAATGCTGACACCACACAATACTCGGAGGATTTATAACAGAGTAGCAATCACACACTTATTACATCGAGTGTCTCAAAAGAGAACTTATTACAATAAATATGGCTTAAGGCCATCTAATAACGATAACAGCGGAAGTCTTGGAAGATAAGTGAGTCCATCAACTCCAACGGCATCACTGAGTATAGAACCACGACCTAAAAAAACTCCTTAATCATCGTCTGAAAAGTCTGCAACATTAACGTTGCAGCCCGAAAACGGGTCAGCACATGGAATATGCTGGCAATGTAACACGTAGAGAGCAATGGAATGAAATAGCTATACTATATGCATATTTGGCTGGTGGAAAGCTCTATGGTTACAGTTTTGCGTAAAGCCAATTTTTCCCTACTTCAAAGGAATAAATTTATTTAACTATCATGGTAGTTGTTAAACATTGAGAATGGTTGGCAGCATTGTTAATCCCAATTAAGCATCATCATTAACCCAACAAAATTAATTTAGAGTAACATGTTGAGGTTCACATGAAAATCCAAGTACTAGATACTCAAGACGTCCATAACCGGGGACACGGCTAACCATGATTAGTTTATTACACTCTGGAGAGGTTTGCGCACTTTTCCCCACAAGACTCGATCGCCTCCGTTTGGTTTCTCGCACTACATGGTGTTTGAGAAGACGGATGACCGAGACATAGTCTTTCAGAAGCGCTAGCACCTTACGATCGGGTAGACCGTACCACCTACATCCCCTACATCTGCTAGTCTACCACTGTAAGAGTTCGCACAACTTAGTCAACTATGCTAGAGCCCATAATAGCTTGTGGCTGCACACGGAAGTTTCTAGTATGAATAATCTGATGATCCCTTTGAGCCTGGGTGGCGGTCCAAAAGAAAACAGGCAAGTCCTGGAATATCCAGGTGCCTCAATCCACCCAGATGTGTGTTTAAGTTGCCACCTTAGATAAACCATTAATTAACAATCTCACATTTGTCATGGATATCACTCACCCAATCCACGTCTACTAGCATAGCATGGCATAATAAGCAAACGTAGAAGTAACTCCCAAAGGTTTGATAATAAACAGGTCATAGGTACTACCTCATCTACTTCCCATCCCACAAATTAATTAGATCCTAACCATGCAATGTGTGAGGATTGATCTAATGCAATAAAACTGGGTAGTAGAAAAGGTATGATCAAAGTGTTACTTGCCTTGTTCATGATCCGGGAAACCTAACGATTCGAAGTAACTAGCGGCGCACTCCGGGTACTCTATCGCAGACAAAAAACAAGCATACAATAAGTACTCATCTAATGCACAGGTAAAACTCAAATAAGAGATCTAACCAGAAAGTTCAACTTAAGAACTCCGGTTGGCAAAAAGAATCAAATCGAATGAAGCAACGAAAGTCAAACGGCGAAAGAAAACAACTTCGTTCTAGTAATCTGGATCTAGGGCAAATTTTACAGTAGCAAAATCTTGTTTAAGTTGGTTAAACGGATAAAGGGTTTCGAGACGAATCTCTAGGCGCTTGATCGCCTGATTCCGATAAATGAGCGAAAAGTTATACTAAAACAAAAATCGGATCAGGAATCGCGATCAAAAAAATCGCGGATTCAATCCGAGAAAAAGAAAAATGACGAACGCTCGCTAGAACGAACGGACGGACGAACGCTCACTAATTAAATAAACCGGAAAAACCGATCTATTTAAAAAAACCAAAACTAAAAAAACTCACGAAAAACCGATCTTTTTTTAAACGTTGGCACGGAAGTCGAGGTGGCGGCGGCGGCGAGTGGTGGCGGCACGGGGATCGAGGGCGGGCGGGGCTGGCGGCTAGGGTTTCTCCCGGGGGGGCTGGGCCGGCTTATATTGCCTAGTCGGGCCAGAGTCCTAGTTGGACAAGGTCTGTTAGGTCGGTTCGTTCGTTTTTTTTAATTATTCCGCTCGGAAGAAAAATAAAAAGAAATACTAAACGGACTCCAAAAATTCCGAAATACATTTTCACGGGCTTCTAAAATCAAGCCGCACAAGGTGAACATTTATTTGGGACCTAAATGCAATTTTGAAAAACGCACATTTTTCCTAAATTCAAATAAAACACCGAAAAACTCCGAAATAAAATCTTATTTGATTTTATTATTAAATCCACAATATTTCTTTATTTTGGGAAAGTCATTTTATTCCCTCTCTCATATTTTGTAATAGAAATAATTGATGATAAAATAAATCAAATCATATGATCCTATTCTCAAAATTTGAGAGAACTCAAATATGAAAATAACGAAATCCCCAACTCTCTCCGTGGGTCCTTGAGTTGCGTAGAATTTCTAGGATCAACCAAAGTGCAAAATAAAATATGATATGCATTGATGATCTAATGTATAACATTCCAAATTGAAAATTTGGGATGTTACACTTTTGCAGGAGCAGATGCAGACGTTATGAACATTTGACAAGCTCAGTATGATGACTACTTGATTGTTTAGTGTGCCATAATTTACGCCTTAGAACCTGGACTTCAAAAATGTTTTGAACGCCACGGAATATATAAGATGTTCCAAGAGCTGAAATTGGCATTTCGGACTCATGCCTGATGACCCACAAGTATAGGGGATCTATCGTAGTCCTTTCGATAAGTAAGAGTGTCAAACCCATCGAGGAGCAGAAGGAAATGATAAGCGGTTTTCAACAAGGTATTCTATGCAAGTGTTGAAATAAGTGGTAACAGATAGTTTTGTGATAAGATAATTTGTAACGAGCAACAAGTAACAAAAGTAAATAAAGTGCAGCAAGGTGGCCCAATCCTTTTTGTAGCAAAGGACAAGCCTGGATAAACTCTTATATAAGGAAAAGCGCTCCCGAGGACACATGGGAATATCGTCAAACTAGTTTTCATCACGTTCATATGATTCGTGTTCGGTACTTTGATAATTTGACATGTGGGTGGACCGGTGCTTGGGTGTTGTTCTTACTTGAACAAGCATCCCACTTGATTAACCTCTATTGCAAGCATCCGCAAACTACAACAAAAGTATTAAGGTAAACCTAACCATAGCATGAAACATATGGATCCAAATCAGCCCCTTACGAAGCAACGCATAAACTAGGGTTTAAGCTTCTGTCACTCTAGCAACCCATCAGCTACTTATTACTTCCCAATTCCTTCCTCTAGGCCCAAATAATGGTGAAGTGTTATGTAGTCGACGTTCACATAACACCACTAGAGGCTAGACAACATACATCTCATCACAATATCGAACAAATACCAAATTCACATGACTACTAATAGCAAGACTTCTCCCTTGTCCTCAGGAACAAACGTAACTACTCACAAAGCATATTCATTTTCATAATCAGAGGGGTAATAATATGCATAAAGGATCTGAACATATGATCTTCCACCAATTAAACCAACTAGCATCAACTACAAGGAGTAATTAACACTACTAGCAACCTACTAGCACCAATCCCGGACTTGGAGACAAGAATTGGATACAAGAGATGAACTAGGGTTTTGAGATGAGATGGTGCTGATGAAGATGTTGATGGAGATTGCCCTCTCCCAATGAGAGGAGCGTTGGTGATGACGATGGCGATGATTTCCCCCTCCGGGAGAGAAGTTTCCCCGGCAGAACAGCTCTGCCGGAGCCCTAGAGTGGTTCCGCCAAGGTTCCACCTCGTGGCGGCGGAGTTTCGTCCCGAAAGGTTGCTTCTAATTTTTTTTCTCGATGAAAGACTTCATATAGCAGAAGATGGTCATCGGAGAGCCAGTAGGGGGGCCACGAGGTAGGGGGCACGCCCTAGGGGGGGCGCCCCCACCCTCGTGGAAAGGGTGTGGGCCCCCTAGTCTTCATCTTTGGCGAGGATTTTTCATTATTTATTATAAGGTATTCCATGGAGTTTCAGGACTTTTGGAGTTGTGCACAATAGGTCTCTAATATTTGCTCCTTTTCTAGCCCAGAATTCCAGCTGCTGGCATTCCTTCCTTATGTAAACCTTGTAAAATAAGAGAGAATAGCCATAAGTATTGTGACATAATGTGAAATAACAGCCCATAATGCAATAAATATCGATATAAAAGCATGATGCAAAATGGACGTATCAACTCCCCCAAGCTTTAGACCTCGCTTGTCCTCAAGCGAAAGCCGATAACAATAAATATGTCCCCATGTTTAGAGGTAGAGGCGTCGATAAAAATAAAATACGGACATGAGGGCATCATGATTATTCTCATAACAGCGACATACATAGATATTGTCATATGATTACTTATGTTCAAGTGATGATCTATTCACAATGCAGAAGTATGAATCAGAAACCTTATTTATAACCAACAAACTATAACCTCAGTCATTGAAGCAATTGCAATTTATCATAACATCAGAAAGAGTCTATGTCAGAGCTAAAAAGCAAGTCCACATACTCAACTATCATCTAGTCCTTCATAATTGCTAACACTCACGCAATACTTGTGGTTACAGAGTTTTAGTCAGACACAGAGAAAGATAGGGACTTATAGTTTCGCCCCACAACCTTTTACCTCGAGGGAAACGTCAACAATAATAACTCATGCCCCCTACATCCAATTAGATATATCTATCAGGATCTTTCCAACACACTGTGCTTGCTAAAGGATAAAATGTAAAAAGGAAAGGTGAAGATCACCATGACCCTTGCATAAGGTAGAATATAATGATAAAAGATAGGCCCTTCGCAGAGGGAAGCAGAGGTTGCCATGCGCTTTTATGGTTGGATGCACAAAATCTTAATGCGAAAGAGCGTCACTTTATATTGCCCCTTGTGATATGAACCTTTATTATGCAGTCCGTCGCTTTTATTACTTCCACATCACAAGATCGTATAAAGCTTATTTCTCCCACACTACTCATACATATTTAGAGCAATTTTTATTGCTTTGCACCGATGACAACTTACTTGAAGGATCTTATTCAATCCATAGGTAGATATGGTGGACTCTCATGGCAAAACTGGTTTAAGGGTATTTGGAAGCACAAGTAGTATCTCTACTTGGTGCTGAGAATTTGGCTAGCATGAAGGGGAAAGGCAAGATCAACATGTTGGATGATCCATGTCAACATACTTTATCTCAGATATAAGGAAACATAACCCATTACGTTGTCTTCCTTGTCCAACATCAACTCTTTAGCATGTCATATTTTGATGAGTGCTCCCAATCATAAAAGATGTCAATAATAGTATATTTATATGTGAAACCTCTCTTTCCTTATTACTTCCTATTAATTGCAACGATGACCAAAGCTATGTCTGCCAACGCCCAACAACTTTTAATCGTCACACTCTTTCTATGTGAAGTCATTAATATCAATAAGATCAATATGAACTTTTGTTTCTTCTTATTCTTCTTCTCTTTTCTTTTATTCACCCAAGATCATAGCAAGAAAATCAATCCCTTGACTCAACACTAATTTTATTATATAGCTCATGGACTCGATTACAAAGAGAGATCATAAGGCAAAACTCAAAACTAGATCATGCCATAAGCTTTATTCTACTAGATCAAAATACTACTAATAGGATCGAACTAAGGAAAACGGTAAAGATAGGAGTTGTGATTGTGATATGATACCGGGGCACCTCCCCCAAGCTTGGCGGTTGCCAAGGGGAGTGCACATACTCATGTTATTATATCTCCTTGGTTGGTGAAGATGGAGGTGATGTTGACTTAGTTGATGGCCTAGACTTTTCCCTTAATTTACGCTTGAGGACGGCATTTTGATCCCTCGGATTATAAATCTCCCACTCCAGGGTTAATATCTTTTTGCATAGGTCCTGCTTATTTTCCTGCAAGAGACAAAAAGGGATAAACTAGAATTTTGGTTTCTTTACCCTATCAGGGAGACTTGACTTTTTGAACTCCACGTGCATATCCCCAGGTTGAGGTAATGGGGCTTCATCTTCATCTGAGCTCGTCTCCTCCTTCCCATTGGGTTCATAGTCCTCTTCTTCCTCCGTGGTCCAACCATCGTGCTCCACATCTCCATAGACCTTAGGATTAGCTAAGTAATCATCCACATAGCTTCCTCCTTCCGAATCTTGGGAAGACATGTTGATCTAATCTGCAGTGGGACAGCTCGAAACAAAAACAGAGGATAATTGCGTGATACGGGAGTCAAAACCTTTGGGAGAATATATAGTGAATTTTTACCGACCAAAATACGTATCGTCCAAGAAAACGGAGTCCGGAAGGCATACGAGGTGCTCACGAGGTAGGGGGGCGCGCCTAGGGGGTAGGGCGCACCCTCCACCCTCGTGGGGCCCTCATGTCCTTCCCGGAATGCTACTTAATTTTCTATTTTTCTAAATATTCCAAAATGGAGAAATATTGCCTTAAAAACTGTTTTGGAATCAGTTTACTTACCGTACCACATACCTATTCCTTTTCGGAGTCTGAAACGTTCTGGAAAGTGTCCCTTATGTATTCCTCCGGGGTTACGGTTTCAATAATATTGGTTTCAACATTTATGGGATTACCTGAGATATAATGTTTGATTCTTTGACTGTTTACCACCTTCGGATTTGTGCCTTCGAAGTTGTTTATTTTTATGGCACCAGAATGATAGACCTCCTCGATAACATAGGGGCCTTCCCATTTAGAGAGAAGTTTACCTGCAAAAAATCTTAAACGAGAGTTGTATAGCAATACATAATCACCTACATTAAACTCACGTTTTTGTATCCATTTGTCATGCCATCTTTTAACCTTTTCTTTAAACAACTTGACATTTTCATAAGCTTGGGTTATCCATTCATCAAGAGAGCTAATATCAAATAACCTCTTTTCACCGACAAGTTTGAAATCATAATTGAGCTCTTTAATGCCCAATATGCCTTATGTTCTAGTTCCAGAGGTAAGTGACATGCTTTTCCATATACCATTTTATACGGAGACATACCCATAGGATTTTTATATGCAGTTCTATAGGCCCATAATGCATCATCAAGTTTCTTGGACCAATTCTTTCTAGACCTATTGACAGTCTTTTGCAAAATTAATTTGAGTTCTCTATTACTCAATTCTACTTGACCACTAGACTGTGGGTGATACGAAGATGCAATTCTATGATTGACGTCATACTTAGCAAGCATTTTACGGAAAGCACCATGAATAAAATGTGAACCGCCATCAATCATTAAATATCTAGGGACTCCAAACCTCGGAAAAACAACTTCTTTAAGCATCTTAATAGAAGTGTTATGATCAGCACTACTAGTTGGAATAGCTTCTACCCACTTAGTAACGTAATCAACAGCAACTGAAATATGTGTATATCCATTAGAGGCAGGAAAAGGTCCCATATAATCAAAGCCCCAAACATCAAATGGTTCAATAACAAGTGAATAATTCATAGGCATTTCTTGATGTCTACTAATCTTACCAATTCTTTGACATTTGTCACAAGATAGGACAAACTTACAGGCATCCTTGAAGAGAGTAGGCCAATAAAAACCGGATTGCAATACCTTATGTGTAGTTCTATCTCCCGCATGGTGTCCTCCATAAGTTTCGGAGTGGCACTTCCGTAGGATCTGTTCCTTTTCATGCTCAGGTACACAACGTCTAATAACACCATCTACTCCTTCTTTATAAAGATGTGGGTCATCCCAAAAGTAATGTCTCAAATCATAGAAGAACTTTTTCTTTTCTTGGTATGTGAAGCTAGGTGGTATAAATTTAGCAACTATGTAATTAGCATAATCAGCATACCAAGGGGTACTACGAGAAGTACTTGTGACATTTAATTTTTCATCAGGAAAGTTATCATCAATAGGTAGTGGGTCATCAAGAACATTCTCTAACCTAGATAAGTTGTCTCCAACGGGGTTCTCAGCTCCTTTTCTATGAACAATATGCAAATCAAATTCTTGTAGCAAGAGAACCCATCTAATAAGTCTAGGTTTAGCATCTTTCTTCTCCATAAGATATTTAATAGCAGCATGATCAGTGTGGATAGTTACTTTAGAATCAACAATATAAGGTCTGAACTTATCACAAGCAAATACAACTGCTAAAAGTTCTTTTTCAGTAGTAGCATAATTTCTTCGAGCATTGTCTAGAGTCTTACTAGCATAATGGATAACATTTAATTTCTTATCAACTCTTTGCCCTAGAACAACACATACAGCATAATCGCTAGCATCACACATAATTTCAAAGGGTAAATTCCAATTAGGTGGCTGAACAATAGGCGCAGAGACTAATGCTTTCTTAAGTATTTCAAATGCTTCTACACAATCATCATCAAAGACAAATGGTATATCTTTTCGTAATAAATTAGTCAGAGGCCGAGAAATTTTTGAGAAGTCCTTAATGAACCTCCTATAAAATCCGGCGTGACCAAGGAAACTTCTTATACCTTTGATGTCCTTGGGACATTGCATCTTTTCAATAGCATCAACCTTGGCTTTATCAACTTCAATACCGCTTTCAGAAACTTTATGCCCCAAGACAATACCTTCATTAACCATAAAGTGTCACTTTTCCCAATTCAATACAAGATTAGTTTCTTCACATCTCTGCAAAACTCGATCAAGATTGCTCAAGCAATCATCAAAAGAAGATCCATAGACGGAAAAGTCGTCCATGAAAACCTCACAAATCTTTTCACAAAAGTCAGAGAATATAACCATCATGCATCTTTGAAAGGTAGCAGGTGCATTACATAAACCAAAAGGCATACGTCTATAAGCAAAAGTACCAAAAGGGCATGTAAAAGTAGTCTTTGATTGATCTTTAGCCGACACAGGTATTTGAGAGAAACTAGAATAACCATCTAGAAAGCAGTAATGTGTATGCTTGCATAATCTTTCTAGCATTTGATCGATAAAAGGTAAGGGGTAATGATCTTTCTTAGTAGCCTTATTTAATTTGCGGAAATCAATTACCATCCTCTAACCTGTAATAATTCTTTGTGGAATCAATTCATCTCTATCATTAGGAACAATAGTAATACCTCCCTTCTTAGGGACACAATGAACAGGACTTACCCACTGACTATCACCAACGGGATAAATTATACCTGCCTCCAGAAGCTTTAGTATTTCTTTTCTTACCACTTCTTTCATTTTAGGATTCAGACGTCGTTGAGGATCACGAACTGGTTTGGCATCTGCTTCCAAATTTATTTTATGTTGACATAGAGTGGGACTAATGCCCTTAAGATCATCAAGATTATATCCAATAGCAGCACGGTGCTTCTTCGGAGTTTTCAATAATCTTTCTTCTTCATGCTCTGAAAGGTTAGCACTAATAATAACAGGATATATCTTCTTTTCATCAAGATAAGCATATTCAAGATTATCAGGCAACGGCTTAAGCTCAAACACGGGATCACCCTTAGGTGGAGGGGGATCCCCTAGGATTTCAACAGGCAAATTGTGTTTCAGAATAGGTTCCTGTTTAAAGAATACTTCATCTATTTCCCTTCTTTCATTCATAAACATATCATTCTCATGGTCTAGCAAATATTGTTCTAAAGGATCACTAGGAGGTACGGCAATAGAAGCAAGACCAATAATTTCATCCTTACTAGGCAATTCTTCTTCACGGTGATGTTTACTAAATTTAGAGAAATTAAACTCATGAGTCATATCATCTAAGCCGACAGTAACAACATCCCTTGTGCAATCTATGGTAGCATTAACAGTATTTAAGAAGGATCTACCAAATATAATGGGACAAAAGCTATCTTGTGGGGAACCAAGAACAAGAAAATCAGTAGGATATTTAGTTTTCCCACACAAAACTTCAGCATCTCTAACAATTCCCATTGGTGAAATAGTATCTCTATTAGCAAGTTTAATAGTAACATCAATTTCTTGTAACTCAATAGGTGCAATGTCATGCATAATTTCTTTGTATAAGTCAATAGGTATTGCACTAGCACTAGCACCCATATCACATAAGCCATGATAACAATGTTCTCCTATTTTAACAGAAATAACAGACACGCCTACCACAGGTCTATTTTTATCTTTAGCACAAGGCTTAGCAATTCTAGCAGTTTCACCGCAGAACTGAATAACATGCCCATCAATATTATCAGACAAGAGATCTTTAACAATAGCAATATTAGGTTCTACTTTAACTTGCTCAGGAGGTGTATATGTTTTAATATTGCTTTTACGAACCACAGTTGAAGCTTTAGCATGATCCTTCATCCTACCAGGGAAAGGTGGTTTCTCAACATAACAAGTAGGAACAATAGGATCATTATAAGTGACAGTCTTTTCTTCAACGTTAATTGGTGCAACTACTTTTACTTCTATGGGAGGATGATATTTAAACCACTTCTCCTTAGGGAGATCAACATAAGTAGCAAAAGATTCACAGAAAGAAGCAACTATCTCAGAGTCAAGTCCATATTTAGTGCTAAACTTACGGAAAATATCGGTATCCATAAAAGATTTAACATAATCAAACTTAGGTGTCATATCTGACTCCTTACCTTTGTCGAGATCCCAATCTTCAGAGTTGCGTTTAATTCTATCCAATAAATCCCATCTAAATCCAATAGTCTTCATCATAAAAGAGCCAACACAAGAAGTATCGAGCATGGTGCGATTATTTTCAAAACGCCAAGCATAAATTTTTTGAAGAATTGTTTCTCTTGGGAGCTCAGGATTGGGGCACGAATATAACATTGATTTAAGCCTCCCCAAGATTGAGCGATGCTTTCTCCTTCGCGAGGCCAAAAATTATATATATAATTGCGGTCACGATGAACAAGATGCATAGGGTAATACTTTTGATGAAATTCCAATTTCAATCTTCTATAGTTCCATGATCTCGTATCATCACATAGCCTATACCATGTCAATGCGTCTCCCTTCAAAGATAAAGGGAAGACCTTCTTCTTAGCAACATCATCGGGTATACCTGCAAGCTTAAATAATCCACAAACTTCATCCACCTATATTAGGTGTTCATCAGGATGCTTTGTTCCATCTCCTGTAAAAGGATTAGCTAGCAGTTTTTATATCATACACGAAGGATACTCATAAGGAATTTCATTTTCAATAGGTTCAGCAGGTTGAGGAGCAACTCTTTGCTCTACTGGTCGGGGTGAAGATACCCCGGACAAGCCCCTCAGAGGATTACTTTCCATAGTAACAAGTGACAGTAAATTTCAGTGCACTATATAAATTTTTCCTTACTAAATTCCACATACCAAAGGCGCTTCACTCCCCGGCAATGGCGCCAGAAAAGAGTCTTGATGACCCACAAGTATAGGGGATCTATCATAGTCCTTTCGATAAGTAAGAGTGTCGAACACAACGAGGAGCAGAAGGAAATGATAAGCGGTTTTCAGCAAGGTATTCTCTGCAAGTATTGAAATAAGTGGTAACAGATAGTTTTGTGATAAGATAATTTGTAACGAACAACAATTAACAAAAGTAAATAAAGTGCAGCAAGGTGGCCCAATCCTTTTTGTAGCAAAGGACAAGCCTGGACAAACTCTTATATAAGGAAAAGCGCTCTCGAGGACACATGGGAATATCGTCAAGCTAGTTTTCATCACGTTCATATGATTCGCGTTCGGTACTTTGATAATTTGACATGTGGGTGGACCGGTGCTTGGGTGCTGTTCTAACTAGAACAAGCATGTAACACCCTCGATGCGACTATATCTCCCACGTGTCGAGGCACGACTTAGAGGCATAATCGCATTGAAGGCATATGTCGCAAGTGAGGTAATCTTCACACAACCCATGTAATAAAATAGGGGGAAGGAATTACATAGTTGGCTTACACTCGCCACTTCACACAAATACATGAATAAAGCATTACATCAATCAAATACACTCATGGTCCGACTACGGAACCAAAAAAATAAAAGAAGAACCCCAAATGCGACAAAGGTCCCCGATCGACCCCAACTGGGCTCCACTACTGATCGACTAGCACGAAACAACATAAAGACAAGATCTTCGTCGAGCTCCTCCTGAGCTTGGTTGCGTCATCTGCACGGTCTCATCGGCACCTGCAAACTGGTTTTGGAAGTATCTGTGAGCCACGGGGACTCAGCAATCTCGCACCCTCGCGATCAAGACTATTTAAGCTTATGGGTAAGGTAAGGGAATGAGGTGGAGCTGCAGCAAGCGACTAGCATATAAGGTGGCTAACATACGCAAATGAGAGCGAGAAGAGAAGGCAAAGCACGGTCGATAAAAGTATGATCAAGAAGTGATCCTGGACTACCTACGTCGAGCATAACTCCAACAACCGTGTTCACTTCCCGGACCCCGCCGGAAAGAGACCATCACGGTTACACACGCTGTTGATTCATTTTAATTAAGGTCAACTTTAGGTTTTCTACAACCGGACGTTAACAAATTCCCATCTGCCCATAACCGCGGGCACGGCTTTCGAAAGTTCAAATCCCTGCAGGGTGTCCCAACTTAGCCCATGACAAGCTCTCACGGTCAACGAAGGAATAGACCTCCACCCGAGATATTCCGATCAGACTCGGTATCCCAGTACAACAAGACATTTCGACAGGGTAAAACTAAACCAGCAACACCGCCCGATGCGCCGACATCCTGATGGGAGCTGCACATATCTCGTTCTCAGGGCAACACCGGATTGTCTAAACTTCCGGTAGGCCAGCCCAGAGTTGCCCCTGGTAGCCACCGGCGGCTGACAGTTTGGACCAACACTTAGACAAGCACTGGCCCGGGGGGGTTAAAATAAAGATGACCCTCGGGATGCGCGACTCCCAAGGGATAAAAAGGCTAGGTGGCAAATGGTAAAACCAATGTTGGGCATTGCTGGCAAAGCTTTACTTAAGGCGAATTGTCAAGGGGTTCCCATTATAGCCCAACCGCGTAAGGGACGCAAAATCCGGGAACATAACACCGATATGACGGAAACTAGGGCGGCAAGAGTGGAACAAAACACCAGGCATAAGGCCGAGCCTTCCACCCTTTACCAAGTATATAGATGCATTAATTAATTACGATATATAGTGATATCCCAACAAGAAAACAATGTTCCAACAAGGAACGATCTCCATGTTCCAACAAGGAACAAAACTTCAATCTTCACCTGCAACTAACAACGCTATAAGAGGGGCTGAGCAAAGCGGTAACATAGCCAATCAACGGTTTGCTAGGACAATGGTGGGTTAGAGGCTGAACATGGCAATTGGGAGGCTGACAAGCAAGTGGTAGGCATCGTAGCAAGGGCATAGCAAAAGAGCGAGCAAACTAGCATAGCAAAGATAGTAGTGATTTCGAGGGTATGATCATCTTGCCTGAAATCCCGCAAGGAAGAAGAACGAGTCCATGAAGAAGACAAACGGGCGTAGATGAACGGGTCCTCACAAACTCGACGATATCGGAACCAACCCGAAGAAGCAAACACCGGAAAAGAGCAAACAACATAGTAAACAACCAACACATCAACATGGCATGATGCACAATCGAGTATGATGCATGTCCGGTTTAAAGAGGCATGGCATGGCAAACAAGCACAAACAACACTACAAGTTAAGTGGAGCTCAATATGCATCGGGATGCATATTGACAAAACACCACATCAATTATTTAGTTCGATCTCGTTTATGCACCCAACAATATTAAATGTTGATTAACCTGGCAAGAGGGGAAACATGATGAAACTATCTAACCTAGGCAAGTTTAAATGAGGCCGGAAGCAACGAACAACAATTCCGGAAAATCCTCATGTGCAATTATTAGGTTTGGTCCTGATCTGACCTAAACACAATTTTAGAGTTGTTAAACATGCAAGATGAGGCCACCATGTTAAGCTAGGCAAAATTCTACCCCATTTACATATCAAGTTTATTAAAATCGGAGTTACGGTTATTTAGATATGAATTAAAGCATTTTTAACATGGCATTTAAGCAAAATTAACCAAACATCAATTTAATCAATTTTAGTTGTTGTTATCATGATGCGGATGACATGAACAAGTTTTAAGCAATTAATGCAAAAAGTTGATAAGAGCATTATGAAGCATTGTCACCGTGGTGGAAGGGAAAAGGGGGTGCCACGGCAACGAATCCGAAAATGATGCCACGACAACATATCGGTTCCGGTAACTCGCGGAGATACCGGCGCAAAAGGAAAAGTGACGGGAGCGTGACACGCGATAGGAGGTGGGGTGATCCCGGATACCGGGTTCCCACAAGATGGTGGCAAGGCAAAAGAGGGGCAACGTGCACCGAACAACTCCGACACGGAGCAAACACGAGCATTTCATACATCACACATGCATTCGTTCACGGGCATCGTTCCGGCGGTTATACCTTTGAAGCGAGCATCATCGAAACGGATCGAGTTCGGCGGTAGGGGTACACGTGTCGACGAGGAAGTAGTTGTTCACGGGGTCGTCGTGGGAAGTAGGGGAAGTAGTCGTTCCCGCGATGGTAGTGGAAGTAGGGGTACATGACGACGTGGAGGTACTCGCGACGGTAGTCGTTCACATTCGCGTTTCACGGGTCTTCGGCGACGATCGTCGTACATGGTCCACAAGACATCGATCGTTCGGGGTCCGATTTGCGGATCTTGCCGAGATGAAGGGGTACTTGGCGTTCTCCGGACTTGCTGGTCTCGTCGAAACGAAGGGGTACTTGGCGTTTCCTGGTTCGGTGACCTTTTTTTTTCGGCATCGGACGTCGAGGTACTTGGCGAATCCGTGTAGTCATGCACGTTCCAACATCACACTTGAAGGGACACCGACGGCGTGGTACTTGGCGAATCCGGGAGACGAACTTGGCAGGCAACGAGAAGTGACGCCGTCGATAGCAGCTTCACTGGAACAGGGAAACGATGGAGGCACGGGAACAGCGGGCCTCCGGCGTGGCAGGGGCCTTAGGTGGTTGCGGCTAGATGGGTTCGAGCCCTGATGCGGGGAGCTCCTCTCCCGTATGGCGCATCGCGCGAGGCTGAGGCCACCGGAAGGAGGAGGTCAGGCGCTGCTTGAAGCTTCAAGGGGCGGCCATGGCGCTTGGAGGTCCTGTTGGCGGCAACGAAGAGAGGCGGTGGCGTCGTAGGGCTCCTGCGGCAGGAGGTGAACGACGCGGCTCGAGCTCGGAGGGGAACGAGGCAGTGAGGTAAGAGTCCTTGGGGTCGCCGGCGTCGAAGATGTGCTCCTGCTGGTCGCCGCCGGCAAGCTCTTGTTGGCTGCTGGTGCTCTGGCGGCATCAGAGATCGAGGCAAGCTCGATGACGAGAGGAAGGAGACCTCCAGGGACGCGGCAACGGTGCGCGAGCCGAGGAGCTCCTGCTCCTGCTCCTGTGGTCACGGCCTGAGGCGGCGAGGGGAGAGGGATTCGAGGGGAGCTCCTCTCCCTGTCCCGAGGCACGCGTGGTGTTGGGTTCGAGCGAGGCGAAGCAGGAGGGGATCGAGGGAGAGAGAGATGGCGCAAGGGAACGAGGGGAAGAGATGGGATCGAGCAAGATGGGTCTGGCGGCGGAGGGAGAGGGATCGATGGGGAGATGAGGGTCGGGCCAGGGAGCTAGGGTTAGGTAGGGGCTGCGGGGCCTTGGGCCAAAGAGGCCGGCCGAGGAGAGGGAGGCCCAGGTGGGCAGGGGCGCGCCTGCCACTGCTGGGCTGCGGCGGCTTGCACGCAGGGAGGCCGGCCCAGGGCGATCTCTCCTCTCTCTCTCTCTCATATTCCTTTAACAGAAAAGAAAAAATGGAGAGACAAAAAGAAAGAGAGGGATAGGGAAAGAAGGTGGACACGCGAATAATTTCCCGGACTCAAAAAAATGCACATGTTCCAAGAAAAAAAATAAAGTGGGCAAGATTGCAAGAATTAAATTCAAGGACATTTGAATTTAATTAAAAAGGTTGCACAAGGACTAGGATTTAGAAGAGTCCAAAAATGTTGAGAAATTATGTGGGGCTCCGGAAAATGATGAAAGGACACGTGACAAGGTTAGAGGCCAAGAGAAAAAATAATAAAAGGCGTTGGGATTTTGCAAGTGTGTTCCGGTTAATTCCAAAAGAATGGAATATTTATTATAGTAGCTCCACTAATATCGGGAGGATATATTATAAAGAGAAGTCATCCTTCCCTCGAATTAAATGGATCGAAGACCCATACGAATTATTTAGTTGAGATGCAAAAGATTATGACACGATGACATGATGCAATGCACATGATGACGGGACATGATGCAACACGCAAGCACATGACAACGCAACAACATTGAATAACTGCACGACACCTGGCACATCGGTCTCGGGGCGTTACAACACTCCACCACTACGAGAGGATCTCGTCTCGAGATCTAGAATGGCACCGGGGGAAAAAAGAAGAGAAAGAGAAGAGGTAAAACAAATTGCTTCTTACCAAAGAGTGAAACCAAAGAACCTTGTGAGGTTGAACAAATTCGAGAAAAAGGATACAACGAAGGTGAACAAAGTCGAAAACACTCGTTAGAAAAGGGGGACAACGAGCATTGCGAAACCCTTGAGGTTGAAGGAAAGATAAATATAGAAAAACACTCCGGTTAAGGAAGGGGATCAAGGAAGACCAAAATTCGGGCAGCACTCCGGTTGACAAGAGATGAAAAACTTGATAAGGTGAAAAGAACTTGAAAAGAGGGCACGACACTCCGGTTAAATGAATAAGCAAGAAAGGAACAAGATCCTGACAAAACAAAAGGAAAGGTTGAAGATAGCAACATCACAATGAGTCCGGAACAAAGAATAGAAGATAGATAATTGCAATAGGAGAAATTGAGAAGAAAATGCCAACTTCTGCCACAAAAGAGCTTGAAGAGGCATCTTCAGGGAAAGGGTCGAACGGAATTGTTGGAAAACCAACAATGAGAAGAATAAGCTTGATATGGTCTTATGGAATACATCCCAAATTATGAGGTGATAACCTGCCAACCACGGAAAAGAATTTGATTGATAAGAACAAGGAGACGAGAAACTTAATTCACCGGGAGGATAGATGAAGAAACTTGGATCATTTATAAACACCATAGATAGCAACAATCCTTAGGGACAGCTTTAGGTGAAATATAACCCAAGATAATTCCAACAAAGAGATTGATGGATTTAAAATACAACATACTTAATAACATGTGAATCATGAGCCATATGAACTCAAATTATTAAGAATGACATAATACCACCTCCAATAATATGGTATAAAGAATTGCACACCGGATAGCAAGATGAAGAAGGCTTGAGCTCCTTAGAAAAGATTCTCAATGAACACTTGGAGAAGGGATATAAATCCTTGATGAATCCATCATGTAGAACCTTCATGAAGAACTCCGGTAGCAAAAGAATGATCCAAAATAATTGAATGACGAAAAGAATAAGATTGAAGCCTCGCAATGATTTAGATAGAGATCTCCGTGATAATATAATTGAAAGAGGTTGGACTCCGGGAAAAAGAGAAGATGAAACAAATGAAACCGAGAGTTTGAAGGGCCTCCGGAATAAGAATTAATCGTTAGGATGAAACAAGAATAAGAATTACATTATGCTCGTCCTTCGTCAATTTAAATTGATGACAAACAACGGATTTGGCATATTACTAATTCTCGTATCAAGGATTAAGAGAGATATCACGTAAACTTGAGGAAGTATTCAACGAACCACCGGTAGGGTAGAAACAACGAATAAATTGATAAGGACAAGAAATCTTGAACGAACCACCGGAAGAATAGAAATAACGAATGAATTGATATGATAACGAAAGAAGAGGAATCTTGCACGAACCACCATAAGAATTGAAAAAAATGAACGGAGTAAGATAAAGAAACACCGGGAAGAATTATAAAATGAACGAAGATGCTTGAGAGAATTTAGATACATGAAAACGAAGAGATCACGAGCCGATAAAAGATCACTTGAACGAAGCACCGGTAATTTGGAGAATGATAGCTGAAAGCTGAGAATGAATAAATCTTAGATGATGGGCTCCGGATGAACAGACTGAAAAAGGCTCCTGAATTACTCCGAATGGTTGAAAAGAATATCTCACAATCGCAAAATAATAATTATGAGAGGATGGCAACAAGCTATAATCACGAATCTTAAAAGAATGGAGCAAGATTAAAGAGAAACTCTTCTTCGGTCTTCAAATGACAATGAGGAACACCACCGTGAACTGTTGAGGCACTCCGGAATGAATAATGTTAAGGTTGAACCAACGATAATAAGAATTTGAAAGATCTTGGAGAAAAACATATGACTGATGACAATTCATGCTTACGTCAAACTTCGAAAAGAATTTGATTATAACTCCAGAGAAAAAAAATAAGAGGAGTCAGGTAAGATCCTGGAAAAAGACCTGTGGGTTAGGGCCCACTCAAAAGAAAACACCGTTGGGATGATTTAAAAGAGAGGTTGCACTGGTTGAATTAAAAGGCTTGAATGATATAACATCCTCGAAACAGGTTGAACGGATCTCGAATGACAAGACGAGCCCATTGAGATATCTTGAGCACTCCGGAACAAATGAATAGCGAGAAATGAATGAATATGAGGTGCACCGGCATGAGAAGGTCTTGAAACGAGGAAAAGGCATGATCAACAAAGCTAGACTTGGAACCACCGGAGAAGAAAAGAACGGAAGATGATGAACTTAAAGCTCCGTTAGAATCTTCATGAGAATCACCGGATAAGAATATTGATAGAAAAGAATGGAGAGACTCACATCAGTAAAATGGATACTTGATTAAGAAATCCGAGTCCTTGAAGAAAACAAGGGAGGGAGGGCGGGAAAAAAAACAAAGGCAACTGGAGACTGATGAAACAAACACCGTTCAGAAGAAACTGATATTTGATCTTGCAGGAGTTGAAATGATTGGATCCACTTGAAGAGAAGCACACCGGTTAAAAGGATTGACATGACAATATCGATGATCAAGAAGGATTAGTATTCACATAGGAATATGAGAACACCATTTGTAAAAGGTATGGAATCAACATTTGACTTCGAAGCAACTCGAATACCACAACTCAAAAACAAAAACAAAGGATTGGCTTGCAGAATAAGCCAGAACAAACATATGATAGAGATTTCGTCCGAAGTTTTTGTGGTGGGACCTACACGGGCTCGATCGTACAGCACCATCATGTACAAGGCAGTGCACATGACATACGAAGCATCCTCGAGTCAGCATAGCCAAGGACTCTTTAAGACACAATGAGACCACTGTAAAATCAACCGTGAATAGGCGAACCACTAGACGTCGAACCCCAATTTCATATCACACATTCGTTGGAAGGATATCCTAAGAGCTACTTGAATTCCCACCTATGAAACTCCCGAAATTTTCCGGTTATGCAATCAGGTGTTGAGGATATAGGGGAAGCATAATATCTCACCCAAACTAACAAATCCTACGTCCAGCTGTATCCATCCTTCAACACATAACCAAGAAACCTTCGGAAACCATCTACCTCAACCTTCGAAAAGCATCCGTTATACAAGTTATGGCGATACTCCCGAACTCCCGCCCCAGTACTGGGTGGCGTCGAGGTTATCTCACCAACGAACTGCATAAAGGAGATTTTCGATGTCGCGAACATATCTCAAGTATACCAGAATTGCAACGATAGAATTATGATGACAACACCTCAGAGCTCAACTCCCCGGGACACTTCCACTAAACCCCTGACAGGAGGCACCAAGACAGTGTTCTCATCATAAGCCATCGGAACAAAACCAAGATACTCGCGTGATCCTAAAAATTTTAGTGAAATTTTGAGAAGAGAAGAGTCAAAACTCTACGTCAAGATGCCTCACCAGAGCGACGAAGGGACTGGGGAGTAAAAAGAATTCCTAAGCTCTCCGATATATATAATTCCTAAGGACTCAAAACATTTTTCTAGACACAACTCGGCTGCTAAAAACGATCAAGCAATGGGGCTCCTAAGGTCGGGGAAGGCTCTGATTACCAACTTGTAACACCCTCGATGCGACTATATCTCCCACGTGTCGAGGCACGACTTAGAGGCATAATCGCATTGAAGGCATATGTCGCAAGTGAGGTAATCTTCACACAACCCATGTAATAAAATAGGGGGAAGGAATTACATAGTTGGCTTACACTCGCCACTTCACACAAATACATGAATAAAGCATTACATCAATCAAATACACTCATGGTCCGACTACGGAACCAAAAAAATAAAAGAAGAACCCCAAATGCGACAAAGGTCCCCGATCGACCCCAACTGGGCTCCACTACTGATCGACTAGCACAAAACAACATAAAGACAAGATCTTCGTCGAGCTCCTCCTGAGCTTGGTTGCGTCATCTGCACGGTCTCATCGGCACCTGCAAACTGGTTTTGGAAGTATCTGTGAGCCACGGGGACTTAGCAATCTCGCACCCTCGCGATCAAGACTATTTAAGCTTATGGGTAAGGTAAGGGTATGAGGTGGAGCTGCAGCAAGCGACTAGCATATAAGGTGGCTAACATACGCAAATGAGAGCGAGAAGATAAGGCAAAGCACGGTCGATAAAAGTATGATCAAGAAGTGATCCTGGACTACCTACGTCGAGCATAACTCCAACAACCGTGTTCACTTCCTGGACCCCGCCGGAAAGAGACCATCACGGTTACACACGCTGTTGATTCATTTTAATTAAGGTCAACTTTAGGTTTTCTACAACCGGACGTTAACAAATTCCCATCTGCCCATAACCGCGGGCACGGCTTTCGAAAGTTCAAATCCCTGCAGGGTGTCCCAACTTAGCCCATGACAAGCTCTCACGGTCAACGAAGGAATAGACCTCCACCCGAGATATTCCGATCAGACTCGGTATCCCAGTACAACAAGACATTTCGACAGGGTAAAACTAAACCAGCAACACCGCCCGATGCGCCGACATCCTGATGGGAGCTGCACATATCTCGTTCTCAGGGCAACACCGGATTGTCTAAACTTCCGGTAGGCCAGCCCAGAGTTGCCCCTGGTAGCCACCGGCGGCTGACAGTTTGGACCAACACTTAGACAAGCACTGGCCCGGGGGGGTTAAAATAAAGATGACCCTCGGGATGCGCGACTCCCAAGGGAAAAAAAGGCTAGGTGGCAAATGGTAAAACCAATGTTGGGCATTGCTGGCAAAGCTTTACTTAAGGCGAATTGTCAAGGGGTTCCCATTATAGCCCAACCGCGTAAGGGACGCAAAATCCGGGAACATAACACCGATATGACGGAAACTAGGGCGGCAAGAGTGGAACAAAACACCAGGCATAAGGCCGAGCCTTCCACCCTTTACCAAGTATATAGATGCATTAATTAATTACGATATATAGTGATATCCCAACAAGAAAACAATGTTCCAACAAGGAACGATCTCCATGTTCCAACAAGGAACAAAACTTCAATCTTCACCTGCAACTAACAACGCTATAAGAGGGGCTGAGCAAAGCGGTAACATAGCCAATCAACGGTTTGCTAGGACAATGGTGGGTTAGAGGCTGAACATGGCAATTGGGAGGCTGACAAGCAAGTGGTAGGCATCGTAGCAAGGGCATAGCAAAAGAGCGAGCAAACTAGCATAGCAAAGATAGTAGTGATTTCGAGGGTATGATCATCTTGCCTGAAATCCCGCAAGGAAGAAGAACGAGTCCATGAAGAAGACAAACGGGCGTAGATGAACGGGTCCTCACAAACTCGACGATATCGGAACCAACCCGAAGAAGCAAACACCGGAAAAGAGCAAACAACATAGTAAACAACCAACACATCAACATGGCATGATGCACAATCGAGTATGATGCATGTCCGGTTTAAAGAGGCATGGCATGGCAAATGAGCACAAACAACACTACAAGTTAAGTGGAGCTCAATATGCATCGGGATGCATATTGACAAAACACCACATCAATTATTTAGTTCGATCTCTTTTATGTACCCAACAATATTAAATGTTGATTAACCTTCCAAGAGGGGAAACATGATGAAACTATCTAACCTAGGCAAGTTTAAATGAGGCCGGAAGCAACGAACAACAATTCCGGAAAATCCTCATGTGCAATTATTAGGTTTGGTCCTGATCTGACCTAAACACAATTTTAGAGTTGTTAAACATGCAAGATGAGGCCACCACATTAAGCTAGGCAAAATTCTACCCCATTTGCATATCAAGTTTATTAAAATCGGAGTTACGGTTATTTAGATATGAATTAAAGCATTTTAACATGGCATTTAAGCAAAATTAACCAAACATCAATTTAATCAATTTTAATTGTTGTTATCATGATGCGGATGACATGAACAAGTTTTAAGCAATTAATGCAAAAAGTTGATAAGAGCATTATGAAGCATTGTCACCGTGGTGGAAGGGAAAAGGGGGTGCCACGGCAACGAATCCGAAAAAGATGCCACGACAACATATCGGTTCCGGTAACTCGCGGAGATACCGGCGCAAAAGGAAAAGTGACGGGAGCGTGACACGCGATAGGAGGTGGGGTGATCCCAGATACCGGGTTCCCACAAGATGGTGGCAAGGCAAAAGAGGGGCAACGTGCACCGAACAACTCCGACACAAAGCAAACACGAGCATTTCATACATCACACATGCATTCGTTCACGGGCATCGTTCCGGCGGTTATACCTTTGAAGCGAGCATCATCGAAACGGATCGAGTTCGGCGGTAGGGGTACACGTGTCGACGAGGAAGTAGTTGTTCACGGGGTCGTCGTGGGAAGTAGGGGAAGTAGTCGTTCCCGCGATGGTAGTGGAAGTAGGGGTACATGACGACGTGGAGGTACTCGCGACGGTAGTCGTTCACGTTCGCGTTTCACGGGTCTTCGGCGACGGTCGTCGTACATGGTCCACAAGACGTCGATCGTTCGGGGTCCGATTTGCGGATCTTGCCGACATGAAGGGGTACTTGGCGTTCTCCGGACTTGCTGGTCTCGTCGAAACGAAGGGGTACTTGGCGTTTCCTGGTTCGGTGACCGTTTTTTTTTCGGCATCGGACGTCGAGGTACTTGGCGAATCCGTGTAGTCATGCACGTTCCAACATCACACTTGAAGGGACACCGACGGCGTGGTACTTGGCGAATCCGGGAGACGGACTTGGCAGGCAACGAGAAGTGACGCCGTCGATAGCAGCTTCACTGGAACAGGGAAACGATGGAGGCGCGGGAACAGCGGGCCTCCGGCGTGGCAGGGGCCTTAGGTGGTTGCGGCTAGATGGGTTCGAGCCCTGATGCGGGGAGCTCCTCTCCCGTATGGCGCATCGCGCGAGGCTGAGGCCACCGGAAGGAGGAGGTCAGGCGCTGCTTGAAGCTTCAAGGGGCGGCCATGGTGCTTGGAGGTCCTGTTGGCGGCAACGAAGAGAGGCGGTGGCGTCGTAGGGCTCCTGCGGCAGGAGGTGAACGATGCGGCTCGAGCTCGGAGGGGAACGAGGCAGTGAGGTAAGAGTCCTTGGGGTCGCCGGCGTCGAAGATGTGCTCCTGCTGGTCGCCGCCGGCAAGCTCTTGTTGGCTGCTGGTGCTCCGGCGGCATCAGAGATCAAGGCAAGCTCGATGACGAGAGGAAGGAGACCTCCAGGGACGCGGCAACGGTGCGCGAGCCGAGGAGCTCCTGCTCCTGCTCCTGTGGTCACGGCCTGAGGCGGCGAGGGGAGAGGGATTCGAGGGGAGCTCCTCTCCCTGTCCCGAGGCACGCGTGGTGTTGGGTTCGAGCGAGGCGAAGCAGGAGGGGATCGAGGGAGAGAGAGATGGCGCAAGGGAACGAGGGGAAGAGATGGGATCGAGCAAGATGGGTCTGGCGGCGGAGGGAGAGGGATCGATGGGGAGATGAGGGTCGGGCCAGGGAGCTAGGGTTAGGTAGGGGCTGCGGGGCCTTGGGCCAAAGAGGCCGGCCGAGGAGAGGGAGGCCCAGGTGGGCAGGGGCGCGCCTGCCACTGCTGGGCTGCGGCGGCTTGCACGCAGGGAGGCCGGCCCAGGGCGATCTCTCCTCTCTCTCTCTCATATTCCTTTAACAGAAAAGAAAAAATGGAGAGACAAAAAGAAAGAGAGGGATAGGGAAAGAAGGTGGACATGCGAATAATTTCCCGGACTCAAAAAAATGCACATGTTCCGAGAAAAAAAATAAAGTGGGCAAGATTGCAAGAATTAAATTCAAGGACATTTGAATTTAATTAAAAAGGTTGCACAAGGACTAGGATTTAGAAGAGTCCAAAAATGTTGAGAAATTATGTGGGGCTCCGGAAAATGATGAAAGGACACGTGACAAGGTTAGAGGCCAAGAGAAGAAATAATAAAAGGCGTTGGGATTTTGCAAGTGTGTTCCGGTTAATTCCAAAAGAATGGAATATTTATTATAGTAGCTCCACTAATATCGGGAGGATATATTATAAAGAGAAGTCATCCTTCCCTCGAATTAAATGGATCGAAGACCCATACGAATTATTTAGTTGAGATGCAAAAGATTATGACACGATGACATGATGCAATGCACATGATGACGGGACATGATGCAACACGCAAGCACATGACAACGCAACAACATCGAATAACTGCACGACACCTGGCACATCGGTCTCGGGGCGTTACAAAGCATCCACCTTATGATTAACCTCTATCGCAAGCATCCGCAACTACAACAAAAGTATTAAGGTAAACCTAACCATAGCATGAAACATATGGATCCAAATCAGCCCCTTACGAAGCAACGCATAAACTAGGGTTTAAGCTTCTGTCACTCTAGCAACCCATCATCTACTTATTACTTCCCAATGCCTTCCTCTAGGCCCAAATAATGGTGAAGTGTTATGTAGTCAACGTTCACATAACACCACTAGAGGCTAGACAACATACATCTCATCAAAATATCGAACGAACACCAAATTCACATGACTACTAATAGCAAGACTTCTCCCTTGTCCTCATGAACAAATGTAACTACTCACAAAGCATATTCATGTTCATAATCAGAGGGCTAACACTCCAAAAAAATACACTTCCGTGATGAGACGTGTTTGTCACAGTAGGTCACTTTTTTTGTCATGCATGTACATCCATGACAAATTTATGACAGAATCAAGATAGTCATACCTGTGTTGTCGTAGAAGTGTTCCATGACATTACCAAAATTATCATCACGGAAGTGTCCACTTTCATGACGATAAATCGCGCGTCACAGAAGTGCTTTCGTCAAGGGTGACCGACACGTGGAATCCATCATAACGGAAAGCCGTTAAGCTATCGGGTTGGGTTTTGGATCCGATAACCCGTTAACAGCCCCGACCAATGGGGATTTTCCATGTGTAAAATCATCATTGGCTGGAGGAAACACGTGTCGGCTCATCGTTGGGAAAGATGTCAACCACTCATTGGACGGAATGCGCCTATGATACGTCGACACATGGCACGGCCCAACAGAGGCCCATTCCTGTGAAAAGGCCGGACCGTTTGACTTGGTCAAAAGGTGGCGGGCCGGCCCATGGAAAGCCTGTTAAAGGCCTCTTCGCATATAGCCCATTTACAGCCCGCTAACCCAAGGCCCGTTACGCCCTATCCGAATTAGGCCCAGTAGCGTCATCTGGGCCATCCAATATGATTCCAGCCCGTTTTCACTTCTGGCCCATGTATGGCCCATGACTTCTTTCGGCCCATATGAGGCCCTATGTAACTCTTGGCCTATTAACGGCCCGTGGTGAAACTGGCCCATAATGAATAGTGTATCACTTTACACCCATTAACGGCCCGTGGTGAAACTGGCCCGTAATGAACATTGTATCACTTTATACCCATTAACGACCCGTTATTCCGTTGGGCCGTTTCCAGCCCATGTTATCTTTCGGCCTTCTCAAAGCCCATTTATTCTTGGGCTCATTTCCAGCATTCGTTTACTTACAGCCCGTTACTGTCATTTTCTTCTTGTGGGCCAAATTCAGCCCGTGGTTACAGTCGGCCCGTTTGTGGTCCGTTAATACGTTGGGCCGTTTTCATAGCATCATCAAATACGGCCTATTAACGATGGCCTGTTACGGTCGGCCCATGAACAGATGATTCCAACTCTAGCCCATTTACGGCCATAATGCAGCCTGTTATTGGCCCATGTTTGGCCAATCGATCATACAGCCCGTATAAGGCCCATTGATGATACGGCCCGTAGAAGGCCCATTGTTTCTACGGCCCGTAGAAGGCCTACTGTTTCTACGGCCCGTAGAAGGCCCACTGTTTCTACGGCCCGTAGGAGGCCCAGTGTCACTACAGTAAATATTAGCCCATGGTTATTGTGGCCTAGTTTTAAAAATAGGTTATTGCAGCCACTAGTTAACCGCGGAAAAAGAACTGCAAGGACTACAAGCAAACAAATAAACAAGACAACAAGGAAATAAATAAGCAAGCAACTAACGCTAGGCTATCACGGCTATTACACATATTACATCCACTGGGCATCAAAGTTCGCCACCAGCGCAAATATAGGGAACAAAGCAGCATATCATATACACTGGCCGTCAAAATTGGCCACCAGTGCAAATAAATGCGGCAGCAAAACAAGAGCATAACTGAAACAACTTCAGAAGAGCTCAAGAAACATTATCCTGGGTATCCACCATGCTGGCAATAAGCTTAGCAAGCTAATTAGCTTTGTCTTGTTTGGCGCTAAAATCCTCCAACGCTTGCTGTTGCACCAGAAAGTATGCATCTGAATGCTCCAGGGACTTCCGCAGTCCTTCCGCTTCTTGTCGCAGCACAGCTGATCGATGTCTTTCAGCTTGTAGGTGAGACTCAAGAAACCAAACTGATTCAGACAGTGAGTTTGAATAGCTTGTGCAAGCGGTAGTGGCCAGTAACTCCAACACTAAACCAAGATAGGATGTGTCACTATCCTGAACCTTATCTGCATTACTTCCTTTACTGTTGCTTAATAAGGCACTCTTCCCCAATATTCTGTCAGCATTCTAAAAGAAGAAACAAGCAGACACATAACAAGTTTAGCATGTACTAGTATATGAAACTCATTTCGGTGAACCAGTTCATTAGTAAGGTGGACATGATTAAACTACCAAGTCTTCTATTGCCAAGTACTAGTACATAATAAAAGCATCAAACAAACATATATCTATGTCCTATGGTAGCAATGGAATCTTAAATTAGAACAGTTGTTCTTCAGGTTTAGGCACTTGTTCTACATGAACAGAGTACAGTAACATGCAAGAATATAATACTTAAAAATAGAAAATGATCTCATAGACCTTACCACATTCTTGGTTCGGGACTAGTACAGAACAAGGCGTTCCCAGTCATCGTCCAGTAAATGTGTCTTAGGAGAACGTAAGGGAATTTGATGAATTTCTTTGCCGGTGAAGTATGTTTTCTTCAGGTAATTCCAATACTACCACCAAGCATTCTTGAAGATAGCAGAGGTATTAGCATAGGTTACCTCATCCTGAGTTTCCAAATCGGTCCTTCTCTATAGAGAAAAATGGGAAAATTTGTTGTATTATTACCATCATGGAGGTAGGATGTATGGGACGAAGCAAAGTAATTGCCATGAATAACATTACTTACACATAACTCCTGGACAAACACCTGCAACTGGCATTTTCCTTCATCTTTAGTATAATATTTCCAAGATGGGAAGATACACACATACGATTTAACAACATCAAATGTGATAGATGCTAAACTACGACTAGCTGGTTGTGCTTCCTCCACAGGAATAAGCGTACTAACTGGTGGAGTTGGGGTTCACCATGATAGTACTGGCCCTTTGGGCACTGGAGCTGCCTTACTAACTGCTCTTGTTTGGGAGCTCTGTGGTGGAGATGGTGCTGTGTCAATAGGAACTGGGTTACTATCGGTTGGGGTTGGGGTTAGATTGGGTGAAGCTGGTTCTATGTCCATCGTAGTAGGGGTACAATCTACGAGAGTTTGGGTTATGTGTGGTAGGGCTGGTTCTTGTGCATGTACAACCGGGGTGCTATCTCCACCAAGAGGTAGCACTGTTTTATTTGAAGATCGTGTTTTTAGTCTGCTAGATACTAACATCACCCACTCCAATTCAAATGGCTGATAAACAGGAAACATAGTTGAATGTACAGACATTGTATGAGAGACAGATGCAATAGATAGTGTGGAAAAAAGAGGGCATGAAATAGTTGACATGTATATTGTTTAACTAAAATGGATAGCATGACATAATTTCACATATATGATGTCTATCTAAACTGGATAGCATAGCATAACATAATTCAAAGATATGATGAATAACTAAACAGGATCGCATGACATAATTCACCTACATGTTATCTAAGTAATCAGGATCGCATCATTTAATTCACATATGTATTTATATGCTAAACAGAGGGCATTCGATATGATGTCTGAACTAAGAATATGGTGTTGAATATTGTGTATATGATGTCTAAACTATGCAATGCAAGACACTGTATGCATGATATGAGCAGTATAACCATGCCAAGTTAGAGCATACACCTCAGTGGGGGAATTGGACTGGTCATCTGTCTCTGAATCCATCTCTGAGGAGCTATCGGGACCCAACAAGAGATCTGCTTCGACAGGTAGCACTATCTGCTCTGAAGGCCTTGTTTTCACTCCAGATTTTTCCATCTCCCACCCAAATGGCTGATTCACAGTAAGAGTAGTTTAATGTACAAACATTGTCGACAAATGGAAATGTAATGAAGAAAAGGATGGGCAAGATATCATTCAAATATATGATGCCTGGTTAAACAGGATGGCATTGCACATTTCACATATATTATGACTGGCTAAAAGACATGAGACTGCATAATGCCCATATATGATATAGAAACTAAACAAGTGGCATTACAGAACATGTCTAAACTAAGCAGATGACATATATGATGTCAAAAGTAGGCACTGCAAGGCAACATATGCATGATATGACTAACATCATCATGCCAAGGTAGAGCAAACACCTTGGGGGGTAAATAGGAGTGGTCAGCGGCGTCCGAATTCGCCTCAGAACAGATATCTTCCTCTGGATTACAATCTGGAGAGGGGTGGGGAGGGTTTGCCATTGAACCCACCATGGAGCGATGTCTGCATGACATTGTATTTCCGCACAAAACTCTTCTCTTTTTCTCTACATGTTCAGCATGACTGTGTACAATATCTGACATGCATACGAAAAAAATATGGTGAGATTATGTAAGGAGAGCATGCAGAAATTTAGAGTGATGGTAACAACCAGTGGATCGATGTTTTTCCGTTGAACCAAAATAGCCCTAATGGATCGACGTGAATGTATAGTAATAAGTGATGCAACAAGTGTACAACATCTTTGCTGTAGCCGTGTCGACCTCAGCATCATTGGGTTGGTCGCTGAAGCAGTTGAGGCAGAGGTGGCTGTCGGAGGTGTGGAGGAAGATTTGAGGAATCTGTAGATGGCGTCCACGGCACTGCTCTATTGTGACGGATCGTTCTATCGTTGGAGCAGCTCCGGTGAGCCGTAAGACGTCAAGGCTGAAGCAGCACAAGACAAACATCGTCAATCTCAAGTGCGATTCTATTAGCATCTCCAATAGATGATGTAAAATGGATGTAAAATTAACATCACCAAAAACCACCTGACTACAACTGATGAGGTAAAAACTATTGACTCTGAACTTAACTGTCGAAACTGAAATTTACTGTGGAATCTGAATGCTACTGTCGAAACTGAACGCAATGGTAGCAGAGAGGCACTTGACATGTAGTTTAGGGAGGGCCTACAGTTCATCTTCAACCTGCACCCCCCTGAGCCGCCAGCCACCACCGGCCGAACCGCCGGCCCCAGCGCCGCCTCACCGCCCCAAAACAACTCACCACCACCGCCCCGGCCAGCCCTCTAGGCCCCCCGCCCCCACCCTCAACCCTAAGATAGATAGTGGGGTACCGCTACGGGTGGTTCTTCCTTAACTCCAGTGAGCCCCCCCCCCAACCCCTGAAAATCAACTGACCCAAAAGTCGATTCAGTTGACTGAAGTGTGGCTTAATCGGAGCATAGTAGCAGCATGAGCAAGGGGGAGAGCAGCAGCATCAGCTGGGTGAGCGAGCGATCGAGCGAGAGCCAGAGCAGCAGCAGTAGATCCGGCTGGTATGGACGCCGCCGCCAAAGGGGCCTCGCACTGGGGGAGAGCTGTCGTGGAGATGTTGCTCGCGGCGTCGGCTTCAAGGTAGCCGCTCCATGGGGGTGCGGGATGGAGCACCGTCAGCGTCGGGAGGTCGAGTTAAGGAGAAGGTGCGATGCGATGAGTGTACAACCTCTTTGGTGGTGCCGAGTAGGCCTCGGCTTCGTCCAAGGAGTCAGTGAGGATGCTGCGGTTCCGGTGGAGCAGGTTAAGGCAGCGCTGTGGGGATGGAGCAGCCGCGATAGACGAGGCGATCGCTGGAGCAGCTCCTTGGACGTGGAGGACAGGGCGGCTGAACCGGCGGGGTGACGATATGGACGACGGATCCTCATCCGGGGAGGTGGACGAGGGACGTCGGGCTATTGCACTCGACGACATCATCGGGGAAGAGGCTTCGGCTGGGTAGCGGTGATGTGGCGGATGGAGGAGGGTGGGGTTTCGCGGCTGGAGCGGAGAGGTTATGCTGGCCTGGGATTTTGAATGGCGAAAAGGGGGCGATGGGAGGGGGTGAAGCATGACTTAGGAACGTGCTTGTCCAAAATGTAGGGTGTGTGACAAAAGTACCCCCACCGATTTGAACTAGCGGCCCTTTCGGCTCAGGGTTAGAAGGGGGATTTCACGTGTCGGGATTTGGTAGCTGGAGGGAGTTTTCGCGTGCGTTGTAATTTCGGGATAGCAAGGCGCGGGTTGTGAAGGCGACAGTTTTGGGAGCACGATATCTGAATTTTCAGGATATAACAAGACGCGGGTTGAATTTTAGGGACAAGCCTAATGTGTAGTAATATTGTACTTGTACGTACCAAATTAATTCGCACTTCCCTCAACCAAAAAGAAAAAAAACTATTCACACCACACAAAGAGAGAGTCTTGCCCCGTTTTACTATAGAAATGCTATTCAAAGCTACTCCCTCCTTCCATATATATAGGGCCTAATGTGTTTTTCGATGCTAACTTTGACCAAATATTAGAGCAATGATATATGACATGCAACTTACACAAAGCACACCGTTAAATTCATCTGTGAAAGGTTCTTTCAATGATATAATTTTCACATTGTGCATGTCATGTACTATTAATCTTGTCAATAGTCAAAGGCGGTCTTAAAAATCTCATTACGCCCTATATAGATGGAAGGAGGGAGTATGAATCCATGTTATGTCTGATTAAATTTTTTTTCTTGCTGTATAATGCATGTAACCTACTCATACCAACATTTTAGTGCATTCCAAATGTCTATACTACCGCTGCAATTCGAACTAAATTTGAATTCGTTTCTCTATTTCAATAAGAATCTACAATCGTGATTGTTGCCAACTTCAACCATCATAGTTCCTTACTATCCGCCAGATATAAATCAGACGGCCTATAATGCAGGATGGCAGGCACACCATCATCAACAACTCCGTTTTTTATTAGAGTAGAGATAAAACATATTAAATGTAGTATACCATGTTCATAACCACACCATGTGTATCACCGTTATATATATTCACACATCCGTCGGTTTGAAATACTATGATAAATTCTTCAAATATCTGAATTCGCTTTTTATAATGAAGTATATATGATCTCTATTTGTATTTTACACCCACACAACCCTCTTATCTTTGTAGCTAGCACTAACTTCTCTTGTGCATGCACACGCCCGCATCCCTCTCACCCCCCTCAGCATTCTCTAGCTCCATCGTGCAAATTCGTCTTTTCACTTTAGGTCATTCACCCACGGTGTGTGTAGGCCCCCCAGCTCCTTCTTTACGGCACACGTCGATCAATATGCCTCTCTAGCCAGGTGTGCCTAGCACAAACACAAGCTTACCCTCCTCTCTTGTCACCGTCCATGCCTCACTCCCACCACTATTTTCATCGTTCTCGTACTCACACACTCCTCCCCCTCGATATAGTATGCCTCTTGTACCACCTCCGACATGCATCCCTCTCTCTCTATCCTTCTCCTCGTGCCTCATTTGCTTCTAACACACACATGCATGTATACCGATCGATCTCCCAACGTATACCCAGATCGACTTTAACTACCCCCCCCCCATCTGTCGACGTACCTCACAAGTTATGTCTCTCCTTTATCTTACAAAGGGCGATTGATCTTCCTATGTAGTTACATCTGCTTACCACAGCCACATCGCCCCCCCTCATCATTCGTGCATGCCTCCTGACCCGTCTCTCACACGCACGTGCACAGACAACAAGCAGCCATCTCCTCTCTTATTGATATTGCGGGTGTGCCCTCCGTTTGTCTAGCAAGCCTATCCCACCATTTGTTAGAAGCAACTCCACTACCACCCCCTCCAACACTCTAGCTCTGTCTCTCTCCCAACCTTATTCATCTCCTGCACATATGCATGGATGCCGATCGATCTCCCTTAATACATGAGGCAGATCGATCTCCTTAATACATGAGGTAGGCCTCTCTCCTCCTCCACACATATACCAGCCATTGTACCTCTACAGTTAATTGGGCCTCCCTCTTCCCCCACCACACACCGATAGTCGAGCGCTGCAGGTAGGTATCCATGCCACAGAGACAAACTGCACATGTCCCATCTCACGTTCCAGTAGGCCAGCCACTCTATATCTTTGATGTGGGCACACACAAATTCGATGGCACTCTTTATCGATCGCGCGCGCGCACACACACACACATCATCCCTCTCTTCGATTCTATGGACACCTCAAGCTGATGATACCTCCACTCTCTTCTCGTGGATCGCCCCCCCCCCTCTCTCTCTCTCTATATATATATATATATATGTTATATCTAGGACTCTATTTCACACACATTGCATATGTTAAAATTTTTGATTGACCCCCCCCCCCACACACACACACACACAAAACTCTCAAGAATCCACACACTATATCTCTCTAGGTTTGTATCTCTCTCACAAAACCCCACGTAGGTGGTGTATGTATACAAGAAGAGAATAGGTGCACCGTGCACGTACTCACGCTTCGTGCCCAGCCACACCCACGCAGGTAGACGGTGGAGCTCATTTCTCCGCAGAAGCTGAATTTGTTTTTGAAACATCGAGTGGCCAGAGACTCGAAAATTTATTTGCCCATTAGTGACTTGTCAGGGCGGTGGATTTTAGTTTGTACGATAATGCTGCATCCACCTAAAGTAACGAAAGTTCTTACGTAAACTTCCTAGTAATTCCCTCTTCATAGGTGCAGCATTACTCCTAACATTTGTAATATCAGTTTGAAACTTGTAATATTGCCATGTCCTATTCCTGCGTTTTCAAAATCCTGCGAATCAAACAGGTCCTGAGTTGGTGATGATGTTGTGCCTCCCATCTTTCACCAATAGTCGTCGGATCTAGATCTGACGCATACAAACCAAGCTTCTCCATTTTTGCAAAAAGATGCCCGCACTTGTTCCCTATTTACAAACAACTCCTTGGCTCTCACACTCTAGGAGTAGAAGGCCGTGGAAAAATCTGTCGCGATGGCTCCTACCGGAGCCGTCCACCCCCAATCTTGGTGTTCCGTGCAACGCACGGGCATCTACGCACGGGAAATTATGTCCAACAGGGCTAGTTGTAAGCTCTACAGCCATGATGATAGTGACTGCAGACGGTGAGGCTGACTATGGTATGCCGAACACGGTGCCTATACTCAGGTGTCATCTCCGGCGCAGGGTCTTGTCACTTCACTGTGAGGAGCAGCACGTAATAATTTGACCAACGGGTAGTACAGTGCTAGTACCCCTACTACTACATTGGTAGTACTACTACTAGTACTAGTAGCACCACCGTCTGTATTTAGGAGTACTACCATGTCCACCGGCACCAAGGAATGTCTCCAGGTAGTATTGCTTGAGGCCGCCAGGGCGAGGGGCCGCTTGGATGACAACTTCATCTCCTTGTTCGACGAGGTCCTCGTCAGTTTCCTCGACAAGTTCACTGTCGTCAAGAAGCTTGCGGACGACTTTGACGTAAGCCTCCAGCCGACGCGCCTAGGCTCTGCGATGCCCGCCACCCTCAACGGCCACTATGGTAACAACCTCTTCGACGCACTGGTGGCCCTGCGACTGCCCGCCATCGCGCCGGAGAATGTCCACCTCGAGGTCGCGCTCGCCGCGCAGCGCCTGGCGCGGCAAGACACCATCGACATAATCACCCACGTCTACGCGCAAATCGTCCACAAGGACTGCTATATGCAAGAGGAGGACGATAGGACGTTGGCCTTCTTGGAGCGCAGGGCAACCTTGGACGGCACTGTTCAGAAGCACGTTGAGCTCGCCGCCAATGCCGCTGCTCCTCACACGTCGGTTGGTGACCCGGCGCACTAGGGCGTGAGGATGTCGTTGAACGTTGATGGATCCATATGTATTTTTATCTTTCCATCAAATCCATGTAGTAGTAAATGATACTACAGTAATTATCTTGTCGGATGGCTGAGAAAACAGGAGGGAGAAGAGATGGTTGTAGCACGGACTCCAAGAAAATTGGTGTCGGATGGGACTCGTGTGGGTGGCGTGTGTCGTACTGCTAGACGTGAATGCTACTGAGTTATGGCCCATGCCACCCCACTATATCGAGGTACGTAGAACAAATTTCCTGCAGTCCGTGCTCAGCCCTCCTCTATCTCCTCAGCCAGCCAGCGGACGCGCGGAGCCCATCATCTGTTTGCTCACATGCGGCCCCACATGTCAGTGAAAACGCAAGAGGACCCACTGAACCTGCACATCTTTCACCTCGACGTGCTGGTGATGAAAAACAAATCCAATAAAGATCTTCGGTGGCCGCTTTTGGAGTTACTCAAGAGTAGTAAGATTCTATTTATAGTTTAACCCAAGATGCACATCTCGTGGCTTCAACTACCACTCTATTTTCTTTCATGACACGACCTGGATGCTGGATGTCCCACGTGTCGGCAAAAGGAGGAAGAACCCGACCAAATCTTCGGTTCTGCTATCGGATGAGATTAGTGCACTTGTTGATACTCCTACTAGAATAGAGGCTAGACATGAGACTAGATGCGAGGAAGCAACGTCTACTTCTTTACACTCGAAAAAGAAAGAAGCACGCAAGATCGACCCTCCACAGATCAACAATGAATGCATCGAGAAGGCACTAATCCAACTTACAGGAGTAGTAAAATGTATTCTTGTGGTTCTTGTTTTCTTTGGTCTTACTTTTCTAGTCAAAATTATCGTTGGAGTTCGTGCAAAACGGAGGTCCGTTTGGGGTCGTGCGTTGGAGTTGGCCTTACAAGTGGGACCGCAGTTAAGGAAACCGACTATCGGCAAACCCCCACCTCGCCCGCCGCGCGATGGCTGAAGTTAAAGAAATGACAAGGTTGAAGAGATTGCTCTAGCACGGATTCCAAGAAATAATATGGTGTCAGATGGATGTCGTGGTGGTGGCGTGTGCCGTACTCCTGGACGTGAATGCTTGTTCTGGACCATGCCACCCTACTACTCCTACTACTTACTCCTACTAGTATATAGTATACTAGTATCAAGGATTCGAGGTGCTGGTTACTTACAACAAACACATTAACATATGTCTACAGTAAAAACACCCGCCCGACGCGCGAAGCATGTGAAGGTAGTACAAATTTAGAGAAGCGACTCGAAAGCCATTCATAAATTTAGTAAGTTTATCATAGGCATATCATTTTATTACAAACAATATGTCATCAACCCGCATCGACAATGAGGATACATTATAAATACTAAAGTTTTCACCATACAACAAATAATAAGCCATGAAGTGAACTTCAACTCAACCATTCCGCGGCGTTGGAAACACTTGCTTTGAACCACAACTGATTCTCTGGGACGGGCCATCTGTTGTCGATCTGGAGACCAACGCAGGACCGATCATCCAGGCTGAAGCGGCCTACTATATCAGTACGAGGGTAGGGAACCACCCAAATGTCCGAGGTATAGACACAGTTGCTTCTCATAAATGTGTCAACAGCAGTTGGATTGCCTTTCACCATCATCGGATAGTTTTGTCCAAGGAAGAGCGAGTTTTCTCCAAGACTATCAATTCTGTGCCAGGGAGAAGGAGTTGGCGCTAGGACACTAGTATCCATCCCGAATACCATGCAACGGGTGTTGGAATAGGTCCGGAGAGTGCGACCATGGGAGACACCTGCTTCCTTACCAGTAACATCATCAGTGGGTTGTATACACACAAGAAGAGGTGATCCATCGGAATTAGTTGCCAGGCGCCACAGAGTATATCGGCGCTGCTCGTCCTCATGCTCGTGATCATCACCATCGTCATCTCCCCCTTGGTTATAAAAAAATTTCAAGTATAGGTGGTGGGATGTTCATAGGACCTTGGAAACACAAGAAGAAGGTTAATTAGTAAAGGGAAACTTGCTAACCCGCATGCATGTGGATGAAATAATTATAATTACGGTGGAAGACAAACGTACCGAAACTACGAGGATACCATGCAAAAAGAGTGCCACGAGTGGTGGCAGCAAACACAAGGCCCTCGTATTGAATTGCATCACAGTACTCATTCGTGCACAGAAACTGGTTTTTGAGCAATGTCCATCGAGTCAAACCACTAAGGATGGCAACAAGCTTGTCGAAGATAGCAACAACTTCATACTTGTTGTAATTCCAAGAGCGGTTGGGAACTCGACAAATTGCTATCTTCTGTAGAAGACAGTCACCATGATCGTATTTGAACGCTCATACATTACCGGTGTGCTCAACCTCTGGGCAGTGTGCTGAGATTTTTGGAAGTGGAACCCGGTGATGAGTGTACACATTCACAAGTTCCCACTCACAGTTGGACCCAATGTAAACAACCCAATCTCCATTTGCGCCCGCCCAAGCCTTGCCCTCGAGCGATGGCATCTTAACATCATACATATCATTATCAAGCGGCATCAACAGGCACTGGGCGAGGCCTCCGTCGTGCCGGCACCAGTCATCAGGGTCACAGCAAAGAAGATAGGGGAGATCAAACTGCTCCTTGAATCTTGGGTTCTTTGTAGTGATGTTATTAGTTGAGTCGAGAATGGGCTTGAACGAACCTGCCATGCTAGCCGAGGTGATGACGTCGCACCGATCAATGAGTTCCTCCACCACGTCATCTTTCAGATCGGGGCAAGAATAACGGGGTCGTTTCTGGCCTGTTCCCTCCATGGAGAAGATGATCGAACAATGGCAGAAGAAAGGGTGAAGGGCTGAAGGAAATGGAGGAGGGAGAGGAAGAGCGTACGACAGCAGTTCCAAATCGAGAGGGAAAGGCGAAGAGTCAGTGGACGGTTGCGAGTTTGCCACGGTTCACGAAGAGGCACCCCGACCTACACCTCCGTTCGGAAATACTCCTACTACTCGCCATCGTCTCACTGATATGTTGGAACGGGACCACATGTGAACGAAACAAGGTGTGTAATTTCTCGTGAAAAATTCAATCTGGCCGCGTTGGCCCGAGGTGCCGCATTAGTCACCGGCCTTTATTTTTTTAATGGTGTGCCGATCAGCTTTGAAGCACGACTAACTGGTACTGTACGTGGAGAGGATGACAGCAGGGACCCGCCAAGGTCATGGCAGTATGCAGGCAAGTGCCTCCTTATTCAAGCCAATAAAAAAATGGCTCCTCCTAGTGGATTTCTGACATCTGGGTCCCATGCCATTGTCAACATAGTCAATAAACGAGAGAATTGCACAACGAGCAGCTGACACCAAGGACCCAGCAGCTCGCCCAGTTATTTTTGTTTTGGGTTAGTTTGATAAATGCCACTCCAAATCTGGTGTATCCGAGAAATGCCACTGCAACTTCCAAACTTTGAAAAATGCCATTTCATGCCATTTCTAGTGGCATTTTTCGAAGTCTGGAGTGGCGTTTTTCAAAGTTTGCAAACTGCAGTGGCGTTTTTCAAAGTTTAGAAATTGCAGTGGCATTTTTATGAATCGCCATAATTGGAGTGGCATTTATCTAATTTGTTTTTGAGACGGAAGTAGGGTGTCAACTGGGCTGTGCGGGACACTCTGGCCTGTCTAGACATCCTTTTCTTTTATGTTTACCACAGACCAGCCCAGTAGTTTTTTTTTCTTTTTGAAAATGGCTAGCCCAGTTCTTTTGTGATTTGTTAACCGGGACGAAGGGCTTTGTCAACTAAGTCACTATGCACGATTCTAGCTCGACTGGCCGTACGATGTCCATCCAACGGCCGTACTGCTTCTTCAACCTCTGGACTTCTTGCTCCAGCCGCCCAAAGCAGCGCCGGTCGTCCTGCCTGCTCCTGCCTCCCATGGCCGGTTGTGCTGCCGTGGAGGCCTCACCGCCCCCATACTACTCCCACCACTGGCCAGGCCATCCCTCCACTCCACTCACCCACACCCCCTGTTATTCTGCAGCCACGGCAGCGCAGCCAAACCAGTGAACCCTCGTACTCCTCTCCGCATGGGCATCCACTGCCGCATCTTCCCCGGCTCCGCGTCGTCCCCTTCATAGGCCACGCCGTCGTCCACCGCCATGGTGCTGTCGGCGCAGCGTGGTCAATGTGGTCAACTACCGAATTCCATCGGAAGAATACTATACGTGGAGAGGCTGACAGCTGGGTCCACGGCAGCCGCAAGGAAGTGCCTCCCTATTACGCGGAAAATAATTATTCCTCCACCTCACAGCAGGGACCCACCGGACGCCCACGAATATATCGCGAAAAAACGTTTGCCCCTGATAGCTGGGACCCACCCGACGGGACACCGTATTTTGCAAAAAAACGTTCCCCCTGCTGTCAGCTCGGACCCACCGGAAGTGCCTCCTTATTACGCACAAAAAAATGAATACCCCCTGCTAGCTGGGACCCACCTTAGTGGCAGGCTGACTTGTGGGCCTACTAAGTTAACGGGGATGGAGGGCTTTGTCAACTTAGTCAATATGCACGATTCTAGCTCCAGTGACCGTATGATGTCCATCCAACGGCCGTAGTGCTTCTTCAACCTCTGGTCTTCTTGCTCGAGCCGCCCAAACCAGCGCCGGTCGTGCCTCGTGCTCCTGCCTCCCGTGGCCGGCTGCGATGCGGCGGAGGCCTCACCGCCCCCTACTACTCCCAAGGCTGGCCAGGCCATCCCTCTACTCACCCACACCCCCTGTTATTCTACGGCGACGGCAGCCTCACACCGCAGCGAACCAGTGAACCCTCGTACTCCTCTACGCGTGGGCATCCACTGCCGCATCTTCCCTGGCTCCCCGTCGTCCCTTTCCTAGGCCTCGCCGTCGTCCACCGCCCTGGTGCTCTCGGCGCGGCGTGGTCAACATGGTCAAGGGACGGCTTCCATCGGACGTGGACTATACATGGAGAGGCTGACAGCTGGATCCATGGCCGCAGCAAGGAAGTGCCACCTTATTACGTGCAAAATAATTATTCCTCCACCTGACAGCGGGGACCCACTAGACGGGCCACCAGTATTTTGCGAAAAAAATCTTTTCCCCTTGACTGCTGAGACCCACCGGACGGGCCACCGTATTTCGCGAACCCCCCCCCCCCCCGCTTGGAGCTCGGACCCACTGGAAGTGCCTCCTTATTATGCACAAAAAAATGAATACTCCCCCGGCTAGCTGGGACCCACCTTGCTGGGAGGCTGACTTGTGGGCCTACTAAGTTGATGGGGATGAAGGGCTTTGTCAACTTAGTTAATATGAACGATTCTAGCTCCAGTGACCGTACGATGTCCATCCAATGGCCGTAGTGCTTCTTCAACCTCTGGTCTTCTTGCTCCAACCGCCCAAAGCAGCGCCGGTCGTGTCGCATGGTCCTGCCTCCCGTGGCCGGCTATGCTGCCATAGAGGCCTCACCGCCCCCTACTATTCCCACCGCTGGCCAGGCCTTGCGGTGACGGCAGCCTCACACCGCAGCCGATCCAGTGAACCCTCATAGTCCTCTCCGCGCGGGCTTCCACTGCCGCGTCGTCCACTTCCTAGGCCTCGCCGTCGTCCACCGTCATGGTGCTCTTCGCGCGGTGTGGTTAACATGGTAAAGGAACGACTTCAATCGGAAGAGTACTGTACGTGGAGAGAGGCTGACGGCTGGGTCCACGGCCACATCCCAGTTTTTTTGTGATTTTCCAAGTAAGTCACTTTGTCAGGCCTGTTGGGCTGCAAATCTTTCAAGACGAGGAGAGCTTTCATTCGGCTGGCCGAGAAAATGGCCCATCAATAATGAGAAATGGGTTGTGCATTTTTAAAACACATCAAACCGGCAATTAGTTTCAAATATCTTTTTTTTCATTTCAAGATTTTAAATTACATTAATTTTTATGCGTGGAGAACTTGTTGGATTTTATATTGATCTACATTTATTTTTAAAATCAGTTTGAATGTGAGTCGAAATTTCGGGATTAAAAACAGTTCAGACCGCACCGAAATATATAAAATTTCATATAATTTTTTAACAGTTGCCACAATATGGGCTGTAATGCCAACAAAAAGAATATGGGCTCCAAAAAACCTTAAGAATTAGCAAATGGGCTGTAAATTATTAGAAATAATGGCAGATGGGATGTATGTTGTTTTCCATAGATTTGAGGCTTTCCTACAAAAAGGTTGATGCACAAGCACTAACTATTGGATGTCCATCTAATGGCCGGCGTGCTTCTTCAATCTCTGCTCTTCCTGTTCCAGCCGCTCAAACAAGCACCGGCGGGACTGCCTGCTCCCTCCTCCTCGCGGCTGGCTGTGCTGCCGTGCAGGCCTCACCGCCCGACCGTACTCCCATCGCTGGCCTAGCCATCCCTCTACTCACCCACACCTGTTGTTATTCTCCGGCGACGGCAGACGAACCAGTAAACCCTTGTACAATCGTACTCCCCTCCACGTGGGAAACCACTGCCTAGTCTTCCTTGCCTCCGTGTCGTCCCCTTCCTAGGCCTCGCCGTCGTCCACCGCCCTGGTGCTCTCGGTGTGGCTTGGTTAACGTGGTCAAGGAACAACTTCCATCGGACGTGGACTGTACGTGGAGAGGCTGACAGCTGGGTCCACGGCCGCAGCAAGGAAGTACCTCCTTATTATGCGGAAAATAATGATTCCTCCACCTGACAGGTGGGAGCCACCGGACGGGCCACTGTATTTCGCGAAAAAATGTTTCCCCTTGACTGCTGGGACCCACCAGCTACATCTTCGGACGCAAGGAAGTGCGTCTGGGCAAAAAAAACGATTCGGCCCCTGACTGCTGGGACCCACCAGCTACATCTTTGCAGGCAAGGAAGTGCCTAACAGTCGGGACCCACCTGGTCGAAGCGTACGTAGCGTTGTCATTCTGGTCGTGAACGTGTACGTATATACTGGTCGACGTAGAGGCACGCACATGTCGTAGTAGAGGCGCGCACGTGTCGTAGTAGAGGCGCGCACGTAGCATGTACATGTACGTACAGCGGCCAGGGTGCAAGAAAGAAAATACGGCCTCGTATGTGTACATACGAGCGGGGTCTCGAACGCCTACTCGCGCATACGTACGGCGAGGGCTCGTGTACATGGCTGGGTCGGAACAGAGAAACAGCATCGTCGTCATGTTCATGGGGAGGCAACGGAATGCGTCGTGTTCATCGGGAGGGCTTGGACGGAACAGGCGATGGAAACGAGGCCTGGCGTACCGCAGAACGAAGGAAACGGCCTTGTGTTCGACCGGCCACATTCGAAACGGGATCCTGTTGATCGGGAGGGGTCTGGCGTACCGCAAAACGGAGGAAACGGACCTCCTATGGTCGAAATGGGGGTCCTGTTGATCGGGAGGGTGTGGCGTACCGCAAAACGGACGGAACGGACTTATGTTGGAGCGCTACGGTCGAAACGGGGGTCCTGTTCATCGGGAGGGGTGTGGCGTACCGCAAAACGGGACTCCACGGGATACTGTTCATCTCCACCGTCGACCCCCTCCAGCCTCCATGAGCTACTGTTCATCCACCGTCGACCTCCTCCAGCCTCCACCTGCGACTGTTCATCCACGGGCTCCTGTTCATCCAGCCTCCACCGTGCACTACTCCACCGGCTACTGTTCAACCAGCCCTCTCCATGGGCTCCTGTTCAACCACCCCTCCACGGGCTACTGTTCATCCTGCCCTCCACGGGGTGGTCCTATTCATCCAGCCCTCCACGGGGTCCTGTTCATTCAGCCCCAACCGGCTCGATCGATTGGGGTCCTATTCATCCACCCCCACCGGGAACTGTTCATCCAACCCCCCCCCCCCCCAACGCTCACTGTCCATCCAGAGGCAGCATCGATCGGCTTCAGTTAGCAGCAGTAGCGAAGGAATTGCTCGATCGGGTTCAGTTAACAGCCATCGATCGATCGCTCGGGTTCAGTAACGCGTAGACTACGGTGCAATCGCTCGGGTTCAGTTAGAGCCCAACGCCTCGCTCGGGTTCAGTTAGAGTCAACGCCTCACACACACGCGCGTACGTGTACGAGAGAAAGGCGCATCGCTCGGCCCCCGACCTCCCATCGTAATCGGGAACTACCCGAAATTTTCCTCCCCCTCGCTTCTACCACGGTTTTTTCCGTCATGGACGGCCCAAAGAATGTCATGCAGCTGCGTCTCCGGCCCGCCCAGGACGAAAAGCCCATTTTCTATCATGATTTTTTGTCATAGAAGTAGGAGCCCACCACATCTACGATGATACCGGGTTTTGTCACAATTATCGTCATAGAAGTGTCATATGTATGACAGAAAAAAAATTCGTTCGGCCCAAAATGTCATGGATGTGTCTTTTTTGTAGTGTAATAATATGCATAAAGGATCTGAACATATGGTCTTCCACCAATTAAACTAACTAGCATCAACTATAAGGAGTAATTAACACTACTAGCAACCTACTAGCACCAATCCTGGACTTGGAGACAAGAATTGGATACAAGAGATGAAATAGGGTTTTGAGATGAGATGGTGCTGATGAAGATGTTGATGGAGATTGCCCTCTCCCGATGAGAGGAGCGTTGGTGATGACGATGGCGATGATTTCCCCCTCCAGGAGAGAAGTTTCCCCCGCAGAACAGCTCTGTCGGAGCCCTAGATTGGTTCCGCCAAGGTTCCACCTCGTGGCGGCGGAGTTTCGTCCCGAAAGGTTGCTTCTGATTTTTTTTCTCGACGAAAGACTTCATATAGCAGAAGATGATCATCGGAGAGCCACCAAGGGGCCCACGAGGTAGGGGGCGCGCCCCCACCCTCGTGGAAAGGGTGTGGGGCCCCTGGTCTTCATCTTTGGTGAGGATTTTTCATTATTTATTATAAGGTATTCCGTGGAGTTTCAGGACTTTTGGAGTTGTGCAGAATAGGTCTCTAATATTTGCTCCTTTTCCAGCCAGAATTCCAGTTGCCGGCATTCTCCCTCCTTATGTAAACCTTGTAGAGAGAATAGCCATAAGTATTGTGACATAATGTGAAATAACAGCCCATAATGAAATAAATATCGATATAAAAGCATGATGCAAACTGGACGTATTAATGCCCGAGTCGAGAGGTATGAGACCTCTAACAAGTACTTTGCCTACAAGATGGAGGAGAATAGCTCAACCAGTGAGCATGTGCTCAGAATGTCTAAGTACTACAATCGCTTGAATCAAGTGGGAGTTAATCTTCCAGATAAGATAGTGATTGACAGAGTTCTCTAGTCACTATCGCCAATTTACTGGAACTTTGTGATGAACTATAATATGTAAGGGATGACGAAACGATTCCCGGGCTTTTTGCGATGCTGAAATCGGCAAAGGTAGAAATCAAGAAAAGCATCAAGTGTTTATGGTTGACAAGACCACTAGTTTTAAGTAAAAGGGCAAGGGAAAGAAAGGGAACTTCAAGAAGAATGGCAAGCAAGTTGCCACTCCATGAAGAAGCCCAAAGCTAGACCCAAACCTGAAACTAAGTGCTTCTACTGCAAAGGAAATGGTCACTGGAAGCGGAACTACCCCAAATACTTGGCGGATAAGAAGGATGGCAAAATGAACAAAGGTATATTTGATATACAAATTATTGATGTGTACTTTACTAGTGTTCATAGTAACCCCTAGGTATTTGATACCAATTCAGTTGCTAAGATTAGTAACTCGAAACAGGAGTTACAAAATGAACAGAGACTAGTTGAGGGCAAAGTGACGATGTGTGTTGGAAGAGATTCCAAGGTTGATAAGATCACCATCGCATAGTCCCTCTACCCTCAGGATTAGTGTTGAACCTAAATAAATGTTATTTGGTGTTTGCGTTGAGCATAGTATGATTGGATCATGTTTATTTCAATACAGTTATTCATTTAAGTCAAAGAATAATTGTTGTTCTGTTTACATGAATAAAACCTTCTATGGTCATACACTTAAAATAAATGGTTTATTGAATCTCGATCGTAGCGATACACATATTCATAATATTGAAGCCAAAAGATGCAAACTAAATAATGATAGTGCAACTTATTTGTGGCACTACCGTTTAGGTCATATTGGTGTAAAGCGCATGAAGAAACTCCATGCTGATGGGCTTTTGGAATCACTTGATTATGAATCACTTGATACTTGTGAACCATGCCTCATGGGCAAGATGACTAAGACTCCGTTCTCCGGAACAATGGAGTGAGGAACTGACTTATTGGAAATAATACATAGTGATGTATGTGATCCGATGAGTGTTGAGGCTCATGGTGGGTATCGTTATTTTCTGACCTTCACAAATGATTTGAGCAGATTTGGGTATATCTACTTGGTGAAACATAAGTCTGAAACATTTGAAAAGTTCAAAGAATTTCAGAGTGAAGTGGAAAATCATCATAACAAGAAAATAAAGTTTCTACGATCTAATCGCAGTGACGAAATATTTGAGTTGCGAGTTTGGTCTTCATTTGAAACAATGTGGAATAGTTTCGCAACTCACGCCACCCGGAACACCACAACATAATGGTGTGTCTAAACGTCGTAACCGTACTTTATTAGATATGGTACGATCTATGATGTCTCTTACTGATTTACCACTATCGTTTTGGGGTTATGCTTTAGAGACAGCTGCATTCATGTTAAAAAGGCACCATCTAAATCCGTTGAGACAACACCGTATGAACTATGGTTTGGCTAGAAACCCAAGTTGTCATTTCTTAAAGTTTGGGGTTGTGATGCTTATGTGAAAAAGTTTCAGCCTGATAAGCTCAAACCCAAATCGGAGAAGTGTGTCTTCCTAGGATACCCAAAAGAAACTGTTGGGTACACCTTCTATCACAGATCTGAAGGCAAGATATTCATTGCCAAGAATGGATCCTTTCTAGAGAAGGAGTTTCTCTCGAAAGAAGTGAGTGGGAGGAAAGTAGAACTTGATGAGGTAATTGTACCTTCTCCCGAATTGGAAAGTAGTTCATCACGAGAACCAGTTCTAGTGATTCCTACGCTAATTAGTGAGGAAGTTGATGATAATGATCATGAAACTTCAGATCAAGTTACTACCAAACCTCGTAGGTCAACTAGAGTATGGTCCGCACTAGAGTGTTACGGTAATCCTTTCTGGAGGTCATGTTACTTGACCATGACGAACCTACAAACTATGAGGAAGCGATGATGAGCCAAGATTCCGCGAAATGGCTTGAAACCATGAAATCTGAGATGGAATCCATGTATTAGAAGAAAGTATGGATTTTGATTGACTTTCCCAATGATCGGTGAGCCATTAAGAATAAATGGATTTTCAAGAGGGAGACGGACACTGATAGTAGTGTTACTATCTATAAAGCTCGAATTGTCGCAAAAGGTTTTCGACAAGTTCAAGATGTTGACTACGATGAGATTTTCTCACTCGTAGCGATGCTTAAGTCTGTCCGAATCATGTTACCAATTGCCACATTGTATGAAATCTGGCAAATGGATGTCAAAATTACATTCCTTAATGGATTTCTTAAAGAAGAGTTGTATATGATGCAACAAAAAGGTTTTGTCAATCCTAAAGGTGCTAACAAAGTGTGGAAGCTCCAGCGATCCATCTATGGACTGGTGCAAGCATCTCGGAGTTGGAATATATGCTTTGATAAAGTGATCAAAGCATACGGTTTTATACAGACTTGCGGTGAAGCCTGTATTTACAAGAAAGTGAGTGGGAGCACTACAGCCTTTCTGATAAGTATATGTGAGTGACATATTGTTGATCGAAAATGATGTAGAATTCTCTGGAAAGCATAAAGGAGTGTTTGAAAATGAGTTTTTCAAAGAAAGACCTCGGTGAAGCTGCTTACACATTGAGCATCAAGATCTATAGAGATAGATCAAGACGCTTGATAAGATTTTTCAATGAGTACATACCTTGACAAGTTTTTGAAGTAGTTCAAGATGGATCAGTCAAAGAAGGAGTTCTTTCCTGAGTTGTAAGGTGCAAAAGGTGAGTAAAGACTCAAGACCCGACCACGGCAGAAAATAGAAAGAGAATGAAAAGTCATTCCCTATGCCCCAGTCATAGGTTCTATAAAGTATGTTATGTTGTGTACCAGACCTATTGTGTACCTCACCATGAGTTTGGCAAGAGGGTACAATAGTGATCTAGGAGTAGATCACTGGACAATGGTCAAAATTATCCTTAGAGGACTAAGTAAATATTTCTTGGTTATGGAGGTGATAAAAGAGTTCGTCGTAAAGAGTTACGTCGATGCAAACTTTTGACACCAATCTAGATGACTCTAAGTCTCGATCTAGATACATATTGAAAGTGGGAGCAATTAGCTAGAGTAGCTCCATGCAGAGTATTGTAGACATAGAAATTTGCAAAATACATACGAATCTGAATGTTGCAAACCCGTAGACTAAACTTCTCTCACAAAGCAAAACATGATCACTCTTTGGGTGTTAATCACATAGCGATGTGAACTAGATTATTGACTCTAGTAAACCCTTTCGGTATTAGTCACATGAAGATGTGAACTAATCACATAAATATGTGAACTATTGGTGTGAAATCACATGACGATGTGAACTAAATTATTGACTCTAGTGCAAGTGGGAGACTGAAGGAAATATGCCCTAGAGGTAATAATAAAGTTGTTATTTATATTTCCTTATATCATGATAAATATTTATTATTCATGCTAGAATTGTATTAACCGGAAACTTAGTACATGTGTGAATACATAGACAAACAGAGTATCACTAGTATGCCTCTACTTGACTAGCTCGTTGAATCAATGATGGTTATGTTTCCTAACCATAGACATGAGTTGTCATTTGATTAACAGGATCACATCATTAAAGAATGATGTGATTGACTTGACCAATCCGTTAGCTTAGCACGATGATCGTTTAGTTTGTTGCTATTGCTTTCTCCATAACTTATACATGTTCCTATGACTACGAGATCATGCAACTCCCGAATACCGGAGGAACACTATGTGTGCTACCAAATGTCACAACGTAACTGGGTGATTATAAAGGTGCTCTACAGGTGTCTCCGATGGTGTTTGTTGAGTTGGCATAGATCGAGATTAGGATTTGTCACTCCGATTGTCGGAGAGGTATCTCTGGGCCCTCTCAGTAATGCACATAAATACAAGCCTTGCAAGCAATGCACTACAAAAAATACACTTCCGTGATGATACGTGTTTGTCACAGTAGGTCGCGTTTTTTGTCATGCATGTACATCCATGATGATTTTATGACAGAATCAAGATAGTCATACCTGTGCTGTTGTAGAAGTGTTCCATGACATTACCAAAATTATCATCACGGAAGTGTCCACTTCCATGACGATAAATCGCACGTCACAGAAGTGCTTTCGTCAAGGGTGACCAACACATGGCATCCACCGTAACGGAACTCCGTTAAGCTATCGGGTCAGATTTTGCATCCAATAACCCGTTAACAGCTCTGACCAATGGGAAATTTCCACGTGTAAAATTCTGATTGGCCGAAGGGAACACCTGTCAGCTTGTCAGTGGGCCAGATGTCGCCCGTCCATTGGAGGAGACATGCCTATGATATGTTGACACGTGGCTGGGCCCAATAGAGGCCCATATAGGTTAAAAAGGCCGGCCTAGTCAAAGGCCCGTAGAAATTAATCAGGTACTAGTGGGCCAGCCCAATAACGGCCTGCTTAATAAAGGCCCATTTACGGCCTGAAGCCAGATCTCGCCAGTTAATTGTTCGCCCAATATTTGGGCCCATTTATGGCCCGAAGCTAGATCTGGCCCGTTAATTGTTCGCCCAATATTTGGGCCCATTTGCGGCCCGAAGCCAGATCTGGCCCGTTAATTGTTCGCCAAATATTTGGGCCCAACTACAGCCCAGTGACTTTCGGCCTGTTAGAGGCCTGATGTAGACATGGGCCCATTTCAGCCCGGTGTGACTTTTGGCCTGGGAATGGCCCGTGCTGCCCATGGGCCATATATGGTCCGACGGGACATCGGGCCCACTAACGGCCCGTGCTAAAGGTGGCAACAGTTAAGCCCAACGTGACTTTGGGCCTGTTAAAGGCATGTCGCGTAATTCGGCCCGTTGATGCATGTGCTAAACTTTCGGCCTCTTAAAGGCCCATGATATCAGTGGGCCAACAAAGGCCCGAGATATGTTTCGGCCTCGTAATGGCCCGTGAGCTAACTGGGCCCAAAACGGCCCGGTCTACATTTCGGCCTGCTGAAGGCCCGTCGACGACTAGTAAAATTGAGACCCAACATTCATTTTGGCCTACTAAAGGCCCGTGGTTTCATCTCGGTCGTAACAGGCCAGTACAATATTCAGGATGTTAATGGCCCAATGCTACTTGGGCCAAACTAAGCGCTAGGTCGACAAAAGGCCTACCTAAAATATAGGCCATGTAAGTTTGGGCCTGACGCAATGTGTGAAGACCCCAATCATTCGGGCCCAAGAAAGACACAGGCCGGCCCAATTGTGGCCCGCTAAAAACCTGGCCCGTTAGAGTCGAATGTTTTGGTCCGGTTGACTACATCTGATTTTTTTCAGATAGCGAATGATGGCAGTAACTTGTAGGAATTAAGAACAAACCTACTCTATACAATAAAGAAATTACGGCATAGTAACTAAGAATAAACCTACACTATACAATAAAGGATTTAAGGTATATTACATCCACTAGGCATCAAAGTCCGCCACCAGTGATCATAAAGCGCAACGAAGAAGCAGATTACAAAAACTGGGCACCATTGCAGCGTAACAAAATAATACTGAACCAAGACCACTTCCAAGACAGTTCAAGAAAGGTTAGCCTTGCGGGGGAACCGCTGCGCAAGCTGCTGAGCAAGGCTGTGAGACCGGCCTAGCATGTCGGTCATAGCTTCCAGGTGTAGCGTTTAGCGATGAGGTTCTCATTGGTGTTCTCCGCAATCTTTCTTAGAGATAGGACTTCAAGTCGAAGTTGAGTTGCAGAATGCCTTTCTGCTAGAACTTGGGACTGAAGAAGTCGAACTGATTCAGACAACGAATTATGTGAGCTTGTCTGACTGTTAGTCTCAAGTAACTTGAACACTGCATCAAGACAACACTTTGGGGTTGTGTCGCTATCTTCAAGATGTTTTGCCTTCTTTGCTGCAATATATGTTGGGTTTGTCTCACAGCCTTCAGTAGACTTGTGCATGCCATCAGGCATATCACCCTGAAACAAAGCAGAGAGATGACAGGTTTTGCACGTGTATAAACAAAGATGATAACAGTTCTGTCAATTCTATCCAATTACAAATTAGAAAATAAAGAGTAAGTTTGAAATATCAATAGCATAATTTGGCATTGTTCATAATGCGGGGAGCTTCGCCACACTACTGAATTACCATGTCAACATAACAAGCATAGATGAAGGGCAAAGAAAATCATTGTATCTATTTTGGATAATGTGCATGGCATGTTGTTCATATCATCAGCCACATCAGTAAGATAAAACAGGAGATGACAAGGTGCAAACGTGGGCTGCTTCACCACACACTGGATTATAGAACCACAAAAACAAGCATACATATAGGGAGTATTAAGTGATGTGCATGGTATGAATAAGGAATTTGGTTTTACAAGTAAAACTTAGAACTTGCGGTTCTTACGAGCATGCATTTTGGTAGAAACAGCAAACTAAACAGCAGTAAACGATAGGGAGTATGAGCAAATTAAACAGCAGTTGAGGACAAAGGCTTTAGAAGGACTGACTTACATTAACACTTAACACTGGCTTTATAATGCCCTTCTCCATGTCAAGGGAAGGATAACTCAAGAATTTCAGCACATAATCTTCTTCATAAGCATTGCATGTACTCTACATTTTGTAGAGAGTAATTATAGATATGATAATACTGGAAGGGATAGAGGATAATGAAGATAAGATGCAGATTTATGCTACATAATCAACTACCAATCCCTGGATGTACAAGCGTTACAGGACAAAATGTACTGACAAGAGCAATGGGCTACACTTCTGCACTGGCATTGTCTGTGTATTCTACTTGTTGGTAAGATTGAATATAGATCTGATCTTTTTTTAGTAAATGGTGGGCGAGGGAGATAAGATGCAGAATGCTACAAAATGAACCAATCCCTCTTCCCATAATACAAGAGTGTTTTGAACACTAGTGTACTGTACAAAACGTTCTTATATTATGGGACGGAGGGAGTAGCTGTTAATGTAAGTACAGTGATAGACCATGTTCAGTCCTTAGAAGAGGACTGCAGCGCTAAACCTCTTCAAAAGCATTGGGTTGATTCTAAATTTATGTAAGAGTCCATATGGATCTTATAATGTCCACCAAATGGACGATTACGAGGCTAACATGTGCAGTGATGCTACATAATCAAACCGCTATGAAAGTAAGTATGGTCATACAGGGCAAGAGGTACTCACAAGAGCAATGCAGTGTGCGGTATAGTTAAGAGATTCTGTGGTCCCTTGAGAACGAATGTTCTTCTGCTAATAGTTTTCGTACAAGTGAGACATTAAGGCAAATGCAGAAATGTAGTTCAAATTGTGATGTGATATCATAGACAGTACCTTACGTTGCAGCCGAGACCAATGTGTAACAAGATTATTCCAGACACCATTGGATAAATGTAGCACCGGAGACTTTACATAAATTCCGTTCAGAGGCTTGCCATCGAAGTGCGCTTGCCTGAGGTAGGAACGATACTTCATCAACGAGTGCTTGAAAAGCGCAACCAACCCTTGCTCGTCATCACAATCCAGTTTGCTCCTCGCCTATTTAAAAGAATGAAATCTTGTGTCTTCTGTCAGCAGAAACATATGCAGTAATGACCATGAATAACATTAGTACATTACTTACGCGTAAGTTGCGGAGGAAGACTGGAAATTGTTCTGTGTCTGTGGTATAATCTTTCCATGAAGGAAAGATGCGCACAAAGTTCCTGACAACAACATAAGCTTCGTCTTCTAAACTGGGAAGAAATGGAACAGGGGTCCTATTTGCTGCAATTGGGGCTCTCTCTGGTTCGAAAAGGGATTTGGCAACTAGATTTGGTGTACTCTTTGCTGGAATGGGGGTTTTGCGTCGTACAGTTGGTGCTATGTCAACTGGCATAATCATACTGTTTGCTGCAGTTGGGGTCTGCTGAGTTGGGGCATCAGAAATGACCAGTGTAGTAGGGCTAGAGTCTGCTAGAGTTGGGGTATTTTGTGGGTCAGGTGATATTGCAACTACACCTAATGGGCTATTTGATTTATCAGGTGCCACTACCTTTTCCAAATACTTTGCTTATGCTCCTCCACGATCAGCAATTGCCCTCTTCCTTTTGAACGTCTGATACACAAGAACAACATTTGAATGGATAAATATGGTATGATGACAGATGGAATATGTACTGAAAATGGATAGGCAGGGCGTATTCACATACACGATGTGTAAACTAAGCTAATGGCAGTTCAACAAAGTAGAAGCAATGCAAAGCATCAGTTGCAAGATATGTGTGAGCAATGTAACCTTGGAAAGTTAGAGCACGTACCTTGATGGGTGAATAAGATAGGGCATCTTCCTGTGACTCCTCCACTAGGGAGCTACATTGACTTAGGTCTCCCTCTAGCTCAGAATCACTGTTAGGATCATATTCTGAGCATGAATATGTAGGTGGAGAGCGTTTGCATTGCATTGCATCCAGACTTGATTTCAATCCCTTAATGCCAAGTTTGACAACCATGGCATTGTTCTGATTTATTCTTTTAATGCATGCAAGCTCATAATCATTATGATGTTGTTCAGAATCTGAGATTCATGAAAACATAAAAAGTAGTCAGATTATCTATGGAATGCATTGCGGATTCAACTCAGAGATTGTCTCCCTATAAACCCATGCATATGCAAAGTTCACCTCCCCAACTATGCTGACCAGACCACACACAGAAATACAAACCCCTTATGTCTCTATAACAGGCAGGCACACATTTCAAAATTGAAGTAGGAACATTAGAATCATATGAAATTCGTATTTGAACAAATAAACTAAGCAATTATGAGTGGCATAATGTTTAGCTTCAAGGGTGGAGTGTTGGTAGTGCGACACAAAGCAAGTAGGCAGATTGTATTCCATGTAAAAGATCGAAACCTATGTAAAAGCTGGAAATGACACTTTCTTTCTATACAATGCAGTGTTTGTTACCCACACATGTTGGAAGAGATCACATAGAGAAATACTATTCACTCGTGTCTAAGGTTCCAGTATTTAGAATCAGGGTGGTCCACCCTAAAAGAATATTGACAACAAATATGACAAGGCAAGCATAGATGTAGTGAATCAATCATTTACTTGTGAGCTTACTAGGACAAGTATGCAGAACTGTAACTACAGTAAGATACCGTCCAAAATCTAAATGAAGAATTTTGTCTAGCACTTATTCTTTGCAACTAATCGACATGAATAATTGGATATTATATCTAATGAGTAAGAAAGACAAGTAAAATTGTCAAAAACCTGGCTTGCAGTAGTAATCTGGGTCAATGTCACTACGACCAACAATCCAAAATGACTAGTTTCTGTTCCGAGGGCCGGAATTTTGAAAACCCTATGAACTTTAGAGGTACTAAAGATTACCGAAATACATCTGAACCATTAAGTGTAGGTAGCACTGAGCACACAACAAACCCTAATGACAGTCCTGGCTAATGACTAATGAATCAATTACAAAATGGGTGATGAGGAGTGGCTGCTGAGTGTTGAGGATGTATCTCAGGATAAATCGGGTTGGCTTGGTGGGTGTTGCATGCCTGAGCCCTGAACGGACTGGGAAGGTAGGCACGACGGCGCGCCTGGGTAGCGGTGACACTGTTGGGCGCGCGGCTCCTGGCCTCCTGTTAGTCCGGTGTCTCCTCCTAGAGTCATGACGTCCGGGGACGGCAAGTCGCCGACGAGGCAGGCAGCTGGGGGCGAGTAGAGATCGGAAGCGCACAGCAGAACAGAGGGGAATCGGGGCCTGGGACGACCCAAAATCCCAGGGTGGGCTGGCCCACCGTGGGCACCCTGTAGAGATACACACCCGAGCGGTGAACATGCATTTTCGAAACTAATTTAGGAACATTTAGCTGACCAATTAAACAACTCTGTTTTAATAATATCAGATTCGTATTTGAACAACTAAGCTTGTTTAGCTTGATGGGTGGAGCAGAGTTATTATGACACGAAGCACGTATTCTGATCGTATAGTGATCATAAAAGGGGGAAACTCTAAGCATATTTTTTTAGCAAAAGAGGGTTTCCCCTCTGATTTCTATTAAAGAAACCACCACGGAACCAACATGATCAATTAAACCCTAAGCATGATCAATTGAACCGTATTATGGCTGTGCCATGGCAGATTTGAAGCTGCAAACCAGAGAAATGATATTTAGCATCCATTGTTTGCTTCGAACTAAGAAAAATTCTAAGAGCTGAAAAGAAAGTAGAGTAACCAAGTTAAGATCTATTTTCTGGTTGAGATCAAAAAGATGAGGAGATATGAAGTACCACCTCTCTTGCGGCGACGTGTAGGCATCGGGGGTGCGATGGCTATCGATGGCTTTGAAGCAGATCTGTGACGGTAGACGGGTGCATCGGGGGATAAGTCCCGTTGCGGTGGAAGAGAAGGTCATGTGAGCGGCCCTGGCAAAGAGGACGACGGCGCTGATGAAGCGAGAGGACGCGATGCAAGGTTATTGGTCCGTCGCCATGGATGAGAAACGTCCATCTCTAGTAGTGGACGATGCGGTCTTGGTAGGCGCTCCAGCGTGGTGGAGGACGGTGGCGATGGATGTGCTGGAGGACGGCAGCGATGGATGGGGTGGCGGACGGAGTCTGGTGTGGGGATGGGGTGTTCTAGCGCGGATGGTGTATGAATGGGAAAATGGAGGGAGAGGTACGGGGAACCATGTTTTTGGGACGCGCCTGTCTGGAATATGGGAAAGTTACGAACTTAGCCCCCGTTTAACATTTGGACGTCTCGTCGGTTGGGGATAGGACGGTAATCTCGCATCTCGCCAATATTTGCCCACAGCGATTTCGGGCGAGGAGAGGGTCGTTGGTGCCCATGGTTGGCGCCCACGGTGTATGAACGGGGCTGACAGGTAGGGCGGTTGTGTCACGTCTCAGTGAAGTTACAAACCTGCCCCTATTGAAAATATTTTCCTACATCGATTTCGGCCGAGTCGAGTTTGTTTTGCTGCCCACCGTGTATGAATGGGGAATGGAGGGAGAAACAGAGGTCTTTCGGACAAGCTTGAATCAAATGAGTTTTGCCGCCCATGTTTGACACCCACCGTGTCGGAATGGGCTCAGAGGCGGTCGTGTCACGTCTAATTGAAGTTACTAACCTAACCCTATTTAGAGCAGTGGAAATCGGGCCGATGGATTGTCCGTGTAATGGGTAGACAGTAATTTCCATCTCCCAAACACTTGGCTTCGGGTAGTCGGCGTGGGGGTGGACATTTTGCTGCTTCTTTCGAATTTTGGGACAATAAGCATCCACGTTTACCCTGGCAACTAAATTTGAATCCATTTTGTATTCCTATATGAATCTTTATAAATCATTCTATGTGTTTTTATATATCTTCAAAAGGACGACAAAGATGTATTCCACTGTCATATATGAATATGGTTTACAAATGCCGATACTCAAATTCAGAAACTAGAATCCAGTTTAAGGTGAATTCGAATATTTGGAACACTTCATGTCCAACTCAAATGTCACACGCAGCATAATGTGTACTCCCATTTAGATATGTACACAAGCGATGTATCAAGATTCAAATACCGAGTCAATCAACCAAGAATGTACAGAACTAACAGACATATAAACACTTATAGAGTATATGGATCAATAATATCAACTAACATACATAAGCAGGCCATTGTACTTTTTTGCCTACAATAGCATCCTTTTTTTAGCCAGCATCTTGGCCCTTTCCGATGCGTGCCACTTATGGTCCATCTATACTACTACTATTGTTGAATGCACATTCAGCCCGATTGGACTATTTGTAGGTCTGGCGCAGCAATCCAAATGAAATGTCTCCGAGTCTTATCAATTAATACAGACTTGTGCTCAAATAAAATTACAAACCAAAAAACAAAAAAAAAACAATTATTACATGATCTCTAAAACAAATGGTTTGATTGATTACATGAACAGACAGCACAAAGGTTATTCAACTATGGAAAGAACATTTCACCTATGATTTACCAAGTAGGAATTTAATTTCCCTTTTTCCTTCAGGACCTTAACAATCTGGTCAGTCTCAGCTTGCTTCATTTTGAAATCCACCAAATATTTAATGGTTGTCTTGAGTACTACTTGTGATTGTGATGTTTGCTTCCTCAACATGTCAACTTCATCTCTAAGTGCAGAAGCAAAATCTCTTTCTACCACTAGTTTAGCCTCTAGAGCATCAGCAGTTGGCAATTCATAATTCACGATTGGGCCGGTGCCACTGCTGTGGGATGATGCAACGTCCATGGGGACCTCACTCTTTGATCTTGGGCTAACCTGTTTTGCCATTAAAGTTCCGATTGGATTCAGAAAAGTTGAAGTTAGCAAAACGTCTCAACTAGGAGTTATAACGACAAACCAGTTAAACAAACAAGGAATTAAAGAGTTTCAATTGGATGCTGAAAAGTAGTTATTAACATATTGTAACCCGTTGTTGCAGCAGCAAAGCAGTTAAACAAACAAGTAGATATTTAAGTTAAGGCAAACAGGTAATTCTTAACAGTAAGTATCAAACACATAGATAGGCGCAGTCTACAATATGATTAACAGGCTATGCCATTATGTAATCAGTAGCAAACTAAATTAAGCCAAGCAACATAATTGAACAATTTTGTAATAAGTGGCTAACTAAAATTGCGAGAAGGAGGTAACTGAACTTATGCCAGTTCTTTGTACAGGCACACTGCAACTTTTTTCCGCTTACAAGGTTGTACGAAGGAGTCCATGGCATCAATTGCTTGGATACGCAGTCCCAATACTTCTTTCTTCCCACACTGCATGGGTAAGTCGAATGGTTAATCTGGTAAGATGGTGCGTCCTTGATATGTGACGTGTAGTCAGACTAGTTGTAGCCAAACACATCACACTAGCTTTTACTGTATATTTCATGTGATTACTTTTGGCATATCAAGATCTAAGCAATCTATAATAGGATGAAAAGACTGGCATCGTTCACATTATTGGCGAACTCAGTTCATAGAAACAAGCAATTCAACCATTCTGTGGGTAAATCAAAAGCGCCACTGGAATATTTTTCACTATCCAATCATACATGCAAAAGGGGCGACGCCACCATAGGGGCTGGTATGGGCGGCCGCCTCACGTGGATGGAAAGTGTGCACCTAATTTGAGTCGTCCAGGTTGGCCCATTCTAGTTTTGTTTGTCCGAATGCACGAGCAGGCAATGTAAAAAATGAAGAAAAATGTTTCAATTTGGATGGGCCAATAACATAACTGCAAGGCAGGCCCTATAGCAGGCTCGCGGCCCAAACGAGCGCCTCCCATATCGATCGACAGTAGGAAAAATCCCAATTCATTCGCTCCAGCCTCTAGTCTGGTTCGCTCCTAACCTAGCCGCCGCTGGACAGACCGACACAACACTTCCCCGCGCCCTCGTTGGAGGGCGGTCGCCGGGCTTCAAGCGAACGGAAGGACAAGAATATGAAGATCCACCCTGGGTGTAGCCTGTGTGGGAGGCAGCGGTGGCAGCACGGGCATGGCATCGAGCTTGCGCAAACAGACAGTCGCAGCTTGCAAGAGTAGCATGCACAACAAGCAGGTACATCACATCCCTGATTATATCTAATTCAACTCTTCAATTTCTGGCCAATAGTTAAACATGACGGTGTTGTAAAACTGCTTGTATGTAGGGAATCTCTGAGAAAATGAAACCAATTTCTACTTATTTTATAACTCCCCCAATCAATACTGAACTAACTGAATCTGATGTATCTAATCAAGTTTCCGATGCAAACATACAAGCTCATGTTGTTCTTGAGCCTGAAGTGTCTAATGAACAGACTGCTAATGAAGGATTTGATGCAAACATTTTACATGCTCCTGGTGATGAACATATAGTGTCTAATGAGGGATCTAATGCAAGCATTTTGCAAGCTCATGAAGGATTTAGTGTCTAATGATGATCTACTATGTTGAGAGAGACAGAGATTTGCAGGCATTGATGACAAGCAAATTATAGTGCATTTTCATAGCTTGAGGAAACGTCGAGGCCATCTACCAGAAAGTCCCCGTATCATGACAACATAGCATAAATACTTTTCTAATCTGTTGTTTGAAACTATTGGCATACTTGTGCGGGATAGATATATTGATATGCAGTTTGCGCACTGGTTATACGTGCAATTACACTTCGATATTTTCAGCCAGAGAACGAATAATTCAAGCAGGTACAGACCATGTTTGTAGTCCTTGTACACCATGTTGCATTTTGTGTTTTTTGGTACTTGCATCATTTAGTGTTTATAATCTGAACTACTTTGGATCGTTAGCTGGTTTTCAAAGTGCATGTAGCTTCACATTTCTCAAGCTATGTTGATTTCCGGAGTGCAAGTGCCTTCGTATTTTTTAAGTTAAATGTTCACCCCTGGTAACTTGAATTTGTGGATCAGCCACTACACACAAATCATACATGAATGCCAGTACGAATTAAATGAAATGCAGGGACTTACGCTAGCTCGTTGTACAGGCTTACTGCAGCTCTGCTTGCGCTTGGGATGTTCCATGTACAAGTCCATGTTACCACTTGCTTGGATGTGCAGGCCTTGTGCTCCTTGCATCCCCCTCTGCATTTTTGACACGGCGAATGGTTGATCAAATAAGAGGAATCGACCTTGATGTTGTACCGGAGGATAGATACTTACAAGGTTATACGGGTGTGTAGGATGTGTACCAGATCCCGTAGCGCCGTCATGCTTCGCTAGAAAATGGATTTGCTTATTTCGGATGATATCTCTAGAAGAAATAAGAGTTAAAGTTAGAGTTGCATAGGCATGTAAGCTAAGAGAGTAGTGAAAGGATATCCAAACATTGTCGGAACAGTGCACAAGGGAGTGATGTGTGGATACCTAGTTCGGGCCGCCGTTTGGGCATGCTCGCCTAGCTAGAGTGCAGGTCACTTCAGAGCCGTTGAGGGTGATGCGCCGGTGTTGGCTGGCATGCACGGATGCAGATCTTGAGTGGCAGCAGAGCGCTATGATGCGGTGGACGAGGCCATTGGTGAAGTCCCAACGGCCTCGGGGGGCGGAGGTGCGACGATGTGCTCGGTGAAGTAGCCCCAGTGAGCTGGGAGACGGCGTCAGTGAAGCGCACCTGATGCGGTGGAACGGTGTTTGTGAGGCACGTCGGTTGCGGCGGCCGACATTGTCGGTGGACCACCCGGTGCGGTGGGCGAGGGCGTAGATGAGATAGCTTTGGTGCGGTGGTGAAGCACGACCGTCGTCTTCGTTGTCGTCGTCCGGCACAGAGGTGGGGAGCGGTGGGGAAAGAGGCGAGACGAGGGGCAATTCTAGGGTTGGCGGCGAATTAGGGATTTGAGCAATCTGGACACGGAAGGGGACGATGGAGAAGAGAGATTTTGCAGGGCTGGAATTGGGGCCGCCAGATATTTCAATCCGAAACATGGAAGCGCAAACTTATATTATCGTCGTCCTTTTTGGGGGGAGGGGGGTGGGTGGCTATGTGCTACGCGTCCGTCCGACACACGCGACCACCCTGACAGGACTATGCTTCGGTGCCTTAAGGCACCTGCCTTTGTGTCCATGACATGTGGGCCCAACAGGTGGCTGGCCCACATGTCAGTGACCCAAAGGCAATTGCCTTTAAGGCACCGAAGCAGCGTCCACCCCGACACGACCCTGGTTTTCCTGGTGCGCCTACATTTGAGAATGCAAACAAATCTTCTTTTATTTGCAAATGAATTTGTATGTATTACCATGCCCGTTTTTTCCTTGCAATAATTAGTCATTTGAAACGAGATACTCCATCCGTTCACTTTTGTAAGTCATTTCAGACAACTTAAAATGAACTGTTTTGCACATTGTCTAAAATGTCTTTAAGGTCTTATAAAAGTGAACAGAGGGAGTACTATAAATTAATTAATGAGGAGTTATTTGAAAAAAAATCAAAACGGTACCCACGCTAACGTGGATTAGAGTGTGTGTCACATAATTAGTTATTTGAATTAGAGTGTGTGTCACGTAGTTAGTTATTTGAATTAGAGTGTGTGTCACGTAGCGATCTCCAATTCTAACGTGGATTTCGCATTTCACTGTATCCACGCTACATTTTTAATACAAATTCATATGTATATGATGAACACCATGGAAGTGAGAAAACTTTTGGATGGATTCAAACATATGACCTACAAAATAGCACAACAAACTAAGTCAACGTCAACTTTTCGAAACTTAGTATGGCACGAATTCGAAATAATTACCCGTATGCTTGGTCCTCGGTTCAAATCTTACAATGCACACCGAATTGAAACATTGATATTAAGTCTCGTACTATGTACATTCAAATATTGTTTTTAGCCCCCCCCCCCCCCCCGCACAAACGATACATACTTCCTGTATCGGTCAATCTTCCTATCCTAACCACCTTAGGAAGCTATCGGTTTCCAACACACGTTCATTCTTTCTCTCCATGTTTCGATCTCTAAGTCTCTCAACTCCACAACCCCTTTTTCCACTATGTTACCAAATGTATTTACCTCACACACCCACCATTGCACCCCATGCCGAGCTCTCTCTCTCCCCCTCTCCCTCTCACCCTCTCGCGCTAAATACATGCATTGCCTATCTAGCCCCCAACCTCTTGTGCGCACGCACACACGTTGTATCTCTAGGCCACTCCCTCGAGACAGTCTCACTCTTTCTTCCGCACGGCGGGCCACACTCGCTCAATCTCGCTCTCTTTGTCTGAGTCTCGTTTAACCTCGTTTTCTTTCACACACAAATGATATATCTCCCTGTTCGGGCCTTGATCGACACACTCTATACTCTCTCACGCAGATTATCTATCTAGGTCAGTCCATCCAAGCCGCCGCCACTCTTTCAACCTCATGGTGGGCCACACTCACTCAATCTCTCTCTCTCTCTCTGTATGTCTCGATTGACCTCGCTCTTTCTCGGACAAAAACGATATATCACCATGTTTGAGCCCAATTCGACCTATTCACATTGTATACTCTCTCATGCACATCGTCTATCTAGGTCACTCTCTCCAACCCGTCTCACTCTTTTGATCGCACGGCGACCCTATGTGATCGGTTGACCTTGCTTCCTCCCACGCACAAAATATATCGACACGTCTGTGACTGGATCATCTCTCAAGCTCTATCTTACATCCCTCACCCTTGCCAAAAAGCTCAATCGGACAATATCTCTCCAGAGCATATATATTTGTTCAATGAATGTCGGACCACACTCACTTTGTCTCTCTATCTATATGTCTCTCGATTGACCTCGCTTTCACACACCGTATCTTCCACGCGTTGAAGCTACTACCTCTCCATCCCTCGCAAAGCCGGAGCTATTTACATTGTGAGGGGCACTCCAACCTTGGATTAATTTGTGTAGGCATTTATTCCGGTCGGTTTAGATTATATTTCCGTAGCATTCGGCCCACAACTACTCCAAACACCGTTGCAACCCACGCAACTCCCCTAGTTGATTTCCCTCTAGCTTGGTCATCGCACTCTCGCACGTCCTTTCTCGCCTTCAACGTCGCACCATGGTATTATTTAAAAAACTATGGTGTTCTCTTTAATTATTATAAATAAGCTACAAAACTACACACCGATAGTCCACTTGGAATGGAACAAATTTCGACCCACAAATTAAAGTGCTACAAACTACACACCGAGGGGCCCACATGTCATGAAACAAATTTGGACCCATATACAAATTAAAAAAAATAAAGGACAAGGATCGAACATGCGACCGGGCCTTCAAGTCGCACATCAATAGGCAACATACGTAGAATAGCAATGTTTGTTGTACCCCCTTTGTTCACATAATGTTTTTATATTACCATAGCCTAATTAATGGATAACATGTAATATTATTTTTAGTACTATTCTCCTTCACTTACTGGTGGGTTCCATGTGTGCTCTCTCTCTCTCCTCCCCTTCTGCGTTTAGACACACGGGAAAACAGGAAGAACTCGCGGGCGATGTTGCCGTTGACCATATCTGGACGCGTTCACAAGTCACGGCACCAGTTTCATGTACTAGCAGCACTAGTCAGTGTGTACATGCAATGCACGTTAATTTGTAAGTATATTAAGTGCATGCGCATATTAACTACTAGGATATTATTTGTGTGTTGTCATGTGATTAGCACTATTTTTGGCATGAAATTTACTGCACGCTAAACGTGTTGAGCGCTCGACATTGAAGCAATCTAGGTCGTTGGATGATAAGGAATACATGTGGCTTGATGACGTTTTATATTTAATTTGATACGGCTCTAGCAGAACATTCAATCGATCAAACCATACATTTCATTCAGTCTGACTCTGACTTTAAATTATACGACGATCGATATAAAATAAATGGAAATGATAAACGTTTGGATTTTAAGCATGGCAATCCGAACGTTTTTCATGGCAAATTTAGATTACGCGGCGGCGAAGGGGGTGTCTCGCGGTGGGAAGCGGCTCCTCTGCCGTGCTCTATGTGTCGTCGGGCCACTGACCAACGGCGACGGCGGCATCTTGCGCCGTTGTTGGCGTACTCCTAGACGTTGGCCTAGCTTCAAGGAAGGCCAAAATGTTCTGGACTTCGGAGCGAGTCAACTGGCGGGAGGAGGCGACTGGCGTTGGTGCAAGGAAGCGGTCGACGACGGCCATCCATGCCGCTGAGGGGGGCACTGGCACCCGCGCGGGGACATGCGCTATCAACGGCGTGGCGGAGACATTCGTGTGCACGGGCACCGGCACGGGCGCACACGTCAGTGCACGTGCAGGCGCATGCGCTGGCAGGTGCACGGGCACCGGCACGGGCGTGCGCGTCAGTGCACGCGCAAGTGCATGCGCTAGGGCACGTGAAAGTCGGTGGGGACCTCGTGGAACCCCATGGGATCAAGCTCGGTGACAATGTGTGGCTCCCATCCCATCAATGCCACGGGGATGGGCGCTAGCGCAGTCAGGGCGAAGGGAGCCGGAACGGGAGCGGGGACAGACGCAGCGTCTTCCCGCAAGGCCAGTTCAAGCTCGTCCCAAAGCGCCTTATGTTCTTGAGACTCCGGCTGGGTCTCTTCCTCGGGAAACTGGAACACTAAGGGCAGACCATCGTGATGTGGCATGGCGTATGTTTAGGTCAGGCTAGTTGGAGGTATACGACGGGAGAATCGGAGAGGAAGAGAGAGGATTGTAGCGATACCGGGTAGTGCGGGGTTGATTTTAAACTGCGGCGCCGGCAACATTAAAAGTGGGAGCAGTTGGGACGACGGTGGGCGGCGGAGCCTGGTCAAAGGGCTCGCCTCCCGGTGAGCCTGCACAACGGTCTGCTCGCACGCCTCCCTGACAGCCGGCGCAGCGGTCTGCTCGCACGGCTCCCCACGACTCACATGCTTGCTCGGACGGCACCTGCCGATGAGAAGCGGGAACTCATGGCGGCACGTAGACGCCCACGGTTTCAATAGTGAAAGCGTTCGCCTTAACGTGACAGGTCTTTGTTCGAAAATACCTTGGCTCTTCATTTGTGTAACTTGTCATAAGCAGCTTGTCTCAAATTGAAGAAAAAACTTACGAAGTAATATTTGTGCCATATCACGTGACCATGCTTAGTTTCAAGAATTTATGCTCACTTTTGGATTTTCTGAAATTTAAGATCCAGGATTCGAAACAATATCATAACCTGCATCATGCAATAAATTTTCAAGCCATACATCTGTCATGTTGTATTTCCTAAGAAAGGATTTGGTCAAACATTTTGCTTAGTTAGACTTCAGACAAGTTATATATGCAGAGTAAAAGGATAATCCCTCTGTACCAGTGCATTGCCTGATATATTAACTCAAGTACTAGGCACGAACAAATGGTCTCAATTCTGTGCTCATCCTGGTGTTGTAGTAGTTGTAGTACTAAGCAAAGCAGTTGACGGGTGACCTTGACGAGCGGCGACCGAGGGAATTGAACTGTGCTCGGCACGGTAGGTAACGTTGTCTAGTTAATAAAGCATCCCTCCGTTGTTCATCGGTAGTCATTATGGACCGGGGACATGAGGGGAATTTCCTAGGGCTGGAATTCTGGCCGCTAGATATTTCGACTTGAAACGCTGATGCTCGACTGGATGGGGTTGCCTAATGTGCGTACCACACACGCCACCGAAGGACACGAGCCTGGTTTTTTTAGGATCAACACGAGCCAAGGTCTGGCTGGTACGCCATTGGGTCCTACCATTCGAGAATACGAAAGGAACCTTTTAAATTGCCGAACGAATCTATGTGTATTACAATACCCGTATTTTCCTTGCAAATACTAATCTCAATGTGGTAATTGATTTACGACGAGTTGTTGAATTAGAGTGAGTTTGTGATATAGTGATCTCAACGTGGATTTCACATTTCATGGTATCCCTAGTAAGTTTTCCAATGCGAATTCAAATTTAAAAGATGAACAATATGGAGGTGAGAAAACTTTGTATGTATCAAGCATGTGACCACACACACACACACAGAGACACACACGCACGAACACAACAACAATCCAATAAGTATAGTGCATCTATTTTTCCAAACCATGCATGTATGACATGAATTCAAAAATACTCCTACTATTCCTAAATATTAGTCTTTTAGAGAGTTCAACAAGTGACTACATACGGAGCAAAATGAGTGAATCTAGACTCTAAAATATGTCTATATACATCCGTATGTGCTAGTCCATTTGAAGCCTCTAAAAAGACTAATATTTAGGAACGAAGGGAGTAAAATGTAAGACATCCATGGTCCTCAGTTCAATATTTAAAATGAACATGAAACTGAAACATGAATATTAAGTCTAGTACTACAGTACATGCAAATGTTGTGTTTAGGCGGAGCTATGATTGTCGGGAGTCAACCCCTCGACCTTAGATAAAATTGTGGAGCTCTGTTTAGGGTTGTTTAGATTATATTTGTCCCCACACTCCCAACCACCAATTGGTTGTGCACCCCCACCCCTCCTCCCGGGAGAATATCATGTGCCCCCATACCTTAGATGCTATATGCCGATATGAGTTGCTTGGAGCTTGTAGATCTGAGATATAGCAGTTCACATGATGTGTCTTAATATTTTTGCAGGAAACCTTGATGAGTTTGAGAATTGCACACAATTTGTACAAAAACTACTTAGATGCCCTTTGATCCCATATCCAACGACCTCGAAGCTCGTATCATCGTAGCATCTAAGATGAAGGAGGACATCATATTCTCCTGTATGTAAGAATATCATGTGCTACCACACCTTAGATGCTTTGGTGATACAAGCTCTTCGGAGGCATTGGATTTGTGACCCAACACCTCCTCGGTGGTTCGAATGGTTTTTTTGTAGAAAAGCCCCAAAGGAGTTTGGCCACTGCTTACAAGCACAAAGACTGCTCAGATGCCATTGGATCTCAAATCAAACGACCTCCAAGCTCATATCACCGTAGCATCCAAGCTGCGATAGCACCTTATGTTTTCTCACACGGGAGAGTATGAGGTGCTCCCGCACCGTAGATTCTATGGTGATATGAGTTCACTAAGATGTAACGGCCCACAGTAGGAGGTTTGAACGTTTTTGCAATATACGGCTGATAGAGTTTGGGAAATGCGCAAAAAGTACAAGTATTACGCATGTGCCATCTGATCACTGATCATACGACCTAGATGCTCATATCACCGTAGCGGGTAATTAAGCTACAGGGAGCACCTAATATGAGCACCGGGGAGCCGTTGGATCGAAGATGCAGTGGCACACACGAGGCCTGAATGTTTTATTTGCAAAAAATACCTTTGGAGAGTTTGGAAATTGCGCAAAATTACAAAGACTACTCCCAAGCCATTGGATCTCACTTCCAACGGTGTAAAAACTCGTATCACCATAGTATCTAAGCTGCGGGGTGGATGTGATATTCTATGCCGCTGTCATTTTTGTTCGTAAACTTGCAAAATACGTGTAACTCGTGCGTTACTTGTCTAACCGCGCAAAGTGTTTGTTCAAAAAAACCATCCTACACTGAAATATTGGAACAACACACGGGGGTCCCACTTGTCATTAATCAAATTTGGACCTAAAACTAACAAATCTGAAAGACGAGATTCGAACTGGCAACCTGGACAACAAAGCGTAAGTCGATAGCTTGAAAAAACGAATGTTTGTTGGCTTTGTCCCATAACTTGATTTTATACAATACTTGCATTGAGTAGAGTAGAGGGAGTGCCTGATCAACACGTGCATGACCGTTGTCTCACTTACTAGTGGTCCCAGGTCTGCGATCTCAATCTCTCTTCTCTCCATCGTCTAACCTTTGCACGGGCACACACGAAGAGCGGCGCTAGCTTGCCGTGGTGTTATTACAACCAAAAAAAAGCTTGGAAAATAGAAGAATAGCCTAGAACAACAGACGTTGTGGCTGGTCGAGACGGAGCTAACCACATCTATCCTCCGTGCCACGTTTGCATGATGAAGTTGTGTGGCTAGTGCGGTGTTTTCCACCGACGGGCTGGGTCCCGAGGTCAAACCATAGGTACTACGTCTGATACAGTATATTTTTACACGCACAGTTTCCCTCCGTGTCGAGACGTGGCACACCCTACCGCGCGGTTTCGGGGTCCTCCCGGGTGGTGCACGCATATATTCTTCCTGACATGGGACGCCCTACCGCGCGTTTTCTGGGTCCTCCTCAGTCGTAGCACCGAAGCAAGTAAATGAGTCGTCAAATCACGAAAGACCACCTTTCTTGCCGAGTACATCAGTGAAGCACGGTGGCTAGCTAGTTGGCTAGTTCGACCGATTAGCTAGGCCGCTGCCACATTTGTTTTTTCACCCCTTTTTTATCTACTTGCCGGCAGGTAAATTTAAATATCCACCGCGGCGTTGCTCTGGTGTTTGGGTGCGGCAGGATTTTTAATTTTTTGATTGATGGGAGCAGGCGCGGCAGGATTTTTAATTTTTTGATTGACGGGAGCAGGCGCGGCAGCAATTAGTCATGATGACTCCGCCTGTAAAACCCACTGCTCCTTGATGTGAGAAGTCGTCGACTGGTGTTTTACCGTGGTGAAAACAAAAGGATTCCCCGCTCCCTCCGCCTTCCCGTAGATTGCATTGCCTTTCAGCCGTTTCGCCCCCTTTGCTTCCTCTCCCCATTGCTTCTACCTGGTGCCATGGCGGTTCAGCAGATCACGGAGTCCGAGGTGAGGCGCCTGACACAGGAGCTCCATGCCAAGGATGCGGAGCTCAGGGCCAAGGACGTGGAGCTCCGTGAGCTCAAGGAGGAGAGGAGTGCCATGCTCCTCCGTTATGTGCGGGAGTTCACGGAGCTTCAAAAGCGGTAGGCATCCACCACAAAGATGCTCGAGGCATCGGCGGCGTTGCTGCAGAAAGCGGGAGATACGATAGGACGTCAGAGGAGCCGGCTGGAGCGTGAGCGGGCCGATCATGACGAGGTCCAGGATCACCTCAGCCACTTGGTGAACCAAGTTGCCACACACGTGTTGTGGCTGCGCGATGCCTACCGTCATGCCAGCGCGACGATGCCGGCTGTCGGGCTAAACCCGTTCGGCCACCCGGTCGACTTCAACGAGCTGCGGCTTCCTGACCTGGTCTCCTTGTTCACCTATAACTCCGAGGAGCTGAGCCGTCTCCGCGCAATGGTGGGGGCTGAGCTGGACAAGGAGGGGTTGCGGGCTGCCGTCGTCGTTGCCGGGCGAATCCTTTCATGGCTCCGTCACCGGAATCCATTCGTGCCATTGGACGTCGTCTTTGACGAGCTGGCTCACGTCGACCGGGAGCGGGCTCTGTGGGCGGTTGCACCCTGCATCACCAACGTCGTGCGCCTCGAGAAGCAGAGGGACTTCGGTGGTGTTTAGGTGCCCTCAACATGGGCATGTCCATGTCTCGGCGCAACATGACCGTTGGATCAAACTCAGACGGTGCAGATCAGACACTATAGCACAAAGCGTGTGGGTGTGTTTGGTTGCATTCTCATCTCAATATAGTTGTTTCCTCTTCGTGTATTTTTGTCAACCAACTAGTGTGGACTCATGCACCCTTCATGCACTCTGCCAAACACCCAAAAGCGGGGTGAGAAGGGAACTTTTGCTCCCATCCCGTGCACCCTTCATACACCCTGCCTAACACTATCCGTGCTTCATATGGTTCATGTTTCGTGGAGTATTGTAGCACCATACTCTCTATGCGTTGTGGACCTAGTTCTGTTAACATTTATCTCATCGTTCATTCTCGACCGGACAGTCGAAAAAGCGGTACTATGTTACATATAGGAGTAGTTGACATGCGCACAACATCATTTGTTATCGTCATATCTTACTACACTAGCAACAAGATTGTGTAGTACTGACATATGAACCACTGCACATGCCTAGTAGTAGGAGCACTGTGTATGTTCAAGTGGCTGCCGTGTTTCGCACTCCTCCATCGTAAGAGTGGAAACGCTTGTTGTAATCATTTTTTTCTTCAGAAAAATAGTGGACACGCTCTACCATGCGGATCCTCCTCCAGCCATGCAGTAAATTACTCACTTTCGCCGACGTGTGGGACAGCCAGCACCTGGATCCACCAGCCATGCACTAAATTGCTCCGTAGTAGAGTGAAGGTAGACTACCCCGATTGAACCGCCGTAGTAATGCCCAATGAGCCGTCAAATCACAAAACCCCCTCCTTTCCAGCAGTAAGTTGGACGGACGAAGCAACCATCATTTCACTCTTCTCTCTCAGCTTCCTCTCTTGAAGAAAACCCCCACTCGCTTCGCTTCTCCCTCATCTCGTTCCTCCTTTCACTCTTCTCTCTCAGCTTCCTCTCTTGGATGGACGCCGAAGCATCGGCCGACCTGATGTCTATCGCTTTGGCCAAAACCGTCGAGGCTCATGGTACGAAGAAGTGCAAGCACCCCGCCGAGACTACCGCAGACAAGCTCAAAGCCACCGCCCTATCCAAGCCCCCCCTCTCCGGGATCCCTCATTAAGCAAGTCCAGGTAATGTCTCTTGTTGATGATCTTTTTCTCGATCTTGATCGTGTTTTTTCATCTAACACGCGGTACTAGTACTGGTAGTACAACTTTCTGGGTGATCTTGCATGTGATTTTAGTGTGCCAAATGACGGTTCTAAATTCGTCTTTTGACCAAAACATGCGAGAGTTTGACACTGATTTCTTATAGATTACTTTCAACTACTCCCTCTGTCCCAAATTTCTTGTCTTAGATTTGTCTAGATACGAATGTATCTAATACTAAAATGTGACTTGATACATCTGTATCTAGACAAATCTAAGACAAGAATTTTGGGACGGAGGGAGTACTTTATGAACATCAATGCCACCTTTTAAGAGGGTATATTTGCCTTAGTAACTTGTGTTATGGATATTGCATGTAATCCCTCTGCTCTCATGCCTTTGAAGACATGTTCTAGTGTCTTTGTTCACACATTTCTGTGCGTATATGTAGTCATATATGGAGTATAATATCGAAAATCATCTTATATTTCTGAACGGAGGTAGTAATAAAATATGGTTTCTGTTTGAATTAGAACCAGGTCCGCGGTGGAGATGAAGTTCTCAAAGTCATGCCGTGTGAACTGGAAGACCTGATGATGAGTTCTACTGCTGAACTATCCAGCTGTTGTGTCCTTGTCGCCATGTGTCCTGAACTAGTGTTTTCCTGTAGCATTGTTGTCAGGCGTGTTCTCGAGGCTATACTTGACCACAACAATTTCTTGGTTGTGCCTTCGATTACGAAGGGTATGGTTCTTGTAAAGCTTCCCAAGAAATCTGATGCGGCCTATCTTCATCATCATGTTTATGAGTGGAAAGACCACTCTGTTAGGTTCTCCAAGGTTGACAAGATGGTGATGGTGCATGTAGACATCTCACACGAAGTCCATGGCCTAGTCAGTTATGGGGGTTCATCCCGTAGATTGGTGGCAAGAAATAGTCTGCAGAGTTTAGTTAGTGCAACTTTGCTTGTCTGTAGTAAGTACTATTGTTCAGTACTTGATTTGTGTTTGTGAACCCTGTATTGTTTATTAGTACTGCCGCTTTTGGTGTGTGGTCAGTCCTGAGAACGGTCTATGTTAATGTTTGTCCACTCAATTCAGTCTGTATATTTTGAAGTATCCAGATCATATTTTTTGTGAGGACGGTTTATCAATTATGGTTACACTCCAATATCTGTATGCATTGCAAGATTTATCGCACCCACCAGGATTTCCAGTCCTATGTATGTTCGGTCCATACGATTTGTCATGACCTTTGGACTATCCTGCTTGTGGGAGTAGGCTGGGCCCTGCATGCCACGCGTAGTTGGACGATCAATCTTCTATTTAGTACTTCAACATAGTGATTTCCTGGTAAGGATTCATTCATGTCACATCAAGTAAATCTTATTGATTTACTGTCTAAATCTTATTGATTTAATGTCATGTTTTCTTTCTTTTCCTGCAACTTTACGATGCAGGTTTTGCCATGTGACATTCATCACAGAATAAACCGTTTGGTTTGCTCTACGAGGGCTATTTTTGCAGGTTTCACTTCTTATGTCGTGTCAGTAACGAAGGCACTGTCCATCACTTATATTACTGGAAAAAATTGGATCAGTCTGTTGTCTGAGTACAAGCTGAATCCATATGATGAACTACAGTTTGGTTTAACAAAAACGCCACAATTAGTCCTTCTCACGTTTAAAAGAAATGAAGAAAAAACTGGATCACGGTCACGGATCCTAGTCAAGTTAGAAAGCTGATCATAGCAAACCAGACACGACCGCCGATGTCTCGCACGGATCGAGCACCGGCAGTTGCTCTAGCACTGACAGCGGCAGCAGCTCAGTCTAATCTAGCTAAGGATTGGGCACCGACCACGTCAGCGGATCAGTCTGATCTACCGGAGGATCGGGCATCGACACCGGCACCTGCTCCGATACCGGCACCAGCTCTACAAGGAGCACCACCTCCGGCAGCAGCGGCGGCTTCGGCACCTGCACCAACACTTGCACTTGCATCTACTCCGGCTCGTGTAGTTGCACCGTCAACAGACTGGGCTGCAGTTCACACTTCATATACCAAAGTCCTTACAAAAACCGACATGTTCACCTTCTTGGTAAGCATTGGCCACCCAAGTGCTTCGTTCTTTTTTCTTTCCATGTTGTTTCACATGATTCACTGTGTTGATCTAACTGTTTGGGTATGTCTTCTTGTTTGCAAACAGAGAATTCCTAGAGCAACGAGGGAGTCGTTCAACAATCCGGGCGACCGCGGCCAAGTTTCTCTTACCATGCGCAGCGTTCGTGTGAATGAACCTGCTCAATATACCGTAAGTACAAAGGATGGTCGCATGATGATTGATGCTAAAGGATGGTCAAGGTTCAAATCTAAATCATATCTTGCGGTAGGGGATGATGTCAAAATCGAACTTTCTCGGCAAGGAGAGCTGGTCCAAATCAACTTTGAAATTAGCAGCACGCAACTACCGAACTGATCTATCCTCCGAGAGATTTTGATGTAATAATCTGGCATGGTGAAACAAGTGTCTTGTGTGTATAATTAGTACAACAATATTATTTTATCACATGGTATATCGTTGATAGAATTGCAACTCTGATTGCTGGTTAGGAACTGTCGTTCGATTTCATTCCAATAGCTGCCGTGCTTTATTCAATTTTGTGCATTCGCCTTGCGACAGCATCTAAAACCAGTGCCGTACCGATCGCTTGCAATATGAAAAGCGATGAGGTAGAACACATGGGCCCCCAAACATGCAGGGTCGGCCTGCGGCCCAAAGTCCAGAACCGTGAGCCTATCTGAGTATTATATTCTCAGTTAAACCCCCATAAAAAAGCTGAACCCCCATAATGCCCGTGCGTTGCAGAGGGAGTATATTTCTCGGCAAGGTGAGCCTGTGATATAAAAGATTTGTATATTTCTTTACAGAGGGAGTATATCTCTGTCAAAAAAATATATTTATGTGTAACTAGTTACTCCTGTCTTTCTACTTCCTTTCCCTGATATGTGGGGCAACCGGCAACGGGGTCCACGTGCCATATACACAAATTAGAGTGCACAACTTCACGGTAGACACACACCGGTCGTAGCGCCACAGTAATGCCCAATGAGTCGTCAAATCACAACCCCCCTTTCCAGCTTTAGCAGTAAGCTGGATGGACGAAGCGGCAATATTTCACTGGGCCTGAATCCCCTTCTCCCTCGTCTGCTTGTTCAGAGAAAACCCTCTCTCGGCGATTGCATAGGGTTTTCTCATGGAGAACCAGGTATGAATTCTTCATCCATCCCCGATAAATCCAAGTCCCTTGGTCGCAGGTAATCCTAGGATGGCAGCCGCCGCTGTTGATGCATTTTCCTTCCTACTAAATCTAGTGTGTTTCATTTGCAGTGCCCAAAGTGCGAGTACCCTACAGGTTTCTGCGCCCTCGGCGAGACGCCACACTTGTTCCTTCTCATCCTAACACAACATTTTGAAACACGCACAGTATGTTCCTAGAATCCTCTTTTCTATCCAGGAGGGTGGGGTTTTTTTGAACATGCTGTGTTCTCATATTATTTTTCCTGCAGTGTATTATTTGCTCTGCCAGAACACATGTACTCAAGATGCTTGGCCTTGCCATAACTGAATGCACTAGTTTAATGGTCATAGTGAAGACAAGCCATGGATATAAGTTCCGAGTTGGGTTCATGAACCAAGAAGATCGCTGCTTTTTTTATGGCCGAACTTGGACAAACTTTCTCAAGTGTTACGGACTGAAAGTTGGCGCACGAATGTTGATGGAAATAGCAGAACCTGGTCTCATCTTCACTGCGATCATCCACCCCGACGTCGTTCCAATTGTTCATCCATGTTAGTTTTGTATCTGGTTCTTGCGTGTTGCCTCGATTACTTCTTAATCCACCTATTCTGTCTAACTAATCACAGTTTAACTTTAGAAGTAGCAACGAATCTCTCACGAAGATGCTACTTCTAACTAATATTTTCTTATAATTGGTGGCACATGTAGGTTTTTTCGAGTTAAGCAGTCTAATCGTTTGTTACTCTGTAATAACTCGGCTATTACTAATGGCAGTGAAGTTGACTGGATCGACATCCACAAGTTCCTACACTTTATTGATCGTCTTGAGGTCCTTGTGCGGTGTTTCAAAGGTGGAAGGCCACGTGGGATATGTGTGCCACTGCTGCACTCGTTGAACAGGTCCAACTGTGTCGAGAAACTTGTGGTACGAGCTATTTTCTATTATATATATTGTTCATAAACTATTGCTTATACACAGTTTTACAGCTGTGATCTTCTTGAAACAGGAACTACCGAGTTCTATTGTTCCTATACAGATGCCTGACCATGGTCGAGTTAGACTTGCGCTTGGTCACAACATGATTTTTATGTCGACCTACTCAATTCCCCTTGGAGGTGAAAAGATACTTATTCATGGGTGGTCTCAAATAATGAAGGCCCATCCATCTTTGAGAATACGACAGAAGATAATGTTCATGCTTTTCCATGGCTCTAAAGCGAATATCCTATTTATTGACCACGTTGCGAGATGAAGCCGCTTTTAGAAGGTTGTGGATGCGCGGGGTGGCGCCTGGGCCTTGTCTTGGGGCTTGGCGGCCTCACCCTTGGTTAACTGTAGGCAAAGTAGCACTGTTCGAGGCGTGCTTTGTACGGTTGAACCTGTATAAGTACTCATACTGCTTTCAGCTTTGGTTGTTAAGTGCCCCTGCTGGTTTCAGTTAAGGTTGTTAAGTACTCCTGCTGCTTTTATAGTCTGTCGTGTTTCTTCAGTCCCGTCTTCCTCCAGCCGCCAAAACCAAACCAGCGTCGGCAGGGCCGCCTCCTTCTGCCTCCCATGGCTGGCTGCGCCTCAGCGCACGCATCGCCGCCCCACCGTCTCCTAAATCGTTAACGCCGACGTCCTCCGCGCGCTTTGGTGCGCTCGCGCAGCGCCACCCTCTCACGTTGTCAACATGGTCAACAAACAACAGGAATCGGCAGAAGTACACGGAGAGGATGACAGTAGGGGCCCACCACGTCAGCGTATGGAAAAATAAAATGCTTCCTCCTAGTGTTTTCCTGACATCTGGGACCCACGAAATTGTGAGCGTATATAGTCAATAGACAAGAGAACAACACAAGATCGGCTGACACCTGGGACGTAGCTACTCGAGTAGTATTTTTTTGTTTGGTATCGTTGAGACGGAGCAGGGTTTGAACTGGGTTGTGGCCCGTCTAGCCCAGGCTTATATTTTATGTTCACCATGTGACCAGCCCAGGTATTTTTTTTTCTTTGTGAAAATGAGTCTAGTTTATTTTTTTTAAGAATACCCAATCCAGGCCTACTTATTTTTCTACGCCCTGATGGGCTGCAACTCTTTCAAGACACCTGCAGATCTTGAAAGTAATATGAAATGGGTTGTAAATATAAAAACAGATGACAAATTGGCAATTACTTTATAATTTCTGAATTTTTTCACACTTCCATATTCCTATTTCACTGGGCATTAACCTAATTTAAATATATCTTCAAAGTACTTTAAATCTGGCTCGACATTTCAGTATTAAAAATAGTTTGGAACCCACAGAAATATGCGAAATTGGCCCTGGCCAACCAAAAAACGACTGCAATAAATTGCATAAGAAGTTGGCATGAGCTATATATAAATTATTAAAAAAAGAGGGAGTGGTCTGACTTGTGGGCCTGTTTAGTTGACGCGTATGCAAGATTTTTTTAGTTATTATATACGTCAACAAACGATTCTAGCAGACGTAACCGTTGGATGTCAATCCAACGGCCATCGTGTTTCTTCAATCTGTGATCTTCTTGCTCCAGCCGCCAAAGCAGCGCCGGCGGGACTACCTACTCCCGCCTCCCGTGGCCGGCTGTGCTGCCGCGCAGGCCTCAACGCCCCCTACTACTCCCACCACTGGCCAGGGCATCCCTCTACTCACCCACACCCCTTGTTATTCTGCGACGACGACAGCCTTACACCGCAGCTGAACCGGTGAACCCTCATACTCCTCTTCGCGCGGGCTTCCACTTTCGCGTCTTCCCCAGCTCTGTGTCGTCCCCTTCCTAGGCCTCGCCGTCGTCCACCATTGTGGTGCTCTCGGCGCGGCGTGGTCAATGTGGTCAACGACCGACTTCCATCGGAAGAGTATTGTACGTGGAGAGGCTGACAGCTGGGTCCACGGTAGCCGCAAGGAAGTGCCTCCTTATTACGCGGAAAATAATTATTCCTCCACCTGACAGCGGGGACCCACCGGACGGGCCACCAGTATTTCGCGAAAAAAATGTTTCCCCTGACTGCTGGGACCCACAGGACGGGCCACCGTATTTCGTGAAAAAACGTTCCCCCCGCTGCCAGCTCGGACCCACCGGAAGTGCCTCCTTATTACACACAAAAAATGAATACCCCCTGCTAGCTGGGACACACCTTGGTGGGAGGTTGACTTGTGGGCCTACTAAGTTGACTGGGACGGAGGCCTTTGTCAACTTTAGTCAATATATGAATGAGGCGGTGAGGCCAGGCCATCCCTCTAAGCACCCATACCCCTTGTCATTCTGCGGCGACGGCAGCCTCACACCGCAGCCGAACGAGTGAACCCTCATACTCCTCTACGTGTGGGCATCCACTGCCGTGTCTTCTCTGGCTCCGCGTCGTCCCCTTCCTAGGCCTTGCCGTCGTTCACCGCCCTGGTGCTTGATGACCCACAAGTATAGGGGATCTATCGTAGTCCTTTCGATAAGTAAGAGTGTCGAACCCAACGAGGAGCGGAAGGAAATGATAAGTGGTTTTCAGCAAGGTATTCTCTGCAAGTACTGAAATAAGTGGTAACAGATAGTTTTGTGATAGGATAAATTGTAACGAGCAACAAGTAACAAAAGTAATTAAAGTGCATCAAGGTGGCCCAATCCTCTTGTAGCAAAGGACAAGCCGGAACAAACTCTTATAATAGGAAAAGCGCTCCCGAGGACACATGGGAATATCGTCAAGCTAGTTTTCATCATGTTCATATGATTCGCGTTCGATACTTTGATAATTTGATATGTGGGTGGACCGGTGCTTGGGTGTTGTTCTTACCTGAACAAGCATCCCACCTATGATTAACCTCTATTGCAATCATCCGCAAATACAACAAAACTATTAAGGTAAACCTAACCATAGCATGAAACATATGGATCCAAATCAGCCCCTTACGAAGCAACGCATAAACTTGGGTTTAAGCTTCTGTCACTCTAGCAACCCATCCTATACTTATTACTTCCCAATGCCTTCCTTTAGGCCCAAATAATGGTGAAGTGTTATGTAGTCGACATTCACATAACACCACTAGAGGCTAGACAACATACATCTTATCAAAATATCAAACGAATACCAAATTCACATGACTACTCATAGAAAGACTTCTCCCTTGTCCTCGGGAAGGAACGTAATTACTCACAAAGCATATTCATGTTCATAATTAGAGGGGTAATAATATGCATATAGGATTTGAACATATGATCTTCCACCAATTAAACCAACTAGCATCAACTACAAGGAGTAATCAACACTACTAGCAACCTACTAGCACCAATCCCGGACTTTGAGACAAGAATTGGATACAGAGATAAACTAGGGTTTGGAGATGAGATGGTGCTGGTGAAGATGTTGATGGAGATTGCCCTCTCCCGATGAGAGGAGCATTGGTGATGATGATGGTGATGATTTCCCCCTCCAGGAGGGGAGTTTCCCCGGCAGAACAGCTTTGTCGGAGCTCTAGATTGGATCCGCCAAGGTTCCGCCTCATGGCGGCGGAGTCTTGTCCCGAAAAGTTCCTTCCTATTTTTTTCATCGAAAGACTTCATATAGGAGAAGATGGACGTCGGAGAGCCACCAGGGGCCCACAAGGTAGGGGGGCGCGCCCCCCACCCTCGTGAGAAGGGTGTGGGGCCCCTGGCCTTCATCTTTTCCAAGGATGTTTCTTTATTTATTTTAAGACGTTCCGTGGAGTTTCAGGACTTTTGGAGTTGCGTAGAATAGGTCTCTAATATTTGCTCCTTTTCCAGCCCAGAATTCCAGCTGCCGGCATTCTCCCTCTTTGTGTAAACCTTGTAAAATAAGAGAGAATAGCCATAAGTATTGTGACATAAAGTGAAATAATAGTCCATAATGCAATAAATATTGATATAAAAGCATGATGCAAAATGGATGTATCAACTCCCCCAAGCTTAGACCTTGCTTGTCCTCAAGCGAAAAGCCGATAACAATAAATATGTCCTCATGTTTAGAGGTAGAGGCGTCGATAAAAAATAAAATACAGACATGAAGGCATCATGATTATTCTCATAATAGCAACTTATATAGATTTTGTCATATGATCACTTATGTTCAAGTGATGATCTATTCACAATGCAAAAGTATAAATCATAAACCTTATTGGGCTCTAACAAACTATAATCTCAGTCATTGAAGCAATTGCAATTTATCATAACATTGGAAAGAGTCTATGTTAGAGCTAAAAAGCAAGTCCACATACTCAACTATCATTTAGTCCTCCATAATTGCTAACACTCACGCAATACTTGTGGTTACAGAGTTTTAATCGGACACAGAGAAAGATAGGGGCTTATAGTTTTGCCCCACAACCTTTTACCTCAAGGGTAATGTCAACAATAATGGTTCATGCTCCCCTACATCCAATTAGATATATATATATCATGTTCTTTCCAACATGCTGAGCTTGCCAAAGGATAAAATGAAAAAGGAAAGGTGAAGATCACCGTGACTCTTGCATAAGGTAGAAGATAATAATAAAGGATAGGCCCTTCGCAGAGGGAAGCAGAGGTTGCCATGCGCTTTTATGGTTGGATGTGTAAAATCTCAATGCGAAAGAACGTCACTTTATATTGCCCCTTGTGATATGAACCTTTATTATGCAGTCCACCGCTTTTATTACTTCCACATCACAAGATCGTATAAAGCTTATTTATCCCACACCAATCAATCATACATATTTAGAGCAATTTTTATTGCTTTGCACCGATGACAACATACTTGAAGGATCTTACTCAATCCATAGGTAGATATGGTGGACTCTCATGGCAAACTGGTTTAGGGATTTTGGAAGCACAAGTAGTATTTCTACTTGGTGCTGAGAATTTGGCTAGCATGAGGGGGAAAGGCAAGCTCAACAAGTTAGAGGAACCATGAAAACATACTTTATCTCAGATATAAGAAAGACATAACTCATTACGTTGTCTTCCTTGTCCAACATCAACTCTTTAGCATGTCATATTTTAATGAGTGCTCCCAATCATAAAAGATGTCAATGATAATATATCTATATGTGAAACCTCTATTTCCTTATTACTTCCTATTAATTGCAACAATGACCAAAGCTATGTCTGCCAACTCCCAACAACTTTTAATCATCATACTCTTTCTATGTGAAGTCATTACTCTCAATAAGATCAATATGAACTTTTTGTTTCTTTTTATTCTTTTCTTATTTTCTTTTATTCACCCAAGATCATGGCAAAATAATCAAGCCCTTGACTCAACACTAATATTTATTATATATAACTCACGACTCGATTACATAGAGAGATCATAAAGCAAAACTCAAAACTAGATCATGCCATAAACTTTATTCTACTAGATCAGGATACTACTAATAAGATCGAACTAAGAAAAACGGTAAAGATAGGAGTTGTGGTTGTGATACGATATTGGGGCACCTCCCCCAAGCTTGGAAGTTGCCAAGGGGAGTGCCCATACCCATGTGATTATGTCTCCTTCTTTGTTGTCGGTGTAATATTCTTGGCGATGATTCCCCTCAGGATGCGGTTCTCCTCCTCGAGTTTATTGATTTGCTGTTTGAGGTCCATTATTTCCTTACGAAGCTTTCTTGTGACAGCTAAAGCTCCTTGCACCCAAGGGTGTTACATAGCTGTCGGAGAACAAGTGACACTCCTCTTCATATTTTCATAAGAAAGAAATCTAACATTAGAAGGGATAACCGAGTTTGGAATAGCTGAGCTCTGTAGTTCCCCCATAGTGAACCCAGCTCGGAGGCAAGAGGTGACTTCTTGATCCTCCATGGCATCTACTCTCATCAAGTCAACCTCCATCTCTTCCTCTGTTGCTGGCCCAAAGTGGTCAGCATCGTTGTTTGCCCTTGGTTCCGGTGCCGGATTAGATACCCGGCTCTCCCCGAGTGACTCTTGAGAAGACATCTTGCTCTAATCTGTAGCAGCAACAACTTGAAAACAAAAACAGAAGAAAATTGCGTGATACGGGAGTCAAAACCTTCGGTAGAATATATAATGAATTTTTACCGACCAAAATACATAACATGCAAGAAAACGGAGTCCGGAAGGCACACGAGGTGCTCACGAGGTAGGGGGCGTGCCCAGGGGGGTAGGGCGCGCCCAGCACCCTTGTGAGGCCCTCATGTCCTTCCCGGACTGCTACTTATTTTTTCTATTTTTCTAAATATTCCAAAACAGAGAAATATTGCCTTAAAAATTGTTTTGGAGTCGGTTTACTTACCGTACCACATACCTATTCCTTTTCGGAGTCTAAAACATTCCGGAAAGTGTCCCTTATGTATTCCTCCGGGGTTACGGTTTCAATAATATTGGTTGCAACATTTATGGGATTACCTGAGATATAATGTTTAATTCTTTGACCGTTTACCACCTTTGGATTTGTGCCCTCGAAGTTGTTAATTTTTATGGCACCGGAACGATAGACCTCCTCGATAACGTAGGGGCCTTCCCATTTAGAGAGAAGTTTTCCTGCAAAAAATCTTAAACAAGAGTTGTATAGCAATACATAGTCACCTACATTAAACTCACGCTTTTGTATCCTTTTGTCATGCCATCTTTTAACTTTTTCTTTAAACAAGTTGGCATTTTCATAAGCTTGGGTTCTCCATTCATCAAGTGAGCTAATATCAAATAACCTCTTCTCACCGGCAAGTTTGAAATCATAGTTGAGTTCTTTAATAGCCCAATATGCCTTATGTTCTAGTTCGAGAGGTAAGTGACATGCTTTTCCATAAACCATTTTATACGGAGACATACCCATAGGATTTTTAAATGCAGTTCTATATGCCCATAATGCATCATCAAGTTTCTTAGACCAATTCTTTCTAGACCTATTAACAGTCTTTTGCAAAATTAATTTGAGCTCTCTATTGCTCAACTCTACTTGACCACTAGACTGTGGGTGATAAGGAGATGCAATTCTATGATTAACATCATATTTAGCAATCATTTTACGGAAGGCACCATGAATAAAATGTGAACCACCATCAGTCATTAAATATCTAGGGACTCCAAACCTCGGAAAAATAACTTCCTTAAGCTTTTTAATAGAAGTGTTATGATCAGCACTACTAGTTGGAATAGCTTCTACCCACTTAGTAACGTAATCGACAGCAACTAGAATATGTGTGTATCCATTAGAGGCAGGAAAAGGTCCCATATAATCAAAGCCCCAAACATCAAATGGTTCAATAACAAGTGAATAATTCATAGGCATTTCTTGACGTCTACTAATATTACCAATTCTTTGACATTCATCACAAGACAAGACAAACTTACGGGCATCCTTGAAGAGAGTAGGCCAATAAAAACCAGATTGCAATACCTTATGTGCAGTTCTATCTCCAGCATGGTGTCCTCCATAAGACTCGGAATGACACTTGCGTAGGATATGTCCCTATTCATGCTCAGGTACACAACGTCTAATAACACCATCTACTCCTTCTTTATAAAGATGTGGGTCATCCCAAAAGTAATGTCTCAAGTCATAGAAGAACTTTTTCTTTTGCTGGTATGTGAAGCTAGGTGGTATAAACTTACCAATAATATAATTAGCATAATCAGCATACCATGGAGTACTACGAGAAGTACTTATAACATTTAATTGTTCATCAGGAAAGTCATCATTAATAGGTAGTGGGTCATCAAGAATATTTTCTAACCTAGACAAGTTGTCTGCAACGGGGTTCTCAGCTCCCTTTCTATCAACAATATGCAAATCAAATTCTTGTAGAAAGAGAACCCATCTAATAAGTCTAGGTTTAGCATCTTTCTTTTCCATAAGGTATTTAATAGCAGCATGATCAGTGTGAATAGTCACTTTAGAATCAACAATATAAGGTCTGAACTTATCACAAGCAAATACAACTGCTAAAAGTTCTTTTTCAATAGTAGCATAATTTCTTTGAGCATTGTCTAGAGTCTTACTAGCATAATGAATAACATTTAATTTTTTATCAACTCTTTGCCCTAGAATAGCACCTACAGCATAATCACTAGCATCACACATAATTTCAAAGGGTAAATTCCAATCAGGGGGCTGAACAATAGGTGCAGAGACTAATGCTTTCTTAAGTATTTCAAATGCTTCTACACAATCATCATCAAAGACAAACGGTATATCTTTTTGCAATAAATTAGTAAGAGGCCGAGAAATTTTTGAGAAGTCCTTAATGAACCTCCTATAAAATCCGGCATGACCAAGGAAACTTCTTATACCTTTGATGTCCTTGGGACATGGCATCTTTTCAATAGCATCAACCTTGGCTTTATCAACTTCAATACCTCTTTCAGAAACTTTGTGCCCCAAGGCAATACCTTCGTTAACCATAAAGTGGCACTTTTCCCAATTCAAGACAAGATTAGTTTCTTCACATCTCTGCAAAACTCAATCAAGATTGCTCAAGCAATCATCAAAAGAGGAACCATAGACGGAAAAGTCGTCCATGAAAACCTCACAAATCTTTTCACAAAAGTCAGAGAATATAGCCATCATGCATCTTTGAAAGGTAGCAGGTGCATTACATAAACCAAAAGGCATACGTCTATAAGCAAAAGTACCAATAGCGCATGTTAAAGTAGTCTTTGATTGATCTCTAGCCGACACAAGTATTTGAGAGAAACCAGAATAACCATCTAGAAAGCAATAGTGTGTATGTTTGCATAATCTTTCTAGCATTTGATCAATAAAAGGTAAGGGATAATGATCTTTCTTAGTAGCTTTATTTAATTTGTGGAAATCAATTACCATCCTATAACCTGTGATAATTCTTTGTGGAATCAATTCATCTTTATCATTAGGAACAACAGTAATACCTCCCTTTTTAGGGACACAATGGACAGGACTTACCCACTCACTATCAGCAACGGGATAGATTATACCTGCCTCCAGAAGCTTTAGTATTTCTTTTCTTACCACTTCTTTCATTTTAGGATTCAGACGTCGTTGAGGATCGCGAACTGGTTTGGCATTTGCTTCCAAATTTATTTTATGCTGACATAGAGTGGGACTAATGCCCTTAGGATCATCAAGAGTATATCCAATAGCAGCACGATGCTTATTCAGAGTTTTCAATAATCTTTATTCTTCATGCTCTGAAAGGTTAGCACTAATAATAACAGGATATATCTTCTTTTCATCAAGATAAGCATATTTAAGATTATCATGCAAAGGTTTAAGTTCAAACACGGGATCACCCTTGGGTGGAGGAGGATCCCCTAAAATTTCAACGGGCAAATTGTGATGCAGAATAGGTTCCTGTTTAAAGAATACTTCATCTATTTCCCTTCTTTCATTCATGAACATATCATTTTCATGGTCTAGCAAATAGTGTTCTGAAGGATCACTAGGAGGTATGGCAATAGAAGAAAGACCAATAATTTCATCCTTACTAGGTAATTCTTCCTCACGATGTTTTTTACTGAATTTAGAGAAATTAAACTCATGAACCATATCATCCAAGCCAATAGTAACAACATTCTTTTCGCAGTCTATCTTAGCATTAACAGTGTTCAAGAAGGGTCTACCAAATATAATGGGACAAAAGCTATCTTGTGGGGAAGTAAGAACAAGAAAATCGGCAGGATATTTAGTTTTCCCACACAAGACTTCAACATCTCTAACAATTCCAATTGGTGAAATAGTATCTCTGTTAGCAAGTTTAATTGTGACATCAATATCTTCTAACTCAACCGGTGCAATATCATGCATAATTTCTTTGTATAAGGTATGTGGTATAACACTAGCACTCGCACCCATATCACATAAGCCATGATAACAATGATCTCCTATTTTAACAGAAATAACAGGCACGCCTACCACAGGTCTATGTTTATCTTTAGCACAAGGTTTAGCAATTCTAGCAGTTTCACCTTCGAACTGAATAACATGCCCATCAATATTATCAGACAAGAGATCTTTAACAATAGCAATATTAGGTTCTACTTTAACTTGCTCAAGAGGTGTATATGTTCTAATATTGCTTTTACGAACAACAGTTGAAGCTTTACCATGATCCTTTACTCAAACAGGGAAAGGTGGTTTCTCAATATAAGAAGTAGGAACAATAGGATCATTATAAGTGACAGTCTTTTCTTCAACTTTAATAGGTGCAACTACTTTTACTTCTATGGGAGGATGATATTTAAACCACTTCTCCTTAGGGAGATCAACATAAGTAGCAAAAGATTCACAGAAAGAAGCTACTATCTCAGAGTCAAGTCCATATTTCGTGCTAAATTTGCGGAAAATATCGGTGTCCATAAAAGATTTAACACAATCAAACTTAGGTGTCATACCTGACTCCTTACCTTCGTCGAGGTCCCAATCTTCAGAGTTGCGTTTAATTCTATCCAATAAATTCCATCTGAATTCAATACTCTTCATCATAAAAGAGCCAGCACAAGAAGTATCGAGCATGTTGCGATTGTTTTCAGAAAGCCGAGCATAAAAACTTTGCATAATTATTTCTCTCTGGAGCTCATGATTGGGGCATGAATATAACATTGATTTAAGCCTCCCCCAAGCTTGAGCGATGCTTTCTCCTTCGCGAGGCCAAAAATTATATATATAATTGCGATCACGATGAACAAGATGCATAGGGTAATACTTTTGATGAAATTCCAACTTCAATCTTTTATAGTCTCATGATCTCATATCATCACATTGCCTATACCATACCAATGCATCTCCCTTCAAAGATAAAGGGAAGACCTTCTTCTTAGCAACATCATCGGGTATACCTGCAAGCTTAAATAATCCACAAACTTCAACCACATATATTAAGTGCTCATCAAGATGCTTTGTTCCATCTCCTGTAAAAGGGTCAGGTAACAGTCTTTCCATCATACCCGAAGGAAATTCAAAAGGAGTTTCATTTTTAATAGGTTCAGTAGGTTGAGGAGCAACTCTTTGCTCTACTGGATGGGGTGAAGATACCCCGAACAAGCCCCTCAGAGTATTGCTTTCCATAGTGACAAGTGACAGTAAATTTCAGCACACTATATAAATTTTCCCTTACCAAATTCCACCTACCAAAGGCGCTACACTCCCCGGGAACGGCGCCAGAAAAGAGTCTTGATGACCCACAAGTATAAGGGATCTATCATAGTCCTTTCGATAAGTAAGAGTGTCGAACCCAACAAGGAGCAGAAGGAAATGATAAGCGGTTTTCAGCAAGGTATTCTCTGCAAGTACTAAAATAAGTGGTAATAGATAGTTTTGTGATAGGATAAATTGTAACGAGCAACAAGTAACAAAAGTAATTAAAGTGGAGCAAGGTGGCCCAATCCTCTTGTAGCAAAGGACAAGCCGGAACAAACTCTTATAATAGGAAAAGCGCTCCCGAGGACACATGGGAATATCGTCAAGCTAGTTTTCATCACGTTCATATGATTCGCGTTCGATACTTTGATAATTTGATATGTGGGTGGACCGGTGCTTGGGTGCTATTCTTACTTGAACAAGCATCCCACTTATGATTAACCTCTATTGCAAGCATCCGCAACTACAACAAAAGTATTAAGGTAAACCTAACCATAGCATGAAACATATGGATCCAAATCAGCCCCTTACGAAGCAACGCATAAACTAGGGTTTAAGCTTCTGTCACTCTAGCAACCCATCATCTACTTATTACTTCCCAATGTCTTCCTCTAGGCCCAAATAATGGTGAAGTGTTATGTAGTCGACATTCACATAACACCACTAGAGGCTAGACAACATACATCTTATCAAAATATCAAACAAATACCAAATTCACATGACTACTCATAGCAAGACTTCTCCCTTGTCCTCAGGAACGAACGTAATTACTCACAAAGCATATTCATGTTCATAATCAGAGGGGTAATAATATGCATATAGGATCTGAACATATGATCTTCCACCAATTAAACCAACTAGCATCAACTACAAGGAGTAATCAACACTACTAGCAACCTACTAGCACCAATCCCGGACTTTGAGAAAAGAATTGGATACAAGAGATAAACTAGGGTTTGGAGATGAGATGGTGTTAGTGAAGATGTTGATGGAGATTGCCCTCTCCCAATGAGAGGAGCGTTGGTGATGATGATGGTGATGATTTCCCCCTCCGGGAGGGAAGTTTCCCCGGCAGAACAGCTCTACCGGAGCTCTAGATTGGATCCGCCAAGGTTTCGCCTTGTGGCGGCGGAGTCTCGTCCCGAAAAGTTCCTTCCTATTTTTTTCATCGAAAGACTTCATATAGGAGAAGATGGACGTTGGACATCCACCAGGGGGCCCACGAGGTAGGGGGGCGCGCCCCCTCCCTCGTGAGAAGGGTGTGGGCCCCCTGGCCTTCATCTTTTGCGAGGATTTTTCTTTATTTATTTGAAGACGTTCTGTGGAGTTTCAGGACTTTTGGAGTTGCGCAGAATAGGTCTCTAATATTTGCTCCTTTTCCAGCACAGAATTCCAGCTGCCGGCATTCTCCCTCTTTATGTAAACCTTGTAAAATAAGAGAGAATAGCCATAAGTATTGTGACATAAAGTGAAATAACAGTCCATAATGCAATAAATATCGATATAAAAGCATGATGCAAAATGGACGTATCAGTGCTCTCTCGCGGCGTGGTCAACATGGTCAAGGAATGGCTTCCATCGGATGTGGACTGTACATGGAGAGGCTGACAGCTGGGTCCACGGCCGCAGCAAGGAAGTGCCTCCTCATTACGCGCAAAATAGTTATTCCTCCACCTGATGGTGGGGACCCACCGGACGGGCCACTGTATTTCGCGAAAAAACGTTTCCCCTGACTGCTGGGACCCACCACCTACATCTTCGCACACAAGGAAGTGCGTCCGAAAAAACGATTAGCCCCCTGTCTACTGGGACCGACCTGCTACATCTTCGCACGCAAGGAAGTGTGTCCGAAAAAACGATTCGCCCCCCTGACTGCTGGGACCCACCAGCTACATCTTCACACGCAAGGAAGTGCGTCCGGGCAAAAAAAAAACAAAACGATTCCCCCCTGACTGCTGGGACCCAGCAGCTACACCTTCACACGCAAGGAAGTGTGTCCGGGCAAAAAAACAAAACGATTCGCCCCCCTCACTGCTGGGATCCACCAGCTACATCTTCGTAGGCAAGGAAGTGCCTGACAGTCGGGACCCACCTGGTCGAAGCGTACGTAGAGTTGTCATTCTGGTCGCGAACGTGTACGTACATATATACTGGTCGATGTAGAGGCGCGCACGTGTCATAGTAGAGGCACGTACGTGTCGTAGTAGAGGCACGCACGTAGCATGTACACGTACGTACAACGGCCAGGGTGCAAGAAAGAAAATACGGCCACGTACGTACATATGGGCAGGGTCTCGAATGCCTACTCACGCATGCGTACGGCCAGGGCTCGTGTACATGGCTGGGTCGGAACGAAGAAATAGCATCATCGTCGTGTTCATGGGGAGGCAACGAAATGCGTCGTGTTCATGGGGAGGCAACAGAATGCGTCGTGTTCATGGGGAGGCAACGGAATGCGTCGTGTTCATTGGGAGGCAACGGAACGCGTGGGAGCCAACCGGCTGGGTCGGAACGGAATGCGTGGTCGTGTTCATCGGGAGGGCTTGGACGGAACAGGCGATGGAAACGAGGCCTAGCATACCGCAAAACGGAGGAAACGGCCTTGTGTTCGGCCGGCCACGTTCGAAACGGGATCCTGTTCATCGGGAGGGGTCTGGCGTACCGCAAAACGGAGGAAACGGACCTCCTACGGTCGAAATAGGGGTCCTGTTGATCGGGAGGGGTGTGGCGTACCGCAAAACGGAGAAAACGGACTTGTGTTGGAGCACTACAGTCGAAACGGGGGTCCTGTTGATCGGGAGGGGTGTGGCGTACCGCAAAACGGGACTCCATGAGATACTGTTCATCTCCACCGTCGACCTCCTCCAGCCTCCATGGGCTCCTGTTCATCCAGCCTCCACCGTGCGCTACTCCACCGGCTACTATTCAACCACCCCTCCACGGGCACCCCTCCACTGTCTACTATTCATCCAGCCCTCCACACCATGGGGTCCTGTTCAACCACCCCTCCACGGGCACCCCTCCACTGTTGGAAATATGCCCTAGAGGCAATAATAAAAGCATTATTATTATATTTCCTTGTTCATGGTAATTGTCTTTATTCATGCTATAATTGTGTTATCCGGAAATCGTAGTACATGTGTGAATAACAGACACCAACATGTCCCTAGTGAGCCTCTAGTTGACTAGCCCGTTAATCAACAGATAGTCATGGTTTCCTGACTATGGACATTGGATGTCATTGATAACGAGATCACATCATTAGGAGAATGATGTGATGGACAAGACCCAATACTAAACATAGCATAAAGATCGTGTAGTTCGTTTTGCTAGAGTTTTGCAATGTCAAGTATCTTTTCCTTAGACCATGAGATCGTGTAACTCCCGGATACCGTAGGAGTGCTTTGGGTATACCAAACGTCACAACGTAACTTGGTGACTATAAAGGTAGACTACGGGTATCTCCGAAAGTATCTGTTGGGTTGACACGGATCAAGACTGGGATTTGTCACTCCGTATGACGGAGAGGTATCACTGGGCCCACTCGGTAATGCATCATCATAATGAGCTCAAAGTGACCAAGTGTCTGGTCACGGGATCATGCATTACGATACGAGTAAAGTGACTTGCCAGTAACGAGATTGAACGAGGTATTGGGATACCGACGATCGAATCTCGGGCAAGTAATATATCGATTGACAAAGGGAATTGCATACGGGGTTAATTGAATCCTCGACATCGTGGTTCATCCGATGAGATCATCGTGGAGTATGTGGGAGCCAACATGGGTATCCAGATCCCGCTGTTGGTTATTGACCGGAGAGTCGTCTCGGTCATGTCTGCTTGTCTCCCGAACCCGTAGGGTCTACACACTTAAGGTTCGGTGACGCTAGGGTTGTGAAGATAAGTATATGCAGTAACCCGAATGTTGTTCGGGGTCCCGGATGAGATCCAGGACGTCACGAGGAGTTCCGGAATGGTCCAGAGGTAAAGAATTATATATAGGATGTGCAGTTTCGGCCATCGGGACAAGTTTCGGGGTACCCGGTATTGTACCGGGACCACCGGAAGGGTCCCGGGGGTCCACCGGGTGGGGCCACCTATCCCGGAGGGCCCCATGGGCTGAAATAGGTGGGAACCCAGCCCTTAGTGGGCTGGGGCGCCACCCCCCAAGGGCCCATGCGCCTAGGGTTGGGGGGGAACCCTAAAGGGGGGCGCCCCCTTGCTTGGGGGGCAAGCCCCCCACCCCTGGCCGCCGCCCCCCCCCCCCCCTGGTAGATGCCATCTACCAGGGCCGGCGCCCCCCCCTTGGGCACCCCTATATATAGTGGGGGAGAGGAGGGACTTGATCCCCACGCTTTTGGTGCTTCCCTCTCTCCCTGTTACATCTCTCTCTCTCTCTCGTAGTACACGGTGAAGCCCTGCTGTCGTGACGCCCTGCATCCACCGCCACGCCGTCGTGCTGCTGGATCTTCGTCAACCTCTCCTTCCCCCTTGCTGGATCAAGAAGGAGGAGACGTCTCCCATTCCGTACGTGTGTTGAACGCGGAGGTGCCATCCGTTCGGCGCTGGTCATCAGTGATTTGGATCACGTCGTGTTCGACTACTTCAACCTCGTTCTAACGAACGCTTCCGCTCGCGATCTACAAAGGTATGTAGATGCATCTCGTGACTCGTTGCTAGATGAACTCCTAGATGATCTTGGTGAAACGAGTAGGAATTTTTTTTGTTTTCTGCAACGTTCCCCAACATCCACAGTCTACTGTTCATCTAGCCATCCACACCACGGGGTCCTGTTCATCCAGAGGCAACGCCACCGCTCACTGTTCATCCAACCCCCCCCCCCCCAGATCACTGTTCATCCAATCGATCGGCTTCAGTGAGCAGCAGTAGCGAAGGAATCGCTCGATCGGGTTCAGTTAACAGCCATCGATCGACCGCTCGGGTTCAGTAACGTGTAGCCTGCAGTGCAATCGCTCGGGTTCAGTTAGAGCCAACGCCTCGCACACACGTGCATATGTGTACGAGAGAAACGCGCATCGCTCGGCCCCCGACCTCCCACCGTAACCGGGAACTCCCCGATATTTTCCTCCCCCTCGCTTCTACCATGGTTTTTTCCGTCATGGACGGCCCAAAGAATGTCATGCAGCTACGTCTCCGGCCCGCCCAGGACGAAAAGCCCATTTTCTGTCATGATTTTTTGTCATAGAAGTAGGAGCCTACCACATCTATGATGATACCAGGTTTTGTCACAATTATTGTCATAGAAGTGTCATATGTATGACAGAAAAAAAATTCGTTCGGCCCAAAATGTCACGGATGTGTCTTTTTTTGTAGTGATGTGACTAATAAGTTAGTTGCGGGATGATGCATTACAACTTTTAACAACTTCAAGATATCGCCCGCTTTTGACCCAAGATTAGTAGCAAAAATATGCATATTTTATGTATAATTTCCATATGAATATGATCTTCGGTGAGCATTTTCTTTTCAATAGCATCTAGTCTTTCCATAACATTCTCAAGAGTCAAAATTGTTTCATTAACCATAAGAGGTGGTGAGCCCACTAAATTTCCCATAGCATTAAGAGCATCAAAAGGAGGACTCATTAAGAAATTTCCATCGGTAATCGTATCAAGGATGAATCTATACCAAGTGGTGATGCCAACATAAAAAGAACGTAGAAGCACAACTGTAGATTGCTTATGGACAGATCTATTTTGAGCATTGCAAATTCTATACCAAGCATCTTTTAAACTTTCTCCTCCCCTTTGTTTAAAGTTGAGAACCTTGTTCTCGGGAGTGCAAGCAATAGAGGAGGAATTATCCATAACGGCAAACAAGATCTCACACGCAAAAACAGATCCGGCAAGAAAACAACGAACGAAAAAGAGAGGCGAATAAAACGGCAAATTTTTGTGAAGTGGGGGGGATAAAAACGAGAGGCAAATGGAAAATAATGTAAAATGCAAGGAGATGATATTTGTGATTAGGAACCTGGTTATGTTGAAGATCCTCCCCGGCAATGGTGCCAGAAATTCTCCTTGATGGTAGCTGGAACTACGTCGGTATTTCCCTAGAGAGGGAGGGATGATGCAGCACATCAATGGTAGGTATTTCCCTCAGTTATGAAACCAAGATATCAAACCAGTAGGAGAACCAAGCAACACAATGTAAGCAACACCTGCACACAAACAACAACACCTCGCAACCTGGCGTGTTAAAGGGGTTGTCAATCCCTTTCGGGGTACGGCGCCAAAAATTGCGTGTTGACAGGAGAAAGTTGTAATAGATTGAAATAATAGATCGCAAATAAAATAAAGTGCAGCAAAGTATTTTTGGATTTTTGGTTTAATAGATCTAAATAAAAATGCAAAGGAAAAGTAGATCGCAAGGCAAATATATGAGAAAGAAGACCCGGGGGCCGTAGGTTTCACTAGTCGCTTCTCTCGAGAAAAATAGCAAATAGTGGGTAAACAAATTACTGTTGGGAAATTGATAGAACTTCAAATAATTATGACGATATCCAGGCAATGATCATTACATAGGCATCACGTCCAAGATTAGTATACCGACTCTTGCCTGCATCTACTACTATTACTCCACACATCGACCGCTATCCAGCATGCATCTAGTGTATTAAGTTCATGGAAAAACGGAGTAATGCAATAAGAATGATGACATGATGTAGACAAGATCCGTTTATCTATATGGAAGTAGATATAGATCTCGTCTTTTTATCCTTAGTAGCAATGATACATACGTGTCGGTTCCCTTTCTATCACTCGGATCAAGCACCATAAGATCGAACCCACTATCGGGCACCTCTTCCCATTGCAAGATAAATATATCAAGTTGGCCAAACAAAACCCAAATAATAGAGAAGAAATACGAGGCTATAGGAGATCATGCATATAAGAGATCAAAGAAACTCAAATAACTTTCATCAATATAAAAAGATATGACTGATCATAAACTCGAAGTTCATCAGATCCCAATAAACACACCGCAAAAGATTTAGATCATATGGATCTCCAAGAGACCATTGTATTGACAATTCAGCGAGAGAGAGAGAGAGAGAAAGCCATCTAGCTACTAACTATGGACCGGAAGGTCTACAAAGAACTACACACGCATCATCGGAGAGGTGCCAATGGAGGTGGTGAACCCTGATGTCTACTACACAACCTTCTTCCTGTAGACGTCGTTGGACCTCTAAGTGCAGAGGTTTGTAGGACAGTAGCAAATTTCCCTCAAGTGGATGACCTAAGGTTTATCAATCCGTGGGAGGTGTAGGATGAAGATGGTCTCTCTCAAACAACCCTGCAACCAAATAACAAAGAGTCTCTTGTGTCCCCAACACACCCAATACAATGGTAAATTGTATAGGTGCACTAGTTCGGCGAAGAGATGGTGATACAAGTGCAATATGGATGGTAGATATAGTTTTTTGTTATCTGAAAATATAAAAACAGCAAGGTAACTAATGATAAAAGTGAGCACAAACGGTATTGCAATGCGTTGAAACAAGGCCTAGGGTTCATACTTTCACTAGTGCAAGTTCTCTCAACAATAATAACATAATTGGATCATATAACAATCCCTCACATGCAACAAAGAGTCACTCCAAAGTCACTAATAGCGGAGAACAACTGAAGAGATTATTCTAGGGTATGAAACCACCTCAAAGTTATCCTTTCTGATCAATCTATTCAAGAGTCCGTAGTAAAATAACACGAAGCTATTCTTTCTATTCAATCTATCCTAGAGTTCGTACTAGAATAACACCTTAAGACACAAATCAACCAAAACACTAATGTCACCTCAAGTATCCGTGGGTATGATTATACGATATGCATCACACAATCTCAGATTCAACTATACAACCAACACAAAGAACTTCAAAGAGTTCCCCAAAGTTTCTACCAGAGAGTCAAGACGAAAACATGTGCCAACCCCTATGCATAAGTTCACGAGGTCACGGAACTCGCAAGTTGATCACCAAAACATACATCAAGTGGATCACGTGAATATCCCATTGTCACCATAGATAAGCACATGCAAGACATACAATAAGTGTTCTCAAATCCTTAAAGACTCAATCCGATAAGATAACTTCAAAGGGAAAACTCAATCCATTACAAGAGAGTAGAGGGGGAGAAACATCATAAGATCCAACTATAATAGCAAAACTCGCGATACATCAAGATCGTGCCGAATCAAGAACATGAGAGAGAGATCAAACACATAGCTACTGGTACATACCCTGAGCCCAGAGGGTGAACTACTCCCTCCTCATCATGGAGAGCGTCGGGATGATGAAGATGGCCATCAGAGAGGGATTCCCCTCTCCGGCAGGGTGCCGGAACGAGTCTAGATTGGTTTTCGGTGGCAACAGAGGCTTGCCGTGGCGGAACTCCTGATCTAGGTTATTTTCTGGAGGTTTCTGTATTCATAGGAATTTTTGGTGTCGGGAACAAGTCAGGGGGGTCCCCGAGGTGTCCACGAGATAGGGCGGCACGCCCGGGGGGGTAGGGCGTGCCCCCTGTCAGTGTCAAAACTGGCGGATCTCGGGTAGGGGGTCCGAAACTATGCGTCTAAGGTCGATGGTAACAGGAGACAAGGGACACGATGTTTACCCAGGTTCGGGCCCTCTCTATGGAGGTAATACCCTACGTCATGCTTGATTGATATTGATGAATAGGAGTATTACAAGAGTTGATCTACCTCGAGATCATAATGGCTAAACCCTAGAGGCCTAGCTTGTATGGCTATGATGATGAGTCTCCTATCCGGACTAAGTCCTCCGGTTTATATAGACACCGGGAGTATCTAGGGTTACACAAGGTCGGTTACAAAGACGGGAATCTACATATCCAGTCGCCAAGCTTGCCTTCCACGCCAAGGAGAATCCTGTCCGGAGTCGGGTGCAGTCTTCGATCTTCGTATCTTCATAGCCCATCAGTCCGGCCCATGGCCAACAGGCCAGATGCCCGAGGACCCCTTAGTCCAGGACTCCCTCAGTAGCCCCTGAACCTGGCTTCAATGACAAGGTATCCGGCGCGTAGTGCTATCTTCGGCATTGCAAGGCGGGTTCCTCCTTCCGAATTCTAGAATAGTCTTCGGACGAATTGATCGTGTCCAGACCTGTAACACACGCAACACACAACCGTAGAGAGAATATAATAATACACGAGTCCAATCCGCTAACAACTTTTACAACATGACATCACGTCCATCCGGTCATAATTTTGAACCGTTTTTTCCTGCCGCTCCATGTTTTGAGACACGGTTGCCATTAACACATCTTGTCGAAGCAGAGATCGTGTCCCCTTATTACGGGATTCTCATCAATACGGGTGTGGTAACCCAACCGTGCCGTTTACACAGCCCTCGGGAGCAGGCGAATTTTGAGGCGAGTGGGTTGGCGTTCAATATTCACTTCCCTTATAAGGAGATAAGATTCCCCTTTCTTCTCCCACGCGTTCTCTCTTCTTCTGCCTTTCCATTCTTGAGCTCCAGCGCCCAAGTTCTCATCTGTTTCCCACTCGAGAAAGTATTCCACCATGTCCGGATCTGGAGCAGGTGGCAAGTGGATGCCTTTTTCTATTAAGAAGAAGGACATCAAGGAGCTTCGAGAGGCCGGATACCTGGCCAAGGAGATCATTCACCGTCTCCCGGCCGAAGGACAGATCGTCCCTACCCCAGAACCCCATGAGAGGGTTGTGTTTCTCGCACATTTCATCTATGGGCTGGGATTCCCTCTCCACCCATTCATCCGCGGACTGATGTTTTACTATGGGCTAGATTTCCATGATCTAGCCCCCAACTTTGTCCTCAACATCTCGGCATTCATAATCGTTTGCGAGGCCTTCCTCCGCATCCCGCCTCACTTCGGCCTATGGCTGAAGACTTTAAACGTAAAGCCGAAGGTGGTGAGAGGCCAACAGGCAGAGTGCGGAGGCGCCATGATGGGCAAGATGCCCAACATGATATGGGTCGAAGGTTCCTCCATGGAGACGGTGAAGGGGTGGCAATCGGGGTGGTTCTACATCACCGAGCCGCGCGACACCAACTGGGCGGCGGCCCCCGAATTTCGATCCGGAACTCCACTACGGCTTACCTCCTGGCAAGAGAAGGGCCTCGCCTTGGGCTCTTTGAGCGAGCTAACTGGGCTCCAGAACATGCTAACCAAGAAGATCAAACTCTTCAACATGATCCAGGTTATGCTCATTCGCCGGATCCTTCTGTGGCAACACCGTACTTGCTGTTTGTGGGAGTTCAATCCGGCCAAGCATGAGACGCTACGAGAGCTCTTCGGCACAACGCATGAAGATATCTGGAAAGTGCTCTTCAAGGCTGGTGAGACACCACCGCCCATGACCAAAGATCGTGGGCTTAGCTTAAAGCGCCAGGCCAATTCGATAACTTCTTTCATGTATTCAAGGCATAGCCTTTACTGGCATATTTTGGGAAGGAGTCTAAGCCTTCTTATCAATTTGAAGGCCTGGATCGACATAGCGGAGCGGATTAATTGTCCTGCTCCCAGAAACAAATAAAGAAGAAGGATTCATCGCATTTTACGATATGAAGCCGCCGCCAAACCCTAAACTCTCTCGGGAGGGCTAATCTGGAGTCCATTTGGGGCTCCGTAGAGGGGAATCCATCGTCGTCGTCATCATCAACCATCCTCCATCACCAATTTCATGATGCTTACTGTCGTGCGTGAGAAATTCCATCATAGGCTTGCTGGACGGTGATGGGTTGGATGCGATTTATCATGTAATCGAGTTAGTTTTGTTAGGGTTTGATCCCTAGTATCCACTATGTTCTGAGATTGATGTTGCTATGAGTTTGTTATGCTTAATGCTTGTCACTAGGGCCCGAGTGCCATGATTTCAGATCTGAACCTATTATGTTTTCATAAATATATGTGAGTTCTTGATCCTATCTTGCAAGTCTATAGTCACCTATTATGTGTTATGATCCGTTAATCCCGAAGTGACTATAATCGGGACCATTACCGGTGATGATCGTAGTTTGAGGAGTTCATGTATTCACTATGTGTTAATGCTTTGGTCCGGTACTCTATTAAAAGGAGGCCCTAATATCCCTTAGTTTCCAATAGGACCCCGCTGCCACGGGAGGGTAGGACAAAAGATGTCATGCAAGTTCTTTTCCATAAGCACGTATGACTATATTCGGAATACATGCCTACATTACATTGATGAACTGGAGCTAGTTCTGTGTCACCCTAGGTTATGACTGTTACATGATCGATCGCATCCGGCATAATTCTCTATCACCGATCCATTGCCTACGAGCTTTCCATATATTGTTCTTCGCTTATTTACTTTTCCGTTGCTATTGTTATCATCACTACAAAATACCAAAAATATTACTTTTGCTATCGTTACCTTTTGCTACCATTACCACTACTATCATATGATGTTTCCTACTAAACAATTTGTTGTAGATATTAAGTTTCCAGGTGTGGTTGAATTGACTACTTAGCTGCTAATACTTGAGAATATTCTTTGGATCCCCTTGTGTCGAATCAATAAATTTGGGTTGAATATACCCTCGAAAACGGTTGCGATCCCCTATACTTGTGGGTTATCACACCTCCCAATACCTGGCCTTTCCAGTTTATAATATTAATATGTTTAAACTATGCCATTACAGTCTGGCCCGTGATGGCTTCCCGCGATCCTCGACAGAGGATTCGCTAGACTCAAAGGAGATGGCTAGCATGTCTCCGCCGCCCGCTCATTCTGCCTCACCCAAGGGTGATGACGAGGTGGAGTCCCAAAGGATCTTCCTAGACCAGGGGAGATTCCAGAAATCGTTAAGGTGGTGCCGCAGGATGACTCCTCGGCTGCCGTACACATGGGGGAAAAAGCCCCCATGGGGACTGGCAGTGGGGGCCAAGTTCCCTTTGGCCCTCAGCCGGATACCATTCCGGAGACCTATACGGCTCCGGAGTCCAGCGAACGGCCTTCCCTGAAAGGAGGAGGCGTGTCTGTTCCACCGATGACCTCTGTCCAACTAGAGGCAACGAACAACCTGCTGGAGGCGCTGCAAGGTGTTGCCATTGTGGATGAGCACCGTGTCCTTATGGGTACGGTGATTGAAAAGGTTCAGTCCACCAAAAGGACTGATCAAGGCCTGCACTAGCCTTTTTACAGGCTTTGAGGTAAAAATTATAGAAAAAAATATCACAATGTGGATAGTAGCCCCTGATGCTCTGTTCGGTGTCCGGAAAGGAAAAGCCGCCAGGGGATCAAAATATTACTTTTGCTACCGTTACCATTATTATCATATAACTTTGCTACTAAATACCTTGCTGCAGATATTAAGCTTCCAGGTGTGGTTGAATTGACAACTCGGCTGCTAATACTTGAGAATATTCTTTGGCTCCCCTTGTGTCGAATCAATAAATTTGGGTTGAATACTCTACCCTCGAAAACGGTTGCGATCCCCTATACTTGTGGGTTATCAAGACTATTTTCTGGCGCCGTTGCCGAGGAGCATAGCTCTATTCTTTGAGTCACTTGGGATTTATATCTGTTGGTCACTATGAAGATCTTGAAAGACGCGAAAACAAAAATTTATCCCTCAACTACGAGGGGAGGTAAGGAACTGCCATCTAGCTCTGCACTTGATTCACCTTCTGTTTTGAGTAAGCTTGCGACACCTAAACCTGCTTCTGCTATTAATTCTGATATGTCGCATATTATTGATGATGCCACTTCTGCTATGCATGATACTTATGATGAAACTACTTCTATGCTTAATACTACTATGACACTTGGTGAATTTCTTGATGAACAACTTGCTAGGGCTAGAGAGAATGAAATTATTGAAACTGATAATATTGATGAAAGTGCTGATGAAGGCTCTCCTAATAAATATGAATTGCCTATTGTGCCTGAGGGCTATGTTATGGATGAAGAAACTAAAAGAGACTTTCTTGCTTGCAATGATAGAAGTGATCTTAAGAAATTATTAGCTAAGCTTAAACAAAAAACTCTGAATGCTAGAATGAAATATGATCCTACTTATGCTACTTCACCTATCTTTGCTACTGATAAGGATTTTGAATTCTCTATTGATCCTGGTATAATTACTTTGGTTGAATCTGACCCTTTTTATGGCTATGAATTTGAAACTGTTGTGGCACATCTTACTAAATTAAATGATATAGCCACCCCGTTCAATAATGATGAGAGAACTCGCTACTTTTACATCCTTAAAATATTTCTGTTCTCATTAAAGGGTGATGCTAAGATATGGTTTAATTCTCTTGATCCTGGTTGTGTGCGTAGTCCCCAGGATATGATTTATTACTTCTCTGCTAAATATTTCCCTGCTCATAAGAAACAAGCTGCTTTAAGGGATATATATAATTTTGTGCAAATTGAAGAAGAGAGTCTCCCACAAGCTTTGGGGGGCTTCTCCAATTACTTAATGCTTTGCCTGATCATCCTCTTAAGAAAAATGAAATACTTAATATTGTTTATAATGGACTAACCGATGCTTCCAGAGATTACCTGGATAGTTGTGTTGGTTCTGTTTTCAGGGAAAGAACACCGGATGAAGCTGAAATTCTATTGAATAATATGTTGGCAAATGAAAATAATTGGACACTTCATGAGCCAACTCCTGAGCCTATTCCTAAACCAACTCCAAAAAAAGAGGTGTTCTATTTGTCAGTCCTGAAGATGTGCAAGAGGCAAAGAAATCTATGAAATAAAAGGGTATTCAAGTTGAAGATGTTAAGAATTTACCTCTTATTGAAGAAATACATGGTCTTAATTTACTGTCTGTCGAAGAAATGCATAATTTTAATCCATCACCTATTGAAGAAATACATGGTCTTGATACCCCAACACAGGTAGTAAAGGTAAATTCTGTCTATAGATATGATAAAGCTGAAATCCCTCCTACTAAGTTTGCTAGCCAATGTTTGGATGAGTTTGATAACTTTATGGTTAAGCAAGAAGACTTCAATGCTTACTTTGGTAGACAATTGAAACAAAATGCTTATATGATCGAACACTTGGGTGATTATATGTCTAGAGTTAAAGGTGAACTTAAACTCATTAGTAAACATGCTTCTATGGTTACCACTCAAGTAGAACAAGTACTTAGAGCTCAAAATGATTTGCTCAATGAATTAAATAGTAAGAAAAATGATAATGCTGTTAGAGTTATGACTAGAGGTGGTAAAATGACCCAGGAACCTTTGTATCTTGAGGGCCATCCTAAGAGAATTGAGCAAGATTCTCAGAGAAATAATATAGATGCACCTAGTCCTTCTAAAAGGAAGAAAAAGAAAAATGATAGGACTTTGCATGCTTCTAGTGAACCTATTGCTGACACACCTGAGAATCCCAATGATATCTCTATTTCTGATGTTGAAACACAATCTGGTAATGAACATGAAACTAGTGATAATGTTAATGATAATGCTTATGTTGATGCTCAACCTAGTAATGACAAAGATGTAGAGATTGAACCTGCTGTTGATCTTGATAACCCACAATCAAAGAATCAATGATATGATAAAAGAGACTTTTTGCTAGGAAACACAGTAAGGAAAGAGAGCCTTGGGTTCAGAAACCCATGCCTTTTCCTCCTAAGCCATCCAAGAAAAGGGATGATGAGGATTTTGAGTACTTTGCTGAAATGATTAGACCTATCTTTTTGCATATGTGTTTGATTAATACGCTTAAAATGAATCCTTATGCTAAGTATATGAAAGATATTGTTACTAATAAAAGAAAGATACTGGAAGCTAAACTTTCCACCATGCTTGCTAATTATACTTTTAAGGGTGGAATACCTAAGAAACTAGGAGATCTCGGAGTACCAGCTATACCATGCTCCATTAAAAGAAACTATGTTAAAACTGCTTTATGTGATCTTGGAGCCGGTGTTAGTGTTATGCCTCTCTCTTTATATCGTAGACTTGATTTGAATAAGTTGACACCTACTGAAATATGTTTGCAAATGGCTGATAAATCAACTGCTATACCTGTCGGTACTTTTGAGGATGTGCCTGTTGTGGTCGCAAATGTTACTATTTTAACGGACTTTGTTATTCTTAATATTCCCGAGGATGATATTATGTCTATTATTCTTGGAAGACCCTTTTTGAATACTGCAGTGGCTGTTATTGATTGCAACAAAATCAATGTCACTTTTCATGTTAATGGTAATGAGCATACGGTACACTTTCCGAGGAAACAACCTCAAGTCCACAGTATCAATTCTATTGGAAAAATTCCATCGATTATTTTTGGAGGTTTTGAATTTGCCCTTCCTACTGTCAAGAAGAAATATGATATTCTTATTGCTGGGGATGTGCATATCCCCGTTGAGGTAACCTAGTGTTATTCGAAAATTCTCCGGTTCCATGTTATTCGGAATGAGTTTGTTGACAAGACCTGATCAACCTTGTTAGTGGATTCCTTTTGATGAGCATGAGATGGATGAATTTAGAAAGCACAACCTTCTGTACCCTCATTTTACTTTATGTTATTTAGTTGAAATAAAGTAAAAATAGTATTTTCTATCAGTTTTCTGAATTATCCGTGCAATATAAATATACCCCGAAAATAAAAGTTCTCCAAATGCCCTGCCAATTTAATATGATCTTTTCTGGAATATTTGAGAATTTCTAGCACTGAGAACATAGCAGGGGGAGCAAGCACCTGGCCACGAGGGTCCATGGTGCGCCCACCCCCTGGGCGCGTCCCCCTGCCTCGTGGGCCCACTGTGGCTCCCCTCCACTTATTCCTGCACCCACACACTTCTTCTTCCTCCCAAAAAAATCACCATCTAGCTCAAGCATGAGTTCTAGCTCACTTTGCTATGATTTTCGATTTCCTTGCTCAAAGCACCTCTCACAAAACTGCTTTGGGGGATTGTTCCTTGGTATGTGACTCCTCCATTGGTCCAATTAGTTTTTGTTCTAGTACTTTATTCATTGCAAATTTGTGTTGCCTAGGTGACCATGTTCTTGAGCTTGCATGTCAAATTTATATGGTTCCAAGTAGTTCTAATACATGATATAGGTCCTAGGCACTTGTAGGAGTAGTTGCTATCAATTTTGTTGAGCTTGGTTCACTTTTATTTGAAGTTACTAAAAATTTCAGAAATTTTTCAGAGAAAAAAATATGCTTAGGACATTGTACCAAGGTGGTTCTTCAAGGAAACAAGGACCCAGGCTTGCAATGCGTGATGCTGATGATGAACCACCAAGGGACGCCCCAGTGCGGCCTTGTGAATGGCCTTCAGAGGACTTCATGGATCAAGCAGGAATTAAGGAATAATTTAACGCATATTTGCATAATGCTGATCTTGTGAGCTTCGAGGCAGAAAAGTGTCATCAGTACCACTATCTCACTATTTCCTTTGTGAGGAGGTTTTAATTTTCATCTTCACGCAATTCTCAAACTGTCCTGTTTGATCTTTATGAAAATTCTTACACTATGGACTTAGAGGATTTTACCACTGCTTGCAAACTTCCACAATGGGGTAGTGCTAGTGAACCTCGCAAATCTGAATTTAGAGATTTTCTTGCTAATATAACTATGGGGGAATCTAGAGATATAGCACAAGCTACCATAGGGAGCCTTCATTTTCCTGCTATACATTATTTTGCTCTCTTCATAGGTAGGTGCATAAATGGTAAGGATGAAGCATGTCACATGTGTGTCCCTGACCTCAGTATTCTTAGGAGTGCTGTGTTAGGAGATAAATCTTATAATTTGGGAGCCATTGTTGCATGTAGGTTGCATCATAATAGATTTAATGGAGATTTCTTTGGTGGAATTTATGCAACCCGTATAGCTAATTTTCTTGGTATAACCATACGTGAGGATGATATTGAGTTGCCTCCTGCTTATTTGGATTATGAGGCTATGGTTCCTCATCATTTTGTTGAGAGAAACGTTCAGTACCTCCAGTACCGACTAATCTTTGACAGACGATGCACCTATCACGTCGCTCTCCCTACTTCTACTTTCTTTGACTTTCAGGCAAAAGGGAGATATTTTATAACCAGAGAGGAGGTGGAAGAGTATAAGAGGAGGGCTGAGATAGCTCGCCTCCAAGCTACAGTCCATGATGCAATGACTGCTGCATCACAGTACGACCCCAACTACAACTTTTGATATCCGCCAGGCCATCCGTGGCATTAGACCAACTTAGGCCAAAAGCCTAAGCTTGGGGGAGTATGTATTTCCCACCGACATTACATTCATGTTCACACACTCACAGCTAGATGTCGGTGCTCATACTTTTTCACTGTAATATCCATGTTAGTTTATTTTCCTTTTTATACTTTCTTCTTGTGTGTTTGATAAACCTTAAGAAAAACAAAAAAATAGTTGTAGCTTTTAGCTAGCTTTAAATTCCATGCTTGTAGTAGTAATTAAAAAGAAAACTCAAAAAGATTTCCCTTTCTTCTTTTGCTTGTTGGGAGTTTTCCCGTGTAAATAGTTTTATTTCTTTTCTTTCCTTTGGGGGTCGATAGGAGAAGACCATAATTAAATTGTTGAAGTGACTCCTATATGCATTATTGTTGATTTAACCAAGAGTCCATATTGCCTTGTCTTCTCCTGTTTATTGAGTGCTTGCAGATTCCAGCTTCGTCCAATGCACGTGCACTGTTATATTTATTCACATCATTCGGTCGTGCAAGTGAAAGGCAATTATGACGATATATGATGGACTAATTGAGATGGGATAAGCTGGTATGAACACGACCTATCTTGTTTTTGTAAATATGATTAGTTCGTCGTTCCTGGTTCAGCCTATTATGAATGAACATGTTTGCAATGACAATTAGAGATTATAGTTGCTTATGCCATGCTTAATTAGCTAGGAGCTTATAATGGTTTACCTTGTGTGCCAACATGCTATTAAAATGGTTGTGATGTGGTATGATAGGGTGGTATCCTCTTTTGAACGATTCGAGTGGCTTGACTTGGCACATGTTCATGCATGTAGTTGAAACAAAATCAACATAGCCTCTATGATATTTATGTTCATGGTGCATTATATCCTACTCATGCTTGCATTCGGTGTTCATTAATTTTAATGCATGTTCATGACTGTTGTCGCTCTCCACCTGGTTGCTTCCCAGTCTTTTTCTAGCCTTCACCTGTACTAAGCGGGAATACTGCTTGTGTATCCAATCCCACAAACCCTAAAGTTATTCCATATGAGTCCACCATACCTACCTATATACGGTATGTACCTGCCGTTCCAAGTAAATTTGTATGTGCCAAACTCAAAAGCTTCAAATAAACATTATGTTTTGTATGCTCGAATAGCTCATGTATCAACTAGGGTTGTCCGTATCTTCAATGTTAGGCGAGTTATTCTTAAGAGGAGTGGACTCCGCTCCTCACTCACGAGAAAATGGCTGGTCACCGGGATGCCCAGTCCCATGCTTTATGCAAATCAAATCAAAATAATTGCAAATAAAACTCCCCCGGGACTGTTGTTAGTTGGAGGCACTCGTTGTTTCGAGCAAGCCATGGATTGATGCTTCTTGGTGGAGGGGGAGTATAAACTTTACCATTCTGTTAGGGAACCGCCTATAATGTGTGTAGCATGGAAGATATCGCCATCTCTTGGTTGTTATGTTGACAATGAAAGTATACCGCTCAAAATATTATTCATATCTATTTCAAAACCGAGCTCTGGCACCTCTACAAATCCCTGCTTCCCTCTGCGAAGGGCCTATCTATTTACTTTTATGTTGAGTCATCATCCTCTTATTAAAAAGCACCAGTTGGAGAGCACCGCTGTCATTTGCATCCATTACTGTTAGTTTACATTGAGTATGACTTGACTGGATCTCTTTTACCATGAATTACAATGTCTAGTTAGTCCTTGATCTTTAAAGGTGCTCTGCATTTATGTTTTGCGGTCTCAGAAAGGGCTAGCGAGATACCATCTTGTTATATCATATCATGATTGTTTTGAGAAAGTGTTGTCATCTGAGATTTACTATTATTGCTCGGTAGTTGATTACGCCATTGATATGAGTAAACATGAGACCTAAATGTTATTGTGAATATGGTTAGTTCATAATCTTTGCTGAAAACCTGAATGCTGCCTTTACATATTTACAACAACAAGAGGAAACAGAGTTTGTAAAAGTTTTTCTTTATCACTTTCAGTTTATCAACTGAATTGCTTGAGGACAAGCAAAGGTTTAAGCTTGGGGGAGTTGATACGTCTCCGTAGTATCTACTTTTCCAAACACTTTTGCCCTTGTATTGGACTCTAACTTGCACGATTCGAATGGAATTAACCCGGACTGACGTTGTTTTTAGCAGAATTACCATGGTGTTATTTTTGTGCAGAAATAAAAGTTCTCGGAATGACCTGAAAATCAACGGAGAATTATTTTGGAATATATAAAAAATACTGGAAGAAAGATCCACGTCAGGGGGCCCACCACCTGTCGACAAGGGTGGGGGCGCGCCCTACCCCCCTGGGCACGCCCCCCTGCCTCATGCGCCCCCTGACGCTCCACCGACCTCAACCTTGACTCCATATATTCACTTTCGGGGAGAAAAAAATCAGAGAGAAGGATTCATCATGTTTTACGATACGGAGCCGCCGCCAAGCCCTAAATTCTCTCAGGAGGGCTGATCTCGAGTCCATTCGGGGCTCCGGAGAGGGGAATCCATCGCCATCGTCATCATCAACCTTCCTCCATCACCAATTTCACGATGCTCACCGCCGTGCGTGAGTAATTCCATTGTAGGCTTGTTGGACGTTGATGGGTTGGATGAGATTTATCATATAATCGAGTTAGTTTTGTTAGGGTTTGATCCCTAGTATCCACTATGTTCTGAGATTGATGTTGCTATGACTTTGCTATGCTTAATGTTTGTCACTAGGGCCTGAGTGCCATGATTTCAGATCTGAACCTATTATGTTTTCATCAATATATGAGAGTTCTTGATACTATCTTGCAAGTCTATAGTCACCTATTATGTGTTATGATCCGTTAATCCCGAAGTGACAATAATCGGGACCATTACCGGTGATGACTGTAGTTTGAGGAGTTCATGTATTCACCATGTGTTAATGCTTTGGTCCGGTACTCTATTAAAATGAGGCCTTAATATCCCTTAGTTTTCGCTAGGACCCCGCTGCCACGGGAGGGTAGGACAAAAGATGTCATGCAAGTTCTTTTCCATAAGCACGTATGACTATATTCGGAATACATGCCTACATTACATTGATGAATTGGAGCTAGTTCTGTGTCACCCTAGGTTATGACTATTACATGATCGATCGCATCCGGCATAATTCTCTATCACTGATCCATTGCCTACGAGCTTTCCATATATTGTTCTTCGCTTATTTACTTTTCCGTTGCTATTGTTATCATCACTACAAAATACCAAAAATATTACTGTTGCTGTAAGTGCATCTAGTGCCACCCCTAGTTGGTTTTGGAGTATTGACGACAAACCTAGTTGAGGGACTAATGTGTTTGTGAGAATTGCAGTATAACACAGGTAGAAGTCCCTCATTGATTCGGTTTAGTTACCAGAGATGACCCCTAAAAATGTACGAAGACATTGAAAACAATGGTGGTTCATGAAGACATTCATGTCGAAGACAATGACATATGAAGACTCCCCATGAAGCCTTTTGAACTCGAAGACTTAGATCCTTCGTAGTTTTACTTTATTCATGTTGTGTCATAGGAACCACCGTACTGTTAAGTGGGGTCCAAGAGAACCAGTCAGGATGACTGAAGTGATGCCTAATTCAAATCCTATGTCTTCGAGTGAAGACAATGAGAGAAAATCTTGTCCAGAGTCAGACAAGTCAGCTTTACTTGCAGCCCAAGTAAAGTTGCCGTGAGAGTTCAAAATCCGACCGTTAGTACACGTGTCAGTTCCTTAGTGACCCAGGGTCATTTCAGACAAATCAGGTCAGGGTTGCCAAGCGGCTATAAATAGTCCACCCCTACAACCATAAACGGTTGGCTGCTCAGATTTCAGTGCACGGCTTTTGTCGTTTGAGAGCAACCCACCTCGAAGCCTTTGAGAGAAAATCCTTAGTGAGGAGAAAAGCCCTAACCACCCAGAGCCAGAGTAATTGGGCATCACTTAAGTCTTCTTGTCTGAGTGATCTGAACACTTATTACACTTGAGGACTGTGCATCCTCCAGACGGTTAGGCGTCGCGTTCTGAGCATCCAAGAGGAATTGTGGATTGCCGGTGAACGAAGTCTGTGAAGGTTTGGGAGTCTACCTTGAAGACTTACCAGAGTGATTGGGCGGGGTCTGTGTGACCTTAGCTCAAGGAGAAAACGGTGAGGACTGGGTGTCCTGAGCTGCGTGTTCAGGACTGGATGTCCGGGACTGTGTGTCCTTTGGTTTAAATACCTAGCCACTCCAACCAGACGTACAGTTGTCACAGCAACTGGAACTGGTCCAACATATCATTGTCTTCAACGTGTCACTGGTTTCATCTACGCCTCCCTTTACTTACCAGTACACATTGTGAAGCTATTGCATGCTTGCTTTATCTTGTGTCTTCACAACTTGACTGTATGATCTGTTTGGCTTCATAACTTCTTCCAACCTGATCCTCATTACACTGAAGCTATTTGTCACTGTGCTTTCACTATATTGTATACTTGACCATGGCTTGCATTGTGTAATCTACCTTCCGCTGCGTAGTGATAGGCTTGTTCACTCTGTTTGTCTTCATAACTTCCACGTTTTGAAGACTTTCATAAAAATCGCCTATTCACCCCCCCCTCTAGTCGATATAACGCACTTTCAGTTGCTACCGTTACCACTACTATCATATTACTTTGCTACTAAACACTTTGCTGCAGATATTAAGTTTCTAGGTGTGGTTGAATTGACAACTCAGCTGCTAATATTTGAGAATATTCTTTGGCTCCCTTGTGTCGAATCAATAAATTTGGTTTGAATACTCTACCATCGAAAACTGTTGCGATCCCCTATACTTGTGGGTTATTAGACCTCCCAATACCTGGCCTTTCCAGTTTATAATATTAATATGTTTAAACTATGCCATTACAGTCTGGCCCGTGATGGCTTCCCGCGATCCTCGACAGAGGATTCGCTAGACTCAAAGGAGATGGCTAGCATGTCTCCGCCGCCCGCTCATTCTGCCTCACCCATGGGTGATGACGAGTTGGCGTCCCAAAGGATCTTCCCAGACCAGGGGGAGATTCCAAAAATCATTAAGGTGGCGCCGCAGGATGACTCCTCGGCTGCCGGACACATGGGGGAAAAAGCCCCCATGGGGACTGGCAGTGGGGGCCAAGTTCCCTTCGGCCCTCAGCCGGATAGCATTTCAGAGACCTATACGGCTCCAGAGTTCAGCGAACGGCCTTCCCCGAAAGGAGGAGGCGTGTCTGTTCCACCGATGACCTCTGTCCAACCAGAGGCATCGGACAACCTGCTGGAGGCGCTGCAAGGTGCCGCCATTGTGGATGAGCACCGTGTCCTTATGGGTACGGTGATCGAAAAGGTTCAGTCCGCCAAAAGCGGACTGACCAAGGCCTGCACTAGCCTTTTAACAGGTTTTGAGGTAACAATTATAGAAAAAATATCACAATGTGGACAGTAGCCCCTAATGCTCTGTTCGGTGTCTGGAAAGGAAAAGCCGAACAGGGGATCAAAATAATTTTCGCAAGAGTCTAACATAATATGTCTATGTGAATAAGGAGGCGTCGCTACTGGCTGCTACCGGTCACACTGCGGAGGTCTTTGGACTGAAGCAGGACCTGGAGCGGACCGAGAAAGAGCTCTGCCTTGTGAAGAAGCACCTGGAGGACAGCAAAGATATGCAGTAACCTGCGTGTATGTTTAGGAAGGATGAATGGTTCGTGTTGACTAAAGTGGCATCAACTTTATTAGGGGCCACGACCGAGGTGGCAGCCCTCAAGAAGGCATTAAAGAAAGCTGAGGACAAAGCGGCCAAGGAACACACTGCGCGCGAGAAGCACGAGGCCCGGGTTGGCGAGGTTCAGCAAGAGCTCCAGGACGCCGTCAAGAAGTGCGAGTCCTTGGAGCGTGATTCCAAGATGCAAGCGTCTGAACTTGCGAAGGCCCTCCAGAGCACGCAGGAGGCTCGAGCCGATGCCTAGAGCGCCCTTCAGGAAATCAAGGCGGCCCGGAAGATCGCGGCGGGTAAGGCTTTTGTTATGCAAAGAAAGTCTGTGAAGGAAACATTCCTATTACTTACCCGAATTTGGAGTTCTCTAGGGGTGTTAACGGATTTGCCACGTAGCATATCAGATGCTGCCGAGTTCTATTGGGCCGAAGAAGGGAGTTCTACGGAAATTGTTCTAGTCTCAATATCTTGGACCAGGACATCCGTTGTCCTTCAGCGACCAGCTGAAACAGTTGGTTGAGCTGCACAAGGCGGCCGAGCTGGCCATGAAGGAGCTTATAGTCCGACTGTGGCCTACCGCGCCGATGCCCAGCAGCTACTTCGGACTTGTGAAGCGGCTTGTTGATGTATTCCCACGTCTTGAGGTGATAAAGCGGTCGGTCTGTATCAAAGGTGCACGGATAGCCTTTGCCCGCGTCAAGACGCATTGGGCAAAGATGGATGCCAAGAAGCTAATGACCGAGGGGCCACCTAAGGGCAAGGAGCACCGCCGACCCAAGTTGTATTTTGATGGTGTCCTGGAGGGATCCCGCATTGTTGTGGATCATTGTGCAAAAGACATTATCTTTGAGTGAATGTACTCAAGCTCCCTCTACCTTGTAAAACAAAGTGTTTATGCCATATAATGCTTGTTATGTTTTAAAAAATTTACTTCTTGTGCGGCCGTGTTGTATGAACAAAGGTTAACCAGTCGTCAGCTTCTGCCCCCACGTAGGTAGTACGGGGGTGTCCGGGATGGAATCTAAACAATCTTGATCCAATTAGATGGTCCTTGAAGGAGTTGTTTAGCGCAACGAACCAGGCAACCAGACTATGCGGTTGTAGCACCCTCACTTAGCCATAGGAGTGCGACAATAACAACATGGGCATAACCCCTAGTATCCGAACTAGAGTGCTATAAGTGTCTGAGCGGGAAGTACCAATCCTTCGCGTAATGCAGAAGAAATCTCCAACAATTTGCAACCTCCAAATAGTTGACCGACTCTCGCCGCATCATGATAGTCAGTTTTCGGCTTTCCCTACTGAGGTGCTCCGTTGGATAAACCAAGGCACAATCGCAGTAGTTCTCCCTTTACTACCTTAGCCGATGTAGTGGAACGTAAGGTAGCAAGCACAAGAGCCGGGCAACCCAACTATTGACCAAAGACATGATTCGGGGCCAATGCATATCATGCTAAATTCGGGGTGCCGAACTATACTTATAAAAAGTGTTCGGACTTTTGTTGCCGTAATGTGGGGTGCTATGAAGCCCCTAGCAAGCATCGAGCGAACCAAAGTGTACGGGTGCTACCTGATAGGATTACCCACAGAGGAGCTGACAAGAAAAAAGAAAAAACAAAACATAAAAGGTACAAAAAAGCTGGAGTCCTACAGCTCCAGCCGCAAACTGTTCTCATTGTAATTTAATTAGTACGTCAAGGCGCATTGATACATATAGTGCATTAAGCAACAGGCTATTTGACATGCTGAAACCAAGGGAGAGCTGCGTGTGGGTCCTGAAAGACATGTAAAGTTATCGTTAACGGAATCACCTAAAAAGTCCCCCATACGTCTGCGTTTCTCGTCGTCTTGGTGTGTTTATCCTTCAGGAGGACCGATGACCAGGCCATCAGATGGTACCTGTGGGATTGAGACCTGAAAAGGAAACAAGAAAAAATGAAAGTATATGTGTATCCGATGTCGGTTGAGCCATACTACGGACCACAAGCTAGCTATGCCTCCATCGATGCCCATGGGATTTTGAGCGTGTAGTTATGTACGCGCGGCACTAATGCCACCACTTGATCAGAACTACGACGGAGGCCGAATTGCTAGTCGAGCTCCTGACGAGCCGAGCTCTCCTACTGCAGAGTAGTTCGGACCCTCTTAACGGTGTCTGTGGGCTCGGCAGCTGAGTTAAGGTTCTACTTGAGAAGGCCGCTCTGTACTTCTGCTGGTAAGGTAGCTGTGTGCTCTTCTGTATGGAGGGAGCGTTCCGTATTTCCGTTAACTGTTATGACGCTGCATGGACCGGGCATCTTGAGCTTGAGAGAAGCATAGTGTGATACTGCGTTGAATCGAGCGAAAGCATTTCGTCCGAGCAGTGCATGATAGCTGTTGCGAAATGGGACGATATCGAAGATTAACTCCTCGCTTCAGAAGTTGTCCGGAGATCCGAAGACAACCTCGAGTGTGATTGAGCCCGTACAGCGGGCTTCTACGCCTGGTATGACTCCTTTAAAGGTAGTCCTTGTAGGCTTGATCCTTGATGGGTTAATGCCCATTTTTCGCGTTGTATCCTGATAGAGCAGATTAAGGCTGCTACCTCTTTCCATAAGGACGCGAGTCAGGTGGAACCCAAAAATTATTGGGTCTAAGACCAGTGCGGCTGACCCACTATGCCGGATATTGGTCGGATGATCCCAGCGATCAAAAGTGATCGGGCATGACGACCATGGATTAAATTTTGGGGTGACTGGCTCTATCGCGTAGACGTCCCTGAGCGCACGCTTGCGCTCCCTCTTGGGGATGTGGGTAGCATATATCATGTTCACCATTTTGACCTGAGGGGGGAACTTCTTCTGTCCCCCTGTGTTCGGTTGCTGGGGCTCTTCGTCATCGTCCTTGCTTTGCGATCCCTTTTCCCTATTCTCGGCGTTTAATTTGCCGGCCTGTTTAAAAACCCAGCAATCTCTATTTGTATGATTGGGTGGCTTGTCTGGGGTGCCATGAATCTGGCACGGATGATCGAGTATGCGGTCTAAGCTGAATGGGCCTGAATTGTTCTTTTGTAACGGCTTCTTCCGCTGACCGGACTTAGGGCCCCTGAATCCGACATTGACTGTCGTGTCCTCGGTGTTATCACTGTTGTTTCAACGCTTGTATCTGTTGCATCGAGACTTGTCTTTGCTAGTTTTAGCTTCAGGGGTGCCGGCATCGCTTGCATTGTTTTTGCTACGGGCCAACCAACTGTCCTCGCCCGCACAAAAGCGGGTCATGAGTGTCGTGAGGGCTGCCATGGATTTCGGCTTTTCTTGGTCGTGGTAACGAGCGAGCCATTCGTTGCGGATACTGTGTTTGAAGGCTGCTAGGGCTTTGGCATCTGGACAATCGACGATTTGGTTCTTTTTAGTTAAGAACCTAGTCCAGAATTTCCTGGTGGACTCTCTGGGCTATTGAACTATATGGCTTAATTCATCAGCGTCCGGAGGTCGAACGTATGTACCTTGGAAGTTATCGAGGAAGGCCTCTTCCAAGTCCTCCCAGCTGCCAATAGTATTTGCAGGCAGACTGTTGAGCCAGTGCCGAGCTGGCCCTTTGAGTTTTAAAGGGAGGTATTTGATGGCGTGGAGGTCATCGCCGTGGGCCATATGAATGTGGAGAACGAAGTCTTCGATCCACACCGCGGGGTCCGTGGTTCCATCGTATGATTCTATATTCACAGGTTTGAACCCTTCTGGGAATTCATGATCCAGGGCCTCATCAGTGAAGCAATGAGGGTGTGCGGTGCCTCTATATCGGGCTATATCGCGACGTAGCTCAGATGGAGTCCATCTATGGTTTTCGGCCCGCGCGTGACTAAGTTTGTCACGTCCGAATAGGTGGCCGTCATCGCGTGTCGAGGCATGCCCTCATGATTCGTAGAATGATCTAGTGTGTCCCGGTTTATTGTTCAGGGTTTGCCAGAGGTCATATGTATTCCCATGGGCTAATTTACCTCTGCCTGAGCGCTGAGGCGGGGCAGGCTAGTGTTCGGTGTGAGTTGTCGTTTTGTCTCGACCACGTGGTGGTCGGTCCACCGCATTGTACGATGGAGGTATGTAGTTCGGTGCCTCCTCGTCAAACTAAGGTAGCAGTTTGCGCTTTGGGTAGCTTTTGGTTGGGCGCTTGAGGTCGTACTCTTCGGCTACTAGGACATCGGTCCATTTATCATTTAGTAGATCTTGGTCAGCTTGAAGCTGCTCCTGCTGCTTCTTTTTCAGGCTCCATGCAGTGGCAATTAGCTGGCGCTTGAAGCGCTCCTACTCAAGAGGTTCCTCAGGCATGATGAAATCCTCGGTGTTGAGGCTCACCTTGTCCTCGGAGAGCGGAAGGTAATTATCGTCCTCCGAATCTTCATGCGTGGCCTATTTACCAGGGCTAACCTGCCTGCCTTCTTGTTCATCTTGTTCATTAGCTGTATCGACGGGGTCTTCATTGTCTTCGGCACCTTCTGGAGTGTTGTCTTCTCCTGTGCCGGTACTGCTATCTTTGCTGCGGCGTGACTTAGAGAGGCGCCGCTCACGCCGGTGCTTGGACTGTATTTCAGAAGGTTTATCCTCAGCTGGATCTTCCTTGTCCTCGCCGTTGTTCTCCTTTGGTGCATCCACCATGTATACATCATATGAGGAAGTGGTCGTCCAGCGTCCGGTGAACGACGGGTTCTGGACCTCTTCTTCTCCGGCATCGTCGTCCATACCATCGATGTCCTCGGAGTCGTAGTCAAGCTCGTCGGTCAAATCCTCGACCATGGCTATGAAGTGGGTGGCAGGTGGGAAACAAAATTCTCCACCATCAGCCCCTAGTTCGAGTCGGATATAGTTCGGCTGTGAGTCCTCTGTCAAGGACATGTTCTTTAACAAGTTTAGCACATCGCCCAAAGGTGAGTGCTGGAAGATGTCCACGGCGCTGAATTCGAAGATCGATAAACGATCAAGCTCGGCGTCCGTGGGCTCATGTGGTTCAGAACTTACGGCCGGATGCGAGTCCGGAGTTCCACTGACAGAGACGTCGTGAGAGCTTAAGTATGTGTGCGGCTCCAACGCCGTGGAATATGTGGCCTCCGTGGTGGGGTTGATCCTCCCGTCCTTGGGTGGTGTAGCTTGCTCCGGATCGAGGGTCAGAGCGATTACAGGAGCAATCTCCTGGATGCAGCCTAATGACAGATTTAGGTCATGATCATCGGGGCGACCGGGAGCGGCTACCGCGGTCCCGAATTCGGCGAAGATCAAGTCTCCGCGGGTGTCCACAACGTAGTTCTAGCTCCCAAATCTGACCTGATGGCCAGGGGCGTAGCTTTCGATCTGCTCTAGGTGGCCAAGCGAATTGGCCCGTAGTGCGAAGGCGCCGAACACAAAGATCTGTCCCGGGAGGAAAGTTTCTCCTTGGGCAGCGTAATTATGGACAATTGAAGGGGCCATCAAACCTTTTAGCGACAGCACAGTGGAACTCTCAATGAAACCACCAATGTCGGTGCCAAAACCGGCGGATCTCGAGTAGGGGGTCCCGACCTATGCGCCTAAGGTCGATGGTAACAGGAGACAAGGGACACGATGTTTACCCAGGTTCGGGCCCTCTCTATGGAGGTAATACCCTACGTCCTGCTTGATTGATATTGATGAATAGGAGTATTACAAGAGTTGATCTACCTCGAGATCATAATGGCTAAACCCTAGAGGCCTAGCTTGTATGGCTATGATGATGAGTCTCCTATCCGGACTAAGTCCTCCGGTTTACATAGACACCGGGAGGATCTAGGGTTACACAAGGTCGGTTACAAAGAAGGGAATCTACATATCCAGTCACCAAGCTTTCCTTCCATGCCAAGGAGAGTCCTGTCCGGACACGAGTGCAGTCTTCGGTCTTCGTATCTTCATAGCCCATCAATCCAGCCCATGGCCAATAGGCCGGACGCCCGAGGACCCCTTAGTCCAGGACTCCCTCACCCCCACCCTCGTGGATGGCCCGGTACTCTTCTGGCCCAACTCTTTTACTCCCGGGGCTTATTTTGGTCCATAAAAAATCATCAAAAATTGGCACATCAATTGGACTCCGTTTGGTATTCCTTTTCTGTAAAACTCAAAAACAAGGAAAAAATAGAAACTGACACTGGGCTCTAGGTTAATAGGTTAGTCCCAAAAAACATATAAAATAGCATATAAATGCATATAAAACATCCTATATGGATAATATAATAGCATGGAGCAATAAAAAATTATAGATACGTTGGAGACGTATCAAGCATCCCCAAGCTTAATTCCTGCTCGTCCTCGAGTAGGTAAATGATAAAAACAGAATTTTTGATGTGGAATGCTACCTAACATAATTTCAATGTAATTCTATTTATTGTGGCAAGAATATTCAGATCCGAAAGATTCAAGACAAAAGTTTAATATTACATAAAAATAATAATACTTCAAGCATACTTACAAAGAAATCATGTCTTCTCAAAATAACATGGCCAAAGAAAGCTATCCCTACAAAATCATATAGTCTGGCTATGCTCTATCTTCATCACACAAAATATTTAGATCATGCACAACCCCGATGACAAGCCAAGCAATTGTTACAAAGAAATCAATGTGAGTGAGTAGGGATTTCCATGCAACGGATGCACTAGAGCTATAAGTGTATGAAAGCTCAAAAAGAAACTAAGTGGGTGTGCATCCAACTCGCTTGCTCACGAAGACCGAGGGCATTTTGAAGAAGCCCATCATTGGAATATAGATGCCAAGTTCTATAATGGAAGATTCCCACTAGTATATGAAAGTGACAACATAGGAGACTCTCTATCATGAAGATCATGGTGCTACTTTGAAGCACAAGTGTGGTAAAAGGATAGTAGCATTGCCCCTTCTCTCTTTTTATCTCTTTTTTTGGGCCTTCTCCCCTTTTTTATGGACTCTTTTTTTATTTTTATTATTTTTTGTCCAGAGCCTCATCCGGACTTGTGGGGGAATCATAGTCTCCATCATCCTTTCCTCACATGGTACAATGCTCTAATAATGATGACCATCACACTTTTATTCACTTACAACTCAAGAATTACAACTCGATACTTAGAACAAAATATGACTCTATGTGAATGCCTCCAGCGGTGTACTGGGATATGCAATGAATCAAGAGTGACATGTATGAAAGAATCGTGAACGGTGGCTTTGCCACAAATACGATGTCAACTACATGATCATGCAAAGCAATATGACAATGATGGAGCGTGTCATAATAAACGGAACAGTGGAAAGTTGCATGGCAATATATCTCGGAATGGCTATGGAAATGCCATAATAGGTAGGTATGGTGGCTGTTTTGAGGAAGGTAAATGGTGGGTTTATGGTACCGGTGAAAGTTGCACGGTACTAGAGAGGCTAGCAATGGTGGAAGGGTGAGAGTGCGTATAACCCATGAACTCAACATTAGTCATAAAGAATTCACATACTTATTGCAAAAATCTATTAGTTATAGAAACAAAGTACTATGCACATGCTCCTAGGGGGATAGATTGGTAGGAAAAGACCATCGCTTGTCCCCGACTGCCACTCATAAGGAAGACAATCAAAAAATAAATCATGCTCCGACTTCATCACATAACGGTTCACCATACGTGCATGCTACGGGAATCACAAACTTTAACACAAGTATCTCTCAAATTCACAACTACTCAACTAGCATGACTCTAATATCACCATCTTCATATCTCAAAATAATAATCAAGTATCAAACTTCTCATAGTATTCAATGCACTTTATATGAAAGTTTTTATTATACCCATCATGGATGCCTACCATATTAGGACTAATTTCATAACCAAAGAAAATTACCATGCTGTTCTAAAAGACTCTCAAAATAATATAAGTGAAGCATGAGAGATCAATAATTTCTATAAAATAAAACCACCACCATGCTCTAAGAAGATATAAGTGAAGCACTAGAGCAAATGACAAACTACTCCAAAAGATATAAGTGAAGATCAATGAGTAGTTGAATAATTATGTAACTATGTGAAGACTCTCTAACATTTAAGAATTTAAGATCTTGGTATTTTATTCAAACAGCAAGCAAAACAAAAGAAAAAAATGACGCTCCAAGCAAAACACATATCATGTGGTGAATAAAAATATAGCCTCAAGTAAAGTTACCGATGAACGAAGACGAAAGAGGGGATGCCATCCGGGGCATCCCCAAGCTTAGGATCTTGGTTGTCCTTGAATATTACCTTGGGGTGCCTTGGGAATCCCCAAGCTTAGGCTCTTGTCACTCCTTATTCCATAGTCCATCGAATCTTTACCCAAAACTTGAAAACTTCACAACACAAAACTTAACAGAAAACTTGCAAGCTCCGTTAGTATAAGAAAATAAATCACCACTTTGGTACTGTTGTGAACTCATTCTAAATTCATATTGGTGTAATATCTACTGTATTCCAACTTCTCTATGGTTCATACCCTCCGATACTACTCATAGATTCATCAAAATAAGCAAACAACACATAGAAAACAGAATCTGTCAAAAACAGAACAGTCTGTAATAATCTGTAGGTTTCGAATACTTCCATAACTCCAAAAATCCTGAGAAATTAGAAAGTCCGGCAATTTGTTTATTAATATACTACAAGTGGAATTGGTATTTTATCGCTCTCTGGTAAAAAATAAAAATTATTCTCGTGAGCACATACTTTCTGTTTTTTTACAGCAAGATCAAATAGCAATCACCCAAGAAGATCCTAAAGGCATTACTTGGCACAAACACTAATTAAAACATTAAAAACACAATCATAACAGAGGATAGATGATTTATTTATTACTAAACAGGAACAAAAATAAAATTAGGTTGCCTCCCAACAAGCACTATTGTTTAACGCCCCTAGCTAGGCATGATGATTTCAATGATGCTCACATAAAAGATGAGAATTGAAGCATAAAGAGAGCATAATGAACAATATAACTAGCACATTTAAGCCTAACTTACTTCCTATGCATAGATATTTTGTGAGCAAACAACTTGTGGGAACAAGAATCAACTTGCATAGGAAGGTAAAACAAGCAAATCTTCAAGATTTTCAACACATAGAGAGGAAACTTGATATTATTGCAATTCCTACAAGCATATGTTCCTCCCTCATAATAATTACATGTAGGATCATAAGAAAATTCAACAATATAGCTATCAAAAAACATATTCTTAACACGATCCACCTGTATGCAAAGTTGACACTCTTCCAAAATAGTGGGATTAACATTAACTAAAGTCATGACCTCTCCAAACCCACTTTCATAATTATCACAATAAGATTCAACACCCTCCAAAATAGTAGGATCATTACTTCCTAAAGTTGACACTCTTCCAAACCCACTTTCATAAATATAATCATCATAAATAGGAGGCATGCTATCATCAAAATAAATTTGCTCATCAAAACTTGGGGGACAAAAAATATCATCTTCATCAAACATAGAATCCCCAAGCTTGTGGCTTTGCATATCATTATCATCATGGATATTCAAGGAATTCATACTAACAACATTGCAATCATGCTCATCATTCAAATATTTAGTGCCAAAAAATTTAATGCATTATTCTTCTAGCATTTTGGCACAATTATCAGAATCTTTATTTTCATGAAAGATATTAAAAAGATGAAGCAGATGAGGTACCCTCAATTCCATTTTTTTGTAATTTTATTTTATAGACTAAACTAGTGATAAAACAAGAAACTAAAAGATTCGATTGCAAGATCTAAAGATATACCTTCAAGCGCTAACCTCCTCGGCAACGGCGCCAGAAAAGAGCTTGATGTCTACTACACAACCTTCTTCTTGTAGACGTCGTTGGGCCTCCAAGTGCAGAGATTTGTAGGAATTTAGAAAATTTCCCTCAAGTGGATGACCTAAGGTTTATCAATCAGTGGGAGGTGTAGGATGAAGATGGTCTCTCTCAAACAACCCTGCAACCAAATAACAAAGAGTCTCTTGTGTCCCCAACACACCTAATACAATGGTAAATTTTATAGGTGCACTAGTTCGGCGAAGAGATGGTGATACAAGTGCAATATGGATGGTAGATATAGTTTTTTGTAATCTGAAAATATAAAAACAGCAATGTAACTAATGATAAAAGTGAGCACAAACGGTATTGCAATGCGTTGAAACAAGGCCTAGGGTTCATACTTTCACTAGTGCAAGTTCTCTCAACAATAATAACATAATTGGATCATGTAATGCAACAAAGAGTCACTCTAAAGTCACTAATAGCGGAGAACAAATGAAGAGATTATTGTAGGGTACGAAACCACCTCAAAGTTATCCTTTCTGATCGATCTATTCAAGAGTTCATAGTAAAATAACACGAAGCTATTCTTTCTATTCAATCTATCCTAGAGTTCGTACTAGAATAACACCTTAAGACACAAATCAACCAAAACCCTAATGTCACCTAGATACTCCAATGTCACCTAGATACTCCAATGTCACCTCAAGTATCCGTGGGTATGATTATATGATATGCATCACACAATCTCATATTCAACTATACAACCAACACAAAGAACTTCAAAGAGTGCCCCAAAGTTTCTACCAGAGAGTCAAGACAAAAACGTGTGCCAACCCCTATGCATAAGTTCACGAGGTCACGGAACTCACAAGTTGATCACCAAAACATACATCAAGTGGATCACGTGAATATCCCATTGTCACCACAGATAATCACATGCAAGACATACATCAAGTGTTCTCAAATCCTTAAAGAATCAATCCGATAAGATAACTTCAAAGGGAAAACTCAATCCATTACAAGAGAGTAGAAGGGGAGAAACATCATACGATCCAACTATAATAGCAAAGCTCGCGATACATCAAGATCGTGCCGAATCAAGAACACAAGAGAGAGAGAGAGATCAAACACATAGCTACTGGTACATACCCTAAGCCCCGAGGGTGAACTACTCCCTCCTCGTCATGGAGAGTGCCTCGATGATGATGATGGCCACCGGAGAGGGATTCCCCCCTCCGACAGGGTGCCGAAATGGGTCTAGATTGGTTTTCGATGGCTACGGAGGCTTGCGGTGGTGGAACTCCCGATCTAGGTTATTTTCTGGAGGTTTCTATATTTATAGGAATTTTTGGCGTCGAGAACAAGTCAGGGGGGTCCCCGAGTCGTCCACGAGATAGGGCGGCATGCCCGGGGGTGTAGGGCACGCCCCCACCCTCGTGGACGGCCCGGGACTCTTCTGGCCCAACTCTTTTACTCCGGGGGCTTCTTTTGGTCCATAAAAAAATCATCAAAAATTGGCACGTCAATTGGACTCCGTTTGATATTCCTTTTCTATAAAACTCAAAAATAAGGAAAAAACAGAAACTGGCACTAGGCTCTAGGTTAGTAGGTTAGTCCCAAAAATCATATAAAATAGCATATAAATGCATATAAAACATCCTAGATGGATAATATAATTGCATGGAACAATCAAAAATTATAGATACATTGGAGATGTATCAAACCCCATCCGAGATGGTGTCTAGATTGGATCTGGTAGTTCTGGACTCTGCGGCGACTGGATGAATATTTCGTCGATGGCTTTAGGGTTTCTGGAATATTGTGGTATTTATAGAGCAAAGAGGCGGTCCGGGGGGCACCCGAGGTATGCACAGCCCACCAGGGCGCGCCTGGGCCTCCTGGCGCGCCCTGGTGGGTTGTGTCCCCCTCATAAAGCCGAACCCCCATAAAAAAAGCTGAACCCCCATAAAGCTGAACCCCCATAATGCCCCCTTAAGGCACCTGCCTTTGTGTCCATGACATGTGGGTCCAACAGGTGGCTGGCCCACATGTCAGTGACCCAAAGGCAGTTGCCTTTAAGGCACCGAAGCAGTGTCCACCCCGACACGACCCTGGTCTGCCTGGTGCGCCTACATTTGAGAATGCAAACGAATCTTATTTCATTTGCAAACAAATCTGTATGTATTACCATGGCCGTGTTTTCCTTGCAATAATTAGTCATTCGAAACGAGATACTCCAACCGTTCACTTTTGTAAGTCGTTTAAGACAACTTAAAATGAACTATTTTGCACATTGTCCGAAATGTCTTCAAGGTCTTATAAAAGTGAACACAGGGAGTACTATAAAATAATTAATGAGGAGCTATTTGAAAAAATTCAAAACGGTACCCACGCTAACGTGGAATAGAGTGTGTGTCACATAATTAGTTATTTGAATTAGAGTGTGTGTCACGTAGTTAGTTATTTGAATTAGAGTGTGTTTCACATAGCGATCTCCAATTCTAACGTGGATTTCGCATTTCACTGTATCCACGCTACTTTTTTAATACAAATTCATATGTATATGATGAACACCATGGTAGTGAAAAAACTTTTGGATGGATTCAAACATATGACCTACAAAATAGCACAACAAACTGAGTCAATGTCAACTTTTCCAAACTTAGTATGGCACGAATTCGAAATAATTACCCGTATGCCTGGTCATCGGTTCAAATCTTACAATGTACACCAAATTGAAACATCGATATTAAGTCTCGTACTATGTACTCCCTCCGTTTGGAAATACTTGTCCTAGAAATGGTTGTATCTAGACTTGTTTTAGTTCTAGATACAACCATTTTAAGACAAGTATTTCCGAACGGAGGGGGTACATTCAAATGTTGTTTTTAGCCCCCCCCCCCCCCGCACAAACGCTACATACTTCCTGTATCGGTCAATCTTCCTCTCCTAACCACCTTAGGAAGCTATCGGTTTCCAACACACGTTTATTCTTTCTCTCCATGTTTCGATCTCTAAGTCTCTCAACTACACAACCCCTTTTTCCACTCTGTTACCAAATGTATTTACCTCACACACCCGCCATTGCACCCCATGCCGAGCTCTCTCTCTCTCCACCCACTCCCTCTCACCCTCTCGCGCTAAATACATGCATTGCCTATCTAGCCCCCCAACCTCTCGTGTGCATGCACGCATGTTGTATATCTAGGTCACTCCCTCGAGACTGGCTCACTCTTTCTTCCGCACGGCGGGCCACACTCGCTCAATCTCGCTCTCTTTATATGAGTCTCGTTTAACCTTGTTTTCTTTCACACACAAATGATATATCTCCCTGTTCGGGCATCGATCGACACACTCTATACTCTCTCACAGATTGTCTATCTAGGTCAGTCCATCCAAGCCGCCGCCACTCTTTCTACCTCATGGTGGGCCACACTCACTCAATCTCTCTCTCTCTCTCTCTCTCTCTCTCTCCGTATGTCTCGATTGACCTCGCTCTTTCTCGGACAAAAACGAAATATCACCATGTTTGAGCCCAATTCGACCTATTCACATTGTATACTCTCTCACACACATCGCCTATCTAGGTCACTCTCTCCAACCCGTCTCACTCTTTCGATCGCACGGCGACCCTATGTGATCGGTTGACCTTGCTTCCTCCCACGCACAAAATATATCTACAAGTCTGTGACTGGATCATCTCTCAAGCTCTATCTTACAGCCCTCACCCTTGCCAAAAAGCTCAATCGGACAATATCTCTCCAAAGCATATATATTTGTTCAATGAATGTCGGACCACACTCACTTTGTCTCTCTATCTATATGTCTCTCGATTGACCTCACTTTCTCACACCATATCTTCCACGCGTTGAAGCTACTACCTCTCCATCCCTCGCAAATTCGGAGCTATTTACATTGCGAGGGGCACTCCAACCTTGGATTAATTTGTTTAGGCATTTGTTCCGGTCGGTTTAGATTATATTTTCGTAGCATTCGACCCACAACTACTCCAAACACCGTTGCAACCCCCGCAACACACCTAGTTGATTTCCCTCTGGCTCGGTCATCGCTCTCTCGCACGTCCTTTCTCGCCTTCAATGTCGCACCATGGTATTATTGAAAAAACTATGTTGTTCTCTTTAATTATTATAAATAAGCTACAAAACTACACACTGATAGTCCACTTGGAATGGAACAAATTTCGACCCACAAATTAAAGTGCTACAAACTACACACCGAGGGGCTCACATGTCATGAAACAAATTTGGACCCATATACAAATTAAAAAATAAATGATGAGGATCGAACATGCGGCCGGGCCTTCAAGTCGCACATCAATAGGCAACATACGTAGAATAGCAATGGTTGTTGTACCCCCTTTGTTCACATAATGATTTTATATTACCACAACCTAATTAATGGATAACATGTATGCTCTCTCTCTCTCTCTTCGCCTTCACTTACTGGTGGGTTCCATGTGTGCTCTCTCTCTCTCTCCTTCCCTTGTGCGTTTAGACGCACGGGCAAACAGGAAGAACTCGCGGGCGATGTTGTCGTTGACCATATTTGGACGCGTTCGCAAGTCACGGCACCAGTTTCACGTACTAGCAGCACTAGTCAGTGTGTACATGCAATGCACATTAATTTGGAAGTATATTAAGTGCATGCGGATATTAACTACTAGGATATTATTTGCGTGTTGTCATGTGATTAGCACTATTTTTGGCATGAAATTAACTGCACGCTAAACGTGTTGAGCGCTCGATATTGAAGCAGTCTAGGTCGTTGGATGACAAGGAATACATGTGGCTTGATGACGTTTTATATTTAATTTGATACGGCTCTAGCAGAACATTCAATCGATCAAACCATACATTTCGTTCGGTCTGACTCCGACTTTAAATTATACGACGATCGATATAAAATAAACGAAAATGATAAACGTTCGGATTTTAAGCATGGCAATCTGAACGTTTTTATGGCAAATTTAGATTACGCGGCGGCGGCGGGGGCGTCTCGCGGTGGGAAGCGGCTCCTCTGCCGTGCTTTGTGTGTCGTCGGGCCACTGACCGACGGTGACGGCGGCGTCTTGCGCCGTTGTTGGCGTACTCCTGGACGTTGGCCTAGCTTCAAGGAAGGCCAAAATGTTCTGGACTTCGGAGCGAGTCAACTGGCGGGAGGAGGCGACCGGCGTTGGTGCAAGGAAGCGGTCGACGGCGGCCATCCATGCCACTGAGGGGGGCACTGGCACCCGCACGGGGACAGGCGCTGTCAACGGCGCGGTGGAGACATTCGTGTGCACGAGCACCGGCACGGGCGCGCACGTCAGTGCACGCGCAGGTGCATGCACTGGCAGGTGCATGGGCACCGGCATGGGCGTGCGCGTCAGTGCACGCGCAGGCGCATGCGCTGGCAGGTGCACAGGGATGGGCGCTGGCAAAGTCGGGGTGACGGGAGCCGGAACGGGAGCGGGGACAGGCGCGGCGTCTTCCCGCAAGGCCATTTCAAGCTCATCCCAAAGCGCCTTATGTTCTTGAGACTCCTGGGTGTCTTCCTCAGGAAACTGGAACACTAAGGGCAGACCATCGTGATGCGGCATGGCGTACGTTTAGGTCAGGCTAGTTGGAGGTAGACGACAGGAGAATCGGAGAGGAAGAGAGAGGATTGTAGCGATACCGGGTAGTGCGGGGTTGATTTCAAACAGCGGCGCAAGCGACATTAAAAGTGGGAGCAGTTGGGACGACGGTGGGCGGCGGAGCCTGGTCAAAGGGCTCGCCTCCCGGTGAGCCTGCACAACGGTCTGCTCGCACGCCTCCTTGACAGCCGGCGCAGCGGTCTGCTCGCACGCCTCCCGTCGACTCACACGCTTGCTCGGACGGCACCTGCCGATGAGAAGCTGGGACTCGTGGCGGCACGTAAACACCCACGGTTTCAATAGTGAAAGCATTCGCCTTAACGTGACAGGTCTTTCTTTGTTCCAAAATACCTTGGTTCTTCATTTGTGCAACTTGTCATAAGCAGCTTGTCTCAAATTGAAGAAAAAACTTACGAAGTAATATTTGTGCCATATCACGTGACCATGCTTAGTTTCAAGAATTTATGCTCACTTTTGGATTTTCTGAAATTTAAGATCCAAGATTCAAAACAATATCATAACCTGCATCATGCAATAAATTTTCAAGCCGTACATCTGTCCTGTTGTATTTCTTAAGAAAGGATTTGGTCAAACATTTTGCTTAGTTAGACTTCAAACAAGTTATATATGCAGAGTAAAAGGATAATCCCTCCGTACCAGTGCATTGCCTGATATATTAACTCAAGTACTAGGCACGAACAAACGGGCTCAATTCTGTGCTCATCCTGGTGTAGTAGTAGTACTACTAGGCAATGCAGTTGACAGGTGACCTTGACGAGCGGCGACCGAGGGAATTGAATCGTGCTCGGCACGGTAGGTAACGTTGTCTAGTTACTAAAGCATCCCTCCGTTGTTCATCGGTAGTCATTATGGACCGGGGACATGAGGGGAATTTCCTAGGGATGGAATTATGGCCGCCAGATATTTCGACTTGAAACGCTGAGGCTCGACTGGTTGGGGTTGCCTAATGTGCGTACCACGCACGCCACCGAAGGACACAAGCCCGATTTTTTTAGGATCAACATGAGCCAAGGTCTGGCTGGTACACCGTTGGGTCCTACCATTCGAGAATACGAAAGGAACCTTTTAAATTGCCGAAGGAATCTATGTGTATTACAATACCCGTATTTTCCTTGCAAATACTAATCTCAACGTGGTAATTGATTTATGACGAGTTGTTGAATTAGAGTGAGTTTGTGATATAATGATCTCAACGTGGATTTCACATTTCATGGTATCCCTAGTAAGTTTTCCAATGCAAATTCAAATTTAAAAGATGAACAATATGGAGGTGAGAAAACTTTGTATGTATCAAGCATATGACCACACACACACACACACAGAGACACACACGCATGAACACAACAACAATCCAATAAATATAGTGCATCTATTTTTCCAAACCATGCATGTATGAAACGAATTCAAAAATACTCCTTCTATTCCTAAATATTAGTCTTTTAGAGAGTTCAACAAGTGACTACATACGGAGCAAAATGAGTGAATCTAGACTCTAAAATATGTCTATATACATCCGTATGTGCCAGTCCTTTTGAAGCCTCTAAAAAGACTAATATTTAGGAATGAAGGGACTAAAATGTAAGACATCCATGGTCCTCGGTTCAATATTTAAAATGAACATGAAACTGAAACATGAATATTAAGTCTAGTACTACAGTACATGCAAATGTTGTGTTTAGGCGGAGGTATGATTGTCGGGGGTCAACCCCTCGACCTTAGATAAAATTGTGGAGCTCTGTTTAGGGTTGTTTAGATTATATTTGTCCCCACACTCCCAACCACCGATTGGTTGTGCACCCCCACCCCTCCTCCCGGGAGAATATCATGTGCCCCCATACCTTAGATGCTATATGCCGATACGAGTTGCTTGGAGCTTGTAGATCTGAGATATATCAGCTCACATGATGTGTCTTAATATTTTTGCAGGAAACCTTGATGAGTTTGAGAATTGCACACAATTTGTACAAAAACTACTTAGATGCCCTTTGATCCCATATCCAACGACCTCGAAGCTCGTATCACCGTAGCATCTAAGATGAAGGAGGACAGCATATTCTCCTGTATGTAAGAATATCATGTGCTACCACACCTTAGATGCTTTGGTGATACAAGCTCTTAGGAGGCGTTGGATTTGTGACCCAACACCTCCTCGGTGGTTCGAATGATTTTTTGCAGAAAAGCCCCAAAAGAGTTCGGCCACTGCTTACAAGCACAAAGACTGCTTAGATGCCATTGGATCTCAGATCAAACGACCTCCAAGCTCGTATCACCGTAGCATCCAAGCTGCGATAGCACCTTATGTTTTCTCGCACGGGAGAGTATGAGGTGCTCCGTAGCTAGATTCTATGGTGATACGAGTTCACTGAGATCTAACGGCCCATAGTAGGAGGTTTGAATGTTTTTGCAATATACGGCTGATAGAGTTTGGGAAATGCACAGAAAGTACAAGTACTACGCATGTGCCATTTGATCACTGATCATACGACCTAGATGCTCATATCACCGTAGCGGGTAATTAAGCTACAAGGAGCACCTAATATGAGCACCGGGGAGCCGTTGGATCAAAGATGCAGCGGCACACATGAGGCCTGAATGTTTTATTTGCAAAAAAAACCTTTGGAGAGTTTGGAAATTGCGCATAATTACAAAGACTACTCCCAAGCCATTGGATCTCACTTCCAACGGTGTAAAAACTCGTATCACCATAGTATCTAAGCTGCGGGGTGGATGCGATATTCTATGCCGCTGTCATTTTTGTTCGTAAACTTGCAAAATACGTGTAACTCGTGTCGTTACTTGTCTAACCGTGCAAAGTGTTTGTTCAAAAAAAACCATCCTACACTGAAATATCGGAACAACACACGGGGGTCCCACTTGTCATTAATCAAATTTGGACCTAAAACTAACAAATCTGAAAGACGAGATTTGAACTGGCAACCTGGACTACAAAGCGTAAGTCGATAGCCTGAAAAAACGAACGGTCGTTGGCTTTGTCCCATAACTTGATTTTATACAGTACTTGCATTGAGTAGAGTAGAGGGAGTGCCTCGTCAACACGTGCATGACCGTTGTCTCACTTACTAGTGGGTCCCAGGACTGCGATCTCAATCTCTCTTCTCTCCATCGTCTAACCTTTGCACGGGCATACACGAAGATTAGCGCTAGCTTGCCGTGGTATTATTACAACTAAAAAAGCTTGGAAAATAGAAGAATCACCTAGAACAAGAGACGTTGTGGCTGGTCGAGACGGAGCTAACCACATCTATCCTCCGTGCCACATTTGCATGATGAAGCTGTGTCGCTAGTGGGGTGTTTTCGACCGACTGGCTGGGTCCCGAGGTCGAACCATATGTACTACGTCTGATACAGTATATTTTTACACGCACATTTTTCCTCTGTGCCGAGACGTGGCACACCCTACCGCGCGGTTTCGGGGTCCTCCCGGGTGGTGCACGCATATATTCTTCCTGACGTGGGACGCCCTACCATGCGTTTTCTAGGTCCTCCTCGGTCGTAGCGCCGAAGCAAGTAAATGAGTCGTCAAATCACGAAAGACCACCTTTCCCGCCGAGTACATCAGTGAAGCACGGTGGCTGGCTAGTTGGGCTAGTTCGACCGATTAGCTAGGCCGCCACCACATTTGTTTTTTCACCCCTTTTTTATCTACTTGCCAGCAGGTAAATTTAAATATCCACCGCGGCGTTGCTCTGGTGTTTGGGTGCGGCAGGATTTTTAATTTTTTGATTGATGGGAGCAGGCGCGGCAGGATTTTTAATTTTTTGATTGATGGGAGCAAGCGCGGTAGCAATTAGTCATGATGACTCCGCCTATAAAAACCCACTGCTCCCTCCGCCTTCCTGTAGATTGCATTGCATTTCAGCCGTTTTGCCCCCTTTGCTTCCTCTCCCCAGTGCTTCTACCTGGTGCCATGGCGGCGCAGCAGATCACAGAGTCTGAGGTGAGGCTCCTGACACAGGAGCTCCATGCCAAGGATGCGGAGCTCAGGGCCAAGGACGTGGAGCTCTGTGAGCTCAAGGAGGAGAGGAGTGCCATGCTCCTCCGTTATGTGCGGGAGTTCACGGAGCTTCAAAAGCGGCAGGCCTCCACCACAAAGATGCTCGAGGCATCGGCGGCGTTGCTGCAGAAAGTGGGAGATACGATAGGCCGTTAGGGAAGCTGGCTGGAGCGCGAGCGGGCCAATCGTGACGAGGTCCAGGATCGCCTCAGCCACTTGGTGAACCAAGTTGCGACGCACGTGTTGCGGCTGCGCGATGCCTATCGTCGTGCCAGCGCGACGATGCCAGCCGTCGGGCTAAACCCGTTCGACCACCCAGTCAACTTCAACGAGCTGTGGCTTCCTGACCTGGTCTCCTTCTTCACCTATATCTCTGAGGAGCTGAGCCGTCTCCGCGCGATGGTGGGTGCTGAGCTGGACAAGGAGGGGTTGCAGGCTGCCGTCGCCGTTGCCGGGCGAATCCTTTTAGGGCTCCGTCACCGGAATCCATTCGTGCTTCATATGGTTCATGTTTCGTGGAGTACTGTAGCACCGTACTCTCCGTGCGCTGTGGACCTAGTTCTATTAACATTGATCTCACCGTTCATTCTCGACCGGACAGTCGAAAGAGCGGTACTATGTTACATATAGGAGTAGTTGACATGCACACAACATCATTTGTTATTGTCATATCTTACTACACTAGCAACAAAATTGTGTAGTACTGACGTATGAACCACTGCACATGCCTAGTCGTAGGAGCCTGTGTATGTTCAAGTGGCTGCCGTGTTTCGCAATCCTTCGTCGTAAGAGTGGAAACGCTTGCTGTAATCATTTTTTTCTTCAGAAAAACAGTGGACACGCTCTACCGTGCGGATCCTCCTCCAGCCATGCACTAAATTACTCACTTTCACCGACGTGTGGGATAGCCAGCACCTGGGTCCACCAGCCATGCACTAAATTACTCCGTAGTAGAGTGACGGTAGACTACCCATATCAAACCGCCGCAGTAATGCCCAATGAGCCGTCAAATCACAAAACCCCCTCCTTTCCAGCAGTAAGTTGGACGGACGAAGCAACCATCATTTCACTCTTCTCTCTCAGCTTCCTCTCTTGAATAAAACCCCCACTCGCTTCGCTTCTCCCTCATCTCGTTCCTCCTTTCACTCTTCTCTCTCAGCTTCCTCTCTTGGATGGACGTCGGAGCACCGGCCGACGTGATGTATATGGCTCTGGCCCAAACCGTCGAGGCCCATGGTACGAATAAGCGCAAGCACCCCGCCGAGACTACCGCAGACAAGCTCAAAGCCATCGCCTTGTCCAAGCCCCCCTCTCCGGGATCCCTCATTAAGCAAGTCCAGGTAATGTCTCTTGTTGACGATCTTTTTCTCGATCTTGATCGTGTTTTTTCATCTAACACGCAGTACTAGTACTGGTAGTACAACTTTCTGGGTGATCTTGCATGTGATTTTAGTGTGCCAAATGACGGTTCTAAATTCCTCTTTTGACCAAAACATGCGAGAAGTTGACACTAATTTCTTATAGATTACTTTCAACTACTCCCTCTGTCCCAAATTTCTTGTCTTAGATTTGTCTAGATGCGGATGTATCTAATACTAAAATGTGACTTGATACATCCGTATCTAGACAAATGTAAGACAAGAATTTTGGGACAGAGGGAGTACTTTATGAACATCAATGCTACCTTTTAAGAGGATATATTTGCCTCAGTAACTTGTGTTATGGATATTGCATGTAATCCCTCTGCTCTCATGCCTTTGAAGACATGTTCTAGTGTCTTTGTTCACTCATTTCTGTGCGTATATGTAGTCATACATGGAGTATAATATCAAAAATCATCTTATATTCTGAACGGAGGTAGTAATAAAATATGGTTTCTGTTTGAATTAGAACCAGGTCTGCGGTGGAGATGAAGTTCTCAAAGTCATGTCGTGTGAACTGGAAGACCTGATGATGAGTTCTACTGCTGAACTATCCAGCTGCTGTGTCCTTGTCGCCACGTGTCCCGAACTAGTGTTTTCCTGTAGCATTGTTGTCAGGCGTGTTCTCGAGGCTGTACTTGACCACAACAATTTGCTGGATGTGCCTTCGATTACGAAGGGTGTGGTTCTTGTAAAGCTTCCCAACAAATCTCATGTGGCATGTCTTCATCATCATGTTTATGATTGGAAAGACCACTCTGTTAGGTTCTCCAAGGTTGACAAGATGGTGATGGTGCATGTAGACATCTCGCACGAAGTCCATGGCCTAGTCAGTTATGCGGGGTTCATCCCGTAGGTCGGTAGCAAGAAATAGTCTGCAGAGTTTAGTTAGTGAAACTTTGCTTGTCTGTAGTAAGTACTATTGTTCAGTACTTGATTTGTGTTTGTGAACCCTGTATTGTTCATTAGTACTGCCGCTTTTGGTGTGTGGTCAGTCCTGAGAATGGTCTATGTTAATGTCCGTCCACTCAATTCAGTCTGTATATTTTGAAGTATCCAGATCATATTTTTTGTGAGGACGGTTTATCAATTATGGTTACACTCCAATATCTGTATGCATTGCAGGGTTTATCGCACCCACCAGGATTTCCAGTCCCATGGATGTTCGGTCCATATGATTTGTCACAGCCTTTGGACTGTCCCTCTTGTGGGAGTAGGTGGGGCCCCTACATGCCACGCGTAGTTGGACGATCAATCTTCTGTTTAGTACTTCAACATAGTGATTTCCTGGTAAGGATTCACTCGTGTCACATCAAGTAAATTTTATTGATTTACTATCCAAATCATATTGATTTAATGTCATGTTTTCTTTCTTTTCCTGCAATTTTACGAAGCAGGTTTTGCCATGTGACATTCATCACAGAATAAACCATTTGGTTTGCTCTACGATGGCTATTTTTGCAGGTTTCACTTCTTATGTCGTGTCAGTAACGAAGGCACTGTCCATCACTTATATTACTGGAAAAAATTGGATTAGTCTGTTGTCTGAGTACAAGCTGGATCCCTATGATGAACTGCAGTTTGGTTTAACAAAAACGCCACAATTAGTCCTTCTCACGTTTAAAAGAAATGAAGAAAAAAACTGGATCACGATCACGGATCCTAGTCAAGTTTGAAAGCTGATCATAGCAGACCAGACACGATCGCCGCTGTCTCGCACAGATTGAGCACCGGTAGTTGCTCTAGCACTGACAGCGGCAGCAGCTCAGTCTGATCCATCCGAGGATTGGGCACCGATCGCATCAGCGGATCAGTCGGATCTACCGGAGGATCGGGCATCGACACCGGCACCTGCTTCGACACCGGCACCAGCTCTACAAGGAGCACCATCTCCGGCAGCTGCAGCTGCTTCGGCACGTGCACCAACACTTGCACTTGCATATGCTCCGGCCTGTGCAGTTGCACCGGCAATAGACTGGGCTGCAGTTCGCACTTCATATACCAAAGTCCTTAGAAAAACCGACATGTCCACCTTCTTGGTAAGTATTGGCCGCCCAAGTGCTTCGTTCTTTTTCCTTTCCATGTTGTTTCACATGATTCACTGTGTTGATCTAACTATTTGGGTATGTCTTCTTGTTTGCAAACAGAGAATTCCTAGAGCAACGAGGGAGTCGTTCAACAATCTGGGCGACCGCGGCCAAGTTTCTCTTACCATGCGCAACCTTGGTGTGAATGAACTTGCTCAATATACCGTAAGTACAAAGGATGGTCGCATTATGATTGATGCTAAAGGATGGTCAACGTTCAAATCTAAATCATATCTTGCAGTAGGGGATGATGTCAAAATCAAACTTTCTCGGCAAGGAGAGCTGGTCCAAATCAACTTTGAAATTCTTCAGTAGCAGCACGCAACTGCGGAACTGATCTATCCCCCGAGAGATTTTGATGTAATAATCTGGCATGGTGAAACAAGTGTCCTATGTGCATAAGTAGTACGACAGTATTATTTATCACATGGTATATCGTTGATAGAATTGCAACTCTGATTGCTGGTTAGGAACTGTCGTTCGATTTCATTCCAACAGCTGCCGTGCTTTATTCAATTTTGTGTATTCGCCTTGCGACAACATCTAAAACCAGCGCTGTACCGATCGCTTGCAATATGAAAAGCGCTGAGGTAGAACACATGGGCCCCCAAACATCCAGGGTCGGCCTGCGGCCCAAAGTCCAGAACCATGAGCCTATCTGAGTATTATATTCTCAGCTGAACCCCCATAAAAAAGCTGAACCCACATCACAATTTGAACTACATTTCTGCATTTGCCTTAATGTCTCACTTGTACGAAAACTGTTAGCAGAAGAACATTCATTCTCAAGGGACCATAGAATCTCGCAACTATACTACACACTACATTGCTCTTGTGAGTACCTCTTGCCCTATATGACCATACTTACTTTCATAGCTGTTTGATTATGTAGCATCACTGCACATGTTAGCCTCGTAATCGTCCATTTGGTGGACATTATAAGATCCGTATGGACTCTTCCATAAATTTAGAATCAACCAATGCTTTTGAAGAGGTTTAGCTCTGCAGTCCTCTTGTAAGGACTGAACGTGGTCTATCACTGTACTTACATTAACAGCTACTCCCTCTGTCCCATAATATAAGAACGTTTTGTACAGTACACCAGTGTTCAAAACACTCTTGTATTATGGGAAGAGGGATTGGTTCATTTTGTAGCATTCTGCATCTTATCTCCCTCGCCCACCATTTACTAAAAAAGATCAGATCTATATTTAATCTTACCAACAAGTAGAATACACAGACACTGCCAGTGCAGAAGTGTAGCCCATTGCTCTTGTCAGTACATTTTGTCCTGTAACGCTTGTACTTCCAGGGATTGGTAGTTGATTATGTAGCATCAATCTGCATCTTATCTCCATTATCCTCTATCCCTTCCAGTATTATCATATCTATAATTACTCTCTACAAAATGTAGAGTACAAGCAATGCTTATGAAGAAGATTATATGCTGGAATTCTTGAGTTATCCTTCCCTTGACATGGAGAAGGGCATTATAAAGCCGGTGTTAACTGTTAATGTAAGTCAGTCCTTCTAAAGCCTTTACCCTCAACTGCTGTTTAATTTGCTCATACTCCCTATCATTTACTGCTGTTTAGTTTGCTGTTGCTACCAAAATGCATGTTCGTAAGAACCGTAAGTTCTAAGTTTTACTTGTAAAACCAAATTCCTTATTCATACCATGCACATTACTTAATACTCCCTATATGTATGCTTGTTTTTGTGGATCTATAATCCAGTGTGTGGTGAAGCAGCCCACGTTTGCACCTTGTCATCTCCTGTTTTATCTTACTAATGTGGCTGATGATATGAACAACATGCCATGCACATTATCCAAAATAGATACAATGATTTTCTTTGCCCTTCATCTATGCTTGTTATGTTGACATGGTAATCCAGTAGTGTGGTGAAGCTCCCCGCATTATGAACAATGCCAAATTATGCTATTGATATTTTGAACTTACTCTATATTTTCTAATTTGAAATTGGATAGAATTGACAGAATAGTTATGATATTTGTTTATACACGTGCAAAACCTGTCATCTCTCTGCTTTGTTTCAGGGTGATATGCCTGATGGCATGCACAAGTCTGCTGAAGGCTATTAGACAAACCCAACATATATTGCAGCAAAGAAGGCAAAACATCTTGAAGATAGTGAGACAACCCCAAAGTCTTGTCTTGATGCAGTGTTCAAGTTACTTGAGACTAACAGTCAGACAAGCTCACAGAATTCGTTGTTTGAATTAGTTCGACTTCTTCAGTCCCAAGTTCTAGCAGAAAGGCATTCTGCAACTCAACTTCGACTTGAAGTACTATCTCTAAGAAAGATTGCGGAGAACACCTATCAGAACCTCATCGCTAAATAGCTACACCTGGAAGCTATGACCGACATGCTAGGCCGGTCTCACAGCCTTGCTCAGCAGCTTGCGCGGCAGTTCTCCCGCAAGACTAACCTTTCTTGAACTATCTTGGAAGTGGTCTCGGTTCAGTATTATTTTGTTACGCTGCAATGGTGCCCAGTTTTTGTAATCTGCTTCTTTGTTGCGCTTTATGATCACTGGTGGCGAACTTCGATTCCCAGTGGATGTAATATACCTTAAATCCTTTATTGTATAGTGTAGGTTTATTCTTAGCTACTATGCCTTAATTTCTTTATTGTACAGAGTAGGTTTGTTCTTAATTCCTACTAGTTACTGCCATCATTCACTATCTGAAAAAAATCAGATGTAGTCGACCGGACCGAAACATTCGACTCTAACAGGCCAGGTTTTTAGCGGGCCTGAAATGTGCCGAACAGCTCATGGGCCGGCAGCAGCCTGAAATGAACCCTAGCCCATGATTGTGTGAATCAAATCACGGGCTTTTAACAGGCCAAAATTGTCTCGGTCCTTATTTGGCCCAATCAGATATCGGCTGCGAGCAGGCCGGATGCAAACCGAGCCGTAGTTAGACCCAACTATATGACGGGCTTTTAACAGGCCGAAATTAATATAGGGCCGAAATGTTAAACGGGCCCTTAATAGGCCAAAACTAATATCAGGCTGAATTACTAAGTGGGCCTTTAGCAAGTGGGCCTAAAAGCATAGTGTCCAGTTGACAGGCCGAATCTGATATGGGCCATAATTGAGCCCAAAGCCTCTTAAAGGGTCGGACCTGATCTGGGCCGTAATTTGGCCCAGAACATGGTAGGATTTTAATGGGCCGGATCTCATATGGGCCACTATTAGGCCCGGAGCTTGGCAGGCCATTAATGGACCGGATCAAATATGGGCCGGCATTTGGCCCAAAACATGGCAGCCAGTTAATGGGCCGGCCTACTAGGGTCCTCAAAATCTTGTGGGCCTACAGCTGGGCCGGCCCATTAATGTCGGTGAAATCTCGTGGGCCTTTAGCTGGGCCGGCCCATTATGATCTGCAAGAATCTTGTGGGCCTTTACCTGGGCCGGCCCATTATGGCACACAAAAATCTTGTGGGCCTTTACCTGGGCCGGCCCATTATGGCCCGCAAAATCTTGTGGGCCTTTAGCTGGGCCAGCCCATTATGGTCGGCAAAATCTCGTGGGCCTTTATCTGGGCCGGCCCATTATGGTCCGCAAAATCTTGTGGGCCTTCAGTTGGGCTGGCCCATTTAAACTTGATGGGTCGGTCCACGTGTCAACATATCATAGGCGCGTCTCGCCCATTGGATGAGTGACACATGTGCCAACACGGACCTGACACGTGTCTCCTCCAGCCAATGATGATTTTACACATGGAAAATCCCCATTGGTCGGGGCTGTTAACGGGTTATCGGATCCAAAACCCGACTCGATAGCTTAACGGCGTTCCGTTACGGTGGATGCCACGTGTCGGTCACCCTTGACGAAAGCACTTCTGTGACGCGCGATTTATCGTCATGGAAGTGGACACTTGCATGATGATAATTTTGGTAAATGTCATGGAAGACTTCTACGACAGCACAGGTATGACTATCTTGATTCTGTCATAAATTTGTCATGGATGTACATGCATGACAAAAAATGCAACCTACTGTGACAAACACGTATCATCACAGAAGTGTATTTTTTTGTAGTGCTCTACGCTTCACTTAAATCTTTTATGAGCTAGGACTTACTCTAGTGCTTCACTTATATCTTTTTGAGCACGGTGTGCTTTGTTATTTTTGAAGAAATGCTTTCTTGATTCACTTAGATCTATTTGAGAGTTAGTAAAATTTTGAGGAAATTCTCTCTTGCTTCACTTAAATTATTTTGAGAGAAAGAAAATTTGTTATGCTCATGATCTTCACTTATATTTGTTTGAGCTTATGAAAAGCAACACATGAAAATTAGTGCCAAAGTGATAGATATCCAAGAAGGATAAAGAAAAAGAAAATGTCATGAAGATCATTGGACAAAATAAACTTGATTCTTAGTAGTAGTTTTGAGAGATGATGATGTGATATGTGAGTTATGTTGATGAGTAATTGTGCTCTAGTAGGAATATTGGTGTTAAGGTTTTTGATTCCCTATGCATGCACAAAAGTCAATAATCATGCAATGAAAATTATATCCTACTCGTGGTGCACTATTTGGTGTTAATTATGCTTAATGCTTGCTTATGAGATTATTCGATTCTTGGTTGGTCGCTTCCCAATGTTTTGCTAGCCTTCATTTTGCACTAAGTCTGACCTCTACTTGTGCATCCAAAAACCTTAAACCAGTTTTGCCACATGATTCCACTATATCTACCTATATGCGGTATTCTTTTGCCGTTCTAAGCAAATTTGCATGTGCCATCTCTAATTTTCAAAATAAACTTCTCTTTTGTGTGTTCGTTTCGCTCAAGGAGCGGTGAGGAGTGGATAATATTTTCCATGCTAGATGTGTTATTCTCAAGATGAGTGTTTATTCACTTGTCATTGCATGAGAGTAAGGCAAAGGTATTAGGGATGCCCAGTCCCGAAATGAAAAAAGAACTGAATTTATTGTATGTTGTCAAATAATAAATTCCTTGGAAAGTGTTGGTATGGAGGGCAACCGTGGATACGGTTAGCCATGGAAAGTGAAAGTTATGGTGGAAAAAGGAATACACTTTATTTTCTGTTTGGGAACCGCCTATGATATATCTATGCATGGAAAGTATTGGGAACTCTAAGTCGTTTTCGTTGGTGGGATGGATACACCTCCCAAAATGTTTTATCTCAAATTTTTCGCTTTGAGCTCTGGCACCTCTAAAAATCCCTACTTCCCTTTGCGAAGGGACTTTCTTTTATTGTATGAAATTTTTATTTTGAAATTTTAGTCTCCAACTTCTCTCATAAAAGCACCAACTAGGAGGCAATATGATCATGCTCAAGTATTGGGTGTAGTTAATATTCGAGTGTGTTTCATGAATGGATCAATGTTTGAGCATGATGGGCTAGGGATAACTTATTTTAGCATTGATATTTTGAAAGACATGGTTGCTTGTTGATATGCTTGAGTATCTAAATTATTATGTCAAAACTAGACTATTGCTTTGAATCACTGTCCATGCTATAAAGAAAAGAATATGATATGACTTGATGAACATCACTCTACATAAAAAATTCTGTTTTTATCACTTACCTACTCAAGGACGAGTAGGAGTTAAGCTTGGGGATGCTGATATGTCTCCAACGTATCTATAATTTTTTATTGTTCCATGCTATTTTATTATCAATCTTGGATGTTTTATAATCATTTTATAGTCATTTTATATCATTTTTGGTACTAACCTATTGACATAGTGCCAAGTGCCAGTTGCTGTTTTTTCCATGTTTTTCTACATCACAGAAAATCAATATCAAACGGAGTCCAAATGCCACGAAACTCTACGGAGATTTTTTATGGGCCAGAAGGAAGGCAATGGGCCCTAGTTGCACCTGGGGGTGCCCCGAGGGGGGCACAACCCACCATGGCGCACCTTGGTGGGTTGTGCCCACCTTGGGTGCCCCCGGACCGCCTCTTTGCTCTATAAATACCCCAAAAATACCAGAACCCTAGGGGAGTCGATGAAATATTCATCCAACCGCTGCAGAGTCTAGAACCACCAGATCCAATCTAAACACCATCTCAGATGGGGTTCACCACCTCCATTGGTGCGTCTCCAATGATGCGTGAGTAGTTCTTTGCAGACCTTTGGGTCCGTAGTTAGTAGCTAGATGGCTTCATCTCTCTCTCTCTTGATTCTCAATACAACGGTCTCTTGGAGATCCATATGATATAACTCTTTTGCGGTGTGTTTTTTGGAATCGATGAATTTCGAGTTTATGATCAGATCTATCTTTTTATATCCATGAAAGTATTTGAGCTTCTTTCATCTCTTTTATGCATGATCTCTTATAGCCTCGTATTTCTTCTCCGATATTTGAGTTTTATTTGGCCAACTTGATCTATTTATCTTGTAATAGGAAGAGGTGCCCGGTAGTGGGTTCGATCTTACGGTGCTTGATTCCAGTGACAGAAAGGGAACCGACACGTATGTATTGTTGCTACTAAGGATAAAAAGATCAGATCTATATCTACCGCCATATAGATAAACAGATCTTGTCTACATCATGTCATCATTCTTATTGCATTACTCCATTTTACATGAACTTAATACACTATATGCATGCTGGATAGCGGTTGATGTGTGGAGTAATAGTAGTAGATGCAAGAAGGAGTCAGTCTACTAATCTTGGATGTGATGCCTATGTAATGATCATTGCCTGGATATCGTCATAATTATAAAGTTTTATCAATTGCCCAACAATAATTTGTTTACCCACCGTTTGCTATTTTTCTCGAGAGAAGCCACTAGTGAAACCTACGGCCCCCGGGTCTTCTTTCTCATATATCTGCCTTGCGATCTACTTTTCCTTTGCATTTTTATTCAGGTATATTAAACCAAAAATCCAAAAATACTTTGCTGCACTTTATTTTATTTGCGATCTATTATTTCAATCTATTACAACTTTCTCCCGTCAACATGCAATTTCTGGCGCCGTACCCCGAAAGGGATTGACAGCCCCTTTAACACGTCGGGTTGCGAGGTGTTGTTATTTGTGTGCAGGGGTTGTTTACGTTGTGTTGCTTGGTTCTCCTACTGGTCCGATAACCTTGGTTTCATAACTGAGGGAAATACCTACTGTCGTTGTGCTACATCATCCCTCCCTCTCCAGGGAAATACCGATGTAGTTCCAGCTACCATCAGCCTATCATGGTTCCACCCACTACTCCTGGTCCTCAATATGATTATCATGCGGAGAAAAGGCCTCAGTTTCAGAAGCCAAAGCCAAGGTTGCCAAGGCTTCCAAGTGCTGCAACAACTCAAGGCTCATTCAGTTTGCTCAGCTTCAGAGAGCACAACACATTCTTCGACAGCGCCAAGAACCCATACACAAAGCCCAAGATCTCCTCTGGCAGGTTTTGGAGCCATCAGCAATGAAGCTACTACTCCTGCATCTTATACAACCAAGACCGGATTTTTCCTCACAAGCGTCCGGATTGTGATGCTATGACTGGCCTGCCATGCCTTGAAGAGGCCCTTGACTATTTCAGGGACGTTGGGCTGCTGCCATTTATGACTGACAAAGAGCACTGGGAACGAAGAGCTTTTGCTGTAGTTTTATGCCACATTGCACATTCGAGGCTACAATAGGGATCCGAAGACTTGGATCCTTAAGTGGATGATAGGTGACGTACATCATGAAGCCAAAGCTCAGGACATCATTGAGCTTACTTCCCTGCCCACTCCTGGTGAGTTGTTTGAACCTGGTTGTCAGCTTCATCAAAATGAACTGCAGAGCATATTCCAGAAACCAGAGCCCAACATGAGCCAGATGCTGAGTATGATGAAGCCTTTGCCTCATGGCGCCGAATACCCCAAGGAGTTCTTTGTTAAAGACCTCGAGTACTTGCCCCGCACAGTATATCACATTCTGAGGCGTACTCTCTGGCCAGTCAAAGGCAACTCTTCTGAAGCCAAACTCAAAGGCACCATGAGGACATTGGTCTTCTATATCATCAATGGCATCAGATTCAATACCCAAGATTTCTTCATCCAACAACTTGCAACTTCTGGCATTGATCTCTTTGGACTAAAGTTTTATGCTCCCTGGGTTATGCGCCTAATCAAGCTTCATTCAACAATCAACTATCAGCCTTCAACGCACAACCATGTCATCTTTTTGCCTGATGTTGATATGGACTATGAAGCCATCTACCCTGAGCCTGCCAAGAAGCCACTCCACCTACAAAATGCAGAATACCAAAGCTTCACGCGGCCAATTAAAGGCATTCATGTGCCAAATTCTGGTTCTCCTGCTTATCCTTTGGCTGGCAACTTGCGTCTGCCGCCTCGTACCAATACTGAAGCCATTGCCAGCATAATTGCTCAAAGGCCTCAGAAGTGTCCCCGTGTCCTCAACGACAATGAGCTTCTGGTATCTCTTCATCAAAAGCAGGATAGGCATCATGACTGGAAAAAGCATCAAATACATAGTCTCTTGGTTGATGTAAATCACATTCGTAGCTTGGCCACCAAGAACTCATTCGTCGCGCATGAAGCCTGTCAGTGGTCTTGGAAGAGCCTCACACTTCTATGCTCTGAAGATGATCTTCGCGAAGATGGCTTCACAGATAAATTCAAGTTTGACTCCAGGCCTCCACAATCTGCGAGTTGGCGTCAAACCCCTTCCATTGAAGACTCTGAACATTCATCTTCGGCTGCAATTGTTGTTGCGAGAGTCGTCGATGAAGAAGATGATGCCACTTCACCAACTCTGGCTTCTCTGCACCATGATTCTGCACCAGGCACGTCTGCACCGCCCAAATCCACTCGACCCTGTTCCAACATCTTCTCCAACTGGGAACGAGTAGATCCTCTATGTCTTCAAACCTTTTTGGTCCATATTGACAAAAGGGGGAGACGCATATGAGGTTGATAGTATTCAAACAGGTCCATATGGGATGGTTGCATTATTTTTGCTAAGTTCTTACAACTCTCGTTTTGAAACTATTTGGCTCTTGAGTTGTAACACTTAAAACTTGATGGCTGTCTGCTACTTTTGCTGCTACTGAAAGTGTGTTATATCGACTAGAGGGGGGTGAATAGGTGATTTTTATGAAACTCTTCAAAACTTGGAAGTTTTGAAGACAAACGATAGAAATAAACCTATTACCATGCAGAGGAAGGTAGACTACACTAGGTAAACCATAGTCATGTATTCAATGAAGTGAAAGCACAATGACTAATAGCAGCTAGGTAGTAAGGATCGGGTAGGAAGATATTAAGAAGCCAAACAGATCACACAGTCACTCTGTGAAGACAAAAGATAGTGCAAACATACAATGACTTCACAAGGAGTAACAGTAAGTAAAGAGAAGGGAAGGAAGAAACCAGTGACTCGTTGAAGACAATGATTTGTTCGACGAGTTCCAGTTGCTGTGACAACTGTACATCTGGTTAGGGCAGCTAGGTATTTAAACCTGAGGACACACAGTCCTGAACACGCAGCTCAGGACACCCAGTCCTCACCGTATTCCCCTTGAGCTAAGGTCACACAGACCTTGCCCAATCACTCTGGTAAGTCTTCAAGGTAGACTCCCAAACCTTCATAGACTTCGTTCACCGGCGATCCACAATGTCTCTTGGATGCTCAGAACGCGATGCCTAACCGGCTGGAGGATTCACAGTCCTCAAGTGTAATAAGTCTTCAGATCACACAGACAAGAAGACTTAAGTGATGCCTAATTCTCTTTGGCTCTGGGTGGTTAGGGCTTTATCCTCGCAAGAAATTCTCTCTCAAAGGCTTCGAGGTGGGTTGCTCTCAAACGACAAAAGCCGTACTCTGAATCTGAGCAGCCAACCGTTTATGGTTGTAGAGGGTGGGCTATTTATAGCCACTAGGCAACCCGACCTGATTTGTCCGAAATGACCCTGGGTCACTAAGGAACTGACACGTGTTCCAACGGTCAGATTTCAAACTCACACGGCAACTTTACTTGGGCTACAAGCAAAGCTGACTCGTCCGACTCTGGACAAGATTCGCTCTCATAGTCTTCACTCGAAGACATATGTTTTGTTTAAGCATCACTTCAGTCATTCTAACTGGTTCTCTTGGACCCCACTTAACAGTACGGTGGTTCCTATGACTCAACAAAGAAGAAAAAGAACTACGAAAGATCTAAGTCTTCGAGCTCCATAGGCTTCATGCGATGTATTCTCTTGTCATAGTCTTCAATGTGAATATCTTCATATACCACCTTTGACATCAATGTCTTCATACATTTTTAGGTGTCATCTCTGGTAGGAAAACCGAATCAATGAGGGACTTCTACCTGTGTTATCCTGCAATTCTCACAAACACATTGGTCCCTCAACTAGGTTTGTCGTCAATACTCCAAAACCAACTAGGGGTGGCACTAGATGCACTTACAATCTCCCCCTTTTGGTGATTGATGACAAACTAGTTGACGTTTTCAACAGGGAATATAATATGTGAAATTGTAAAGGATAAGGAATTATCTTCATAAGTTGCAAGGGCTCCCCCTGAAGATGTGCATATAAGTAATTTGCTTTTGGAATGCAAATGCACATGGTAGGTTGTGCTTGTGGAGATCCTCTTCAACTTATGATGACAATCCACTATGCATGTGAAGGTATGTGAAGATAATGACATGCATAATGGAAAATGGACGTCTGCAAAATGACCTAAGTACGGAATTTATCGTCGCACATGCGGAATTTATCATCGCATCACAAGGTGGCAAATAAGTAGCAGACGACCATCGAGTTTAAGTGTTACAACTCAAAGAACCAAATGTATCAAAACGAGAGTTGTAAACACGAAGCAAAATATAAAGCACCCGCCCATATGGACCCGCTTGAAGACTATCAAACTCATATGCTTCTCCCCCTTTTATCAGTAAGGACCAAAAAGGTTCGAAGACATAGAGCATCTACTCGTTCCCATGAAGAGTAGGTGAAGCAGCAGGGTCGTCGGTGGTGTTCGGCGGTGCAGAAGAGCTTGGAGTAGTGTCGAAGCGGGCTGAAGGAGGTGGCGGTGAAGTAGCATCGTCTTCATCCTCGATCACTCTGGCATTCACAGTTGCAGCAGAGGAAGAGAACTCAGAGTCTTCAAGAGATGGAGTTCATCGCAGCACTGCCCTTCGAGGAGGTGTGGAGTCCAACTTGGAGCGTTCAGGGAAGCCATTCTCTTGAAGATCATCTTCAGAGCACATTAGCGTCAGCCCTTTCCAGGTGCGTCGAGAGGTTTCGTGTGCAACAAAGGCATTCTTGGTGGCAAGATTGCAAATGCGATTAACATCCACCAAGAGGCTTTGCATTTGACACTTCAGCCAGTCATGATGCCTATCCTGTTTCTGATGAAGAGCCACAAGAAGCTCTCGGTCATTGAGAACACGAGTGTGCTTCTTGGGTCGTTGGGCAATTGTGCTATCAGTGGCTTCAGTGAGAGCAGGATGCGGTGCACGTGTAGTGCCAGCCAAAGGATACACATGAGTGACTGCTTCAACTCCTTCAATGTTCTGAGAAAAACTTTGATGCTCCGCATTCTGAAGACTTAGAGGTTCCTTGGCAGGCTCAGGATAAATGGCTTCCACGGACATATCCACATCAGGCAGAAAAATCCGATGATTGCGAGCAGACGGTTGATATGAGATGGCGGAGTGGAGTTTAATCAGCCGCATTATCCATGGAGCGTAGAACTTCAAGCCAAAAAGATCAGAGCCTGATGCAGCAAGCTGGCGAATGAAGAAGTCCTGTGCATTGAAGCATTTGCCATGAAGAATATAGAAGACCAGAGTCTTCATTGCACCTTCCAGCTTGGCATGTGGAGAATGTCCTTTGATTGGCCAGAGAGTTCGCCTTATGATGTGATAAATAGTCCTTGGCAGATACTGAAGGTCTTCAATGAAGAACTCCGTGGGATATGCAGCATCTTGAGGCAATGGCTTCATCATACTGAGCATCTGACTCATGTTAGGTTCAGGCTTCTGAAAGATGCTCTCAACAGCTTCACTATGAAGCTGACAGCCATGTTCATAGAGATCGCCAGGAGTGGGCAGACCAGTGAGCTCAATGATGTCAAAGGCTTTGGCTTCGTGATGAACATTTCATATCATCCACTCCAGGACCCAAGTCTTCGGATCTCTGTTGTACCCACGGATGTGAAGTGTGGCATAAAATTGGAGCAGCAACTCTTCATTCCAATGCTCTTGGTCGGTGACGAACGGCAGCAATCCAACCTCTTTGAAGCAATCCAGAGCTTCTTCCAGACAGGGCAGACCAGCTATTGCTTCAATGTCAAGGCGCTTGTGTGGGAAGATGCGACCTTGATTGTATAGAATGCAGGAGTAATAGCTTCGCTGTGGATAGCTCCAAAACCGATCAGATGATATTCTTTCCCTTCAGTAGGGGTTCTTGGAGCTATTGAAGAAAGTGTTGTCTACTTTGAAGCCATTGATATTGAAGGATCCAGGTGCTGATGCAGGACCTGGAAACCTGGGCAATCTTGGGATTGGCTTCTGTACCTGAGGCCTGTGCTCAACATGATAGTCGAACTAAGGACCAGCAGCAGGTGCAGGAACAGAAGCAGTGGGATCAGTGGCTTCGCTGACTTCTGGTGCTTGGGTTGGTGAAGGCTCCACATTAGCTTCAGCCATGACAGCGTTAGTGGCTTCATTGGTGTTGGTGGTGGCAGCCTCAGGATTCTCAACCTCCACTTGACGAGCTGGAGGGTCGGTCACAGTCATGTTCTCCTCGAGAACAGCTTCTTGGTGAGACGGGGGTGTAGCTGCGCTTGGTGTTTCTTCTTCATCGGCTGATGCAGCCGGAATGTCTTTAGCAGCTTTAGCTTCAGACTAAGAGACTAGAGGCCTTGGTCCTTTGCGAAGCCTGCGTAATGCTGGCGACGCCTGTGGAGTTGGACTTGGCTGGGCCTCAAAGTCTTCTTCCTCTTGTGCTTGTGGGCGATCAGCCCATGATGCATCCTGAGCAATTGGCGTCAGAGGACGACCAATGCTGATGAGCTCGCTGTGCATGAGCACAGGCGATGATACCTGTTGGTGCTCAAGCTGAGGAAGAACTGCATCATCTTCAACATGGTCATGGTGACCAATGTCTTCAGCAGCGATGGGATCAGCTGCTGGAATGTCTTCAGCTTCATGAGCCCCTGTGAAAGCAGGCTCATGGACAGTCAGTTGGCGCTCTTGAGGTTCATCTTTAGGGTGAATCATGGAGACGGGTTCAACAATCAAGGGCTCTGTGGGAGCAGCCCGTTCCTTCTTGGTCTTTCTCTTCTTCTTGGAGGGGGCAGTAGCAGAGGCTTCAGGATGTTTCCTCTTCCTTGCTTCAGCCTCAGCAGTCCTCGTCTTCTTCAATTCTGAAGTAGTAGACCTGCCTTTTGGCTTCGAGCTAGTCATGCTAGTTGGGAAGACAATGAGAGCTGCTTCCTGCCTTGGTGCGTCGGGTTCAGCCATAGCGGGCTTCTTCTTCTTCTTTGTAGCCATCCTGGGGTCGATGCCAGGACGCCCAAGGGCCTTGCGCTTCTCAGCCTCATTGTAGGCTTGCACACACCTGTCAGCCAGGACCTTCATGCGCTCACGAGAACCCTGAGCTTCTGCACGTTTCTTGAGAAAGGCTTCCTTGAGCTCGTGCAGCATAATCTTGAAGTTCTTCACCTCTTGCACGCTGAGCTTGGCCATATGCTTCTTGAACTGAGATTTCTCAAAGTCAATCTTCTGCTTCAGTTCAACAATGCGCTGGGCGATAGTTAACTCTAAAGCAATGGCGCCATGGAAGGCGACACTGAGGCCAATGGGAAGTTGCAGATCTTCGAAGCTGATGTTGGGCGTGTCAAACCATTCATCAATAAAGTTGTGGATGATTGCCACGTCAAAGAGAGGCAGATTATTGAAGATTTCTGCTTCTTCTTCTTTGCTATTGATCAGTTGCTCAAGAGCGTCATCTGCAAGATCTTCATCACTTGACAGATCAATGGCATCATTACGCAGAACAGCAACAGCTGTCAGTTCTTGGCCGGTGTGTGGCAGAGGCATCTTGACCTTCTGGGGCTTGGAGATGCGTGACAAATCTTCAGACTGCACACTATCTTCAGGAGGTGCAATTGCCAGTGCCTTCGCGCGTGAGATTTTTGGAGCAGAGGCAGGCTTTGAAGCTTTAGGCTGCTTCTTTGGCTTCGGCGTTGCAGGCGCTTCATCTGATTCAGTGTCATCTGCAGGCTCATTCACGGCTGTCCCTTGAACCAAGATATGGGTGATGAGACCTTCAAGGTTGTAGAAAGGACTGACGACATTGGGTTCTGCTTCTCGTGTGCCGTCGGCCCTTAGAGCAGAAGGACCAGGGTTGAAGTCTAGTCCCAATGACTTCTTGTTCTGCTTTGCTGAGTTCTGGGCAAACTGGAAGTTGCGCTTGAACAGAATGTCGTCACGACACCATAGTAGTGACGATGAGTGTGCATCTGCAGGCTGTGGCCCACGGACCATGCAGGGATAGAAGCCTTGTTCAATGGCTTCATCTCTGGTCCTGGGTTGAAGATTTTTGTAGAGGATGTCTCCCCATGGTCGCTTGATGGCATTCTTTTCAACATATTCCTTTGTCATAAATCTGTACTTGAATCACTGTTCTTCCCAATAGCGTCGAATCCATTGGATTCATGTCTTGCGCTGATTGTAATCCTCTTCAGGATCTGTCTTTTACAGTTCTGAGAGGTCATCCGGCAGATCTCTTGATGTTTCTCCATGACGCTTTCTGCCACCCTTCCTTGTTGATTTCTCTGAAGCCATGAACTTTAAACTGAAAGGCTTCAATACGTTCAAAGGCTTCAAAGGCTTTCGCTTGCTGGACAGACAGGAACTGGCTTCGGGAGAATTTATGTGATACTGTAAGAATTCTGCAAATGAATGCAAACTATGAGAACCAAGGGATTCTCCCACGGACATGTACCTGTGACAGCATTAAGGTGCGAGGGAAGGGGGAGATGTCATATGCATTCTCAGAAGATTTTGAAGATAAATCAATTTAGAAGACATTGACCTCATCGTTCGAAGACATTCACTCATAGATAAGGAGTTGGTTCCAGATTTGTACGAATCCACAGATCGGTACAAGTGAGGAATCTAACTACTTTGTGAAGCATAAGTGAATATATAGGCATGTTATGAGATGCAGTATGAAAGAGATCCAACTTGTGTGAATAGAAACTGCTTGTGGTAGAAAGTGATAAAGCTATAGGATCAAAGGGGCCGTAAAAAGGAAGTTTTATTTACCACACGAAGAACTGCCAGACAGAGTGGAAGAGGAGGCCAAGCAGTTCAATCTTCCGTGCCCTAACTTGGCGACGGAGGACACCTATGGCGACGGTGGAGAGGACAATGTCCGCAGTCAGCGTGAAGACGGCGTCGGAGAGGTTGCGGCAGCGAAGTGCTTCGTCGCCGGCGTCGTCGAGGGCTAGCGGTGGCGCTAGGGTTCGTGCGAGAGTGGAAGAAGAGATAATGACTGTGGTGAGGCGTGTATTTATAGGTACAGGGGCGGCACTGCGTTATTACACAGGTGCCCCTGGCGATTCACATCTGAGGGACACGTGGCCGTCATGCAGCATATCGGGGGTTGTTCCACGTCCCACGCACGCCTGGATTGTCGGGTGGTCGTTCCCACTTCTCCGAGTTTCAAGTGAAGGAATAAGCATTGAAAACGGACTTAATGTTTGTCTCTGTATCTTCTGCTGACAAGGACGCAGAGAAGACATTCGACAGTTTCAATAGAATGCATATGATTTGGAGAGATAGAGTTTGAGATAGAAAGCATAGAGAGGTTAGGGTCCGATCACATTCACTTAGTTCAAAAGATTCAACAAGAAGACATAGCTATAAGTGAATGTTGTAGAGGACAGAACACTAGTATATATATATAATCAACATAGTGAAGATAATCATGAAGACATGTTGAGATTGAAGCCAAACCAAATGTGAAGACATAGAAAATGTAACGCCATGAGTGAAACACTTCAAACAGAACATTTGGTGGTGGCGTTACCCACCGTATAGGAAGTATTAGACCCAGACACGGCGCACAATTATCGTGGCGCTCCGAAGTCAAATTCCACATTAATGTATTCACACTTAGAATGTATGTCTTCATTTATGGAAGATATACTTTACTTTGTGTGTTGCACATCTAAGTCATCAATATGCATAAGTGTTAGGATGTGTGCCTGATCACAGGACATTTGAGGATTCCAAGATATTTAGCTCACACCGTAACTTGCAAAATCTCTTCTCATCCAAGGGCTTGGTGAAGATATCTGCCAATTGCTCTTCAGTGTTGACGTGAATGATATCAATATCTTCCTTCACAACATGATCTCTGAGAAAGTGATGACGAATTTCAATGTGATTTGTCTTCGAGTGCTGAACTGGGTTGTTGGCAATCTTGATGGCGCTTTCGTTGTCGCAGTAGAGTGGCACTTGCTTCAGATGAATGCCATAGTCCTTGAGTGTTTGCTTCATCCACAAAAGCTGAGCGCAACAAGATCCAGCAGCAATGTATTCAGATTCAGCAGTGGAGAGAGATACACAGTTCTGTTTCTTTGAAGACCAACATACAAGTGATCTTCCCAGAAAATGACATGTGCCTGATGTAGACTTGCGATCCACTTTGTCACCAGCATAATCAGCATCCGAGAATCCAACCAGATCAAACTCTGAGCCCTTTGGATACCATAATCCTAGAGTTGGGGTGTGAGCCAAATATCGAAGAATTCGCTTCACAGCTAAGTGATGCGACTCCTTTGGTGCCGCTTGAAATCGAGCACACATGCAAACACTAAGCATAATATCTGGCCTAGATGCACATAGATAAAGCAAAGAACCAATCATGGAGCGGTATACCTTTTGATCGAACTCTTTACCATTGTCGTTAGGACCCAGATGATGCTTGGCTGGCATTGGCGCCATAAAGCCTTTGCAGTCTTGCATACCGAACTTCTTCAGGCAATCTTTGAGATACTTCTCTTGAGATATGAAGATGCCGTTGCGTTGCTGCCATATTTGAAGACCGAGGAAGAACTTCAGCTCTCCCATCATGGACATCTGATATTGCTCTTGCATCATATATCCAAACTCTTCATTGTACTTCTGATTGCTGCAGCCAAAGATAATGTCATCCACATATATTTGGCACACAAACAGTTCACCATCATATGTCTTTGTGAAGAGAGTGGGGTCGAGGGAACCAGGCATGAAGCCTTTGCTCTTCAGGAAGTATTTGAGTGTGTCGTACCAGGCCCGAGAGGCTTGTTTGAGGCCATACAGTGCCTTGTTGAGCTTGTATACCATGTCAGGATGTTTTGGATTTTCAAAGCCAGGCGGTTGTGCAACATACACTTCTTCTTCAATCTTGCCATTGAGAAAGGCACTCTTCACATCCATTTGAGATAGAAGTATGTTATGATGATTTGCATAGGCCAGTAGTATGCGTATGGCTTCAAGTCTAGCCACAGGAGCAAATGTTTCATCGAAGTCAATGCCTTCCACTTGAGTATATCCTTGAGCAATGAGACGAGCTTTGTTTCTGACAACTTGACCATGCTCATCTTGCTTGTTGCGGTATATACATTTGGTGCCTATTATGTTGTGCTTCCGAGGATCTGGACACTTAACCAGTTCCCATACATTATTCAGCTCAAACTGTTGAAGCTCTTCTTGCATAGCTTGAATCCATTCAGGTTCCATGAAGGCTTCTTCAACTTTCTTGGGTTCTGTTATTGAGACGAATGCGAAGTGCCCACAGAAATTTGCTAGCTGAGTTGCCCTTGAACGAGTGAGCGGACCGGGTGCATTGATGCTATCAATTATTCTCTCAATCTGCACTTCATTGGCAACACGAGGATGTACAGGGCGAAGATTTTGCTCTTGCTGATCATTGTCGTTGTTAGAGGGAATGTCTTCAGGCTGAGCATTGTCTTCAGGTTGATCAGGTGCGGAGATGATAAGTTCTTCTTCAGGTTGAGCTTCAGAAGGTATGATTTCTCCAGTTCCCATTAGCTTGATTGATTCACTGGATGGAACTTCATCTAGCACATTTGGCAGGTGCTCTCTTTGTGAACCATTAGTCTCATCGAACCGCACATCCACTGTTTCAACCACTTTATAATGAAAGAGATTGAAGACTCTGTAGGAGTGCGAATCCTTTCCATATCCAAGCATAAAACCCTCATGTGCTTTTGGTGCAAATTTTGAAGTGTGATGTGGATCCTTGATCCAGCACCTGGCGCCAAATACTCTGAAGTAACTGACATTTGGCTTCTTGCCAGTAAGGAGCTCATAAGATGTCTTGTTCAGAAGCTTGTGAAGATAAACATGATTGATTGTATGGCATGCAGTATCAATGGCTTCAGGCCAGAATTTTCTTGGAGTCTTGTATTCATCAAGCATCGTTCTGGCCATTTCAATGAGTGTTCTGTTCTTGCATTCGACTACGCCATTCTGCTGTGGCATGTACGGGGCTGAGAATTCATGTGTGATGCCCAAGGTATCAAGATATGTATCAAGGCCAGTGTTCTTGAATTCAGTGCCATTGTCACTTCTGATGTGCTTTATCTTGGCGCCATAGTTGTTCATTGCTCGATTGGCGAAGCGTCTGAAGACATCCTGCACCTCAATCTTGTAGAGGATTATGTGCACCCAAGTATATCTAGAATAATCATCAACAATGACAAAGCCATAGAGACAAGTTGTAGTAGTAAGAGTTGAGTAATGAGTGGGACCGAAAAGATCCATGTGGAGCAGTTCGAAGGGTCGAGTAGAAGTCATGATTGTCTTCGAGGGATGTTTGGCCCTCATCATCTTTCCTGCTTCACAGGCACCGCATAAGTGATCTTTCTTGAACTTGATGCCCTCGATGCCTATGACATGCTTCTTCTTTGCAAGGGTGCGGAGGTTCCTCATGCCAGCATGCCCTAGCCTTCGATGCCAGAGCCAGCATTCTGAAGCTTTTGCGAGAAGACATACGGCAAGTTGTGGTCCTGCTGAGAAATCTACCACATACAAATCATCTTTCCGATACCCTTCAAACAATAGAGACTTGTCAAATTCCATTAGAACAAGGCAACGATATTTTCCAAATATTATGATCATGTTCAAATCGCAAAGCATTAAGACAGACATTAAGTTGAAGCCAAGGGATTCAACAAGCATGACTTTATCCATGTGTTGATCCTTTGAGATTGCAACTCTACCTAGACCCAATACCTTACTTTTACCAGTGTCAGCAAATGTGATGTGACTCTTGTCGGATGGACGTAAGGTTGAGTCCATAAGAAGGCTTCTTTTGCCAGTCATGTGGTTGGTACACCCACTATCAATAATCCATTCTGAAGACGCTGGTGTCGTACCCTACAGTGCAGTTAGGGGGATGGGCTTCACGAAGAGAATTGTGAAGCAAAAACATTTGACGAACCAGTGGGTTATGAAAGCTTAGATCCAGATTAGGACTGATAGGGAGAGTAGCAAGCGATTCAGGAATGAAGTACATAGTAAGACCATTCGGGCATTTGATCTTGCGCCCTACAAGCTGTTTAAGGTCCCCAGCAACAGCATCAGAAGATTTTGGTTTTCTGCTGGAGACCTTTCCCTGCAAAAGAGAGTTAAGCCTTCTTAGCCACCCACATCTTCAAGGATGCCTTAGAAGCGATAAGTCTAAGTGCAGCGTCTGAGAACTTTGGCTTTGGAGCCCTAGCAAAAAGTCTTGCAGGCGGACAATAATACTCATAAGAATAAGCAGAATAGTTTTTGGCCTTATGAACATGGCGGTTCGATGAACCGCGCTCATATTCATAGGCCTGAGTATGGTTTCCCTGCAAAACATTTGCGTTAGTGCGACTCAGGTGAGTCCTTTGTCTGTATGAAGCCTTTGGACCATATGAAGCTTGTGGTATGGGGTTTGTCTTCTTCAACTATGGTGTCATGATGACATTCACAGGAAGATTTTCCAAACACTTTTTCGGCACCCAGATCTTCTTCATAGGCGGCCCATTCCTGCAGTTAGTACCAATATACATGGCAAACACTTCACCATTCTGATTCTTAAACAGTTTATAGTTTGCATCAAAGGATTCATCAATGACAATGGGGTTAGCACAAGTGAAGCCAGATAGATTGGATGGATCTGCTGAAGGTTCCTTTGCAGCAACCCATGTGGTTTTGGGATACTACTCAGGTTTCCAGTAAGAGCCATCAGCATTCATTTTCCTTAAGAACCCAACACCCTCTTTCCATGGGTTTCGGTTCAGAATCTGCCTTTTGAGGACATCACATAGTGTCTGATGCCCTTCAAGACTTTTGTACATCCCTCTTTCAAGCAATGTCTTCAACCTAGCATTCTCATCAGCAATAGCAGTGGTATCCTCAGCAGAGGGGTTAGTTACCACATCAACAGTTGAAGATATTGCAACAGTAGCAGCAGTAGAACATTCAGCAACAGAAGTAGCATTATCACGCTCAATGCATTTAAGACATGGTGGTTCAAATCCTTCCTGAGCGGAACTGATCTGTTCGGCGCGAAGTGACTCGTTTTCCTTTTGAAGATCTTCATGAGCCGCTCTCAATTTCTCAAGATCTTGCTTCCTTTGAAGATAATCATAGGAAAGCTTTTCATGAGTTGTTGAGAGCGTTTCATGACGACTTTCAAGTTCCTCATACTTAACGTGAAGATTTTTCATGTCTTCAATTAAGGACTCAGATCGAGTCATTTCAGCGTCTAACAGATCATCGCTTTTGTCTAACAGTTTTTGAATATGTTCCATAGCTTTCTGTTGTTCAGTTGCAATTTTAGCAAGTGTTTTGTAGCTGGGTCTTGAACCACAATCAGAGTCACCTTCACTAGATGTTTGATAGTGAGTAGTGCGTGTGTTTACCTTGGCACCGCGTGCCATGAAGCAGTAGGTAGGAGCGGAGTAGTTCTTGTCATTTGCATCGGTGTCGGTGATGAAGTCATTGTCTTCAGTGATGAAGATGGACTTGGCAACGTATGCTGTAGCCAGACTTGCAACGCCAGAATTGGACTCCTCCTCAGACTCCACCTCCGCCTCCTCAGAAGCGGACTCCTCCTCTGAATCCATTTCCTTGCCAACAAACGCATGTGCCTTGCCAGATGAGCTCTTCTTGTGTGACGAAGACTTGGAGGAAGACTTGGAAGAAGACTTTGAGTATCTCTTCTTCTTCTTCTTGTCAGAGTCATATTCCTTGCTCTTTTTCTTCCTTTTGTTCTCATTGTCCCACTGCGGACACTCAGAGATGAAGTGGCCAGTTTTCTTGCACTTGTGGCATGTTTTCTTCTTGTAGTCATGAGCAGAAGCTTCATCATTCCTTGAGCTTGATCGTGAAGATTTCCTAAAGCCTTTCTTCTTGGTGAATTTTTGGAACTTCTTCACAAGCATAGCAAGTTCCTTTCCAATGTCTTCAGGGTCATCAGAACTGCTGTCAGATTCTTCTTCAGATGAGGAGACAGCTTTTGCCTTCAAGGCACGAGTTCGCCCATAGTTTGGACCGTAGATATCTCTTTTCTCAGAAAGCTGAAACTCATGTGTGTTGAGCCTCTCAAGTATGTCAGACGGATCGAGTGTCTTGAAATCAGGACGTTCTTGAATCATCAGGGCTAGGGTGTCAAATGAGCTGTCAAGTGATCTCAGTAGTGTCTTGATGACTTCATGCTTGGTGATCTCAGTAGCGCTGAGGGCTTGAAGCTCATTTGTGATGTCAGTGAGTCGATCAAACGTGAGTTGGACATTCTCATTGTCATTTCGCTTGAAGCGGTTGAAGAGGTTGCGAAGGACACTGATTCTCTGATCTCTCTGGGTTGAGACGCCTTCGTTGACCTTGGAGAGCCAGTCCCAGACTAGCTTAGATGTTTCCAAAGCACTCACATGGCCATACTGTCCTTTGGTCAGATGACCACAGATGATATTCTTGGCAGTAGAATCCAGTTGAATGAACTTCTTGACATCAGCAGCAGTGACACCTTCTCTAGCCTTGGGAACGCCGTTCTTGACGACATACCATAGGTCGACGTCAATGGCTTCAAGATGCATGCGCATCTTATTCTTCCAGTAGGGATATTCAGTTCCATCGAAGACGGGGCACGCAACGGAGACTTTGATTATCCCTACAGTCGACATAGCTAAAACTCTAGGTGGTTAAACCGAATCACACAGAACAAGGGAGTACCTTGCTCTGATACCAATTGAAAGTGCGTTATATCGACTAGAGGGGGGGTGAATAGGCGATTTTTATGAAAGTCTTCAAAACGTGGAAGTTTCGAAGACAAACGATAGAAATAAACCTATTACCATGCAGCGGAAGGTAGACTACACTAGGTAAACCATAGTCATGTATTCAATGAAGTGAAAGCACAATGACTAATAGCAGCTAGGTAGTAAGGATCAGGTAGGAAGATATTAAGAAGCCAAACAGATCACACAGTCACTCTGTGAAGACAAAAGACAGTGCAAGCATACAATGACTTCACAAGGAGTAACAGTAAGTAAAGAGAAGGGAAGGAAGAAACCAGTGACTCGTTGAAGACAATGATTTGTTGGACCAGTTCTAGTTGCTGTGACAACTGTACGTCTGGTTAGGGCGGCTAGGTATTTAAACCTGAGGACACACAGTCCCGGACACCCAGTCCTAAACACGCAGCTCAGGACACCCAGTCCTCACCGTATTCCCCTTGAGCTAAGGTCACGCAGACCTTGCCCAATCACTCTGGTAAGTCTTCAAGGTAGACTCCCAAACCTTCACAGACTTCGTTCACCGGCGATCCACAATGTCTCTTGGATGCTCAGAATGCGACGCCTAACCGGCTAGAGGATTCACAGTCCTCAAGTGTAATAAGTCTTCAGATCACACAGACAAGAAGACTTAAGTGATGCCTAATTCTCTTTGGCTCTGGGTGGTTAGGGCTTTATCCTCGCAAGGAATTCTCTCTCAAAGGCTTCGAGGTGGGTTGCTCTCAAACGACAAAAGCCGTACTCTGAATCTGAGCAGCCAACCGTTTATGGTTGTAGGGGGTGGGCTATTTATAGCCACTAGGCAACCCGACCTGATTTGTCCGAAATGACCCTGGGTCACTAAGGAACTGACACGTGTTCCAACGGTCAGATTTCAAACTCACACGGCAACTTTACTTGGGCTACAAGCAAAGCTGACTCGTCCGACTCTTGACAAGATTCGCTCTCATAGTCTTCACTCGAAGACATAGGTTTTGTTTAAGCATCACTTCAGTCATTCTGACTGGTTCTCTTGGACCCCACTTAACAGTACGGTGGTTCCTGTGACTCAACAAAGAAGAAAAAGAACTACGAAAGATCTAAGTCTTCGAGCTCCATAGGCTTCATGCAATGTCTTCTCTTGTCATAGTCTTCAATGTGAATATCTTCATATACCACCTTTGACATCAATGTCTTCATACATTTTTAGGGGTCATCTCTGGTAGGAAAACCGAATCAATGAGGGACTTCTACCTGTGTTATCCTGCAATTCTCAGAAACACATTAGTCCCTCAACGAGGTTTGTCGTCAATACTCCAAAACCAACTAGGGGTGGCACTAGATGCACTTACAGCTACTTTGTGATGCGATGATAAATTCCGCATGAAGTCATTCTGCAGACGCACATTTCTTATTATGCATTTCATTATCTTCACTATTCTTATATATGCATGATGAATTGTCTTCGCGAGTTGAAGAGGATCTCCACAAAGTAAAACCTGCCATGTGCATTTGCATTCAAAAGCAAACTACCTATATGCACATCTTCAGGGGGGGGGCCTTTTGCAACTAATGAAGACAATGAATTTGATCTTTAACTTTCACATACTTTTATCCCCATTGAAAACTTCAACCAGTTTGTCATCAATCACCACAAAAGGGGAGATTGTAAGTGCATCTAGTGCCACCCTAGTTGGTTTTGGAGTATTGACAACAAACTTGGTTGAGGGACTAATGTGTTTGTGAGAATTGTAGGATAACACAGGTAGTAGTCCCTTATTGATTTGGTTTACCTACCAGAGATGACCCCTAAAAATGTGTGAAGACATTGAAGACAATGGTGGTTCATGAAGACATTCACGATAAAGATAATGGCATGTGAAGACATTCACTTGAAGACTATGGAGTGCGAAGACATAGTTGTTTCCTTTTCTTCTCTACTGAGTCATAGGAACCACCATACTGTTAAGTGGGGTCCAAGCGAACAAAGTCAGAGTGACTGATGTGATGCTCAACCAAAATCCTATGTTTTCGAGCGAACACAATGAGAGCAAATCTTATCCAGAGCTGGATGAGTCAGCTTTACTTATAGCCCGAGTCAAGCTACCGTGTGTGTTTGAAATCCGACCGTTGGACACGTGTCGGTTCCTTAGTGACCCAGGGTCATTTCGGACATATCACGTCGGGTTGCCTCCAAGCTATAAATAGCCCACCCCCTACACCATAAATCGGTGGCTGCTCAGAGTTAGTGCACGACTTTTGTTGTTTGAGAGCAACCCACCTCCAAAGCCTTTGAGAGAGAGATCCTTGCGAGCACAAAGCCCAAAACACCCAGAGCCAAAGAGTGTTAGGCATCACTGAAGTCTTTCTGTCCGCGTGACATGAAGACTTGTTACACTTGAGGACTGTGAATCTGTTGGGGAACGTAGCATGCAATTTCAAAAAAATTCCTACGATCACGCAAGATCTATCTAGGAGATGCATAGCAATGAGAGGGGGAGAGTGTGTCCACGTACCCTCGTAGACCGAAAGCGGAAGCGTTAGGTTAACATGGTTGACGTAGTTGAACGTCTTCACGATCCAACCGATCAAGTACCAAACGTATGGCACCTCCGAGTTCAGCGCATGTTCAGCTCGATGACGTCCCTCGAACTCTTGATCCAGCAAAGTGTCGAGGGAGAGTTTCGTCAGCACGACGACGTGGTGACGGTGATGGTGATGTGATCCGCGCAGGGGTTCACCTAAGCACTACGACAATATGACCGGAGGAGTAAACTATGGAGGGGGAAACGCACATGGCTAAGGAACAACTGTTATGCTTTGGGGTGCCCCATGCCCCCGTATATAAAGGAGGAGAGGGAGGAGGCCGGCCATATAGGGGGCGCCATGGGGGGAAACCGACTAGGACTCCTAGTCCTGGTTGGCCCCCTTCCTTTCTTTCGGAGGGGAAAAGGGGAAGGAGATGAGAGGAGACAAGGGGAAGGGGCGCGCCTCCCCTTGTGGGCTTCCCTCTCTCCCCCCTATGGCCCATGTTGGCCCATTACTTCCTTGGGGGGTTCCGATAACCTCCCGGTACTCCAAAAAATACCCAAAACATTCTGAAACCACTCCGGTGTCCAAATATCATCGTCCAATATATAAATCTTTACCTCTCGACCATTTTGAGACTCCTCGTCATGTCCGTGATCTCATCCGGGACTCTGAACAATCTTCGGTCACCAAAACACATAACTCATAATACAAATCGTCATCAAACGTTAAGCGTGCGGACCTTGCGGGTTCGAGAACTATGTAGACATGACCGAGACACATCTCCGATCAATAACCAATAGCGGAACCTGGATGCTCATATTGGTTCCTACATATTCTACGAATATCTTTATTGGTCAAACCGTAATGACAACATACGGCATTCCCTTTGTCATCGGTATGTTACTTGCCCAAGATTCGATCATTGGTATCTTTATACCTAGTTCAATCTCATTACCGGCAAGTCTCTTTACTCGTACCGTAATGCATCATCCAGCAACTAACTCATTAGTCACATTGCTTGCAAGGCTTGTCGTGATGTGCATTACCGAGAGGGCCCAGAGATACCTCTCCGATGCTCGGAGTGACAAATCATAATCTCCATCTTTGCCAGCCCAACAAACACCTTCGGAGACACCTATAGAGCATCTTTATAATCACCAAGTTACGTTGTGACGTTTGATAGCACACAAGGTGTTCCTCCTGTATTTGGGAGTTGCATAATCTCATAGTCAAAGGAATATGTATAAGTCATGAAGAAAGCAGTAGCAATAAAACTTAACGATCATTATGCTAAGCTAATGGATGGGTCTTGTCCATCACATCATTCTCTAATGATGTGATCCTGTTCATCAAATGACAACACATGTCTATGGTCAGGAAACTTAACCATATTTGATTAACGAGCTAGTCAAGTAGAGGCATACTAGGGACACTCTGTTTTGTCTATGTATTCACACATGTATCAAGTTTCCAGTTAATACAATTCTAGCATGAATAATAAACATTTATCATGATATAAGGAAATATAAATAACAACTTTATTATTGCCTATAGGGCATATTTCCTTTAGAATCCTCCAGCCGGTTAGGCGTCGCGTTCTGAGCATCCAAGAGCCATTGTGGATCACCGGTGAATGAAGTATGTGAAGGTTTGGAAGTCTACCTTGAAGACTTACCAGAGTGATTGGGCGAGGACTGGGTGTCCTTAGCTCAAGGGGAATAAGGTGAAGACGCGGTCTTCTGAGTTCAATCTCAGCCTCCCTAACCAGACGTACAGTTGTCACAGCAACTGGAACTGGTCTACCAAATCCTTGTCTTCACCAAGCTACTGGTTCTATCCCCCACTTCCTTTTACATTTCAGTTTGTCTTCGTGAAGTCATTGCTTACTTACCTGATCTGATTGACTTCACCGTGTGAAGACAATTACCTGTTTGGCTTCATACTGTCTTCCATTTTGATCCAATCTACCTAGCTGCTGATAGTCTTCATACTTTCACTTTATTGCTTACTTGACTATGGCTTGTCTAGTGTAGTCTATCTTCCGCTGCATATCAATAGGTTCATTTCACCTGTTTGTCTTCAAAGACCTCGTGTTTTGAAGACTTTCATAAAAATCGCCTATTCACCCCCCTCTAGTCGATAACTAGCACTTTCAACTTTTGACTTAATGCTATGGTTGGGTTTTACATTAATGAATCTTTAGTATTTGTGGATGTTTGCTAGAGTTACAATCATAAGAACATATGATCAAAGTACAAAAAGATGTCAGCTTCGGTGTGTCCAAGTATGATGAGTATCACACGTTTCATATCCAATTGCTTAGGGACAATTTTCGCACATCCTACCACCACTTGTCCATACTTGCTATATTTATTTTATTGTTCTTTATTTAAAACAACACCTTTATTATCTTGCAAACGTATCCCATCACTCCTACAAAGTAGTTTTTGTTTCTTGTTTTAGGTAAAGCGAATGTTAGTGTGCATAGAGTTGTATCGGTGGTCGATAAAACTTGAGAGAATATTAATTCTACCTTTAGCTTTTCGCTGGGTTCGACACTCTTATTTATCGAAAGGGCTACAACGGATTCCCCATACTTACGGGTTAACACCGGACGTGTTACCACCATTGCTTGCACATGGGTTTGCTGGTAGAAGGCGTTCGCTAGCCTGAACGGGCGAGAACGACTTGGCAAGGGCGGTCGCGCCAGCTCCAGAAAGCTTGCCGGCATGCCATCCTGCATCCGACTATCTCACCGGGCAACCCAGGGCACTGCAATGCTGGAGGGCTCCTTCTTATGCTCGCCGGAGAGACCATCCTACAAGACTTTGGAGTTGGAGGCCATGACAGGTGCAATACAAGGAGGAGATGGAGAGCGAAGGTGTGGTGTGGTTCATTCGCAAAAAAAGGTGTGGTGTGGTTCTTGCCCGACGCCTAGCCATATTTAAATAACGGGCAGATGCGAGGCACTAGTAGGAGAGGTGTTTAATGCGAGCAACACAGGGACGGACGCGTGGCGCTCGGGGCATCGGAGTAGGTTTCTCGGCACACATGCTAATTTAATGGCGGTAGACGGGCTGACGGATGCCGATTCAATGCAGCGAGAAGGCGTGCGTAGCGGGCGGTGCTCTTGGCCGGCGCGCCGCTCCAATGCCGGCTCTAGTGAGCGGTCGCATCCGCTCTGGGCCTACATGAACATGGAGCTGGCGCTCTGGTGGGAAAGTGGACGAGGGAGAGTGGTTTTGTGTGGGCCAGGTTTATTGGATGCTTGCATGGCAGCGGTTCATGCTCCTGCAAAGCCCCCCGGTTTGTTTTCGATTTGCAGAAAAAAGGACATCAAGGTCGACTCGCGGACGGATGTAGGACCACGCGGTCCGGAAGGTTGCGGGTGGTCGGTGTTGGAGATGCCGTCGGAGACGGCAACAACAGGGGCATAGTTTTGCAAATTTTCAATTTGTCTGTGTAGATCTGAAATTTCATTTTTTTTAGCGAATCTGAAAGACAATATTTTAGAAAGAATCAAAGAGACAATGATGTGCAAGGAGGAATAACAGGCCATGGGCCTCGAGTGATCACAATCGGGCAACGCCATATTTGGGCCCGTCGGGTAAAATATCGTCATCGCCGTTCTCTCTCTGCAGCCGAGCACGCGCAGCCGAGCACCCCTTCCTTCCCAGCTCCCTCCCTCTCTCCCCCGCCTCCCGAAGAGGAGATAACGCAGGACAAGAAGGTACTCGCGCTCTGCCTCCTCTGAATCCATCTGCCTCCGTCAAAGGATTCTTGCCGTGCTCTTCCAGCGGCGCCCTGCGTCCCCCAGCTAGGGCCGGCCGAATTTTCGTTTTTTTTTTCTTTTCATTTCATTCAGTTCCGCCACCTGCCGAAGTGGCGAGTTTCTCGGTGGAGGCTGCCACCACAAGAATGCGGTAGGGGCTGCAAACCCACCGGCCGACCAGGGGCGATGGCGGCGGTGCCGCCAAACGCGAGCATGGGGCTGCTCAATCTGGGCGGGTGCGGGGTTTTGCTCCCCTCCCTGCAGCCTAATTCGAGCGCCGGTCACTGCTTTTTGGTCCCGAGGAGGGACGTCTCCGCGTCGCCGTTGAACTGGGGTTTGGTCAGACGAGGCAGGTTTCTTGATGCCGCGTTCCGGGCCGCGGGTGCCCTGGCTAGCGGCGAGGCCGGCGCCGGTTCGTCAGAGCTGCGGCACATCGAGAAGGAGCTCACTTTTAGCCCCACATTCACCGACTATGTGAAGATGATGGAGTCGGTGAAGTTGGACAGGAGCAAGAGTTTGCAGGGAGGCGATTTGGATGGCCGGAGTTCCAGGAGGAGGTTCATGGGCGATGGTGATGCATCAGCTGGTCGACGACAGGATAGAGAGTCAGTTGATCCAAGGAAGAAGTCATTTGAGAGGAATAGAGGGGCTCAAAGGGACAGAGGGGGTGACCAAGGCAGGGGTGAGAGGCTAGCGATGAATGACAGCGCAGAAGAATTTACTGGATTGGTGGGAAAAGGAATGGTGGGTGATGTTAAAAATAGCAGTGATGGTCAGAGGAAAGTTGAAGAATATGTACAGAGAAGAATAGTTCGAGGCGAACGAAGCAGAATTGGGGACAGTACTGATACTGACGACCGCAAGCAGTTTCCATCAGCATCATATGTGAAGACTAGAGATAATAAAGGTGGTGTGGTTGTTCATGAATCAGCAGGGAACAGAAATGCCCAGTCAAATGCACGGAAGGATTTACAAGGACGGGCAACTTCTGTTGTAAGCCGTACTTCTGTGACTCGGGATAGCAGCGTTATATTGAGGAACACCAGCTCTACCAATGCAAGAAGTAATATACAGGAACATGACTTCAAATATCCTAGAGAGGGAAAAGTTTCCAGTAGCGAGGTCAATGCTGACAGTAAATTTCAAAGATACCAACAAAGAACAGAGAATTCAAGAAGAAATCTTGTAGGTAGTTTTAGAGATAATAATGTGGACTATAGCAAACCTACTGTAAGCAAAAGATACGGCCATACACAAACAGTGTCCGAGAACTATGGTCATCGGAGTGATAGTCTGGAGCGTGGAAAACCTGAAACAATGCGAATGCACAGAGGAGAAAATGTTCAACAGGGGAAGTTTGTTAGAAGAGATTCAAAAGCTGTTATTGATGATAGGGCTGCTTTCAAGACTTTTGAGGCATTCACTGATGTCAGGAACAGGCCACGGGCTCTTCAAATGGAAATAGAAGAAAGGATTCAGAAATTAGCTAGTCGGTGAGTCTTCATATAATTGCCTTTATTCTAATGCTTAAGTTATCATAGTTTTCTGATGTATAAGTTGAACATACTAGCCTCTTATTTTTGTTTGACATGCGCAGTAGCCTCTTATGATTGGTTAATGATGGTAGTTTACTTGTACTCAATATTAATATTATCACTTATTTTTGCTATTATTATTTTTATTCAAATTGTATTTAAACTGCTCTGTATCTTTACTAGCGGCGCAATTTACCATCATCATTCACATCAAATATACGATAACTCTAAAGGCCTAACCTACTTAGCTTACATTCCCACCAATCCTTATAAAATCATTCCAGTGATAATACTGAACTTCTAGAAAGATCACGCTCAGATATATTCTTCTAATGTTTAGTGGTTATGTACAGGTTATAAAGTGGGAATATGTATTCCTTAATCATTATTACACTGTTCCAACTTTAATCATTACCAAGCTATTATTTACTTTGTGATGCCTAGATGCAAACTATTATTTACAGTTTGTTTTGGAGAATTCTTGCATGCATTTATGTAGATAATTTTTTGAAAAGTTCATTAACGACTGTAACCCAGCAATGGAACTTGTAAGCTGAGCTGACTACGGAAATATTTTATATTTCGTGCTTTCAGCATAACTGGTTATGATTAATCACATGGAATCACCAGATTCACCACGATCTTATAATCTTAGTTAATTTCTTATAATTCTATATTTTGAAGGCTCAATGCTACAGATGTAAATACTCCAGAGTGGAAATTCTCCAAGATGATTCATGATGCACAGATCAAATTCACTGATCACTCTATCCTAAGGATTGTTCAAATATTGGGTCGATATGGAAACTGGAAACGTGTTCTGCAAGTTGTTGAATGGCTTCAATCACGTGAAAGATTCAAGTCCTACAAGAGCAGGTAGAATAGCTACCCACTTATATGCTTCTATGTTTTTTACCAATCTTAAATCTGCATTTTTTTGTTTTTGTTTTTGTAGCATGCATTTTAAGTTTTTAACTGCTTTGATATATGTAGCATAACTGTAGTGCTGCTGAGTTGTTAACCATATGAATAAGTTGGTTGATCTATGTGCGCATGCTTGAAGTAGTTTCTTGATTAATTTTCCTTGGTACCTCCCCATGATCTCATTAAACGGGTATACTGCTTAGTATATGAAGTGCATATGATCTTTATAAGCACCTTCTGATGTAGGTATATTTATACAACAGTCCTTGATGTTCTTGGGAAGTCAAAGAGACCTTTTGAGGCATTGAATGTATTTTACACCATGCTGGTATAACTTGTGCTTATCTTCATCTTATTTTATGCAAAAATATTTATCTTCATCTTATTTAGATGATGTTCCTATATTTCATTTGCAGGACCAATTATCTTCTTATCCTGACATCGCAGCTTATCATTGTATTGCTGTGACTCTCGGGCAAGCTGGTCTTGTGAAAGAACTATTTGATGTGATTGATTGCATGCGTTCCCCTCCTAGGAAGAAGTTTATGGTGGGTCCTGTTCAGAATTGGGATCCTCGGTTGGAACCAGACCTCATCGTATACAATGCGGTGAGTTTATTTGTAGCAAACGTGATATGTGCGTGGAATCAGCACACCATGAGCATGGTGAAGTCTATCAGTTGAACATAACTGCTTCTGCTCGTATGTAGGTTTTGAATGCTTGCGTTCAACAAAAGCAGTGGGAAGGGACATTCTGGGTACTGCAACAGTTGAAAGAGAAGAATATTCGCCCAACTAATACAACATATGGTCTTGTAATGGAGGTATGCTGATCGTGATACACATACAAATACAATATAACACATACCCTTTATATTCTCTCCCACCCAACTATGCTGGGCCCTGAAGGGGAACTTCTACAGACCTCTTTAGATTTTCTGCAACATAACAAGCATTATATATATATATATATATATATATTTGATAGACACATGAAAGTGTCCTGGTTTCCTACGAGCAGCTCATTATACAGAATGTTTCACCTGTAAATTTGTTGCTTAAGCTTGGTTCTTTTCTGATTTCCGCAACACCATGTTATATATACTGGGCACAATTCTTGTGCAGCATAATCCATTTTTAGTCTAGTTTAATTTCGTGGCAGTGCAGGTAATGCTTGTTTGTGGCAAGTATAACTTGGTGTATGAGTTCTTCGACAGGGTGAAGCAAAAATCAATACCTGGTGCACTGAACTATAAAGGTAATAACTAGAAGTTGAAATAATTAGTTTAAAGTTCATGTCTGAGACTTCATGCTGGTTACAGTTCTCGTAAATGCACTCTGGAGAGAAGGAAAGACCGATGAAGCAGTCATGGCCGTGAAGGATATGGAAAATCGTGGAATTGTTGGTTCGGCTAGTCTCTATTATGACCTTGCTCGGTGCCTTTGCAGTGGAGGGCGGTGCAAAGAAGCACTTCTCCAGGTATGGCTTACACAAGTGCAGTTAATGAGTTAATGTGTAATACATTTGCCACAGTTCACAGCTGACATTGATAGCGAAATTCCTTTTGTTAGTTAATTTCATCTTGATTTACTCGCAACTGTTAATTATTTAAAAAATAATAATGCATAAAAATAAATTTACATTGGGCACACCGACGGTTAAGTATTTCAACTACGTTAGAATCAATGAGTTATTGTGATTTTACAATACAATACTCCCTCCGTCCCAAATTAAGTGACTCAACTTTGTACTAGCTTTAGTACAAAGTTAATACAAAGTTGAGTCACTTATTTTAGGACGGAGGGAGTATTTGCTATCATGACCTTATGAGCAGAATCAGTGTTATTCTTGATTGTACACTTGACAAGACATATATGGTTTAACAATTTTTGTTCTCAAGCTAGTACAGGCCTGATTGCATACATTATATTTTGGTCGAAGTAGGCGTTGTGTGTTGGGACATGGAACTACTAATATTTAGATGCGAAGCAAGCAGTCAAAACATATGGAATTCGGTTCTGACCCTCTAATTTTCACTGCAGAGCTTTTGATTTGAGGGTAGTTCCAGCCAGCTACTAATACTCTTTAAAATACATGTGGACGCAACTTAGGAAATGAGATTCAGGGATTCTTTTATTCAAATGATACAGGAATTTTAGGATTGGAGTCTTTATGAAACTTTCTATATGGGTTGTTTGGTTTGTAGGATTGAATGCCGTTGGAGTTTTCTCAACGATTTCTTCGCACAACATTACAAAGGAAGCTTTCTATTGACTCTCGAATCACTTGGAAAGAACCCTTTGTTTCCCTTATGGTGCAATCAAACAAACTTTGGTTCAAATCCGATCCTATAGGACTTCAGTGGGCATTGCAATCCTGCATTTTTCCTATTCCCATGTTTGGAAAATCCTGCGATCAAAACTTGCGGCCACTTCCGTTTCATTTCGTTAGTGTTTAGGCTTTTGCTAGCCTAGTTCTTGTTCTTCTAATACAAACTGACACACTTTTGGGCGTGTGTTCGACAAAAAAAAAACTTTGTGATCATAAACTCGTAAGAGGACAGAGCACTACTACATTTGAGCCTCTGTATCTATATTTATAACCTCGTAACCTGTCTATGCACTATTTGTGTAATGTCCTCAGACTGTTTGTTTACTCTCAACTTTTGTCTGATAATAATTGTACTCAGGTTGAGAAGATATGCAAGGTTGCGAACAAACCGCTGGTTGTTACCTACACAGGACTTATTCAAACTTGCATAGATAGTGGAAGCATAGAAAATGCTAAATACATATTTAAAGAAATGTGCAACTACTGCTCACCTAATAATGTGACTTGCAACATTATGCTAAAGTCATACATAGATCATGGAATGTTTGAAGACGCAAAAGATCTACTGGAGAATATTCTAAATGGCAGGATAAGGAGTAAAGCGGATTTGGGTGAACAAGCAATTGCAGACAAGTTTACTTTCAATACTTTCTTGGATGCTTGTGCTGAAGCAAAAAAGTGGAATGACTTCGAGTACGCATTTCGCAAAATGTTATCTAGCGGCTACCATTTTGACGAACGAAGGCACCTACGTATGGTACTTGATGCCTATAGGAGCGGGAAGGTACTTATCTCATATGCTCATGGTTTTGATTACCTATGGATGTTCTTAAAAAGATATAGCTTATAAAGCTAGAATATTCATTTCACATAATTATTCAGGTCTAAGAGCATTCTGGTAGCTAGTGATAATGTAGGTCATGCCTGACATGGTGATAGGAGCATGTTGCCATATGGCGTAATTATTTTTAAATTGATACACAAAGGCCATATCAAAGTCCCTGCCATTCAGTTTGAAACGTATGCTAAACCTTTTTTGGGGTGTAAATACATGCAGACATTTGGGCCCTCATGACAATATGCCTCACTAGATTGTATCCGTAGCCTTAAAAAGGAATTTCAAGTAAAAGAGTAGCATGATAGAATAGGCATTTCAAATTGAAATTACATTAGGCACAATAGGTGTCGAACTGGTTGGTTAATCCATCTGGAGTGTCTGTTCTCACCCTTGCTATCTGTTGTCCGTCATTGTTCAGGAGCAGCTGCTGGAAGACGTATGGGACTACCTGTGTCACAGTGGTCGGGTTCCACCGGCTGCCATGATAATGGAAAGATTCTGCCTAAAACTGAGACAAGGCCATACGACGGCAGCACTCTCCTGCATCAGCAGCTTTGAGGAGAGCAAGATAGGCAGCGTTTCCTCCAAGTCGTGGTCGAATCTTCTGAACCGGAACGCGGACCTCCTCGAGGAGGAGAGCGTCGCCAAGCTTGTCCATGAACTCGATGACTTCTCAAGGCCAGGGAGTTCCTGCCATTCCTTGTACGAAAATGTTCTGAGCAGCTGTACAGAATTCCTTCGTGGTTCTGGTGGAAAGGCGCCTTCTGATGGACGGATGCCTTTCTGTAATTCTTGACCGCCATGTTAGCCTCCTATCCTTTCGTTGTTCAAAGTTCGGTTATCAGTGGGTAGGGAATCACTGGTCTGCTTGTGGCTTTCATGCTCTTTTCCAAGAAGACCAACTTTGATGATATACTACTGTACCAGAGTAGGAGTAGCATTTTGGTTGGGTTGGTTGCTGGTAATTAGCAGAAGCAACCTTTGGCATTGCCATCATCACCCTTGGCGATGCGTGGCGTAAGCATGTTTGCTTGTTGTTTCATCATCTAAATGGTGTAACAGTGACAGTGCGAGTAGCTGGTATCACTATGATAGGATACATGGACGATAGTGCATGTTGATAGCTATATGTTCAGTCAGACAAAAATTTCCGAGTGTGTCTAGTTGCAATGGATTTGCAGAGTCTAAAACTATGTCCGCCGCTTGTTTGGAAGGGCTGGTACAAATGATCTTTTGTCTCCGGAAGGCTCCATCTGGAGAAATTTGTGCTCCTGTCGATAGAGTTTCCATCTGTTTCTACGTTGCGGTCGATTGGGACCAGCACACAGGGACAAGCTCGTCGCCGTCGCCGGATTGGTGCCAGTTAGAGCATCTTCGAGTGGACCCTTAAATCGTCCGCATACGTCTGGATCGTACTGTCCGGACAATGAAAATCATCTAATACGGGTCTATATCGATGCGCGGCGTGGTTCGGACGTACTTTTCCCCGCAACAAACATTGGGGCTTTTCGGGGGTCCGAACACCACCCACGCCCGCTTCTGACCGTATTGGCCCACCCAAACCGCCTCCCCCTCCCCTGCGTGCGTTCTTATCTGGCGCCAGCTGTCCTTCCCTGTCCGTAGACGGATAACGGAAGAAAATTTGCGGGTCGCTGTTGGAATGCCGCCCTTACCATTCGATGCGCAGCGTGGTTCGGACGTACTTTTTCCCGCAACAAACATGGGGGCTTTGTGGGCATTCGGACACAACCCACGCCCGCTTCGACCACATTGGCCCACCCAAACCCCCTCCCCCGCGCATGTTTTCATCCGGCGCCAATTGTCCTTCCCTGTCCATAGACGGACAACGGAAGAAAATTTGCGGGTCACCGTTGGTATGCCGCCCTTACCAGCCTTGCTGCACGACACGAGTGATTTAACTATAGACATTCATGTCGTGCCATACCAGCCTATCACTCTCCACTCCATGTTAAGATCCAAAGAAAAATCTGCCACTCCTCTGATCAGACGGTGATAGCTTTGGACCATGTAGCCGCCTTCTCCTCTCCTCTCTAACCTTAGTCGTCACCCTTAAGATCTTGCTAATTATTTTCACCGGTGAACACCACCACCCAACCTCTGACAATCTCAATGGCGTAGTGAGGTTGGGGAGGCTATTTTTCATATTTTTAGGTATGCCACTGTTCGTTCTCTCTGGCAATGACGGTGATAATATCGGCTTGCGTAATAATTGTCATCATTCTCCTTCCACATGGTATTGCCTCCAAGCTCCAAGTCAATCGAGATGTGAGTTTTGTGGCACATCGATTTGGAGTTCCAGATCGTGTAGTCCGGTCAACCATGGCATGACTTGTTTACAACTCTTATGGGCTCATATGGGTGTGTGGTGTGAATCCCGGTTTTCGGGAGCGGCGACAACTGATACTCTCCTTGCCAAGCTTATGGTGATGCCCCGACCTATGCGTGAAGATTATCTTTTTATTGTTGTTCTACCTCACATGACAAACCTCCTTTCGTGGTGGATTTCGACAGACTTTTTATATCTATAGATGTTTAATGCACCGTCGATCTCATGATCTACTTGAAGACGTGGTTAAATAGAGAGAATGATGGTACCTAAAGGGATCTAGTTGGCAATGATGATGGCACAATAGTTTTTACTTAGGTTCAGACAACCCTTGATTGGTCAAAGCCATATCTCCTGCTTATGGTGTACTTGATCAATGGGAAATTGCTACAACGGAGTATATCCGGCAAGGCTTGACCTATGTAACCTATGGAGAACTAGGTCAAGGCTTGAACTATGGAGAGCAAGGCCTGCCTTTTATATAGTTTGGCATGTGCTGGTAATTAGGTAGTTTTCTTCAGAGAGATACAACACGATATGGTGATCCCGCAGTTACATGGAATATATCTCCTGTAACGAGGATATTCCAGACTGAACGCGCACAATGTTATCTATTCCGAGTGCATGCTCATGCGAAATGTTATCCCCTTTGGGTGCATACTCGTAGTTAGACTTGGTTTGTGCGCGCCCATAGGGTATACCCCTCTAACTATATACCTAAACACATCTACAATGCCCTATTGTGGCTAGAACGATAATTCAAGAGTTTGGTTTTGTTGAAGATGAAGGCTTTCAGTGATTTGTTTGATCTTATTTTGTGTGTTTGTTGGGAGCCTTTATGTGAAGATCACTTCTATCCTTCGGACATGACATTTCCAAGTCTTGTATTTCATTTCTTAAACGACATTTTGCCTAGTTTATCAGTTTAATGGAACCCATGGTTTTCTATATAAAAAAGAAACTTTGAGCCATGTAGAATTATATTTATTTATCAAAACCCTATGTTAATGAGTCAAAATATGTCATGTAATTTAAAATGGATGGTGTATGATGCTAGAGAATAGTCTTTTCATGAATATCACTTGATTTATGGGCATTAGCTTTGCTGTTAGCAGTCCCTTTGCAAAACACAGGGAACACAAGATGTACTTTTATAATGTGTTCGGTTGAGGGTAATTAGTGAAGGAAATATGCCCTAGAGGCAATAATAAAGTTGTTATTTTATATTGTATTTCCTTATTCATGATAAAGGTTCATTATTCATGCTAGAATTGTATTGATCGGAAACTTAAATACATGTGTGAACACATAAACAAATACCGTGTTCCTAGTAAGCCTCTACTAGACTAGCTCATTGATCAAAGATGGTTAAGATTTCCTAACCATAGACATGTGTTGTCATTTGATAACGGGACCACATCATTAGGAGAATGATGTGATGGACAAGAACCATTTGTTAGCTTAGCATAATGATCATTTAGTTTATTGCTATTGCTTTCTTCATGTCAAATACATATTCCTTCGACTATGAGATTATGCAACTCCCGGATACCGGAGGAATACCTTGTGTGCTATCAAACGTCACAACGTAACTGGGTGATTATAAAGATGCTCTACAGGTATCTCCGAAGGTGTTTGTTGAGTTGGCATAGATCGAGATTAGGATTTGTCACTCAGAGTATCGGAGAGGTGTCTGTGGGCCCTCTTGGTAATACACACCATAAGCTTGCAAGAAAATGACTAAGGAGTTAGTCACAAGGTGATGTATTACGAAACGAGTAAAGAGACTTTCCGGTAACGAGATTGAACTAGGTATGAAGATACCAACGATCGAATCTCGGGCAAGTAACATACCGATGGACAAAGGGAATTACGTATGTTGTCATAACGGTTCGACCGATAAAGATCTTCGTAGAATATGTAGGAGCCAATATGGGCATCCAGGTTCCGCTATTGGTTATTGACCGAAGAGGTGTCTCGGTCATGTCTACATAGTTCTCGAACCCATAGGGTCTGCACGCTTAATGTTCGTTAACGATATAGTGTTATATGAGTTATATGTTTTGGTGACCGAATGTTGTTTGGAGTCCCAGATGAGATCACGGACCTGACGAGGAGTCTCAAAATGGTTGAGAGGTAAAGATTGATATATATGACGATGGTATTTGGACACAGGAAGTGTTTCGGGACGTATCGGGAAGGAATCGGGTCACCGGAAGGGGTTCCGGGCAACCCCCGGCAAGTTATGGGCCTTATGGGCCAAAGGAGGGGACATACCAGCCCACAAGGGGGCTGGTGCGCCCCCTCCCTTGTTTGGCCAGCCCTAGGGAAGAAAAAGGGGGAGGGCTAGCCCCTCCCGCCCTTCCCTCTCATGGGAGAAAGGAAGGGGGGTGCCACCCTCCCCTGCCTTTCCCCGCACTCCAAATAAGGAAAGGGGGGCGCGGCTTGGAGAGGACACCAAGTAGGATTCCTCCTACTTGGGTGGTTCCTTTGGCTGCTCCTTCCTCCCTCCCACCTATATATATGTGGGAGGGGGCGCCTAGCACACAACAGACAATTGCCTAGCCGTGTGCGGCGCCCCCCTCTATTGTTTACACCCCCAGTCATATTTTCGTAGTGCTTAGGTGAAGCGCTGCAGAGATCACTTCACTATCACCCTCACCACGCCATCGTTCTACCAGAACTCATCTACTACCTTGCCGTCTTGCTGGATCAAGAAGGCAGAGGACGTCACCGAGCTGAACATGTGCAGAACGTGGATGTGTCGTACGTTCGATACTTAATCGGTTGGAGCGCGAAGAAGTTCGAGTACATCAAGCCGTGTTGTTAAACGCTTCCGCTTATGGTCTACGAGGGTACATAGACATACTCTCCCCTCGTTGCTATGCATCTCCATGGATAGATCATTGCGTGTGCGTAGAATTTTTTTGTTTTCTATGCAACATTTCCCAACAATTAGAGCTAGTGAAAGGATTAGTATGGTCGACTAGGGGGGGGGATATGCGACTAACAATTTTTATCTTCTTTTAACTTATTTTACAATTTTAGGGAAACAACAGAAATATAGATTATCTAGATATGCAACTACATGTACAACCTATATGCCATGCTCAAGAACAACAACAAGCTAGAAAGATTAACACTAAAACAAGCTTGCAACAAGCAAGTCAAGGAAAGAAGTAACCTCAAATGAAGACGTTGATGTAGTTTTAAGAGTTCCCTCCTTTGAGGGAGGTACGTCTTCGGGTGAGAGGTGTGGCATCACGATGCTCACCAAACGCCACAATGGCTCACCTTATTCTTCTCGTGCCCCTCGCATAATGCAAGATGCCACAGTACCACTATGTGATGCCCTTAGAGGCGGCAACTGGAACCTTCACAAACAAGGTTGGGGTGATCTCCATAACTTAATTGGAGGCTTCACGAAGCTCCACGACAATGATTTGAGATCCAAGGTGACCTCTTCCATATAACGTGCCAAAATACCCAAGAGTAACAAGACCCACAAGAGAAAGTAAGGGGAAATCAAATTTCCTATGGTGGAATTGTAGATCTAGGTTGTCTCCCTCAAATCCTAGAAGATCAATAAATTTGAGTGGCTAGGAAGTGAGATCGGGCAAGATAAAGCTTTGGACATCAGTGGAGGGGAGAGAGAACAAATAGGTGAATCAACTTGGGAAGAGGACCCTATATTTTTAGTCCTCCCTAAATCTAACAATTATACAAATTTTTGCACTAAGTGGCACTTCCGCTCCGGAGAGTGGTACTACCGTTGGTCCCTTCAGACATCACCGCACATACCTAAGCGATACTGCCGCTCAGGACTCCGATAGTACCAGCTAAAATAAATAGCCGGTACTGTCATAGCAGTACCTCTCTAGTAACATGGGCAAACACGGTGGGGAATTAGGCCACTCCGTTAGTTTGCCCGATACCTGGCCCGGTAATTCCACTCCAATAGGGAAGCGTTACTCCCAGTCAAGTGGACGATACCACTGTCCCACTGATAGAGCTGTAGTACACATGCCCAAGTCGTGCAATTACGGCAAATTTGACAATTTTGACCTCGAGACGAAATCAATTCACAGAATGAACTGGCCGTGAAACTATTTCACTCCCCTGACCTTTTTTTATAGCGCCCGCCACGCAGGCGCCACACCCTACGGTGTAACACCTAGCTCGGGGGCGTTGCACGCCAGTCCACCGTGGCAGCCCTAGGCCCCGCACCCAGCAGTGCAATGCCTAGGAGCTAGGCGCCACACATGTAATGTGCAGCGCCTAGCGCTCGGGCGCTGCACTGTGACTTAGATCCAGCCACGGCGGCCCTCTCCTCCCCCACCCACCCCATTGCTAGTTATAGAACAGAACAGAAGAAGCCGCGGCGGCGGCCCTCTCCACTCCCCCTCTCAATCCCCTCTCCCAAATCCATCAGATCTGACGATTTGGTCCGTGGATTCCTTCACCAATCCATCCTAGAAGGTACCCTCCTCCGATCCCCTTCTTTCTATCCATATAATGTATGTTATTTTGAAGATTTTGAGAAACCTTGTTTGATTAGATTAGATTTGAATGTTGCATGTATTATAATCTTGCATGTACCTAATTTAGCAACCCTAGTATAGTATATTTTATTGAAAAGATATGGTTTGGATACAAAGGTTGACACGTTTTTTTATATGGAAAAGAGATTTGTATTAAATCTTGCATGAATTAGGCCTAGTTTAGTTTATTTGTGTTGAAATTATATTTGTATATTTGTATTAACAAGAATGCTTTGGATACATATGCTTTGAATTATGTATGTACTAGGCGTACTTTAGTTTATTTGTATTCAAAAGATAATCGTGTTGACAAGAAAGCTTTATTTCAAAATTGTTAGGATGGTTTGGCTTCTCGATGATCACTGGGACAAACAACACCGGTCGTACGCTATGGCGGTGGAGCAGCGGGTAATAATGAAAGAGGCCAGTTTTATGAATTTCGTGTTTATTTCAAACACAAATGCCCCATATGTAATGTTATGATTTGTTTGTTTGTAGGAGCTTGCACCTCTGAAGCTTCGTTCTCACGGGGTCACCCTTGGGTGGATGCGCTATGATGAGCGATACACACCGTATGTAAGGGAGACAGGACTTCTCCCTTTCATTCAGATGGTCAGACGGTCGACGCCACTCAACAATGCTCTAGCACTCACCGCGCTTATTGATCATTGGCGGCCGGAGACACACAGTTTTCATCTTCGGACTGGGGAGATGACCGTGACGCTCTAGGATATTGCTATGATCACCGGTCTTCCTATCGATGGGAATCCTCTATGTATGAGCACCGATTCAGATGGGTGGCACGCACAGATATATGCCCTTATCGGTATGGTTCCTCCGGAGCCTCGTGAACCAGCAGCAGAAGACAAGAAGAAGGAAAGAGTCGCAACCGGTGCTCCTTGCACGTGGATTACTGAGCACTTTGGTACTTGCCCACCGGAAGCTAATGAGGACACGGCCAAGACATATGCTCGTGTCTACATGTGGTACGTGATATCCAGGACTATGTTTGCTGATGGCACAGGCAAGAATGCTCCATGGATGTGGCTGAAGGCGTTGACTGTCTTCGATAGCAATTGGAGTTGGGGTTCGGCGACACTGGCTTACTTGTATAGACATGTATGAAGTTGTTTCTTTTTCACTTCATTGCTACATTATTGAAAGTGCGTTATATCGACTAGAGGGGGGGGGGGTGAATAGGCGATTTTTATGGAAGTCTTCAAAACGTGAAAGTTTTGAAGACAAACGATAGAAATAAACCTATTACCATGCAGCGAAAGGTAGACTACACTAGGCAAACCATAGTCAAGTATTCAATGAAGTGAGAGCACAATGACTAATAGCAGCAATGTAGTAGGGATCAGGTAGGAAGATATTGTGAAGCCACACAGAACACGCAGTCACTCAGTGAAGACAAAAGATAGTGCAAACATATAATGACTTCACAAGGAGTAACAGTAAGTAAAGGGAAGGGAAGGATGAAACCAGTGACTCGTTGAAGACAATGATTTGTTGGACCAGTTCCAGTTGCTGTGACAACTGTACGTCTGGTTAGGGCGGCTAGGTATTTAAACCTTAGGACACACAGTCCTGGACACCCAGTCCTGAACATGCAGCTCAGGACACCCAGTCCTCACCGTATTCCCCTTGAGCTAAGGTCACACAGACCTCGCGCAATCACTCTGGTAAGTCTTCAAGGTAGACTCCCAAACCTTCACAGACTTTGTTCACCGGCAATCCACAATGTCTCTTGGATGCTCAGAACGCGACGCCTAACCGGCTGGAGGATGCACAATCCTCAAGTGTAATAAGTCTTCAGATCACACAGACAAAGAAGACTTAAGTGATGCCTAATTCTCTTTGGCTCTGGGTGGTTAGGGCTTTATCCTCGCAAGGAATTCTCTCTCAAAGGCTTCGAGGTGGGTTGCTCTCAAACGACAAAAGCCGTACTCTGAATCTGAGCAGCCAGCCGTTTATGGTTGTAGGGGTGGGCTATTTATAGCCACTAGGCAACCCAACCTGATTTGTCCGAAATGACCCTGGGTCACTAAGGAACTGACACGTGTTCCAACGGTCAGATTTCAAACTCACATGGCAACTTTACTTGGGCTACAAGCAAAGCTGACTTGTCCGACTCTGGACAAGATTCGCTCTCATAGTCTTCACTTGAAGACATAGGTTTTGTTTAAGCATCACTTCAGTCATTCTGACTGGTTCTCTTGGACCCCACTTAACAGTACGGTGGTTCCTATGACTCAACATAGAAGAAAAAGAACTACGAAAGATCTAAGTCTTCGAGCTCCATAGGCTTCATGCGGTGTCTTCTCTTATCATAGTATTCAATGTGAATATCTTCATATACCACCTTTGACATCAATGTCTTCATACATTTTTAGGGGTCATCTCTGGTAGGAAAACCGAATCAATGAGGGACTTCTACCTGTGTTATCCTGAAATTCTCACAAACACATTAGTCCCTCAACTAGGTTTGTCGTCAATACTCCAAAACCAACTAGGGGTGGCACTAGATGCACTTACAATCTCCCCATTTTTGGTGATTGATGACAAACTAGTTGAAGTTTTCAACGGGGAATATAACATGTGAAATTGTAAAGGATAAGGAATTGTCTCCATAAGTTGCAAGGGCTCCCCCTGAAGATGTGCATATAAGTAATTTGCTTTTGGAATGCAAATGCACATGGCAGGTTGTGCTTGTGGAGATCCACTTCAACTTATGATGACAATCCACTATGCATGAGAAAGTATGTGAAGATAATGACATGCATAATGGAAAATGGACGTCTGCAGAATGATCTAAGTACGGAATTTATCGTCTCACATGCAGAATTTATCATCGCAAACACAAGGTGGCAAATAAGTAGCAGACGACCATCGAGTTTAAGTGTTACAACTCAAAGAACCAAATGTATCAAAACGAGAGTTGTAAGCACGAAGCAAAATATAAAGCACCCGCCCATATGGACCCGTTTGAAGACTATCAAACTCCTATGCTTCTCCCCCTTTTATCAGTAAGGACCAAAAAGGTTCGAAGACGTAGAGCATCTACTCGTTCCCATGATGAGTAGGTGAAGTAGCAAGGTCGTCAGTGGTGTTCGGCGGTGCAGAATAAGGAGGTGGCGATGAAGTAGCATCGTCTTCATCCTCGATCACTCTGGCATTCACAGTTGCAGCAGAGGAAGAGAACTCAGAGTCTTCAAGGGATGGAGTTCGTCGCAGCACTTCCCTTTGAGGAGGTGTGGAGTCAAACTTGAATCGCTCAGAGAAGCCATCCTCTTGAAGATCATCTTCAGAACACAGCAGCGTCAGCCCTTTCCATGTGCGTCGAGAGGTTTCATGAGGAACAAAGGCGTTCTTGGTGGCAAGATTGCGAATGCGATTAACATCCACCAAGAGGCTTTGCATTTGACGCTTCAGCCAGTCATGATGCCTATCCTGTTTCTGATGAAGATCCACCAAAAGCTCTCGGTCATTGAGAACACGAGTGCGCTTCTTGGGTCGTTGGGCAATGGTGCTATCAGTCACTGTTCAAGATATCTTCTGATATTTCGATAAATCGACCGATTTATCGCTTATTGTTGTCTGGCTGATAAGATAAATCGACCGATAAATCAACCGATATGGCGATAAATCGGCCGATATGCTGATAAACTGGCCGATTTACCCCTTATCATGGGTCGATCGATAAGTTCCCGATAAGCGATATCCCCAACATTGCTATCAGTGGCTTCAGTGAGAGCAGGATGCGGTGCATGCGTAGTGCCAGCCAAAGGATACACACGAGTTACTGCTTCAATGCCTTCAACGTTCTGAGAAAAACTTTGATGCTCTGCATTCTGAAGACTTAGAGGTTCCTTGGTAGGCTCAGGATAGATGGCTTCAATAGACATATCCACATCAGGCAAAAAGATCCGATGATTGGGGGCAGATGGCTGATATGAGATAGCAGAGTGAAGTTTGATCAGCCGCATTACCCATGGGGCGTAGAACTTCAAGCCAAACAGATCAGAGCCAGATGCAGCAAGTTGGCGAATGAAGAAATCCTGTGTATTGAAGCATTTTCCATGAAGAATATAGAAGACCAAAGTCTTCATTGCACCTTCCAGCTTGGTATGGGGAGAATGTCCTTTGATTGGCCAGAGAGTTCGCCTTATGATGTGATAAATGGTCCTTGGCAGATACTCAAGGTCTTCAACGAAGAACTCCGTGGGATAAGCAGCATCTTGGGGCAATGGCTTCATCATACTGAGCATTTGACTCATATTAGGTTCAGTCTTCTGAAAGATGCTCTCAACAGCTTCACTATGAAGCTGACAACCATGCTCGTAGAGATCGCCAGGAGTGGGCAAACCAGTGAGCTCAATGATGTCAAAGGCTTTGGCTTCGTGATGAACATTTCCTGTCATCCACTCCAGGACCCAAGTCTTCGGATCTCTGTTATACCCGCAGATGTGAAGTGTGGCATAGAATTGGAGCAGCAACTCTTCATTCCAATGCTCTTGGTCAGTGACGAACGGCAGCAGTCCAACCTCTTTGAAGCAATCCAGAGCTTCTTCCAGATAGGGCAGACCAGCTATTGCTTCAATGTCAAGGCGCTTGTGTGGGAAGATGCGACCTTGGTTGTAAAGAACGCATGAGTAATAGCTTCGCTGTGGATAGCTCCAGAACCGATCAGATGATATTCTTTCCCTTGAGTAGGGGTTCCTAGAGTTATTGAAGAATGTGTTGTCTGCTCTGAAGCCATTGATATTGAAGGAGCCAGGTGCTGATGCAGGACCTGGGAACCTGGGCAATCTTGGGATTGGCTTCTGGACCTGAGGCCTGTGCTCAACATGATAGTCGAACTAGGGACCGGCAGCAGACGCAGGAACAGAAGCAGCGGGATCCGTGGCTTCGCTGACTTCTGGTGCTTTTGTTGGTGAGGGCTCCACATTAGCTTCAGCCATGACAGCGTTAGTGGCTTCAGTGGTGTTGGTGGTGGCAGCCTCAAGATTTTCAACCTCTTCTTGACGAGCAGGAGGGTCGGTCACGATTACGTTTTCCTCGAGAACCGCTTCTTGGTGGGACAGGGGAGTGGCAACTTGTGGGACTTCTTCTTCAGCAGCTGATGCAGCCGAATTGTCTTCAGCAGTTTTATCTTCAGACGCAGAGACTTGAGGCCTTGGACCTTTGCGAAGCCTGCGCAACGCGGGCGACGCCTGTGGAGTTGGTGTTGGCTGGGCCTCAAAGTCTTCTTCCTCTTGTGGGCGATCCGCCCATGAAGCATCCTGTGCAATTGGCATCAGTGGACGACCAATGCTGATGAGTTTGCTGTGCGTTAGCACAGGTGATGATACCTGTTGGTGCTCTAGCTGAGGAAGGGTTGCATCATCTTCAACATGGTCATGGTGACCAATGTCTTCAGCAGCGACGGGATCAGCTGCTGGAAAGTCTTCAGGTTCATGAGCCTCTGTGAAAGCAGGCTCATGGACAGTCAGTTGACATTCTTGTGGATCAGCGTCGGGGTGAACCATGGAAATGGGTTCAACAATCAAGGGCTCTGTGGGAGCAGCCCGTTCCTTCTTGGTCTTTCTCTTCTTGGTGGGGGCAGTAGCAGAGGCTTCATGATGTTTTCTCTTCCTTGCTTCAACCTTAGCAGTCCTGGTCTTCTTTAGTTCTGAAGCGGTTGACCTGGCCTTTGGCTTCGGTCCAGTCATGCTAGTTGGGAAGACAAGGGGATCTGCTTCCTGCCTTGGTGCTTTGGGTTCAGCCATAGCGGGCTTCTTCTTCTTCTTGGCAGCCATCCTGGGGTCGATGCCAGGACGCCCAAGGGCCTTGCGCTTCTCAACCTCATTGTAGGCTTGCACACACCTATCAGCCAGGACCTTCATGCGCTCATGAGAACCCTGAGCTTCTGCACGTTTCTTTAGAAAGGCTTCCTTAAGCTCGTGCAGCATAGTCTTGAAGTTCTTCACGTCTTGCATGCTGAGCTTGGCCATATGCTTCTTGAACTGAGATTTCTCAAAGTCAATATTCTGCTTCAGTTCAACAATGCGCTGGGCGATGGCTAACTCTGAAGCAATGGCGCCATGGAAGGCGACACTGAGGCCAATGGGTAGTTGGAGATCTTCGAAGCTGATGTTTGGCGTGTCAAACCACTCATCAATGAAGTTGTGGATGATTGTTACATCAAAGAGCGGCAGATCATTGAAGATTTCTGCTTCTTCTTTGCTCTTGATGAGTTGCTCAAGAGCGTCATCTGCAAGATCTTCATCACTTGATAGATCAATGGCATCATTGCGCAGAATGGCAGCAGCAGTTAGCTCTTGGCCAGTGTGTGGCAGAGGCATCTTGACCTTCTGGGGCTTGGAGATGTGTGACAAATCTTCAGACTGCACATTGTCTTCAGGAGGTGCAGTTGCCAGTGGCTTCGCCCGTGAGATTTTTGGTGAAGGGGCAGGCTTTGAAGCTTTAGGCTTCTTCAACTTCTTTGGCTTCGGCGCTGCAGGCGCTTCATCTAATTCAGCGTCAGCTGCAGGCTCATTCATGGCTGTCCCTTGAACCAAGATATGGGTGATGAGACCTTCAAGGTTGTAGAAAGGACCGACGACATTGGGTTCTGCGTCCCGTGTGCCGTCAGCCCTTGGAGCAGAAGGACCAGGGTTGAAGTCTAGTCCCAATGTCTTCTTGCTCTGCTTGGGTCAGCATCCCTTGGAGCAGAATGTCGTCACGACACCATAGCAGTGACGATGGGTCAGCATCCGCAGGCTGTGGTCCACGGACCATGCATGGATAGAAGCCTTGTTCAATGGCTTCATCTCTGGTCCTGGGTTGAAGATTTTTGTAGAGGATGTCTCCCCATGGTCGCTTGATGGCATTCTTTTCAGCATATTCCTTTGTCACAAATCTGTACTTGAACCACTGTTCTGCCCAATAGCGTCGAATCCATTGGATTCGTGTTTTGCGCTGATTGTAATCCTCTTCAGGATCTGTCTTGTACAGTTCTGAGAGGTCATCTGGCAGATCTCTTGATGTTTCTCCACGACGCTTTCTGCCACCCTTCCTTGCTGATTTCTCTGAAGCCATGAACTTTAAACTGAAAGGCTTCAAGGGCTTTCGCTTGTTGGACAGACATGAGCTGGCTTCGGGAGAATTTATATGATCCTGTAAGAATTCTGCAAATGAATGCAGACTGTGAGAACCAAGGGATTCTCCCACGGACATGTACCTGTGACAGCATTAAGGTGCGAGGGAAGGGAAGAGGTCATATGCATTCTCAGAAGATTTTGAATATAAATCAGTTTAGAAGACATTGACCTCATCGTGCGAAGACATTCACTCATAGATAAGGAGTTGGTTCCAGATTTGTACAAATCCAGAGATCAGTACAAGTGAGGAATCTAACTACTTTGTGAAGCATAAGTGAATATACTAGGCATGTTATGAGATGCAGTATGAAAGAGATCCAACTTGTGTGAATAGAAACTGCTTGTGGTAGAAAGTGACAAAGCCATAGGATCAAAGGGGCCGTGAAAAGGAAGTTTTATTTACCACACTAAGAACTGCTAGACGAAGTGGAAGAGGAGGCCGAGCAGTTCGATCTTCCGTGCCCTAACTTGGTGACGGAGGACACCTACGGTGACGGCGGAGAGGACGATGTCCGCGGTTGGCGTGAAGATGGCGTCGGAGAGGTTGCGGCAGCGAAGCACTTCGTCGCCGGTGTCGTCGAGGGCTAGCGGTGGCGCTAGGGTTCGTGTGAGAGTGGAAGAAGAGATAATGACCACTGTGAAGTGTGTATTTATAGGTACAGGGGCGGCACTGCGTTATTACACAGGTGCCCCTGGTGATTCGCATCTGAGGAACACGTGGCCATCATGCAACATATTGGGGTTTGTTCCACGTCCCACGCACGCCTGGATTGTCGGGTGGTCATTCCTACTTCTCCGGGTTTCATGTGGAGGAATGAGCATTGAAAACGGACTTAATGTTTGTCTCTGTATCTTCTGCTGACAAGGACGCAGAGAAGACATTCGACAGTTTCAATAGAATGCGTATGATTTGGAGAGATAGAGTTTGAGATAGAAAGCATAGAGAGGTTAGGGTTCGATCACATTCACTTAGTTCAAAAGATTCAACAAGAAGACATAGCTATAAGTGAATGCTGTAGAGGACAGAACACTAGTATATATATATAATCAACATAGTGAAGATAATCATGACGACATGTTGAGATTGAAGCCAATTCGAATGTGAAGACATAGCACATGTAACTGTTGGGGAACGTAGCAGAAATTCAAAATTTTCCTACGTGTCACCAAGATCTATCTATGGAGAGACTAGCAACGAGGGGGAGGAGAGTGCATCTACATACCCTTGTAGATCGCTAAGCGGAAGCGTTCAAGTGAACGGGGTTGATGGAGTCGTACTCGTCGTGATCCAAATCACCGATGACCAAGTGCCGAACGGACGGCACCTCCGCGTTCAACACACGTACAGCCCGGTGACGTCTCCCACGCCTTGATCCAGCAAGGAGAGAGGGAGAGGTTGAGGAAGACTTCATCCAACAGCAGCACAACGGCGTGGTGGTGGTGGAGGAGCGTGGCTATCCTGCAGGGCTTCGCCAAGCACCACAGAAGAGGAGGAAGAAGAGACGCAGGGCTGCACCAAGAGAGATTTAATCGCGTGTGTGGGCAGCCCCCTAGGCCTCATATATATAGGGGAGGGGAGGGCTGCGCCCCCTCTAGGGTTCCCACCCCTAGGGGGGGGGCGGCAGCCCTAGATGGGGTCAAGGGTGGCGGCCAAGAGGGGGAGGGGAGAGGGAGGCGCCCCAATATGGGCCCTAAGGCCCATATCCCATTAGGGTTTGCCCCCTTTCCACCTCTTGGGCACCTTGGGCCCTTGTGGGAGGCGCACCAGCCCACTAAGGGGCTGGTCCCTCACCACTCTTAGCCCACGCAAGCCTTCGGGGCAGGTGGCCCCACTTGGTGGACCCCGGGGACCCTCCCGGTGGTCCCGGTACGTTACCGATAAACCCCGAAACTCTTCCGGTGTCCAAAACAGGACTTCCCATATATAAATCTTTACCTCCGGACCATTCCGGAACTCCTCATGACGTCCAGGATCTCATCCGGGACTCCGAACAACATTCGGTAACCACATACAAACTTCCTTTATAACCCTAGCGTCATCGAACCTTAAGTGTGTAGACCCTACGGGTTCGGGAGACATGTAGACATGACCGAGACGTTCTCCGGTCAATAACCAACAGCGGGATCTGGATACCCATGTTGGCTCCCACATGTTCCACGATGATCTCATCGGATGAACCACGATGTCAAGGACTTAATCAATCCCGTATACAATTCCCTTTGTCTATCGGTACGATACTTGCCCGAGATTCGATCGTCGGTATCCCGATACCTTGTTCAATCTCATTACCGGCAAGTCTCTTTACTCGTTACGTAACACATCATCCCGTGATCAACTCCTTGATCACACTGTGCACATTATGATGATGTCCTACCGAGTGGGCCCAGAGATACCTGTCCGTTTACACGGAGTGACAAATCCCAGTCTCGATTCGTGCCAACTCAATAGACACTTTCGGAGATACCTGTAATGTACCTTTATAGCCACCCAGTTAAGTTGTGACGTTTGGCACACCCAAAGCACTCCTACGGCATCCGGGAGTTGCACAATCTCATGGTCTAAGGAAATGATACTTGACATTAGAAAAGCTTCAGCATACGAACTACACGATCTAGTGCTATGCTTAGGATTGGGTCTTGTCCATCACATCATTCTCCTAATGATGTGATCCCGTTATCAACGACATCCAATGTCCATGGTCAGGAAACCGTAACCATCTATTGATCAACGAGCTAGTCAACTAGAGGCTTACTAGGGACATGGTGTTGTCTATGTATCCACACATGTATCTGAGTTTCCTATCAATACAATTATAGCATGGATAATAAACGATTATCATGAACAAGGAAATATAATAATAATCAATTTATTATTGCCTCTAGGGCATATTTCCAACAGTCTCTCACTTGCACTAGAGTCAATAATCTAGTTCACGTCGCCATGTGATTAACACTCACAGGTCACGTCGCCATGTGACTAACACCCAAGAGTTTACCAGAGTCAATAATCTAGTTCACATCACTATGTGATTAACACTCAATGAGTTTTGGGTTTGATCATGTTGCTTGTGAGAGAGGTTTTAGTCAACGGGTCTGAACCTTTCAGATCCGTGTGTGCTTTACAAATCTCTATGTCATCTCCTAGATGTAGCTACCATGTTCTATTTGGAGCTATTCCAAATAACTGTTCTACCATACGAATCCAGTTTACTACTCAGAATAATCTGGATTAGTGTCAAAGTTTGCATCGGCGTAACCCTTTACGACGAACTCTTTTATCACCTCCATAATTGAGAAAATTCCTTAGTCCACTAGTTACTAAGGATAACTTTGACCGCTGTCCTGTGATCCATTCTTGGATCACTCTTGTACCCCTTGACTGACTCATGGCAAGGCACACTTTAGGTGCGGTACAGAGCATAGCATACTGTAGAGCCTATGTCTTAAGCATAGGGGATGACCTTCGTTCCTTTCTCTCTATTCTGCCGTGGTAGAGCCTATGTCTTAACTTCATACCTTACAACTCAGGCAAGAACTCCTTTGACTGATCCATCTTGAACACCTTCAAGATCACGTCAAGGCATGTGCTCATTTGAAAGTTCCATTAAGCGTTTTGATCTATCCTTATAGATCTTGATGCTTCAATGTTCAAGTAGCTTAATCCAGGCTTTTCCATTGAAAAACACTTTCCAAATAACCCTATATGCTTTCCAGAAATTCTACGTCATTTCTGATCAACAATATGTCAACAACATATACTTATCAAAAATTCTATAGTGCTCCCACTCACTTCTTTGGAAATACAAGTTTCTCATAAACTTTGAATACACCAAAATCTTTGATCATCTCATCAAAGCATACATTCCAACTCCGAGATGCTTACTCCAGTCCTTAGAAGGATTGCTGGAGCTTTACATACTTATTAGCATATTTCAGGATTGACAAAACCTCCCGGTTGTATCACATACAACCTTTCCTCAAGAAAATCGTCGAGGAAACAATGTTTTGACATCCCATCTGCAAGATTTCATAAATAATGCAGTGATTGCTAATATAATTCCAACAGACTCTTAGCATCGCTACGAGTGAGAAAGTCTCATCGTAGTCAACTCCTTGAACTTGTCGGAAAACATCTTAACGACAAGTCAAGCTTTCTTAATGGTGATACTTACCATCATTGTCCGTCTTCCTTTTAAAATCCATATGTACCTAATAGCCTTACGACCATCAAGTAGTTCTTCCAAAGTCTACACTTTGTTTTCATATATGGATCCTCTCTCGGATTATATGGCCTCGAGCCATTTATCGGAATCCGGGCCCACCATCGCTTCTCCATAGCTCGTAGGTTCATTGTTGTCTCGCAACATGACTTCCAAGACAGGATTACGTATCCTTGTCATCCTACGAGGTTTGGGAGTGACTTGATCCGAAGTCTCATGATCAATATCATAAGCTTCCACTTCAATTGGTGTAGGTGCCACAGGAACAACTTCCTGTGCCCTGCCACACACTAGTTCAAGAGACGGTTCAATAACCTCATCAAGTCTCCACCATCCTCCCACTCAATTCTTTCGAGAGAAACTTTTCCTCGAGAAAGGACCCGATTCTAGAAACAATCCCTTATTGCTTTCGGATCTGAGATAGGAGGTATACCCAACTGTTTTGGGTGTCCTATGAAGATGCATTTATCCGCTTTGGGTTCGAGCTTATCAGCCTGAAACTTTTTTTTTCACATAAGCGTCGCAGCCCCAAACTTTTAAGAAATGACAACTTAGGTTTCTCTAAACCATAGTTCATATGGTGTCATCTCATCGGAATTATGTGGTGCCCTATTTAAAATGAATGTGGTTGTCTCTAATGCCTAACCCATAAACTATCATGGTAAATCGATAAGAGACATCATGGTATGCATCATATCCAATAGGGTGCAGTTATGATGTTCGGACACACCATCACACTATGGTGTTCCAGGCTGTATCAGTTGTGAAACAATTTCCACAATGTCTTAATTCTGTGCCAAACTCGTAATTCAGATATTCATCTCTATGATCATATCATAGATATTTTATCCTCTTGTCACGACGCTCTTTCAACTTCACCTTGAAATTACTTGAACCTTTCAATAATTCAGACTCGTGATTCATCAAGTAAATATACTCAACATCTACTCAAATTATCTGTGAAGTAAGAACATAACGATATCCACTACACGCCTCAGCACTCATTGGACTGCACACATCAAAATGTATTACTTCCAACAAGTTGCTTTCTAGTTCCATTTTACTGAAAACGAGGCTTTCAGTCATCTTGCCCATGTGGTATGATTTGCATGTCTCAACTGATTCAAAATCAAGTGAGTCCAAACGGTCCATTTGCATGGAGTTTCTTCGTGCATATACACCAATAGACATGGTTCGCATGTCTCAAACTTTAAAAAATGAGAGAGTCCAAAGATCCATCAACATGGAGCTTCTTCATGCGTTTTATACCGATATGACTTACGTGGCAGTGCCACAAGTAGGTGGTACTATCATTATTATCTTTTGGCATGAACATGTGTATCACTACGATCGAGATTCAATAAACCATTCAATTTAGGTGTAAGACCATTGAAGGTATTATTCAAATAAACAGAGTAACCATTATTCTCCTTAAATGAATAACCATATTGCGATAGACATAATCCAATCAAGTCTATGCTCAACGCAAACACCAATCTCGATGGTAGAGGGAGCGCACAATATTTGATCATATCAACATTGGAAACACTTCCAACACATATCGTCAGCTCACCTTTAGCCAGTCTCCGTTTATTCCGTAGCTTTTATTTTGAGTTACTAACACTTAGCAACCGAACCGGTATCTAATACCCTGGTGCTACTAGGAGTACTAGTAAAGTACACATCAACACAATGTATATCCAATATACTTCTATCGACCTTGCCAGCCTTCTTATCTACCAAGTTTCTAGGGTAATTATGCTCCAGTGGTTGTTCCTCTTATTACAGAAGCACTTAGTCTCGGGTTTGGGTTCAACCTTGGGTTTCTTCACTAGAGCAGCAGCTGAATTGCCGTTTCATGAAGTATCCCTTCTTGCCCTTGCCCTTCTTGAAACTAGTGGTTTCACTAACCATCAACAATTGATGCTCCTTCTTGATCTCTACTTTTGCGGTGTCAAACATCGCGAATATCTCAAGGATCATCATATATGTCCCTGATATATTATAGTTCATCACGAAGCTCTAGCAGCTTGGTGGTAATGACTTCGGAGAAACATCACTATCTCATCTGGAAGATCAACTCCCACTCGATTCAAATGATTGTTGTACTCAAACAATCTGAGCACAAGCTCAACAATTGAGCTTTTCTCTTTAGTTTGTAGGCTAAGAAAATCGTCGGAGGTCTTATACCTCTTGACGTGGACACGAGCCTGAAATCCCAATTTCAGCCCTCAAAACATCTCATATGTTTCGCGACGTTTCAAAACGTCTTTGGTGCCTCAATTCTAAACCGTTTAACTGAACTATCACATAGTTATCAAAATGTGTATGTCAGATGTTCGCAACATCCACAGACAACGTTCGAGGTTCAGCACATTGAGCGGTGCATTAAGGACATAAGCCTTCTATGAAGCAATGAGGACAATCCTCAGTTTACGGACCTAGTCCGCATAATTGCTACTATCACCTTTCAACTAATTTTTCTCTAGGAACATATCTAAACAGTAGAACTAAAGCGCGAGCTACGACATAATTTGCAAAATCCTTTTGACTATGTTCAGGATAATTAAGTTCATCTTATGAACTCCCACTCAGATAGACATCCCTCTAGTCATCTAAGTGATTACATGATCCGAGTCAACTAGGCCGTGTCCGATCATCACGTGAGACGGACTAGTCAACGTCGGTGAACATCTTCATGTTGATCGTATCTTCTATACGACTCATGCTCGACCTTTCGGTCTTCTGTGTTCCGAGGCCATGTCTGTACATGCTAGGCTCGTCAAGTCAACCTAAGTGTTTGCATGTGTTCCGAGGCCATGTCTGTACATGCTAGGCTCGTCGACACCCGTTGTATGTGAACGTTAGAATCTATCACACCCGATCATCACGTGGTGCTTCGAAACGACGAACTTTAGCAACGGTGCACAGTTAGGGGAGAACACTTCTTGAAATTTTAATGAGGGATCATCTTATTTACTACCGTCGTTCTAAGCAAATAAGATGTATAAACATGATAAACATCACATGCAATCAAATAGTGACATGATATGGCCAATATCACTTTGCTCCTTTTGATCTCCATCTTCGGGGCTCCATGATCATCATCGTCACCGGCATGACACCATGATCTCCATCATCATGATCTCCATCATCGTGTCTTCTTGAAGTTGTCACGTCATCTATCACTTCTACTACTACAGCTAACGGTTAGCAATAAAGTAAAGTAATTACATGACGTTTAAGTTGACACGCAGGTCATAAATAAATAAAGACAACTCCTATGGCTCCTGCCGGTTGTCATATTCATCGACATGCAAGTCGTGATTCCTATTACAAGAACATGATCAATCTCATACATCACATATATCATTCATCACATCCTTTGGCCATATCACATCACATAGCATACCCTGCAAAAACAAGTTAGACGTCCTCTAATTGTTGTTTGCATGTTTTACGTGGCTGCTATGGGTTTCTTGCAAGAACGGTTCTTACCTACGCAAAGACCACAACGTGATATGCCAATTGCTATTTACCCTTCATAAGGACCCTTTTCATCGAATCCGATCCGACTAAAGTGGGAGAGACAGACACCCGCCAGCCACCTTATGCAACTAGTGCATGTTTGTCGGTGGAACCGGTCTCACGTAAGAGTACGTGTAAGGTTGGTCCGGGCCGCTTCATCCCACGATGCCGCCGAATCAAGATAAGACTAGTAACGGCAAGCATATTGAACAAAATCAATGCCCACAACTACTTTGTGTTCTACTCGTGCATAGAATCTACGCAATAGACCTAGCTCATGATGCCACTGTTGGGGAACGTAGCAGAAATTCAAAATTTTCCTACGTGTCACCAAGATCTATCTATGGAGAGACTAGCAACGAGGGGGAGGAGAGTGCATCTACATACCCTTGTAGATCGCTAAGCGGAAGCGTTCAAGTGAACGGGGTTGATGGAGTCGTACTCGTCGTGATCCAAATCACCGATGACCAAGTGCCGAACGGACGGCACCTCCGCGTTCAACACACGTACAGCCCGGTGACGTCTCCCACGCCTTGATCCAGCAAGGAGAGAGGGAGAGGTTGAGGAAGACTTCATCCAACAGCAGCACAATGGCGTGGTGGTGGTGGAGGAGCGTGGCTATCCTGCAGGGCTTCGCCAAGCACCACAGAAGAGGAGGAAGAAGAGACGCAGGGCTGCACCAAGAGAGATTTAATCGCGTGTGTGGGCAGCCCCCTAGGCCTCATATATATAGGGGAGGGGAGGGCTGCGCCCCCTCTAGGGTTCCCACCCCTAGGGGGGGGGGCAGCCCTAGATGGGGTCAAGGGTGGCGGCCAAGAGGGGGAGGGGAGAGGGAGGCGCCCCAATATGGGCCCTAAGGCCCATATCCCATTAGGGTTTGCCCCCTTTCCACCTCTTGGGCACCTTGGGCCCTTGTGGGAGGCGCACCAGCCCACTAAGGGGCTGGTCCCTCACCACTCTTAGCCCACGCAAGCCTCCGGGGCAGGTGGCCCCACTTGGTGGACCCCGGGGACCCTCCCGGTGGTCCCGGTACGTTACCGATAAACCCCGAAACTCTTCCGGTGTCCAAAACAGGACTTCCCATATATAAATCTTTACCTCCGGACCATTCCGGAACTCCTCATGACGTCCAGGATCTCATTCGGGACTCCGAACAACATTCGGTAACCACATACAAACTTCCTTTATAACCCTAGCGTCATCGAACCTTAAGTGTGTAGACCCTACGGGTTCGGGAGACATGTAGACATGACCGAGACATTCTCCAGTCAATAACCAACAGCGGGATCTGGATACCCATGTTGGCTCCCACATGTTCCACGATGATCTCATCGGATGAACCACGATGTCAAGGACTTAATCAATCCCGTATACAATTCCCTTTGTCTATCGGTACGATACTTGCCCGAGATTCGATCGTCGGTATCCCAATACCTTGTTCAATCTCGTTACCGGCAAGTCTCTTTACTCGTTACGTAACACATCATCCCGTGATCAACTCCTTGATCACACTGTGCACATTATGATGATGTCCTACCGAGTGGGCCCAGAGATACCTGTCCGTTTACATGGAGTGACAAATCCCAGTCTCGATTCGTGGCAACTCAACAGACACTTTCGCAGATACCTGTAATGTACCTTTATAGCCACCCAGTTACGTTGTGACGTTTGGCACACCCAAAGCACTCCTACGGCATCCGGGAGTTGCACAATCTCATGGTCTAAGGAAATGATACTTGACATTAGAAAAGCTTCAGCATACGAACTACACGATCTAGTGCTATGCTTAGGATTGGGTCTTGTCCATCACATCATTCTCCTAATGATGTGATCCCGTTATCAACGACATCCAATGTCCATGGTCAGGAAACCGTAACCATCTATTGATCAACGAGCTAGTCAACTAGAGGCTTACTAGGGACATGGTGTTGTCTATGTATCCACACATGTATCTGAGTTTCCTATCAATACAATTATAGCATGGATAATAAACGATTATCATGAACAAGGAAATATAATAATAATCAATTTATTATTGCCTCTAGGGCATATTTCCAACAGTAACGCCATGAGTAAAACGCTTCAAACAGAACTTTTGGTGGTGGCGTTACCCACCGTATAGGAAGTATTAGACCCAGACACGGCGCACAATTATCGTGGCGCTCCGAAGTCAAATTCCACATTAATGTATTCACACTTTAGACTGTATGTCTTCATTGATTGAAGATATACTTTACTTCGTGTGTTGCACATCTAAGTCATCAATATGCATAAGGGTTAGGATGTGTGCCTGATCACAGGACATTTGAGAATTCCAGGATATTTAGCTCACACCATAACTTGCAAAATCTCTTCTCATCCAAGGGCTTGGTGAAGATATCTGCCAATTGCTCTTCAGTGTTGATGTGTATGATATCAATATCTTCCTTCACAACATGATCTCTGAGAAAGTGATGACGAATTTCAATGTGCTTTGTCTTCGAGTGCTGAACTGGGTTGTTGGCAATCTTGATGGCACTTTCATTGTCGCAGTAGAGTGGCACTTGCTTCAGATGAATGCCATAGTCCTTGAGTGTTTGCTTCATCCACAGAAGCTGAGCGCAGCAAGATCCAGCAGCAATGTATTCAGATTCAGCAGTGGAGAGAGATACACAGTTCTGTTTCTTAGAAGACCAACATACAAGTGATCGTCCCAGAAAGTGACATGTGCCTGATGTAGACTTGCGATCCACTTTGTCACCAGCATAATCAGCATCCGAGAATCCAACCAGATCAAACTCTGAGCCCTTTGGATACCATAATCCTAGAGTTGGGGTGTGAGCCAAATATCGAAGAATTCGCTTCATAGCTAAGTGATGCGACTCCTTTGGTGCCGCTTGAAATCGAGCACACATGCAAACACTAAGCATAATATCTGGCCTAGATGCACATAGATAGAGCAAAGAACCAATCATGGAGCGGTATACCTTTTGATCGAACTCTTTACCATTGTCGTCAGGACCCAGATGATGCTTGGCTGGCATTGGCGTCGTGAAGCCTTTGCAGTCTTGCATACCGAACTTCTTCAGGCAATCTTTGAGCTACTTCTCTTGAGATATGAAGATGCCGTTGCGTTGCTGTCGTATTTCAAGACCGAGAAAGAACTTCAGCTCTCCCATCATAGACATTTGATATTGCTCTTGCATCATATATCCAAACTCTTCACTGTACTTCTGATTGGTTCAGCCAAAGATAATGTCATCCACATATATTTGGCACACAAACAGTTCCCATACATTATTCAGCTCAAACTGTTGAAGCTCTTCTTGCATAGCTTGAATCCATTCAGGTTCCATGAAGGCTTCTTCAACTTTCTTGGGTTTTGTTATTGAGACGAATGCAAAGTGCCCACATAAATTTGCTAGCTGAGTTGCCCTTGAACGAGTGAGTGGACCGGGTCCATTGATGCTATCAATTATTCTTTCAATCTGCACTTCATTGGCAACACGAGGATGTACAGGGCGAAGATTTTGCTCTTGCTGATCATTGTCGTTGTTAGAGGGAATGTCTTCAGGCTGAGCATTGTCTTCAGGTTGATCAGGTGCGGAGATGATAAGTTCTTCTTCAGGATGAGCTTCAGAAGGTATAATTTCTCCAGTTCCCATTAGCTTGATTGATTCACTGGATGGAACTTCATCTAGCACATTTGGTAGGTGCTCTCTTTGTGAACCGTTGGTCTCATCGAACCACACATCCACTGTTTCAACCACTTTATAATGAAAGAGATTGAAGACTCTGTAGGAGTGCGAATCCTTTCCATATCCAAGCATAAAACCCTCATGTGCTTTTGGTGCAAACTTTGAAGTGTGATGTGGGTCCTTGATCCAGCAATTGGCGCCAAATACTCTGAAGTAACTGACATTTGGCTTCTTGCCAGTAAGGAGCTCATAAGATGTCTTGTTCAGAAGCTTGTGAAGATAAACACGATTGATTGTATGGCATGCAGTATCAATGGCTTCAGGCCAGAATTTTCTTGGAGTCTAGTATTCATCTAGCATCGTTCTGTCCATCTCAATGAGTGTTCTGTTGTTGCGTTCGACGACGCCATTCTGCTGTGGCGTGTACGGGGCTGAGAATTCATGTGTGATTCCCAAGGTATCAAGATATGTATCAAGGCCAGTGTTTTTGAATTCAGTGCCATTGTCACTTCTGATGTGCTTTATCTTGGCGCCATAGTTGTTCATTGCTCGATTGGCGAAGCGTCTGAATACATCCTGCACTTCAGTCTTGTAAAGGATTATGTGCACCCAAGTATATCTAGAATAATCATCAACAATGACAAAGCCATAGAGACAAGAAGTAGTAGTAAGAGTTGAGTAATGAGTGGGACCGAAAAGATCCATGTGAATCAGTTCGAAAGGTCGAGTAGTAGTCATGATTGTCTTCGAGGGATGTTTGGCCCTCGTCATCTTTCCTGCTTCACAGGCACCGCATAAGTGATCTTTCTTGAACTTGACGCCCTCGATGCCTATGACATGCTTCTTCTTTGCAAGGGTGTGGAGGTTCCTCATGCCAGCATGCCCAAGCCTCCGATGCCAGAGCCAGCATTCTGAAGCTTTTGCTAGAAGACATACGGCAAGCTGTGGTCCTGCTGAGAAATCTACCACGTACAAATCATCTTTTCGATACCCTTCAAATACTAGAGACTTGTCAGATTCCATTAGAATAAGGCAACGATATTTTCCAAATATTACGATCATGTTCAAATCGCAAAGCATTGAAACAGACATTAAGTTGAAGCCAAGGGATTCAACAAGCATGACTTTATCCATGTGTTGATCCTTTGAGATTGCAACTCTACCTAGACCCAATACCTTACTTTTACCAGTGTAAGCAAATGTGATGTGGCTCTTGTCGGATGGACGTAAGGTTGAGCCCATAAGAAGGCTTCTTTTGCCAGTCATGTGATTTGCACACCCACTATCAATAATCCATTCTGTAGACGCTGGTGTCGTACCCTACAGTGCAGTTAGGGGGATAGGCTTCACGAAGAGAATTGTGAAGCAAAAACATTTGACGAACCAGTGGGTTATGAAAGCTTAGATCCAGATTAGGACTGATAGGGAGAGTAGCAAGCGATTCAGGAACGAAGTACATAGTAAGACCATTCGGGCATTTGATCTTGCGCCCTACAAGATGTTTAAGGTCCCCAGCAATAGCGTCAGACGATTTTGGTTTTCTGCTGGAGACCTGTCCCTGCAAAAGAGAGTTAAGCCTTCTTAACCACCCACATCTTCAAGGGTGGCTTAGAAGCGATAATCTAAGTGCATCGTCTGAAAACTTTGGCTTTGGAGCCCTAGCAAAAAGTCTTGCAGGCGGACAATAATACTCATAAGAATAAGCAGAATAGTTTTTGGTCTTATGAACATGGCGGTTTGATGAACCGCGCTCATATTCATAGGCCTGAGTATGGTTTCCCTGCAAACATTTGCGTTAGTGCGACTCAGGTGAGACCTCTGTCTGTATGAAGCCTTTGGGTCGTATGAAGCCTGTGGTCTGGGGTTAGTCTTCTTCATCTGTGGTGTCATGACGACATTCACAGGAAGATTTTCCAAACACCTTTTGGGCACCCAGATCTTCTTCATAGGCGGTCCATTCCTGCAGTTAGTACCAATGTACCTGGCAAACACTTCACCATTCTGATTCTTAAACAATTTATAGTTTGCATCAAAGGATTCATCAATGACAATGGGGTTAGCACAAATGAAGCCAGATAGACTAGATGGATCTGCTGAAGGTTCCTTTGCAGCAACCCATGTGGTTTTGGGATATTGCTTGGGTTTCCAGTAAGAGCCATCAACATTCATTTTCCTTATGAACTCAACACCCTCTTTCCTCAGGTTTCGGTTCAGAATCTGCCTTTTGAGGACATCACATAGTGTCTGATGCCCTTTAAGACTTTTTTACATCCCTGTTTCAAGCAATGTCTTCAACCTAGCATTCTTATCAGCAATAGCAGTGGTATCCTCAGCAGAGGGGTTAGTTACCACATCAACAGTTGAAGATATTGCAACTGTAGCAGCAGTAGAACATTCAGCAACAGAAGTAGCATTATCACGCTCAATGCATTTAAGACATGGTGGTTCAAATCCTTCCTGAGCGGAACTGATCTGTTCGGCACGAAGTGACTCGTTTTCCTTTTGAAGATCTTCATGAGCCGCTCTCAATTTCTCAAGATCTTGCTTCCTTTGAAGATAATCATAGGAAAGATTTTCATGAGTTGTTGAGAGCGTTTCATGGCGACTTTCAAGTTCCTCATACTTAACGTGAAGATTTTTTATGTCTTCAATTAAGGACTCAGATCGAGTCATTTCAGCGCCCAACAGATCATCGCTTTTGTCTAACAGTTTTTGAATATGTTCCATGGCTTTCTGTTGTTCAGTTGCAATTTTAGCAAGTGTTTTGTAGCTGGGTCTTGAATCACAATCAGAGTCATCGTCACTAGATGTTTGATAGTGAGTAGTGCGTGTGTTTACCTTGGCACCGCGTGCCATGAAGCAGTAGGTAGGAGCAGAGTAGTCCTTGTCATTTGCATCAGTGTCGGTGGTGAAGTCATTGTCTTCAGTGTTGAAGATGGACTTGGCAACGTATACTGTAGCCAGACTTGGAACGCTAGAATCGGACTCCTCCTCAGACTCCACCTCCGCCGCCTCAGAAGCGGACTCGTCCTCTGAATCCATTTCCTTGCCAACAAACACATGTGCCTTGCCAGATGAGCTCTTCTTGTGTGATGAAGACTTTGAGGAAGACTTGGAAGAGGAATTTGAGTATTTCTTCTTCTTGTCGTCAAAGTCATATTCCTTTCTCTTCTTCTTCTTTCTGTTCTCATTGTCCCACTGCGGACACTCAGAGATGAAGTGGCCAGTTTTCTTGCACTTGTGGCGTGTTTTCTTCTTGTAGTCATGAGCAGAAGCTTCATCATTCCTTGAGCTTGATCGTGAAGACTTTCTGAAGCCTTTCTTCTTGGTGAATTTTTGGAACTTCTTCACAAGCATAGCAAGTTCCTTTCCAATGTCTTCAGGATCATCAGAACTGCTGTCAGATTCTTCTTCAGATGAGGAGACAGCTTTTGCCTTCAAGGCACGAGTTCGCCCATAGTTTGGACCATAGATATATCTTTTCTCAGAAAGCTAGAACTCATGTGTGTTGAGCCTCTCAAGTATGTCGGACGGATCGAGTGTCTTGAAATCAGGTCATTCTTGAATCATCAGGGCTAGGGTGTCAAACAAACTGTCAAGTGATCTCAGTAGGGTCTTGACGACTTCATGCTTGGTGATCTCAGTGGCGCCGAGGGCTTGAAGATCATTTGTGATGTCAGTGAGTCGGTCAAACGTGAGCTGGACATTCTCATTGTCATTTCGCTTGAAGCGGTTGAAGATGTTGCGAAGGACACTGATTCTCTGATCTCTGGGTTGAGACGCCTTCGTTGACCTTGGAGAGCCAGTCCCAGACCAGCTTAGATGTTTCCAAAGCACTCACATGGCCATACTATCCTTTGGTCAAATGACCACAGATGATATTCTTGGCAGTAGAGTCCAGTTGAACGAACTTCTTGACATCAGCAGCAGTGACACCTTCTCTAGCCTTGGGAACGCCGTTCTTGACGACATACCATAGGTCAACGTCAATGGCTTCAAGATGCATGCGCATCTTATTCTTCCAGTAGGGATATTCAGTTCCATCGAAGACGGGGCACGCGGCGGAGAATTTAATTATCCCTACAGTCGACATAGCTAAAACTCCAGGTGGTTAAACCGAATCACACAGAACAAGGGAGCACCTTGCTCTGATACCAATTGAAAGTGCGTTATATCGACTAGAGGGGGGGTGAATAGGCAATTTTTATGGAAGTCTTCAAAACGTGAAAGTTTCGAAGACAAACGATAGAAATAAACCTATTACCATGCAGTGGAAGGTAGACTACACTAGGCAAACCATAGTCAAGTATTCAATGAAGTGAGAGCACAATGACTAATAGCAGCAATGTAGTAGGGATTAGGTAGGAAGATATTATGAAGCCACACAGAAGACGCAGTCACTTAGTGAAGACAAAAGATAGTGCAAACATACAATGACTTCACAAGGAGTAATAGTAAGTAAAGGGAAGGGAAGGATGAAACCAGTGACTCGTTGAAGACAATGATGTGTTGGACCAGTTCCAATTGCTATGACAACTGTACGTCTGGTTAGGGCGGCTAGGTATTTAAACCTTAGGACACACAGTCCTGGACACCCAGTCCTAAACATGCAGCTCAGGACACCCAGTCCTCACCGTATTCCCCTTGAGCTAAGGTCACACAGACCTTGCCCAATCACTCTGGTAAGTCTTCAAGGTAGACTCCCAAACCTTCACAGACTTCGTTCACCGGCAATCCACAATGTCTCTTGGATGCTCAGAACGCGACGCCTAACCGGCTGGAGGATGCACAGTCCTCAAGTGTAATAAGTCTTCAGATCACATAGACAATAAGACTTAAGTGATGCCTAATTCTCTTTGGCTCTGGGTGGTTAGGGATTTATCCTCGCAAGGAATTCTCTCTCAAAGGCTTCGAGGTGGGTTGCGCTCAAACGACAAAAGCCATACTCTGAATCTGAGCAACCAGCCGTTTATGGTTGTAGGGGGTGGGCTATTTATAGCCACTAGGCAACCCGACCTGATTTGTTCGAAATAACCCTGGGTCACTAAGGAACTGACACGTGCTCCAACGGTCAGATTTCAAACTCACATGGCAACTTTACTCGGGCTACAAGCAAAGCTGACTTGTCCGACTCTGGACAAGATTCGCTCTCATAGTCTTCACTCGAAGACATAGGTTTTTTTAAGCATCACTTCAGTCATTCTGACTGGTTCTCTTGGGCCCCACTTAACAGTACGGTGGTTCCTATGACTCAACACAGAAGAAAAAGAACTATGAAAGATCTAAGTCTTCGAGCTCCATAGGCTTCATGCGATGTCTTCTCTTGTCATAGTCTTCAATGTGAATATCTTCATATACCACCTTTGACATCAATGTCTTCATACATTTTTAGGGGTCATCTCTGGTAGGAAAACCGAAGCAATGAGGGACTTCTACCTGTGTTATCCTACAATTCTCACAAACACATTAGTCCCTCAACTAGGTTTGTCGTCAATACTCCAAAACCAACTAGGGGTGGCACTAGATGCACTTACAATTATGAATGCGATCTTGCTCTTAGTTCAACCATGTTCTCTTTTATGTGTAGTTGGACGAAGCCTGTTGTAGGTCATGTGGAGGTATTGGTGGTTGTTTGCTCGCACTTTCCATATGGAGCTGGGAGCGTTTGCCGGTTGGACGCCCGAAGACCATGAAGTATGATGATTGGGACGACAAAGGCGACCCACTACGGTGACCCACTTGGGCTTACAAGTGGGATGTGTTAAATGAGACGATAGATGATCCCTCGGTCATGTACAAGTTGTACCAGAGCGAGCTTGACGCGATCACACCTGAGCAGGTGAATCGACATTGCATAAGTGATTATGATGCTTCTATTGTAAGTCGATATCAATTTTGCATTCTATCCCATTTTGTAGGTGGTATGGGAGCCATATGGAACAGGAGACCGTTTTGGTAACCCTATAGAGTTCAGGCTGAATCTGATGTGCACTAGGGATAGGGATCTCTGGCGTATGCGGTGCCCACTCATATGCAACTGGGCAGTTGAGCTTCACCTCCCACATCGAGTGCGCCGCCAGTTTGGTTTGTTCCAGGCACACCAGCCGGAGTGGGAGGACACAGACAAGTTGCTACACGCGTAAGATATAATTAACCTTGAGCACTTAGCAGCTTCTCGGCGGTTTCGATGCTGCTAATATTCTGTTTCTAACTTGCAGGTTGGATAGGAAAAGGCAGCGGAAGATCAAGGATTGGGACAAGCATCACAGGAAGTATGTCGTACAGTTTGCGCTTAGTGTGGAGCAAGCTAGGGCTGGAAAAGGAGTCCAGCTTCGTGAGCACTGCCCGATCGCGTTCAACAACTATCTCACATGGTTTCTTGCAAGTACCCGTGTGGAGGTATGCAAGCCGGCGTATGCTGAGGAGATTTTGGAAGAACCCACCATTTTTGATGAGGTAGCCCAGCACCAGTACAACGCATTAGTCAGGAAAGGCAACTCAGTGATACCTTCAGCTGCAATGATGAACTTTGTGGTATTTGCCCTCTTTGCTTTTCATTCACATCTTCGCTTGCCTAACACGCTAATACCATTTCTGTTCATAGCGTGCCCAGATCAAGAAAGCAGCTGATGAGACCGAGACTATTCTTGAAACAACCCCGACTGGCAAAAGCGATGGGGAAGGTGCACTTCGAGCATTCATCAAGGTTCACATCTCCTTCAAAGTAGCACTTAACATGTGTTGCTACGTTCGATGTCTCATTCACTTGTACATGTTGCAGCGCCAGGGCCAAAAGTTAAGGCGGCTATCAAACCTTTTCGGTTGTCGTGACCCCGAGTATGTATCAACAGAACGGTCTAGGTCGGCAACACCATCAGATCCCGCTTCGGGGCAGGGCCATGGTGATCATTTGGAGGATGAGGATGTGGGTGTGGTCACCCAAGAGGTATGGAATGAGCATATATATATATATCCAATTGTTGATGCATTGCTAACTATATCCTCACACACAGTCTTTCCATATCTTTTGTTGATGCATAGGTTGCTGATGATATGAACTTGGGGACATACCAGGTTAGGTCCTCATACAGGTTAAAGCCTAGGACGGGAATCAACAAGTACACACCTGAAGACTTCACCCAAAGAGGCAAAAGGACGGTCGGCACCTCGCAGATGGCGGCTTTGGATGACTATTTGGATGATGATGTGGATGACATGGAGCAACCGGAGCCGGAGCAGGAGCGGGTTCCTCTTCCTAGGAAGGTGAAGAAGTTAGCCAGCAAGAGGGGGGAGCAGCCAAAAAGCGCTCAAGGAACTAGGCATCGTCCTCTATTTGTAATGTTGAACTTGAAGTGGTGGTAGCTTGTAGTAATGTGGAACTTGTTATGTCGGTGAACTTGGAGTTGTGGTAGCTCTATGTTGAACTTGATCCTCTTGTATGTCTTAGTTATGTTGAACTTGGAGTGGTTGTCTTAGCAATGTTGAACTTGATCCTCTTGTATGTCTTAGTTATGTTGAACTTGGAGTGGTTGTCTTAGCAATGTTGAACTTGTTGTCTTAATAATGTTCAACTGTGACTGAAATGTGAACTTAAAGTTCCCGACTGCTTATTCTAGGAAATGTTGAACTGTGCCTGAAAATGACCAAATTTGCAAGTTACAGCCGTGCAACGCCTAGCCTGGAGGCGCCACACTGAGCAGTGCAACGCCTAGCTGCTAGGCGTTGCACTGCTTAGTGTGGCACCTCTAGGCTAGGCGCTGCAGCGGCTGTAACTTGCAAACGTTTTGTGAGGCGTCACACTGTACAGTGCAGCGCCTAGCGCTGAGGCGTTGCACTCCTGGGATGAGCTAAGCAGAGAGCAAACAAAACGTTTGCAAGTTACAGCCGTTGCAGCGCCTAGCTTGGAGGCGCCACACTAAGCAGTGCAACGCCCTGGAGCTAGGCGTTGCACTTGTACTTAGCGAATTTTTTGGCACGTGCACACATATTCCGATGATGTGAAGTAGGATTGATACATAGCAAGCAAAGAACTATGAAGACAACATATGCACAAAGTACTTCACAACACATAGTACTTCACGACATATACTAGTTCATAATACATAGTACTTCACAAAACATAGTAGTTCACAACCAAATCGAAGAGCATAGTTTAGAGGATAACACGATCATCGTCCACAAGCAAGCTGAAGATGACATAGCTCTATTGCGTAGAGCAAGGCCCCTTTCCCTTCTTCTTCTTCCTCTCTTCTTCCTCTTCCTCCTCCCTTTTCCTTATGAGGTGGGCCTCCTTAACCATCCTCTCCATGAATATATGATCCTCCCTCTCTTTTTTTCAAGCTGCAATTGCCCAAAGCTTCATGGTTCCTTCTTCAAAATCCTTTTGACACTTCTTCTGTGCCTCCTCACATTTCCTCACCAACGCTTGCTCCCTAGCGTGCATCGCATTTTACGCTCTCTCTTTTGCCTTCCTCTTCTCCCCAAGCTCCTCTTCCTTCTTCTTCTTTAGCTTGGCTGCATCCTCCTCTCTAAGCTTCTTCGCAGCCTTCTCCCACCATCCCGCCATCTCATCTTCGCCATCCTTCTTCATTGTTGGTTTGTTGGGTTGGGAAGCCGCCATACCTACAATGAGTGAAACATAATGGTTAGTAAAGACAATAAGAACAAATGGAAGCACATGTAAAACAAGAACATATGAAAAACAAGAACATATGAAACATTATAGTTAGTGAGCAACATACGAAAATGGTCCATCGAGGTATCCAAACATTCCTCTATAACGAACTTGCCCTTGTCCATCACGACGGCCAAGTCCATCACCAAGGCCAAGACCATCACCACGACCAACACCACCACCACGAGCTCTACCACCACCACGGCCTAGACTACCACCACCACGGCCTCTTGTAAGTCCTAGTTGCCGACCTCTTTGTTGCCTAGATCCTCTTTGGCTAACACTTGGTTGGCTTGGCACTTGTTGGCTACATCTTGGTTGGCTTGGCACTTGTTGGCTACCACTAGGTTGGCTCCCACTTGGTTGGCTACCACTAGGTTGGCTCCCACTTGGTTGGCTTGGCACTTGTTGGCTACCACTAGGTTGACTCCCACTTGGTTGCCTTGGCACTTGTTGGCTACCACTAGGTTGGCTCCCACTTGGTTGCCTTGGCACTTGTTGGCTACCACGTTGTTGCCTTCACACTTGTTGGCTACCTCTTGGTTGGCTTGGCACTTGTTGGCTACCACTTGGTTGGCTCCCTTGTGTAGCTCCTTGTTGGCTAGTGCTTGCATCATTTTTCTTAGACCTTTTCCTTGGTTTCATACATTTTCTTTTGTTGTGGCCACGACCTTTGCATTCCCCACAACGGGAGCTCTCACGAGGCTCTTTGAATTGGTCGTTTCCCGCTTCGCGGCGGCCAGCATGGCCCCATCCGTCCATGTCGCCTCTAAGACGCTTTGTCTTACGTCTACCCTGTTTAACAACCTTCAACTCCGGATCCGGCCATAGTTGAACTCCATGGTACTCCGGCCATTGTGATTGGTCAAAGTATGGGTGAAAGCGGGGAGCCCATGTTTTCTTGACCGTCATGATTGAGAACTCCAACTCCCTCACGGTGCGTGGGTGATTGATGTCCACATTTCTAACGCGACCGGCGGTATACAAGTGTGAGCATGGGAGATGAAGCAACAATGGCCTCCCGCAAGAGCAATCACATTGTGTTAACGACACCTTGAAAGCCCGACCTCCATGTTGCCGGCCATCGTTTGTGGTTCCTCCTGGCTCTTTCACTTCATACTTCCACTCTTCGTTGTCATATAATATAGCTTCTTCTGAGTCCGCCTTCCGTGATTGAAATTCTAACCATTCATCAACCTTGGGTGGGAACTTGTACTTGTACTTGCGCGGGTTCTCACCCGCTATCTGTGCATCAGTTTCCATTGAGTACTTTAGAAAGTACGCATTCATCTTGTCAAATGTGTATTGAACTATTGCCGTCATGGTAATCCACGTGCACCTTTGAGCACCCTATTGAAGCATTCGGCCATATTGCTTGTCATTTGACCGTATCTCTGGCCATCTTCATCAAAAGCACGTGCCCACTTGTTCCGGTGTTGAATGTGCCTATTGATAAAGTCTTGACCCCCGGGATCAAGTTTTTTGTGTGTGAGCAATTTGTTCAACAAAGTGGCGAACCGCTTCTCGGAGAAAGCGAGACAACAATCTTGAAGATCATCGGCCAACTCCTTAAGGCCACATGCCCTATAGAAGTTCGAACAAAAGTGCCTCATGCACCATCGATGGTGCAATGGAGCATGCCCGGGAATGTCAATCTCCACCGCGTTAAGAATTCCTGCATGCCGATCCGATATGACACAAATTTCCCTTTGAGCGGGTAACACCTTCGTCCTCAAAAGACGCAAAAACCACTCCCAGTTGTCATTGTTCTCCGCCTCAACCAAAGCAAATGCCAATGGCAACACCTGGTTATTGGCATCACTTGCTATCACAACCAACAAGGTGCCCTTGTATTGTCCGGTCAAGAACGTGACATCAATGGCGATGACTGGCCTACAGTGTTCGAAAGCCCTCATGCATTGCTCGAACGCCCAAAATGCACAACCAAATACTCGGACTTTCCTTCCTTCATGAACCGTTGTTCGGTGCCCATGAGGCTCGACCACATGAACCATGCCCGGGTTTGTGGCGGCCATGGCTAACAACAACCTAGGGATTCGGTTGTATGCTTCCTCCCAAGTACCATACAATATCTTAAATGCAGCTTGCTTCGCCTTCCATGCCTTGCCGTACTTCACCTTGTAATGAAAGATGGCTTTCACAAGGTCAATGACATGTTGGACGCTCATTGTTGGAAGTGTGGATATTGAGTTCGAGAGCCTATAAGCGATGAACTCAGACGTGAGTTGTCTGTGGTCTTGGGACATAATCTTGCCATCCACCCTTTTGCCTCGGCACATGTGAGTTGGCACACAACTCACTACGTGCCAAGTGGGACCTCCTTTCCATGGTCTTGCACGCACAATCCACGGACATATTTCATCTTCACATGCACATGCAACCGTGTAGCGCACATTGACGTCCGAGTGCACCACCTTGTGTGGACGATAATGCGTAACCGAGTAGTTGTCGAGCCACATCTTCAATTCCAAGAAGGTTTCGAACTTAGACCCTTTAGCAATCTGGTTCTTGTCGTCTCCCAAATCACGGTGAGAGCTTGGCCTAACCCCAAGAGATATAGATTTGCCACCATCCACAACGGCTTCATCCGCGAGACTAACATCCTTGAACAATGGTGTCTTGTGATCCTGACCGAATACCTTCTCGAAAGCTCCGGCCTCCTTCACCGTGAGTCCCTCCTCATCAACTTGTTCATTGGGACCTTCGTCATCCGAATCCGATGCATATGCACGGGAAAAAGGGATGGAATGGTCCATTGTCTCTTGCAAATGATATTTGTCAAGATCACCCACATTGTTGTCATGGAGATCAACTTCATTGTCATCGTCCACATACTCATCATTTTCCTCTTGCAAAGCTTCATCTTGGTTGTTTGTAAACGGGCTCAATGTTGGCCTCACTTCTTGGGTCAAAAGAGGTTCAACAATTTCATCTCGCTTCAAGGGTGGGGGGCTACTAGCAACCAAAGAGGAGGGTTTCCGGTTCAAGTCCAAATGCAAACTTGAATCAACCTTCTTCATTGCAAATAACTCAAGAGCCTTGTCAAGTGAATCGGCCACCGTTTCCTTGTATGCAACCCAACGTTGCTCCGAGTTAACACGCATTGCCTTCCAACGGATGTGCATTCCAAAACCTACATTACGCCTTCCCTCCAACTCAACGATATCACTAGGGTCCATCCAATTCAAATCTTTCCTCACTTGTTGCAAGAGCTCCGCATAGCTAGGACTACTATCAAACACCATATCAAGCTCATTCGGGTCCGGTTCAACATTGCCTTTCAAGAAGGCGTCTTTGTCCCCATGATGAACAAACACACATGTTCTTACCATCCCTATAAGCATTCAAACAACACAACGTAACATTGCTTCCATGAGTACTAATTTAAGGATTAACACGGAATACAAACCCTAAAATATATATCAAACAACAACCCTAACCCTAACCCTAACCCTAACCATAACCATAACCCTAACAATAACCCTAAACCTAACCATAACCCTAACAATAACCCTAACCCTAACCATAACCCTAGCACCAACATAAGAACACCCATAAGAATAACCCTAACATACTAACAAAGCCTAATCATAGGAAATTGGCAAACAAAGATCTCACATCTCCATGCAAATCTCTAGATCCAAACAAAACTAGGGTTTCCCTAAACTAGCATTACTTGGATCAAAACAAGGGGATCGGAGAAGATTACCTTGAGGAAGGGTTTGACTTCGAAATCCACGGACAAATTCTTCAAATTTGCAAGATTTGGGAGAGGATTTCAGAGGGGGAGAGTGGGAGAGGGGGCAAAGCTCGGGTTGGGGTGTGTGGGGTGGGGGAGTGGGGGAGGGGGCCCGCCCCCATCTAAGTCATAGTGTAGCGCCCGAGCGCTAGGCGCTGCACATTACATGTGTGGCGCCTAGCTCGGAGGCGCTGCACTGCTGGGTGAGGGCCCAAGGGCTGCCACGATGGACCGGCGTGCAACGCCCCCGAGCTGGGCGTTGCACCGTAGTGTGTGGCGCCTGCATGGCGGGCGCTACACAAAAGGGTCAGGGACGTGAAATAGTTTCACGGGCAGTTCATTCTGTGAATTGATTTCGTCTAGAGGTCAAAACTGTCAAATTTGCCTGCAATTGCTATGGACACCGACTATAAATACAATAGCCGGTATTTGTGTGGTACTGTTGCTCTAGTACCGCTGCCAAAATAGTAGGGAATCATCCCACTGCAGTAGTTGGTGCGGTACTTGGTCTGATAATGCCGCTCCAGCAGGGGAGTGCTACTACTGGCCTAGCACGCGGTACTACCAGCCTAGAGCAGTCAGCAGAAGTATTGCTCCCACAAGGGGAGTGGTACTACCGCCTACCACTGCGGTACTATGGGGTAGTAAGCTAAATTTGAAGCTCTCCTCGAAAATGTGGGAAGGTAATGTGAGTGTAAATAATGTTTTGTGTACATGATGTGATTCCACCCATACCTTATAACACGGATCCCCTTTTAATAGTATGTTTTTTCTACGATCCAAAGAAAGTAAAATTGTCGGAAACATCGTCTTCGTTCTTTTCCTTTCAGAGGGAACTTAACTGTGTTGTGCCACTTTCGAATACATATGAGTAGCTTAGGCACATGGTTAGTCCGCAAATTACCTTGTCATCAATACCAAAATTACTTAGGAAGAGAAATGTCCTTTCATCTAGAAAATGAGAACTGAAGTGTACGAGACTCTAAATACACCGTTTGGTTGGGAGGGTTGGGAATTGATAAGATATTACACATGAGAATTGAAAAGGAATTGTTTTAGTGAGTCTATGTTAACCTTTCATCAAAACTTAACTTATTTTTCCTTATCTAGTCACCCGTGAATTCCCATGAACCAAACAAAGAAATAAAGTTTCAATGAAAGGTTAGGAATAAATTGACCCATCCTATGTCTAACTAGAATGATTAACGTTGCATAATTACGTGTAACTAGAATAATTGCCCTTACATTACAATGGAGTATAAATATTTTAGGGCGTTAGCCCATGATTTACATGCCCATATTAATGTGACTGTGCAAATAAGTGTTACTCCCTCAATTTCATAATGTAGTGTGCCCATGCCTTTCGAGAATTAATTTTGACCATCAATTTAACAAACATGGGCGACCGCAGTGGGAGCATGACAGATACCTTTGAATTCGTATTCGAAAGAACTTCTCAAAGGTATAATTTTTCAGTAATATGATTTATGCATTGTTGGTCTAATTTATGGTCAAAGTTGAATCTCCAAAGCATGGGCGTACTATATTATGGAATGGATGGAGTGCCAAATAAAATCATGCTTGTGATTTGTCTACCCAAATAATTCTAAGATACTATTAGTAAACATGTACCGGCTTACCAATGAAAACATAATTTTATTTGGAAAGTTAACAAAAGATGTGACAGTTAAGCCGGTTTTCAAGGAAAAACGATGAAATAACCAAAGAAAAAAGATTTTAAAAAAATCAAAGCCGAGAGAAAGGAGGGGATCCAGAAAAATGAATGTGGGTGACATATACAAGTATAATTTCCAATCCTAATACTAATCTGGTCCATAATACTTTCATACCATCAAAATTGACGCATCTCTCCTTGCCTCTTCCCCAAGAAGCTACTCTAATGCGACTAGGGTTTCTGCTCCTCCCGTCGGCGCCGCCACCGGTCCGCTCTGTCTTCAATGGCCTTTAGATCATAGAGGTGTGGAGGACCCCAGCCCCTCGCCGGCAAAAGGGATCCGACTCTCATTCTTGTTTGGTTCATTGTTCCAAGTTCAAGATGTTGTTTCCCTATGAAGAATTCCACTAGTTGGGCATGTTGGTTGTGTGGCGACAGTGATGTCCCCTAGTACGAACAATGCCTCTCGCGCCTGGTCCTCGCCCCGACAATGCGCCTGGCATCGTCGGAGGACGTGTGGTGGTGTGTCTCCGTCGGATCTCATGAGATTCGACCAGTGATGGTCTTCGATGGATCTGTTTGGATCCAGTCTTCATTCATTTTCGGTCGTGTGTCTACATGTTAGATCATTCCAATCTATGCTTCTCTTCATCGGCAACAGCTGCTGTTCAAGTGCGTTGGTCCTGTAGGGCTTTAACACGATGACTTCTCGATTGTCTACTACAACAATATTTGCTTGACTCCGACAGGGGAGGGGTGATGATGGCAGCGTGCCTTCATCTCGCTTCAGTGCTTGTAGTCGTCACTAGGTGGTCCACGGATAAGGTTGTATTTTTTTCTTTTACTTATGATGTTTTCTCTATTTTGCAAGAAAACTTCCGATTTGTTCATCATGCCATGGCAGTACAAAGAACACTGAAATAAACAAAATTACATCCATGCGCGTAGACCACCTAGTGATGACTACAAGCACTGGAGCGAGCTGAAGGGTGTTGCCGGCATTGCCCCTCCATCACCGAAGTTGGGCCAAACTTGTTGTAGTAAATAGTTAGAAAGTCATCGTGCTAAGGCCCCATGGGACCTACACATCAAAACAACAATCGCCGCCGATGAAGAGAAATAAAGATTGAAAGGATCTAACTTGTAGACACATGAACGGAGATGAACAAAAACTGGATCCAAGGAGATCCATCGAAGACCATCACTAACTGTCGGTGTCAAAACCGGCGGATCTCAGGTAGGGGGTCCCGAACTGTGCGTCTAAGGCGGATGGTAACAGGAGGTAGGGGACACGATGTTTACCCAGGTTCGGGCCCTCTTGATGGAGGTAATACCCTACGTCCTGCTTGATTGTTCTTGATAATATGAGTAGTACAAGAGTTGATCTACCACGAGATCGAAGAGGCTAAACCCTAGAAGCTAGCCTATGGTATACTTGTTGTTGTTGGTCCTATGGACTAAACCCTACGGTTTATATAGACACCGGAGGGGGCTAGGGTTACACAAAGTCAGTTACAAGGAAGGAGATCTATATATCCGTACTGCCAAGCTTGCCTTCCACGCCAAGGAGAGTCCCATCCGGACACGGGACGAAGTCTTCAATCTTGTATCTTCATAGTCCAACAGTCCGGCCAAAGGATATAATCCGGCTGTCCGGATACCCCCTAATCCAGGACTCCCTCAGTAGCCCCTGAACCAGGCTTCAATGACAATGAGTCCGGCGCGCAGATTGTCTTCGGCATTGCAAGGCGGGTTCCTCCTTAGAATACTTCATAGAAGATTTTGAACACGAGGATCGTGTCCGACTCTGCAAAACAAGTTCCACATACAACCGTAGAGAGAATGATATTTTCACAAATCTAATCTGCCGACGCATTCCGTAGTGTGACATCACACCACAGCCAGGTCACCATTCGAATCGTTTTTCGCAACCAACCTCAGCATGTTTCGTGAGGCGGCTTCCTTGGCATGTCTTGTCGAAGCAAAGATCGTGTCCCTTTATTACGGGATTCCCATCAATACGGACGTGGGTAACCCAACCGCGCCATCAATTACGACGCTTGGGGGATAAGCGAGTTTTACCAGGCTGGTGGGGGCGCATAGTTTCGTCCGCCCTTATAAAGGGATAAGGGTTCACCTTTTTCTACCCACGCCTTCTTCCTCCTTGCTCATCCATTCTCGCGCACTCGAGCTCCAACGCCCAAGTCCACATCCTTCTCCTCAACCATCTCCAAACATGTCCGGAGCGGGAGGCAAGTGGATGGTCTCCTTCGTTACGGAGGGAGACATCAAAAAGCTACGCGGGGCCGGATACTTAGCCGCGGATATTGCGCACCGGCTGCTAGCTGCGGGGCAGATCGTCCCTACCCCGGAACCTTACGAAATGGTGGTTTTCCTCACCCACTTCGTCCGCGGACTAGGGTTTCCCCTCCATCCATTCGTCCGCAGTCTTATGTTCTATTATGGGCTGGACTTCCATGATCTAGCTCCAAATTTCATCCTCAACATCTCGGCGTTCATCGTCGTGTGCGAGGCTTTCCTTCCGCGTCCGGCCCCACTTCGGCCTGTGGCTGAAGACCTTCAATGTCAAACCGAAGGTAGTAGGCGGCCAACAAGCGGAATGCGGCGGAGCCATGGTGGGCAAAATGCCCAACGTTACATGGCTCGAGGGCTCCTACGTGGATACCATAAAGGGGTGGCAATCGGGGTGGTTCTATATCACCGAGTCGCGCAACACCAACTGGGTGGCGGCCCCCGAGTTTCAATCCGGAATCCCCACGCGGCTCACTTCCTAGAAGGAGAAGGGCCTGTCCTGGGGCTCATCGGTGGAGCTGGATGGACTCCAGAAGTGTATCCGGAACATGATAGGCAAGAAACTCAAGCTTGTCAACATAGTCCAGGTCATGCTCTTCCGCCGGATCCTCCCGTGTCAACAACGGGCTTTCAACTTATGGGAGTTCGACCCGGCCCAACACCAGACTCTACGCAAGCTCTTCGACATGATGCATACGGACGTCTGGAAGGTGCTGTTCAAGGGCGCCGAGGTCCCCCTCCCCTTATCAAGGACCGCGGGCTAAGCGCGACGTGCCCTGCGAATCCGGTAAGTTCTGTACATCTCGTAGGGTATTTATTTTCCATAGTTTAACCATGTGCAGGGTCTGAGCTCCCATGCCTTTGACAGGACTGGGTGGAGACATCAGAGCAGATTGACTATCCGGCCCCTCTGCCCGAAGACCCTGCAGACGCTCTCCTGACGGAGATGCATACTCCGGCTCCTTATGAGGTGCCGGAGAAGAATATCAAGAAGAAGGCCACGGGAACCCGAAAGAGTTCCCGACGCCAGGTGGTATCGGACTCATCGTCCGATAACTTCGAGACGTACTCCTCACGTGAAAATGAGGAGGAGGAAGATGACGGTTCTCCCCCTCTAGCCGAGGGAGACAGGAAAAGGAAGGCCGTCCCAGCCGGGGAGGCCGGAGGGTCCAAGAAGGGAAGGACTCTCCTTCCGGACTGTTCCACCACCGCCGCCGACAGCGAAGACAAGTGGTTACTCAGGGCCAAGCCCCTGGAGAAGTCGTAAGTATTCGGATACCAGAGTAACTCATAGCATACTTTTATTGCACTGCTTCTCCTAACGTCAAATATGATCATGCAGTCCGCCCCGAGCCCGCATTGACGTATCCTCGTCGGACGGTTCCTTGGACTCGTCGGATATGAATAGTGAGTCACTTCCAACCGCCTCCTCTCCTCGCCCTACGGACAATGTCAAGGTATTGTCTCAAGGGGCACCGAACCGAGGGGAGGTAGTCCTGGAGGCGCCTCAAGGCGACCTTACGGACTCCAGGCGCAAAGGGAGCAAGACTCCCAAGGGTTCCAAGTTCGGCCCTAAGCCGAACACCGCGCCGAAACCTCCAGTGGTTCCGGACTCCGGCAGGCGCCCCCCTGCCAAGAGGGGCAAGCCGCCCGTGCCGGTGACCTCTGTCTATCCAGAGGCACCGGACAACCTGCTGGGAGCGCTTCGCGATGCTTCCATCGACGAAGAGCACCGTACTATTATGAGTGCGGTGATCAAGAAGGTTCAGTCCGGCAAGAGCGGACTGACTGAAGCATGTGCCAGCCTTCTAACAGGCTTTGAGGTAAGTATTTATAATATAGGAAAATATTACCGCACAGACAGTAGCCCCTGATGCTCTCTTTGGTGTTCACAAAGAAAAGCCAAATAGAGGATCAAATAATATCTGCAGGAGTCTAATACAAGTATGTCTATATGCGTATGCAGGCTTCGCTGCTGACCTCTGCCGCACTGACTGCGAAGGTCGCCGCACTGAAGGAGAACCTCGAGCGGTCCGAGAAAGAACTCGGCCTAGCCAAGAGGCAGCTCAAGGAGAACAAAGGTAAGTAATACCTTGTGTGTGTGTGTCTATATATATATAAGATGTGGTTGCAAAATGACAGGATCATCATGGATGTGCCAGGGCCACAATAGAAGTGGCGACCCTGAAGCGAGCGCAGTCCGAGGCCGAAAACAAAGCGGTCGAGGAGCGCACTGAGCGGAAGAAACAAGAGGCACGGGTGGGCGGGGTGCAGCAAGAGCTCCAGGCTCTCGTGAAGAAGCACAAGACTTTGGAGCTTGACTCGAAGACGCGAGAGTCCGAGCTTGCCACGGCCCTCGAGAGCACAAAGCATGCCAAGGCTGAAGCCCAAAAGGCCCTCCAGAAAATTGAGGTGATGAGGAAGATAGCGGTGGGTAAGGCATTCATAATGCAAAGCAAGCATGTGAAAGTAAATTACTTGTTACTTACCCGAGTCTGGAGCTCTCCAAGAGCATTCACAGATTTGCCTCGCAGCGTGTCGGATGCCGCAAAGTACTACCAGGTCAAGGAGGGAAGCTCGACGGAGAAGTTGTTCTGGTCTTAGTATACTGGGACCGAACACCCGATGCCTGTGAGCGACCGGCTGAAGCAACTGGTCGAGCTGCACAAGGCGGCCGAACAGGCCATGAGGGGCTTTATAGTCCGGATGTGGCCTGGCGACTCCCTTCCCAACAGCTACTTCATCCTAGTGAGGCGGCTTGTGGATGCCTGCCCACGACTGGAAGTCATAAAGCGGTCCGTCTACATCGAAGGTGCACGCCGGGCTTTTGCCCGTGCGAAGGTGCACTAGGCCAAGATGGATGCCGAGAAGCTGGTGAAGGAGGGGCCACCGCAGGGCAAGGAGCATCGCCACCCTGAAATGTATTATGAGGGTGTCCTGAAGGGTGCCCGTCTTGTGGCGGACGAGTGTGCGAATGATGTAATTTTTGAATGAACTTGCTCGTGTGATCCTGTATTATGAAAACTTGTTCATGTGCGCTATGCAATGCTTGTTTGAATTTAAAATATTACCTTTTGTGCAGCTGTTTATCAAATCTGAGAGATGGCCAGTCGTCGGCTTATGCCCCCATGCCGCGAGTGCTGGGGTGTTCGGGATAAATCTGGGCACTCTTTTTCCCATTGTTGGGTCCTTCGAGGGAGGTTCTCAGCACAACGAACAAGGCAATCGGACTATAATGCTTTATCACTCTCACTTAGCCATAGAAGTCTACAATTTTAAATTTTGGCGAAGCCCCTAGTATTCGGAAGGCCGAATTCGGGGCGCTATACACGCCAAAGCCGGACAAAGCCAACTCCTCGCCCTAAGCGGCATAAGTCTTTAGGGACTCGAGACCTCTCGAACAGTGACCAGCTCTCACCTTATCATGACAGTCAGTTTTAGCTTTCTCTACAGAGGTGCTTGCCCAGATGAACCGGGGCACAATCACAGTAGTTCTCCCAGTGCTACCTTAGCCAATATAGCGGAACATAAGGTACCAAAACATGGGAGCCGGGCAAACCCAACTATTGACCCAAGACATGATTCGGAGCTGATGCATATAATGCTATAAGTTCGGGGTGCCGCACTGTCGAAAGTGTTCGGATTTCTCATGCCATATTATGGGGTACGCTTAAGCCCCTAGCGTATTGGCCGTACCAGAGTGTACGGGTGCTGAATGTCATGAATGAATATATATATATATATATATATAAGAAAGAATAGAGAATGCGGTAATAGTCTAGTGCTATGCATTGTTTATTCAAAAAGGTGCGTCAAAGCAGAATGATACAAGTAGTGCGATAAGCAAAAAGTAGGACTATTTGACATGTCCCCTCCAAGGGCAAGCTAAGGAATGGTATTTAAAGTGGGTATTTCACTCGTTATCAGAGACCACATGGGAATTCCATGGTGGGACGTAGCTTTCTGCCTCCTTGGTTGTTGTATCATGTGTCCGGCAATCGTACTGCCGGACGGGGTTTCCAGAGAGTAAAATCCTGAAAGAGAGAAAAAATAACAAAGCGAGAGCCCTAGTGCGGTTGAGCCACGGTTTGGGGCATGCTGTAGTCGTGCCCCCCTATGCCCATGGTATTTTCAATGCGTAGTTATGTACGCGTGGCACGGATTTCGCCGTTTGGCTGGGACTGGGGTGGGGGCCGCATTGCTATGCGAGCTCGGAACGTGCTAGGCGGTCTTGTTGTAGATTACTCCGGGCGCGCTTGAAGGTGTCCGGGTGTTTAATCGCCGAACTGGTGGATTGCCTTATGAGGTTGCTTTGTGCTTCTGCTGCGAGGGCCGCAGTGTGCTCCTCCATGCGGAGAGAGCGCTCTGTGTTTCCATTGACTGTGATGGCCCCCCGAGGTCCTGACATCTTGAGCTTGAGGTATGCATAATGTGGTACCGCATTGAATCTCGCAAATGTGGTTCGCCCGAGCAGTGCATGATAGCCACTGTGGAACAGGACTATATCGAAGATTAACTCCTCGCTTCGGAAGTTATGGGATCCGAAGACCACTTCCAGTGTGACTGAGCCTGTGCAATGGGCCTCTACACCTGGTATGACGCCTTTGAAGGTCGTTTTTGTGGGTTTTATCCTTGAGGGGTCTATACCCATTTTGCGCACTGTGTCCTGATAAAGCAGGTTCAAGCTGCTGCCGCCGTCCATAAGGACTCGAGTGAGGTGAAATCTGTCGATGATTGGGTCTAGGACCAGTGCAGCAAATCCACCATGATGGATACTAGTGGGGTGGTCCCTGCGATCGAAGGTGATCGGACAGGAGGACCATGGGTTGAACTTTGGGGCGACTGGCTCCAACGCATATACGTCCCTTAGCGCACGCTTCCGCTCCCTCTTGGGGATGTGGGTTGCGTATATCATGTTCACTGCCCACACTTGTGGGGGAAACCTCTTCTGTCCTCCGGTGTTCGGCGGTCGGGGCTCCTCCTCGTCATCGCTATGTAACCCCTTATCTTTGTTTTCGGCATTTAACTTGCCGGCCTGCTTGAACACCCAACATTTCCTGTTGGTGTGGTTGGCTTGCTTGTCGGGGGTGCCGTGTATTTGACACAAGCGATCGAGTATACGGTCCAAACTGGATGGGCCCGGAGTGCTTCTTTTGAAAGGTTTTTTCCGCTGACCGGGTTTAGAGCCTCTGAATCAGGCATTGACTGCCGTATCCTCGGTATTGTCGCTGTTGATGCGGCGCTTGTGTTTGTTGCGACGTGACCTACCATTGCTATCCTTGGTATCCAAAGTACCATGGTTCTTTGATATGTTATTGCTTCGAGCCAGCTAGCTGTCCTCTCCCGCGCAAAAGCGGGTCATGAGTGTCGTGAGGGCTGCCATAGATTTCGGCTTTTCCTGGCCAAGGTGCCGGGCGAGCCACTCATCACGGGTGTTGTGCTTAAAAGCTGCTAAGGCCTCTGCATCCGGACAGTCGACGATTTGATTTTTCTTTGTCAGGAACCGTGTCCAGAATTGCCTAGTCGATTCCTCTAGCTGCTGAATTATGTGGCTCAAGTCATCGGCATCTGGTGGTCGCACATAAGTGCCCTGGAAGTTGTCGAGGAATGCGGCTTCCAGATCTTCCCAACAGCCAATGGATTCTGCTGGCAGGTTGTTGAGCCAATGCCGAGCTGGTCCTTTGAGTTTGAGTGGGAGGTATTTGATGGCATGTAGGTCATCACCGCGGGCCATGTGGATGTGCAGAAGGAAGTCCTCGATCCATACCGCAGGATCTGTTGTACCGTCGTATGATTCGATATTTACGTGTTTGAAACCCTCTAGGATTTGGTGATCCATTACTTCGTCTGTGAAGTATAGGGGGTGTGCGGCGCCTCTGTATTGGGCTATATCACGACGCAACTCAAATGAGTCTTGTCCGCTGTGTTCGGCCCGGCCGGATTTACTTTTACTGTATCCGGCGTGACGGTTATCGTCTCGCGTAGTGGCGCGCCCTCGTGATCCATAGATCGATCTTGCGTGTTTTTCTTTGTCCTCCAATATGTCTCACAGGTCTAGCGCGTTTCCCCGTGCCTTGACATTTTTATTTGAGTAGCATCGGGGTGCGGGCTGAGCTTTTGGCTGAAATGCCTCTCTATTGCGGCCACGAGGTGGACGATCAGCCGCGTCATACGCTGGAGATGTAGATTTTAATGCTTCCTCCTCCAGTCGGGGTAGCAACCTGTGCTTTGGGTAACTCTTGGAGGGGCGTTCGAGTTCATATTCCTCGTCCGCAAGGACTTCAGTCCATCTGTTAGGTAGCAAATCTTGATCAGCTCGAAGCTGTTGTTCCTTTTTCTTAAGACTATTTGCCGTGGCTATAAGTCGGCGCTTGAAGTGCTCTTGCTCGACGGGATCCTTAGGCACGACAAATTCTTCATTGTCGAGGCTTGCCTCGTCTTCGGAGGGAGGCATGTAATTATCATCCTCCGCCTCTCCATTTGCCGCTCTCTCAGGAGGGCCGGCTTCTCCATCTTCCTGCTCTAAATCTTGCTGGAGGGGATTGTCGTCATCTTCGGCACTGTCCGGAGTGCTATTATCTCCTGTGCCGATATCACCGCTTTTGCCTTGGCGAGACTTAGAGCGGCGCCGCTGACGTTGGCGCTTGGGTTGCTTCTTGGAGGGGTCATCCTCCGCTGTCCCGTCGCCATTGCCTTCTTTGGGTGTGTCCACCATATATATATCATATGATGAGGTGGCTGTCTAGTGCCATGTGGGCAGTGGTTCTTGTTCGTCTCCTGCATCGTCGTCCATACCGTCGATGTCTTCGGAGTCGAAGTCGAGCATGTCGGTCAAATTGTCGACAGTGGCTACTAAATGGGTGGTGGGTGGGCGGCGAATTTCTTCGCCATCCGCATCCCAATCCTGCCGGACATAGTTCGGCCAGGACTCTTCTGACAAGGAGAGAGACCTTAATGAGTTCGGTATGTCGCCGAAGGGCGAGTGCTGAAAGATATCCGTGGAGGTGAAATCCATGATCGGTGCCCAGTCGGATTCGATAGGCACGGGCGCAGGCGGTTCGGAGTCCGTGGCCAGGGAAGAATCCGACAGTTTGGCGTCACGACTCTCGTGAAGGGTAAGGTCGATACTCGGCTCGATCGCTGCTGAGAATGCGGCCTCCGTGGCGGGGTCTATCCACCCGTCCATGGATGGCGCAATTGGCTCTGAATTGAGGGTCAGAGCGGTTGCCGGTGCGGTCTCCTGAACACTGTCCAATGGTAGAGCTAAATCATGCTCATCGTGACCGTGCGGCGCACTCGGCAGGGGCTCGAATCCGTCGAAGATCAAGTCTCCGCGGATGTCGGCCGTGTAGTTTAAGCTTCCAAACCTGACTTGGTGGCCGGGGGCGTAACTCTCGATCTGCTCCAGATGGCCAAGCGAGTTGGCCCGCAGTGCGAAGCTGCCGAATACAAAGATCTGTCTGGCGAGAAAAGTCTCACCCTGGACTGCATCGCTATCGATGATCGAAGGAGCCATCAAGCCTAACGATGACGACACAGAGGAACTCTTAATGAAAGCACCAATGTCGGTGTCAAAACTGGCGGATCTCGGGTAGGGGGTCCCGAACTGTGCGTCTAAGGCGGATGGTAACAGGAGGCAGAGGACACGATGTTTACCCAGGTTCGGGCCCTCTTGATGGAGGTAATACCCTACGTCCTGCTTGATTGTTCTTGATAATATGAGTAGTACAAGAGTTGATCTATCACGAGATCGAAGAGGCTAAACCCTAGAAGCTAGCCTATGGTATGATTGCTGTTGTTGGTCCTACGGACTAAACCCTCCGGTTTATATAGACACTGGAGGGGGCTAGGGTTACACAGAGTCGGTTACAAGGAAGGAGATCTATATATCTGTACTGCCAAGCTTGCCTTCCACGCCAAGGAGAGTCCCATCCGGACACGGGACGAAGTCTTCAATCTTGTATCTTCATAGTCCAACAGTCCGGCCAAAGGATATAATCCGGCTGTCCGGATACCCCCTAATCCAGGACTCCCTCACTAACCGAATCCCGCAAGATCCGCCATAGATACACCTCCATACACCCTCCGATGACGCTACACACATCACTGAAACGAGGACTAGACAGTAAGAACCTTATTTCTCCTTCAAGGAGCCGTCACCCACACGTCTTCTTGAGTAAGAAACAAACCATAACAAACTCACAAAACACCTAAAAAAACTCTGACGCGGGGGTCCACCGTGCCTCGATGGCTCTAGAGCCATCGGAGACGGAACCCTAAGCTTTTACCTTGAAGAGGAGGGGGCGGCTATGTCTGAGCCTTGCAATAAACAGAAACATAATTAGCTTGTCCTAGTGGAGTGAGGCGTTGTGGAGGTCGAGCTCCATGGAGCCTTTTATTTTTTGAAAAAAATCAAAGTTCAAAATATTTGGTTCCAAAAAAATCTGAAAAAAAAACATGTAAGCATACAAAGATGACATGTGCATGTGTGTAAAAATTCATGATGAAATACCTTGAAATGGGACCTGTGCAAAAAAGACAAATTCATTGACTTTGAGGATGAGTAGTATCATGTGTTAAAAAGCTCAGATTTATCTTTTTTACACAGCCCTCATTTTAATGTATTTTGTCCTGAAAATTTACACACACATACATTATGCCTTCATCTATATGTTTTTTACATGATTTTTTGAAATCTAGAAATATGAATTTTGATGAAATTCAGAAAATGCTTTTGGAGGCCTCCATGGAGCTCGGCCTCCAAAACGCAATTTTGGCCCTAGTGTCTATAATCTCACAACAGATGATGGACAGACTGAAAGTTTTTTCCGCAAAATTAATAAAAAAGATTAAGATACAACTGCCTGGATACTCTGTACTTCCATTCACCTTACCAGATTACTATCGACGAGATAGCAGTGGGTTGGAGGCAGGCAGGCTGGAGACTGGCGCGCACGACAAGAGGCAACGACGCACAACGTGGGAGCCAACAAACAGACAGGACGCGAATAATAATCTGGGAAGCAAAGAAATGGACAAGAAAGAAAGAAAGATAACAAGGATACTGGCGGACAGCTAGGCCCGAGCCGGTCATCAATAGTGTAATCGACAAAAATCATTCCAACTAAAAAATTTCGCCCTCCTTCCTTTGCGCGTCCCACCTGTCCCGGCGCGGGCCCACCGCACGTCTCCTCCTCCGTCCACCCCCTCTCTCTTTCGCGCCCGCCGCCGGCCACCGTCACCGTCACCCCCTTGGAGGATCTCCCCGGGAGGGGAGGGGAGCCTCAGACCGGCGAACGCCGACCATCCTCCAGTTCGTTTCTCCATTTAAAAGCGGGTAAGGTCAGGAGGCTTCCGCTGACTCCCTCTGAATTTTACTCCGTTTAAAAGCATTTCGCTGTATCAACCTTCGAGATTCTCGACCTGGTTGGTTTAATGTTAAGTACCCTCAGCAGCGAGAGAAAAGAAGGAGGCGATTTTTGCTGCAATCGCATTTGGCGTCGCCGAGGATGCCTGATTGCAATTGGTTTATAAAAATGTCAAATGGGGTGGGAGCATAAATTATTGACATCTGTGATGATGAGCACGAAAGGATTTCTGCAATTTTAAAAAAGGCTAGGCGTCGAGCCCGTCGCCGGCGACGACGAGGCTCCTCGCGTGGGCTGCGGAGCCCTTGTCATGGCCCTCGACAGCGACCGTCCTGTCCGATTCTTTAATCCGGACCCGGTATCCCAGCGCGGAATCGTCTGACAGATGGCCGTGGAATTCTTCCGCCCAATTTTTCCTCCAAGAAAACGCAATCTTAGACATTGGGGGATTGGAGCGCCATTAAAAATTTACTATCTTCCCTTGTCTGCTGCTCTGAATATTATACTACTACAAGTGTATTTTTTCTCTCTAGCTCTAGCTGTGTTGTCCTTCTTGATTTTCTCCGGGCTACTACTACTTGTTCCTCCCAGAACGGACGACCGCTGTTTCCCTCTCCCCGCCTCCGTCTTCCTCCCCTCGTCTTCTCCATCTCCCCGGCTCGAATCGCGTGCGGCGTAAGCGATATTGGCAGAGGCGAATCGCCATCGCCAGGCAAAAAGCCAAAGCCGCTCCTTTGCTTTTCGAGCGACGCAAGCTTCCTCTGCTCCCCCCCACGTTTCTGAGCTGTTTTCTGTCTGTGCCTTTCTTGCAGGCGGCCGCAGGAGCGGGAGCGTGTCGTGAGGCTTTGCTCTGCTGCCGTGCCAACGAGGGTAAAAGGTAGGCGCCGCGCCACGCCATGGGCGCCCCTCGCGCCTGACCATGCACTCCAGGCTGCTCAAGAGGCTCGCCAAGAGGATCATGTGAGCCGCCGCGCGCCTGCGGAAATGTGGGAGATGGACGCGCTGCTCTACTGCGCGGTCGTCGCGCTGGCGCTTCACTGCGTCGGCTGTGGCTGCTCCGCGATCAACCTTGAAGGTAGGGGCAGCAAGCTCGCCGGCGTTCTTTTCTTTTTTGGTGCTTTTGGGGGTTGAGCCCTTGGGGTTCTGGTGTGGCTGATCGATTGGGGCTTTTGGTGCTGGTGCTGCAGGCTCAGCGCTGCTCAAGTTCCAGTCGAGGGTGGAGGAGGATCCGCATGGCGCCATGGCAGGCTGGAGCGCGCGGGACGCCGACCCTTGCGGTTGGAACGGCGTCCGCTGCGCCGATGACAGGGTTGTGATGCTGTGAGTTGGATGATTTCCTCTTTGTTTTCTTCTCCTCAATGTTTACTAGTGGCTCATGAGTCTTACGCATTTGGAAAATGGAAATGCAGTTCATCTTCTGTTTAACGGGTCTTCCATTTGACTGTATCCTTCTCTCTTCAAGAGTTGTTTTAGTGCTGATTTATTGTTGAATGGATGCTGCATCGGCAACTGCCCCTTTTATTCCTAGTTTTCTCCTTCACAGTTATCGTGGTTTGACTTTCTTGAGTACTAAGTGCATCAATTGAGGCTATTGAGTTACTGCCAACACAAGCATGTCTCCACTTTGTGTAGCAATTCAGAGAAGGTAGACTTGAGCATAGAGACTCAATCTTCAACGGACTAGATATTATGAAGGATTTTAGGAGTGCATTCGTATTTTGCTTTTCTATTAGTTAGAAAAATTAGTACTCCTAAAATATTTCATTTTTAGGAGTACCTTTTTTGGGCTGAATAAGGAAAATGAAATATTATACATAAATGACCAACTCTGGTTTCTTTGGTAAATACTGAATATATACTCTTGAAAAATTAGTACTCCTAAAATATACTTCTTTGGGCTGAATAAGGAGCAACTCTCAAGGATTTTTTTTTTCTTGCCTATCTTGAATTTACCATGGATGCATTGTTCGCAAATTCCCAGAAAATGTTTTCTTTGGTAGCTAGAAGCCATTTCACAAGCTTATATGAAGCTTTAACACAATCAGAAATCTGGTTATTAGAACTACGTGTTCATTTCACCAACACGAACAAGTCGCTACAGCTAAGTAGTATAGCCTTATGTTTATATCCTAGATTTTCGCGTGCGACCAGTCTCCAAGATTTTACCTCCTATTATTTGGAGAAGATGCAAAAGTTCTTCACATCTTTTCATTATGAAGAGAATCAATGTTTATACGATGATACCGCCAAGTTGAGCAAAAAAAGAAAAGAAATTGCAGTCCCCGTAAAAAGAAGGAACACTAGAAAAATTCCTCACGGTGGTTTGTGCAGCCTATATTTTAAGGCATGCCGCTGTCTGTCTGCCCCTGCCTCCGCCTTCATCTTCTTCAGTACCGTGCCCATGTTGCAAAAAGAGAGTGGGAAAGAGAGAGATGATACTTGTTTGAAAGCAAAGGTGGCATTTCTTGTCATACTTCTGCAGACCCTGATACCTAGTTTTAACCAGGCTAAGAAATGTGCTTGCTTGATCTTACCACCGAACTAGATATATGAGCATTTTCATGTAAGCGAAACATGATGGCCAGAACCCCTCAGGATATGTTGCTCTGGTGCCAAGTTGACTTCCATACAGCAACCACCTCATCTAGAAGTTTACCTTATCAAGGAAATTGTTTGTTTTCTACTCAGTTAATTATGAAGCATTTCCCACATCATCGCTACTTGTTTTCATATTTTAGATGAAAGGTTTATGGCAGCCCTGCTTCATAGAATGTTTAAATAGAATCCGGTGTTATTCAAGATGATTCTGTTTTGCATTCAAGATTATCTTTTAATTCCTGCGGGGTACCACAACTTTACCAAATAAATATTTAAGAGATTGCATTTGGTGACCACTGTTGTTCTATTTCAGTATTTTTCATGGGTTCTGACTTGATTTATCATCTTAAGGATTGTACTTACTGTGAACTATACTCTTGCAGGAACCTAAAAGATCTCTCATTAAGAGGTACCCTGGGTCCAGAATTAGGAAGTCTTAGTCATCTGCAGGCTCTGTAAGTATACAGTTTTTTATTTATGCTTTCACAACAAATATAAATTGCTTAGCATGAACAACAATATATTGGTACTTTCGCTAATCTATCTCTTTGCAATATGATAAGGAGATAAATAGGTAATTCTGTAGTGGTTGCTGCTTTGTCTTGCCTTCATAAGTTTCCTGCTGGATATGAGTATCTAAACAAAGTCAATTTGCTTAAAAAATGTCAACCAACCATCAGTTAAGACATTTCAAGTGTATATATCTAACCAACCGACGATTGTTAGGTTCCATCCTTTATACTCCCTCCGTTCCATAATGTAGTGTATATAGATTTTCTGGTAAGTCAAACTTTGACCAAGTTTATAAAGAAAACCTTTTAGAACTACAATATCAAATATATATAATATGAAAATACATCTTGTGTTGTATCTCTAATGATATGCATTTGGTATTCTAGATGTATATCTTTTTCTCTACAAACTTGGTCAAAGTTTGTAAAGTTTTACTTTAAAAAAATAGTGGTTTTTCTACACCCACCCTTGGTGCACCCACGATGCACCCACACAAGAAAACATACCAAAACATTTTGAAAAAATCTGAAACTTTGTGGGAATGATCCTCAACAAATTTTAGAGAGGCTTGCAAATTTTCGTGGTCAAATGACATCCGAGGAGCTCTATACAAAAAAGACAAAATTGCTCAAAATTACTCAAAATGTACGTGCACTGTTTGACCAAAATTTGTAATTTTGTCTTTTTTGTATAGAGCTCCTCGGATGTCATTTGACCAACAAACTTGGCAAGCCTCTCTAACATTTGTTGATGATCCTTTCCACAAAGTTTCAGTTTTTTCGAAAATTTTTGGTATATTTTCTTGCGTGGGTGCACCGTGGGAGCACGAGGTGGGGTTCAGCCACTACTTTCCCTTAAAGAGAAAAATCTATACGCACTACATTGTGGAACGGAGGGTAGAATAAATAATGTGTGCATATCAGCTTACCTCTGCGGATCAAATATGAGACAAAATCACAGAAATCTCTGTCATGTCGATTTTACTCAGTAGCATAAAAGACGCCCATCTGTCAATCAAGCACTTGTTCCTTAACAAACTGCTTTTTGCAACTTGTGATATTCTAATTTTACTTTGCATGCGACTATAACATTTGCTGCAACCATTACAATGTTTTGATTTCTTGTTGTGTCTTCTTGCAGTATATTATCCAACAACTTGTTTAGTGGACTGATACCTAAGGAAATTGGTGCACTCGCAACGTTGGAGATATTGGACCTAAGTTATAACAACTTGACTGGGGAAGTTCCACAGAAGATAGCAGAAATTGCATCACTTAAGCATTTGTAGGTCATCTGACTGATTAACATTGTGAAATGTTTGATCAACAAGCCAAATTTCATGATACGATGTCTCTTGTTCGACAGATTGCTTTGCAACAACAGATTTCAGTGGCCCGTAGTCCAAAATTCCCATGGGAACTTTGATCAGGAAGCTGATTTTGACATCTATGATCATCTCGGGAGGGGTAATTTGAATCAAAGAGCTGATGATGGGTAAGGAAACTAGGATTTCATCAATTCTCGTTTAGTTATCATCATTTTTTTTCTATAACCTATTTAGGAAAAGGATTTATCAGCTGATGATAGCAGTTTTTGAATATGGACCTTTGTAGGTTCAAGTCTGGTTCTTCCACAGAGGAGAAAAAAAAAGACACTAGCAATCTCTCCGGTAAGCTAGGGTACTGCTATGCAAGTTCAGTTTTGCTCTTAAATACATCAGCTGGTACCATAACATGCCTTCTTACTTTCCCCAGCACGTCTTCCTACACAAATTGCAGCAAGAAACCTAGCTGCACAGGTTAGTAGGCGCAGACTACTTCAGGATAGCAATCTTGCTGCGCCTCCTTTCGCAAATGCTCCTCTTCCACCCTCGGTTCCTGTTCCTTCTACGGGGAGTGGATCGTTTTCAGCATTTAGTCCCAAAGCACCCGCACCTGCTGTAAATCCTCCAGTTACTCCACCCAAGTCTCCTGATACTCCTTCGGAAGCAGGGTCAACAAGATCTATGAAGTGGTTGTATGCAATTCTGATTCCATCAATTGCTCTGTTGCTTATTATCATTGCATGCATGCTTTTGCTATGCCGCAATAAGTCGGTGGCAACAATAGGTCCATGGAAGACTGGACTCAGTGGCCAGCTGCAGAAGGCATTTGTGACAGGTAAACATTCTGTTTGCTATCTTGTAAAAGGCCTGCTTGATTTTGCCTCTTACGTGGGCATCTTTGACAAGTTTTGCTCTCCTGATGTACCGCAGGAGTACCCAAGCTGCAACACTCAGAGCTCGAAGGTGCTTGTGAGGACTTCAGTAACATTGTGGCAACCTATCCACACTACACTGTCTACAAGGGAACCTTATCAAGTGGAGTTGAGATAGCAGTTGTATCAACTGTGCTTGCGTCCAGCAAAGATTGGTCAAAGCATTCCGAGGGGAGATTCCGGAAAAAGGTAATTCAGTCTCACTTATAAGAGGAATAGCCCATGCTGTTGCTACAATTAGCAATGTGGGTCTGAAACAAAATAATTTCTTCTAACTTGTTTGTTTGAACACATAGATAGACTCGCTCTCAAGAATTAATCATAAGAACTTCATCAACTTGCTTGGGTACTGCGAGGAGGAGGAGCCTTTCATGAGGATGATGGTGTTAGAATACGCAGCCAATGGGACACTCTATGAGCATCTCCACGGTAAGAGCTCCTACTGTCAGAATGCTTCCTTTTTAGTCTTTGTGCTCAAATTAAAATGTTTTGCTTTGCCCTTTGCAGTTGAGGGATTTGATCATATTGATTGGAATGGTAGGATGAGAATAATTATGGGAGTAGCATACTGCATGCAGTACATGCATGAGCTCAAGCCTTGTATAACACACTCTGAGCTACAGTCAAGTGCCATATTGTTATCCGAGGATGGAGCTGCAAAGGTACATGATTATGAATTTCACAACTTCTATTTATTTGATATTCAAAGGAAATTCCATAAGAGGTCGTTTGGTAGCCATCATTTTGAGCCGGAATCATGGAATTCATTTGTGATTCCATACCCAACCTGTTTGGCTATCATGGAATTGGACATGTCATTCATTTGGAATTGCAGCAAATGCCTATTGGACGTTATGTCAATTCCTATCCATAACCCTGTCATTCCACTTGCCAAATGAAATGAAATGAAATGATGGGTGCCAAACGAGAACTGTATTTGTAGACAAATTTCTGGTAATATCAAAAGAAGAAATTAAAGCACACAACTGTTACTTCATCATTCTAAACCCCTTTTCTGGACATTATGCAAAAAAAAGACAAACATAAATTACATGCAACTTGTTCTAAACCCCTGCAACTAAACAAGGTGAAGTACCGTCCAGTTCATATGATTTTTTTTCTGGGGTGTGCATGTGCGCTCTTTGTATTAGAGTTAATTTTGAACAAATTGTAATAAGATCAGGCATGAGGACACCATATTATGTTTCTGCTCCTAAAACCGAGCCTTTTCACAGATAGCCGACATGAGTGTTTGGCAAGAAGTAATTTCCAAAGAAAAGATGCCCAAGAATGACGACGCCAGTGAACACCATGAGCCAATACGTTCTGATCCAGCTGGGAATGTATGTAGTTTTGGTCTACTCATGCTGGAAATCATGTCAGGAAAGCCTCCAGATTCTGAACACGAGGGCTCTCTTGCGAACTTAGTAAGCATGACAAAGACACTGAATACTTAAACTTACATAATACACAAAAATGGCATATAGAAGTAACAATATATGTCATATTTTTTTCTCACAGGCTATGGAGTGCATTAAGGATGACCGGAGTATATCCTGTTTGCTTGACCCTACCTTGACGACTCACAAAGAAAACGATCTAGATATCATTTGCGAGTTGATTGAGGACTGCATCCAGAGCGATCCGAAAAAGAGACCAAGTATGAGAGAGGTCACCACTAAATTGCGAGAAGTGCTAGCGATTTCACCAGAGGCAGCAACGCCGAGGTTATCTCCGCTTTGGTGGGCAGAGCTTGAGATACTTTCAGTTGAATCCTAGGAAGAAACATGTTGATATGGTATGGTTCTTGCAGCAACACTGAGGTCCTGTGCGTACTGTCTTGCAATCTTGTACATCTTTGTTGCGAGTTTCTGCTTTTCTGGCGATTTCGGTGTATATGCGTGGTACCTCCTCCCCCGCCTCATAAAATCAAAATTTCCGGGTTATTCTTGTTTCTTCTCAAGTTTTCTGTGTCTGGTGAATGTACATGGTGATGCTGTGAAACTGTGAATGTAGAATGATTCAGGTCATCCTAGAGTGGATTGTAATCAGGAAATGCGTGATTGTGTAATGTACCATGGGGTTTACAGAAATATTCTTTATTTTTTTAAAGGAAGAGACAGCAAATGGTATGGTGAATGGACTGTACAGTCCTCTTTGTTAGACTGGTAGTACTTTGTACTCATTTCTCGTTTCCCAAGTACTACTTCATATATAGAAATACCATAATTCTGGGAAAGGGCCGCTTTAATTATCTGTAACACCACAAATGGTGGCTGACAGTGTCAAATTTTGAACTAAAACCACGACAAATATTTTGAAACGGAGGGGGTATTTGAGAGGCATTATTTATCTTGGTCTTCGTATCAGATCCGAGTCTACTTTTGTCAGTGCCTTCTTTTAGGGCGGGATGTCCTGATGACAGGCTACTGTTCTCGGCCAAGTACATAAAGCTGAATATGAAACCTTGCAAGTGCAAATGCTTGGTGAATTGGGTGTGCCGTAGTCAACAGCTGCTTGTTTGTGGTGTGATAATATTGAAGATACGTACCTCTCCACTAATCCTTGTTCTATGCGAGGACAAAATATAATAAGATGGACTATCACTTTGTTCGCGAGAGGGTGCACAAAAGCTTCTAGATGTGTGGTATGTTTGGCTTTACGGAGTCACTTGCGGCACGACGGCTGGAAACATTTCGACATAGTGTTAGTCTAGACAAGTTAGAGCATCTCTAGCCCTTGTCGTATGCTTTAATCCCCTAGACCCCCCCCCCCCCATCTCCTTTAATCCCCTAAAATTGAAAGATTAAACTGTTGTGCGCCTGGTCATTCCCTAAAAACTTAATCCTATAAAAAATCTTTTGCTATTTCTTTCAAATGTTTGCACAAACATTCCAAACAAATGCATCACATTTCAACAAAAACTTAAACAATTCAAATGCACCACATCATAATTCAACTACGAACATAAACATACTTCATCCAATCCAACAAATAACTAACATAAACACATTTAGCCAAAAGGCACCAAATTCAACAAGTTCATTTCAAAAAACCAGCACATGGTGCATCATAAGCCATCATCAAACCACAATCCAATCATGCACTCCCAACATCACCGTCGGCATCACCACCAGCTGTTGGAAATATGCCCTAGAGACAACAATAAAGTTGTTATGAATTGCATTGGTTCATATATTTCTATTCTATAAGTATTGAGATTCTATGGCGTTTTGTGAGTTGTTGTAACACTTCACTTTGATTTTCGATAAGGGGCGCTTTATTACTTAAAAGGTTTAAGCATTAGACCCGGCCTCTGCATAACTAAGATGCACACAGCCAAACAAGGTCCTCTCACAAAAACAAAAAAAAAGAGGCGAAATACAAGAAACATGTAGAGTTTGTATAACGCCTAAACCGGAGGGGGGCCAACCCTAAAGAAACACTTCACTTTGATATATCATTTTAATGAGGAATGGGTGAATGCAGTTAAGCGTAACGATCAAGGGGTAGAATGTTGGTTTGATCTAACAGATTAAACAAGTCCAAAAACAACATTACATGGGAGGGGCCACGCATTAATGTACGTGCCTCTCCACCCTAACTGATGCGCCTTGGGCTGGGGCACCCAAACCAAATTATGGTTTAGGTCCCTTGTCATCAACGCTACTTAATAAAGGGAGAGAGCTAATCACCTGCACTACTCCCAATTCAAGTACGGCCCACTCTTCTCCCCGCATTCTCAAAAACCATATCCAATCCAAGGGGGCGCTCCAGCGACTGGTAAATCTAGCCTACACACTGTTGTTCCTAGACAGTGCCGGCGGCGGCCTGTGGTGATTAGAAGAGTATTTAACCAAAAACTACCACAATTCGTGAAAACGTGACAGAAAACTACCACTTTACAATTTTGTCCCGAAAACTATCACTTTTTTATTAACCCGTGGCAAAAAACTACCAAGTGTGAAAACTGCTCGCTTTGCCTGGGTTAAACCCGAATCTGACTGCCCTACCCCACACATAAGCGGGCTAAAAATGCAATTGGCTCCCTAGTTTTTCTTAAAAAAAGCAATCCAGTCCCTGCAGCCTGCACCCGGTCGCGTTCCACGCCGCCTTCGACGACGCGGACGCCGTGCACCTCGTCGTCGACCTCTGCGCCGGCAGGGACCTCCTGCAAGGACGAAGCCCCTTGTGCCCGTGCTCCTACCCGCTCCGGCGAGGCCGAGCCCCCCATGCCCGCACCCCCGCCCGCTCTGGCGAGGCCGAGGCCGAGCCCCGCATGCCCGCACCCCCGCCCGCTCTGGCGAGGCCGAGGCCGAGCCCCGCACCCCCGCCCGCTCTGGCGAGGACGAGGCCCAGCGCCACTGCCCGCTCCGGTGAGGCCGAGTCCCCCGTGTGCGCACGCCCCTGCCCGCTCCGGCGAGGCCGCGGTGTTGACCTGCTGCTAGCCAGGGCAGATGCGACGGGAGGCGTCGGTGCGATTCGACGGGAGACAAACTCGAGAACGGCGGCATTGACCTGCTGATGGCCGGCCAGTCGCGGTACAGGGGAGACCTGCCGGTATCCTCGTCGTCCTGGCGATCCTCCCGCTCGAGCTTGGGCGCGAGGCGGTGCGGGACCGAGGGGGCCTGGCGGAGGAGCTTGGCGAGGCGGCGGAGGGAGCCGGAGAGCGGCGGCAGCGGCGAGGGCCTGGAGCGGTCGGCCCGCAGGGACTGGATTGCTTTTTTTAAGAAAAACTAGGAACCCGATTGCATTTTTAGCCCGCTTATGTGTGGGGTCGGGCAGTCAGATTCGGGTTTAACCCAGGCAAAGCGAGCAGTTTTCACACTTGGTAGTTTTTTGCCACGGATTAATAAAAAAATGGTAGTTTTCGGGACAAAATCGTAAAGTGGTAGTTTTCTGTCATGTTTTCGTGAATTGTGGTAGTTTTTGGTTAAATACTCTGATTAGAATGTCCAGGAGATTGACTATGTCGACCACACCTTCGCTCAACCTTGATCATGTCGACCTCCATGACTAGTATTGCACCACTAAACCCTCTCTGTTTATGTCAGTAGGTGTTGTAGACATGGTGAGATCATGTTCATGATTAGTGTAACCACACTTTAGATCTAACAGTTTCAACCTCCTTTTTTTAGAAAAGAAAGAAAGAAAGAAAGAAAACAATCAAGGCAAAAGAAGGCATGCACACTGCCTACATCTAAGGGAGGAAAAAAAATAGTATGTTGCTTATATTTGGTGTGGCCAAACAATGGCGCATCGATGATCGGCCATGCCATCTTTGGCTCGCTCCCCAACAAAACCACGGCCCCCACCGCGACGGGAGAAGGCAGGCAGCCAGCCACACTCGCGCGCACACGCTTCAGCCGGTCGTACGTCGGGGGAGAGGCCACACACAAGGTCGCAACACCATCCAAGGCCTTCCCCCGCATGCACGCCGGCGAAGCGGCCGGCGTCCTCGTCAAAAACCAAACCCCCCGTCGAACACAAACGCCCGTGCACCAGTCGAGCGGCCCAGCTTCCCTCATACCTGCGTGCCTCGATCTCGCCACACCCTGAACAGAGCCTCGACGGATTCCTACCGAGTTGCCGTGTCATGACGTTCAGTCCGTCCCTCTCGTCATCCTTCTCCTCCTCCTCCTCCCGGTTGCTGCGGTCGTCGTCGTCGTCATTGTCCTCGCAGTGCAGCACCAGCGGCAGGCGGAGCATGGACGAGGAAGCGGAGGCCGTCGTCGCGCCACTGCCGCCGATGCGGAAGCTGTCGAGGAGCCACGGGTCCAGGGCCGCGCGGGGACGGCACCTTGAACTCCCGCCAAAGAACGCCGTCCGGGACGTCGGGCCGCCTTCAGGTTTGATATTTGGTTTCCATGTGTTGTTGGCTGCTGGCCGTGGCAGTTGGTTCGTAGTTGCATAAGTTTTGACGTGGCTGCCGTATTGGGATGCAGAAATGGATTTGATGAAAGAGAGATTCGCCAAGCTGCTGCTCGGGGAGGACATGTCCGGCACCGGGAAAGGTGTCTCCTCGGCTCTCGCTCTCTCCAATTCCATCACAAACCTTGCAGGTAAAGTTAACGAGTGTACATGCAACATTACTCTGTCGATCTCTTGTTCTGTTCCTGTTCCTTCCCTCTCCATGACATTGTTCCTCCCTCCTTCATGATGAAATTGGGCAACCGATTTTGCAGCCTCCGTGTTCGGGGAGCAGCGCCGCCTAGAGCCCATGTCGGCCGACCGAAAAGCGCAATGGAAGAAGGAGATCGGCTGGCTTCTGTCAGTCACCGATCACATCGTCGAATTCGTTCCGTTGCAACAGGTATCCGAGGATGGCACCAGCATGGAGGTCACTCACTGTCTCACACCCACTAACACCAATAGGCTTTTCTAGCACTCATCACAAACGTTGCAACTTTTATCACACGCATGCAGGTGATGGGCACCCAGCTACGCAGGGACATTCTCATGAACATCCCCGCCTTGCGAAAACTCGACGCGATGCTCCTCGTACGCAAATTCTTAGGATCTTCATTCCGCAATCCTTTTTAACGATTTACCTGAGTCAAAGTTGATGTTTTGTGTATGTGGAACAGGGGTATCTTGACAACTTCAAGGACGAACAAGAGTACTGGTACGTGTCGAAAAACGCCAACGAGAGCGAGAAGGGCGATGCACCGAGAGACGGCGAGAAATGGTGGATCCCAATGGTGAGAGTCCCTCCCGAGGGTCTGTCCGACCAGTCGAGGAAGTGGCTCCAGCACCAGAAGGACCTTGTCGGGCAAGTCCTCAAGGCAGCCATGGCCATCAATGCAAATGTCCTTGCACAGATGGAGATCCCAGAAGAATACATCGAGACTCTACCCAAGGTTCACCTAATTCTAATAGATCCAATATATTTTCCCGAAATGTAGTACTCCCTCCAATCCAAAAATGAAGTGTGGCTTTAGTTCAAATTTGAACTAAAGCTGAACTAGAGCCACGACACTTTCTTTTGGATCGGAGGGAGTATTAATGTAGCAGTATAGTTTCAGACGGAAAGAAATTCTAAGACTAATCAAACAGAGTGGCTGCTTCTCTTGCAGAATGGGAGGGAAAGTCTCAGAGACTCCATATACAGAACCATAACCGATGATTATTTTGACCCCAACGGACTCCTGGACTCCGTAGACCTATCGACGGAACACAAGATCGTCGATCTCAAGGACAGAATTGAGGCCTCCGTTGTCATCTGGCAGAGAAAACTCTGCAACAAGCTGTCATGGGGCCCCGGCGTCAGCTTGGAGAAACGCGAGCAATTTGAGGAGCGCGCACAGACCGTCCTGCTCATCCTCAAGCACAAGTTCCCTGGATCTGGCCAGACATCGCTTGAAATAAGCAAGATCCAATACAACAAGGTACCACTTACTCCAGGGCGTGCGAGCAATTCGAGTAGTATATAGAGAAGCAGCAATGTTTCAGTTGCTTTCCGGACGTGCTGCAGTGCTTATTTTTAGCTGCGTGCTGCATTACATGTGCTCTTTTCTTTCAGGATGTTGGGTTTGCCATCTTGGAGAGCTACTCCAGGGCTCTCGAGAGCTTGGCGTTCGCGGTTCTGTCACGGATCGAGGACGTCCTCTATGCCGACACCGTCGCTCGGGATCCGAGGCGCTTGAAATCGAGGCGGCGGCCTAGTTTAGAGGACGACAGCACTGAGTCTCTCGTTGTCGATGCCACGGAGGCCACTTCAGCCAAGTCCAGCGATTCATTCTGCTGGCAAGAGCTCGAGGACAGGAGCCTGGATTCCGGCGGTGGCAAGCTGAAGAAGATCCCCTGTATCGGCAGGAGGAAATCTATGCACGTAGAGAAGGTCGAGATGAACGTGTGCGGTGCTGGTGCTGGATCAAGAAGCTTTTCTCATAGGTGACACGGGCTGTTGGTGGTGGATCAAGAAGCTTTTCTCATAGGTGAGACGGGCAGTTTGCGTTGCTTCGACAGGGAGCCATCTGGTGAAGAGAGGCGCCTGTAAAATAGCTCAAAGTGAGATTGGGGAAGAAGGTGCTGGTGCTGGATCAAGAAGCTTTTCTCATAGGTGAGACGGGCTGTTGGTGGTGGATCAAGAAGCTTTTCTCATAGGTGAGACGGGCAGTTTGCGTTGCTTCGACAGGGAGCCATCTGGTGAAGAGAGGCGCCTGTAAAATAGCTCAAAGTGAGATTGGGGAAGAAGTGATGTATATTTCCTTCTCGTCTCAGCTGAGCTGCAATGAAATTAGCATAGCATTTTTTGTCGCCCTAAAGCATCAATGGTATGCTTGTTGCTTAACCAGCAAAATCTAAATAACACAAAAACACATAAACAGTAATATGCACCAACATACCAGTTAAGACATCACCATGAAAACAAACACTTGCCTGTTGATTTCACAAGGTAATGCCGATTCACACAAATACCACCCACACCATTTTCCTTGAACAATCTCAGAAGTTTGCAACCCAACCAACAATTTGACTGGAAAACTCTGAAGTCACTTGCACCGCACATAGAAGTACATGAAGAAATGCACATTGACAATTTATTCCCACTAGCAGTTTGGCAGACGAGTTCAAACTACATCGATATGACACAAGGTTTGGGTGATCGCTGCGATTCCGAAGCGCTGAAGCTCCTACAGTGCCTTGAGGATCTCCTCGGCACCAGAGATTGTGAACTGGCCACCTTCCTCGACGTTTGCGACGGTGACCTTGAGGTCGTCAGCAAGGAGAGCAAACCGCCTCGAACGAAGACCCAATCCTTTCTCCGTAAGATCAAGCTCAAGACCAAGTGCTTTTGTGTATGCTGCCGCTCCATCAGCAAGGAACTTCACATGCTTGTTGTCTGGGTATGTCTTGGACCATGCTTTCATGACAAAGGGGTCATTAACTGCAAAACAATAGCATAGTGAATTAATCAAGTGTAATTATGGACCTAGCTGCTTTAAATCAAGATCATATGCTGAGGATAGTGTGTCCATTCGTATAGTAAGGTCATTGCAATTGCAACAACTAGGCTACAGGCCCGTTCTGCGTTCACACATCTTCTATATCTAAATACCTAGCCCCCACTAACCTATTTCTCTCAACATGCAAGCATGCCACCTCATCATGAAAGAAATGCTGACTTCTACATGCAACCATGCACAGAAAAAGGCCCACCTCAATATGCAGTTATGAATGCCATTTTTCATTCTATTATGCTATTTATATTTACTGAATTCTTTACAACTATACAATTGTCAAACACAATAAACCATACATATTTTCAGTTTTAGTTTTCACATTATTATTTCAAATATTCATGTCACATACAATCAAATATCTTTGAAATGTATTGCAAAATATTTCTGCAACAATATGAACCTGTCATTCAATGGTACCAGGGAGCTACCTTACTATTATACAGAGAACACTAAGAACTCAAAATATCTAATATATGCTTTCATGTGGCCATCCATGTTCAGGTAAAAAAAGTAATTGTCGGCAAAAATTACAGACAATATCTGCTTTCACAACATGATATAATGAACACACAAAAAAAAATGCAGAAAGCATACCGCTGACAAGCAGGATCTCATCTACACCCTTGGCTTTGAGCTCCTCGGCCTGAGTAATGAAGCCTGGTACATGCTGATTGCTGCATTCATAGAAGATAACAGACACAATATGAGTGCTTTTTCTTCGACACCTATAAGTCCCAAACGTTCAGGATTTGACCATGGCAAATCCAATGTTTTTTGTGGCAATTTATATTTGTTGACCATGGCAAGTTTAGCTGGTAAGCACGGAAAATCCACCAGTAGTTTGGTTCTTGCCAGAAAATTGCCGTGCTTGCCAACTAAACTTGCCATCCTCAGTGTCAACTAAAATTGCCATAGAAAACATTCGATTTGCCATGGTCTACGAAACAGGATAAAGGAGCAACAGAATCCCGTTTTCTGAAAGAACAAGAAAAAAAAGTGCCGATTTGCCCGCAGGGTAAGTGATTAGTGAAGTAACCACTCAGATATCTCAAACTTACTTAAAATATAAATTGAAACAGTGAAACAAAAACAATCTACTAGAGTACTAGACCAAGCTCCACCAAAAATCCCGTCAAATCAGGCGGTTTAGAGCACTCGCTCACAAAAGATCAATTTATGGAAGCTTAGCTAGATGCGTCCAGGTTCACAAATTCTAATCTACATGTGAAATTTGACAGGGAAAAGCTGGCAGTTAAGCCAAATCTTGCAGCTACTCCCTCCGTTTCAAAATAGATGACTCAACTTTATACTAACTTTAGTACAAAGTTGGGTCATCTATTTTGGAACGGAGGGAGTATATTACGGTACAAAATAAATCGATTCCGGAGGAACAGGGGATCCTGGCTCCTAAGCAAATCTAGATTTACAGGGGCCGGTTTCGCAGAAGCTATAAGCGAGAAGGAAAAAGTCAATCTTGGATCCATCCGCTAATAATTCGGCCTCGCTATCGATCGGTTAAGAGGTCAAACGCTCACTTCGTTTTTCTCGATCTGTTCGACTGTTTGTACTGGTGAAGGAAGATACCTGCAAGTGGGGGTGAAGGCGCCAGGGACGCCGAAGAGGATGACCTTCTTGCCGGCGGCCAGGGAGTGGATGGAGACCTGCTGCATCTGGTCGCTCTCGTCGAACCACGCGAGCTGGCCGTCGGGGAGGGTGCTGCCCACGCCAATCGGAGCCATGGCTGCGCTTGCTTGGTCTGGGTTTGGGCCTTTGGGGAGGGGAGAAGGGGAGAAGGAGGGGTCTAGAACGGAAGGCAGGCGACGGGGAAGGAGGGGGTTGAAAAGGGATATATAGAAGACAATGTGGTATTGGTATCGAAGGCGAATATATAAATAGTGGATCGCAATTGATTGGGTTAATTGGCTTGCCGGTTGGTGGCCTTGGGTGTGTCGCCGGGTGTGAACGCCAAATTCTGGCAAATATGCTCTACCCTTACCCTGCTCAGCAAGAAAAAGACGGAGTCCTGGGTAAATAATCTTGGGGCATCTCCGACGCACGTCAATCAACAAAAAAGGAGTTTGCAAACGTCTTGAGACCGTATCTCCGACGCGCATCATCAAAACGTTCGGAGATAGTATTTGGAATAGATAAACTGTTTGGAACATATCTCCAACGGATTTCATCAAAATGTCCGTAAATATCTGGGCCAAACGGTCCACACATTTTTAAGCCTTCGACGCGGGTCATCAAATTGAGTTGGACCGGTTAGGATGTCCGAAATCCTGCAGCCCGGCACCAAATCAAGGGGAGCCGTGATGGACTCCGACACAGCATGTCCTATCCAAAACCCCGCTCGGATCATGGGCATTCACAATCCTACCGCTCTTTCCGTGCCAAAACCCGCTCTCTTAGCCCCGATTGCCTTTGTCCCTGCCTGTTCCACCACCGCCGCGATGGATCCGCGAGAACCCTTCACGATGTGTCGTCGTGCCAAACCCAGGCAAGCCCGCCTGCAATGCTCAGTCGGCAGAACGGCAAGGGTGCCGCATGAGGGAGAGGGCCACCAAGAAGGTGGCGGTCATGGCCGCTCAGGACGCAACTCCTCCTCCACAACAAGCCATCATGCTGGTATCGCTCGAGCAAAAACAACCCTCCCCTTCCCCTAGTTCATTTCGTTGTACTATTACGTCGACCAGCCTAAGACATAGCACTCTGCCGCCTTCTTCGTCTCTGGCAGCCTTTCATTGTAAAGTGTCGACCTCAACACCGACTACACATTCACAGAGACGCAATCGCCATAGCTCATCCAGTCGTGGTTTTCATCCAGTGAGCCCTTGTTTGTGTTGGAAATATGTCCTAGAGGCAATAATAAATGTTATTATTATATTTCCTTATTCATGATAAATGTTTATTATCCATGCTATAATCGTATTGACCGAAAATTCAGATACATATGTGGTTGCATAAACAACACCATGTCCCTAGTGAGTCTCTACTAGACTAACTCGTTGATCAAAGATGGTTAAGTTTTCTAACCATAGACATGAGTTGTCATTTGAACGGGATCACATCATTAGGAGAATGATGTGATGGACATACCTAACCGTAAGCTTAGCATCATATCATATCACTTAGTTTATTTGCTACAACTTTCTTCATGTCAAGTATTTGCTCGTTAGACCATGAGATCATGCCATTCTCGAATGCCGACAGAATACTTCATGGGTTATCAAACATCACTTCGTAACTGAGTGATCATAAATGTGCTCTATAGGTATCTCGGAAAGTGTTGGGTTGCATGGATCAAGACTGGGATTTGTCGCTGAAGGAAATATGCCCTAGAGGCAATAATAAAGTTATCATTTTATATTTCCTTATTCATGATAAAGGTTTATTATTCATGCAAGAATTGTATTGATCGGAAACTTAAATACATGTGTGAATACATAAACAAATACTGTGTCCCTAGTAAGCCTCTACTAGACTAGCTCGTTGATCAAAGATGGTTAAGGTTTCCTAACCATAGACATGTGTTGTCATTTGATAACGGAATCATATCATTAGGAGAATGATGTGATGGACAAGACCCGCCGTAAGCTTAGCATAATGATCGTTCAGTTTATTGCTATTGCTTTCTTCATGTCAAATACATATTCCTTCGACTATGAGATTATGCAACTCCCGGATACCGGAGGAATACCTTATGTGCTATCAAACATCACAACGTAACTGGGTGATAGTAAAGATGCTCTACAGGTATCTCTGAAGGTGTTTGTTGAGTTGGCATAGATCAAGATTATGATTTGTTACTCCGAGTATCGAAAAGGTATCTCTGGGCCCTCTCGGTAATACACATCATAAGCTTGCAAGCAAATGACTAAGGAGTTAGTCACAAGGTGATGTATTACGGAACGAGTAAAGAGACTTGCTGGTAACGAGATTGAACTAGGTATGAAGATACCGACGATCGAATCTTAGGAAAGCAACATAGCGATGGACAAAGGGAATTACGTATGTTGTCATAACGGTTCGATCGATAAAGATCTTCGTAGCATATGTAGGAGCCAATATGGGCATCCAGGTTCCGCTATTGGTTATTGACCAGAGAAGTGTCTCGGTCATGTCTACATAGTTCTCAAACCCGTAGGGTCCGCACGCTTAACGTTCGTTGACGATATAGTGTTATATGAGTTATATGTTTTGGTGACCGAATGTTGTTCAGAGTCCTGGATGAGATCACGGACATGACGAGGAGTCTTGAAATGGTCGAGAGGTAAATATTGATATATAGGACGATGGTATTTGGACCCCGAAAGTGTTTCGGGACATATCAGGTAGTCATCGGGTCACCGGAAGGGGTTCCCGGCACCCCCCCTCCCCCCAAGTTATGGGACTTATGGGCCAAAGGAGGTGGACAGACCAGCCCACAAGGGGGCTGGTGCGCCCCCTCCCTTGTTTGGCCAGCCCTAGGTAAAGAAAAGGGGGAGGGCTAGCCCCTCCTGCCTTTCCCTCTCATGGGAGAAAGGAAGGGGAGGCACCCTCCCTTGCCTTTCCCCGCACTCCAAATAAGGAAAGGGGGCGCGACTTGGGAGGGACCCCAAGTAGGATTCCTCCTACTTGGGCGCCTCCTTTGGATCCTACATATTAAGGTCCCGCTATTGATTATTGATCGAAGAGGTGTCTCGGTCATGTCTGCATGATTCTCGAACCCATAGGGTCACACACTTAACGTTCGGTAACGCTAGGTGAAAGGATCGATATGGTTGACTGGAGGGGGGGGGGATGAATAGGCAACTACCAATTTTTAACTTTTTGTTAACAAATTAGGGTTAGCAACAAATAACTTGTCTGGATATGCAACTAGGTGAGCAACCATGATGCTAGAAACACAAGAAAGCAAAGGATACAACACACGTGAAGGTTGCACAAAGTAAAGGTAAGAGATAACCACAAGTGGAGATGGTGGAGACGAGGATGTGTTACCGAAATTCCTTCCCTTTGAGAGGAAGTACGTCTCTGTTGGAGCAGTGTGGAGGCACAATGCTCCGCAAGAAGCCACTAGGGCCACCGTATTCTCCTCACGCCCTCACACAATGTGAGATGCCGTGATTCTACTAGTGGTGCCCTTGAAGGCTGCGACTGGACCTTTACAAACAAGGTTGGGGCTCTCTCCACAACCGAATTGGAGGCTCCCAACAACACCACGAAGCTTCACCACAAGGGAATGTGGCCCCGAGGTGACTTCTTCCGTCTAGGGTGCCTAAACACCCAAGAGTAACAAAACTAACACAAGAAATTATGGGGGGATCAAATTTCCTTTGGTGGAACTGTAAATCTAGGTCTCCTCCTTCAATCCCTAGCAAAATCAACAAGTTTGAGTGGCTAGAGAATTTTTTTTAAAGATGATGGAAGAAACTATGCAGACTGGGTCCGTAATATGAAGATTATCATCACTGCTATATAGGAGGCTTATCTCCTTGATGCACCGCTTGGTGTGTCACCCGCTCCCGCCAACCTAGATGTTATGAACTTCTGGCAGGCAAGAAATGATGACTGCACAATAATTCAGTGTGCCATACTTTACGGCCTAGAATCGGGGCTCCGAAAGCATTTTGAGCACCACGGGGCATATGAGATGTTCTAGGAGCTGAAATTGGTATTTCAGGCTCACACCCGTGTGGAGAGGTATGACACATCCGACAAGATTTTTAGCTGTAAAATGGAGGAGAACAAATCTGTTAGCGAGCACGTACTCAAAATGTCTGGATACTTCAACCGCTTGAATCAGTTGGGAGTTAATCTTCTGGATGAAGTAGCGATTGACAGGGTTCTCCAGTCACTGCCACCAAGCTATAAGAGCTTCATGATGAACTATAACATGCAAGGGGTGGAGAAGACGATCCCTGAGATTTTTTGCAATGCTTAAAACTGTAGAAATAGAAATTAAGAAAGAACATCAAATGTTGATGGTAAAAAAATCAGTCTCAAGAAGGGAAGGGAAATAAAGGGAACTTCAAGAAGAATGGCTAGCCAGTTGTCGCTCCCGTGAAGAAATCCAAGGCTGGGCCCAAACCTGAGACTGAGTGCTTTTATTGCAAGGGAAATGACCACTAGAAGCAGAACTACCCTAAGTACTTGGCAGATAAGAAGGTTGGCAACATCAATAAAGGTATATTTGATATACATGTTATTGATGTGTACCTTACTAGTGCTCGTAGTAGCGTATGTGTATTTGATATTAGTTCGGTTGCTAATATTTGTAACTCAAAACAGAAATTGTGGAATAAAAGGAGGTAGAGCGTTTGTTTACTGCTTATGGCTCCATTGAGCACTTCATCTGCCTTGCATCTGCACTGCATATACTTTCGTTCTGCTCTACCCACAATATGGGAACTGCACTGCTATTGTTGTCCTCTAACAATTTTATTATTATTTTTGCAGAAAATCCCCATCGAGCTATAAGTTATCTCCATCTTAGGAATGAAGGCGGGTATTCTCCAAGTCATTTTCGGCGAAGGTCACCCCAAACCAGTTGAGTACCGAGTTGGTGTTGATGGGCGGCTATATCTGCAGAAAGGTTGGAAGGAATTCGTCATTGAGAGTTGCCTGAAGTCTCACCAAGTTGTTGCCCTCAACTTTTTTGAAGTTGGGGGCTGTATGTTTGAAATCATGCTTGACGTGATTGGTTAAGATTTGAGGTGAACTGTAATAACTACTTTTGCGGATTGAATGCTTCATCTTATTGTCTCTTTGTGGTCTGTAATAATTACTCGTATCATTTTTTTATGTATGAAACATGTGTGTTTGGCTTTTAAATTAGTTTGTAGTTTGTTTATCTAATCCAAACTGCCCGGCATGTAGAACAGAACTTCGTGTTGCCTACGATCAAACTGCGTTACGTGTAGCAGGTTATCCTTGCAATTGGCGAGAAGGCGATTGACAACCCCCTTGCCTTCGTGGGGTGCAAGGATCTTGAGCGCGCGGCTGTGCTTTGCACGAAGAACTCGCCATCTCTTGCATGGAAGGTGGGAAGAACCCTGATGAGGGAGTCCTGGATTAGGGGGTGTTTGGATAGCCGGACTATACCTTCGGCCGGACTCCTGGACTATGAAGATACAAGATTGAAGACTTCGTCCCGTGTCCGGAAGGGACTTTCCTTGGCATGGAAGGCAAGCTTGACGATACGGATATACAGATCTCCTACCATTGTAACCAACTCTATGTAACCCTAACCCTATCTGGTGTCTATATAAACCGGAGGGTTTTAGTCCGTAGGACAACATACACATCAACAATCATACCATAGGCTAGCTTCTAGGGTTTAGCCTCCCCGATCTCGTGGTAGATCTACTCTTGTACTACCCATATCATCAATATTAATCAAGCAGGACGTAGGGTTTTACCTCCATTGAGAGGGCCCGAACCTGGGTAAAACTTCGTGTCCCTTGCCTCCTATTACCATCCGGCCTAGACGCACAGTTCGGGACCCCCTACCCAAGATCCGCCGGTTTTGACACCGACATTGGTGCTTTCATTGAGAGTTCCTCTGTGTCGTCGCCATCAGGATCGATGGCTCCTACGATCATCTATAGCGATGCAGTCCAGGGTGAGACCTTTCTCCCCGGACAGATCTTCGTCTTCGGCGGCTTCGCACTGCGGGCCAATTCACTTGGCCACCCGGAGCAGATCGAAAGCTACGCCCCTGGCCGTCATGTCAGATTTGGAAGTTTAAACTACACGGCTGACACCCGCGGGGACTTGATCTTCGACGGATTCGAGCCACGGCAGAGCGCGCCGCACTGTCCCGACGAGCATGATCTAGCTCTGCCGCCGAACAGTGCCCTGGAGGTCGCACCCGCATCGGCTCCAATCCTTAATTCGGAGCCAGCTGCGCCGATCGAGGATGGGCGGTTGGACGCCGCCTCGAGGGCTGCGATCCCAACGGCGATTGAGCCGAACACCAGCCCCGCGCTCCGCAAGACTCATGACTCCAAGGAGCCGGACTCCTTTCCGGACTCCGAACCCCCCGCGCCCCGACCAATCGAATCCGATTCGGCGCCGATCATGGAGTTTATTGCCGCGGACATCTTTCAGCACTCGCCTTTTGGCGATATTCTGAAGTCACTGAAGTCTCTCTCTTTATCAGGAGAGCCCTGGCCGGATTGTGGCCAGCAAGGTGGGGATTTGGACGATGAGGAAATTCAAAGCCCACCCACCACCCACTTTGTAGCCACTGTCGATGATTTAACCGACATGCTCGACTTCGGCTCCGAAGACATCGACGGTATGGACGCCGATGAAGGAGACGGTGAAGAACCAGCGCCTATTGGGCCCTGGAACGCCACCTCGTCATATGACGTATACATGGTGGACGCACCAAAAGATGACGACGAGGAGCGGAAGGACGCACCGAAGGCTTGTTCCCTCGAAAAGCAGTCAAAGCGGCGACGCAAGCGCCGCCCCAAATCCCGCCTCGACAGAAATAGCGATCACACAGACCCAGCATTGGAGCAGGGCAAACCGCTGCCGGACAACGGCAATCCGGATAATCAAACCGAACAAACAAATCCTATCAAGGATAATGGTCCGGACGACATAACGCCGGACAGACACCCGGAGCAGCAGACTGCCCGTAAAAAGCTTGTTGCCACTGCGAGGAGTCTGAAAAAGCAGAAGCAAAGGCTCAAGGCTGCGCAAGACACACTCCACATTAGATGGAGCAAAATACTCAACACAGCAGCAAGGTACGGCGACAACCGCCCCTCCAAGAGCTACCCAAAGCGGAAGCTGCTACCCGAATTCAATGAGGAGGCCTCAGACCCCCCACAACCAAATATCAAAGCAGCCACCTGGTCAGGTAGACGACCCCTCTACCAACACAGAGCGGCATACAACGCCGCTCACAATACAATACGCGACCCATGCGAAGGCTCGCACCCAACGGGCGGCGCAACAAGATCCATCTATGGACCACGCAAGCGCCCCCCAGCATACAATGCAACACAACAAACATCCGAACAACGCGGCACACCCAACTACAGGGGTGCCGCACACCCCCTGTGTTTCACCGATGAGGTGCTGGACCATGAATTTCCAGAGGGATTCAAACCCGTAAACATAGAGGCATACGACGGAACAACAGACCCCGGAGTCTGGATTGAGGACTACATCCTTCACATCCATATGGCTTGAGGAGACGATCTCCATGCCATCAAGTACTTACCCCTCAAGCTGAAAGGGCCAGCTCGTCACTGGCTCAAAGGCCTCCCCGAAAGCTCCATTGGAAGTTGGGAAGAGCTCGAATACGCCTTTCGGGCAAATTTTCAAGGGACTTATGTCCGACCTCCGGATGCGGACGATTTGAGTCATATAACTCAACAGCCCGGAGAGTCAGCCCGAAAGCTTTGGAACATGTTTCTTACTAAAAAGAACCAGATTGTCGACTGTCTGGACGCCGAAGCCTTGGCAGCTTTCAAGCATAGCGTCCGCGACGAATGGCTCGCCAGACACCTCGGCCAAAATAAGCCGAGAACGATGGCCACATTAACAAACCTCATGACCCACTTTTGCGCGGGTAAGGACAGCTGGCTAGCCAGATGCAGCACCAGCAACCCCAGTACATCTGAAGTTAGAGATGGAAACGGGAAATCACGGCGCAACAACAATAGAAAACGCCGGATTAAAGAAGATAGCTCGAAGGGCACGGCAGTAAATGCCGGATTCAAAAGCTCTCGGCCAGGTCAAAAGCCGCCCCCTAAAGGCACCAGGGACGAACTGTCCAGCCTCAACAAAATTCTGGACCAAGTATGCCAGATCCATAGTACCCCTGGTAAACCCGCTAATCATACCCACAGAGAATGTTGGGTCTTCAAGCAGTCCGGCAAGCTCAACGCCGTACACAAGGGGGAGGATACACCAAGTGAAGATGAGGATGAGCCTCCCAAACAAGACATGGCGGAACAAAAGAAATTTCCACCAGAAGTCAAAACAGTAAACGTGTTACACGTGATCAGGGGAAAAAACAACACGGCACTCCCAGGAAAACATACCCAAGTGCCTGTCACCGTGAAGTCCTGCCACTGGTCATCTCAACCGATCACTTTCGACCATCACGATTACTGAGCAAGTATCCGGCACGCAGGATGGGCTGCCCTGGTATTAGACCCAGTAATTGACGGATATCACTTCACACAAGTCTTAATGGACGGCGGCAGTAGCCTAAACCTAATATATCAGGATACAATCTGCGGGATGGGGTTAGACCCAACACAAATTCGCCATAGCAATACTACCTTTAAAGGAGTAACGCCAGGCCCAAGGGCTCGTTGTACGGGCTCCCTCTCATTACAAGTTACATTCGGCTCTCCCGATAACTTCCGTCGCGAGCATTTAACTTTCCACATCGCTCCATTTCAAAGTGGCTATCAAGCACTGCTCGGACGCGAAGCTTTCGCTCGCTTTAATGCAATACCACACTACGCCTCCCTCACACTCAAGATGCCCGGTCCACGTGGCATCATTACAGTGCACGGAGATATCAAGCACTCTCTGCGCGCCGAAGAGAGTGAGGCTGCCTTGGCAGCCGAACATTAAAGGTGTCCGGACCAGCGATCGAGTCCGGCGCCGCTATTTACACCGAATAAGTGATCACGCCCCTATTTGTCAATACAAGGGGCTCAACGCGCGCAGACATGTGGCAATTTCTTATCATCTTCAATTATACATGGTTTCTTTAAAAACTATCTTTTTGCACGACAACTTTTTCAATTAACTTCCTCTCTTTTACAGACGATCATCGTGCTACACCCGTCCAGGATACGGCACAACGGAGACACAGGCGCAGACGTGCAGCAGGGACCCGCTCAAAGGATTTTTTTTAGATTAAGACCCTGCGTAAACCTTTTTTACTGTCTCTTGTTGATACATATCCACCGTTGTGAAGGATGCTGACGTCTTGGCATGTGGCCACGCCAGAACAATGCACGTACCTGGACACAAGGGGCTTCTTACAAAGGCCATTATTTAGGCCCGGTTTATACCACAAAGACCGAATACCTTAGGGAGTGTTCGGCGTCGCGAGTTTGGCCCTATATGCATCAGCTTCGAATCATTGTCTTTGGTCAAATGTTGGGTTTGCCCGGCTCCTGTGTTTTGGTGCCTTACGTTCCGCTTTACCGGCTAAGGTAGCACTAGGAGAACTACTGCGATTGTGCCCTGGTTCATCCGTACGAGCACCTCAGTAGAGAAAGCCGAAAACTGACTGTCATGATATAGCGTGAGACTGGTCAACCACTCGATGACCCATGGGAATGTTAGAATTCCTTCGCCTTAACGAAGGGCCGTTTTCCGGCCAGACATGTACGCACCCCGAGATTGGGAGAGTGCGGAGCCACCAGGGGCTATCTAGTAGCCCCACTGTCAAACTCCTATGGCTAAGTGAAAGTGTTAAAGCATTATAGTCTGGTTGCCTCACTCGCTCCGCTATCACCTCCTTAATAGGACCAAGACGTTGGGTTAAGTGTGAACGCGTGTTTTTGCTAGCACCTCCGCATTATATGCGTGGGGGTTGAAGCCGACGACTGCAATCTTTCAGGTTATACACACGTATACAAAAACGGCCGCCCAGGAGGCATCATATTACTTTCAGGAAAAAGTATAAAAATAGCCTTATAAAACTCTATAAAAGCATTTCGCTTACAATGAGATTACATATCACTCAAACATAATATGTTTTGAGAACTGGGTCTCTACCAAACGGGCACCCTCGAGAACTTCTTCAAAGTAGTGCTCAGCAGCCTTTCGACCTATGGCCGAATCCCGCGCTGCAACATTGGTAGCATCCATCTCTGCCCAGTATGCCTTGACACGGGAAAAGGCCATCCGTGCGCCCTCTATGCACACCGACCTCTTCATCGCATCAATGCGCGGCACCACATCGAGTAACTGCTGCACCAAGCTGAAATAGCTGTTCGGTTTTGACCCTTCCGGCCATAACTGATCCACAACAGACCTCATGGAGAGTCCGGACAACCTATTTAGTTCGGCCCATTCGGCTAATTGGTCAGTCAATGAAAGTGGACGCTCGGGAGTATGGAATTGTCTTCAAAACAGCTGGTCTACTCCACGGTCCGTCTGACCCTGGAAGTACTTGGCCGCATCGGCAGCGCTCGCCGCCAAATCCATATACACATCCTCCGAGCTCCACAGCCGATCCAGGGGGGCATACCGTGGATCTCCGAACTTCCTCCGCAACATAAACGATTTCCCAACTACAATATCCCTGGCTTCCCGCAGCTCCTCCTTCTTTGCCCTCATAGCAAAGCGGAGGTCCTTTCTCGTCGCAGCAGCCTTCTCAAGGTCCGATGCCTTCGCCTGGTTTTCCTTTTCAAGAACCCGACAACGATCGGCGGCGCCTTTTAATTCTATGGCCATCTTGGCCATCTTGTCTCGGCTCTCGCCATGTGCGGCCTTCTCGGCTTGCAACTCTTCAGCCGCCTTTAAAGCAGCCGCATTACCCAACCTCGCTTGTTCCTTGGCTCGGGCAAGTTCTGCCCGCAAGGCTTCAACAGTGGCAGCCCCATCTGTAGTCACAACATATTAAAGATACTGGCATCATGCTACTCTTCCCATGTGATGTTCACCAGATAATGACACTTACCCTGTGCCTAGTCAAGCCTTTTGTTAACAAGCTTGATGTCGGCGTCTCCCGCATCCAACTGCCGTTCTAAATGGGCAAAGTCGCTAGTCCGGCTAGCCACCGGAGCTTCCATCACCTGCACATAGAGGCAGTATGGTTATTGCCTGGGAATATGATCCTCTGTTCGTCGTCGTTTTCGACGACAATCAGAGTCTCAGGGGCTACTATCTACACAGGGCACACCTAGCATGTGCAGGACTATCATACATTCTTTTACATACCTCAAAACCTGTCAGTAGACTCATAAAAGCTTCATGCAGTCCGCTTTCGGCGGACGATATTCTCTCCATCACCGTATCCATCAGCACACGGTGTTCATCTGAGATGGCCGCTCGCCCCACCAACTCCCTCAGCACATCCGATCGCACACTAGACGGTGCCGGACTCTTTTGTCTGCTCTCTTCGGGAGCCGGACACTGGGAGCTTCGGGGGTCAATGGGATTATCTTCTGGCCTCACCGGACTCGGAGAGGCCCTCCGCGACGACACTCCAGGGTCGCCCGCTTCCGAAGCGGAGGAGTCCGGAGGAGGCATTTCGCTCTCCATCATCTCTGGAAGAAGATCCCCCGAAGACGAGCTCATTTGAGAGGGGCTAAGGCCCGAACTGCTAAGATATATGCGGTGGTTATTTTCTCAGAAGAAAAAGATGGCATATTTGTACTTTTAAAGTATTCCGGGTCACTTACGACTCGCGGGAGAATTGATCCCCCCGCGGACTTTGTGCGGCAACAGCTGTTGGGGAACGTAGTAATTTCAAAAAATTTCCTACGCACACGCAAGATCATGGTGATGCATAGCAACGAGAGGGGAGAGTGTGATCTACGTACCCTTGTAGATCGACAACGGAAGCGTTTGGTTGATGTAGTCGTACGTCTCCATGGCCCGACCGATCAAGCACCGAAACTACGGCACCTCCGAGTTCTAGCACACGTTCAGCTCGATGACGATCCCCGGACTCCGATCCAGCAAAGTGTCGGGGAAGAGTTCCGTCAAAATGACGGCGTGGTGACGATCTTGATGTACTACTGTCGCAGGGCTTCGCCTAAGCACCGCTACAATATTATCGAAGACTATGGTGGCAGGGGGCGCCGCACACGGCTAAGAATATGATCACGTGGATCAACTTGTGTGTCTATGGGGTACCCTCTGCCCCCGTATATAAAGGAGTGGAGGAGGGGAGGGCCGGCCCTCTCTATGGCGCGCCCTAGGGGAGTCCTACTCCCACCGGGAGTAGGATTCCCCCTTTCCTAGTCCAACTAGGAGTCCTTCCATGTACTAGGAGTAGGAAACAAGGAAGGGGCGCAGCCCCTCCCCCTAATCCAATTCGGACTAGGCCTTGGGGGGGCGCGCGGCCTACCCTAGGCAGCCCCTCTCTCTTTCCCGTATGGCCCAATAAGGCCCAATACTTCTCCCGGCGAATTCCCGTAACTCTCTGGTACTCCGAAAAATACTCGAATCACTCGGAACCTTTCCGATGTCCGAATATGGTCGTCCAATATATCGATTTTTACGTCCGACCATTTTGAGACTCCTCGTCATGTCCCCGATCTCATCCGGGACTCCGAACTCCTTCGGTACATCAAAACTCATAAACTCATAATATAACTGTCATCGAAACCTTAAGCGTGCGGACCCTACGGGTTCGAGAACAATGTAGACATGACCGAGACACGTCTCCGGTCAATAACCAATAGCGGGACCTGGATGCCCATATTGGCTCCTACATATTCTACGAAGATCTTTATCGGTCAGACCGCATAACAACATACGTTGTTACCTTTGTCATCGGTATGTTACTTGCCCGAGATTCGATCGTCGGTATCCAATACCTAGTTCAATCTCGTTACTGGCAAGTCTCTTTACTCGTTCCGTAATACATCATCTCGCAACTAACTCATTAGTTGCATTGCTTGCAAGGCTTAAGTGATGTGCATTACCGAGAGGGCCCAGAGATACCTCTCCGACGATCGGAGTGACAAATCCTAATCTCGAAATACGTCAACCCAACATGTACCTTTGGAGACACATGTAGAGCACCTTTATAATCACCCAGTTACGTTGTGACGTTTGGTAGCACACAAAGTGTTCCTCCGGCACACGGGAGTTACATAATCTCATAGTCATAGGAACATGTATAAGTCATGAAGAAAGCAATAGCAACATACTAAACGATCGGGTGCTAAGCTAATGGAATGAGTCATGTCAATCAGATCATTCACCTAATGATGTGATCCCTAACGAGCTAGTCAAGTAGAGGCATACTAGTGACACTCTGTTTGTCTATGTATTCACACATGTATTATGTTTCCGGTTAATACAATTCTAGCATGAATAATAAACATTTATCATGATATAAGGAAATAAATAATAACTTTATTATTGCCTCTAGGGCATATTTCCTTCAACAGCACCCCCCAAGGTAGGACCCTCGGTGGGAGACTTCTTCTCCCGTTTGGAAGCTTCGGCTTCAGAATCCCCGGGCGCGGTCCTTTTCCTCTTCCGGTTGTCTTCCTTCATGGAGACGCCCGCTCCCTTGGTTAGAATGGGCAGCGTTGGGGGCCCGCGTCCACCCTTACTGTCCTCCATAGTATCTTCCTTCAAGGGCTCCGGGCAAGGTGCGATCTGGAGCATCTTTTCCAGGACCGTATTTTCCAAACCCTCAGGGAGGGGGGCCGAACACCGAATCAACTTTGCCTTTGCTAGCCAGTCCTGATCAAAAGGCGAACTCTCAGAAATAACTTCGTAACAAATGAGAGACAATATGTTCGGCCGGAAGATGCCTTACCTGTTCGGCGGCGCGGTTACTACTCAGGCCCACGTCCTTGGTGATTTCCGGACACTCCACCTGAGGTCCGAAGAATGACTTGTACATCTTCTTGTGCGTCAGGCCGAGAAAATTTTGAATGACACGCGGTCCCTCGGGATTGAATTCCCATAGGCGAAGAGGCCGGCGTTTGCAAGGTTGGACTTGACGAACCAGCATAACTTGTATTACCGCAACCAAACTGAAATCTCCATTGAAGAGATCCCGAATGCGGCTTTGCAGTATAGGCACGTCCTTGGCTGGGCCCCAGCTCAGGCCTCTGCTGATCCATGACATCAATTGTGGTGGAGGGCCCGAGCGGAAAATAGGGGCGACCGCCCACTTGGCACTTCTAGGAGCCGTGATGTAGAACCACTCCTGTTGCCACAATTCAGACACCTTTGGGATGGAACCTTTGGGCCATGAAGCTCCCGTCATCTTGCGTATTGAGGCACCTCCACACGCTGCATGTTGCCCCTCGACCATCTTCGGCTTCACTTCAAAGGTCTTGAGCCACAAGCCAAAGTGAGGGGTAACCCGGAGGAAGGCCTCGCACACGACAATAAATGTCGTGATTTGAAGAAAGGAGTCCGGAGCTAGATCATGGAAGTCTAGCCCGTAATAAAACATCAAACCCCTGACAAAAGGATCCAGAGCAAGGCCTAGACCTCCGAGGAAGTGGGAAACGAATACGAATTTCTTGTTGGGTTCGGGGGTAGGGACGACCTGCCCTCGAGGAGGCAGCCGATGCAAAATCTCGGCGGTCAGATATCTGGCCTCCCTCAACTTTTTGATGTCTTCTTCCGTGACGGAGGAAGGAACCCATCGGCCTTGAAGACTAGATCCGGACATGACTGAAGGTTCGGAGCACCTGACCTGAACTTCGGGCGCTTGAGCTTAAGGTGGGTAAAGGATTCGATTGAGCACGGGAGGGAAAAATAAAAGCCTGGTCCCTTTATAAAGAGGGTGAATATCAAGCGTCCTCTCCGTGTCCGTTTGGACTTGCCTATAATCTAGGAATCCTAGAAGCGGTTGGGTTACCCACGCCCGTATTGATGAGAATCCCGGAATAAGGGGACACAATCTCTGCTTTAACAAGACGTGCCAAGGAAACCGCCTCGCATAACGCGCTGAGATGGGACAATAAAACGGTTCGAATAAAAGCTTGGCCATGGTGTGATGTCACACTACAGAATACGTCAGCAGATTAGATTTGTGTAAATATTATTCTTTCTGTGGCAATATGTGGAAATTTATTTTGCAGAGCCGGACACTATCTTTGTGTTCAAAATCTTCTATGAAGTACTTGGAGGAGGAACCCGCCTTGCAATGCCGAAGACAATTTGCGCGCCGGACTCGTCGTCATTGAAGCCTGGTTCAGGGGCTACTGAGGGAGTCCTGGATTAGGGGGTGTTCTGATAGCCGAACTATACCTTCGGCCGGACTCCTGGACTATGAAGATACAAGATTGAAGACTTCGTCCCGTGTGCGGAAAGGACTTTCCTTGGCGTGGAAGGCAAGCTTGGCGATACGGATATACAGATCTCGTACCATTGTAACCGACTCTATGTAACCCTAACCCTATCCGGTGTCTATATAAAACGGAGGGTTTAGTCCGTAGGACAACATACACATCAACAATCATACCATAGGCTAGCTTCTAGGGTTTAGCCTCCCCGATCTCGTGGTAGATCTACTCTTGTACTATTCATATCATCAATATTAATCAAGCAGGACGTAGGGTTTTACCTCCATCGAGAGGGCCCGAACCTGGGTAAAACTTCGTGTCCCTTGCCTCCTGTTACCATCCGGCCTAGACGCATAGTTCGGGACCCCCTACCCGAGATCCGCTGGTTTTGACAACGACACCCGATCTAGAAGTAGGAAAGCCAACTTAGAGTTTTTATTTTTATTCCATTGTGGGATCAAAATTACGCAGGTGAAACTTGCATCCTATTTTTGACTCGGCAATTGGTGTATATGCTGGATTCATTTGGTAATAGTCGTCCAACAACAAATTAGTCCCAACACCCTAACTAGGCACTGGACTCTGGTCATGAGGTTGCTTGTCATATAATTGTCCTTTTATCAGGATGGATGTTCTGCCAGAGATCTGCGTGAATGCCAGTGACTACGAGGTGTTTCTCCACTTCTCCGTTTCTGCTACATGCCCCAGGATACTAATCCAAGGCATGCATCGCCAGATCAAGATCAGTGTCCCATGCTCAAGGCCGTTTGCAGTTATAGAGATTGTTTCCATACACGACCACAGTCAAACTGAGGACGTAGAGATGGTCATTTTGCTTGATTTTCTTCAAGTTGTAGACATCTTATGTTTAATTCAAACCATGATGTATCTTTGTTTCGTCCAATCTGATAATGCATCATAGCTGACCATTTACTGTCATTATTGTGCATCCCAGGATCAGATGGGATTAAATGAGAAGTATGATATGCTAGCTATAGAATTGGAAAAAAACAAAAGCTGATAATGTTCAGTTGTATCGAAAGATTGTTTATAGATAACCATAGAAGGATAAAATATAAATCCTTAGGATGGATTTTACTTACTTCATATTATCTAGAATCTGACCTTTGTTATGTTGCACCTAGATATTCAGAGTGTTTTTTCCAGATATTGAAACAAAGTACAAAAAATTGTACGAGGATGTCATTAATCCTTTGGCGCCTTTTCGAGGAAGGTAAATATCTGAACATAAAATCAGCAACACGTGTTGTTTCTGGGAATCTGGTGTGTATTTGGTTTAAGTTTCAACCCTTTCTTATGTTTTTTTGTGCAGTTGGTACTCACCTCCGTTCACTAAGCATAACACAGTGGTAGATCTACCTATCTTCCTCTGCTTAAGTATCTTTATAATAAATCCAAATGAATTAATCTCTTCTAGTTACATGATTAGATCTACCTATCTTCCACTGTTTAAGTATCTTCATAATAAATCCAAATGAATTAGTCTCTTCTAATTACATGATCTTATTTCATGTAAATACTTCTGCTGACCTGACCGAGTTAAAATTATGAACCAAGTTCAATATTAAGCACCTCAATTGAATGAAAGAATTTTAAATTAGGGAGTACAGTTTCAAATATATATAGTACTATTATAATTACCCTACTGTATTGTAGGAAAAAAAATCGTCAACAGCAGGATTCGAACCTGCGCAGGCAAAGCCCAACAGATTTCGAGTCTGTCTCCTTAACCACTCGGACATATTTTTGACTCGGCAATTGGTGTATATGCTGGATTCATTTGGTAATAGTCGTCCAACAACAAATTAGTCCCAACACCCTAACTAGGCACTGGACTCTGGTCATGAGGTTGCTTGTCATATAATTGTCCTTTTATCAGGATGGATGTTCTGCCAGAGATCTGCGTGAATGCCAGTGACTACGAGGTGTTTCTCCACTTCTCCGTTTCTGCTACATGCCCCAGGATACTAATCCAAGGCATGCATCGCCAGATCAAGATCAGTGTCCCATGCTCAAGGCCGTTTGCAGTTATAGAGATTGTTTCCATACACGACCACAGTCAAACTGAGGACGTAGAGATGGTCATTTTGCTTGATTTTCTTCAAGTTGTAGACATCTTATGTTTAATTCAAACCATGATGTATCTTTGTTTCGTCCAATCTGATAATGCATCATAGCTGACCATTTACTGTCATTATTGTGCATCCCAGGATCAGATGGGATTAAATGAGAAGTATGATATGCTAGCTATAGAATTGGAAAAAAACAAAAGCTGATAATGTTCAGTTGTATCGAAAGATTGTTTATAGATAACCATAGAAGGATAAAATATAAATCCTTAGGATGGATTTTACTTACTTCATATTATCTAGAATCTGACCTTTGTTATGTTGCACCTAGATATTAAGAGTGTTTTTTTCAGATATTGAAACAAAGTACAAAAAATTGTACGAGGATGTCATTAATCCTTTGGCGCCTTTTCGAGGAAGGTAAATATCTGAACATAAAATCAGCAACACGTGTTGTTTCTGGGAATCTGGTGTGTATTTGGTTTAAGTTTCAACCATTTCTTATGTTTTTTTTGTGCAGTTGGTACTCACCTCCGTTCACTAAGCATAACACAGTGGTAGATCTACCTATCTTCCTCTGCTTAAGTATCTTTATAATAAATCCAAATGAATTAATCTCTTCTAGTTACATGATTAGATCTACCTATCTTCCACTGTTTAAGTATCTTCATAATAAATCCAAATGAATTAGTCTCTTCTAATTACATGATCTTATTTCATGTAAATACTTCTGCTGACCTGACCGAGTTAAAATTATGAACCACGTTCAATATTAAGCACCTCAATTGAATGAAAGAATTTTAAATTAGGGAGTACAGTTTCAAATATATATAGTACTATTATAATTACCCTACTGTATTGTAGGAAAAAAAATCGTCAACAGCAGGATTCGAACCTGCGCAGGCAAAGCCCAACAGATTTCGAGTCTGTCTCCTTAACCACTCGGACATATTTTTGACTCGGCAATTGGTGTATATGCTGGATTCATTTGGTAATAGTCGTCCAACAACAAATTAGTCCCAACACCCTAACTAGGCACTGGACTCTGGTCATGAGGTTGCTTGTCATATAATTGTCCTTTTATCAGGATGGATGTTCTGCCAGAGATCTGCGTGAATGCCAGTGACTACGAGGTGTTTCTCCACTTCTCCGTTTCTGCTACATGCCCCAGGATACTAATCCAAGGCATGCATCGCCAGATCAAGATCAGTGTCCCATGCTCAAGGCCGTTTGCAGTTATAGAGATTGTTTCCATACACGACCACAGTCAAACTGAGGACGTAGAGATGGTCATTTTGCTTGATTTTCTTCAAGTTGTAGACATCTTATGTTTAATTCAAACCATGATGTATCTTTGTTTCGTCCAATCTGATAATGCATCATAGCTGACCATTTACTGTCATTATTGTGCATCCCAGGATCAGATTGGATTAAATGAGAAGTATGATATGCTAGCTATAGAATTGGAAAAAAACAAAAGCTGATAATGTTCAGTTGTATCGAAAGATTGTTTATAGATAACCATAGAAGGATAAAATATAAATCCTTAGGATGGATTTTACTTACTTCATATTATCTAGAATCTGACCTTTGTTATGTTGCACCTAGATATTCAGAGTGTTTTTTCCAGATATTGAAACAAAGTACAAAAAATTGTACGAGGATGTCATTAATCCTTTGGCGCCTTTTCGAGGAAGGTAAATATCTGAACATAAAATCAGCAACACGTGTTGTTTCTGGGAATCTGGTGTGTATTTGGTTTAAGTTTCAACCCTTTCTTATGTTTTTTTGTGCAGTTGGTACTCACCTCCGTTCACTAAGCATAACACAGTGGTAGATCTACCTATCTTCCTCTGCTTAAGTATCTTTATAATAAATCCAAATGAATTAATCTCTTCTAGTTACATGATTAGATCTACCTATCTTCCACTGTTTAAGTATCTTCATAATAAATCCAAATGAATTAGTCTCTTCTAATTACATGATCTTATTTCATGTAAATACTTCTGCTGACCTGACCGAGTTAAAATTATGAACCAAGTTCAATATTAAGCACCTCAATTGAATGAAAGAATTTTAAATTAGGGAGTACAGTTTCAAATATATATAGTACTATTATAATTACCCTACTGTATTGTAGGAAAAAAAATCGTCAACAGCAGGATTCGAACCTGCGCAGGCAAAGCCCAACAGATTTCGAGTCTGTCTCCTTAACCACTCGGACATATTGACGCTGCACACAAATCATGTAACATGTCTTCTAATTACCTACCTAGTTCAATATCTAACTTAACCAAACACAAGTAATGGTTCTCTTGACACACCAGTTCGTAGTATTCTTGCCATCTTGTATGAGATTTTTATTTTTCTTTACTTACTATACTCCCTGCCGACGAATGAAACGACATTTAACATGATGATGGATGCACTCGCAAAAAAAAAACATGATGATGGATGGCTAGGATTTTGCGACGAGCTTTCTGTTCAGCCTAGTTTTAGGTTTTTCGTTTTTACAAAAAAGTGACTGTGATCTATTATAAATGTGTATAAGAAAACATAACAAAATTGTGGCGTTAGATTTTAACGTTTTTCCAGCGAACGCCCCAATTTACCATCCAAAAATTTGCCATGACAACTGTTAAATTTGTAATGCTGTTGTGTAAGATTTGCCCTATTCTAAAGTAAAAATTATCATGTAGTGTAAAAAATTGTCAGAAGCACTGTCACACTGCAGCAAGTAATTTCCATGCACTCTGACGTCACATGTTTACCCTAAAATTGTGACGTCAAATGTATATCGGGGTTCATCAAAATTTGATCAAGGGTCCATCATCACGACCACTAATGTCCTCAGAGCAAGCTGCTGACAGTATCACCGCTCCCCTACCAGAGCCAACTTGACCCCTTCTCGATGAGTACTGAAAAGTCTTTGTGCACATGTACAAAGGGCAAACGCCCTAGAGCTGCAGTCGCCATCATTTACTGTTGAATCGATGAACCAATCTGAGATGCCTGACACCAAATCTCACTCATGCATGTGGACAACCTTAATCTTGTTGTCACAAGGAGACGACAGGGGAGCTCCATTGACTCTGTCTAGATGGACAAATTCAAGGAGGATAGAAGCTAGGCAGACCAGCCCGAAGAGGAGGCACCGCCAACCCCCCTCCCCCGAACGATGCCCCTATGAGAGGATAAAATCCTAACCTAAACCTTTCTTTATGTCGGCCCTAAAGGAGCTCGATTCATTAAAAAGAAGAGGATAGTTGTCTATTTATATACAAAAAATCGGGATAAAACAATCACAACAACTGACACAAGGCAACACCGACTTAGCTACCCACGCGAAGATACAAAACGCCATAGAGAAGAAACATATATTCTGGTTGTGATCAAGTTGTAGAAGCTCTAGCCAATCCAACCAAAAGACCGATCTGATGGAAAAGACTAGGAAATACATTTATACATCAACATTCCCCCTCACGTGTGACTCCCTCAGGCCTAAACGTGGGCCAAAAATGAGCTGCAATTTAATTGCGGCAACCGATTCTTGAACTCAAGAACTTTTGGCTCTGATACTATGTAGAAGTGCATGCTCTAGTCAATGCAACCAAAAGACCAATCTGATGGAAGAGGCTAGTCAATACATTTATACGTCAACACAAGCGTCATTGTCATCACTCCACCACAAGCCAGCGATCTGACTTCACCAACGACTTCCACCAACGATGTCTTTGTCACCACAGACGCCACAACCCATGTCGAACAATCAACCACCTGTGTAGATGCCAGGCGTCTCCAACTTTGAAGATCACCAAGCAAAATGAGAAAAGTGTAGAGCTCATGCCAACCAACGCCTCCTCGAAGACCACTAACCACCTATCACCGTCACTGGTGGATTCATGTTTTATGCATTTTTAGCTCATTTGTTTCCTATTATATCCGTATATTATGTCACATTGAGCCAATTATATGTTCATATGCATGATTTCCAGTATTTACTCTTTTCACCACAAGCATTGCATAGTCTTTATTTTCAATTAGTTTTCTTTGTCTTTATGTGTTTTTAGGCATTGGTTTTTTACAAAGATTGCAAGGGAGGCCCCTATGGTATAATTAGTGCAACAAACCCAAATCAAGTACCATGTCTTGAATCTGGGTGGGCGGGTGTGTGTTTTTAGGCATTGTGGAACTCCCATGCACTTAACATGATGAAAGCAACTCAAACGGAGAACATCCAAGCACAAGACTTGTGAATTTCGAAGTAAAAAAGTCATTTTTCCAAAGTGCTGCAAATCAAGATCTAAACCACATGTGCATCAGCGTCGTTCATATGACTCCGACGAGCCCAAGAATGTCGAAACCGAGTTCAGATGTAAATGCTATGACAGTTTTACCAAAGGGAACAGGGGGTTTGACGACCTTCGGTACGACAATCATACTAGAAGAAGTAATATCAAGGGACTTGTGGATTTGGTATGCTAAAAACATGTCAAGATGACTAAACACCTACCCTATTATTAGACCTTCATCCAAACTGGTCGTAAATATCCCGTGCTACCATCCCCCACCGGTTGCACCAATAGCCATAAGCTCCTTGGCTACCACATGTCTAAGTAACGACCTCGTACGGATCCAAGCAGTAGCGCTGTAAATGACCTGCAAAAAATTAATAAGTTTTTGTTTATCAAAATCATGTCATTTCTGCAGTTCCATATAGCCAAAAGTAATGCACATACTCCAAAGTGAATATGTCCCGCTATACTTGACTCAACTCCGTTTAGCCACGTCCCAAATAACAGATTAGTTATTGACATACCTTGCTCTTGGTTCTTGAATCCTGAACTTGGTGCATCTATTCAACCTTCCATAATTGCCTTCTGTGTTTAAGCACCTTGAGACCTTTCTTTATAAATATGGTTCACTATGGAAACAATGATTTATTGTCTTGAATGGTGCAAATATGTTGGCTCATATGCCTTCTCAACCTAGCTGATTTGTAAGTAATCGACTATACCTATTTTTTTGTTTGGGTGATAAGGTCTTGCATTGCCTATGACTGCATACATATAGATTTGGAGTTAATATTTGCAATTATATGGCTTAAGTATTGTGAGAGCCTGGCTTAATAGGAATGATATACTACTCATATCAACAAGGAATTCCTTTTTTCTGGGAGCCCATTCGAAAAGAACTCCAAAGTGAAGTGTACTTGCCTTGGAGTAATTATAGGGTGGGAGACCAACCGAGAAGTAGCTCCTGGGTGCGCACGAGTGAGGACAAAGTGCGCAGGAAAGACTAGTGTTGGTTTGTGGGGCCAGTCTTGATCTCGCCAGGCGTAACAGGGTGTTATAATTGGTATCAGAGCCGACCCTCACGGTTACGCAGACATGCACGGGTCAGGTGCACAGGCATGTGGCGCATGGCGCGTATGGCCCGTTGTGGCACATGACATGGCACATGTGCTGGACTAAATGCGCATACGTGTGCCAAGAGGGAACATTCCTAATGGGACGACGAGTACGTCGGTTCCTTTGAGTGGGGGGTGTATATGAGAGTCTGGTTTAATAGGAATGATAGACTACTCATATCAACAAGGAATTCCTTCTTTTCCGGGAGCCTATTCGAAAAGAACTCCAAAGTTAAGTGTGCTTGGTTTGGAGTAATTCTAGGATATGTGACCAACCGGAAAGTAACTCCCAAGTGCGCACGAGTGAGGACAAAGTGCGCAGGAAAGACAAGTGTTGGTCTGTGGGGCCAGTTTTGATCCCGCCAGGCGTAACAGGGTGTTACGAGTATGCTAACAAATGCAAAAGAGGCAGTGATGAGGGATTGGAAACCTGAAACGGGATGTATTAGATTTGACTAGCAATGAATTTCTCTAATAGGAACATTGAATGTTTTGCTTTAGAAGTGCTTTGTGATCTACAGGTACCTGAAATAGAATTTTAGTGACCCTATGCACTGAAATAGCTTATTTTACTTTCCTGGAATTACTAGATCTTACATTGTGGGTCGCTGAATGCAAGGGTTTGGAATTAATTATGTATAGGAATAATAATCATATGTTAATCCACCGGAAAACTGTCATGTAGTTATTTGTTCATGGATACACAATAGGTAAGATCATGATCCTAAATGCTCTTGTGCTGCATGTTGTATTGGCTTTTACAACCTAAAGATGATTTCATTAATACATATAATATTTGTTTGATGGAAGATTACATGTTTAATTAGAAGCTATCATGAGGACTGGTAGCACCCACGACGGCTAATGGATGGATGTTGGCTTTGTTGCTATCGTTGGACTTTGGATGTGAGAATGTGTTTGTAAATCTTCAAGCACATGCCTACCCGAGTAATATTTATGTTTTCACGAGCAATGGCAATATTCTTTGTGTGAAGATTGTTAAGTCGGTTGTGAGTTTCCATTTACATACCTATGTGATACGTCTCCGACGTGTATATAATTTTTATTGTTTCATTTTATTATAGTATCAATCTTGGATGTTTTACATGCATATTATATCATTTTTTGGAACTAACCTATTAACTTAATGCCAAGTGCCAGTTGTTATTTTTTGCCTGTTTTTGGTTTTCTAGGAAATCAATACCAAACAAAGTCCAAATGCCACGGAGGAGGCCAGAAGGTGAAGGAGTAGGCCACAAGGCACTAGGGCATGCCCAAGGGGGCAGGCGCGCCCTAGTAACTCGTGGGCCCCACGTTCCTCCATTTAACCTAATTCCAACTCTCTAAATTCTCTAAAATTGGGAAAACAACATAGAGCCACCCAAAAAAATACCTTTTCCGCCGTCACAAGTCTTTGTTCTTGCGAGATCCTATCTGGAGGCCTTTTCCGGTACTCTGCCGGAGGGGGAATCGACCACAGAGGGCCTCTACATCAACCTTGTTGCCCTTCCGATGATGTGTGAGTAGTTTATCACAGACCTATGGGTCCATATCTAGTAGTGATGTCGCTTAAAGCTACGTCGGTATTTCCCCAAAGAGGAAGGTATGATGCAGCACAGCGGCGGTAGGTATTTCCCTCAGATATGAAACCAAGGTTATCAAACCAGTAGGAGAACCAATCAACACAACATAAACAGCCCCTGCAGACAAATAACAAATACTCGCAACCCAACGTGTTAAAGGGGCTGTCAATCCCTCTCGGGTAACGGTGCCAGAAATTGGTGCGTTGACGGGGGAAAGTTGTAATAGATTGAATAAATAGATCGCTAATAAAATAAAGTGCAACAAAGTATTTTTGTATTTTTGGTTTAATAGATCTGAAAATAAAAGCAAAGAAAAAGTAGATCGCAAAGACAAATATATGAGAAAGAGATCCGGGGGCCGTAGGTTTCACTAGTGGCTTCTCTCGAGAAAAATAGCGAACGGTGGGTGAACAAATACTGTTGGGAAATTGATAGAACTTCAAATACTCATGACGATATCCAGGCAATGATCATTATATAGGCATCACGTCCAAGATTAGTAGACCGACTCATGCGTGCATCTACTACTATTACTCCACACATCGACCGCTATCCAGCATGCATCTAGTGTATTAAGTTCATGGAGAAACAAAGTAATGCAATAAGAACGATGACATGATATAGACAAGATCTATCTATGTAGAGATAGACCCCATCGTTTTATCCTTAGTAGCAATGATACATACGTGTCGGTTCCCCTTCTGTCACTGGGATCAAGCACCGTAAGATCGAACCCACTACAAAGCACCTCTTCCCATTGCAAGATAAATAGATCAAGTTGGCCAAAAAAACCAAATATCGGAGAAGAAATACGAGGCTATAAGTAATCATGCATAAAAGAGATCAAAGAAACTCAAATACTTTCATGGATATAAAAAGATAGATCTGATCATAAACTCAAAGTTCACCGAGCCCAACAAGCACACCGCAAAAGAGTTACATCATATGGATCTCCAAAAGACCATTGTATTGAGAATCAAGAGAGAGAGTGAGAGAGAGAGAGAGAGAGAGAGAGAGGAAGCCATCTAGCTACTAACTACGGACCCGAAGGAGATGTGACATGTTTCATTATGTGGTGTTGTTTTGTTATAATCTCATCCTTTTGTGTTCACAGACTGGAAAGTATGCATATTTATCTTCCAAGGAGACGACTAACTAGTTTGTGTCACCTTGCAGAGGGGGTGCAATGAAGATAAGATTGAGGATTTCCAAGTACAAGATGTTAGGAAGGAGCCTTGCAAGAGAAGTAGGAGCTGCGCTGAGCCTCTTCAACCTGTTAAGGTAAGTTACTGTATCCAACTCAACGGTTCAATTCCTTGTTTGTTTCAGGCATAGTTAATTTTCTCTTTTCAATTACTTTATTTGTCCTCAGTTAATGAGATGCCCAAAGGATGATGCCTGATGTTGGGCACTTGTATAACTACTCCCTCCGTTTCCTTTTACTTCACGTATAAGATTTGGTCAAAGTCAAACTATACGAAATTTGACCAAATTTATATCAAAAAATATAAACATCTACAATACTAAAACTATATAGTATGAAAATTCACTTCATGATGCATCTGATAATGTCGATATCATATTGTGCATGTTCATATTTTTTAATATAAAGTTAGTCAAACTTTACAAAGCTTGACTTTGACCAAACCTTATATGTAGACTAAAAAGAAACGGATGGAGTATTAGTTGACATAATTGAAGGCCTTTGTCGGTGTCAAAACCGGCGGATCTCGGGTAGGGGGTCCCGAACTGTGCGTCTAGGCTAGATGGTAACAGGAGGCAGGGAACACGATGTTTTACCCAGGTTCGGGCCCTCTCGATGGAGGTAAAACCCTACGTCCTGCTTGATTAATATTGAAGATATGGGTAGTACAAGAGTAGATCTACCACGAGATCAAGGAGGCTAAACCCTAGAAGCTAGCCTATGGTATGATTGTTGTCTATGGAGTTGATTAAGTTGTCCTACGGACTAAAACCCTCCGGTTTATATAGACACCGGATAGGGTTAGCGTTACATAGAGTCGGTTACAATGGTAGGAGATCTTGAATATCCGTATCGCCAAGCTTGCCTTCCACGCCAAGGGAAGTCCCATCCGGACACGTGACGTAGTCTTCAATCTTGTATCTTCATAGTCCTGGAGTCCGGCTGAAGGTATAGTCCGGCTACCCGAACACCCCCTAATCCAGGACTCCCTCAGTAGCCCCTGAACCAGGCTTCAATGACGACGAGTCCGACGCGCAAATTGTCTTCGGCATTGCAAGGCGGGTTCCTCCTCCAAGTCCTTCATAGAAGATCGTAAACACCAAGAGTAGTGTCCGGCTCTGCAAAATAAGCTTCCACATATTGCCATAGAGAGAATAATATTAAAACAAATCAAATCTGCTGACGTATTCCGCAGTGTGCCATCACACTACGGCCAAGTCCTTTACTCGAATCGTTTTTACTTTTTCACCTCAGCGTGTTTTGCGAGGCGGTTTCCTTGGCACGTCTTGTCAAAGCAGAGATTGTGTACCCCACTATTATGGGATTCTCATCAATACGGACGTGGGTAATCCAACCGCGCCACTTATCACGGCGCTTGGGAGGCAAGTGAGTTTTACTAGGTAGGTGGGGACGCACAACCACATCTGCCCATATAAGGGGATAAGGATCCACCTTTTTACCTACACCTTCTTCCTCCTTTGCCTATCCATCTCCTGCGCACTCGAGCTCCATTGCCCAAGCCCGCACTTCCCACCTCAACCTTCTCCAGCAATGTCCGGAGCGGGAGGCAAGTGGATGGTCTCCACCGTCATGGAGGGCCAAGTTAAAAGGCTAAGGAAGGCCGGATACCTATCCAAGGACATCGCGCACCGGCTTCCCGAGGAGGGGCAGCTTCTCCCCACCCCAAGGCCCCAATGAGAGGGTAGTATTCCTTCCCCACTTCCTCCGCGGACTGGGCTTTCCACTCCACCCATTTGTCCGGGGGCTCATGTTCTACTATGGCCTGGATTTCCACGATCTGGCCCCGAACTTCATCCTCAACATCTTGGCGTTTATCGTCGTGTGCGAGGCTTTCCTCCGCGTCCGCCCCCATTTCAGCCTTTGGCTCAAGACCTTCAACGTCAAGCCCAAGGTGGTGCGCGGCAGCCAGGCGGAGTGCGGAGGCGCCATGGCGGGCAAGATGGCCAACATCCTATGGTTCGAGGGCTCTTTTGTGGAGACCCTAAAGGGATGGAAAGCCAGGTGGTTTTATATCACCGAGCCGCGCGATCCGAAATGGACCGCAGCCCCCGAGTTCCGATCCGGACCCCCCACGCGGCTTATGTCCTGGAAGGAGACGAGCCTGTCGTGGGGTAACGAAAAAGAGGTGACCGGATTGCAAACATGCATCCAGTCCCCGGTGAACAAGCTAGTCCGGCTTGTTAATGTAATCCAGGTTATGCTCGTCCGCCGAATCCTCCCGTGCCAACAACGGGATTTTAATCTGTGAGAGTTCAACCCGGCGCAGCATCAAACCCTCAGCAGACTCTTCGACACGACGTACGAAGATGCCTGGAGGATGCTATTCAAGGGCGCCGAGGCTCCTGCATCCGCTTCCGAGGACCGCGGATACAGCTCGCAGCGTCACGCTAATGAGGTAAGCCATCTACACCTTTTATAGGATGTTAAGCTTTTTCCATAGTTTGACTCTATGCGGGATCTAAACTCCCTTACCTTTGACATGCTTGGCGGGCGATATCCAGACCGATTAACTGTCCGGCTCCGCTGCCCGAAGACCCAGCCCCAGCTCTACTAGTGAAGCTACTGGTCCCGGCGCCTTATGTGGTGCCGGAGAAGAAGGCCAAGAAGAAGAAGGCCACGGGGGCTCAAAAGAGTTCCCGTAATATGATGGTGTCGGACTCGTCATCCGACGAGTTCGAGACGCACTCCTCCCGTGAAAACGAGGAGGAGGAAGAAGAAACCTCTCCCCCTCCAGCGGGGGAAGGAAAGAAGAGGAAGGCCGCCCCAACGGGGGAGGCCGAAGGGTCCAGGAAGAGGAAGACCCCTCCGCCGGACTACTCCCCCGACGCCGAAGAGGACAAAGAGGAATGGCCAGACAGGGCCAAGCGTCCGGCGAAATTGTAAGTTCGGATATCAGAGTAACTCATGACGTTCCTTTGTTGCACAGCTTTTCCTAATGTCGAATGTAATTATGTAGCCCGCCCTGGATCGGACTCGATGAATCATCGGGCGGCTCCCTAGATTCATCGGACGTGAACTCAGTTCCGCCCGCTGCCTCCCCCCGCACTGCAGACGACGCCGAAGTGGCGTCGCGACAAGCTCCGGGGCAGGAGGAGGAGGTCCTGGAGGAGCCGCAAGGCAACCTCCCGGACTCCAGGAGTGAAGGGGACAAGACCCCCCAGGGCTCCAAGTCCGGCTTTGAGCCGGACACCGCACCGGAATCTACAACAGTTTCGGGCTGCGGTAGGTGAACTCCTTCCAAGAGGAGTAAGCCTTCTGAGCCGGCAGCCTCCGTCCAACCGGAGGTGCCGGACAATCTGTTGGAGGTGCTTGACGGTGCGTCCATCGACGAGGAGCATCGTACTATTATGAGTATGGTGATCCAGAAGGTTCAGTCCGCCAAGAGCGGACTGACTGAAGCTTGCGCTAGCCTTCTGACAGGCTTCGAGGTAAGTAAAAATATGTAAAAATATAACCGCATAGACAGTAGCCCCTGATGCTCTGTTTGGCGTTCGGAAAGAAAAGCCGAATAGAGGATCTATTAAATTTCGCAGGAGTCTAACAACAAAGAGTAAATATGCGTATGCAGGCTTCGCTGCTAGCCACCGCCGCACTGACTGCAGAGGTGGGTGCCCTGAAATAGGGCCTCGAGCGGACCGAGCAAGAGCTTGGCCTTGCCAAATGGCAGCTCGAGGAGAAAGAAGGTAAGAAATACCTTACAGAAAAAGTGCCTATAAAAAGACGTGATTGCAAAAAATAACAGGATTGCACTGCTTATTGTAGGGGCCACGACTGAGGTGGCGACCCTCAAGCAGGCGCTGTCCGAGGCCGAAGAGAAAACGGCCGCGGAGTGCATCGAGCGAGAAAAACTTGAGGCCCAGGTCGGCGAGGTGCAGCAGGAGCTTCAGGTTCTCATGAAAAAACATGAGGGTTTGGAGCTTGAGTCCAAAACGCAAGCGTCCGAGCTCGCGGCGGCCCTTGAGACTGCCAAGTCCGCCAAGGCCGAAGCCCAAAGGGCCCTCCAAGAGTTGGAGGAGATGAAGAAGATAGCGGCGGGTAAGGAATTATTTATGCAAAGCAGAAGTATAAAAGTAAAGTACTTGTTACTTACTCGAATCCGGAGCTCTCCAGGGGCATTCGCAGATCTTCCCCGCAGCGTATCCGCCGCCTCCGCATTCTACCGAGCCGAAGAGGGCAGCTCGACGGAGAAGGTGTTTTGGTCTCAGTATGCCGAGGCCGGACACCCTGTGCCCTTGAGCGACCAGCTGAAACAGCTGGTCGAGCTCCACAAGGCGGCCGAACAGGCCATGAAGGGCTTCATAGTTCGGCTGTGGCCCGGAGAGGCCCTGCCTAGGAGCTACTTTGGACTAGTGCGGCGACTGGTGGAGGCCTGTCCAAGGCTCGAGGTCATCAAGCACTCCGTCTGCATCGAAGGTGCCCGTAGGGCCCTTGCCCATGCAATGGTGCACTGGGGTAAGCTGGACGGTGAGAAGCTTGTGAGGGACGGGCCGCCGCCGGGGAAGGAGCATCGCAAGCCCGAGAACTACTATAAGGATGTTCTTGCGGGTGCCCGCCTTGTGGCAGATGAATGTACCAAGGATGTAATTTTTGAATGAACTCGCTCGTGTTTATCCTGTGCGCTGAAAACTTGTTCATATGCGCTAAGCAATGCTTATTGAATTGAAAATATTACTTTCTGTGCGTCCGTTTATCAAAAATTGAGAGATGGCCAGTCGTCGGCTTCTGCCCTCGTGCCACTAGTGCTGGGGTGTTCGGGATAAACCTAAGCGCTCTTTTTCCCATAGTTGGGTCCTTCGAGGGAGGCACTCAGCACAACGAACCAGGCAATCAGACTATAATGCTTGAACACTCTCACTTAGCCATAGAACTCTATAATTTTAAATTTCAGCGAAGCCCCTAGTTCGGAAGACCGAGTTCGGGGCGCTATCCACGCCTTGGCCGGACAAAACCAGCTCCTCGCTCGAAGCGGCATAAGCCTTTAGGGACTCGAAAAACCTCTCGAACAGCGACCAGTCTCTCGCCACATCATGACCGTCAGTTTTAGCTTTCTCCACTGAGGTGCTTAGCCCAGCTCAACCGGGGCACAATCGCAGTGGTTCTCCTAGTGCTACCTTAGCCGATATAGCGGAACGTAAGGCACCAAAACATAGGAGCCGGGCAAACCCAACTATTGACCCAAATCATGATTCGAAGCCGATGCATATAGTGCTATAAGTTCAGGGTGCCGCACTTGTGAAAGTGTACGGACTTCTCACGCCATATTAATGGGTACTAAAGCCCCTAGCGTATTTTGCCGTACCATAGTGTACGGGTGCAACATGTCATAAACATATATATGAAAAGATGATAATGCAAAAAATAGACAGAAAGCTATGCATTGTTTATAAAGAGGCTATTTATCAAAGCCGAACGATACAAGTGGTGCGATAAGCAAAAAGATATTGGACTATTTAGTATGTCCTGACAAGGGGCAGGCCGCGGAGTTGTATTTAAAACAGGTATACCGCTCGTAACAGAGACCACCTGGGAGTTCCATAATGCGGCATGGCTTGTCTGCCTCCTGGATCTTGCATCATTTATGCGGCAGTCGAATTGCCGAACAGGTCGTCCGAAGTATGGAGTCCTGAAAGTAAGAAAAAGTTGAAAAAAGAATCCGACAGCCCCTAGTACATTTTAAGCCGTATTTTGGGCATGCCGTTATTGTGCCCCTTCCCCTGTGCCCATGGTATCTCAAGGGCGTAGTTATGTACGCGAGGTACTGGTTTCGCTATGTCGCGAGAGCTGGGGTTGGGGCCGCATTGCTACGCTTGCTCATAGTGTGCCAGGCGGTGCTGCTGTGGGTTACTCCGGGCGCGCTTGGCAGTGTCTGGCTTTTTAACGGCCGGACTGGAGAATTGCCTAAGAAGGCTACTTTGTACTTCCGCTGCGAGAGCCGCCGTGTGCTCCTCTGTACGGAGGGAGCGTTTGGTGTTTCCGTTGACCATGATTACTCCTCGAGGGCCTGGCATCTTGAGCTTGAGATATGCGTAGTGCGGCACCGCATTGAACTTTGCGAAAGCGGTTCGTCCGAGCAGGGCGTGATAGCCACTGCGAAACGGGACTATATCGAAGATTAACTCTTCGCTTCAGAAATTATCCGGGGTTCCGAAGACCACGTCAAGTGTTACTCAGCCTGTACAGTTGGCTTCTACACCTGGTATAACACCTTTAAAGGTCGTTTTTGTGGGCTTAGTCCTTGAGGGATCTATGCCCATTTTCCGCACTATATCCTGATAAAGCAGGTTCAGGCTACTGCCGCCGTCCATGAGGACTCTTGTGAGATGAAATCCGTTGATGATTGGGTCGAGAACCAATGCGGCGAAGCCGCCATGATGGATGCTAGTGGGATGGTCCCTTCGATCAAAAGTGATCGGGCAGGAGGACCATGGGTTGAACTTTGGGGCGACTGGCTCCATCGCGTATATGTCCTGTAGCGCACGCTTCCGCTCCCTCTTGGGAATGTGGGTTGCGTATATCATGTTCACCGTCCGCACTTGTGGGGGAAAGCCCTTCTGTCCATTGTTGTTCGGCGGCTTGGGCTCCCCCTCCTCGTTTCTATGCAGCCCCTTGTCTTTGTTTTTGGCTCTTAACTTGCCTGCCTGCTTGAACACCCAACAATCCCTGTTAGTGTGATTAGCTGGCCTTTTGGGGGTGCCATGTATCTGGCACAAGCGGTCGAGTATTCGGTCCAAACTGGACGGGCCCTGAGTATTCTTTTTGAATGGCTTTTTCCGCTGACCGGATTTATAGCCTTTGAATCCGGCATTGACTGCCGTGTCTTCATTGCTGTCGCTGCTAACGTGATATTTTTGCTTATTCCGACGTGCCCTGCCACTTTTGTCCTTGGTATCCGAGTTACCAGGGTTCTTTGATAAGTTGTTACTGCGAGCTAGCCAGCTGTCTTCTCCCGCGCAAAAGTGGGTCATGAGTGTTGTGAGGGCTGCCATAGATTTCGGCTTTTCCTGTCCCAGGTGCCGGGCAAGCCACTCGTCCCGGATGTTATGCCTGAAGGCTGCTAGGGCCTCTGCGTCCGGACAGTCGACTATCTGGTTTTTCTTTGTTAGGAACCGTGTCCAGAATTGTCTAGCCGATTCCTCTGGCTGCTAAATTATGTGGCTTAAGTCGTCGGCATCCGGTGGTCGCACATAAGTGCCCTGGAAGTTGTCGAGGAATGCGGCTTCCAGGTCCTCCCAAGAACCGATTGAGTCTGCTGGCAAGCTGTTAAGCCAATGCCGGGCCGGTCCTTTAAGTTTGAGCGGGAGGTATTTGATGGCGTGTAGATCATCGCCGCATGCCATGTGGATGTGAAGGAGATAATCCTCGATCCATACCGCCGGATCTGTTGTGCCATCATATGATTCAATGTTTACGGGTTTGAAACCCTCTGGGATTTTATGCTCCATTGCTTCATTCGGGAAGCATAGCGGGTGTGCTGCGCCTCTATACTGGGCTATATCACGACGCAGCTCGTAAGAGCTATGTCTGTTGTGTTCGGCCCGGCCGGATTTGTTGTATCCGGAGTGAAGATCATCATCACGTGCCGTAGGGCGCCTGCGCAATCTGTAGATCGATCTTGTTTGTCTTGCCTTATCCTCCAGTATGTCTCGCAGGTCTGGCGCATTTTCCCGTGCCTTAGTTGAGCGGCGTCGGGGCATGGCTTGGGTGGAGGGCCGAGAGGCCTCTCTGTCGCGGCCGCGAGGTGGCCGGTCTGCCATGTCATGCGCTGGTGAAGTAGGTGCTTCCTCCTCTGATCGGGGTAGCGGCCTGCGCTTTGGGTAACTCTTGGAAGGGCGTTCGAGTTCATACTCTCCGGCCGCAAGGACTTCAGTCCATCTGTCAGCTAGCAAATCTTGGGCAGTTCTAAGCTGTTGCTGCTTTTTCTTGAGGCTGCTTGCCGTGGCTAAAAGCCTGCGTTTGAAACGCTCTTGCTCGGCGGGGTCTGATGGTATGACGAATTCGTCATCATCGAGGCTTGCCTTGTCTTTGGAGGGAGGCATATAGTTATCATCCTCGACCTCTCGGTCTGCCGCTCCCTCATGAGGCCTGGCTTCTCCATCTTCCTGTGCTGAATCTTGCTGAGGTGGGTGTTCTTCGGCGCTATCCAGGGTAGTATTATCTCCCGTGCCGGAATCACCGTTTTTGCTTTGGCGGGATTTAGAGCGGCGCCGCTGACGCCGGCGCTTTGGCTGTTTCTTGGGGGTGTCATCCCCCACTGTTCCATCGCCATCTCCATCTTTTGGAGTGTCCACCATATATATGTCATATGACGAGGTGGCCTTCCAGCGCCCTACAGGTGCTGGTTCCTGTTCGTCTCCTACATCGTCGTCCATACCGTGGATGTCTTCGGAGCCGAAGTCGAGCATGTCGGTTAAATCGTCGACAGTGGCTACAAAGTGGGTGGTGGGTGGGCTTTGAATTTCTTCATCGTCCGTATCCCACCCTCGCTGACCATAGTCCGGCCAGGGCTCTTCTGATAAAGAGAGAGACTTGAGAGAATTCAGGACATCGCCAAAAGGCGAGTGCTGAAAGATGTCTGCGGCGGTGAACTCCATTATCGTGCCCAATCGGATTCAACTGGCAGGAGCGCGGGGGGTTCGGAGTCCGGAGAGGAGTCTGGATCCTCGGAGTCACGGATCATGCAGAGTGCGGGGCTAGCGTTCGGCTCAATCGCCTTTGAGATCGCAGCCTCCGAGGTGGCGTCCAACCGCTCGTCCTCGATTAGCGCAATAGGCTCTGAGTTAGAGTTCGGAACTGATGCGGGAGCGGCCTCCAGGACACTGTCCGGAGGCAGAGCTAGATCATGCCCCTCGAGATAGTGCGGTGCGCTTGGCCGTGGCTCAAACCCGTCGAAGATCAGGTCTCCGCGGATGTCAGCCGTGTAGTTTAAGCTTCCAAACCTGACTTGATGGCCAGGGGCGTAGCTTTCGATCTGCTCCAAGTGGCCAAGAGAATTGGCCCGCAGAGCAAAGCCGCCGAAGACGAAGATCTGTCCGGGGAGAAAAGTCTCACCCTGGACCGCATCGTTGTTGATGATCAAATGAGCCATCGGTCCTAACGGCGACGACACAGAGGAACTCTCAATGAAAGCACCAATGTCGGTGTCAAAACCGGTGGATCTCGGGTAGGGGGTCCCGAACTGTGTGTCTAGGCCGGATGGTAACAGGAGGCAGGGAACACGATGTTTTACCCAGGTTCGGGCCCTCTCGATGGAGGTAAAACCCTATGTCCTGCTTGATTAATATTGAAGATATGGGTAGTACAAGAGTAGATCTACCACGAGATCAAGGAGGCTAAACCCTAGAAGCTGGCCTATGGTATGATTGTTGTCTATGGAGTTGATGAAGTTGTCCTACGGACTAAAACCCTCTGGTTTATATAGACAGCAGATAGGGTTAGGGTTACATAGAGTCGGTTACAATGGTAGGAGATCTTGAATATCCGTATCGCCAAGCTTGCCTTCCATGCCAAGGGAAGTCCCATCCGGACACGTGACGTAGTCTTCAATCTTGTATCTTCATAGTCCTGGAGTCCGGCTGAAGGTATAGTCCGGCTACCCGAACACCCCCTAATCCAGGACTCCCTCAGCCTTACCATTTAATTACTCTACCAAAGTGTGCCTGAAGCTTTGAAGTCTATTAACCAACTATTATTGTATGAGGCTCACAATCTAGTTTATACTAGGCTAATGATTGCATAGTTTTGCTTGCTGTAGTATGTTTGTATGAAACCCTGTGTTGTTCATTATGCTCGTCGGAGTAATGGGCCACGGGTAGGCCAACCCGAGTCCCATAACCTTTCAAGACATCGGGGCAGGCTGCGCCCCTCAAGACTCCGTAGTGAAGAGCCGCCTCCTGAGGAGTCGACGGCAGGGCGGCCGACTGCCCACTCACGGCCGAGTCCCAGGGACGACTTCCAGAAAAGCCGGCTTTGGGGAGTCGGCCAGCGACTCCAACAAACCATGACCTCATCGAAGGGGACGGGGGGGGGGGGGGGGGGGGCGTGGCTACAGTGAAGCCCACTCCCCGCCCCTTACCAAGGGCAGGCATGGCCACAGCACGCCGTACCCGGGAAGATCTCCGTGCGGCGTGGCACTATTGCCCGACCGGCCCTGACGTCAGCACCACAGTACCAAGTCCTGCGCCCACGACGGCTTGTCTGTACGGCCTGGAGGCAGTGGGGCCCACTAGTCAGCGAGACCTCGGGAGACGGCGGGAGAACCGCCAGTCGGACCCATCGGGAGTCGGCCCGGGGGAGTCGGCCGAGCCCTCCCCCGGGGCCCACGCGCCATTAATCGAGATGAGATGGGGAATGGCCACAGTGATCGCCCGCAGGCGGCGGGGCTGTTGTCGGATTCACGGGTTCCGGCAGACCCTTAAGGTTCGAACACTGGGGTGCGCACGGAAATCACGCCCTCTACCTCCCCGTCTCACAAAGATCTAAACTACTAAAAGAACTGCACGAGAGACACAGGGTTTATACTGGTTCGGGCCACCATTGTGGTGTAATACCCTACTCCAGTGTGCGGTGGATGGATTGCCTCCTGGGGCTGATGATGTCGGACAATACAAGGAAGAACAGCCTCGCGAGGGTCTGTTCTTGACTGGGGCGATGAACTGCTAGGAGGAGTTCAGTCACCCTTCTCTCTCTTTCTCTCTCTGATTTCGATCCCCCTAGGTTGAGATCGAACCGATCGAACCGAACCGAACCGAACCAAACCGAACCCCTTGCTACGTGGGTGGCCGGTCCTATTTATAGGCAAAGGCCCTGGGCCCCTTCCCAAATATTGAGCGGGAAGGGCGCCAACAACTGGCCAATTCGAAGGGGAACATCTAGTACACTTATCCTGACTAAAGTTGGTCTTCGCCTACGAAAGGCTCTGCGGTGACGCCGTGCTGGGCTCCATGGTGACCTCCGTCTCGTAGTCCGCTTGGTCTTGGTCTCGTTGCACCGAAATGGCAACCTTTGCCCGATGCCTCGATACTCCGCGGCTGCGCTTGCCCCCTTTGCACCAAAGAGGAAAGAAGGACGCTGCGCGCGCTGGCGCCCGCCTGGCACCCTCGATCGTCATGGCTTGCGTCATGGGCACCTCGCGAGGTACCCCGCCTTGATTCCTCCGCCTCCTCGCGAGCCAGCCTGAGGAGGCTGCGCCTGAGGATGCGCCGTGTCGTCCGCCCCGCGAGGCTTGGCCCCTCGCGAGGGTCTTGAGTCTTGCATTGATGAAGATGGGCCATGCTAGGCCTTCTTTGAGCCACGCCGCGGGCCGCAGGCAGGCAAGTCTGGGGACCCCCATTCCCAGAACGCCGACAGTAGCCCCCGGGCCCAAGGCGCGCATGGACTTGGCCGTGCCGAGAGGCGAAAGGGCAAGGGCGAAGCGTCGCGGGCCCTAACAGCCTGCGGTCTTGGGCGCCGCGTGGTGGTTGATGGGACGTGGGTGCTTGAGCAACCGCCCAGGTTGGTAAAGGAGCGGCATCTACCCAGACTTCGCCTTTTGCTCTCTCGGGTCGCTGCTCAGATCCCCTTTCTTGCGCCTTCCCTTTCTTCCTCCAAACTTCCAGATCTACTCCAGCTGCGCGACCTTAGGAAGCCATGGCGCCTCGCCAGCCTCCGGCCAAAGCTTGGTATTCTCCTGCTCTGGACTCGCCGAGTGTGTCCAAGGCGAGTCTTGCCCGGCTGCACCGGATGGCGGCGGCGCAGGGCATCAACGGGACGGAGGTGTTCAAGGTCGGCTCCGCCACCCCTAAGGGCCGAGGGAGCACCTTTTATCCTCTCTTTGCAAGCTCCATTGCTGCGGGCCTGGTGCCTCCCTTCTCCGAGTTCTTCTTCTCCGTCCTCCGCCATTACAACTTGCAGGCTCTACATCTCCACCCCAACTCTGTCCTTCTCCTGGCGATCTTCGCTTACTACTAGGAGGCCCACGTGGGGGTGCAGCCTTCGGTGGCCTTGCTGCGCCACTACTTCTCCCTCTGGGTCTCCAGCAGCTCTCTTTCTGCGTGCGCGGGCTTCGTCGCATATGGTGGCACCATCGCCATCTCGAATCCCGGGAAGAGGATTGAGGGCTTCAGGAGCAAGTGGGTCTTGGTAGATGCCGGGTGCATCCACCCTCGGCTGATCTTGCCTGCGGAGCAGCCCGTGAGCTCCAGCGACTGGTGCCGAGCGGAGCTCATGGACCCCCGCGCGAAACCTGTGTTGGAGAAGATGGACGCGGACCTGAGGCCGGCCAACATGGCGACGGCGAAGTTGACCGGTGTGTCGCTGCTGAAGGAGTTCCTGGAGCACCAGCTGGCTCCACTCCGGCGGTACTCTCCTCCAATGTGGAGGCCTCATCCAAGCTCCGAGGCTGTGGACGAAGAGGATGTGACCGCGGTTCTCCAATCTCTGGTCGGGGGCGAGGTGGCAAGGTTGAAGGGCGCTCCCAAGCCCTTGTCCCTTCGCGACGACTGGAAGCTGGTGGTGAAGTCCATGCCTGTTTTTAACGGGGACGGGCTCGTGCCCGTGGCGGATTCTGAAGGACCTGTGGATGTGCCCTCCGGCGATTCCAGCAATGAGGAGGAGGAAGAGGAGCGGGGAGAGGGGCCCGACTCTGGGGCGACTGATGGAGAGTCGAGGGCTCCCCTCTCCCGGCGCGGGTCCCGCACTCTCCGCCTTCCGTCGAGCGATGATGATGATGAGGACGATGACGTACTTGGTAGCAGGAGCTCGCCCATGATCCCGAAGAAGGACAGGACCGGGCTGATCTCCCGCGGGTCCGTCCTGACTCCGGGGCGAACCGTGGACGCGCCTTCTGCTTCTAAGGTCGACCCTTCCAGCCGGCTGTCAGGCTTCAAGTTGGGCCAGAGGTTGCCCGAGCTCACCGGCGATGACCCGTAAGTGCTTGATCCTTGATATTTTGTTTCTCGTTCCGCCGACGAGGCTTGATGATTGCTTCTCTTGAATAGGCTGGCGCCAGCGGCGAAGAAGCCGAAGGAAGCCCCCGAGGTCCCATCTGCGGCGACGCCTTCGCCTGCAGGGGAGGGAGATCGTGACGCGCGGGCCTCTCCTGCCCGCTCATCCTTGCGAGGCTTGGCTGAGCTGGCTGGGGTGAGTCCAGCCCCCATGGCTCGAATGACTCCCGAGGCGCCCTCGTCTGGCGCCACTGCTACGGCTGTGGAGGCGCAGCGGACTCCGCCTCGGGACACTGCGGCCTCGCCGCCGCTTCTTTCTCCTCCCGTTCCACTGACCGTTGCTTCCTCGGCTCCTCCTGTTGTCTTGGGGCGCATCGATGTTTCTCCACCTCCTTCTTCCATCTTGGAGCGTGCCGTTGCTGAACTGGACCGGCTGTGGCAGGATCTTCTCGGCGCCGACCCTCGCCTGGTGGCCGGGCGCCTGGAACTGGCTTCGGGGTGGATTCGTTCTGATGCTTCGATTCGGGCGGCGTTGGTTCAGGCCTCAACGGCCTGTGACGGAGAGAGGGAGGCCACCCTCGAGGCGAAGGCTGCCCGAGACGCGGCCCTGGGAGAGGTGGTTGAAGTCTGCTGTTGTTGCAAGGCGCTGGAGGACGAGCTGCAAGGCCTGCGGGGCCAGCTCGCGAAGGAGGTTCGTCTTCGCCAGGAACAAGAGGAAAGCATGAAGGCTCGCGAGGCGGCCATCGAGGGCCGGGAGGCCAAGCTCAGGAAGCGTCGCGACCGCCTAAGTGCGCTCGGGGAGGAGCTGGAGGCGACGAGGGTCGAGCTGGACAGCAAGGCCAAGGTTCTTGGCGAGGATCGTGTGGCCTTCGCGGACATGGAGAAAGACGCCCGTGCTTCGCTAAAGACGCTTTACGAGAGCGGCCGGACAACCCGCTAGCCGGTGATGGTGACGGCCCCGCCAAGCTGCTTCCTTTCCTGGTTAAGGCCCTTGGGGACGTCGCCCTTGGCATCGGCCCCACGGCCGAGGCCGAGGCGCGCGTCCTGTCTTCTGCTGCGCTGACGTGGGTCTTCGCCCACATCTACCTTCGTGATCCCAACGCCGACCTCGACGGCCTGCTGGAACAGGTGAGCGGCGAGGGTGCTGCCGCCGCTGTCGAAGCCGTGAAGGGGCGTGCGGAGGCGCTGCTGGGGAAGTTCCGGGCCTTCAGCACCAAGCCAAAGCAAGGCGCTGCCGGCCCTGCTGCTCCATGAGGCGAAGCCACTCCGCACAGCTTCACCGCCGACGAGTGACTCCGTTCCATCCCTATTCTTCTTTCAATTCCTGCACATGCATCACGCCTCGGGGAGGCATTTAAACTTGCGTTTGGTATTGAGACGACAGTATGGACTGTAATATTTGCTTTTAAGTTCCTTGAATTTTATGTTTTTCTTCCCTACTTGCTTGTGTTCTATGCCGGCAGAGCCCGGCCCCGCGCGTGCCTCACCCAACATTAGCCCCAACCGGAAACCAGGACGGGACCAAAGGAGTGAGGGGCTACGTGACAAGTTAGGCTCCTGAGTTGCGATGCTCAGGAGTCCCCCTTGGCGTGCGAACAACAAGTAGGGAGGCGCGATGTAGGTGTATCTTCCGTTCTACGTCTGCAGAGCCCGGCTCCGCGCGTACCTCACCCAACATAGCCTTTCGGAACTAAGGAGTGAGGGGCTACGGAGCCAGTTAGGCTCCTGAGTCGCGATGCTCAGGAGCCCCCCTTGACGCGCAAACAGCGGGTGATGAGGTGCAATGTAAGCGGGGCTACCGTTCTACGTCTGTAGAGCCCGGCCCCGCGCGTACCTCACCCAGCATAGCCTTTCAAAACTAAGGAGTGAGGGGCTACGGGACCAGTTAGGCCCCTGAGTCGCGATGCTCAGGGGTCCCCCTTGACGCGCAAACGGCCTTCATACCTTGGCTCCGCTCAGGGAGAGACGCGCGGCGAACCAGGCCTGAGGGGCCTGGCTGGGCGGCGTACGTCTAGGCGTGACCCAGTCGTAGCCCCCGTGCCTAGCCCCCTCGTGCGGCACTCCCGAGGGGAGGCGTTGCGATGAGGCCAGCCACTGAGCTCTGGGCTCCCTGAGGTTAACGCGGCCCGGAGGCCACCCCCAGTTGTTTATCACCAGCGTGGAGCATAGCGCTTCCGTATGTGTACGGGCATAGCCGCTCCTCGGCAGTGTCGTCAGCCAGCGCGGAGCATGGTGCTTCCACTGGTACATGGGAGGGGGCTCCCCTCGGGGAGGAGCCCCCGGGGCATGTACAACCCCGCCCTGACACGTGGCCGGCACGGTAGGGCTAGGTGAGGTGTATCTGGGCACCCGTGAGCCAGCGCGGGACTCACGAGGCCCTACCTCTAGGCGGGTTGCGCCTGGCACTGGGCCGTATCTTGAGGTGTGTCCCTGCAAAATTTGGTTAGATGCCGGTACTCTACGTCCTCGGGTCCCAGCCCTCGAGCTTGTCTCAGCCGTCGCTGGTATGCCAGGTCGCGATGCCGTGGACAAGGCCAGAGGGTGAGGGTTGGAGAGCCAGTAAGAGCCCTGAGTCGTGATGCTCAGGCACCCCCCTTTAACGTGCAAGTAGCCAACATGGAGAAGAAAGGATGCCGCAGGCAGGCATCAAGCAATCAAGCGTGATAGGCAAATGCATAGTTGGAAATAAACGCGAGGGAGATACACGCCGCTGGGCCTAGCCCGAGCGGCTTGGGGATGATGCAGCCCGAGGGGCGCCCCCAATAAGGCAAACTAACGACCGGAAAATAAAAGGGGATACATGCCGCAGGGACGGACCCACGCGGCCTGGGAGTGATGCAACCCTGGGAGGGTGCTCCCAGCTGGGAATGAAGCTTGAAAGATGTCACCTGAGGATGTCGTCGGCGAAGTGGCGTTGGTGCAGCAGACTCGGTGGGCTGCAGAAGCTGATCCTCACGAGCCCCCAGGCCCCCGGGCCTCGGGAGGCTCCGGAGGCGCTGGTGACTCCTCGCGAGCTGTATTCATCTCCGCCAAGGTCGCGGAACGCCTGTCTTCCTGAGCCTCCATGATGCCCCTCACGAGGCACTGGTACACCGCAGCCATGCTCGGCAGGCCATAAGGCATGCGAACATAGCTGTGGGGCGGACCCCCGCAGCGCCCCACTTGCGAGGGCCAGAGACGCTCTGTCGTGGCGATCTGATTGAGCCCTGGTATGTTGACGCCGACGCGCAACCCACCATCCTCGCCTGGATGCGGGGCCACAGCTGATAGACGGCGGCAACCTCTCATGATCCTTGACTCCTATAGTTCTTGAATGGCCTCGTTAACGAACACCTGCTGGTCTGACCTTCCTTGCCTGGCTCCTTCTCGAGGGAAACGTGCTTCGAAGCACGCCTCCACATGGTGCCCAAGCGCCTCCCTCGTGACCCTGGCTAGGTCGGTGGCTCTCCAGGTGAGAGCCCCCGAGCCCTGCCTGAGGAGGGCGCCGGGCGCTCTTTCCTATGCGATGGAAGGGGGGTCCCCCTGGGCAGACACGGGCCCTGAGGGGCCTGCCTCCTGAGGGGCCGAGCCTGACGATGTCTTCTTCTTCTTGGGGGTGGTCTCAGGAAGCCTCCTGCTTCCGCGATCTGGGTCTTCTAGCGACGCGGCCTGATAGGCCCGCTCCAGGGAACACACTGCATCCTTCTCTTCACAGGGCACCGTGATGACGCCGCCACTTCCTGGCATCTTGAGGACGTTGTAGCCGTGGTGAGTCACGCCCATGAACTTGGCCAGTGCTGGGTACCCGAGGATGGCGTTGTACGGCAGGCGGATGTGGGCGACGTCGAAGTCGATGAGCTCGGTGCGGTAGTTGCTGCGAGCCCCGAAGGTGACAGGGAGGCGGACCTGCCCGATCGGACTGTGGAACCGTCGGTGATTCCGGAGAAGGGCTTGGTTGGCTGAAGCTGGTCATATGGCACTTGGAGGTTGTTGAACGTTTCCACGGACAGGACGTTGAGCCCTGCCCCACCATCGATGAGGGTCTTGGTGACTAGTACATTGCTGATGACTGGGGAGCAAAGCATCGGGAGGACTCCTGCCATGGCCGCGCACTTGAGCTGGTCCGCTGAGCTGAACAAGATGGCGCACGCCGACCACCTGAGGGGGCGCGTTGCTTCGAGCTTGGGGAGAACTGCATTCACTTCGCGGGCAAACTGCTTGAAGATACGTTGAGAGGCTGGGGCTTGAGCTCCGCCCAGGATGCAGGCGATTGCGCGCGGCTCTTGGAAGCCCCCAGCCCCATCGTCTTGATGGCGGTCTTCGTTCCTCCTTGGCTGAGGCGGCAGCGGAGGTAGGCCTGCGTTGCCTTGAGGGCGATCCTCACGAGGCTGATCCCTCCAGTCTTCCTCGCGAGGCAGGTCCCGCCAGCGGTCCTCGCGAGGTTGGTTGCGCCACCCCTGGCGCGGGCCGCGATCTTCCCAGCGTCCTGGGTTTCTTCCTCCTCCTCGGCCGTAGCCCCGGTCAGCACGGTCAGGGCGACGACCGATCCTTCCTTCTCGCACGGCGCCGAGTTCTTGGCATTCGTTGGTGTTGTGGGTGTGGAGGTCGTGGTACACACAGTACCGGCTGCCCCTAGAGGATTCGGGCAGATCCTTGCCCCGCTTGGTGCCTGGTTCTGCTGCGAGTACGACAGCCCCCCTGCGCTTCACATCCTTGGCCTTGGACTTCTTCTCTTCTGGGTCCGCGGCAGGCAGCTCGAGGAGGGAGAGACGTCCCTCCTCAGCCCTGGCGCACTTGTTCGCCAAGTTGAACAGCTCCAGGGAGGTGCATAGGTCTTTGTGCATCGCCAGCTCCTCCTTCATCTTGACGTCGCGCACGCCATCGGAGAAGGCCGAGATGATGGCTTCCTCGGACACCTTGGGGATCTTGAGGCGCGCACTATTGCAGCGCTGGATGTACTTTTGCAGGGTCTCTCCGGGCTGTTGCTTGATGCGGCGCATGTCGCTCACGACGGGTGGCCGGTCGCGAGTACCTTGGAAGTTGGCGATGAAGCGGGTGCGCATCTGGTCCCAGGAGGAGATCGTGCCTGGAGCCAGATTCAGGAGCCAGGTGCGAGCTCCTTCCTTGAGCGCCATGGGGAACCAGTTCGCCATGACCTTCTCATCCCCGCTGGCAGCCTCGATGCCCAGCTCATAGAGCTGGAGGAACTCTGCGGGATCAGTTGTGTCGTCGTAGCGAGGAGGCAGGTCTGGCTTGAACTTGCCGGGCCACGCGACACTGCGCAGCTCGGTGGTGTAGGCGCGGCAGCCGGCGGTGTCCACGAAAGGCTTCGGCTAGTGGAGAGCTTGGTCTTGAGGGTCCCCACGCGCTACAGCTAGGAGCAGAGCGGGGTCTTGGCGTGCCGGAGCTGGAGCAGGGTCGCGGCGTGCCAGAGCAGGGAGCGCCCTAGCAGCTCCTTGCGGGCAATGGACTTCTTGGCAGCTTCGTTCTTGTTGCGCTGGCGCCTGACGGAGCAGGTTCTGCCCAGGGGCCAAGCGCCTTGGAGCCATGGCGTCTTCTTGGAGGGGAGGCGGCTGGTGCGCCTCTGGAGCTTCGTTGCCCGCGCGGGGCGGGGTGTGGCGCAGAGGAACGGAGAGTGCAGAAGAGCCCCCTGCGGCGCGGACAAGCTCGGCGACGCGGTCGAGCCACTCTTCGTAGACGTCGTCGATGGGGCGGTAGCGCAGGAGCTCATTTGCCACGAGGAGCGCAGCTCGGGCCTCCAAGGGTGCGCGGAGCGCGCGGGACAAAGAGCCGGCTGGTGCGAGCGATGGAGTAGCGGTGCGGCCGTCTTGGCGCACGGATGGATGCTGAGACGACGCTTGTTGCTCGCCCCCCGCCGGGCCGGTGGCGGCGTTGACGGCGAGCGACAGGGAACAACAAGGACGCCCACCGACGAGGGCCGTCTGGGCAACGCAAGAAGCGACGGCGGCCCGGCGCTCGGCGCGGGCCCGACGAGCGTCAGACATGGATGCGACGGTCGGAGAAGAGCGGAGTGGTGGAAGACAGATTCCGGCGCACCCCTACCTGGCGCGCCAAATGTTGGATTCATGGGTTCCGGCAGACCCTTAAGGTTCAAACACTGGGGTGCACGCGGAAATCACGCCCTCTACCTCCCCGCCTCACAAAGATCTAAACTACTAAAAGAACTGCACAAGAGACACAGGGTTTATACTGGTTCGGGCCACCATTGTGGTGTAATACCCTACTCCAGTGTGCGGTGGATGGATTGCCTCCTGGGGCTGATGATGTCAGACAATACAAGGAAGAACAGCCTCGCGAGGGTCTGTTCTTGACTGGGGCGATGAACTGCTAGGAGGAGTTCAGTCACCCTTCTCTCTCTCTTTCTCTCTCTGATTTCGATCCCCCTAGGTTGAGATCGAACCGACCGAACCGAACCGAACCCCTTGCTACATGGGTGGCCGGTCCTATTTATAGGCAAAGGCCCTGGGCCTCTTCCCAAATATTGAGCGGGAAGGGCGCCAACAACTGGCCAATTCGAAGGGGAACATCTAGTACACTTATCCTGACTAAAGTTGGTCTTCGCCTGCGAAAGGCTCTGCGGTGACGCCGTGCTGGGCTCCATGGTGACCTCTGTCTCGTAGTCCGCTTGGTCTTGGTCTCGTTGCACCGAAATGGCAACCTTTGCCCGATGCCTCGGTACTCCGCGGCTGCACTTGCCCCCTTTGCACCAAAGAGGAAAGAAGGACGCTGCGCGCGCTGGCGCCCGCCTGGCACCCTCGATCGTCATGGCTTCCGTCATGGGCACCTCGTGAGGTACCCCGCCTTGATTCCTCCGCCTCCTCGCGAGCCAGCCTGAGGAGGCTGCGCCGTGTCGTCCGCCCCGCGAGGCTTGGCCCCTCGCGAGGGTCTTGAGTCTTGCGTTGATGAAGATGGGCCATGCTGGGCCTCCTTTGAGCCACGCCGCGGGCCGCAGGCAGGCAAGTCTGGGGACCCCCGTTCCCAGAATGCCGACAAGTGTTGCCACGACCCCACGACCAAGGCAGCGTCATCAGAAGCACGTCTACAGTAATCAGCAGCCGGCAAGACCCGCCCGCAGCGGACGCGGCCTGTCGGCTCCGTACGAGACCAGTCGGCGGGCCCCAGCAGTCGGCGGAGAAGTCGGAGGTCAGAGGCGCTGACGGCTGGGCCCGCGCCCAGTCGAATTACCATTGTACCCCTGGGGGGTAGGCCTATATAAACCCCCTAGGGCACCCATGCAAAGGGTTGGAACCCAGTAGCTCTAGACCACACTAGATAGAAGGAGAGAGCTAGCCTTGCCCTCTCCTACCTCTAAGAAACAGCTCAAGGAGCACCCGTGTAAACACTTGGCCATAGTGATCATGCGGAGACCCCGCAGAGCAGTAGTAGGGGTGTTATCTCCCCGGAGAGCCCTGAAGCTGGGTAAGATTCACTGGCGTGCATGTCTTCGCCTCATCCAGTTTCCAGGCACCAGCGACGTTCTACTCGGCCCCACCATGATATGCCATCTGTTGATATATGTCGCACCAAACCCCCGACATTTGGCGTCCACCGTGGGGCATGGTGCACCGCCGTCCGAAGATCTGTTCTGGACGGGAACCCTTTTCCTCCTTGGCGAGCGCAGCCAGCCAGGCACGCCAGGCGAAGTTTGCATCGACGCGCTGCGCGGCGTTGAGATCGCCTGCGCAACCAGCTCCTTGGCCTAACTTGTCGGCGAGGTCCGCCTCTCTGACGAACTTGCGTCCGATGCAGGCGCGGGCGGCCCCGAGAACCTCCTCGCGGGCCTCCTCGATCAACTCCACGTTTTCGGCGAGCCTGCCGTAGACTTGGAGTCCGTAGGCTCCACCGACCCGATGCTGGTCGACTCCGACACCGCGTCGATGGACGCGTTCCCCACCAACGTGGTGGTCTATGACGAACCTCTCCCCCACGCGGAGAGCGACGGAAGCACTGTCACCGAGGTGCTAGTCATCAGTCATGACAAGTTCCCTGGCGGAGGAGCGCCCGACTCACTCGGCGCGGTGCTGCAAGACCTAACTGCGCCCATTCCGGAAGATGTTGACGCAGAGATGCTAGAAGCGCGCCGCCTTCAGCTCGTTGAAGGCGCGAAGAAGCTGGCCAGCATGAGATGCTTGTCAGAAGCTTACCAGCAGGAGATGGATCGCGTTGTTCGCGGCTCGCCAGCCCCGGCAGGGCCCAGCCGCCCTGGTGTGGTCCAGCAACGCGACATAGCCATCGCCAGCCTGTTTGGGGCTAGCCGCCCCGTGTACGCTACACCAGCGGAGAACATCCGAGCCGCCCAGGCAGCTGCGGATGAGCCGGACAATTTCGAAGGAGAAGAGCGCCGCCTCATGATGGAGCGAGTCCAGCGGCTCCTCGATGCGGCCGCCGCGCAGAATGAGGCCGGCTGCCGCATGGAGGCACCGCAGCGGCCAAATGACGACCCGCACCGAGATCAAGGCGCGACGTCTCGGACGCCGACTGGCGGCGCCCGAGGAAGAAAGGACAAGGAGCCGGCTGTCAGCCATAGTCGGACTCGCATTACCATAGAGCGTGACCGAGATGGCCGCCCGAGAGCAGTGGAATGACGGGACGACTGTCCGCCTCCCCCTCCCCGCAAGGAGAGGCGAGTCTCCCCGCCGCTTGTCGACCATCCGACTCTCAGTGACCGCCTTGACCGCCGAGAGGGAGTTGGAGAGAATGACGCCCGCCACCGGATCGACCGACTTCACCGGTCCCTGGCGCTGGAAGAAGAAGACGAGATGGGTCCGCCTTGTTTCGGGCCCCGCATTCGGGACGAGCCCTTTCCTAGAGGGTTCATGCTCCCAAGAGACACGCCCAAGTATGCCGGCTCCATGAAGCCGGAAGACTGACTAGTCGACTACTCCACGGCTGTCAGCATAGCGAACGGCAACAAGCGTGTCACCGTAAAGTACGTCCCGCTCATGCTCCAGGGCACGGCCCGGACATGGCTGAATAGCCTGAAGCCCCGCAGCATCAATAGCTGGGTTGACTTCACCGAAGCGTTCGTCCGCAACTTCACCAGCACGTACAAGCGTCCTCCCAAGCCTCGTCAGCTCTCCTTGTGCGTGCAAGGTCCTGACGAGTCGACTCGCGACTACCTCACACATTGGGCTGAGCTCCGAAACTCCCGCGAGGGCGTGCACGAGGTGCAGACCATCGAGTACTTCACAGCCGGGTGCCGAGAAGGCACCCTCCTCAAGCACAAGCTCCTCTGCGACGAGCCAGAAACCCTCGACGAGCTGCTGATCATAGCGGACAAGTACGCCATGGCCGAATCCTCCATGAAGGCGGAAATCCAAATCAGCACGGCTGGCAAAGTAGCTCCTCAGGCTTCAAGAACTCCGGCGGCAGACGCCGGCCAGCAACAACAGCAGGGCGACAACAAGCGCAAGGCCCCGCAGCCGGCTTCCGGCAGCCGGCAGGTCGCGACCGGTGAAGCCCAGCAGCCAGAAGAGCAGCCTCCGCCCAAGCGACAGAAAGGCGGCAAGCCAAACTGGTTGCCGGCCTTCTCCTATGAGCAGACCTTGGATGGACCTTGCAAGTTCCACAGCGGCGCGAAGCCTTCGAATCACACCACCCGGAAATGCCACTGGCTCACCAAGATCGCTAAGGGAGACGGCCTCCTGCCACCCCCACCTGCTGGGCAGCCGCCTCCGCCTCCGCCCCAGCAGCCGGCAGTCAGGCCAGTCGGCGCAGTACAAGACGAATACCCTAAAGAACACGGAGCCTACGTGGTGCTCACCAGTATGGCTGATGATCGACGCAGCAGGCGGCTGCAGCGACAAGAGGTGAACGCAGTAGCCTCAGAGACGCTAGAGTTCATGCACTGGTCTGAGAAGCCCATCAGCTGGAGCAGGGCGGACCACCCAGAAGTGATGCCGAGTCCGGGCTCCTACGCCTTGGTCCTGGACGCCACCTTTGCTATGGACAAACGGGCCGCGCATTTTTCGCGAGTTCTGATAGACGGGGGCAGCAACATTAATATCCTGTACAAAGATACCATGGAGAAGTTAGGAATCAAGCAAAGACAGCTTCAGAACAGCCGGACAATGTTCCACGACATTGTACCTGGGCTTTCCTGCTCGCCGATCGACAAGATCCTGATGGACGTCCTCTTTGGGGACAAAGATCACTTCCGAAGAGAGTCTGTTTGGTTTGAGGTGGTGGACCTTGAGAGCCCATACCATGCGCTACTTGGCCGACCCGCCTTGGCCAAGTTCATGGCGGTCCCCCACTACGCCTACCTCAAGATGAAGATGCCCAGTTCCAGGGGAATTTTGACTATGGCCGGCGACTACCGGAAGTCGTCCGCTTGCGCGGCCGAGAGCAGTCGGCTGGCCGAGTCCCTGGTGATCGCAGCCGAGAAGCGACTCCTTGAACGAGTTGTGGCGATGGCCGGCAAGCAGCCGGAGATATCGCCCGACCCGAAGGAGTCGGAAGCCAAAGGTTCGTTCAAGCCGGCCAAAGAGACAAAGAAGATACCCTTGGATCCGGAGCACCCAGAGAGGTACGCTGTCATAGGTGCGAACCTCGACAGCAAATAGGAAGGCGAGCTCGTCGATTTCCTCCGTGAGAATCGGGACATCTTCGCATGGTCCCCCAAAGACATGCCAGGTGTACCGACGGATTTCGCCGAGCACAAGTTACATGTCCGATCTGATGCAAAGCCGGTCAGGCAGCCCCTGCGCCGCTTATCAGAAGAGAAGAGAAGAGTTGTCGGAGAAGAGATAGCCCGACTCCAAGCAGCCGACTTCATTATGGAAGTTTCCTTTCCGGAGTGGCTGGCAAATCCGGTCCTAGTACTAAAGAAAAACAAGTAGTGGCGAATGTGTATTGACTACACGAGCCTCAACAAGGCCTACCCCAAGGACCCATTTGCTCTACCAAGAATCGATCAGGTGATAGACTCCACAGCCGGATGCGAGCTGTTGAGTTTTTTGGATGCATACTCAGGATATCACCAGATCAAGCTGAACCCGGCTGACAAATTGAAGACCGCCTTCATCACGCCATTTGGAGCATTCTGCTACCTCACCATGACGTTCGGCTTGAGGAATGCTGGCGCCACCTTTCAGCATTGCATGCAGAAGTGTCTCCTCAAGCAGCTCAGCAGGAACGCCCACGTCTACGTGGATGACGTGGTGGTGAAGACGGAAAAGCATGCAACACTGCTGGAAGACCTCAAGGAGACCTTTGAGAACCTGCACCGGTTCCAGATCAAGCTCAACCCCGAGAAGTGTGTCTTCGGAGTACTAGCCGGCCAGCTGCTAGGTTTCCTAGTCTCTGAACGCGGCGTAGAATGCAACCCAGTAAAAATCAAGGCCATCGAGATAATGGAGGTACCTAGCCGACTGCTGGATGTGCAGAAGTTCACCGGCTGCTTAGCGTCCATCCGCCGATTCATCAGTCGGCTGGGCGAGAAAGCTCTCCCCTTATATCAACTCATGAAGAAGACCACTTTTTTCGAGTGGAACCATAAGGCGGACGAAGCTTTTCACCAGTTGAAGAAGATGCTGACTACTCCACCCGTCCTGGCGGCTCCGACTCCCAAGGAACCTATGCTCCTGTACATCGCTGCCACCAGCCGGGTAGTCAACACAGTCATGGTAGTGGAGCGCAAGGAGGAAGGCAAGGCGCTGCCTGTCCAGAGACCAGTATATTACCTGAGCGAGGTACTGTCGACCTCCAAGCAGAACTACCCCCACTATCAGAAGATGTGCTATGGCGTACACTTTGCTGCCAAGAAATTGAAGCCTTACTTTCAAGAGCATCCAATCACGATGGTCTACACGGCCCCACTTGCCGAGATCATCGGTAGCCGAGATGCCTCTGGTCGAGTGGCCAAGTGGGCCATAGAGCTGGCTCCTTACACCATCTACTACCAGCCCCGCACCGCTATCAAATCACAAGCACTGGCCGACTTCCTCGTCGACTGGGCCGAGACCCAGTACCTGCCTCCAGCACCTGATTCCACCCATTGGCGGATGCACTTCGACGGCTCCAAGATGCGCACTGGCTTGGGAGCCCGCGTCGTCCTCACCTCTCCCAACGGCGACAAGCTCAAATATGTACTACAAATCCATTTTGCCGCCTCCAACAACGTTGCCGAGTACGAGGCGCTCATTCACGGGCTCCGGCTTGCCAAAGAACTTGGCATCCGCCGGATCTTGTTTTATGGCGACTCGGACTTAGTGGTCCAGCAGTCATCTGGTGACTGGGATGCGAAAGACGCAAACATGGCGAGCTACCGTTTCCTCAGGCAGCAACTCAACGGGTATTTCGAAGGGTGCGAGTTCCTCCATGTGCCAAGAAACAACAACGACCAAGCAGACGCATTGGCATGAATCGGCTCTACCCGCCAAGCAATACCCTCAGGCGTCGCCCTTCAACGCCTCCTCAAGCTGTCTGTCAAGCCTTCACCAGAATTAGACTCCATTTTTGTGCCAGCTCCTCCCGAAGATGTCGGATCCGACTCCAGAGCCCCGACAGGCGGCACGAGGATCTCGGCCGATGACTCCGGAGCGGCCACAGTCGAGGCTAGCCCAAGGACTGCGGAACCTGGCTCGGGGACTGCGTGGCGGACTCGAAGATTCCAGAACTCGGCCCAAGGACCGCGCCAGTCGGCCTGGGGACTTCATCAACCCAGCAAGCGACTGTCGACTCCAACCCGCCGCCTCCTAGCCCAGCCGCCCTCGTCCAAGTCGCAGTTCTGGTAGTCGAAGAAATAGCAGCACCCTCATGGGCCCAGCCCATCCTCAAATTCCTGGTGAACAAAGAGCTACCAACTGATGAGACCTCAGCTCGGCAAGTACAACACCGGGCGGCAGCCTATACCATAGTCAACAGAGAGCTGGTCAGGCGCAGCGTAGAGCCAGAGCAAGGCCAAGCAATTCTCAAAGACATCCATCAAGGCGAGTGCGGCCACCATGCGGCTTCAAGAGCACTCGTCGCCAAAGCCTTTCGACACGGTTTCTTCTGGCCAACTGCCTTGGAAGAGGCCAAGGAGTTGGTCCAAAAATGCAAAGGATGCCAAAAGTTCAGCTCCAAGCCGCACTAGCCGGCTTCTGTGTTCAAGACCATCCCCATTGCCTGGCCTTTCACAGTTTGGGGTCTAGACATGGTGGGACCATTCAAGACAGCACGAGGTGGTCTAACTCACCTACTTGTCGCAGTGGACAAGTTCACCAACTGGGTGGAAGTGAAGCCAATTAAGAAACTGAACGGTCCGACTGCCATGACCTTCATCACCGATATCACAATTTGGTACGGCATACCACACAACATCATCACCGACAATGGCACAAATTTAGCCAAAGGCGCCTTGGCCCGTTTCTGCGCAACACAGGGCATCCGACTGGACCTAGCGTCCGTCGCCCACCCGCAGTCAAACGGCCAAGTGGAGCGAGCAAACAGCCTCATCCTGTCCAGCATCAAGCCTCGGTTGATCGAGCCTCTGGAGCGCTCGGCTGGCTGCTGGCTCGACGAGCTGCCAGGTGTCCTCTGGAGTCTGCGCACGACTCCAAACAAGTCAACCGGCTTCACGCCCTTCTTCCTCGTCTACGGTGCCGAAGCCGTCATCCCAACGGACATAGAGTTCGACTCCCCACGAGTCACCATGTACACTGAGGAGGAAGCAGAAGAAGCACGACAAGACGGTGTCGATCTACTGGAAGAGGGCCGGCTGTTGGCACTCAGCCGGTCCAGCATCTACCAGCAGAGCCTGCACCGATACCACAATAGGAAGGTCAGGCCAAGATCTTTCCAAGAAGGCGACCTTGTGCTTCGGCTGATCCAGCGAACAGCCGGCCAGCACAAGCTATCGGCGCCTTGGGAAGGCCCTTTCATCATCAGCAAAGTACTGGGCAACGATTCCTACTACCTGATCGACGCTCAGAAGCCCCGAGCACGCAAGAGGGACGACTCTGGCAAGGAGACGGAGCGGCCATGGAATGCAAATCTCCTCCGAAGATTTTACAGTTGATGCAGTATGTACCACACTACCTTTTGTATTAAAGTACCAAGACTTTGGGCCCCCTGAGACGAGCTCGGGGACTACCCTCTTTTGTCTGTATGATAAAAATTATGCCTACAAGTATGTTACTCTTTGTCATGCCGCTTGGCACCGGGCTCGACAAGTTGGCCCGGGGACTTGCCGCCTTGCACTATGAAATGCTTCCTGCAGTCGGACAAGTAGTGTGTAAACGCCTAAGCCGTCTCCTGTCAGAAGCCGTAGCTCGCAGAGCGACTGTACGGTGTGCAGCAGTAAGGTAGAATGGGCATTCGCATGAAAAATGGCTAAGGACTCAAAGCATAAAACATAGCTCAAGACGGCTTCCAGCCTTTCTCACAAACCGACTCTCGGATAGTCGGATTGTCGTCTTCTATCCAACTTGCTCAAACAATCTTGAAAACGGCTAAGTACTTGCTTTCCCAAAGTAGCCTGGCACTTGATCCAGCGACAGTCCATAGAGCGGCTATACGATTGGCAAGGCAGGCAACTAGGAGAAATCGGCAAAGGAAAAAAGCCAAAAGAACAATGAGCAAGAAAATATATATATATATATATATATATATATATATATATATATATATATATATATATATATATATATATATTTACATAACATAGGCCCTTGGCCGAATTGTCGAGTAGAGGTCCAAAATACACCCCACGGGTGGAATTGTGCGAATTAACAAGTTCTTCAAAGACTACTGAAGCAGATAAAGTAAAAGATACAGCGGCAGCTCAGGAGGCAGCAGACGGAGTCGGAGGGTCGGAGGAGGCGCCAGCGTCAGGCGTCGGGGCGGCCGACTGGCTAGCCTTGGCTTGATCGCCTCCGGCAGTAGTCGGGTCGGTCGCACGCGGCTCGTTGCTGGAGGCGCGGTCGGGCTGAGGCTGGCCGTCTGCTCCGTCTTCTGGTGCCTCCGCCTCACCCCCATCCTCCGCCTCGTCCTCCTCCTTGACGCTGGAGCCAATCACCTCCGCCGTAGTCTGGGTTCATCCCAAACCACTCCGGCGGTACCTCCTCGCCGTCTTCAGACCGCTCGGGATGAAGATGCTGGTGTCGGTGTACTCGGCGATCGCCACAACACGTTTGACGAGGGCATCTTCCGCAGCCGCCAGCTCCGGCTGGGCCTCCGACCGAAGCGTGGCCAACCAGTCTAGATCCAGCCCCGGGTACCATGCCTTGACGAGCTCCAAGGCCCGGCATGCTCCAGCCCGGGCCGAAGTGCCCTTCCAGGCCTCAAGACGACCAGCCGCGACCTCCAGCCAGTTGGCCGTCAGGCTGGGGGTGCACGGAGCCTGCATATCCGGCCAAAGGGCGGAGATCGCCTGGGCACCGACGCGCTGAAGCTGGCACAACATCCGGTGAGCCGGCCGGAGGTGAGCCTCGATGCTCAAGATGTGCTCGTCGAGAGTTCGGGGGGCATCGGCGGCGATCTCTATGCCCTCCGCCCTCCGACTTTCACGGTCGGCCTCGATGGCTTGGATAGCGGCCTGCGACTGCCCAAGGAAGAAGTCTGCAAAGACACGAAGAAACAAAGAAGCAAGTCAAAAACCAGGCGTCGGCACGATCTAAGTCGGCAGCTCGAAGAAAGAAAATAAAGAGACTCACCATAAATGATGTCTTCAATCTCGTGGAAGCCGGAGGACAGCAGCGCCTCCTTGTCAGACCAGGAGGAGCGCTCGCTCGCAAAACTCGGCCAAGAGGGCCGTTTCCGTCTCCTCCGCCTCCCTCTGCGACTTCGCAAGCAGCTCCTTCTGCTATGCCAACTGAGTGGCCAGCAGATCGCGCTCTCTGGCGAGCTTGCTGCACTCCTCCCCTTTGGCGAGCAGGGCGGAGTTGGCTTCACTCAGCTGCTGTTGAAGAGCAGCGTTGGCTCCTGAAGGAAAGGAAGAAAGACAACAGTCGTCAATAGAGTAGGTCGCCGGGGAGATCCGGCCTGACTGGTCAGTAGTCGGCCTGAATCTCGGGGACTACAGCTCGCGGGTGCGCTAGCGCGCCCCCGCAGAGAAGAAAAAAGAAGGAAGGACTTACTCCGGCTCTCCGCCAAGTCGGCGGTCCGCTTGCCCATCTCTTCAATGTTGCGGTTGAAGGCAGTGACACGGAGGTTGTGGTAATCCTGCAACAAGCATTTCAGACAAAGTTAGTACCCATAAGTTCATCAATTGGAGTTCCGCGCCGCCTGCTCAGCAGCCGACCCGAAACTCGGGGACTACACCCAGTGGGTGTGCTGGCGCGCCCCCATAGGGAGGAACAAGAAAACAAAGACTAAAGAAAAAAAACATACCCGGACGGCTGCCCGCGACGCTAGGAACGCCTTGGTGCAACTCTGGAGAGCGTCGCCCTCAGCACGGAGCTTCGCCTGGACGTCCAGGAGCGCCCGGTTCAGTGGCCCTGTGCCGCCTCCTCGCACCCACCCAACAGGTGCGGCGCTCGTCGCTTCGGCGTCTGGGGCCGTCGAGCTGGCGGTGCCAGCTTCCAGGGGGCGGGGTGCCGAAGTCGCCTTTTCCAGACGACGGCGCGTTGGTGAGCCGACCTGGAGGAGTAGCCTCGCCATGGCCTCGTCTTCGGTCGGCGGCACCGGAGGGTCCATTGGCTGCTCGCCTTGCGCGCCTTCAGACGGCGATGGAACGTTCGTGTCCGGAGGAGAGGGGTCGCCGCCTTCCCTCTCCTCGACGAGGTTCTCCCCCCCGGTTTCTCCGGTCTGCTCCGTGAACTCCGGAGGCGGCAGCGCAGAGTTCAGTAGGGTAACAAGCAAAGCCGACTGGCGGCGCGCGGCTTCCTCAGCCCGCTGCTTCGCCGCCGCGGCGGCTTCGGCCTCCGCTAGTTTTTTCTTAGCGGAGGCCTCCGCCCTGTCGGCCTCCACCTTCTCCAGGTGGAGGGCCTCTTCTTCGTTGCGCCTCTCATGCGCATTCCGCTCTGTCGCCTCCCGGAGGTCAGCAGCGGGGTCAATCCGCCGAGTGGTGGCGGACGTCTCCGCTGACCCCATGAAGGAGGCGGCGGCAACCCGCTCAAGGGATAGGGGAGCCCTGAAGAAAGAGGGGCAAGCAGAGACTCAGACAAATCACGAAGAAAGAATAAAACTTTGAAGACAGAATACTTACGCAGAGACCAACGACGGCTTCTTCACTTCCTTACGGAAGCGGATGGCCTTCGCGGCTGCCTCGTCCCGCCGGGTTGCCGCAGCCGAGCCTTGGGCTTCTTCGGCCAACTGCCGAACAAAGTCGGCGCGGCCCTGCGCTTCTTACCGCCGCCTGGAGCGCCCGGCGCGGCAGAAGAGCCCGCGCTAGGCTGGCTGGCTCCTGGCCGATGGCGAGGGGCGACTTCTCCCTCGGTGTTGTCTTCAGGCCAGTCGGCGAAGGTTGCCGAGGGCCTGAAGTCGCCTGCTGTCCCTCCTCCCCCCTCGACGTCATCTTCCAGAGCCGCCGCCCCCAGATCGGGGTCGTCGATGTCGCTCTCTGCCCGATCGACGACGAACTCACGGGCCGGCCCCGAGGTGCCGGCTGATGGGTGAAGAAGGGGATTCTAACCAAAGCCGACTGGTCAAAACAAAACTCGGCAAGAAGAAGACAATCTAAAGAAAGAAAAGAAAGGCGACTCACCACTGGCGGGGGGTCGGCGCAGGAGTACGGCTCCTTGCCGAATCACCAGTCCTCCGGGAGCCTGCTGTTCGAGAGGTAGTTCACCATGAGGGCCACCTCTTCGTGAGGCATGTCCTTGGTGCACATCCGACTCGGGTCGCGGCGCCCGCTCATCTGGCATATCATGTGAGGGCGGCCTTGGAGTGGAAGAACTCGGTGCGACACGAAGGCGGCCAGCAGGTCCGGACCAGTCAGACCCTCCGACTACGTCAGCACTCGGAGTCGCATGATGGCGCCGGCTCCCGCAGGCATCAGCGACCTAGCTCGGTACGACCAGTTGGGCAGTGTGCCAGCCGGCGGGCCGGCTTCCAAAGTTGGCAGATTGACCCAGTCGCCCCTCGTGGTGACGTTCCTGATGTAGAAGTAGGACCTCTGCCACATCTTCACCGACTTTATCAATGAGATGGAGGGGAAGGGGTTGTTGGCTCCTGACCTTATCACGACGATGAAGGCGCCGCATTGAGCCGGCACGCCCGCGGCCTGGGTGCCGAGCTTGGAGAAGAAGAACTCCCCCCAGAGCTCGAGGGTGGGGAGGACTCCGAGGAAGCCTTCGCACAAGGCCACGAAGGCGGACAACAACACCACGGTGTTGGGGGTGAGGTGGTGCGGCTGGAGGCCGTAGAACTCCATGAAAGACCGGAAAAAGTTGCTCGTCGGCAGCCCCAGCCCGCGCAGGCAATGCTAGCGGAAGATGACCCGCTCGCCCTCCTGTGGGGTGGGGGAAATCTCCTCCTCCGGCGCAAGACGCACCTGCACGCGATCCTCACCGGGAAGCCGACGGGTCCGGCGGAGGAACTCAATGTGGTCTTCATGGACTTCGGAACCGTCCCAGGTGCCGGAGCGCACTGGGGGAGGCGCGGCAGCGGAGGAAGAACTCATCGCGAGCTGTCGTCGCGGCGTTTGCCGGAGCTTGGGTGTGCGGCGGAGCGAAGAAGATAAGAGGAGGAGGAGGAGAGCGAGGAGCGGCAAGGAAGGAGAGAGCAAGGGGTAGTGGGATGGAGGGGCGCGCGTGCTCCCCTCTTCCCCCTACTTATAGCCCCGTGGGCTGCGAAGCCGAGGGGGCGAACGTGGGGATTTACTGCGCCCGCAACCCCACGACCCCCACGATTCCACGCAAAGTTACTGCATGCAGTAACTTCACAGGAATCCCAACCATCCACCGGGGCCGCAGCGATCTGCTCGGGCGCCGAGGCGCGGTGGTGGCGGGCCCCGCCTACGGGCCTGTCCCGTCGCGCGCGTGGGCTGTCAGGACGGCCTGGCCACGTGCCCTTGCGTGACAGGCCAAGAACGGGCAGCGGCCTGGAGGCTTAGCTAGCATGCCACTTGAAATCCCGCCGCGACGTTCGAACTACTGAGCAAGTTGGATTAAGTGAGTCCGAGTTGGGCAAGTCCGACTCCTTCCAGACGGCCCGGCAGAAGTCAATCAAAGACCATGTGTTGAGCACCCGGAAAGAGAAACTGCTGAGGCTTCTCGGCCGATCGTCCGCGGCGCCTCACCAGCTTCGGGGACTACTGTCGGAGTAATGGGCCACGGGTAGGCCAACCTGAGTTCCATAACCTTTCAAGACATCCGGGCAGGCTGCACCCCTCAAGACTCCGAAGCGAAGAGACGCCTCCTGAGGAGTCGACGGCAGGGCGGCCGACTGCCCGCTCACGTCCGAGTCCCAGGGACGACTTCCAGAAAAGCCGGCTTTGGGGAGTCGGCCGGCGACTCCAACAAACCATGACCTCATCGAAGGGGACGGGGCAGGGGCGTGGCTACAGTCAAGCCCACTCCCCGCCCCTTACCAAGGCAGGCATGGCCACAGCATGCCATACCCGGGAAGATCTCCGTGCGGCATGGCACTGTTGCCCGGCCGGCCTTGACATCAGCACCACAGTACCAAGTCTTGCGCCCACGACGGCTTGTCTATACGGCCTGGAGGCAGCGGGGCCCACCAGTCAGCGAGACCTCAGGAGACGGTGGGAGAACCGCCAGTCGGACCCGTCAGGAGTCGGCCCGGGGGAGTCGGCCGAGCCCTCCCCCGGGGCCCACGCGCCATTAATCGAGATGAGATGGGGAATGGCCACAGTGATCGCTCGCCAGGCGGCGGGGCTGTTGCCACGACCCCACGACCAAGCCACTGTCATCAGAAGCACGGCTACAGTAATCAGCAGCCGGCAAGACCCGCCCGCGGCGGACGTGGCCTGTCGGCTCCGTACCTGACCAGTTGGCGGGGCCCACCAGTCGGCGGGGCCCAGCAGTCGGCGGGCCCCAGCAGTCGGCGGAGAAGTCGGAGGTCGGAGGCACTGACGGCTGGGCCCGCGCCCAGTCGAATTACCATTGTACCCCTGGGGGGTAGGCCTATATAAACCCCCCAGGGCACGCATGCAAAGGGTTGGAACCCAGTAGCCCTAGACCACACCAGATAGAAGGAGAGAGCTAGCCTTGCCCTCTCCTACCTCTAAGAAACAGCTCAAGGAGCACCCGTGTAAACACTTGGCCATAGTGATCATGCGGAGACGCCGCAGAGCAGCAGTAGGGGTGTTATCTCCCCGGAGAGCCCTGAAGCTGGGTAAGATTCGCCTGCGTGCATGTCTTCGCCTCATCCCGTTTCCAGGCACCGGCGACGTTCTACTCGCCCCCACCATGATAAGCCGTCCGTTGGCATATGTCGCACCAAACCCCCGATAATGCTCCCTAAGACTTTAATTGAGCTACAGAATGGCCAACTGCTTGCTTACTTCTACACGACGTGCTGTCTAAATTTGTAACTTGTCTGTGTTTTGGATTAGGCCCCAACATCATGCTCCTCTGGTGAGTTAAGAGAGATTTTTGTATGCAGGCTGCACAGACTACCTTTTTTACAATTTTTAAAATATCACCTGCTTATGCTTCATGACGTGTAACATTATTGTTAGTCCTATTTTTCCATGTACAAAATAGTCTGTCTTACTCGCTTCACTGCTGTAACTATATTTTTGCCCTAGTCATGCGTACTTACAGAAACATTTCAGGATGAAGTGACATCAACACAAAGATTTGCGAGCAGTGTGGCATGGTCGTTACCGAATGATTATGGATTGGAATTGGAATGTGCTGATGTTCTCGAGCATCAACTAGAGGTGGCAAGACAATGTGTACATGATTCTCAATGTACAATCAACAAGTTGAGACTGGACATGCAGGTGTTAGATGCATGAGTCAAAAAATGAAACAAGACACTGAGGTAACAATGAAGGAATTGGAGATTTTGCAGACTAAAATTGGGCTATCTAAATCTGGCCAATCCTATTTTCTGAAGAGATTATAGTTCAAATGGTAAGTTATGTTGATGCGCATCCATGATGTAGGAGCTGTATTTGCCCAATGTATGTAATTTGCTGTTTGTGTATGCTTTATTATCACTGGTGCCGAACCATAATGCCCAGTGGGTATAATCGGCTGTAATTTCTTTATTGTATAGTGTAGGATTATTCTACGTTTCTATGCCTTAGTCTCTTTATTGTATAGTGTATGTTTTTTAGAGGTGATAGTATAGAGTAGGATAATTCTTTGAATATGCTATATCGCTCAAACGGGGGCCAACTCGCCCAAACGTTATAGTGACCATGGCCCTCCACAGGCCGTACGATCCATGGGCCATCTATGGAACGGACGATCCATGGCCTTCTATGGTCGTCGGATCCGTGGGCCTTCTATGGGCTGTCGGATCCATGGGCCTTCTATGGGCTGTTGGATCTATGGGCCTTCTATGGGCCGTCGGATCAATGGGCCTTCTACGGGTCGTCTCATCTATGGGCCTTGTACTTGCGGATGCTTGCAATAGAGGTTAATCATAAGTGGGATGTTTGTCCAAGTAAGGACATCACCCAAGCACCGGTCCACCCACATACCAAATTATCAAAGTACCGAACGCGAATCATATGAACGTGATGAAAACTAGCTTGATGATATTCCTATGTGTCCTCGGGAGCGCTTTTCTCCATATAAGAATTTGTACAGGCTTGTCCTTTGCTACAAAAAGGATTGGGACACCTTGCTGCACTTTATTTACTTTTGTTACTTGTTACTCGTTACAAATTATCCTATCACAAAACTATCTGTTACCTATTATTTCAGTGCTTGCAGAGAATACCTTGCTGAAAACCGCTTATCATTTCCTTCCGCTCCTCATTGGGTTCGATACTCTTACTTATCGAAAGGACTATGATAGATTCCCTATACTTGTCGGTCATCAAGACTCTTTTCTGCCGCCGTTGCCGGGAAGTGAAGCTCCTTTGGTAGGTGGAATTTGGTAAGGAAAAATTTATATAGTGTGCTGAAATTTACTGTCACTTGTTACTATGGAAAGTAATCCTCTGAGGGGCTTGTTTGGGGTATCTTCACCCCGACCAGTAGAGCAAAGAGTTGCTCCTCAACCTACTGAACCTATTGAAAATGAAAATGCCTGCTTCGAAATTCCTTCGGGTATGATAGAAAAACTGCTAGCTAATCCTTTTGCAGGAGATGGAACAAAGCATCCTGATGAGCACCTAATATATGTGGATGAAGTTTGTGGATTATTTAAGCTTGCAAGTGTGCCCGGAGATGTTATTAAGAATAAGGTCTTCCCTTTATCTTTGACGGGAGATGCATTGACATGGTATAGGCTATGCGATGATACAGGGTCATGGAACTACAAACGATTGAAATTGGAATTTCATCAGAAGTTTATTCCTATGCATCTTATTCATCGTGATCGCAATTATATATATAATTTCTGGCCTTGTGAAGGAGAAAGCACCGCTCAAGCTTGGGGGAGGCTTAAATCAATGTTATATTCATGCCCCAATCATGAGCTCTCAAGAGGAATGATTATTCAAAAAATTTATGCTCGGCTTTCTGATAACAATCGCACCATGCTCGATACTTCTTGTGTTGGCTCTTTTATGATGAAGACTATTGAATTCAAATGGGATTTATTGGAAAGAATTAAACGGAACTCTGAAGATTGGGACCTCGACAAAGGTAAGGAGTCAGGTATGACACCTAAGTATGATTGTGCTAAATCTTTTATGGATACTGATGTTTTCCGTAAATTTAGCACTAAATATGGACTTGACTCTGAGATAGTAGCTTCTTTCTGTGAATCCTTTGCTACTCATGTTGATCTCCCTAAGGAGAAGTGCTTTAAATATCATCCTCCCATAGAAGTAAAAGTAGCTGCACCTACTAAAGTTGAAGAAAAGACTGTCACCTATAATGATCCTATTGTTCCTACTGCTTATGTTGAGAAACCACCTTTTCCTGTTAGGATAAAAGATCATGCTAAAGCTTCAACTATGGTTCGTAAAAGCAATATTAGAACCTATACACCTCCTGAGAAAATTAAAGTTGAACCTAATATTGCTATTGTTAAAGATCTCTTGTCTGATAATATTGATGGGCATGTTATTTATTTCTGTGATGAAACTGCTAGAATTGCTAAACCTTGTGCTAAAGATAAACCTAGACCTGTGGTAGGCATGCTTGTTATTTCTGTTAAAATAGGAGATCATTGTTATCATGGCTTATATGATAGGGTGCCAGTGCTAGTGCAATACCTATTGACCTATACAGAGAAATTATGCATGATATTGCACCTGTTGAGTTAGAAGATATTGATGTCACAATTAAACTTGCCAATAGAGATACTATTTCACCAATGGGAATTGTTAGAGATGTTGAAGTCTTGTGTGGGAAAACTAAATATCCTTCTGATTTTCTTGTTCTTGGTTCCCCACGAGATAGCTTTTGTCCCATTATATTTGGTAGACCCTTTTTGAACACAGTTAATGCTAAGATAGATTGCAAAAAGGATGTTGTTACTATTGGTTTAGGTGATATGTCTCATGAATTTAATTTCTCTAAATTTCATAGACAACACCGTGAAGAGGAATTGCCTAGTAAAGATGAAATTATTGGTCTTGCTTCTATTGCTGTGCCTCCTAGCGATCCTTTAGAACAGTATTTGCTAGACCATGAAAATGGTATGTTTATGAATGAAAGAAGGGAAATAGATGAAGTATTCTTTAAACAGGAACCCATCCTGAAACACAATTTGCTTGTTGAAATCCTAGGGGATCCTCCTCCACCCAAGGGTGATCCCGTGTTTGAGCTCAAAACGTTACCTGATACTCTTAAATATGCTTATCTTGATGAGAAAAAGATATATCTTGTTATTATTAGTGCTAACCATTCAGAGCATGAAGAAGAGAGAATATTGAAAACTCTGAAGAAGCACCGTGCTGCTATTGGATATACTCTTGATGATCTTAAGGGCATTAGTCCCACTCTATGTCAACACAAAATAAATTTGGAGGAACATGTCAAACCAGTTCGTCATCATCAACAACGGCTGAATCCTAAGATGAAGGAAGTGGTAAGAAAGGAAATACTAAAGCTTCTTAAGGCAGGTATAATTTATCCCATTGCTGATAGTCAGTGGGTAAGTCCTGTCCATTGTGTCCCTAAGAAGGGAGGTATTACTGTCGTTCCTAATGATAAAGATGAGTTGATCCCGCAAAGAATTATTACAGGTTATAGGATGGTAATTGATTTTCGCAAATTAAATAAAGCTACTAAAAAAGATCATTACCCCTTACCTTTTATCGATCAAATGCTAGATAGATTATCCAAACATACACATTCTTTCTTTCTAGATGGTTATTCTGGTTTCTCTCAAATACCTGTGTCAGCCAATGATCAATCAAAGACTACTTGCCCTTTTGGTACTTTTGCTTATAGACGTATGCCTTTTGGTTTATGTAATGCACCAGCTACCTTTCAAAGATGCATGATGGCTATATTCTCTAACTTTTGTGAAAATATTTGTGAGGTTTTTATCGTGGAATTGTCACGACAGATGTCCTAGCAAAAGGACTTAGTCGTAGGGACATCGCAACTAGGAAGCTTAAAGGGGTTAATCGGGACAAAGGACACGAGAGGTTTATACTAGTTCAACCCCTTATGATGAAGGTAAAAGCCTACGTCTAGTTGTGTTGGAATTGCTGGGGTTTCGAAGACCAGGGAGCGAATCCGCTTTGCCTGGCTTCGAGTTGTTGTTTTCTTGTTCTAAGCCGCCGCCGGGTCGTCCCCTTATATACATGGGTTGATGCCTGGCAGCCTGCAGAGTCCCGATCGGCTCATAAAACATGTCCGGCTCGGTGACCTCTTTATATGCCTTTCTTTACAAGTCTTTCTTTTCATACGGCGGGTTATAATATTGGCCTCAAGCCGCCTCTAGGCTTTAGGCCTTCTATAAGTCTTAATAAACTATCGCCTTGAATATTACCAGGCTTCTTTTGTAACCCGCCATTGGGGTTGACCCGGCCCCTCCTCGGTGGGTCATACCTGGTAGCTATATTGCCAACATTAGGCCCCAGGTTGACCTGAACTTTGTTCTTTGTCAATCTTCAATACTTAGACAAAAACTATCTTCCTCTCTCTGTAAAAAGTCTGTAACCCACCATGACGTCATCTTTTGAAAACACAAAAAATTGTTATGATGTCATCCTCAACGGATCTTTATCTTTTAATCTCTTCCGAGAATCGAGGCGTCTGTTTAATTGGATAATCATTATTTGGGTCTTCCTCGATTTTCGCGCCTGCCTGTCTGCTTATCCTCTTATAAATAGGCACGACCTGGTCTTTCTCATTCTTCCCTCTCTTCGTCTTCTTCCTCTCGCAACCCCACCGCTGCTCGAGCTCCGTCGTCATTGCAGAGCACCTCGTCTTCGTCGGACTTGGCCGCTGCATCAACCGGAATCGGTCCAGAGAACGGCGGTGACTCTTCGCGGAAGATTTGTGGCCGTAAGTGTTTGCCCTCCTGTTCCTCAGATCCACATTAGGGTTTCTAGGTTTTCTACTTGTTCTTCATAGTTCATCTCAGTTTCTTCGTAGTTCGTCCACTGCAGCTTCTTCTTGATCCAAAAAGAACACATACTCGTGCGGTAGTTGTTTTGTACCCATTCTTGATACCAGTAGATCCCTTTTTCTGGTACAAAGACCTCATTAGAACTCACGAAGTCATCTGTGCTAGATTTTTAGGTCTAGAATATTTTCCATTTTGAACGGCATTTGATCCATAATAATATCAAAAAATTATGAAACTTGTTTGTCTCAACACTTGGCCAATTCTGTTTCTGGCATTTCTCAAATATCTGTAGTCATGGCGGCTTATTACGCGGGCTCACTTTTCCTTATATGACATTAGCCCTTATTTAAGCCGCCATTACTCATTTGCACCATCATCATTTAACTTCACCATTACCATTGAATTGAACTGGCACATTACTTTCTTTTCAGTTCACCTTTTGATCATCATGCCGTCAAAAGCACCGACTGACTGCAACTGGGTCCCCTCCACAGTAACTGAGGATAACTTGAAGGAATTCTTCACCATAGGATTTTTGCCAGGGGAGAATGTTATGTCTTACCATGCACCTGACTCGGACGAGGAATGGCCTAATACCAAAGATGGTGAAGTTATTGTCTTCTCTGACCACATGAATCGGGGTTTTTCACCACCCGGCTCAAAGTTCTTTAGAGATGTTCTTCATTTTTTCAAACTCCACCCTCAAGATCTTAGTCCCAATTCCATATCCAATATCTGCAACTTCCAAGTTCTTTGTGAGGTGTATCTTCAAGAAGAGCCGACTGTGGAACTCTTCAGAGAGTATTTTTATCTGAACCGCCAGAACAAGTGTACCAATGGCCCTAGCTTGGAACTTGGTGGAATCTCAATTCAGCGCCGACAGGGCGCTGTCTTTCCCTTAATAGTCTTACCGAGTCATCCCAAGGATTGGAATCAAACCTGGTTATATTGCCAAGATACGTCTCCAGCCAACGAAAAACCACTGCCGGGTTATCGCGCGGAGCGTCTGGATTCCAAGTTTGTGCTCCCTGATAAGCTTACTGCCGCTGAACGCAAGAAGCTTATTCCATCTATTAAAAGGATTAACGCCTTATTGGGGAATGGCTTAACCGGAGTTGACTTGACCCGTTGCTGGATCTCGTGGCGGGTCATCCCTCTAAGCCGCTGATCCAAATTGATGTATGACTATGGCGGAGGCCCAGCTGACTCTCTTCGTCACAGCTCTGTTCAACTAACTGAAGAAGATATTGTTTGAATGTCAACCCTCCTGGTGAACGGCAAATATGAAGACTGCAGTAAAGTCGGGTTAAACCCCTTCTGCAAACTTAACCCGGCGCCAGAGGTAAAAAACCCCTAACCTCTTTCTCTTTGTATTTTCCTCAGCAGTTTTAAATACTTGCATGACCTTTTATCTTGTTTTACTTGTTTCAGGCCAAATCTGACTTCTGGAAAGCCAAGTATGACCATGAAGCCGCCAATAAGGCTAGAGCCGCCGCCATGGCCACCAGGAAGATGATCCGGAGGTCCAAGAAGAAAAAGAGCACAACTGAGGACCTGGTAAAGCTTGACGATGATTCAGAGTCGGAGGTAGCCCTTGACTCCCTTGGCCAGTTTTTTAGTAACCTTATTGACACTGACTATTGCCAGGACGACACGAGGGCCAGTCAGGCCATAGAAGAAGAGGTAACTATTTCCTCTGACTCAGCCCATTTGCCAAGACAGAAACTTCGACTGGTAACCCGGAAAGTAAGGTTTTCGCACCCTTTAGCTTATTTGGACCTTCATTTTATTTTGAAAAAGCAGCAACATGAGAGCCGCCGTTAGGCCCAGAACGATGATGAACCGCCTTCCATTGTACAACAAACTCCTCGGAAACGCCAGAATGAGGTCTCTTTTATCTTCATCTTCTGCTTTCATTAATGAGTCTATTCTCTTGTATTACTGACGTTATTTTACCTTCTGCAATGTTTTAACTTTTCTCCTACAAAAATTGAAAGAGCTGGTCTGGCGGCTTAACACCGGACGGGTCAAAAACACCCGGTATATGTCTTTTTTCGAAAAGATAAATAAGGATGAAAAAACCTGGTCGTTAACAACACTGTCATACCTGTGTTTCTGGACTGCCGGTTTTCATGATCTGGATGATGAGGTTGATGACCCAATCTTTTTGAGAAGTCAATGCTTCCATACACCTGATGACTATCATGCCTTTGGCAACTTATTGTCAAATAATCAAGCCGGCTTAAATAAAAACCATACTGATAATTTAAATTTGAGACAATAAAAAACCAGTACGACAAAATAGCAGATCGCAGACAATATAAATTTGGGGGTTTCTGATTCGAATATGATTAGTAAACCGGACCAAAGGGGTTAAGCTAAGATTCGAATACGATCATATAGCCCCCAGTGGCTTTTGCGTTGCACCGATCAAGAGGGTACCGACAGCTATGTTCTCTTTGGTTCGAATACGAACTATGTTTGAACAGGAAGCCCCCAAATGACCTTGAGAGGTTTTAACGACCCTGATTCAAATACGATCCAAGTCGGACCCAAAAGGGGTTAAGCTATGATTCAGATACGATCAAGAAGCCCCCTAGTGAGTTTGGCTTTGAGCCGATCAAGAGGGTTACAACAGCTATGTTCTCTTTGGTTCGAATACGACCTATGTTTGAACAGGAAGCCCCCAAGCGACCATGAGGTTTACAGCTAGTTTCGAATACGATCATAAGCGGGACCAAAAAAGGTGAAGCTAGATTCAGATATGATCAACCTCCTTTCTGGTCATATTTAAACAATAAAAACAATAAGGATATATGATCATTGAAAAGGGAAAAAAGGACAGAGGTCCTGCTTTATTACTTATCATGATATATACAACGTCAAAGTATGTACATGATGAGAGCCGGTGGCTTAAGTATAGTATGGCCGAAGTTGAGCAATGTTCCACGGCCGGCGGGTCTCCTCCTCCGACTTACGTGAGTCTTTGTGCTCTCGAACGTCAATGAGGTAATATGACCCGTTGTTTAAATTCTTGCTGACCACAAAGGGTCCTTCCCAAGGCGGGGATAATTTGTGTGCATCATACAGATCCTGGATGGGCCGGAGCACCAGGTCACCTTCTTGAAAGGTTCTGGACTTAACCCGGCGGCTATGATAATGGCGCAGGTCCTATTGATAAATTGCTGATCGAGCCGCCGCGAAGTCTCTCTCCTCATCTAACAAGTCAAGTGCATCCTGTCGGGCTTGTTCATTATTAACTTCAATGTAAGCTGCTACACGAGGCGAGTCATGATGGATGTCATTGGGTAGCACTGCTTCTGCCCCATAAATCATGAAGAAAGGTGTATAACCTGTAGACCTGTTAGGAGTGGTGTTGATACTCCACAACACCAAGGGTAATTCCTCTACCCAACAACCCGGCATCCGTTGTAAGGGAACCATAAGCCGGGGCTTGAGACCATTTAAGATTTCCTGATTTTCTCTCTCAGCCTGACCATTGGATTGAGGGTGAGCTACGGAAGAAACATTAAGCCGGATATGCTCATGCTCACAAAACTCCTCCATAGCACCTTGGGACAAATTAGTGCCATTGTCAGTGATAATGCTGTGTGGAAAACCAAAGCGAAAAATCACCTTTTTCATGAACTGAACCGCCGTGGCTGCATCACACTTACTCACTGGCTCTGCCTCAACCCATTTCGTGAATTTGTCAACTGCCACTAAAAGATGTGTATTTTTATCCTTAGACCTTTCGAAAGGTCCAACCATGTCAAGCCCCCAGACTGCAAACGGCCAAGTGATTGGAATCATCCGCAAGTCTTGAGCAGGCACATGCGCTCGTCGTGCAAATTTTTGACATTCATCACACCTACTGACCAGATCCTTTGCATCAGCGTGAGGCGTCAACTAGTAAAAACCATGATGAAAAGCTTTGGCCACAAGAGACTTTGACCCGGCATGATGACCACAATCCCCTTCATGAATCTCACGGAGTATCTCTTGACCTTCTTCAGGAGAAACACAACGCTGAAACGCTCCAGTGACGCTGCGATGATACAACTCCCTGTCAGAAATCGTCATTGACTTGGACCGCCAGGTTATCTGTCGGGCCAGGGTCTCGTCCTCTGGCAACTCGCCCAGGGTCATGTAAGCCAAGAACGGTATTTCCAATCTGGAATAACATGAGTAGCCGCCACTAACTATGCTTCTGGGTCAGGAATGGACAAATCTTCCTCTGTAGGCAACTTAACAGACGGGTTATGTAAAACATCCAAAAAGGTGTTAGGGGGTACCAGCTTACGCTGAGATCCCAACCGGCTTAAGGCATCGGCCACTTCGTTCTTTCTGCGGTCAATGTGTTCCACTTGATAACCCTTAAAATGCCCTGCAACAGCGTCGACCTCGCGGCGATAAGCCACCATGAGAGGATCTTTGGAATCCCACTTGCCTAACACCTGTTGAGCCACCAAATCTGAATCGCCAATGCACTGGACCCGGCTCAAACTCATCTCTTTAGCCATTCGAAGACCATGGAGCAAGGCTTCATATTCGGCGGCGTTGTTAGCAAAGGGAAACATCAATCTCAACACATAACAAAACTTGTCACCTCGAGGAGAAGTTAAAACAACTCCAGCCCCTGAGCCTTCCAACTGTCTGGACCCATCAAAGCGAGTCGTCCAATATGTGTTGTCTGGTTTCTCCTCTGGCATCTGCAACTCTGTCCAGTCATTAATGAAGTCAACCAGCGCTTGAGATTTGATCGCAGTACGTGGCACATACTTCAAACCATGAGACCCAAGTTCAATAGCCCACTTGGCGACTCGTCCTGTGGCTTCTCTATTTTGAATGATGTCTCCTAGAGGAGCAGAGCTAACCACAGTGATTGGGTGACCCTAAAAGTAATGTTTGAGCTTCCGGCTTGCCATGAACACCCCATAAACGAGCTTCTGTCAATGTGGATATCTTTGTTTAGATTCAATCAGCACCTCACTGACATAGTAAATCGGCCGTTGGACCGGATGTTCCTTGCCAGCCTCCTTGCGCTCCACCACAATGGCCACACTGACAGCACGTGAGTTAGCAGCTACATATAACAACAATGGCTCTTTCGCAACCAGAGTAGCAAGAACCGGTGGCTCAGCGAGCTGTTTCTACAGATCCTCAAAGGCAGAGTTAGCAGCATCACTCGAGACAAAATCATCCGCCTTTTTCATCATTTGATACAAAGGCATCACCTTCTCCCCTAACCGGCTTATGAACCGGCTTAAGGCAGCGACGCGACCCGCCAGCCGCTGAACGTCATTGATGCACACCAGTTTAGCCAGAGATGCGATTGCCTTAATTTTCTCCGGGTTAGCCTCAATACCTGTGTTAGACACCAAAAAACCCAAGAGTTTGCCAACTGGGACTCCAAAAACACACTTGGCCGGGTTAAGCATCATCTTGTAGACCCGAAGGTTATCAATGGTTTCCTTCAGATCTATTACCAAGGTTTCCTTCTCTCTGGACTTCACCACTATATCATCCACATAAGCATGAACATTACGCCCAATATAACTGTGAAGGCAATTCTGCACACACCGTTGATAAGTCACTTGGGCACTCTTAAGCCCAAAAGCCATAGACACATAGCAGAAGGCTCTGAACGAAGTGATGAAAGCTGTCTTCTCCTGGTCCTTGACTGCCATCTTGATCTAATGATAACCTGAATAGGCATCTAGAAAACTCAAACGCTCACAACCCGCTGTAGCATCAATGATCTGCTCAATACGAGGGAGAGCAAAAGGGTCAACCAGAAAAGCTTTGTTCAAATCGGTGTAATCCACACACATACGCCAGGTGCCGTTTTTCTTGAGTACAAGCACCGGGTTAGCCAACCACTCTGGGTGAAAAACTTCCACAATGAAACCGGCTGCCAAGAGCCGGGCCACCTCTTCTCCGATGGCCTTGCGCCTTTCCTCCTTAAACCGCCGAAGGAACTGCCTGGCCGGCTTAAACTTCGGATCAATGTTAAGAGTGTGCACAGCGAGTTCTCTTGGGACACCCGTCATGTTAGAAGGTTTCCATGCAAAGATGTCCCGATTCTCACGGATGAACTTGATGAGCGCGCTTTCCTATTTCGGATCCAAGTTGGCACTGATGATGAACTGCTTGGATGAGTCGCCAGGCACAAAATCAACCATCTTGGTGTCATCAGCTGACTTGAATTTCAACACCAAATTATGCTCCGTAGTTGGCTTCTTCAAAGACGTCATGTCTACCGGGTCAACATATTCTTTATAAAACTTTAACTCCTCTGTTGCACAAACAGACTCAGCATAAGCGGCACCTCCTTGTTCACACTCCAGGGCTATTTTCCGGCTTCCATGTACTGTGATGGTGGCTTTATAACCCGACATCTTGAGCTGCAGATATACGTAACACGGTCGAGCCATGAACTTGGCATAAGCCGGCTGTCCAAACAAAGCATGATACGGGCTTTTGATCTTAACCACCTCAAAAGTTAACTTCTCAGCCCTGGAATCATATTCATCCCTAAAAGCTACTTCCAATTCAATCTTACCAACTGGGTACGCTGACTTACCACTAACAACACCATGAAAAATAGTGTTGGATTGTTTAAGACTCTTATCAGTCAACCCCATCTGACGAAACGTCTCATAATAGAGGATGTTAATGCTACTGCCTCCATCCATGAGCACCTTAGTGAATTTATATCCACCAACCTGAGGCGCCACCACCAAGGCCAAGTGTCCCGGATTATCAACCCGGGGAGGGTGATCTTCCCTGCTCCACACAATAGGCTGTTCTGACCACCTCAAATAACGTGGAATCGCCGGCTGAACGGCATTGACAACCCTCTTATGAAGCTTCTGGCCCCCTTGCATAAACTAGTGGTAAATACATGGTACTGCCCACTATTCAACTGTTTTGGGTTGCTCTAATACCCGGACTGTTGCTGCTGTTGCTGCTGATTACCTTGGCTAGGTTGCTGATTATAACCACCCTAGTTACCCGGATGACCCTGGCCGTGAAAACCGCCCCTGCCTGAACCGGCGCCTGGGCCATGAATGCCGCCTCCGCCTGAACTGCCGCCAGGCCCTTGACTACCATCAAACATGTTGGAATTTTTAAATGCCTTCATGATCGTACAGTCCTTCCACAGATGGGTAGCTGGCTTCTCCTAGGTGCTTTGTCTTGGACAAGGTTCATTCAATAGTTGTCCGAGGGTGGGACCTGACCCGCCTGACCGAGGAGGTGGCCTACCCTTGCGCCGTTGGCTGTTGCCCTGTGTATTGGTGTTAGCCACAAACTCGTCAGCCTTACGTTTATTACCTCCTTGATTTGCCGGGTTATGCTGGTGACCCTTGCCGTTGCCGTTCTTCTTTCCCTTCCCTGTTTTCTCTTCATCAGACACGGGATCCTTGGTACTGTCAGAATCAGCATATTTGACCAGGGCCTCCATCAACTAGCCCATGTCATTACAGTCACGCTTGAGCCGCCCCAGCTTCTGCTTCAGAGGTTCAAAACAGCAATTTTTCTCCAACATTAAGACTGCAGAGTCGGCATCCATCTTATCAGATGAATGTATTATCTCCTTGACTCGGCGCACCCAATGGGTCGTGGACTCACCTTCCTCTTGCTTACAATTAGTCAGGTCCATGATTGACATAGGTTGTTTACATGTGTCCTTGAAGTTCTGAATGAACCAGGCCTTTAACTCTGCCCATGAGCCGATGGAATTGGGTGGCAACCCTTTCAACCAAGTGCGAGCCATTCCATCCAACATCATAGTAAAATACTTATCCATAGCTGCATTGCTGACCTCCAACCAACGGCATCTCATAACTTTCAATCCATGCCCCAGGCTGCAAGTCGGCCGTGTAATTAGGCACCTTACGAGGCCCCTTAAAGTCTTTTGGTAAGGGCTCATTACGTATAGCCGGCACCGGGCAAGGGACACCTCCTGTTCTTGTGGCTACTCCTGCCTCAACAGAGGTTGCCGGGTAAACCGAGAAAGCCTGATGAGCCGCCTGCTCAGCTGCTAGTTGAGCCGCCCGCTCAGCCTCTTGATGAATTCTCTCCCGACCCGCCATGTTAAGGGCTCCACCCTGCGCCGGCTCATGCCTACGCGGTTGATTACGGCGTTGAGCGTTGCTCGACACAGTGGCTGAGTCCATATGCCTGCTATAGCTCAGGCTCCGGCTTGGGCGAGGGGTTGAATGGATTCTGCCTTGACCGTGAGAGTACGCATCCTGCTACGCCAGAGCCGCCTGAAGAAGTTCTCTCATCCTTCGTGTTTCAATTGCTGACGGAGAGTCACCTTCCATCGGGAGAGCCGCCAAACGAGCCGACGCAGCAATGAGATTCTCCAAAGGGTTAGAAAAGTGACCCAGTGGTATTGGTGTGTAATGATGCGGAGCGGTATTCATACGAGGTGGCTCCATGGTCCGCGGTTGAACCGGCGCCCCGGGTGTCGTGATCCGGTTTGCCTCCGGCGGGTTACTTGGACTGGCCCCGGGTGTGTGGAAGAGGTTCCTAGGATCGTACGTCAGAGGCAGACGTGACTGAGTTTTCTGGTGCCTTCTCCTCATGACCTTGTTTGACGCGTTCAGATCCACCGAGAGCTGGAAAGTCTCCGCTTGAAGCTGCTGAGCACGAGCATCCAAAGCCGCCCACTCCACGGCCATCCTGACCTCTTCTGCTGCTAAACTTTCCTTGGCCTATGCCATCTCTTCGCGTACCCGTGCCACCTCCGCGTCATGCTGAGCCTTATGCGCTAGCTCCACCACAACAGCTAATAGAGCCGTCAACTTATCCATGAGGTCCATTAGCATCTCAGCCGGGGGGCGCGCGGGGTCTCCTGACCCGGCAGCTGCCGACCTAGTGGTTATTGCTGCCGCAGCCGTAGAGTTCTGCCCAGGTTGAGTGCCAGCCATGAAAACTGCAGCCCGATTCGGCGGCTCAGAGAGGTCCGGAATACTGCTGCCATCGGAACAGCCCCCTAAGCACATCGTCTTGTAGCTGATACAAAGAATCTGTCTCGCCTGAGGATGACTCACGTCAGAACTGATGGTCGTCTCATCGCCATCCACTGATCCTTCAGAGAACTCACCGCCATGGATGCAACCCATGAAGGCATGCTTTACGGCAGGTTGGGCCCGGGCGGATCTCGCGCGCTGAGCCATCTCGATGAGGTTGGTGCAGACGTCCGGCTCAGGGCCTGACTCGCCGATCCGACCGATGAAGACATGGATTCCGCCGAAGGGGACCCGGTACCCGTACTCAATTGAGTTGGCCCCGGGGCCCCAGCCTTCTTTGTCGATGTAGAGCTTGCCGCGACGACGCTTGGTCATCCGACCCACAACGTATCCCTTGAGCCCTTCAAAGTTGCCCTTCAAGAACTCAAATCCAGCATGCGCTGGCCCCACGGTGGGCGCCAACTATCGTGGAATTGTCACGGCAGATGTCCTAGCAAAAGGACTTAGTCGTAGGTCCATCGCAACTAGGAAGCTTAAAGGGGTTAATCAGGACAAAGGACACGGGATGTTTATACTAGTTCGGCCCCTTACGATGAAGGTAAAAGCCTACGTCTAGTTGTGTGGGAACTGCTGGGGTTTCGAAGACCAGGGAGCGAATCCGCTTTGCCTGGCTTCGAGTTGTTGTTTTCTTGTTCTAAGCCACCGCCGGGTCGTCCCCTTATATACATGGGTTGACGCCTGGCGGCCTGCAGATTCCCGGCCGGCTCAAAAAACGTGTCCGGCTCGGTGACCTCTTTATATGCCTATCTTTACAAGTCTTTCTTTTCATACGACGGGTTATAATATTGGGCCTCAAGCCGCCTCTGAGCTTTAGGACTTCTATAAGTCTTAATAAACTATCGCCTTGAATATTACTGGGTTTCTTTTGTAACCCGCCATTGGGGTTGACCCGACCCATCCTAGGTGGGTCATACCTAGTAGCTATATTCCCAACAGTTTTCATGGACGATTTTTCCGTCTATGGATCCTCTTTTGATGATTGCTTAAGCAACCTTGACCGAGTTTTGTAGAGATGTGAAGAAACTAATCTTGTCTTGAATTGGGAAAAGTGCCACCTTATGGTTAATGAAGGTATTGTCTTGGGGCATAAAGTTTTGGAAAGAGGTATTGAAGTTGATAAAGCTAAAATTGATGCTATTGAAAAGATGCCTTGTCCCAAGGACATCAAAGGTATAATAAGTTTCCTTGGTCACGCCGGTTTTATAGGAGGTTCATTAAGGACTTCTCAAAAATTTCTCGGCCTCTGACAAATTTATTATAAAAAGATATACCATTTGTTTTTTATGATGATTGTGTAGAAGCATTTGAAATATTTAAGAAAGCATTGATCTCTGCACCTATTGTTCAGCCACCTGATTGGAATTTACCTTTTGAAATTATGTGTGATGCTAGTGATTATGCTGTAGGTGCTATTCTAGGTCAAAGAGTTGATAAGAAATTAAATGTTATTCAATATGCTAGTAAAACTCTAGACAATGCTCAGAGAAATTATGCTACTACTGAAAAAGAATTCTTAGCAGTTGTATTTGCTTGTGATAAGTTCAAACCTTATATTGTTGATTCTAAAGTAACTATTCACACTGATCATGTTGCTATTAAATATCTTATGGAAAAGAAAGATGCTAAACCTAGACTTATTAGATGGGTTCTCTTGCTACAAGAATTTGATTTGCATATTATTGATAGAAAGGGAGCTGAGAACCCCGTTGCAGACAACTTGTCTAGATTAGAAAATGTTCTTGATGACCCACTACCTATTGATGATAGCTTTCCTGATGAACAATTAAATGTCATAAATACTTCTCGTACTACTCCATGGTATGCTGATTATGCTAATTATATTGTTGCTAAATTTATACCACCTAGTTTCACATACCAGCAAAAGAAAAAGATTTTCTATGATTTAAGACATTACTTCTGGGATGACCCACATCTTTATAAAGAAGGAGTAGATGGTGTTATTAGACGTTGTGTACCTGAGCATGAACAGGAATAGATCCTATGCAAGTGTCACTCCGAAGCTTATGGAGGAAACCACGCTGGAGACAGAACTGCACATAAGGTATTGCAATCCGGTTTTTATTGGCCTACTCTCTTCAAGGATGCCCGTAAGTTTGTTTTGTCTTATGATGAATGTCAAAGAATTGGTAATATTAGTAGACGTCAAGAAATGCCTATGAATTATTCACTTGTTATTGAACCATTTGATGTCCGGGGCTTTGATTATATGGGACCTTTTCCTGCCTCTAATGGATATACACATATTTTAGTTGCTGTTGATTACGTTACTAAGTGGGTAGAAGCTATTCCAACTAGTAGTGCTGATCATAACACTTCTATTAAAATGCTTAAAGAAGTTATTTTTCCGAGCTTTGGAGTCCCTAGATATTTAATGACTGATGGTGGTTCACATTTTATTCATGGTGCTTTCCGTAAAATGCTTGCTAAGTATGATGTTAATCATAGAATTGCATCTCCGTATCACCCACAGTCTAGTGGTCAAGTAGAATTGAATAATAGAGAACTCAAATTAATTTTGTAAAAGACTGTTAATAGATCTAGAAAAAATTGGTCCAAGAAACTTGATGATGCATTATGGGCCTATAGAACTGCATATAAAAATCCTATGGGTATGTCTCCGTATAAAATGGTTTATGGAAAAGCATGTCACTTACCTCTCGAACTAGAACATAAGGCTTATTGGGCTATTAAAGAGCTCAACTATGATTTCAAACTTGCCAGTGAGAATAGGTTATTTGACATTAGCTCACTTGATGAATGGAGAAGACAAGCCTATGAAAATGCCAAGTAGTTTAAAGAAAAAGTTAAAAGATGGCATGACAAAAGAATACAAAAGCGCGAGTTTAATGTAGGTGATTATGTATTGCTATACAACTCTTGTTTAAGATTCTTTGCAGGAAAACTTCTCTCTAAATGGGAAGGCCCTTACGTTATCGAGGAGGTCTATCGTTCCGGTGCCATAAAAATCAACAACTTCGAAGGCACAAATCCGAAGGTGGTGAACGGTCAAAGAATTAAACATTATATCTCAGGTAATCCCATAAATGTTGAAACCAATGTTATTGAAACCATAACCCCGGAGGAATACATAAGGGACACTTTCCGGAACGTTTCGGACTCTGAAAAGGAATAGGTATGTGGTACGGTAAGTAAACCAACTCCAAAACAGTTCTAAAGGCAATTTTCTTCCGTTTTGGAATATTTAGAAAAATAGAAAAATAAGAAGTAGTTCGGGAAGGACACGAGGGCTCCACAAGGGTGGGTGGCGCACCCTACCCCCTGGGCGCGCCCCCTACCTCGTGGGCACCTCGTGTGCTCTCCGGACTTCGTTTTCTTACACGTTACGTATTTTGGTCGGTAAAAATTCATTATATAATCTCCCAGAGGTTTTGATTCCCGTATCACGCAATTATCCTCTGTTTGTGTTTCAAGCTATTGCTGCTGCAGATTAGAGCAAGATGTGTTCGCAAGAGTCAGTCGGGGAGAGCCGGGTGTCTCATCCAGCACCGGGATCAATGACAAACAACAATGTTGACCACTTTGGGCCAGCAACGGAGTAAGAGATGGAGGCTGATTTGAAAAGGATAGATTCCATGGAGGAGGATCAAGAAGTCACTTCCCGCTTCCGAGCTGGATTCACAATGGGGGAACTGCAGAGCTCGGCTATCCCAAAGTCGGTTATCCCTTCCAATGTTAGATTTCTGTCGTATGAAAATATGAAAAAGAGTGTCACTGGTTCTCCCGCAGCTATGAAACACCCTTGGGTGCAGGGAGCTTTGGCTGTTACAGGAAAACTTCGAAATGAAATAATGGACCTCAAGCAGCAAGTTAATAAGCTCGATGAGGAGAATCGTATCCTGAGGGGCATCATCGCCAAGAATATCACATCACCATCTCCGAAAAAGGAAACATAATCACATGGGTATGGGCATTCCCCTTGGCAACTGCCAAGCTTGGGGGAGTGCCCCGGTATCGTATCACCATCACTTTTATCTTTACCGCTTTTATTAGTTCGATCCTTTTAATAATATTTTGATCTAGTAGAATAAAAGTGTTAGTATGATCTAGTTGTGAGTTTTGCTTTATGATATTTCTATGTAATCGAGTCCATGATCTATATATAATAAAGATTAGTGTTGCGTCAAGGGCTTGATTATTTTGCCATGATCTTAAGGGAATAAAATAAAAGAGAAAGAATAAAAAGAAACAAAGAGATCATATGGATCTTATGGAGAGTAATGAGCTCACATATGAAGAGTGTGATGAATAAAAGTTGTTGAGAGTTGACAAACATAGTTTTGGTCATCGTTGCAATTAATAAGAAGTAATAAAGAAAGAGAGGTCTTCACATATAAATACACTATCTTGGACATCTTTTATGATTGTGAGCACTCATTAAAATATGACATGCTAAAGAGTTGACATTGGACAAGGAATACACCGTAATGGGTTATGTTTTCTTACATCTGAGATAAATTATATTGTCATGGATCACCCAACATGATTGAGCTTGCCTTTCCTTCTCATGCTAGCCAATTCTTTGCACCAAGTAGAGATACTACTTGTGCTTCCAAATATCCCTAAACCCAGTTTTGCCATGAGAGTCCACCATACCTACCTATGGATTGAGTAAGATCCTCCAAGTAAGTTGTCATCAGTGCAATCAATAAAAATTGCTCTCTAAATATGTATGACTTATCAGTGTGGGAGTAACTAAGCTTTATACGATCGTGTGATATGGAAGAAATAAGAGCGACGGACTGCATAATAAAGGTCCATATCACAAGTGGCAATATAAAGTGACGTTCTTTCGCATTAAGATTTTGTGCATCCAACCATAAAAGCGCATTACAACCTCTGCTTCCCTCTGTGAAGAGCCTATCTTTTACTTTCATCTTCTACCTCACATAAGAGTCATGGTGATCTTCACCCTTCCTTTTTACATTTTATCTTTTGGCAAGCACAACATGTTGGAAAGATCCTGGTACATATGGCTAACTGGATGTGAGTTTTCATGAACAATTATTGTTGAGATTACCCTTGAGGTAAAACGTTGGGAGGCAAAACTATACGCCCCTATCTTTCTCTGTGTCCAATTAAAACTCCATACCCATAAGTATTGCGTGAGTGTTAGCAATTGTGAAAGACTATATGATAGTTGAGTATGTGGACTTGCTGAAAAGCTCTTATATATTGACTCTTTCCTATGTTATGATAAATTGCAATTGCTCCAATGACTGAGATTGTAGTTTGTTAGTTTTCAATGAATTTTATGATTCATACTTGATATTGTGATTGAATTGTTACTCTAGCATAAGAGATCATATGACAAGAATTATATAAGTTGTTGTTCTAAGAATGATCATGATGCCCTCATGTCCGTATTTTATTTTTATCGACACCTCTATCTCTAAACATGTGGACATATTTTTCGATTTCGGCTTTCGCTTCAGGACAAGCGAGGTCTAAGCTTGGGGGAGTTGATACGTCCATTTTGCATCATGCTTTTATATCGATATTTATTGCATTATGGGCTGTTATTACACATTATATCACAATACTTATGCCTATTCTCCCTTATTTTACAAGGTTTATGCTACCTCTTGAGCACTTGCATTGGTTTTCCCTTGAAGAGGAAAGGGTGATGCAACAGAGTAGCGTAAGTATTTCCCTTAGTTTTTGAGAACCACGGTATCAATCTAGTAGGAGGCTACGCGCGAGTCCCTCGCACCTACACAAAACAAATAAATCCTCGCAACCAACGCGATAAGGGGTTGTCAATCCCTACACGGTCACTTACGAGAGTGAGATCTGATAGATATGATAAGATAATATTTTTGGTATTTTTATGATAAAGATGCAAAGTAAAATAAAAGCAAAGTAAAAAGCAAAGGAAATAACTAAGTGTTGTAAGATTAATATGATGAAGATAGACCCGGGGGCCATAGGTTTCACTAGTGGCTTCTCTCAAGAGCATATGTATTTTACAGTGGGTGAACGAATTACTGTTGAGCAATTGACAAAATTGAGCATAGTTATGAGAATATCTAGGTATGATCATGTATATAGGCATCACGTCCAAGACAAGTAGACCGACTCCTGCCTGCATCTACTACTATTACTCCACACATCGACCGCTATCCAGCATGCATCTAGAGTATTAAGTTCATAAGAACAGAGTAACGCCTTAAGCAAGATGACATGATGTAGATGGATAAATTCATGCAATATGATAAAAACCCCATCTTGTTATCCTCGATGGCAACAATACAATACATGCCTTGCTGCCCCTACTGTCACTGGAAAGGGCACCGCAAGATTGAACCCAAAGCTAAGCACTTCTCCCATTGCAAGAAAGATCAATCTCGTAGGCCAAACCAAACTGATAATTCGAAGAGACTTGCCAAGATAATCAATCATACATAAAAAATTTCAGAGAAGATTCAAATATTGTTCATAGATAAACTTGATCATAAACCCACAATTCATCGGTCTCAACAAACACACGCAAAAGAAGATTACATCGAATAGATCTCCACAAGAGATCGGGAGAACTTTGTATTGAGATCCAAAAAGAGAGAAGAAGCCATCTAGCTAATAACTATGGACCCGAAGGTCTAAGGTAAGCTACTCACACTTCATCGAAGAGGCTATGGTGTTTATGTAGAAGCCCTCCGTGATCGATACCCCCTCCAGCGAAGCTCTGGAACAGGCCCCAAGATGGGATCTCGTGGATACAGAAAGTTACGACGGTGGAATTAGGGTTTTGGCTCCGTATCTGATCGTTTGGGGGTACGTAGGTATATATAGGAGGAAGAAGTACGTCGGTGGAGCAACAGGGGGCCCACGAGGGTGGAGGGCGCGCCTGGGGGGTAGGCGCGCCCCCTACCTTGTGGCCTCCCTGTTAGTTGCTTGACGTAGGGTCCAAGTCTCCTGGATCATGTTCGGTGAGAAAATCACGTTCCCGAAGGTTTCATTCCGTTTGGACTCCGTTTGATATTCCTTTTCTTCGAAACCCTAAAATAGGCAAAAAAAACAGCAATTCTGGGCTGGGCCTCCGGTTAATAGGTTAGTCTCAAAAATAATATAAAAGTGGATAATAAAGCCCAATAATGTCCAAAACAGTAGATAATATAGCATGGAGCAATCAAAAATTGTAGATATGTTGGATATGTATCAAGCATCCCCAAGCTTAATTCCTGCTCGTCCTCGAGTAGGTAAATGATAAAAACAAATTTTTTGAGGTGGAATGCTACTTGGCATATTTTCAATGTACTTCTTCTTAATTGTGGCATGAATATTCAGATCTGAAAGATTCAAGACAAAAGTTTAATATTGACATAAAAATAATAATACTTCAAGCATACTAATTAAGCAATTATGTCTTCTCAAAATAACATGGCCAAAGAAAGTTATCCCTACAAAATCATATAGTCTGGCTATGCTCTATCTTCACCACACAAAGTATTTAAATCATGCACAACCCTGATGACAAGCCAAGCAATTGTTTCATACTTTTGACATTCTCAAAACTTTTTCAATCTTCACGCAATACATGAGCGTGAGCCATGGACATAGCACTATAGGTGGAATAGAATGGTGGTTGTGAAGGAGACAAAAAAGGAGAAGATAGTCTCACATCAACTAGGCGTATCAACGGGCTATGGAGATGCCCATCAATAGATATCAATGTGAGTGAGTAGGGATTGCCATGCAACGGATGCACTAGAGCTATAAGTATATGAAAGCTCAAAAAGAAACTAAGTGGGTGTGCATCCAACTTGCTTGCTCACGAAGACCTAGGGCATTTTGAGGAAGCCCATCATTGGAATATACAAGCCAAGTTCTATAATGGAAAATTCCCACAATATATGAAAGTGACAACATAGGAGACTCTCTATCATGAAGATCATGGTGCTACTTTGAAGCACAAGTGTGGTAAAAGGATAGTAGCATTGTCCCTTCTCTCTTTTTCTCTCATTTTTTTATTTGGGACTTTTCTCCCTTTTTTTATGGCCTCTTTTTTTCGTCTGGAGTCTCATCACGACTTGTGGGGGAATCATAGTCTCCATCATCCTTTCCTCACTTGGGACAATGCTCTAATAATGATGATCATCACACTTTTATTTTCTCACAACTCAAGAATTACAACTCGATTCTTAGAACAAGATAATACTCTATATGAATGCCTCCGGCGGTGTACCGGGATATGCAATGACTCATGAGTGACATGTATGAAAGAATTATGAACGGTGGCTTTGCCACAAATACGATGTCAACTACATGATCATGCAAAGCAATATGACAATGAGGAGTGTGTCATAATAAACGGAACGGTGGAAAGTTGCATGGCAATATATCTTGGAATGGCTATGGAAATTCCATGATAGGTAGGTATGGTGGCTGTTTTGAGGAAGGTATATGGTGGGTGTATGATACCGGCGAAAGGTGCGCGGTATTAGAGAGGCTAGCAATGATGGAAGGGTGAGAGTGTGTATGATCCATGGACTCAACATTAGTCATAAAGAACTCATATACTTATTGCAAAAATCTACAAGTTATCAAAGCAAAGTATTACACGCATGCTCCTAGGGGGATAGATTGGTAGGAAAAGACCATCGCTCGTCCCCGACCACCACTCATAAGGAAGACAATCAATAAATAAATCATGCTCTAACTTCATCACATAATGGTTCACCATACGTGCATTCTACGGGAATCACAAACTTTAACACAAGTATTTCTCAATTTCACAACTACTCAACTAGCATGACTCTAATATCACCATCTCCATATCTCAAAACAATTATCAAGCATCAAACTTCTCTTAGTATTCAACACACTCATAAGAGAATTTTATTATTAATCTTGTATACCTAGCATATGAGGATTATTTAAGAAAATTACCATGATATTTAAGACTCTCAAAATAATCTAAGTGAAGCATGAGAGATCAAAAGTTTCTATAAAACAAATCCACCACCGTGCTCTAAAAGATATAAGTGAAGTACTAGAGCAAAACTATATAACTCAAAAGATATAAGTGAAGCACATATAGTATTCTAATAATTTCCGAATCATGTGTGTCTCTCTCAAAAGGTGTGTACAGCAAATATGATTGTGGTAAACTAACAAATAAATACTCAAATCATACAAGACGCTCCAAGCAAAACACATATCATCTGGTGAATAAAAATATAGCTCCAAGTAAAGTTACCGATAGAAGTAGACGAAAGAGGGGATGCCTTCCGGGGCATCCCCAAGCTTTGGCTTTTACGTGTCCTTAGATTATCTTGGGGGTGCCATGGGCATTCCAAAGCTTAGGCTCTCGCCACTCCTTGTTCCATAATCCATCAAATCTTTACCCAAAACTTGGAAACTTCACAACACAAAACTTAAAGAAGAAAATCTCGTGAGCTCCGTTAGCGAAAGAAAACAAAAGACCACTTCAAGGTACTGTAATGAACTCATTCTTTATTTATATTGGTGTTAAACCTACTGTATTCCAACTTCTCTATGGATTATAAACTATTTTACTAGCCATAGATTTATCAAAATAAGCAAACAACACACGAAAAACAGAATCTGTCAAAAACAGAATAGTCTGTAGTAATCTGTAGCTAGCGCAAGATCTGGAACCCCAAAAATTCTAAATTGAATTGCTGGACGTGAGTAATTTATCTATTAATCATATGAAAAATAATTAACTAAATATCACTTTCCAAATAAAAATGGCAGCAGTTCTCGTGAGCGCTAAAGTTTCTGTTTTTTACAGCAAGATTAACAAGACTTTCCCCAAGTCTTCCCAATGGTTCTACTTGGAACAAACACTAATTAAACACAAAAAACACAACCAAAAAAGAGGCTAGATAAATTAGTTATTACTAAACAGGAGCAAAAAGCAAGGAATAAAAATAAAATTGGGTTGCCTCCCAACAAGCGCTATCGTTTAACGCCCCTAGCAAGGCATAAAAGGCAAGGATAGATCTCGGTATTGCCATCTTTGGTAGGTAATTCTTCAATGAGGCATATACCGTCCTTAGGAATTTCTTTCATTTTATTGATTATCAAACTTTTAGGCACAAGATCAAAAAAATCATTAGCAAAAAATGGTTCCTTAATAATAGCAAAAAGATTAGGGTGAACACTTATAGATTTGAGATCCGCAGTTTCTTTGCTAGAGGATTCACCTTTATTTTTAGCAACATACATAAGCTTGGAAATTTTAGTTGGAGGACTTGGAGTGTTCTTTACGGAAGAAAAAGCGGTTCCCAAGTTGGTAATGATACCCTCAAGTTTATCGATTCTAGTGGAATCATGATTTATTCTTTCATTAACTACAGGTTCCTTCTCTTTAATATATTTCAAAGTTACTCCTACTTTAGATCCACATTGGGTAATTTGGTTGTGGATCTTTTTATCAAAATTTTCAATTAACTCAACGGTAGCAACTTTATTTTCAATAATTTCAATTTTTTGCATTAAATACCCCAAAGTTAACATAGTTCCTTTAACCAAAAGAGGTGGTGAGCCAAACAAATCTATCATAGCATTGTAAGAGTCAAAAGTATGGCTACCCAAGAAGTTCCCTCCGGTAATGGTATCAAGGATATATCTGTGCCAAGGAGTAACGCCTACATAAAATTGCGAAGAAGAATGGAAGTAGATTGCTTCCTGGTAGATCTATTTTGAGCATTGAAAATTCTATACCAAGCGTCTTTTAGATTTTCTCCCTCCCTTTGCTTAAAATTTAGAAGTTCATTCTCGGGAGACAACGGAGAAGATAGAGGACTCGCCATAACGACAAGAAAACGGGGAACGGGGAAAATAGAGAAAGAGAGGGAGGATAGAGAAAGAGAGGGCGAATAAAACGGCAAGGGTGAAGTGGGGGAGAGGAAAATGAGAGGAAAATGGCAAATAATGTAATGCGAGAGATAAGGGTATGTGACGGGTACTTGGTATGTTGAATTTTGCGTAGACCTCCTCGGCAACGGCGCTAGAAATCCTTCTTGCTACCTCTTGAGCACTTGCGTTGGTTTTCCCTTGAAGAGGAAAGGGTGATGCAGTAGAGTAGCGTAAGTATTTCCCTCAGTTTTTGAGAACCAAGGTATCAATCCAGTAGGAAGCTACGCGCGAGTCCCTCGCACCTACACAAAACAAATAAATCCTCGCAACCAACGCGATAAGGGGTTGTCAATCCCTACACGGTCACTTACGAGAGTGCGATATGATAGATATGATAAGATAATATTTTTGGTATTTTTATGATAAAGATGCAAAGTAAAATAAAAGCAAAGTAAAAAGCGAAGGAAATAACTAAGTGTTGGAAGATTAATATGATGAAGATAGACCCGGGGGCCATAGGTTTCACTAGTGGCTTCTCTCAAGAGCATAGGTATTTTACGGTGGGTGAACGAATTACTGTTGAGCAATTGACAGAATTGAGCACAGTTATGAGAATATCTAGGTATGATCATGTATATAGGCATCACGTCCAAGACAAGTAGACCGACTCCTGCCTGCATCTACTACTATTACTCCACACATCGACCGCTATCCAGCATGCATCTAGAGTATTAAGTTCATAAGAACAGAGTAACGCCTTAAGCAAGATGACATGATGTAGAGGGATAAATTCATGCAATATGATAAAAACGCCTTCTTGTTATCCTCGATGGCAACAATACAATACGTGCCTTACTGCCCCTACTGTCATTGGGAAAGGACACCCAAGATTGAACCCAAAGCTAAGCACTTCTCCCATTGCAAGAAAGATCAATCTAGTAGGCCAAACCAAACTGATAATTCGAAGAGACTTGCAAAGATAACCAATCATACATAAAAGAATTCTGAGAAGATTCAAATATTGTTCATAGATAAACTTGATCATAAACCCACAATTCATCGGTCCCAACAAACACACCGCAAAAGAAGATTACATCGAATAGATCTCCACAAGAGATCGGGAGAACTTTGTATTGAGATCCAAAAAGAGAGAAGAAGCCATCTAGCTAATAACTATGGACCCGAAGGTCTAAGGTAAACTACTCACACTTCATCGAAGAGGCTATGGTGTTGATGTAGAAGCCCTCCGTGATCAATGCCCCCTCCAGCGAAGCTCCGGAACAGGCCCCAAGATGGGATCTCGTGGATACAGAAAGTTACGACGGTGGAATTAGCGTTTTGGCTCCGTATCTGATCGTTTGGGGGTACGTAGGTATATATAGGAGGAAGAAGTACGTCGGTGGAGCAACAGGGGGCCCACGAGGGTGGAGGGCGCGCCTGGGGGGTAGGCGCTCCCCCTACCTTGTGGCCTCCCTATTAGTTGCTTGACGTAGGGTCCAAGTCTCCTGGATCATGTTCGGTGAGAAAATCACGTTCCCGAAGGTTTCATTCCGTTTGACTCCGTTTGATATTCCTTTTCTTCGAAACCCTAAAATAGGCAAAAAAAACAGCAATTCCGGGCTGGGCCTCCGGTTAATAGGTTAGTCCCAAAAATAATATAAAAGTGGATAATAAAGCCCAATAATGTCCAAAACAGTAGATGATATAGCATGGAGCAATCAAAAATTATAGATACGTTAGAGACGTATCAGTTTACATAAAGAGGGAGAATGCCGGCAACTGGGATTCTGGCTGGAAAATGAGCAAATATTAGAGACCTATTCTGCACAGCTCCAAAAGTCTTGAAACTTCACAGAAGTCATTTTCAGAATATATAAAAAATATCGAGTGCAAGAAGTTCACCAGGGGGGCCACACCCTGCCCACGAGGGTGGGGGCGCGCCCTACCCCCCTAGGTGCGCCCCCTACCTCGTGGGCCCCCTGGTGGCCCTCCGATGGCCATCTTCTGCTATATGGAGTCTTTCGATGAGGAAATAATCATAAGCCATCTTTCCGGACGAGACTCCGCCGCCACGAGGCGGAACCTTGGCGGAACCAATCTAGGGCTCTCGCGGAGCTGATCTGCCAGGGAAACTTCCCTCCGATAGGGGGAAATCATCTCCATTGTCATCACCAACGCTCCTCTCATCGGGAGAGGGAAATCTCCATCGACATCTTCAGCAGCACCATCTCCTCTCAAAATCCTAGTTCATCTCTTGTATCCAATTCTTATCTCCAAGTCCGGGATTGGTACCTGTGGGTTGTTAGTAGTGTTAATTACTCCTTGTAGTTGATGCTAGTTGGTTTATTTGGTGGAAGATCATATGTTCAGATCCTATATGCATATTAATACCCCTCTGATTATGAACATGAATATGCTTTGTGAGTAGTTACGTTTGTTCCTGAGGACATGGGAGAAGTCTAGCTATTAGTAGTCATGTGAATTTGGTATTCGTTCGATATTTTGATGAGATGTATGTTGTCTCTCCTCTAGTGGTGTTATGTGAACGTCGACTACATGACACTTGACAATTATTTGGGCCTAGAGGAAGGCATTGGGAAGTAATAAGTAGATGATGGGTTGCTAGAGTGACAGAAGCTTAAACCCTAGTTTATGCGTTGCTTCGTAAGGGGCTGATTTGGATCCACATGTTTCATGCTATGGTTAGGTTTACCTTAATATTTTTGTTGTAGTTGCGGATGCTTGCAATAGAGGTTAATCATAAGTGGGATGCTTGTCCAAGTAAGGACAACACCCAAGCACCGGTCCACCCACATACCAAATTATCAAAGTACCAAACGCGAATCATATGAACGTGATGAAAACTAGCTTGACGATATTCCTATGTGTCCTCGGGAGCGCTTTTCTCTATATAAGAATTTGTATAGGCTTGTCCTTTGCTACAAAAAGGATTGGGCCGCTTTGCTGCACTTTATTTACTTTTGTTACTTGTTACTCGTTACAAATTATCCTATCACAAAACTATCTGTTACCTATTATTTCAGTGCTTGCAGAGAATACCTTGCTGAAAACCGCTTATCATTTCCTTCTGCTCCTCGTTGGGTTCGACACTATTACTTATCGAAAGGACTAAGATAGATCCCCTATACTTGTGGGTCATCACTCATGTTCAAGTTGCTTGAAATTCATGATTTGGGTTCTAAGGGAAATAATTTTTGCGGGCGGAAAATACTTAGTGATAAAAACATCTTTGCACTTATTCCAAGAATCAATACTATTGCGAGGCAAAGAAGAGAACCAAATTTTTGCAGAATCACGCAAAGAAAACGGAAATAATTTCATCTTCACCCCATCATTGTCCACATCTTTTTTCTTTTGCATATCGCACAATTCCATGAAGGTATTAAGATGGGACGCGGTGATAACCCACAAGTATAGGGAATCGCAACAGTTTTCGAGGGTAGAGTATTCAACCCAAATTTATTGATTCGACACAAGGGGAGCCAAAGAATATTCTCAAGTATTAGCAGCTGAGTTGTCAATTCAACCACACCTGGAAATTTAATATCTGCATCAAAGTGTTTAGTAGCAAAGTAATATGATAGTAGTGGTAACGATAGCAAAAGGTAACAATAGCAAAAGTAATATATTTGGTGTTTGTAGTGATGATAACAATAGCAACGGAAAAGTAAATAAGGGAAGAACAATGTATGGAAAGCTCGTAGGAAATGGATCGGTGATGGAGAATTATGCCGGATGCGGTTCACCATGTAATAGTCATAACATAGGGTGACACAGAACTAGCTCCAATTCATCAATGTAATGTAGGCATGTATTCCGAATATAGTCATACGTGCTTATGGAAAAGAACTTGCATGACAACTTTTGTCCTACCCTCCCGTGGCAGCGGGGTCCTATTGGAAACTAAGGGATATTAAGGCCTCCTTTTAATAGAGTACCAGACCAAAGCATTAACACATAGTGAATACATGGACTCCTCAAACTACGGTCATCACCGGGAGTGGTCCCGATTATTGTCACTTCGGGGTTGCCGGATCATAACACATAGTAAGTGACTATAGACTTGCAAGATAGGATCAAGAACTCTCATATATTGATGAAAACATAATAGGTTCAGATATGAAATCATGGCACTCGGGCCCTAGTGACAAGCATTAAGCATAGCAAAGTCATAGCAACATCAATCTCAGAACATAGTGGATACACTACAAAAAAATACACTTCCGTGATGATACGTGTTTGTTACAGTAGGTCGCTTTTTTTGTCATGCATGTACATCCATGAAAATTTATGACAGAATCAAGATAGTCATACCTGTGCTATCGTAGAAGTGTTCCATGACATTACCAAAATTATCATCACGGAAGTGTCCACTTCCATGACGATAAATCGCGCGTCACAGAAGTGCTTTCGTCAAGGGTGACTGACACGTGGCATCTGCCATAACGGAACGCCATTAAGCTATCTGGTCGGGTTTTGGATCCGATAACCCGTTAACAGCCCCGACCAATGGGGATTTTCCACGTGTAAAATCATCATTGGCTAGAGAAAACACGTGTCGGCTCATCATTGGGACAGATGTCATCCACTATTGTCCAGGAGGCGCCTATGATAGGTCGACACATGGCACGGCCCAACAGTGGCCCATTCTGGTGAAAAAGGCCGGCCCAGTAAAAATTAGCAGGCCGACCCATATAAGGCCTACTTGTGTCAGGTACATTTAAGCCCACGGCCCATACGAGATGTGCCAATTCGGCCCATTAAAGATTTGACACCATTGCAGCCCATCGTCAGTTCGAGCCCGTTAACAGCCCGCTATATATTTGGGCTCAATATCGGCCCGATGAGATTTCGGCCTGTTAACGGCCCATTTAATGGATGGGCCAATTTTTAGGATGTACATCTTTTGGCCTTTTAGCGACCCATTTAAATGTTGGGCTAATTTCCGGCCCGATGTGTCTTTCAGCCTGTTGACGACCCATAAATCCAATGGGCCATTTGTAGTCGGACCTGAGTTTCGACCTTTTAGCGGCCCATTTAAGTGTTGGGCCAATTTCTGGCCCGGTGTCACTTTCAGCCTGTTGACGACCCATAAATCAGTTGGGCCAATTGTAGTCGGACCTAAGTTTTGGCCTTTTAGCGAACCATTTAAGTGTTGGGCCAATTCCCGGCCCTGTGTGCCTTTCGGCCTGTTAACGGACCATAAATGAGTTGGGCCATTTGTAGTCGGACCTTAGTTTTGGCCTCTTAACGGCCCATGCCCTTCATGGTCCAATACCAGCCCGGTTTCTCTTTCGGCCTGCTAAAGGCCCACAACGCAGTTGGGCCGTTTACAATACGACCTGACTTTCGGCCTCTTAGCGGCCCATGCTCTTCATGGTCCAATACAAGCCCGCGGTCTCTTTCGGCCTGCTAAAGGCCTACAATATAGTTGGGCCATATGTAGCCCAAACTTAGTAACGGCCTGTTAACGGCCCGTGAAATAAATTGGGGCCACCTGTTACCCGCTTCGATGTCGGCCTGTTAACGACCCGGGAGGTAAGAGGGCCGGCCATTAACTTTCAGCCTATTAACGGCCATTAACTTAATGGGCCCACTAAAGTTCGTTCATGTCTTTAGGCCAAATTAGATAATTTGAGCCCATTACGATGAGCAAAGGTACGGCATACAGGGAATAACGTTGCACATCCAGAATATATTACAGGAAATTACATCCACTGGGCAATCAAAGATTGATGCCATTTCAAATAAATGAGCAGAACCTAACCATCTACAACGTCACAATCTGCAACCTCAGCACAGATGACGCCCATAAGCATGTGGGCAAGTTCTTGCTACATTGATCAGTTGTTGTGTCGCACGACTCTGCACCTCTGATTCATCCACCATTTCCATCATTGCTTCAGCCATTAATTGGTTCACAAACATACATTTATTCCATCACATTCGAGATAGAGGATACTGAACAGATTCAGATGGCGATTTTGGCAGGCTTGTATTATTGATAGTGGAGAGTGTCTTGAGCACTGCATCATAACATAAATTAGGACGGGAACCAAACAGATTAATCATGAGTTATTGCCATATTACCTGGCCTAGATTTACTGGAAAGAAACAATGGGGCTGCCTTGCTGTTTTCAGAGTTTGTCCTCTTATCTTCAGCAGCCTGCACAAAATTAACACACTAGCATTGCTATCATTGGCCAAGTCAGATAATAGGAAAGCAACATTGACACAATGAACGTTTGGGCAACTAGCCTACACCAAATTAACACAATATGGCACAGCTATCATCAGCCAGGTAAGGTAATACGAAAGCAACATTGACACAATGAATGAATGGGCAACCAGAGAAGCACTACAATTCAGTAATGTGCGTGATATGAGATAGCACATTCGTGCAGCTCAGTACGCAAAACTACCAGGCAGTTTTCCTTACAAAAATCAACATTGGCGCCTTTAACATTTTGCAACAACTAATTTTAGATCAGATAAAGGTTAGATTCAGGCCGATTAACAAAATACATGCTGATGTAAAAATATAGTGATATACAACAGGTACTTACATCAGCACTGGAGCACAGAGAATTCCCATAAGATATTTTCCTCGAATACGATCCCAATGGAGGAAGTCTTGTATCGTTTAACCTTATTTTCTAAAAGAGAGACGGGTAAGAAACATGTAGAAAATATGATCAGAATGCTATAAAATTTCATGATGCGAGGATACGCACACACTTCTTAGAATGGAGTTGACATTCTTTTGCTGGACTGGAGCGGACTAGTTCTTTGGCCACTGGAATCTGCTTATTATCAGTGGGAGTTGGGTTTCTCTGTGCTGGAGCGGTATCTATGAAAAATGGAGTTGGTTTATTATCTCCTGGCATTTGGATCTTTTGCAAAGACCTGGTTTGTAACCCTTCAGATTCTAACATAGCCGTCTTCCCCTTGCATGCCTTATATAGAAGAATGGTGCTTCAATTATAAAACATGCTATAGCAGAGATGTAATAGGTACTGAAGAATAGAAAGACATGACATATTGACATGTATTCCCTCCATCCAGAAATAAATGGATGGGTCTAGGCGTATTTCAGTTCTAGATACATCCAGTTTGATCCATTTCTGCGACATGTAATCCGTGCGGAGGGAGTATGACGTAAGAGCTAGGGATACGACATGACAACATAGTAAAAAAACACTGAAAAGCCACTGTAGAACCAAAGTAATGAAACCCACTGATATGAGATAGTACACTCATGCCGCTCAGGATGCAAAACTACCAGGCAGTTTTCCTTACAAAAATCAACATTGTGGCCTTTAATCATACATTTTGCTACAGCTAAATTTAGATCATATAAAGGTTGGATTCACGCTGATTAACAAAATACATGCTGATGTAAAAATATAGTGATATACAACAGGTACTTACATCTGCATTGGAGTACAGAGAATTCCTGCAAGAATCTTTCCTCACAGATGATACCAGTGCAGAAATTCTTCTATCTGTTATGCTTATTTTCTAAAAGAGAGATGGGTAAGAAACATGTAGAAAATATGATCAGCATGCTATAAAATTTCATGATGCAAGGATACGCACATGCTTCTTAGAGTTGAGTTGACATATTTTTTCTGGACTGGAGCGGACTAGTTCTTTGGCCACTGGAATCTGCTTATTATCAGTAGGAGTTGGGTTTCTCTGTGCTGGAGTAGTATCTTTAAAAACTGGAGTTGGTTTATTATCTCCTGGTGTTTGGATCTTTTGCAAAGTCCTTGTTTGTAACCCTTCAGATTCTAACATAGTCGTCTTCCCCTTGCATGCCTTGTATAGAAGAATGGTGCTTTAATTATAAAACATGCGGCAACAGAGAGATGGAATAGGTACTAAAGAATAGAAAGGCATGACATATTGACATGTATTCCCTCAATCCGGAAAAAATGGATGGGTCTAGGCGTATTTCAGTTCTAGATACATCCTTTTTTATCCATTTCGGCAACATGTAATCCGGACGGAGGGAGTATCGTGTAAGAGCTAGGGATACGACAGGATAACACAGTAAAAAACACTAGTTGAATGTAAAACTGTATGCTAGCGGAATATATACAGAAATAACTAAGGCAACATACACGTGTATGATTGGGAAAATAAGATGGCATTGCAACAGAGCACTAGAACAACACTTCAATGTAAAAAAACATGGTATGGTAGACAGATGAAGTACATATTGATGAATAACAATGCATAAGATATTCAGAAGCATGATGTCCAAATTAAGCAGATGGCATTGTGATAGAGTAGAATGACAATACTTAAATTTGAAAACATGTTATCATGAATGGAATAGGTATTGAAAAACAGGAAGGCATGACATATTTACATGCATGATCAGCATGCTAAGCACATGGCATTGTAACAGAGTAGATACACTCCAGGACATTATATGCATGTTGTACCCATTTCATAGGCCAAGTTAGAGCAAGTACCTTGTGGGGTGAAGAGGATTCATCATCTTTCTGCAAGTCTTCTGAAGAACTGCCTTTACATGTTCCATCATATTGGGTATCATTGACATCAAGTTTATTGGCCTTTACATTGCTCCGTGAGGTTCTTGTGGATATATCAGTGTGTGCAATTATATCTGACATGCATGGAAGACAACTAGTTAGATTTATGTAATGAGTGCCTGTAGGAGACGGCATAAATAGTAGGACTGGGGTTAACTAGCAGCAACAGGTCTCATAAACTAAAGGGAGAACACAGATGAAAGCTACAGAATATGTATCGTTTGTACTCGAGAATAACTAGATGGCACACAAAATTATTAAAGAACAACATAGGAAATACTAGAAGTGGTATAATACTATAATCACCAGCCTGTGGGATAGCATTGGCTGATGGATGATAACTATCAAACAGTGTTACCTAAAGAACAAGTATCTTAGCTAAACTATGGAACAATGTTAACTCCCGAACAAGACCCATAAGAGATCAGCATGAATATACAGTGAAATGTGATGATCTATTTTCCATGCTTAGATGAATAACAAAGCCATAAATGTTGCATACAAGTAAGATGAGGGTACAGCCTATCTGGCTGCCATCCATAGGAGTGAGCATCATGTGCTGACTTGTGGATGGCCCTGCAGTTGTTGTGGCTGTGCATGTCGGGCACGCGCATTCAATGCAGGGAACTGTTGAGTGGGGACTATAGCTCCCTTCTGGTGTATGCTTCCCTTGTTGGAGCAGCTGCGGTGAGTCGGAAGACGGTGTGTCTGAAGATGCAGATAACGCATAATGTTAAGAACGACATATCTCTTTGATCTGAAGAAATACACTAAGAGATCAACAACAAGGTACGAGAGTGGTCACACGTCTGTTGACTGAAGACTAAATTGGGGTCACACGATTTTATTTTATTTTGGTATTGTCCGATCTACGCCGGATGGCTGGCCGTCTTGTGCCTCCCGGCTGACACTGTTCGGAATCTTCCCCGAAGAGCCAGCGACCAACGGCAGAGCAGCCTGCCTCCGCTGTCTGTGGCCCCGGCCAAAACCCCGCTCCCCGCCCCACTGCACTATCGTGGTTGCGCCGCCCCCGGGCCAATCCACAAAGACTCCCCGTCATCCAGATCTGGCGGCGGCAGTACCTTCAACCCACACAACTCTAAAAGATAGCCATCTAAGCGCTGCTTCCGCGGCAAACTTTGCGGCCCCGCACCCTTATGTTAGACACCAGCCAACCGGCAGCCTAGGAGCTCCGCCGCCTTGAGGGGTGCTGCTTCCCATTGCAAATCGATTGGCCCAGAATAAAAATTCAGACAACTGACACCTAAATAAAGTGATTTGAGATGAGGGTGCGACCTATCTGGCGGCATGGTGAAGTAGGCAGGTCCAGCTGCCGAGTCGGTGAGGCCGGCGCGGTTGCAGTGGCGACCGGCGGCAGGGAAAGAGGTATGTCACGACGGTCGACGGCTACGCCGAAGCAGCACCAGGACTCTGGACAGATCCAAAGTTGGAGCCGCTCTGGCGTCGTGAACAACAGCGGGGGTGAATCGGCTGCGGTACGCTTCACACGGCCGTCATCGAGGCAGCACCAGCATCACGGAGTAAGAGGCGCACGACCCAGTGCACGACGACAAATGGACAGCGTCTCCGGCATTAGGGAGGAGGGCGGCTGTGAAATTGGTGCGGTGGGGGCGCCATGGAGGTGGGGCTGAGGTTTCGCGGCTCGGGAGAAGGGAGCTTCCCGGGGAGAAGGTGATTTGGCGCCCACGAGGTATGAATGGGGGCGGGCGGTGGAAATTGGGAGGGGAGTGGAACCATGTCTTACGGACGCATTTGTCTAAAATGTGAGGGGGAGTTACAGTTCTACCCTTGCCTATAGGCTTCTCGTCTTTGGTCTGTGTACTGAGGGTCGGGGATAGTAGAGTAACTTTGCTTCTCTGGGCGGGAGCGATTTCGGGCGAGGAGGGCGTGTTTTGAACTATAGTGGGCGCGAGCGATTTCGGGCAAGGAGAGCGTGTTTTGAAATAGTGGGCGCAAGCTATTTCGGGTGAGGAGAGCGTGTTTTGCCGACCATGGTTTATGAATTATTCGACACATGTCATTTCAGCCGAGGAGAAGGCGCGCTTGGATGAAGTTACGAACCTACCCGCGATGTACAACGGGCCAATTGATGCGTGTCCCACATAGGACGGTAATTTTGCGTCTCCCATTTATTTGCTCGGGCGAATTCCACCGAGCAGAGAGGATGTTTAACAGTTCGTTCAAATTTTGGGAGAACAAGCATCCACGTCTACCTTACCAAGTCGATTCGGATCAAATTTTGAAATATTAGCTTGCCACTTCTTTTTTAGATGGAGAGATGATGCTCGGGAGTAATATGTTTTTACATGCTCGTTGCTAGCGATTTACTATATGACAAATAGTTGACCCACTCAAAAATGCGAATCAAACCCAAAATGAAATATCTCGATTCAATGAAATAGCTCGTTCAGTAGGTCAAAATAGTGAACTAAATCCAAAATTGAACACCTCAATCGAGTAGCATGTTGTATAGTATTATAGTACTCCATGAACATGTTGAAAGTCAAATTAATGAACTTGTTTGATATACGCATATATCCGTTCATGTGTGGATTGCAGACAACATGTTCTCCAATTGAAATATTTGAATGCAATTTTATATCGAAACATGGTTTATACTAGTCTTTGATGCATAAAACGCGACCTCCCCCTCTCCCGGACTCCTGTTCTCTCTCTCTCTCGCCGACAATCTTCAATTCTGTCGTACGCATCCGACACAAAAACATTGTTTGTCCCTCTCCCTTTCTCTCCATCTCTCTCTCTCTCTCTCTTTGTGTGTGTGTGTGTGGGGGGGGGGGTCTTTCTAGTTCGCATGCATATATACACGATCTATAGGTCTCTCTCGCACACTATGTATGATACTCTAGCTAGTCCAAGCTAGATATCTTGGGTGCACTCATCATACGCACACAGATTCCTTGGCTCTTTGCCTGTAACTCTCTTACGCACCACTATGTCGTCCCGGAGCTCTTCCCCCCTCTCTCAAACTCTCCATCCACCCGGGTCACCCATACACATGCATATCTCACTCGCACTCGATACGCCCATCTAAAACTCTATCTCTCCCCCTCGTTCTCTCTCCATCTCACACACGCACACACACAATCTCATGCCCAACTAGCCAAGTATGATGGTCTCTCACTCAATTGTAGGCACACGCAGTCCCCCCTATATGTATATGACTAGCTAATCTTAGTCTCCATCACAAACATGTGCATGGTCTATCTCGGTTTCTCTTGGGGCATCTTTCTATCACGCACGCACTCCCTCGATCTCCCACCCATATAGTCCCCCCTCGATCTCGACGGGATCTCTCTATCACAAACACACCCTCTCTCCCTCCTCATGCGTCCATGCCATCCATGTGTCCCTCTCGACCTTTGTTCCTTGTTGGCCACACCTCTATTGGACATGTGCTACAGGGGTGTCTCTCTCCGTTGCAAACAATCAAACACTAGCTATCTTCGTGTATCTCCTCGCCTCGCTTTTCCTTCTCGGAGATGCATGCGTGATATGTTCGCATAAGAAACGAAAACACACACACACACACACACTCTCTCTCTCTCTAATTTATCGTTTGTTGTCACTTTCTCTTTCACACACATACTCTTTTTGCACACTTACTCATTCTCCTTCACACGCACTTGATCTGTCTCGACTAAGGCACTCTCCTCGGTCCATAGCATATAGATTTATTGAAAAGTCAAACATCACAAAGTCTGACCATGTACGTGGAGAAAAAGAATTACATCTAGTACGGCAAACATATGCCATTAGATTCACCATGAGATGTAGTTTTGTATGATGTATCTTTGGTATTGTAGATATAAATAACATTTGCGTAAACCTGATCAAAGTTTCCAAAGTTTGACTTCTAAAAAATTTACATGCACTGCATTATCGAGCGGATGGAATATCTCTTTCCCCCTCTCAGCTATCTGACGCACCACTCAGCCTTATTGGGGCTCCTCAATCTCTCTCAAACTTTATTGGTCAATTTGGTTCGTGACCTAACCCTCATGCCTTGATGGCCGGTACTGCCTGGTGTGGACCTGAGATGTAAAATATTTCTGCCTGGCCAGGCTTGTGTGGTGCTGAAGCGTTTGGTTCATGCTTGGGACAGGCAAAGCATCAACATCCCATCAATCAATCCATGCATCAATTATTTAATGCTAATATCCATCCATGTTGCTGTTAGCCTCATGGCCACACGACCAGGCATGACCAGGCATTCGAAATCGGTCGCCTCGGCCAGGCTACTTGCAGTGTCTGGAGTTCAGCCAGGCTAATTAAAGTGCAAGGGAACCCAGGCCAGGCGGGCTTTCTTTTTCATAGGGTAGCAACCAAACAAGCGTGCATGAAATCCAGCCACAACCCCAGGCCAGGCAAAAGATGCTCAAGATGCAAGCCAAACTGGCCTTATATCTCCCTGGTTCACACATACACATGTCTTGCTCGTGCTATACATATAGATCCATCCAACACTCTCCGCCCTTGTTCTCTCTCCATGTGACACGCACCCCCCTAAGTACCATAATCCCTCAATCCATCATAGGCGCAAGCACTCCCCCCCCTCCTAAGTATGATTATCTCTTACTAGCCAACAGGAACACATGTATTGTCTCCTTCCATCCATACGTCTATCTCGATATCTCTCGGGGCATCTTCTATCGCGCACACACCTTGTCACTCGATCTCCCACCCATGTAGTCCCATCACGATCTCCAGGGGATCTCTCTATGACAAACATACACTCTCTCCTCCCCATGTCTGCATTTTCTCCGTACGTCTCTCTCGACCTCTCTCCCTTGTTTGTCAGACCCCTCTTGGCCACGTGCTAGCTTAGGGGTCTTGCTCTCTCGGTTCCAAACAACCACACACTATCTCCTCACCTTGCCTCCATTGTCGAAGATGCATGTGTGATATGTTTGCATAAGACACACACGCTTTTTCTCTACTTTTATCGTGTGTTGTCTATGTCTCTTTCACACACGCACACACACTTTGTTCACTCTCTCTCTCTCTCTCTCTCTCTCTTATTAGGGACTCTGTCACGTCCATAAGCATATGGATGTTTTGAAAAGTCAAACCTCAAAAACGGTATATGTGGAGAAAAACATTTACATTTGGAACGATCATTAGATTCATCACAACATGTACTTACTTCATACTATCATTTATCTTTGATATTGTAGATATAAGTAATTTGTTTATAAACTTGGTCAAAGTTTCAAAAGTTTGACTTAAAAAAATGTTGGAACTACATTATCGAATGGAGGGAGTAGCTTTTTTTCTCTCTCTCTCTCTCTCTCTCTGCTATCTCTCACAGGCCTCCCATCTCACTCGAACTCTCTATACCGACGGATTATACGCTCACTGTGTCAGCGTATAGCTCCGTATATTGTTTAGTTGACCGGTCAACCAATCCACATGCTGCCTTGTCAGCTCGTGTTCTGTATCTTCGTGTGCTGGCCCATGTGGCAGTGGGTGAAAATAAGTAAACTAGAAGCCCATCTGACACGCGGTGAACTAAACAAAGTTGAAACCACTCGGGGTAGCACCCCACATGCTAGTAAATTGAGGGCGCATTGAGGACAAACTTCTTGCGCGCGAAGGACGCACTCGCGCACAATTCACCACTGCGCGGTGGCATGCACAGAAGGACGCACTCGCGTACACCCAACACACAACACATACCAGCACACGTGTACACATCTAGGAGTAGAAGGCCATGGAAAAATCTGGCGCGATGGCCGCTGCCGGAGCCGTCCACCCCCAATCTTGGTGTTCCATGCAATGCACGGGCATCTACGCATGGGAAATTATGTCGAACAGGGCTAGTTGTAAGCAGGCTAGCTCTGCAGCCATGATGATAGTGACTGCAGATGGTGAGGTTGACTATGGTATGCCGAACACGGCGCCTATACTCAGATGTCATCTCCGGCGCAAGGTCTTGTCACTTCACTATGAGGAGCAGCACGTAATAATTTTACCAACGGGTAGTACAGTGCTAGTACTCCTACTACTACATTGGTAGTACTACTACTAGTACTAGTAGCACCACCGTTTGGATCTAGGAGTACTACCACGTCCACCAGCACCGAGGAACGTCTCCAGGTAGTATTGCTTGAGGCCGCCAGGGCGAGCGGCCGCTTGGATGACAGCTTCGTCTCCTTGTTCGACGAGGTCCTTGTCGGTTTCCTCGACAAGTTCACCGTTGTCAAGAAGCTTGCGGACGACTTTGACGTAAGCCTCCAGCCGACGCGCCCAGGCTCTGCGATGCCCGCCACCCTCAACGGCCACTATGGTAACAACCTCTTCGACGCACTGGTGGCCCTGCGACTGCCCCCATCGCGCCGGAGAATGTCCACCTCGAGGTCGCGCTCGCCATGCAGCGCCTGGCGCAGCAAGACACCATCGACATAATCACCCACGTCTATGTGCAAATCGTCCACAAGGACTACTACATGCAAGAGGAGGACGATATGACGCTGGCCTTCTTGGAGCGCAGGGCAACCTTGGACGGCATTGTTCAGAAGCACGTTGAGCTCGCCGCCAACGCCGCTGCTCCTCACACGTCGGTTGGTGACCCGGCGCACTAGGGCGTGAGGATGTCGTCGAACGTTGATGGATCCGTATGTATTTTTATCGTTCCGTCAAATCCATGTAGTAGTATATGATACTACAACAATTATCTTACCTTTCGCATCAACTTCATAATTTTCGTACGTAGTCCATGCATGAACAGCGCCAGAACCAAACTTCTCATTACTCTAGGCAAAATCATTATTTTCTATCTATCGGTCGCGCCACGGAGCAGAACCAAATTTTACAAGTTACAAGTTCAAAAGGAAAATCCTGTCGTGTTTGCGTCGCACCCCCACACGGTTGGTCTGGCACGCCGCTCAAGCGGGAATGCGTGCGGTGTTGCATTTTCACTTACAAGTGGGACCACAGTTGAGCAAACCGACTATCGGCAAACCCCCACCCCGCCCGCCGCGCGATGGTTGAGAAAACAGGAGGGAGAAGAGATGGCTGTAGCACGGACTCCAAGAAAAATGATGTCGGATGGGACTCGTGTGGGTGGCGTGTGCCGTACTGCTAGACGTGAATGCTAGTTATGGCCCATGCCACCCCACTATATCGAGCCTATATCGAGGTACATAGAACAAATTTCCTGTTGTCCGTGCTTAGCCCTCCTCTATCTCTCTTCTCAGCAAGCCAGCGGACGCGCGGAGCCCATCGTCTGTTTGCTCACATGCGACCCCACATGTCAGTGAAAACGCAAGAGGACCCACTGAACCTGCACATCTTTCACCTCGACGTGCTGGTGATGAAAAACAAATCCAATAAAGATCTTCGGTGACCGCTTTTGGAGTTACTCAAGAGTAGTAAGATTCTATTTACAATTTAACCCAAGATGCACATCTCGTGGCTTCAACTACCACTCTATTTTCTTTCATGACATGACCTGGATGCTGGATGTCCCACTTGTCGGCAAAAGGAGGAAGAACCCGACCAAATCTTCGGTTCTGCTCTCGGATTAGACTAGTTGTGCTAACTTAAAAATTTTATTGTGTACTCCCTCCGTTCCAAAATACTTAACTTCCATTTGTCCAAAAATGGATGTACCTATATACTAAGACATGTCTAGATACATATATATTTTGACAAATAGAAGGCATGTATTGTGCAACGGAGGGAGTAGAACGGATGCAAGTTTTTGTATTGGGAAGAAGAGTACATCCATATATTGATAGAGCACAATTTAGTAGATGTTCTATCACTTTTAGCTAGCACAGACGCAAGATCGAGCCTCCGCAGATCAACAATGAATGCATCGAGAAGGCACTAATCCAACTTACATGAGTAGTAAAATGTATTCTTGTGGTTCTTGTTTTCTTTGGTCTTGCTTTTCTAGTCAAAATTATCGTTGGAGTCCGTGCAAAACGGAGGTGCGTTTGGGGTCGTGCGTTGGAGTTGGCCTTACAACCGGGACCGCAGTTAAGGAAACCGACTATCGGCAAACCCCCACCTCGCCCGCCGCGCGATGGATGAAGTTAGAGAAATGACGAGGTTGAAGAGATTGCTCTAGCACGGACTCCAAGAAATAATATGGTGTCAGATGGATGTCGTGGTGGTGGCGTGTGCCATACTCCTGGACGTGAATGCTTGTTCTGGCCCATGCCACCCTACTACTCCCTACTACTTACTCCTACTATATAGTACTAGTATCGAGGATTCGAGGTGCTGGTTACGTACAGCGAACACATTAACATATGGCTACAGTAAAAACACCCGCCCGACGCGCAAAGAATCTGAAGCTAGTACAAATAGTGTACTACTATTGTTGATTGGCCTCATCCGATAACCTGTTGCAATGCACGTACAATTATGTATTCGGAAAATATTTTTTTGCCTCGTCGCACCACTCACTCAGAGAAGCGACTCGAAAGCCATTCATAAATTTAGTAAGTTTATCACACGCATATCATTTTATTACATACAACAGGTCATCAACCCACATCAACAACAAGGATACATTATAAATACTAAAGTTTTCACCACACAACAAATAACAAGCAATGAAATGAACTTCGACTCAACTATTCCTCGGCGTTGAAAACGCTTGCTTTGAACCACAAGTGATTCTCTGGGACGGGCCATCGATTGTCGATCTGGAAACCAATGCAGGACTGATCATCCAGGCTGAAGCGGCCTACTATATCCCTACCAAGGTAGGGAACCACACAAATGTCCGAGGTATAGACACAGTTGCTTCTCATAAATGTGTCAACAGCAGTTGGATCGCCTTTCACCATCATCGGATAGTTTCGTCCAAGGAAGAGCGAGTTTTCTCCAAGACTATCAATTCTGTACCAGGGAGAAGGAGTTGGCGCTAGCACACTAGTATCCATCCCGAATACCATGCAACGGGTGTTGGAATAGGTCCGGAGAGTGCGACCATGTGAGACACCTGCTTCCTTACCAGTAACATCATCAGTCGACTGTATACACACAAGAAGAGGTGATCCATCAGAATTAGTTGCTAGGCGCCACAGAGTATATGGGCGCTGCTCGTCCTCATGCTCGTGATCATCACCATCGTCATCTCCCCCTTGGTTATAAAAATTTTCAAGTATAGGTGGTGGGATGTTCACAGGACCTTGGAAACACAAGAAGAAGGTTAATTAGTAAAGGGAAACTTGCTAACCCGCATGCATGTGGATGAAAAATTATAATTACGGTGGAAGACAAACGTACCGAAACTATGAGGATGCCATGCAAAAACAGTGCCACGAGTGGTGGCAGAAAACACAAGGCGCTCGTATTGAATTGCATCACAGTACTCATCCGTGTACAGAAACTGATTTTTGAGCAATATCCATCGAGTGAAACCAACAAGGAAGGCAACAAGCTTGCCGAAGATAGCAACAACATCATAGTTGCTGTAATTCCAAGAGCGGTTGGGAACTCGACAAATTGCTATCTTCCATAGAAGACAGTCACCATGATCGTATTTGAACGTGCGTACATTACCGGCATGCTCAACCTCTGGGCAGTGTGCTAAGATTTTTGGAAGTGGAACCCGGTGACGAGTGTACACATTCACAAGTTCCCACTCACAGTTGGACCCAATGTAGACAACCCAATCTCCATTTGCGCCCGCCCAAGCCTTTCCCTCAAGCAATGGCATCTTAACATCATACGTATCATTATCAAGCGGCATCAACTTGGACAGGGCGAGGCCTCCGTCGTGCCGGCGCCAGTCATCATCAGGGTCACGACGAAGCGTATAATTCGAGTATCGAGTATACTCCAGGCAAGGCCAATGTGATTGCTAATGCATTGAGCAGGAAGGCTTATTGCAACAGTCTGATTCTCAAGCCTTATCAACCCGAGCTTTGTGAAGCTTTCCGCAAACTTAATCTGCAAGTTGTTCCTCAAGGTTCCTCGCCAACCTTCAAGTCTCTCCTACCTTGGAAGATCAGATTCGCCAAGCTTAGCTTCTTGATGCTATGGTGAAGAAGGTGAAGATTGGGATTGCCAAGAGTCAACCCAAGTACAAGTGCTACCGCCTTGATGACAAGGATACTCTTTTCTTCGAGGATCATATTGTTCTGACCAAAGGTGACCTTCGTAAAGTGATCATGAACGAGGCTCATAATTCTCTCCTCTCCATCCACCCTAGGAGCACGAAGATGTATCTGAAGGAAATATGCCCTAGAGGCAATAATAAAGTTATTATTTATTTCCTTATATCATGATAAATGTTTATTATTCATGCTAGAATTGTATTAACCGGAAACATAATACATGTGTGAATACATAGACCAACAGAGTGTCACTAGTATGCCTCTACTAGACTAGCTCGTTAATCAAAGATGGTTATGTTTCCTAACCATGAACAAAGAGTTGTTATTTGATTAACGAGGTCACATCATTAGTTGAATGATCTGATTGACATGACCCATTCCATTAGCTTAGCACCCGATCGTTTAGTATGTTGCTATTGCTTTCTTCATGACTTATACATGTTCCTATAACTATGAGATTATGCAACTCCCGTTTACCGGAGGAACACTTTGGGTACTACCAAACGTCACAACGTAACTGGGTGATTATAAAGGAGTACTATAGGTGTCTCCAATGGTAGATGTTGGGTTGGCGTATTTCAAGATTAGGGTTTGTCACTCCGATTGTCGGAGAGGTATCTCTGGGCCCTCTCGGTAATACACATCACATAAGCCTTGCAAGCATAATAACTAAGATGTTAGTTATGAGATGATGTATTACAGAACGAGTAAAGATACTTGCCAGTAATGAGATTGAACTAGGTATTGGATACCGACGATCGAATCTCGGGCAAGTAACATACCGATGACAAAGGGAACAACGTATGTTGTTATGCGGTCTGACCGATAAAGATCTTCGTAGAATATGTAGGAGCCAATATGGGCATCCAGGTCCCGCTATTGGTTATTGACCGGAGACGTGTCTCGGTCATGTCTACATTGTTCTCGAACCGTAGGGTCCGCACGCTTAACGTTACGATGACAGTTATTATGAGTTTATGCATTTTGATGTACCGAAGGTTGTTCGGAGTCCCGGATGAGATCACGGACATGACGAGGAGTCTCGAAATGGTCGAGACGTAAAGATTGATATATTGGAAGCCTATGTTTGGACATCGGAAGTGTTCCGGGTGAAATCGGGATTTTACCGGAATACCGGGAGGGTTACCGGAACCCCCCGGGAGGCTAATGGGCCTATTGGGCCTTAGTGGAAAAGAGAAAAGAGGCAGCCCACAAGCTGGCCGGCGCCCCCCCTTCCCCAAGTCCTAGTAGGACTAGGAGAAGTGGGCCGGCCCCCTCTCTCTCTCCTTTCCCCCTTGAGTCCTAGTTGGAATAGGATTGGAGGGGAGGAGTCCTACTCCCGGTGGGAGTAGGACTCCCCCTGCGCCTCCTCTCTCTTGGCCGGCCAGCCCCCCCTCCTCCAACCTTTATATACAGGGGCAGGGGACACCCCAAGACACACAAGTTGATCCTTGAGATCGTTCCTTAGCCGTGTGCGGTGCCCCTGCCACCAAATTCCACCTCGATCATACCGTTGTAGTGCTTAGGCGAAGCCCTGCGTCGGTAGTACATCAAGATCGTCACCACGCCATCGTGCTGACGGAACTCTTCCTCGACGCTTTGCTGGATCGGAGCCCGAGGATCGTCATCGAGCTGAACGTGTGCTAAGAACTCGGAGGTGCCGGAGTAACGGTGCTTGGATCGGTCGGATCGGGAAGAAGACGTACGACTACTTCCTCTACGTTGTGTGATCGCTTCCGCAGTCGGTCTGCGTTGGTACGTAGACAACACTCTCCCCTCTCGTTGCTGTGCATCACCATGATCTTGCGTGTGCGTAGGAAATTTTTTGAAATTACTGCGTTCCCCAACAGTATCAGGACCTCAAGCAGGCTTATTGGTAGACTCGAATGAAGCACGAGATTGCTCAGTTCGTGAATGAATGTGATGTCTGCAGAAGAGTGAAGGCAGAACACCAAAGGCCAGCTGGTCTCCTCCAACCTCTTGCCATTCCAGAATGGAAGTTTGACCACATTGAGATGGACTTCATGACTGGGTTTCCAAAGTCCAAGCGTGGCAATGATGCTATATTTGTTGTCATCGACAAACTCACTAAAGTGGCTCACTTTCTGCCTATCAAAGAGTCAATCACTGCAGCTCAATTGGCGGAACTCTATACCTCTCGGATTGTCTCTCTGCACGGTATTCCACAAGTGATCTCTTCAGACCATGGCAGCATCTTTACCTCCAAGTTTTGGGATTCCTTTTAGAAGGCCATGGGCACCAACATCCGCTTCAGCACAACTTTCCATCCTCAAACTAGCGGTCAAATCGAGCGTGTCAACCAGATTCTTGAAGATATGCTCAGGGCTTGTGTGATCTCCTTCGGCATGAAGTGGGAGGATTGTCTTCCATATGCTGAATTCTCCTACAACAACAGTTTTCAAGCAAGTTCGGGCAAGGCCCCATTTGAAATTCTGTATGGCAGGAAGTGCCATACCCCTCTCAACTGGTCTGAAACCGGTGAACGTCAGCTTTTGGGTAATGACTTAATCACAGAGGCAGAGGAAATGTGCAAAGTCATTCGAGATAACCTCAAAGCAGCCCAATCCCGCCAAAAGAGCTACTATGATAGTAAGCACCGTGATTTGGCTTTCGAGATCGGAGATCATGTTTACCTCCGCGTCTCTCCTATGAAAGGTACTCGTCACTTCGGTATCAAAGGGAAGCTTGCCCCTAGATACGTGGGACCTTTCAAGATCGTCAGCAAGAGAGGCGATCTCGCCTATCAACTCAAGCTTCCTTCAAACTTTGCAAACGTGCATGACGTGTTCCATGTCTCTCAGCTTCGAAAGTGCTTCAAGACTCCTGACCGCACCACCAACTTCAAAGACATTGAGCTCCAAGCAGATCTCTCTTATCGTGAGCACCCCGTTGCTATTCTTGAAGAGACTGAACGCAAGACTCACAACAAGTCAATCAAATTCCTCAAAATCAAGTGGTCACACCATTCCGACCGTGAAGCTACCTGGGAACGGGAGGATCACCTCCGCTCTGAGTACCCAGCGTTCTTTCAGTCCTAGATCTCGGGACGAGATCCTTTCGTAGTGGTGGAGTGTTGTAACACCCCGGATATGATTTACCCAATATGTATCCAACTCTTCCCGTTTCCGGCGTTAAGTTGTTTTATTTTCTCGGGTTCGGGTTTTTGTCTCTGTGTGTTGTTATCATTGTCATGCATCTCATATCAAGTCATCATGTGCATTGCATTTGCATATGTGTTCGTCTCATGCATTCGAGCATTTTCCCCGTTGTCCGTTTTGCATTCCGGCGCTTCGTTCTCCTCCGGTGGTCATTTCTACCTTTCTTTCATGTGTGGGGATTAAACATTTCCGGATTGGACCGAGACTTGCCAAGCGCCCTTGGTTTACTACCGGTAGACCCCCTGTCAAGTTTCGTACCATTTGGACTTCGTTTGATGCTCCAACGGTTAACCGAGGGACCGAAAAAAGGCCTCGTGTGTGTTGCAGCCCAACAACCCTCCATTTTGGCCCAAAACCCACTAAAACCCTCTCCATCATCTAGAGCGTTCGATCACGATCGTGTGGCCGAAAACCGCACCTCATTTGGACACTCCTAGCTCCCTCCACCTCTATATAAAGACCACCCTCTCAAAATTCCGGATCTCCCCCATCCAAACCCTAAAAAAAATCGTCTCCGCCGCCACTGGACACGTCCGGACGGCGCTGGACGCGTCCGCCGCCTCCGCCGACCAACCCGGTGCCGCCATGTGGCCCTGGCGCGCCCACATCACGCGCCCTGCCGCCTCCCGGCTCGCCTCGCCTGCCGCCATCCGCCGCCTCCCTGCCGGCGTTCGTCCGCCTCCACGCCGGCGGCCGTCACTTCGCCGGAAGCCGACGCCGCCCGCTCCTCCTCCGGCGGCCGGACCTGCCTCGCCGGCCACCGCCATCGCCACCGCCGCCCCGGTCGCCTTCCCCTCCTCCGGGGGCCTCCAACGAGCTCCGGTGTCGTCCCCGCCCCCGGTGAACAGTCTTTCTGGTGATCCTCGTAAACCGTGCCCGGCCGGATCTAGATCTGGGATTTGTCTCGGGTTGACTTTTTGCCTGAAACCCTAATTATTTTGCTATGTTCATCGCATCGTAACTTCGCATCCGTAGCTTCGTTTTGGGTATATAGCATATCAAAATGTTCATCTCAGAGAGTACATCATTTCTTCTCATTGCATCATTTTCATTTGAGTTCATCTTGATGCCCTAAATGCTGTTAGAAGAATGCTATTTGAGATAATTGTCAGATCTGCTGCTCCAATTAGGTATTTGTCATTTTTGCTATGATTAATGTGTGCATGATATGCCCCTGAACTCCACATGTGTTTTGTTATATGTTTTGCCATCTATCCAGAGGTGCAACCCATGTATTTTTGTGATGTGTGTGGTGACTAGCACAAGCTTGCAAAGTGGTGCATTCGTTAATGCTGATTTCAGGGACTTAGCATTTCCACTAAGTCCTTGGACTGTTTATCTCAATATGCCATATGTTCATGTTGTTTCCTAATGATCCGTGCCTCTTTGGAGGATGATCAGTAAGGATGTTTTGTTAATATTGTAGTGCTCTATCCATCCATGTCTTTGTATGCAATTATGGAGCACCCTAGCTTGAGTCAATCGAGCTCTACTTTTGCTATTTCGTGAATCTGGGCAGATTGTCTACTTGTTAGCGATTTTGCCCAGGATGTTGTAGTTGATCCGTGCATGCTATATTATTGTTCTTGCCATGTCTAGCTTGCATAATGTGTTTTGTTGATGGGTGTATGCTTAGATTGTCATGACTTGCTCTGTAGTGAGTGCATCGAGCTCGTAAACATGCCTTCTTGATATTTGATTTTGCATGCTCCAGTTTTCACTAAGTCTGAGAACTGATTATGTTTTTGCCATGTTCACATGCTTGCAAATGTATTTTATGATCCCTTTTGGCTCAAGGTCACTAAGGGACTTTTGTTAAGATATTCGAGTAGCTCCATGCCATGCTTTACTTTGCCATGTTCAGGTCCTGTAGCATATAGGTTTCATGCTCCAAAGTGTGCTATCTGATCTGAAATTCCAGACAAGTGTTAATTTCACTAAGTCTGAAATCTGTTTGCCAAATGCATTTTTGCCATGCTTGTTTGAACCTGTTAATGGATGAATTGGCCATAGCTCAGTGTTCATCTTTTGTTAAGAATTATGAATGGATCCCTGCCATGTATTTTGTTTTCATGTTTGGGTTCTGTAGCATGTTCATCTTGTTGCATTTAGACGGCTACTTGCTATAAATCGCAGTCTGGTGTCATATTTGAATTGCTTGCCATTTCCAAACCGTGACTCCGATTCCGGTGATCTTTATATCGTTTTCAAGCGATTTCATCTCATCTTTTCAGTGGCACAGTTGGATTTCCATGTTGAGGCCAGGTTCATTCATTCCTTGTCAAATCTTGCATATGCATCTCATATCGCATCCCGCATAGCATACCATGTTTGCATCATGTTGTTTCAGCTTTGCACGTGGTTGATTGTGTCCTTGTTGCTTGTTTGTCTTGTTTGGGTAGAGCCGGGAGACGAGTTCGCTAACGAGGAGCCCATTGAGTTTGCTTTCAAGGATCCAGTCAACTCTGACAACTTTGCAGGCAAGATGATCATACCCTTGAAATCACTACTATCTTTGCTTTGGTAGATGCTCGCTCATTTGCTATGCCTATGCTACGATGCCTACCACTTGCTTATCATGCCTCCCAAATTGCCATGTCAAACCTCTAACCCACCATGTCCTAGCAAACTGTTGATTGGCTATGTTACCGCTTTGCTCAGCCCCTCTTATAGCGTTGCTAGTTGCAGGTGAAGATTGGAGACCGTTCCTTGTTGGAACATTATTTACTTGTTGGGATATCATTATATTGCCATGTTACCTTAATGCATCTATATACTTGGTAAAGGGTGGAAAGCTCGGCCTCTCGCCTAGTGTTTAGTTCCACTCTTGCCGCCCTAGTTTCCGTCACATCGGTGTTATGTTCCCGGATTTTGCGTTCCTTACGCGGTTGGGTTATAATGGGAACCCCTTGATAGTTCGCCTTGAATAAAGTTTTCCAGCAATGCCCAACCTTGGTTTTACCATTTGCCACCTAGCCTCTTTTTCCCTTGGGTTTCCGGAGCCCGAGGGTCATCTTATTTAACCCCCCCCCCAAGGGCCAGTGCTCCTCTGAGTGTTGGTCCGAACTAGAGTCCTGTGCAGCGCCCCCTCGGGGAAACTCGAGGTTTGGTTTTAGTTGTATGGAGCGCTCATCTGAGTGTGCCCTGAGAACGAGATATGTGCAGCTCCTATCGGGATTTTTCGGCACATTCAGGCGGTGTTGCTGGATTTGTTTTAACTTGTCGAAGTGTCTTGTAGAACCGAGATACCGAGTCTGATCAGAATGTCTCGGGAGGAGGTCTATTCCTTCGTTGACCGTGAGAGCTTGTCATGGGCTAAGTTGGGACTCCCCTGCAGGGATTTGAACTTTCGAAAGCCGTGCCCGCGGTTATGGGCAGATGGGAATTTGTTAATGTCTGGTTGTAGATAACTTGAACCTTAACTTAATTAAAATGAATCAACTGTGTGAGTTACCGTGATGGTCTCTTCTCGATGGAGTGCGGGAAGTGAACACCGTGTTGGAGTAATGCTTGCCGCAGGTTGCTCTGTAGTTATTTGTTCGCGCTTGCCTTCTCTTCTCGCTCTCTTTTGCGAATAGGTTAGCCACCATATATGCTAGTCGCTTGCTGCAGCTCCACATATTTACCTTGCCTTTTTCCTATAAGCTTAAATAGTCTTGATCGCGAGGGTGCGAGATTGCTGAGTCCCTGTGGCTCACAGATTACTATTAAACCAGATGGAGGGCCAGACGACTCCGTTCCAGATGACGCGCTAGAGCTCAAGTGGGAGTTCGACGAGGACTCACGTCGTTATTATGTTTCTTTCCCTAATGATCAGTAGTGGTGCCCAGTTGGGGCGATCGGGACCGTGTCGCATGTTGGGTTGATCTTTTATTTTGGCGCCGTAGTCGGGCCATGAGTGATTGGATGATGTAATGCTATTTATGTACTTTGATTGACGTGGCGAGTGTAAGCCAACTATGTATCTCCCCTTTTATTATCTATATTACATGGGATGTTGTGAAGATTGCCTAACTTGCGACATTGCTTTCAATGCGGTTATGCCTCTAAGTCGTGCCTCGACCCGTGGGAGATATAGCCGCATCGAGGGCATTACAACTCCCCTCCGCGTGGGAAACGAAAACAACAGCCGAGTCTTCCTTGCCTTCGTGTCATTCCCTTCCTAGGCCTCACCGTCGTCCACCGTCCTGGTGCTCTCGGCGTGGCGTGGTCAGCGTGGTCAATGACCGACATGCATCTGAAGTGGACTGTACGTGGAGAGGCTGACAGCTGGGTCCACGGCCGCACGCAAGGAAATGTCTCCTTATTACGTGCAAAATAATGATTTCCTCCACCTGACATCTGGGACCCACCGAAACGGCCTCTGTATTTCGCGAAAACGTTACCGCCGCTGACAACTCGGACCCACCAGCTATATCTTCGCACACATGGAAGTGCCTCCTTATTATGCACAAAAAAATGAATACTCCCCCTGCTAGCTGGGACCCAGTATAGTGGGCCTACTAAGTTGATGGGGACGAAGGGCTTTGTCAACTTAGTCAATATGCACGATTCTAGCTCGACTGACCGTACGATGTCCATCCAACGGCCGTAGTGCTTCTTCAACCTCTGGTCTTCTTGCTCCAGCCGCCCAAAGCAGCGTCGGTCGTGCCGCCCGCTCCTACCTCCCGTGGCCGGCTGTGCTGCCACGGAGGCCTCACCGCCCCCATACTACTCCAACCGCTGGCCAAGCCATCCCTCCACCCCACTCACCCACATCCCCTGTTATTCTAAAGCGACGACAGCGCAGCCGAACCAGTGAACCCTCGTACTCCTCTCCGCGTGGGCATCCACTGCCGCGTCTTCCCCGGCTCCATGTCGTCCCCTTCCTAGGCCTCGCCGTCGTCCACCACCGTGGTGCTGTCGGCGCGGCGTGGTCAATGTGGTCAACGACCGAATTCCATCAGAAGAATATTGTACATGGAGAGGCTGACAGCTGGGTCCACGGCAGCCGCAAGGAAGTGCCTCCTTATTACGCGGAAAATAATTATTCCTCCACCTGAAAGCAGGGACCCACCGGACGCCCACCAGTATATCGCGAAAAAAACGTTTGCCCCTGACTGCTGGGACCCACCCGACGGGCCATCGTATTTCGTGAAAAAAATGTTCCCCCTGCTGTCAGCTCGGACCCACCGGAAGTGCCTCCTTATTACGCACAAAAAAATGAATACCCCCCTGCTAGCTGGGACCCACCTTGGTGAGAGGCTGACTTGTGGGCCTACTAAGTTGACGGGGACGGAGGGCTTTGTCAACTTAGTCAATATGCACGATTCTAGCTCAAGTGACCGTACGATGTCCATCCAACAGCCGTAGTGCTTCTTTAACCTCTGGTCTTCTTGCTCCAGCCGCCCAAACCAGCGCCGGTCGTGCCTCGTGCTCCTGCCTCCCGTGGCCGGCTGCGATGCGGCAGAGGCTTCACTGCCCCTACTACTCCCACCGCTGGCCAGGCCATCCCTCTATTCACCCACACCCCATGTTATTCTGTGGCGACGGCAGCCTCACACCGCAACGAACCAGTGAACCCTCGTACTCCTCTACGCGTGGGCTGTTGGGGAACGCAGTAATTTCAAAAAAATTCCTACGCACACGCAAGATCATGGTGATGCACAGCAACGAGAGGGGAGAGTGTTGTCTACGTACCAACGCAGACCGACTGCGGAAGCGATCACACAACGTAGAGGAAGTAGTCGTACGTCTTCTTCCCGATCCGACCGATCCAAGCACCGTTACTCCGGCACCTCCGAGTTCTTAGCACACGTTCAGCTCGATGATGATCCTCGGGCTCCGATCCAGCAAAGCGTCGAGGAAGAGTTCCGTCAGCACGACGGCGTGGTGACGATCTTGATGTACTACCGACGCAGGGCTTCGCCTAAGCACTACAACGGTATGATCGAGGTGGAATTTGGTGGCAGGGGGCACCGGACACGGCTAAGGAACGATCTCAAGGATCAACTTGTGTGTCTTGGGGTGTCCCCTGCCCCCGTATATAAAGGTTGGAGGAGGGGGGGCTGGCCGGCCAAGAGAGAGGAGGCGCAGGGGGAGTCCTACTCCCACCGGGAGTAGGACTCCTCCCCTCCAATCCTATTCCAACTAGGACTCAAGGGGGAAAGGAGAGAGAGAGGGGGCCGGCCCACTTCTCCTAGTTCTACTAGGACTTGGGGAAGGGGGGGCGCCGGCCAGCTTGTGGGCTGCCTCTTTTCTCTTTTCCACTAAGGCCCAATAGGCCCATTAGCCTCCCGGGGGGTTCCGGTAACCCTCCCGGTATTCCGGTAAAATCCCGATTTCACCCGGAACACTTCCGATGTCCAAACATAGGCTTCCAATATATCAATATTTATGTCTCGACCATTTCGAGACTCCTCGTCATGTCCGTGATCTCATCCGGGACTCCGAACAACCTTCGGTACATCAAAATGCATAAACTCATAATAACTGTCATCGTAACGTTAAGCGTGCGGACCCTACGGTTCGAGAACAATGTAGACATGACCGAGACACGTCTCCGGTCAATAACCAATAGCGGGACCTGGATGCCCATATTGGCTCCTACATATTCTACGAAGATCTTTATCGGTCAGACCGCATAACAACATACGTTGTTCCCTTTGTCATCGGTATGTTACTTGCCCGAGATTCGATCGTCGGTATCCAATACCTAGTTCAATCTCGTTACTGGCAAGTCTCTTTACTCGTTCTGTAATACATCATCTCATAACTAACATCTTAGTTATTATGCTTGCAAGGCTTATGTGATGTGTATTACCGAGAGGGCCCAGAGATACCTCTCCGACAATCGGAGTGACAAACCCTAATCTTGAAATACGCCAACCCAACATCTACCATTGGAGACACCTGTAGTACTCCTTTATAATCACCCAGTTACGTTGTGACGTTTGGTAGTACCCAAAGTGTTCCTCCGGAAAACGGGAGTTGCATAATCTCATAGTTATAGGAACATGTATAAGTCATGAAGAAAGCAATAGCAACATACTAAACGATCGGGTGCTAAGCTAATGGAATGGGTCATGTCAATCAGATCATTCTACTAATGATGTGACCTCGTTAATCAAATAACAACTCCTTGTTCATGGTTAGGAAACATAACCATCTTTGATTAACGAGCTAGTCAAGTAGAGGCATACTAGTGACACTCTGTTGGTCTATGTATTCACACATGTATTATGTTTCCGGTTAATACAATTCTAGCATGAATAATAAACATTTATCATGATATAAGGAAATAAATAATAACTTTATTATTGCCTCTAGGGCATATTTCCTTCAGTCTCCCACTTGCACTAGAGTCAATAATCTAGATCACATCACCATGTGATTAACATCGATAGTTCACATCATCATGTGACCAATACCCAAAGGGTTTACTAGATTCAGTAATCTAGTTCACATCGCTATGTGATTAACACCCAAAGAGTACTAAGGTGTGATCATGTTTTGCTTGTGAGAGAATCTTTAGTCAACGGGTCTGCCACATTCAGATCCATATGTATTTTGCAAATTTCTATGTCAACAATGCTCTGCATTGAGCTACTCTAGCTAATTGCTCCCACTTTCAATATGTATCTAGACCGAGACTTAGAGTCATCTAGATCAGTGTAAAAACTTGCATCGGCGTAACCCTTTACGACGAACCTTTTGTCACGTCCATAATCGAGAAACATATCCTTATTTCACTAAGGATAATTCTGACCGCTGTCTAGTGATCTACTCCTAGATCACAATTGTACTCCCTTGCCAAAATCAGTGTAGGGTATACAATAGATCTGGTACACAGCATGGCATACTTTATAGAACCTATGCACAGGGAATGACTTTCATTCTCTTTCTATCTTCTGCCGTGGTCGGGTTTTGAGTCTTACTCAATTTCACACCTTATAGTACAGGCAAGAACTCTTTCTTTGACTGCTCCATTTTGAACTACTTCAAAATCTTTGTCAAGGCATGTATTCATTGAAAGAACTTATCAAGCGTCTTTGATCTATCTCTATAGATCTTGAAGCTCAATATGTAAGCAGCTTCATCGAAGTCTTTCTTTGAAAAACTCCTTTCAAACACTCCTTTATGCTTTACAGAATAATTCTACATTATTTCCGATCAACAATATGTCATTCACATATACTTATCAGAAATGCTGTAGTGCTCCCACTCACTTTCTTGTAAATACAGGCTTCACCGCAAGTCTGTATAAAACTTATATGCTTTGATCAACTCATCAAAGCGTATATTCCAACTCCGAGATGCTTGCACCAGTCCACAGATGGATCGCTGGAGCTTGCACATTTTGTTAGCACTTTTCGGATTCACAAAACCTTCTAGTTGCATCGTATACAACTCTTCTTTAGCAAATCCATTAAGGAATGCAGTTTTGTTTATCCATTTGCCAGATTTCATAAAATGCGGCAATTGCTAACATGATTCGGACAGACTTTAAGCATAGATACGAGTGAGAAAATCTCATCGTAGTCAACACCTTGAACTTGTCGAAAACATTTTGCGACAATTCTAGCTTTGTAGATAGTAACACTACTATCAGCGTCCGTCTTCCTCTTGAAGATCCATTTATTTTCTATGGCTTGCCGATCATCGGGCAAGTCAACCAAAGTCCATACTTTGTTCTCATACATGGATTATATCTCAGATTTCATGGCTTCGAGCCACTTTGCGGAATCTGGGCTCACCATCGCTTCTTCATAGTTCGTAGGATCATCATGATCTAGTAGCATGACTTCCAAAACAGGATTACCGTACCACTCTGGTGCGGATCTCACTCTGGTTGATCTACGTGGTTCAGTAGTGTCTTGTTCTGAAGTTTCATGATCATCATCATTAGCTTTCTCACTAACTAGTGTAGGTGTCACAGAAACATTTTTCTGTGATGTACTACTTTCCAATAAGGGAGCAGGTACAGTTACCTCGTCAAGTTCTACTTTCCTCCCACTCACTTCTTTCGAGAGAAACTCCTTCTCCAGAAAGTTTCCGAATTTTAGCAACAAAAAGTCTTGCCTTCGGATCTGTGAGAGAAGGTGTATCCAATAGTTTCCTTTGGATATCCTATGAAGGCGCACTTCTCCGATTTGAGTTTGAGCTTATCAGGATGAAACTTTTTCATATAAGCATTGCAACTCCAAACTTTAAGAAACGACAGCTTAGGTTTCTTGCCAAACCATAGTTCACACGGTGTCGTCTCAACGGATTTATATGGTGCCCTATGTGAATGCAGCTGTCTCTAATGCGTGACCCCAAAAACGATAGTGGTAAACCGGTAAGAAACATCATATATTGCACTATATCCAATAAAGTACGGTTATGACGTTCGGACACACCATTATGCTGTGGTGTTCCAGGTGGCGTGAGTAGTGAAACTATTTCACATTGTTTTTAACTGAAGACCAAACTCGTAACTCAAATATTTGTCTCCGCGATCAGATCGTAGAAACTTTATTTTCTTGTCACGTTGATTTTTCACTTCACTCTGAAATTCTTTGAACTTTTCAGACTTATGTTTCATCAAGCAGATATACTCATATCTGCTCAAATCATTTGTGAAGATCAGAAAATAATGATACCTGTCGCGAGCCTCAATATTCATCGGACCACATACATCAGTATGTATGATTTCCAACAAATCTTTTGCTCGCTCCATTGTTCCGGAGAACGGTGTTTTTTAGTCATCTTGCCCAAAAGGCATGGTTCGCAAGCATCAAGTGATTTATAATCAAGTGATTCCGAAAGCCCATCAGCATGGAGTTTCTTCATGCGCTTTATACCAATATGACCTAAACAGCAGTGCCACAAATAAGTTGCACTATCATTATTAACTTTGCATCTTTTGGTTTCAATATATGAATATGTGTATTATTAAGATCGAGATCCAATGAACTATTTTCATTGGGTGTGTATCCATATAAGGTTTTATTCATGTAAACAAAACAACAATTTATTCTTTTACTTAAATGAATAACCGTATTACAATAAACATGATCAAATCATATTCATGCTCAACACAAACACCAAATAACACTTATTTAGGTTCAACACTAATCCCGAAAGTATAGGGGAGTGTGCGATGATGATCATATCAATCTTGGAACTACTTCCAACACACATCGTCACTTCACCCTTAACTAGTCTCTGTTTATTCTGCAACTCCCGTTTCGAGTTACTAATCTTAGTAACTGAACTAGTATCAAATACTGAGGGTTTGCTATAAACACTAGTAAAGTACACATCAATAACATGTATATCAAATATACTTATGTTCACTTTGCCATCCTTCTTATCCGCCAATCACTTGGGGTAGTTCCGCTTCCAGTGACCAGTCCCTTTGCAGTAGAAGCACTTAGTCTCAGGCTTAGGATCAGACTTGGGGTTCTTCACTTGAGCAGCAACTTGCTTGCCGTTCTTCTTGAAGTTCCCCTTCTTCCCTTTGCCCTTTTCTTGAAACTAGTGATCTTGTCTACCATCAACACTTGATGTTTTTCTTGATTTCTACCTTCATCAATTTCATCATCATGAAAAGCTCGGGAGTCATTTTCGTCATCCCTTGCATACTATAGTTCATCACGAAGTTCTACTAACTTGGTCATGGTGACTAGAGAATTCTGTCAATCACTATCTTATCTGGAAGATTAACTCCCACTTGATTCAAGCGATTGTAGTACCCAGAAAATCTGAGCACATGCTCACTAGTTGAGCGATTCTCCTCCATCTTTTAGCTATAGAACTTGTTGGAGACTTCATATCTCTCAACTCGGGTATTTGCTTGAAATATCAACTTCAACTCCTGGAACATCTCATATGGTCCATGACGTTCAAAACGTCTTTTGAAGTCCCGATTCTAAGCCATTAAGCATGGTGCACTAAACTATCAAGTAGTCATCATATTGAGCTAGCCAAACGTTCATAACGTCTGCATCTGCTCCTGCAATAGGTCTGTCACCTAGCGGTGCATCAAGGACATAATTCTTCTGTGCAGCAATGAGGATAAACCTCAGATCACGGATCCAATCCGCATCATTGCTACTAACATCTTTCAACACAGTTTTCTCTAGGAACATATCAAAATAAACACAGGGAAGCAACAACGCGAGCTATTGATCTACAACATAATTTGCAAAATACTACCAGGACTAAGTTCATGATAATTTTTAAGTTCAGTTAATCAAATTACTTAGGAACTCCCACTTAGATAGACATCCCTCTAATCCTCTAAGTGATCACGTGATCCAAATCAACTAAACCATAACCGATCATCACGTGAGATGGAGTAGTTTTGAACATCAATATGTTGATCATATCTACTATATGATTCACGCTCGACCTTTCGGTCTCCGTGTTCCGAGGCCATATCTGTATATGCTTGGCTCGTCAAGTATAACCTGAGTATTCCGCGTGTGCAACTGTTTTGCACCCGTTGTATTTGAACGTAGAGCCTATCACACCCGATCATCACGTGGTGTCTCAGCACGAAGAACTTTTGCAACGGTGCATACTCAGGGAGAACACTTCTTGATAATTTAGTGAGAGATCATCTTATAATGCTACCGTCAATCAAAGCAAGATAAGATGCATAAAAGGATAAACATCACATGCAATCAATATAAGTGATATGATATGGCCATCATCATCTTGTGCTTTGTGATCTCCATCTCCGAAGCACCGTCATGATCACCATCGTCACCGGCGCGACACCTTGATCTCCATCGTAGCGTCTTTGTCGTCTCGCCAATCTTATGCTTCCACGACTATCACTACCGTTTAGTAATAAAGTAAAGCATTACATCGCGATTGCATTGCATACAATAAAGCGACAACCATATGGCTCCTGCCAGTTGCCGATAACTCGGTTACAAAACATGATCATCTCATACAATAAAATCAGCATCATGCCTTGACCATATCACATCACAACATACCCTGCAAAAACAAGTTAGACGTCTTCTACTTTGTTGTTGCAAGTTTTACGTGGCTGCTACGGGCTTAAGTAAGAACTCATCTCACCTACGCATCAAAACCACAACGATAGTTTGTCAAATAGACTCTGTTTTAACCTTCTCAAGGACCGGGCGTAGTCACACTTGGTTCAACTAAAGTTGGAGAGGCAGTCTTCCGCAAGCCATCTATGTGCAAAGCACGTCGAGGGAACCGGTCTCGCGTAAGAGTACGCGTAAGGTTGGTCCGGATCGTCTCAACCAACAATACCGCCGAACCAAAGTATGACATGCTGGTAGGCAGTATGACTTGTATCGCCCACAACTCACTTGTGTTCTACTCGTGCAAATAACATCAAACCATAAAACCTAGGCTCTGATACCACTATTGGGGAACGCAGTAATTTCAAAAAATTTCCTACGCACACGCAAGATCATGGTGATGCACAGCAACGAGAGGGGAGAGTGTTGTCTACGTACCAACGCAGACCGACTGCGGAAGCGATCACACAACATAGAGGAAGTAGTCGTACGTCTTCTTCCCGATCCGACCGATCCAAGCACCGTTACTCCGGCACCTCCGAGTTCTTAGCACACGTTCAGCTCGATGACGATCCTCGGGCTCCGATCCAGCAAAGCGTCGAGGAAGAGTTCCGTCAGCACGACGGCGTGGTGACGATCTTGATGTACTACCGACGCAGGGCTTCGCCTAAGCACTACAACGGTATGATCGAGGTGGAATTTGGTGGCAGGGGGCACCGCACATGGCTAAGGAACGATCTCAAGGATCAACTTGTGTGTCTTGGGGTGTCCCCTGCCCCCGTATATAAAGGTTGGAGGAGGGGGGGCTGGCCGGCCAAGAGAGAGGAGGCGCAGGGGGAGTCCTACTCCCATCGGGAGTAGGACTCCTCCCCTCCAATCCTATTCCAACTAGGACTCAAGGGGGAAAGGAGAGAGAGAGGGGGCCGGCCCACTTCTCCTAGTTCTACTAGGACTTGGGGAAGGGGGGGGGGGCGCCGGCCAGCTTGTGGGCTGCCTCTTTTCTCTTTTCCACTAAGGTCCAATAGGCCCATTAGCCTCCCGGGGGGTTCCGGTAACCCTCCCGGTATTCCGGTAAAATCCCGATTTCACCCGGAACACTTCCGATGTCCAAACATAGGCTTCCAATATATCAATCTTTACGTCTCGACCATTTCGAGACTCCTCGTCATGTGCGTGATCTCATCCGGGACTCCGAACAACCTTCGGTACATCAAAATGCATAAACTCATAATAACTGTCATCGTAACGTTAAGCGTGCGGACCCTACGGTTCGAGAACAATGTAGACATGACCGAGACACGTCTCCGGTCAATAACCAATAGCGGGACCTGGATGCCCATATTGGCTCCTACATATTCTACGAAGATCTTTATCGGTCAGACCGCATAACAACATACGTTGTTCCCTTTGTCATCGGTATGTTACTTGCCCGAGATTCGATCGTCGGTATCCAATACCTAGTTCAATCTCGTTACTGGCAAGTCTCTTTACTCGTTCTGTAATACATCATCTCATAACTAACATCTTAGTTATTATGCTTGCAAGGCTTATGTGATGTGTATTACCGAGAGGGCCCAGAGATACCTCTCCGACAATCGGAGTGACAAACCCTAATCTTGAAATACGCCAACCCAACATCTACCATTGGAGACACCTGTAGTACTCCTTTATAATCACCCAGTTACGTTGTGACGTTTGGTAGTACCCAAAGTGTTCCTCCGGAAAACGGGAGTTGCATAATCTCATAGTTATAGGAACATGTATAAGTCATGAAGAAAGCAATAGCAACATACTAAACGATCGGGTGCTAAGCTAATGGAATGGGTCATGTCAATCAGATCATTCTACTAATGATGTGACCTCGTTAATCAAATAACAACTCCTTGTTCATGGTTAGGAAACATAACCATCTTTGATTAACGAGCTAGTCAAGTAGAGGCATACTAGTGACACTCTTTTGGTCTATGTATTCACACATGTATTATGTTTCCGGTTAATACAATTCTAGCATGAATAATAAACATTTATCCTGATATAAGGAAATAAATAATAACTTTATTATTGCCTCTAGGGCATATTTCCTTCATGGGCATCCACTGGAGCGTCTTCCCCGGCTCCGCATCGTCCCCTTCCTAGGCCTCGCCGTCGTCCACCGCTGTGGTGCTCTTGGCGCGGCGTGGTCAATGTGGTCAACGACCGACTTCCATCGGAAGAGTACTGTGCGTGGAGACGCTAGCAATTGGGTCCACGGCCGTAGCAAGGAAGTGCTCCTTATTACGCGCAAAATAATTATTCCTCCACCTGATAGCAGGGACCCACCGGACAGGCAACCGTATTTCGTGAAAAAAACGTTTGCCCCTGACTGCTGGGACCCACCAGCTACATCTTCGCACGCAAGGAAGTGCCTGACAGTCGGGACCCACCTGGTCGAAGCGTACGTAGCATTGTCATTCTGGTCGCGAACGTGTACGTACATATATACTGGTCGATGTAGAGGCGCGCACGTGTCGTAGTAGAGGCACGCACATAGCATGTACACGTACGTACATCGGCCAGGGTGCAAGAAAGAAAATACGGCCACGTATGTGTACATACGGGCGGGGTCTCGAACGCCTACTCGCGCATACGTACGGCCAGGGCTCGTGTACATGGCTGGGTCCGAACGGAGAAACATCGTCGCCGTCGTGTTCATGGGGAGGCAACGGAATGCATCGTGTTCATGGGGAGGCAACGGAATGCATTGTGTTCATGGGGAGGCAACAGAATGTGTCGTATTCATCGGGAGGGCTTGCACAGAACAGGCGATGGAAACAAGGCCTGGCGTACCGCAGAACGGAGGAAATGACCTTGTGTTCGACCGGCCACGTTCGAAACGGGATCCTGTTGATCAGGAGGGGTCTGGCGTACCGCAAAACGGAGGAAACAGACCTCCTACGGTCAAAACGGGGGTCCTGTTGATCGGGAGGGGTGTGGCGTACCGCAAGACGGAGGAAACAGACTTGTGTTGAAGCGCTACGGTCGAAACAGGGGTCCTGTTCATCGGCAGGGGTGTGACGTACTGCAAAATGGGACTCCACGGGATACTGTTCATCTCCACCGTCGACCCCCTCCAGCATCCATGAGCTACTGTTCATCCACCGTCGACCTCCTCCAGCCTCCACCTGCGACTGTTCATCCATGGGCTCCTGTTCATCCAGCCTCCACCGCGCACTACTCCATCGGCTACTATTCAACCACCCCTCTCCACGGGCTCCTGTTCAACCACCCCTCCACGGGCTACTGTTCATCCTGCCCTCCACCATCTACTGTTCATCCTGCCCTCCACGGGGTGGTCCTATTCATCCAGCCCTCCACGGGGTCCTGTTCATCCAGCCGCAACCGGCTCGATCAATCGGGGTCCTGTTCATCCAGAGGCAACACCATGGGGTCCTGTTCATCCACCCCCCCCCCCCCGCAATGCTCACCGTTCATCCAGAGGCAGCATCGATCGGCTTCAGTTAGCAGCAGTAGCGAAGGAATCGCTCGATCGGGTTCAGTTAACAGCCATTGATCGATTGCTCGGGTTCAGTAACGCGTAGCCTGCAGTGCAATCACTCGGGTTCAGCTACAGCCCAACGCCTCGCTCGGGTTCAGTTAGAGCCAATGCCTCGCACACACGCGCGTACATGTACGAGAGAAACGCGCATCGCTCGGCCCCTGACCTCCCACCGTAACTGGGAACTCCCCGAAATCCCCCCCTCGCTTCTACCACGGTTTTTTCTGTTATGGACGGCCCAAAGAATGTCATGCAGCTGCGTCTCCGGCCCGCTAGGACGAAAAGCCCATTTTCTGTCATGATTTTTTGTCATAGAAGTAGGAGCCCACCACATCTATGATGATACCGGGTTTTTTCACAATTATCGCCATAGAAGTGTCATATGTATGACAGAAAAAAAATTTGTTTGGCCCAAAATGTCACGGATGTGTCTTTTTTTTGTAGTGATACTAGGGATCAAACCCTAACAAAACTAACTCGATTACATGATAAATCTCATCCAACCCATCACCGTCCAGCAACCCTACGATGGAATTACTCACGCACGACGGTGAGCATCATGAAATTGGTGATGGAGGATGGTTGATGATGACGATGGTGACGGATTCCCCTCTCCGGAGCCCCGAACGGACTCCAGATCAGCCCTCCCGAGAGAGTTTAGGGCTTGGCGATGGCTCCCTATCGTAAAACACGATGAATCCTTCTCCCTGATTTTTTCTCCCCGAAAGTAAATATATGCAGTCAGGGTTGAGGTCGGTGGAGTGTTAGGGGGCGCGCCCCCCACCCTCGTGGACAGGTGGAGGCCCCCCTGATGTGTACCTTCCTTCCAGTATTTTTTATATATTCCAAAATAATTCTCCATTGATTTTAAGGTCATTTCAAGAACTTTTATTTCAGCACAAAAATAACATCATGGCAATTCTGCTGAAAACAGCGTCAATCCGGGTTAGTTCCATTCAAATCATGCAAGTTAGAGTCCAAAATAAGGGCAAAAGTGTTTGGAAAAAGTAGATATGATGGAGACGTATCAACTCCCTGATGACCCACAAGTATAGGGGATCTATCTAGTCCTTTCGATAAGTAAGAGTGTCGAACCCAACGAGGAGCAGAACGAAATGATAAGCGGTTTCCAGTAAGGTATTCTATGCAAGTACTGAAATAAGTGGTAATAGATAGTTTTGTGATAAGATAATTTGTAACGAGAAACAAGTAACAATGGTAAATAAAGTGCAGCAAGGTGGCCCAGTCCTTTTTGTAGCAAAGGACAAGCCTGGACAAACTCTTATATAGAGAAAAGCGCTCCCGAGGACACATGGGAATATCGTCAAGGTAGTTTTCATCACGCTCATATGATTCGTGTTCGGTACTTTGATAATTTGGTATGTGGGTGGACCGGTGCTTGGGTACTACCCTTACTTGGACAAGCATCCCACTTACGATTAACCTCTATTGCAAGCATCCGCAACTACAACAAAAGTATTAAGGTAAACCTAACCATAGCATGAAACATATGGATCCAAATCAGCCCCTTACGAAGCAACGCATAAACTAGGGTTTAAGCTTCTGTCTCTCTAGGAATCCATCGTCTACTTATTACTTCCCAATGCCTTCCTCTAGGACCAAATAAAGGTGAAGTGTCTTGTAGTCGACGTTCACATAACACCACTAGAGGAGAGACAACATACATCTTATCAAAATATCGAACGAATACCAAATTCACATGACTACTAATAGCAAGACTTCTCCCATGTCCTCAGGAACAAAAGTAACTACTCACAAAGCATAAACATGTTCATAATCAGAGGGGTATTAATATGCATATAGGATCTGAACATATGATCTTCCACCAATTAAACCAACTAGCATCAACTACAACGAGTAATTAACACTACTAGCAACCTACTAGCACCAATCCCAGACTTGGAGACAAGAATTGGATACAAGAGATGAACTAGGGTTTTGAGAGGAGATGGTGCTGATGAAGATGTTGATGGAGATTGCCCTCTCCCGATGAGAGGAGCGTTGGTGATGACGATGGCGATGATTTTTCCCTCCGAGAGGAAAGTTTCCCCGATAGAACAGCTCCGCCAGAACCCTAGATTGGTTCCGCCAAGGTTCCGCCTCGTGGCAGCGGAGTTTCATCCGAGAAGATGGCTTATGATTTTTTCCCATCAAAAGACTTCATATAGCAGAAGATGGCCACCGGAGGGCCACCAGGGGGCCCACGAGGTAGGGGGCGCGCCCAGGGGGTAGGGCGCGCCCCCCACCCTCGTGGGCAGGGTGTGGCCCCCCTGGTGAATCTCTTCCGCTGAGTATTTTTTATATATTCTGAAAACATCTTCCGTGAAGTTTCAGGACTTTTGGAGCTGTGCAGAATAGGTCTCTAATATTTGCTCCTTTTCCAGCCCAGAATCCCAGCTGCCGGCATTCTCCCTCTTCATGTAAACCTTGTAAAATAAGAGAGAATAGGCATAAGTATTGTGACATAATGTGTAATAACAACCCATAATGCAATAAATATTGATATAAAAGCATGTTGCAAAATGGACATATCAACTCCCCCAAGCTTAGACCTCGCTTGTCCTCAAGAGAAAAGCCGAAATCGAAAATTATGTCCACATGTTTAGAGATAGAGGTGTCGATAAAAATAAAATATGGACATGAGGGCATCATGATCATTCTTAGAACAACAACTTATATAATTCTTGCCATATGATTTCTTATGCTAGAGTAATAATTCAATCACAATTTCAAGTATGAATCGTAAACTTCATTGAGAACTAACAAACTATAATCTCAGTCATTGAAGCAATTGCAATTTATCATAACATAGGAAAGAGTCAATATATTAGAGCTTTTCAGCAGGTCCACATACTCAACTATCATATAATCTTTCACAATTGCTGACACTCACGCAATACTTAGGGGTATGAAGTTTTAATTGAACACAGAGAAAGACAGGGGCTTGTAGTTTTGCCTCCCAACGTTTTACCTCAAGGGTAATGTCAGCAGTAATAGTTCATGAAAACTCACATCTAATTAGCCATATATACCAGGATCTTTCCAACATACTGTGCTTGCCAAAGGATAAAATGTAAAAAGGAAAGGTGAAGATCACCATGACTCTTATGCAATGTAGGAAATAAAAGTAAAAAATAGGCCCTTCGCAGAGGGAATCAGAGGTCGTCATGTGCTTTTATAGTTGTATGCACAAAATCTTAATGCGAAAGAACGTCACTTTATATTGCCACTTGTAATATGGACCTTTATTATGCAGTCTATCGCTTTTATTTCTTCCATATCACACGATGGTATAAAACTTATTTTCTCCCACAGTAATAAGTCATACATATTTAGAGAGCAATTTTTATTGCTTTGCACCGATGACAACTTACTTGGAGGATCCTACTCAATCCACAGGTAGGTATGGTGGACTCTCATGGCAAGACTGGTTTAAGGGTATTTAGAAGCACAAGTAGTATCTCTACTTAGTGTGATGAATTTGGCTAGCACGAGGGGGAAAGGCAAGCTCAACCATGTTGGATGATCCATGACAATATAATTTATCTCAGATGTAAGAAAACATAACCCATTACGTTGTCTTCCTTGTCCAACGTCAACTATTTAGCATGTCATATTTTAATGAGTGCTCACAATCATAAAAGATGTCCAAGATAGTATATCTATATGTGAAGACCTCTCTCTCTCTCTCTTTATTACTTCCTATTAATTGCAATGATAACCAAAACTATGCTTGTCAACTCTCAACAACTTTTATTCATCATACTTTTTCTATGTGAGCTCATTACTCTCCATAAGACTCACATGATCTCTTTGTTTCTTTTTATTTCTTTCTCTTTTCTTTTATTCACTTAAGATCATGGCAAAATAATCAAGCCATTGACTCAACACTAATCTTTATTATATAGCTCATGGCCTCGATTACATAGAAGAACTATAAAGCAAAACTCACGACTAGATCATACTAAGAACTTTTATTTTACTAGATCAAGATATTACCAAAAGGATCGAACTCAGAAAAACGGTAAAGATAAAAGTGATGGTGATACGATACCGGGGCACTCCCCCAAGCTTGGCAGTTGCCAAGGGGAGTGCCCATACCAGATACTTAATTCTTCTTTGTTGGTGAAGAAGGTGGAGTTGTTGATGATGGATAGTCGCACATCGAGCGTAGGAGGTCTTCTAACTTGCGGATAAAGCCCTTGAGTGCGATGATATGCTCCTTCAACAAAATATTTTCATGTGTGAGATCTTTATTTTGTATACTAGCTAACTCAATCATCTTGAAGGCTTCGATCTCTGTTGGGGTAAGAAGATTGTGATCAAGTTGAAGGGTGTCTTCTGCTGCCGGCACTTGGTCCCCCATGGCTTCCTTAATCCCTTCATCCTTGTTGATCTCCATGGGTTCTTCTCTCTTCAGCTCTATCTTCATTAGCCAAGCATCGTTGCCCTCATGGTTGGAGGAGGAGGGAGACGACCTAGTGCCTGGCCTTGACAACCCTGACAGAAAATAGCTTGAAACAAAGACAGGAGATTTTTGCGTGATACGGGAGTCAAAACCCCCGGGAGATTATATAATGAATTTTTACCGACCAAAATACGTGTCGTGTACGAAAACGGAGTCCGGAGAGCACACGAGGTGCCCATGAGGTAGGGGGCGCGCCCAGGAGGGTAGGGCGCGCCCTCCACCCTCGTGTCCTTCCCGGACTACTACTTATTTTTCTATTTTTCTAAATATTCCAAAACAGTGAAATATTGCCTTAAAAAAGTTTTGGAGTCGGTTTGCTTACCGTACCACATACCTATTCCTTTTTGAAGTCTGAAACATTCAGGAAAGTGTCCCTTATGTATTCCTCCGGGGTTACGGTTACAATAATATTGGTTTCAACATTTATGGGATTACCTGAGATATAATGTTTGATTCTTTGACCGTTCACCACCTTCGGATTTGTGCCTTTGAAGTTGTTGATTTTTATGGCACCGGAACGATAGACCTCCTCGATAACGTAAGGACCTTCCCATTTAGAGAGAAGTTTTCCTGCAAAAAATCTTAAACGAGAGTTGTATAGCAATACATAATCACCTACATTAAACTCACGCTTTTGTATCCTTTTGTCATGCCATCTTTTAACTTTTTCTTTAAACAACTTGGCATTGTCATAGGCTTGGGTTCTCCATTCATCAAGTGAGCTAATATCAAATAACCTCTTCTCACCGGCAAGTTTGAAATCATAATTGAGTTCTTTAATAGCCCAATATGCTTTGTGTTCTAGTTCAAGAGGTAACTGACATGCTTTTCCATAAACCATTTCATACGGAGACATACCCATAGGATTTTTATATGCAGTTCTATAGGCCCATAATGCATCATCAAGTTTCTTGGGCCAATTCTTTCTAGATCTATTAACAGTCTTTTGCAAAATTAATTTGAGCTCTCTATTACTCAATTCTACTTGACCACTAGACTGTGGGTGATAAGGAGATGCAATTCTATGATTAACATCATATTTAGCAAGCATTTTACAGAAAGCACCATGAATAAAATGTGAACCACCATCAGTCATTAAATATCTAGGGACTCCAATCTTGGAAAAATAACTTCTTTAATCATTTTAATAGAAGTGTTATGATCAGCACTACTAGTTGGAATAGCTTCTACCCACTTAGTAACGTAATCAACAGCAACTAAAATATGTGTATATCCATTAGAGGAAGGAAAGGGTCCCATATAGTCAAAGCCCCAAACATCAAATGGTTCAATAACAAGTGAATAATTCATAGGCATTTCTTGACGTCTACTAATATTACCAATTCTTTGACATTCATCATAAGACAAAACAAACTTACGGGCATCCTTGAAGAGAGTAGGCCAATAAAAACCAGATTGCAATAGCTTATGTGCAGTTCTATCTCTAGCATGGTGTCCTCCATAAGCTTCGGAGTGACACTTGCGTAGGATCTGTTCCTGTTCATGCTCAGGTACACAACGTATAATAACACCATCTACTCCTTCTTTATAAAGATGTGGGTCATCCCAAAAGTAATGCCTCAAATCATAGAAGAACTTTTTCTTTTGCTGGTATGTGAAACTAGGTGGTATAAACTTAGCAACAATGTAATTAGCAAAATCAGCATACCATGGAGTAGTATGAGAAGCATTTATGACATTTAATTGCTCATCAGGAAAGCTATCATCAATAGGAAGTGGGTCATCAAGCACATTTTCTAACCTAGACAAGTTGTCTGCAACGGGGTTCTCAGCCTCCTTTCTATCAACAATATGTAAGTCAAATTCTTGTAGCAAGAGAACCCATCTAATAAGTCTAGGTTTAACATCTTTCTTTTCCAGGAGATATTTAATAGCAGCATGATCAGTGTGAATAGTTACTTTAGAATCAACAATATAAGGTCTGAACTTATCACAAGCAAATACAACCGCTAAGAATTATTTTTCTGTAGTAGCATAATTTCTTTGAGCATTGTCTAGGGTTTTACTAGCATATTGAATAACGTTTAATTTCTTATCAACTCTTTGTCCTATAACAACACTATCGGTCTCAAAACCGGCGGATCTCGGGTACGGGGTCCCGAACTGTGCGTCTAAGGCGGATGGTAATAGGAGGTAGGGGACACGATGTTTTACCCAGGTTCAGGCCCTCTTGATGGAGGTAAAACCCTACGTCCTGCTTGATTTATTCTTGATGATATGAGTATTACAAGAGTTGATCTACCACGAGATCGGAGAGGCTAAACCCTAGAAGCTAGCCTATGGTATGATTGTATGTTGTCCTATGGACTAAAACCCTCCAGTTTATATAGACACCGGAGGGGGCTAGGGTTACACAAGGTCGGTTAGAAAGGAGGAGATATCCATATCCGTACTGCCTAGCTTGCCTTCCACGCCAAGTAGAGTCCCATCCGGACACGAGACGAAGTCTTCAATCTTGTATCTTCATAGTCCAATAGTCCGGCCAAAGGATATAGTCCGGCTGTCCGGAGACCCACTAATCCAGGACTCCCTCAGTAGCCCCTGAACCAGGCTTCAATGACGATGAGTCCGGCGCGCAGTTTTGTCTTCGGCATTGCAAGGAGGGTTCCTCCTCAGAATACACCACGGAAGAATTTGAATATAAGGATAGTGTCCGACCCTGCAAAATAAGTTCCACATACCACCGTAGAGAGAATAATATTTCCACAAATCTAATCTGCTAACACGTTTTGGTAACATGACATTATGCCATGGCCCGGTGATTATTCAAACCGTTTCCTTTAACTAGCCCCGCACATAACGCGAGGCAGTTTCTTGAGACGTCTTGTCAAAGTAGAGATCGTGTCCCCCTTATTATGGGATTCTCATCAATATGGGCGTCGGTAACCCAACCGTGCCATCGATTACGGCGCTTGGGGGATAAGCGAGTTTTATCAGGCTAGTGGGGGCGCATAGTTTCGGCCGGCCTTATAAAGGGACAAGGTTTAACCTTTTTCTACCCACGCCTTCTTCCTCCTTGCTCATCCATTCTTGCACACTCGAGCTCCAACGCCCAAGTCCACATCCTTCCCCTCAACCTTCTCCAATCATGTCTGGAGCTGGAGGCAAATGGATGGCTTCCTCTGTTACGGAGGGACACATCAAGAAGCTGCGCGGAGCCGGATACTTAGCTGCGAATATCGCGCATCGGCTACCCACTGCGGGGCAGATTGTTCCTACCCCTCAACCTCACGAGAGGGTAGTTTTCCTCCACCACTTCCTCCACGGACTGGGGTTTCCCCTCCATCCATTCGTCCGTGGTCTTATGTTCTACTACGGGATGGACTTCCATGATCTGGCCCCAAACTTCATCCTCAACATTTCGGCGTTCATCGTCGTGTGTGAGGCTTTCCTCCGCATCCGGCCCCACTTCGGCTTGTGGTTAAAGACCTTCAATATCAAGCCGAAGGTGGTGGGAGGCCAACAAGCAGAATGCGGCAGAGCCATGGTGGGCAAGATGCCCAATGTTATATGGCTTGAAGGCTCCTTCGTGGAGACCATAAAGGGGTGGCAATCGGCGTGGTTCTACATCACTGAGCCGCGTGACACCAACTGGGTGGCTGCCCCTGAGTTTCGATCCGGAATCCCCACGTGGCTCACCTCCTGGAAAGAGAAGGGCCTGTCCTGGGGTTCATCGGTGGAGCTGGACGGACTCCAGAAATGTATCCAGAATATGGCAAGCAAGAAGCTCAAGCTTGTCAACATAGTCCAGGTCATGCTCATCCGCTGGATCCTCCCGTGTCAACAACGGGATTTAAACTTATGGGAGTTCGACTCGGCCCAGCACCAGACTCTGAGCGAGCTCTTCGACACGACGCACAAGGACGTCTGGAGCGTGCTGTTCAAGGGCGCCGAGGTCCCTCCCTCTCTCACCGAGGACCGCGGGCTAAGCGCGAAGCGCCCAGTTCATTTGGTGAGTTCTATACATCTGGTAGGATATTTATTTCCCTAGCTTAACCATGTGCGGGGTCTGAGCTCCATGCCTTTGACAGGACTGGGTGGAGACGTCGGCGCAGATTAACTGTCTGGCCCCTCTGCCCGAAGACACTGCGGATGCTCTCCTGACGGAGATGCTGACTCCGGCTCCTTACAAGGTGTCGGAGAAGACCAAGAAGGCCAAGGGAACCCGAAAGAGTTCCCAACACCAGGTGTTATCGGACTCATCGTCCGATAACTCCGCGATGCACTCCTCCCCCTAAGACGAGGAGGAAGATGAAGATGCTCCCCCTCCAGTCGGGGGAGACAAGAAAAGGAAGGCCGCCCCAACTGGGGGGGGGGGGGCGAAGGGTCCACGAAGGGAAGGACTCTCCTTCCGGACTACTCCACCACCACCGTCGAAGGCGAAGATGAGTGGCTGCTCAGGGCCAAGCCCCTGGCGAAGTCGTAAGTATTTGGATGCCAGAATAACTCATAGGATACCTTTGTCGCACTGCTTCTCCTAACGCCGAATTATGATTATGCAGACCGCCGCGAGCCCGTATCGACGTATCTTCGGACGGCTCCCTGGGCTCGTCGGATATGGATAGCGATCCACTTCCGACCGCCACCTCCCCTTGCCCTACAGACAACACCGAGGTATTGTCTCAAGAGGCACCGGGTCGAGGGGAGACAGCCCCGGAGGTGCCTGAAGGCGACTTTCCGGATTCCGGGAGTAGACGGAGCAAGGCTCCCGAGGGCTCCGAGTTCGGCCCTCAGCCGAACACCGTGCCAGAGCCTCCAGTGGTTCCGGACTCAGGCAGGCGGCCTCCTTCCAAAATGGGCAAGACGCCTGTGCCGGTGACCTCTGTCCATCCAGAGGCACCGGACAGTCTGCTGGGAGCGCTTCGCAGCGCTTCCATCGACGAAGAGCACTGCACTATTATGAGTGCGGTGGTCCAGAAGGTTCAGTCTGCCAAGAGCGGACTGACTGAAGCCTGTGCCAGCCTTCTAACAGGCTTTGAGGTAGGTTTTTGAAATATAGGAAAAATATTACCGCATAGACAGTAGCCCCTGATGCTCTGTTCGGTGTTCACAAAGAAAAGCCGAACAGAGGATCAAACAATATCGCAAGAGTCTAATATAAGTATGTCTATATGCGTATGCAGGCTTCGCTGCTGGCCTCTGCCGCACTGACGGTGGAGGTCGCCGCACTGAAGCAGGACCTTAAAGGGTCGAAGGATGAGCTCGGCCTTGCCAAGAGGCAGCTCGAGGAGAACAAAGGTAAGTAGTACCTAGTCTATGGATATGTATAAAAGAATGCGATTGCAAAATGACAGGATCATCGTAAATTTGCTAGGGGCCACGACCGAGGTGGCGACCCTGAAGCAAGCGCTATCGAGGCCGAAAACAAAGCGGCCAAGGAGCGCACCGAGCGGGAAAGGTAGGAGGCTCGGGTGGGCGAGGTGCAGCAAGAGCTCCACACTCTCGTGACGAAGCACGAGGCGTTGGAGCTTGACTTGAAGACGCGAGAGTCCAAGCTTTCCACGGCCCTCGAGAGCACAAAGAATGCCAAGGCCGAAGCCCAAAACGCCCTCCAGGAGATTGATGCGATGAAGAAGATAGCGGCGGGTAAGGCATTCTATATGCAAAGCAAGCATGTGAAAGTAAATTACTTGTTACTTACCCGAATCTGGAGCTCTCCAGGAGCATTCACAAATTTGCCCCACAGCGTGTCGGATGCCGCACAGTTTTACCAGGCCGAGGAGGGAAGCTCAACGGAGAAGCTATTCTGGTCTCAGTATACTGGGACCGAACACCCGATGCCTCTGAGCGACCAGCTGAAGCAACTGGTCGAGCTGCACAAGGCGGACGAACAATCCATGAAGGGCTTTATAGTCCGGATGTGGCCTGGCGACGCCCTTCCCAACAGCTACTTCGGCCTAGTGAGGCGGCTTGTGGATGCCTGCCCACGGCTGGAAGTCATCAAGCGGTCCGTCTGCATCGAAGGTGCATGCCGGGCTTTCGCCCGTGTGAAGGTGCAATGGGCTAAGATGGATGCCGTGAAGCTGGTGAAGGAAGGGCCGCCACAGGGCAAGGAGCATCGCCACCCCGAGATATACTATGAGGGTGTCCTGAAGGGTGACCATCTCATAGCGGACGAGTGTACGAAAGATGTAATTTTGAGTAAACTTGCTCGTGTGATCCTGTATTATGAAAACTTGTTCATATGCGCCATGCAACGCTTGTATGAATTTCAAATATTGCCTTCTGTTCGGCTGTTTATCAAATCTGAGAGATGGCTAGTCGTCGGCTTCTGCCCCATGCCACTAGTGCTCGGGTGTTCGGGATAAACCTGAGCACTCTTGTTCCCATTGCTGGGTCCTTCGAGGAAGGTGCTCAACACAACGAACAAGGCAATCGGACCATAATGCATTATCACTCTCACTTACCCATAGAATTCTATAATTTTAAATTTCGGTGAAGCCCCTAGTATTCGGAAGGCCGAATTCAGGGCGCGATACACGCCTTAAGACAGACAGGGCCGACTCCTCGCTCTAAGCGGCATAAGTCTTTAGGGACTTGAAAACCTCTCGAATAGCGACCAGTCTCTCGCCTTATCATGACAGTCAGTTTTAGCTTTCTCTACTGAGGTGCTTAGCCGAGCAGAACTGGGGCACATTTGCAGTAGTTCTCCTAGTGCTACCTTAGCCGATATGGCGGAACATAAGGTACCAAAACATGGGAGCCGGGCAAACCCAACTATTGACCCAAGACATGATTCGGAGATGATGCATATAATGCTATAAGTTGGGGGTGCCGCACTATCAAAAGTGTTCGAACTTCTCACGCCGTATTATGGGGTATGCTTAAGCCCCTAGCGTATTGGCCATACCAGAGTGTACGGGTGCTAGATGTCGTGAATGAACATATATATAAAAAGGAGGAATGCAATAGTAGCCTTAATGCTATGCATTATTTATTCAAAAAGGTGCGTTAAAGCAGAATGATACAAGTAGTGCGATAAGCAAAAAGTAGGACTATTTGACATGTCCCTTCCAAGGGAAGCTGAGGAATAGTATTAAAGCAAATATTTCACTCGTTATCGTAATCCACCTGGGAGTTCCGTGGTGTGACGTAGCTTTCTTCCTCCTCGGTTGCTGCATCATGTGTTCGGCAATCATGCTGCCGGACAGGGTTTCCAGAGATTAAAGTCCTGAAAGAGAAAAATAAGAAAGCGGAAAACCCCTAGTGCGGTTTAAGCCGCGTATTGGGGCGCATCGTAGTTGTGCCCCCTCGCCGCCTGTGCCCATGGTATTTTAATGCGTAATTATGTACGCGTGGCACGAATTTCGCCGTTTGGCTGGGGACGGGGTGGGGGCCGCATTGCTATGCGAGCTCGGGACGTGCCAGGCGGTCCAGTTGCCAATTACTCCGGGCACACTTGAAGTTGCCCGGGTCCTTAAACACCGAACTAGTGGATTGCCTTAAGAGGCTGCTTTGTGCTTCTGCTGTGAGGGCCGCAGTGTGCTCCTCTGTGCGAAGAGAGCGCTATGTGTTTCCATTGATTGTGATGACCCCCCGAGGTCCTGGCATCTTGAGCTTGAGATATGCATAATGCGGTACCGCATTGAATCTTGCAAATGCGGTTCGCCCGAGCAGTGCGTGGTAGCCACTGCGGAACGGGACTATGTCGAAGATTAACTCTTCACTTCGGAAGTTATCCGGGGATCCGAAGACCACTTCCAGTGTGACTGAGCCTGTGCAATGGGCCTCTACACCTGGTATGACACCTTTAAAGGTTGTTTTTGTGGGTTTGATCCTTGAGGGGTCTATACCCATTTTGCGCACTGTGTCCTGATAAAGCAGGTTCAGGCTGCTGCTACCATCCATAAGGACTCGAGTGAGGTGAAATCTGTCGATGATTGGGTCTAGGACCAGTGCGGCAAATCCGCCATGATGGATACTAGTGGGGTGGTCCCTGCGATCGAAGGTGATCAGACAGGAGGACCATGGGTTGAAATCTGGGGCGACTGGATCCAACGCGTATACGTTCCTGAGCGCACGCTTCCGCTCCCTCTTGGGGATGTGGGTTGCGTATATCATGTTCACCGTCCTCACTTGTGGGGGGAACCTCTTCTGTCCTCCGGTGTTTGGCTGCCGGGGCTCCTCCTCGTCATCGCTATGTGACCCCTTATCTTTGTTTTCGGCATTTAACTTGCCAGCCTGCTTGAACACCCAACAATCCCTGTTGGTGTGGTTGGGTGGCTTGTTGGGGGTGCCATGTATTTGGCACGAGCGATCGAGTATACGGTCCAAATTAGACGGGCACGGAGTGCTTCTTTTGAATGGCTTTTTCTGCTGACCGGGTTTAGAGCCTTTGAATCCGGCATTGACTGTCGTATCCTCGGTATTGTCGCTGTTAATGCGGCGCTTATGCTTGTTGCGATGTGACCTGCCATTGCCGTCCTTGGTATCCGAAGTACCATGGTTCTTTGATATGTTATTACTGCGAGCCAGCCAGCTGTCTTCTCCCGCACAAAAGCGGGTCATGATTGTCGTGAGGGCTGCCATAGATTTCGGCTTTTCCTGATCAAGGTGCCGGGCTAGCCACTCATCGCGGATGTTGTGCTTGAAAGATGATGGGGCCTCTGCATCCGGACAGTCGATGATTGGATTTTTCTTTGTTAGGAACCGTGTCCAGAATTGCCTGGCCGATTCCTCTGGCTGCTGAATTATGTGGCTCAAGTCATCGACATCTGGTGGTCTCACGTAAGTGCCCTAAAAGTTGTCGAGGAATGCGGCTTCCAGATCTTCCCAACAGCCAATGGACTCTGCTGGCAAGCTGTTGAGCCAATGCCGAGCTAGTCCTTTGAGTTTGAGTGGGAGGTATTTGATGGCGTGTAGGTAATCACTGCGGGCCATGTGGATGTGCAGGAGGAAATCCTCGATCCATAGCGCAGGATCTGTTGTGCTGTCGTATGATTCTACATTTACGGGTTCGAAACCCTCTGGGATTTGATGATCCATTACTTCGTCTGTGAAGCATAAGGGGTGTGTGGCGCCTCTGTACTGGGCTATATCGCGACGCAGCTCGAATGAGTCTTGCCCACTGTGTTCGGCCCGGCCGGACTTACTTTTACGGTATCCGGCGTGACGATTATCATCTCGCATAGTGGCGCACCCTCGTGATCCGTAGATCGATCTTGCATGTTTTGCTTTGTCCTCCAATACGTCTCGCAGGTCAGGCGTATTTCCCCATGCCTTTTTATTTGAATGACGTCAGGGTGCAGGCTGACCTTTTGGCTGGAATGTCTCTCTGTCGCAGCCACGAGGTGGCCGATCAGCCGCGTCATACGCCGGGGATGTAGGTTTCGGTGCTTCCTCCTCCAGTCGGGGTAGCAACCTGCACTTTCGGTAAGTCTTGGAGGGGCATTTGAGTTTATACTCCTCGGCCGCCAGGACTTCAGTCCATCTGTCAGCTAGCAAATCTTGATCAGCTTGAAGTTGCTGCTGCTTTTTCTTAAGGCTATTTGCCGTGGCTATAAGCCGGCGCTTGAAGCGCTCTTGTTCGACGGGATCCTCTGGCACGACGAATTCGTCATCACCGAGGCTTGCCTCGTCTTCAGAGGGAGGCATGTAATTATCATCCTCCGCCTCTCCATCTGCCACTCTCTCAGGAGGGCTGGCTCCTCCATCCTCCTGCTCTAAATCTTGTTGGAGGAGATTGTCGTTGTCTTCGGCACTGTCCGGAGTGCTATTGTCTCCGGTGCCGGTATCACCACTTTTGCCTTGGCGGGACTTAGAGCGGCGTCGCTGACGTCGACACTCGGGTTGCTTCTTGGAGGGGTCATCCTCCATTGTCTCGTCGCCATTGCCTTCTTTGGGTGTGTCCACCATGTATATATGGTATGATGACATGGCTGTCCAGTGCCCTGTGGGCAGTGGTTCCTCTTCGACTCCCGCATCATCGTCCATACTGTTGATGTCTTCGGAGTCGAAGTCGAGCATGTCAGTTAAGTCATCGACAGTGGCTACTAAGTGGGTGGTGGGTGGGCAGCAAATTTCTTCGTCATCCGCATCCCAATCCTGCCGGATGTAGTTCGGCCAGGATCGTCCTGACAAGGAGAGAGACCTTAATGAGTTTAGTATGTCGCCAAAGGGCGAGTGCTGAAAAATATCCGCGGAGGTAAACTCCATGATCGGCGCCCAATCGGATTCGATAGGAACGGGCGCAGGCGGTTCGGAGTCTGTGGCCGGAGAAGGATCCGGCAGTTTGGCAACACGGCTCTCGTGAAGGGTAAGGTCGATATTCGTGTCGATCGCCGCAGAGGATACGGCCTCCGTGACGGGGTCTATCCACCCGTCCATGGATGGCAAAACTGGCTCCGAATTGAGGGTCGGAGCGGCTGCCGGTACGATCTCCTGAATACGGTCCGATGGTAGAGCTAAATCGTACTCATCGTGACCGCGTGGCGCACAAGATAGGGGCTCGAATCCGTCGAAGATCAAGTCTCCGCGGATATCGTCTGTGTAGTTTAAGCTTCCAAAGCTGACCTGGTGGCCAAGGGCGTAACCTTTGGTCTGCTCCAGATGGCCAAGCGAGTTGGCCCGCAGTGCAAAGCCGCCGAACACAAAGATCTGTCTGGGGAGAAAAGTCTCACCCTGGACTGCATCGCTATCAATGATCGTAGGAGCCATCAAGCCTAATGGCGACGACAAAGAGGAACTCTCAATGAAAGCACCAATGTCGGTGTCAAAACCGGCGGATCTTGGGTAGGGGGTCCCAAACTGTGCGTCTAAGGCAGATGGTAACATGAGGCAGGGGACACGATGTTTTACCCAGGTTCGGGCCCTCTTGATGGAGGTAAAACCCTACGTCCTGCTTGATTTATTCTTGATGATATGAGTATTACAAGAGTTGATCTACCATGAGATCGGAGAGGCTAAACCCTAGAAGCTAGCCTATGGTATGATTGTATGTTGTCCTATGGACTAAAACCCCCCGGTTTATATAGACACCGGAGGGGGCTAGGGTTACACAAGGTCGGTTACAAAGGAGGAGATATCCGTATCCATACTGCCTAGCTCGCCTTCCACACCAAGTAGAGTCCCATCCGGACACGAGACGAAGTCTTCAATCTTGTATCTTCATAGTTCAACAGTCCGACCAAAGGATATAGTCTGGCTGTCCGGAGACCCCCTAATCCAGGACTCCCTCAAACACCTACAACATAATCACTAGCATCACACATAATTTCAAAGGGTAAATTCCAATCAGATGGCTGAACAATAGGTGTAGAGATTAATGCTTTCTTAAGTATTTCAAATGCTTCTACACAATCATCATCAAAAACAAATGGTATATCTTTTTGTAATAAATTAGTCAAAGGCCGAGAAATTTTTGAGAAGTCCTTAATGAACCTCCTATAAAATCCGGCATGACCAAGAAAACTTCTTATACCTTTGATGTCCTTGGGACATGACATCTTCTCAATAGCATCAACTTTGGCTTTATCAACTTCAATACCTCTTTCAGAAACTTTATGCCCCAAGACAATACCTTCATTAACCATAAAGTGGCACTTTTCCCAATTCAAGACAAGATTAGTTTCTTCACATCTCTGCAAAACTCGATCAAGGTTGCTCAAGCAATCATCAAAAGAAGATCCATGGACGGAAAAGTCGCCCATGAAAACCTCACAAATCTTTTCACAAAAGTCAGAGAATATAGCCATCATGCATCTTTGAAAGGTAGCAGGTGCATTACATAAACCAAAAGGCATACGTCTATAAGCAAAAGTACCAAAAGGGCGAGTAAAAGTTGTCTTTGATTGATCTTTGGCTGACACAGGTATTTGAGAGAAACCAGAATAACCATCTAGAAAGCAAAAATGTGTATGTTTGGATAATCTTTCTAGCATTTAATTGATAAAAGGTAAGGGGTAATGATCCTTTTTGTTGCCTTATTTAATTTGCAAAAATCAATTACCATCCTATAACCTGTAATAATTCTTTGTGGGATCAATTCATCTTTATCATTAGGAACAACAATAATACCTCCCTTCTTAGGGACACAATGGACAGGGCTTACCCACTAACTATCAGCAACAGGATAGATTATACCTACCTCAAGGAGCTTTAGTATTTCCTTTCTTACCACTTCTTTCCTTTTAGGATTCAGCCGACGTTGATGATCACGAACTGGTATAGCATCTTCTTCCAAATTAATTTTATGTTGACATAGAGTGGGACTAATGCCCTTAAGATCATCAAGAGTATACCGAATAGCAGTATGGTGCTTCTTCAGGGTTTTCAATAATCTCTCTTCCTCATGCTCTGAAAGGTTAGCACTAATAATAATAGGACATATCTTTTTCTCATCAAGATAAGCATATTTAAGAGTATCAGGTAACGGTTTAAGCTCAAACACGGGATCACCCTTGGGTGGAGGAGGATCCCCTAGGATTTCAACAGGAAAATTGTTTTTCATAATAGGTTCATGTTTAAAGAATACTTCATCTAATTCCCTTCTTTCATTCATAAACATATCATTTTCATGGTCTAGCAAATATTGTTCTAAAGGATCACTAGGAGGTACGACAATAGAAGCAAGACAAATAATTTCATCCTTACTAGGTAATTCTTCTTCACGGTGTTGCCTACTAAATTTAGAGAAATTAAATTCATGAGTCATATCATCTAAACCGATAGTAACAACATCTCTTTTGCAATATGTGGTAGCATTAACAGTGTTCAGGAAGGGTCTACCAAATATAATGGGACAAAAGCTATCTTGTGGGGAACCAAGAACAAGAAAATCAGCAGGATATTTAGTTTTCCCACACAAGACTTCAACATCTCTAACAATTCCCATTGGTGAAATAGTATCTCTATTGGCAAGTTTAATTGTGACATCAATATCTTCTAACTCAACAGGTGCAATATCATGCATAATTTCTCTATAAAGGCTAATAGGTATTGCACTAGCACTAGCACCCATATCACATAAGCCATGATAACAATGATCTCCTATCTTAACAGAAATAACAGGCATGCCTACCACAGGTCTAGGTTTAGCTTTAGCACAGGGTTTAGCAATTCTAGCAGTTTCATCGTAGAAATAAATAACATGCCCATCAATATTATCAGACAAGAGATCTTTAACAATAGCAATATTAGGTTCAACTTTAATTTGCTCAATAGGTGTATAAGTTTTAATATTGCTTTTACGAACCATAGTTGAAGCTTTAACATGATCCTTTATCCTAACAAGAAAAGGTGGTTTCTCAACATATGCAGTAGGAACAATAGGATCATTATAAGTGACAATCTTTTCTTCAACTTTAATAGGTGCAGCTACTTTTACTTCTATGGGAGGATGATATTTAAACCACTTCTCCTTGGGGAGATCAACATAAGTAGCAAAAGATTCACAGAAAGAAGCTACTATCTCAGAGTCAAGTCCATATTTAGTGCTAAATTTACGAAAAATATCGGTATCCATAAAAGATTTAACACAATCAAAACTAAGTGTCATACCTGACTCCTTAGCTTTGTCGAGGTCCCAATCTTCAGAGTTACATTTAATTATTTCCAATAAATCCCATTTGAATTCAATAGTCTTCATCATAAAAGAGCCAGCACAATAAGTATCAAGCATGGTGCGATTGTTATCAGAAAGCCGAGCATAAAATTTTTCAATAATCATTTCTCTTGAGAGCTCATGATTGGGGCAAGAATATAACATTGATTTAAGCCTCCCCCAAGCTTGAGAGATGCTTTCTCTTTCGCGAGGCCAAAAATTATATATGTAATTGCGATCACGATGAACAAGATGCATAGGATAAAACTTCTGATTAAATTCCAATTTCAACCGTTTGTAATTCCAAGACCCCATATCATCACATAGCCTATACCATGTTGATGCGCCTCTCTTCAAAGATAAAGGGAAGACCTTCTTCTTAACAATATCTCCAGGTACACCTGAAAGCTTAAATAATCCACAAACTTCATCCACATATATTAGATGCTCATCAGGATGTTTTGTTCCATCTCCTAAAAAGGATTAGCTAGCAGTTTTTCTCTCGTACCCGAAGGAATTTCAAAGCAGATATTTCATTTTCATTTTTAGTAGGTTCAGTAGGTTGAGGAGCAACACTTTGCTCTACTGGGCGGGGTGAAGATACCCCGAACAAGCCCCTCAGAGGATTACTTTCCATAGTAACAAGTGACAGTAAATTTCAGCACACTATATAAATTTTTCCTTACCAAATTCCACCTACCAAAGGCGCTTCACTCCCCTGCAATGGCGCCAGAAAAGAGTCTTGATGACCCACAAGTATAGGGGATCTATCGTAGTCCTTTCTATAAGTAAGAGTGTCGAACCCAATGAGGAGCAGAAGGAAATGATAAGCGGTTTCCAGCAAGGTATTCTCTGCAAGTACTGAAATAAGTGGTAACAGATAGTTTTGTGATAGGATAATTTGTAACGAGCAACAAGTAACAAAGGTAAATAAAGTGCAGCAAGGTGGCCCAGTCCTTTTTGTAGCAAAGGACAAGCCTGGACAAACTCTTATATAGAGAAAAGCGCTCCCGAGGACACATGGGAATATCGTCAAGCTAGTTTTCATCACGCTCATATGATTCGCGTTCGGTACTTTGATAATTTGGTATGTGGGTGGACCGGTGCTTGAGTACTGCCCTTACTTGGACAAGCATCCCACCTTTGATTAACCTCTATTGCAAGCATCCGCAACTACAACAAAAATATTAATGTAAACCTAAATGAGGGAGTCCTGTATTAGGGGGTCTCCGGACAGCCGGATTATATCCTTTGGCCGGACTGTTGGACTATGAAGATACAAGATTGAAGACTTCGTCTCGTATCCGGATGGGACTCTACTTGGCGTGGAAGGCAAGCTAGGCAATACGGATATGTATATCTCCTCCTTTGTAACTGACCTTGGGTAACCTAACCCTCTCTGGTGTCTATATAAACCGGAGGGTTTTAGTCCGTAGGACAACATACAATCATACCATAGGCTAGCTTCTAGGGTTTAGCCTCTCCGATCTTGTGGTAGATCTACTCTTGTACTACCCATATCATCAATATTAATCAAGCAAGACGTAGGGTTTTACCTCCATCAAGAGGGCCCGAACCTGGGTAAAACATCGTGTTCCCTGCCTCCTGTTACCATCCGCCTTAGATGCATAGTTCGGGACCCCCTGCCCGAGATCCGCCGGTTTTGACACCAACATTGGTGCTTTCATTGAAAGTTCCTCTGTGTCGTCGTCGTTAGGCTTGATGGCTCCTACTATCATCGATAGCGATGCAGTCCAGGGTGAGGTTTCTCTCCCCGGACAGATCTTTGTGTTTGGCAGCTTCGCACTACGGGCCAACTCGCTTGGCCATCTGGAGCAGATCAAAGGTTACGCCCCTGGCCACCAGGTCAGGTTTGGAAGCTTAAACTACATGGCCGATATCCGCGGAGACTTGATCTTCGACGGATTCGAGCCTCTGCCTTGTGCGTCACGCGGTCACGATGAGTACGATTTAGCTCTGCCATCGGACAGTGTTCAAGAAATCACACCGACAGCCGCTCCGACCCTTAATTCGGAGCCAGTTGCGCCTCCCATGGACGGGTGGATAGACCCCGCCACAGAGGCCGCATCCCCAACGGCGATCAAGCCGAATATCGATCTTGTCCTTCACGAGAGCCGTGTTGTTAAACTGCCGGATACTTCTCCGTCCACGGACTCTGAACCGCCTGCGCCCGTTCCTATCGAATCCGGTTGGGCGCTGATCATGGAGTTTACCTCCGTGGATATCTTTCAGCTCTCGCCCTTCGGCGACATACTAAACTCATTAAAGTCTCTCTCCTTGTCAGGAGAGTCCTGGCCGAACTATGTCCGGCGGGATTGGGATGCGGATGATGAAGAAATTCACCGCCCACCCACCACCCACTTAGTATCCACTGTCGATGACTTAACCGACATGCTCGACTCCGACTCCGAAGACATCGACGGTATGGACGACGATGCAGGAGACGAACAGGAACCACAGCCCACAGGGCACTGGACGCCCACTTCATCACATGACGTATACATGGTGGACACACCAAAAGACGACGACGAGGAACGGAAGGACGCAACGAAGGGTTGTCCCCTCAAGAAGCAGTCAAAACGGCGGTGTAAGCGCCGCTCCAAATCATGCCTCGGCAGAAACAACGATCATATAGACCCAGCGTTAGAGCAGGGTGAACCATCGCCGGACCACGGCAACATGGAGAATCAACCGAACAACCCGACTCTGTCAAAGATAATAGTCCGGACAACATCACACCAGACAGACACCCGGAGCAGCATAATGCCCGTCAAAGGCTTGTTGCCACCACGAGGAGTCTAAAAAAGCAGAAGCAAAGGCTCAAGGTTATGCAAGACACACTCCGAATCAGATGGAGTAAAGTACTCAACTCAGCAGCGAAGTACGACGGTAATCGCCACACCAAGAGCTACTCGAAGCGGAAGTTGCTACCTGAATTCGATGAGGAGGCCTTAGATCCCCAGCAACCAAAAATTAAAACGGCCATCTGGCTGGATAGACGACCTCACAGCCAACATAGAGCGGCAAACAACGCCGCACATAAGCCAATACGCGATCCATGCGAGGGCTCGCATCAAAAGGACGGCACAACCAGATCCATCTATGGACCACGCAAGCGCGCTCCAGCATACGATGCAACACAACAAACATCCGAACAACGCGGTACACCCAGATACAGGGGTGCCGCGCACCCCCTATGTTTCACCGACGAGGTGCTGGACCATGAATTTCCAGAGGGATTCAAACCCGTAAACATTGAGGCATATGACGGAACAACAGACCCTGGGGTCTGGATTGAGGACTATATCCTCCATATCCATATGGCTCGAGGAGATGATCTCCACGCCATTAAGTATTTACCCCTCAAACTCAAAGGGCCAGCTCGGCACTGGCTTAAAAGCCTCCCTGAAAGTTCCATTGGAAGCTGGGAAGAGCTCAAAGACACTTTTCGGGCAAATTTTCAAGGGACTTATGTCCGACCTCCGGACGCGGACGATTTGAGTCATATAACTCAACAGCCCGGAGAGTCAGCCCGAAAGCTTTGGAACAAGTTTCTTACTAAAAAGAACCAAATAGTTGACTGTCCGGACGTCGAAGCCTTGGCAGCTTTTAAGCATAGCATCCGTGACGAATGGCTTGCCAGACACCTCGGCCAAGAAAAGCCGAGAACAATGGCAGCATTAACAAGCCTCATGACCCGCTTTTGCATGGGTGAGGATAGCTGGCTAGCCAGATGCAGCACCAGCGACCCCGGTACATCCGAAGTTAGAGATGGAAACAGGAAATCACGACGCAGCAAAAATAATAAGCGCCGGAATAAAGAAGACAACCCGAAGAGCACGGCGGTAAACGCCGGATTCATAAGTTCTCAGCTAGGTAAGAAAAAGCCGCCCTCTAAAGGCGCCAGAGATGAACAGTCCAGCCTAAACAAAATTCTGGACCAAATATGTCAGATCCATAGCACCCCCGATAAACCTGCAAATCATACCCACAGAGAATGTTGGGTCTTCAAGCAGTTCGGCAAGCTCAACGCCGTACACAACGGGGAGGATACACCAAGCGAAGACGAGGATGAGCCTCTCAAGCAAGACACTTGGGAACAAAAGAAATTTCCACCAGAAGTCAAAACAGTGAACATGTTACACGTGATAAAGGGGAGAAACAAAGCGGCACTCCCAGAGAAATATGCCCAAGGGCCTATCACCGCGGAGTCCTGCCACTAGTCGTCTCAACCGATCACTTTCGACCATCGGGATTACTCAGCAAGTATCCGGCGTGCAGGATGGGCTGCCTAGGTATTAGATCCAATAATTGACGGATACCATTTCACACGAGTCCTGATGGACGGTGGCAGCAGTCTAAACCTGATATATCAGGACACAATCCGCAAAATGTGGATAGACCCAACGAAAATTTTCCACAGCAATACTACCTTTAAAGGAGTAACGCCAGGCCCAGGGGCTCATTGAACGGGCTCCCTGCTACTAGAGGTTATATTCGGCTTCCCCGATAACTTTCGCAGCGGAAATTTAACATTCCACATTGCTCCGTTCCAAAGTGGCTATCAAACACTACTTGGACGCGAAGCTTTCGCTTGCTTTAATGCAATACTACATTACGCGTCCCTCACGCTTAAGATGCCCGGTCCACGTGGCATCATTACAGTGAATGGAAATATTGAGCGATCCTTGCACGCCGAAGAGAGTGTGACTGCCTTGGCAGCCGCACACTAAAAACGGCCTCACCAACTAAAGCATTTGATAGGTCGTCAAGACCACGGAAACGATTAGACGAGTCCAGCGCAACTATATGTAATTCATACAGGTTTGATGGCCACACCCCAATTACAAATACAAGGGGCTCAACGCGCGCAGACAAGTGGCAATTTTTACTCATCTTGAATTATACATGGTTTCTTTAAACCTACCTTTTTGCACGACAACTTTTCTCCTAAGTTCCTTTCTGTCGGTGTCAAAACCGGCGGATCTCGGGTAGGGGGTCCCAAACTATGCGTCTAGGCCGGATGGTAACAGGATGCAGGGAACACGATGTTTTACCCAGGTTCGGGCCCTCTCGATGGAGGTAAAACCCTACGTCCTGCTTGATTAATATTGATGATATGGGTAGTACAAGAGTAGATCTACCACGAGATCAAGGAGGCTAAACCCTAGAAGCTAGCCTATGGTATGATTGTTGTATATGGAGTTGATTGCCTACGGACTACAACCCTCCGGTTTATATAGACACCGGATAGGGTTAGGGTTACATAGAGTCAGTTACAACGGTAGGAGATCTTGAATATCCGCATCGCCAAGCTTGCCTTCCACGCCAAGGAAAGTCCCATCCGTACACGGGACGAAGTCTTCAATCTTGTATCTTCATAGTCCTGGAGTCCGGCTGAAGGTATAGTCCGGCTGAAGCGGGAAGCGGCCCTTCGTTAAAGCGGAGGAATTCGATAGATTCCGATAGGTCATCGAGTGGCTGACCAGTCTCATGCTACATCATGACAATCAGTTTTCGGCTTTCTCTACTGAGGTGCTCGCCCCGCCGAACCGGGGCACAATCGCAGTAGTTCTCCTGGTGCTACCTTAGCCGATAGAGCAGAACGTAAGGTAGCCGAACTCAGGAGCCGGGCAACCCAACATTTGACCAAAGACATGATTCGGAGCTGATGCATATAATGCCATAACTCGCGACGCCGGACACTCCCTAAGGTGTTCGGTCTTTATGAGTGCGGGCGAAACAACACTCTTTATTAAAAAAAGCCCCTAGTGTCCAGGTACGTGCAAAAATTCTGACGTGGCCACATGCCAAGATGCCAGCCTCCTCCTTGGTTATATCAGAAAAAACCAGGGGATGTATAGCAACAAGAGACAGTAAAAAGGTTTACGCAGGGCTTAATCTAAAAAGAATCCTTTAGGACGGGTCCCTACTGCACGTCTGCGCCTGTGTCTCCGTTGTGCCGTATCCTGGACGGGCGCCGCACGACGTTCATCTGTAAAAGAGAGGAACTGAGTTGAAAACGGGTCGTGCCAAACAAAAGTTTAAAATAAACAAACCGTAAAGTAAAATATATAAAATTGAGCTTTATTGTCTCTTATTGTATATGCATGGAGCCCCTAGTGCGGGGGTATATGGCCACTAAGCCTGCATCAATGATGATTTTGTACCGAACTCGTCTATCCGCGTTTGTGGTCTTTAATGACCTATTTCGAAGTTTTTTGGCCGGTGAGGCCATTTTACTATGGGGCTGTCAAAGCGGCCGCACAGTCCTCCGCTTGGGGAGGCACACTTTAGTGCTTCCCCTTCAAAGAGATGATGCCTCGTGGACCGGGCATCTTAAGCGTGAGAGATGCATAATGCGGTATTGCGTTAAAGCGAGCGAAAGCTTCGCGTCCCAGTAGTGCTTGGTAGCGACTTGAGAATGGGACGATATGGAAGGTTAGCTTTTCACGGCGGAACTTATCGGCAGAGCCGAATATGACTTCGAGCCGGAGAAAACCCATACAATGGGTGTCCGGACCAGGTATTACCCCTTGAAAGGAGGTTTTGCTGCGGCGGGTTCTTGCTGGGTTTATCCCCATGTGCTGATATATCAGGTTTAGTCCACTACCGCCGTCCATAAGGACATTTGAAAACTGGAGTCCGCCAATTATTGGATCGAGTATCAAGGCAGTCCAGCCTGCATTCTTGATATTTCTAGAATAATCTAGCTGATCGAAGATGATCGGTTTTGACAACCAGTGGCAGGACCCTTTGGGGATGGGCCCTGTGGTGCGTACCTTTACGGGCGCCGCATGTTTTGTTATGTGAAGTAAGTTCACTATTTTTACTTCTTGTGGGAAGTTCTTTTGTTTCCTGGTGCTCTGCTTTCGGGGTTCGTTTTCTTTCTTGTCTTCGCTTGGTGTGTCGAGCCCCTTGTGTTCGGCATTGAGTCTGCCGGATTGTTTAAAAACTCAACAGTCTCTGTGGGTATGGTTAGCAGGCTTCACGGGAGTACTGTGTATCTGACATATCCTGTCCAGGATTTTATTTAGGTTGGATGGATCGTCCCTGTTATCCTGGGGGGGGGGGGGCGATTTTGCCTGATTTTGTCGTGAGCCTTTGAATTCGGCATTAACTGCCATGCTCTTCAGACTTTTCTCCTTAGTCCGGCGACGGTCCTTGTTGCGTCGCGGTTTTCCATTTCCATCCCTAGTTTCGGATGTACTTGGGTCGCTGGGGCTGCACCTTGCCAACCAGTTATCCTCCCCTACACAAAAGCGGGTCATGAGGTTTGTTAGTGCGGCCATTGTTCTTGGCTTTTCTTGGCCGAGGTGTCTGGCGAGCCATTCGTCTCGGACGTTATGCTTGAAAGCTGCTAAGGCTTCGGCGTCCGGACAGTCGACTATCTGATTCTTTTTTGTGAGGAATCTATTCCAGAACTGCCGAGCTGATTCTCCGGGTTGTTGAGTTATGTGACTAAGATCGTCTGCATCCGGAGGGAGGACATAGGTCCCTTGAAAGTTTGCTCGGAAAGCATCCCCGAGCTCTTCCCAGCTTCCAATTGTGTTTTCGGGAAGGCTTTTAAGCCAATGCCGGGCTGGCCCTTTAAGCTTAAGGGGTAAATATTTTATGGCGTGGAGATCATCTCCTCTAGCCATGTTTATGTGGAGGATATAATCCTCGATCCAAACTCCAGGGTCTGTTGTTCCATCATATGCCTCTATGTTTACGGGTTTGAATCCCTCTGGAAATTCATAGTCCAGGACCTCATCGGTGAAACATAGGGGGTGTGCCGCGCCCCTGTATTTGGGTGTGCCGGATTCTGATGATGGCTTCATAGCATTGCTTACAAGAGCTTGCTTTCTTGGCCCATAAATGGACCTGACTGGGCCATGATGCGAATCCTTAAGTGGGTCGCATGCCGATTTAAGTGCGGCACTGCTTGCCGCTTTATGGGGTCGTCTATCCGACCGTGTGGCTTTCTCATTTTTTGAATGCGAGGGCTATAGGGCCTCTTCGTCGAATTCAGGCAGTAGCTTTCTTTTCGGATAGCTTTTAGTGCGGCGACTGTCGCCGTATTTATCTGCGGTATTGATTACTTTGCTCCATCTAATCCGGAATGCATCTTCCGCTGTTTTTAGCTTCCGCTTCTGCTTTTTTAGGCTGCGTGCAGTTGCAACGAGCCTCTCGTGGAGATTCTTCTGCTCCATAGGTTTATCCGGCGTGAGGTCGTACGGAATGCCGTTTTTGCCGGAGGAGGGATGTTCGGTTTCTCTATCCATGTTGCCATGTTCGAACGGTTGCTCTAAGGCCTGCTCGTCGTCTACTGGCTCGTCCTGCTCTATGGCTGGGTTCTTATCAAGGCAGGGCTTGGGTCGGCGTTTACGCCGACGCTTTGATTGCTTTTCGGGGGGTCGATCTCCCATTCCATCCCCTTTTTCCTCGTTGTCACTTCCTTTAGGGGTATCCACCATGTACACATCGTGAGATGAGGTGGCTGTCCAATGCCCTATGGGCGTTGGTTCGTCGGTATCTCCTGCATCGTCATCCATGCTGTCGATGTCTCCGGAGTCGAAATTGAGCACGTCGTTTAAATTGTCGACAGTGGCTACCAACTGGGTGGTGGGTGGGCTTTGAATTTCTTCATCATCCGTATCCCACCCTCGCTGACCGTAGTCTGGCCAGGGCTCTCCTTATAAAGAGAGAGACTTAACATAATTCAGGATGTCGCCAAAAGGCGAGTGCTGAAAGATGTCTGCGGCGGTGAACTCCATTATCGGCGCCCAATCGGATTCGATTGGCAGGGGTGCGGGGGGTTCAGAGTCCGGGGAGGAGTCCGGATCCTCGGAGTCACGGGTCATGCAGAGTGCAGGGCTAGCGTTCGGCTCGATCGCCTTTGAGATCGCTGCCCCCGAGGTGACGTCCAACCGCTCATCCTCGATTGGCGCAATAGGCTCCAAGTTAGGGGTCAGAACCGATGCGTGTGCGGCCTCCAGGACACTGTCCGGAGGTAGAGCTAGATCATACCCCTCGAGATAGTGCGGCGCGCTTGGCCATGGCTCTAACCCGTCGAAGATCAAGTCTCCGCGGATGTCAGCCGTGTAGTTTAAGCTTCCAAACCTGACTTGATGGCCAGGGGCGTAGCTTTTGATCTGCTCCAAGTGGCCAAGCGAATTGGCCCGCAGAGCGAAGCCGCCGAAGACAAAGATCTGTCCGGGGAGAAAGGTCTCACCCTGGGCCGCATCGTTGTTGATGATCAAAGGAGCCATCGGGCCTAAAGGCGACGACACAGAGGAACTGTCAATGAAAGCACCAATGTCGGTGTCAAAACCGGCGGATCTCGGGTAGGGGGTCCCGAACTGTGCGTCTAGGCCGGATGGTAACAGGAGGCAGGGAACACGATGTTTTACCCAGGTTCGGGCCCTCTCGATGGAGGTAAAACCCTACGTCCTGCTTGATTAATATTGATGATATGGGTAGTACAAGAGTAGATCTACCACGAGATCAAGGAGGCTAAACCCTAGAAGCTAGCCTATGGTATGATTGTTGTATATGGAGTTGATTGCCTACGGACTACAACCCTCCGGTTTATATAGACACCGGATAGGGTTAGGGTTACATAGAGTCGGTTACAATGGTAGGAGATCTTGAATATCCGCATCGCCAAGCTTGCCTTCCACGCCAAGGAAAGTCCCATCCGGACACGGGACGAAGTCTTCAATCTTGTATCTTCATAGTCCTGGAGTCCGGCTGAAGGTATAGTCCGGCTACCCGAACACCCCCTAATCCAGGACTCCCTCACTCTCTTTTATAGATGACCATCGTGCTACACCCGTCCAGGATACAGCACAACGGAGACACAGGCGCAGACGTGCAGCAGGGACCGGTTCCAAGGATTCTTTTTAGATTAAGACCCTGCATAAACCTTTCTTACTGTCTCTTGTTAATACACATCCCTCAGATTCTTAGTACTATTGAGAAGGATGCTGGCGTCTTGGCATGTGGCCACGTCAGAATAATGCACGTACCTGGACACCAAGGGCTTCTTACAAATGGCACTGTTTAGGCCCGGTTTATACCATAAAGACCGAATACCTTAGGGAGTGTTCGGCGTCGCGAGTTTGGCCTTATATGCATTAGCTCCGAATCATGTCTTTGGTCAAATGTTGGGTTTGCCCGGCTCCTGTGTTTTGCTGCCTTACGTTCTGCTCTATCGGCTAAGGCGGCACCAGGAGAACTACTGTGATTGTGCCCTGGTTCATTCGGACGAGCACCTCAGTAGAGAAAGCCGAAAACTGACTGTCATGATATAGCGTGAGACTGGTCAACCACTCGATGACCTATCGGAATGTTAGAATTCCTCCGCCTTAACGAAGGGCCGTTTCCCGGCCAGGCATGTACGCACCCTGAATTCGGATGAGTGCGGAGCCACCAGGGGCTATATAGTAGCCCCACCATCAAACTCCTATGGCTAAGTGAAAGTGTTAAAGCATTATAGTCCGGTTGCCTAGTTCGCTGCGCCATCACCTCCTTATTAGGACCAAGACGTTGGATTAAGTGTGAATACGTGTCTTCTACGAACACCCCCGCATTATATGCATGGGGGCTGAAGCTGACGACTACAATCTTTCAGGTTATACACATGTATACATAAACGGCCGCACAGGAGGCATCATATTACTTTCGGGCAAAAGTATAAATACAGCCTTAATAAATTTCATAAAAACATTTTGTTTACAATGGGAATACATGTCACTCAAACATAATATTCTTCGAGACTGGGCCTCTATCAAACGAGCACCCTCGAGAACTTCTTCAAAATAGTGCTCGACAGCCACTCGGCCCATGGCCGAACCCTGTGCCGCAACAGTGGTAGCATCCATCTCCGCCAGTATGCTTTGACACGGGCAAAGGCCATCCGCGAGCCTTCTATGCACGCCGACCTCTTCATCGCATTGATGCGCGGCACCGCACCAAGGAACTACTGCACTAAGCTGAAATTGTTGTTCGGCTTTTCCGGCCACAGATGATCTACGACGGACCTCATGGCAAGTCCGTACAATCTATTGAGTTCGGCCCATTCGGCAAGCCGATCAGTTAGTGGAAGCGGACGCTCTGGAACGTTAAACTACGACCAGAATAGCTTGTCCACTTCACGATCTATTTGATCTCGGAAGTATTTGGCCGCATCGACAGCACTCGCCGTCAAATCCAGATATGCGTCTGCCGAACTCCACAGCCGACCCAGAGGGGCATACCGTGGATCTCCGAACTTCCTCCGCAGCAAAAGGGCTTCCCAGCCACAATATTACCATCTTCACGCAGCTCTTCCTTCTTTGCCCTCATGGAAGAGCGGGTGTCTTTGGCCGCCATCGTGGCCTTTTCGAGGTCCGTTGCCTTCGCTCGGTTCTCTTCTTCAAGGAACTGGCAATGGTCGGTAGTGTCTCTTAACTTTACAGCCATCTTGGCCATTTTATCTTTGCTCTCGCAATGTGCAGCCTTTTTGGCTCTTAACTCTTCGGCCGCCTTTAAAGCGGCCACATTAGTAATTCTTGCTTGTTCCTTGGCTCGGGCAAGTTCCGCCCGAAGGGTCTCCACACTGGCAGCTCCCTCTGCAGTCACAACATATTAAAGATACTGGCATTACGCTGCTCTTACTATGTGACATTCACCAGAAAACATCACTTACCCTGTGCCTCGTCAAGCCGCTTGTTAACAAGCTCGATGTCGGCATCTGCCGCATCCAGTTGTTGCTTTAGTTCGGCAAACTCATTAGTCCGGCTAGCCACCGGAGCTCCCATCACCTGCACATAAAGCGGTATGGTTATTACCTGGGACTACGATCCTCTGTTTGCCACCGTTCTCGGCGACAACCAGAGTCTCAGGGGCTATTATCTACACAGGGCAGACCTAAAAATGTGTGGTACCATCACAAATGTACATCAGTCTACGTACCTCATGGCCCGTTAGTAGACTCATAAAAGCGTCATGCAACCCGCTTTCGGCAGATGAAATCCTTTCCATCACCATACCCACCAGTGTACGGTGTTCTTCTGAGATGGCCGCTTGCTCCAACAGCTCCCTCAGTACGTCCGACCGCATACCAGACGGTGTCGGACTCTTTTGTTTGCTCTCTTCAAGAGCCGGATGCTGGGGACTTCGGGTGACTATAGGATTATCTTCTAGCCTCACCGGATCTGGAGAGGCCCTCTGTGACGACACTTCAAGGTCGCACGCTTCTTGAGCGGGGGAGTCCAGGGGAGGTGTTTCGCTCTCCATCATCTCCGGAAGAAGATCCCCCGAAGACGAGCTCTGCTAAGAAGGGCTAAGATCCGAACTGCAAGATAAACGCTTCGGTTATTTTCCTCAGAGGTAAGGTAGTACATCTCCACTATTAAAGTACTTTTTGATTACTTACAGCTCGTTGGAGGGCTGATCCTCACGCGGACTTTGTGAGGCAAGAGCACCCTCCAAGGCAGGACCCTCTGGTGGAGACTTCTTCTCCCGTTTGGAAGCCTTGGATTCCGGATCTTCAGAGGCAGTCCTCTTCCTTCCCCAAAGCAAGAGAAGGCCAGATTCTTCCCCTGGTTATCCTTCTTCACGGAGGCGCTCATTCCCTCCGTTGGAATTGGTAGCGATGGGGGCCCGCTTTCGACCTCATTATTCCCCCCTTTATCTTCCTTTGAGGGCTCCGGGCAAGGTGCTAGCTCGAGCATCTTTTCCAGTACCGGATTCTCCAAACCCTCGGGAAGGGGGGCCGAATACCGAATCATCTTCGCCCTTGTTAGCCAGTCCTGGTCAAAAGCGATTTCTCAGAATTACATCATGGTAAATGAAAGATGGTGTGCTCGGCTAAAGGATTACTTACTTGGTCGGCAGTACGGTTGTTGCTCAGGCCCACGTCCTCGGTAGTATCCGGACACTCTATTTGGGGTCCGAAGAATGATTTGTACATCTCCTCATGTGTCGGGCCGAGGAAATTCTGAATAGTGTGCGGACCTTCTGGGTTGAACTCCCACATGCGGAGGGCCCGGCATTTGCAAGGCTGGACTTGACAAACCAGCATGACTTGCACCACCGTAACCAGACTGAAATCTCCTTCAAAGAGATCTTGAATGCGGCTCTGCAGTATAGGCACATCCTTGGCTGGACCCCATCTTAGCCCTCTGCTAATCCATGACATCAGTTGTGGTGGAGGGCCCGAGCGGAAAGCAGGGGCAGCCACCCACTTGGCACTTCTGGGAGCTGTGATGTAAAACCACTCCCGTTGCCATAATCTGGACACCTCTAAAAAGGAACCCTTTGGCCATGAAGCTCCAGCAATCTTGCTTATTAATGCGCCTCCGCACGCTGCGTGCTGCCCCTCGACCATCTTCGGCTTCAGGTCGAAGGTCTTGAGCCACAGGCCGAAGTGAGGGGTAATGCGAAGGAAGGCCTCACATATGACAATAAATGCCGAGATGTGGAGAAAGGAGTCCGGGGCTAGATCATGGAAATCTAGCCCGTAATAGAACATCAAACCCCTAACGAAGGGATCCAGAGTGAGGCCTAGACCTCGGAGGAAGTGGGAGATGAACACAATGTTCTTGTTGGGTTCAGGAGTAGGGACAACCTACCCTCGGGCAGGCAGCCGATGCGAAACCTTGGCGGTCAGGTATCTGGCCTCCCTCAACTTCTTGATATCCTCTTCCGTAATGGAGGTGGGCATCCACCGGCCTTGAAGGCTAGATCCGGACATGATTGAAGGTCCGAAGCACCTGACCTGGGCTTTGGGTGTTAGAACTCGAGGCGGGGGAAGGATTCGATTGAGCACGGGAGGGAAAAAGTAAAAGCCTTGTCCCTTTATAAAGAGGGTGAATATCAAGCGTCCTCCTAGTGGCCGTTTGCGACTTGCCTAAAATCTAGGAGTCCTAGGCATGGTTGGGTTACCCACGACCGTATTGATGAGAATCCCGTAATTAGCGGAACACGATCTCTGCTTTGACAAGACGTGTCAAGAGACCGCCTCGCGTTATGTGTGGAGCTGGTTGAAGAAAAATGGTTTGAATAATCGCCGGACCATGGCTTAATGTCATGTTGCCAAAACAAGTCAGCAGATTAGATTTGTGGAAATATTATTCTCTCTACGGTGGTATGTGGAACTTATTTTGCAGGGTCGGACACTATCCTTGTATTCAAATTCTTCCGTGGTGTATTCGGAGGAGGAACCCGCCTTGCAATGCCAAAGATAATACTGCGCGCCGGACTCATCGTCATTGAAAGCCTGGTTCAGGGGCTACTGAGGGAGTCCTGGATTAGGGGGTCTCCGGACAGCCAGATTATATCCTTTGGCCGGACTGTTGAACTATGAAGATACAAGATTGAAGACTTCGTCTCATGTCCAGATGGGACTCTATTTGGCGTGGAAGGCAAGCTAGGCAATACGGATATGTATATCTCCTCCTTTGTAACCGACCTTGTGTAACCCTAACCCTCTCCGGTGTCAATATAAACCGGAGGGTTTTAGTCCGTAGGACAAGATACAATCATACCATAGGCTAGCTTCTAGGGTTTAGCCTCTCCGATCTCGTGGTAGATCTACTCTTGTACTACCCATATCATCAATATTAATCAAGCAAGACGTAGGGTTTTACCTCCGTCAAGAGGGCCCGAACCTGGGTAAAACATCGCGTTCCCTGCCTCCTATTACCATCCGCCTTAGACGGACAGTTCGGGACCCCCTACCCGAGATCCGCCGGTTTTGACACCGACACTAACCATAGCATGAAACATATGGATCCAAATCAGCCCCTTACAAAGCAATGCATAAACTAGGGTTTAAGCTTCTGTCACTCTAGCAACCCATCATCTACTTATTACTTCCCAATGCCTTCCTCTAGGCCCAAATAATGGTGAAGTGTCATGTAGTCGACGATCACATAACACCACTAGAGGATAGACAACATACATCTTATCAAAATATCGAACGAATACCAAATTCACATGACTACTAATAGCAAGACTTCTCCCATGTCCTCAGGAACAAAAGTAACTACTCACAAAGCATAAACATGTTCATAATCAGAGGGGTATTAATATGCATATAGGATCTGAACATATGATCTTCCACCAATTAAACCAACTAGCATCAACTACAATGAGTATCACTACTAGCGACCTACTAGCACCAATCCCAGACTTGGAGACAAGAATTGGATACAAGAGATGAACTAGGGTTTTGAGAGGAGATGGTGCTGATGAAGATGTTGATGGAGATTGCCCTCTCCCGATGAGAGGAGCGTTGGTGATGACGATGGCGATGATTTCCCCCTCTGGGAGGTAAGTTTCCCCGGTAGAACAGCTCCGCCAGAACCCTAGATTGGTTCCGCCAAGGTTCCGCCTCGTGGCGGCGGAGTTTCGTCCGAGAAGATGGCTTATGATTTTTTTCCCATCAAAATACTTCATATAGCAGAAGATGGCCACCGGAGGGCCACCAGGGGGCCCACGAGGTAGGTGGCGCGCCCCCCACCCTCGTGGGCAGGGTGTGGCCCCCTGGTGAATCTCTTCCGCTGACTATTTTTTATATATTGTGAAAACGTCTTCCGTGAAGTTTCAGGACTTTTGGAGCTGTGCAGAATAGGTCTCTAATATTTGCTCCTTTTCCAGCCCAGAATCCCAGCTGCCAGCATTCCCCTTCTCATGTAAACCTTGTAAAATAAGAGATAATAGGCATAAGTATTGTGACATACACTACTAGGGAAAACCTTATACACAGAACTTTAGCAGTAGCGCGTGTCAAAAAAGCACGCTGGTGCTAAGTAGCAGTAGCGCGCCTATGCAAACCACGCTGTAGATGAAGCTTTAGCAGTAGCGCGTCTTGTTCTAAACACGTTACTACTAAAATTCCCACGGCTTAGCCGATAGGCTACACATAGTAGTAGCGACCTATATCGAACCGCGCTACCGCCACTTTCTTTGTAGCAGCGCGTTTTAATCTAAACTCGCTACTGCTAAAGGATATAAAATTAAATGGAAAGCAAATAGAAAGGTAATTGAAAATGAAAGAAATAGAATAAGGTGAAAGGAAAAAATAAAATGTGAAGAAAACTAAATGAAAAAGGGGAAAAGAGAAAGAGTTGCAGTAGCGTGTATCCCAGAACGCGATGTAGCTAACGTAGCAGTAGCGCGCTTTCTGGAACGCGCTACTGCTACTTCTGACTTAACCACGGGGTTTGTCCTTCCTCCCGGCCACTTCCCCCAAATCCAGCTCTCCACTCTTGCCGCCGCTGTCGCCCGTCGGCCACCGTGCGCTCTCCGCACACCCTCTACGCCGCCCCCGACCCCAGATTCAACGCTGCCCCCGCCCCCGACCTCAACGCCGCCCCGGACGCTGCCCCCGACCCCGACCTCGACGCCGCCATTTGCCGCGTGCCCGAGCCCCGACCCCGACCTCGCCGCCGCCTGCCCCTCCCTCGTCGCAGGCACCCGAGGTAAGCACGCCTGCTTCTCCCTCTCCCCTACCTTTGCCTAGGGTTTCTTTATATTTTAGTTGCATCAAATTAGTTAGGGTTCATGTAGGGTGGAAACGAATCGGATGCGGATGCGGCTCAAATGAGTTAGGGTTCATGTAAGGGTGGAAACGAATCAAATTTCTAAGATGAATCATAAAACGAGTAAAATTTGACCACTTATTTCACTTTATAGTTGGATAATTGGAATATCCGCTACCACTTTCCACCCCAAGCTTCATCAAATTAGATGGTAATTAGGGCCGTAGTTCCTAGGTACTAATTAGTTAGTAAGAACTAGGTACTAATTAGGTACTAGTTTATTTTTATTTATAGTAAGTTTATTTTTAATAAGAACTAGTTGAATTAATAGAACTAGTTAGTAAGAACTTGTTGCTATTTTTTTAGTTAAAGCAATTTTTCCCGCATCGACATGGACGATGCCTATCCCGCATCCTCATCGTCGAGTCGGCGGAGGACGACACCTGCTTGACCAGATGGGCCATGTCCGGGACTGGGCTCCGCCGGGGTGGTACTGGGAGGCGCTACCTACCGGGGGCGCGGGTTGGTGAGGAGCCAGCCTGTCGTTGACCCGAACCTTCTTTGGTGGCGGTCGCGTGGGCCAGTGAAGGTCCAGAGGCTCGAGGACCCCGCAGAGGTGGTGCGTCACCGTGTCAGTGAGGAGGACACGCACGTCCGTCGCTACTTGTTTGCGTTGGAGCACATGTTCTCCAATACCTGGCAGGTTCTCCAGGGATCTCACTGGAGCTATGATCCCGTGATGGTTCCTTCTCTGTGGGTGTCCACCGCCCGCGCCGATACCCGTCGTGTGCTAGTGTTTTAGTTGCATTAGTGATGTTATATGTATGACACTATTCATGATGTATTAGTGATAATATTCGACGATGTACGGACGCATGAGATGATTTACTTTTGCTTATTGAATGCATGCTAATTTGAGTCCTATAAGATATTTTGAAATGTATATCTTGTGTTGCTCAAATAGGATATGTGCTTGCCCAAGTGGCCGGTCATGTTTGCAGGTTACACCTCCGAGTGGCCTATGTTTTGCCGGAGTGTTGATTCATTTTCGTTCCGGCAAATTTCAGGCGCTAGATATGTCCTATTTTAGCAAAGGTCATGCCGGATTTTTCCGTGAATTTTGGCATGACTTGTGCCAGAATATGTAGGAAATATCGAGTGCCCCGGATTCTGTGAATTAATGTTTTAACTATGAACATAGGAAATGTCTGACGACGAAAAGGATTTTGGTATTTGCAAATACTGCGAAGACGAGCGCGGCCTGTGCGATGGAATCTTCCTAGATGATGATAGGCGCTTCAGCATCAAGCTGGACGAGAACTTCGAAGTGGATACAGTAAGTCACAACGACAAGTCTTTTGTCGTAATTAAGAATGACATTTGCTTCATTTGCTTCAACTTATAATTTAAGCATGACATTAAGCATGACAAGTCTTTTTTTACTATTCTACTAGCGTATCCCCTGCCATGCAAGAGTTTTTGTATTGGATAAGATAGGTTTCAGTCGTACTATGGAGGAAAAGAAAGTTTACTTGAAGACCGAGCATGGTTATATTTTCCACGCAAAATTATACAATTCAGACGACTACACCTATTTTGGATGCAAAACATGGCGAGCACTATGCAAGACTTATGCGTTTGAACCTGATATGGTTACCACCTTTGATATTCATCCGGAAGATGATATTGAGGGTAATACCGACATCCCAGTCGATGTACAGACACCTCCAGTTATACCATTATGTAAGTTTCTCAACCATATTTATGTCTTTTATATTGTTTATTCAAAAATAGTTGACAACTAATTTGTATTGTCAGCTTATTTCGGTGCAAGCAAACATGTCCAGCGCTTGGTAGACAGGACCTACTACTGTCCCGGGGCTGAACTAAACTGCGAGGAGCTAAGTCATTATGTTTCATGGCTTGAGGATCTTGATACTGTCAAGACAAATTTTCTTCCTGCATTTAGAAATGTTAGTACTGAAAACGTGCGACCAATAGTGTTCGTAATGAACTACGGTCACATCTATTTAGGAAGGACGGTAAGATTTTTACTATTTGTCCTCAATGCATCTTTTCCATACATTATTTTTGAAGCTAAAATTTATTGCTAAGTATGTTACCATACAATGTTCTTCAATAGGGACTCCCGATGAATGTTGTGCCTTATGGGATCGAGACTAAAGGTACCATGAGTATTATTAGCTTACGGCCAAGATATCCTACAGATTACTTTAGCGCATTCAAGATTAGCGACGGATGCTTAATAGTGCAAGACTGGACCAAATGTGTGATGGAGAAGCGTAGAGAAGTACTAGGGGGCAGCAAACAGATGCGCTACCCACGATTAGGAGATAGGTTCATCTGCATGCTCCAACTTGATCAAGGAGGAGAGCTACACATGTTTTATGTTATTATACCTAAGAGAGAGCAGCAGGAGTGATTAGCTAGCTAGAAATGAGTTTGAGGATGATGATGTGCTACACTATTACTATGATGATAAAATAGCTAGTGTTGGTGGTAATGACTATGATGATTATTATTAGCTAGTGTTAGTGGCGATTAAATAAATACTGTTGGTGGTAATGACTATGATGATGATTAAATAGCTTGTGCTGGCGGATTAGATTCAAGTGGAGGCCACATGTGGTGCACATCGAAAGTACTACTAGTCCAAACTAGATCAAGTTTGGATTAGTAGTATACTTTTAACATACACCACATATTGCCTCCACTTGAACCTAATCCACCTTCATTTGACACACTGTTATGGACATAATGTTGTAAACCTCGTAACTGGTATTGTACCAATATTTGTATGATGGCGCATAAATACACTAAAAATAAATAAAAAGAATACTAGTAGCGATGGAGAGAAAACACGCTGTCAGTAGTTACATTAGCAATAGCGTGGGAGTGAACAAACGCTGCAGCTATTTGTCCTAGCAGTAGCGCGTGCGGGCACGCATTACTGCTTAGCAATAGTTGTAGCGCCTTATTAGTAGCGCGCCTAACCGCGCTACTAGTGAGCACAACACCAGCGCTACTGCTAGGGTTTTCCCCGGTAATGATAATGTGTAATAACAGCCCATAATGCAATAAATATCGATATAAAAGCATGATGCAAAATGGACGTATCACTCCCCCAAGCTTAAACCTTTGCTTGTCCTCAAGCAATTCAGTTGATAAACTGAAAGTGGTAAAGAAAAACTTTTACAAACTCTGTTTGCTCTTGTTGTTGTAAATATGTAAAGCCAGCATTCAAGTTTTCAGGAAAGATTATGAACTAACCATATTCACAATAACATTTAGGTCTCATGTTTACTCATATCAATGGCATAATCAACTAGCGAGCAATAATAATAAATCTCGGATGACAACACTTTCTCAAAACAATCATGATATGATATAACAAGATGGTATCTCGCTAGCCCTTTCCGAGACCGCAAAAAATAAATGCAGAGCATCTTTAAAGATCAAGGACTGACTAGACATTGTAATTCATGATAAAAGAGATCCAGTCAAGTCATACTCAATGTAAACTAACAGTAATGAATGCAAATGACAGTGGTGCTCTCCAACTGGTGCTTTTTAATAAGAGGATGATGACTCAACATAAAAGTAAATAGATAGGCCCTTCGCAAAGGGAAGCAGGGATTTGTAAAGGTGCCCGAGCTCGGTTTTGAAATAGATATGAATAATATTTTGAGCGGTATACTTTCATTGTCAACATAACAACCGAGAGATGACGATATCTTCCATGCTACACACATTATAGGCGGTTCCCAAACAGAATGGCAAAGTTTATACTCCCCCTCCACCAACAAGCATCAATCCATGGCTTGCTCGAAACAACGAGTGCCTCCAACTAACAAGAGTCTCAGTGGAGTTTTGTTTGCAGTTATTTTGATTTGATTTGCATAAAGCATGGGACTGGGCATCCCGGTGACCAGCCATTTTCTCGTGAGTGAGGAGTGGAGTCCACTCTTCTTGAGAATAACCCGCCTAACATGGAAGATATGGACAACCCTAGTTGATGCATGAGCTATTCGAGCATACAAAACAGAATGTTTATTTGAAGGTTTAGAGTTTGGTACATACAAATTTATTTGGAACGGCAGGTAGATACCGTATATAGGTAGATATGGTGGACTCATATGGAACAACTTTGGGGTTTATGGAATTGGATGCACAAGTAGTATTCCCGCTTAGTAGAAGTGAAGGCTAGCAAAAGACTGCGAAGCGACCAGCTAGAGAGCGACAACAGTCATGAACATGCATTAAAATTAATCAACACCGAATGCAAGCATGAGTAGGATATAATGCACCATGAACATAAATATCGTAGAGGCTATGTTGATTTTGTTTCAACTACATGCATGAACATGTGCCAAGTCAAGCCACTCAAATCGTTCAAAAGAGGATACCACCCTATCGTACCACATCACAACCATTTTAATAGCACGTTGGCACGCAAGGTAAACCATTATAAGCTCCTAGCTAATTAAGCATGGCATAAGCAACTACAATCTCTAATTGTCATTGCAAATATGTTTCTTTCATAATAGGCTGAATCAGGAATGATGAACTAATCATATTTACAAAAACAAGAGAGGTCGAGTTCATACCAGCTTTTCTCATCTCAATCAGTCCATCATATAATCATCATTATTGCCTTTCACTTGCACGACCGAATAGTGTGGATAATAATAATAGTGCACGTGCATTGGACTAAGCTGGAATCTGCAAGCTTTCGATTCAAGAGAGAAGAAAAGGTAATGGGCTCTTTGTCAGATCAACAATAATGCATATATGAGCCACTTAACATTTTAATCATGGTCTTGTCCTCTCGACCCCCAAGGAACAAGAAAAGAAATAAAACTATTTACACGGGAAAGCTCCCAACAAGCAAAAGAAGAACGAGAAATCTTTTTGGGTTTTCTTTTTAGTTACTACTACAAGCATGGAAAGTAAACTAATTAAAATCTACAACTATTTTTTTGTTTTTCCTTAAGGTTTATTAAACACACAAGAAGAAAGCATAAAAAGGAAAATAAACTAGCATGGATGATACAATGAAAAAGTATGAGCACCGACAACTAGCATGAGTGCGTGAACATGAATGTAATGTCGGTGAGAAATACGTACTCCCCCAAGCTTAGGCTTTTGGCCTAAGTTGGTCTATGGCCACGGCTGGCCTGGCGGATATCCAAAGTTATAGTTGGGGGAGTACGAGAAATATCCAAAGCAGCAGCAGCTATTGGCTCATGAGCTGCCGCTTGGAGACGGGCTGTCTCCATCCTCCTCTTATACTCGTCCGCCTCCTCCCTGGTTATAACATATCTCCCTTTTTCCTGAGAGTCAAAGAAAGCAGGAGCAGGGAGAGCGACGTGATAGGTGCGTCGTCTATCAAAGATTAGTCGGTACTAGAGGAACTGATCGTTCCTCTCAACAAACTGATGACGAACCATAGCCTCATAATCTAAATAAACAGGAGGCAACTCAATATCATACCCACGTATGGGTATATCAAGAAAATTAGGTAGACGGGTTGCATAAATTTCACCAAAGAAATCTCCATTAAATCTATTATTATGCAACCTACGTGCAACAATGGCTCCCAAATTATAATGTTTATCTCCTAATACAACACTCCTGAGAACACTGAGGTCAGGGACACACATGTGACATGCTTCATCCTTACAATTTATGCACCTACCTATGAAGAGAGGAAAATAATGTATAGCAGGAAAATGAATGCTCCCTATGGTAGCTTGTGTTATATCTCTAAATTCCCCCATAGTTATACTAGCAAGAAAATCTCTAAACTAAGATTTGCGAGGCTCACTAGTGGTGGCCCATTGTGGAAGTTTGCAAGCAGTATTAAAATCCTCTAAGTCCATAGTATAAGAATTTTCATAAAGATCAAACAGGACAGTTTGAGAATTTCGTGATGATGAAAATTCAAACCTTCTAACAAAGGAATCAGTGATATAGTGGTACTGGCGGCACTTATCTTCCTTGAAGCTCTCAAGATCAGCATTGCGCACATATACGTTAAATTCTTCCTTGATTCCTGCTCGATCCATAAAGTCCTCTGAAGGCCATTCACAAGCCTGCACTTAAGCTTTCCTCGGTGGTTCATCGTCGGCATCGCGTATTGCGAGCCTGGGTCCTTGCTTCCTTGAAGGACCACCTTGGTACATTTTCCTAAACATATTTCTTCCTGTGAAAAATTTCTGAAATTTTAGTAACTTCAAAATAAAAGTGAAACAAAGTCAACAAAATTGATAGCACCTACTCCTACAAGTGCCTAGAGACAATATCATGCATCAAAACTACTTTTGACCACATAAATTTGACATGCAAGCTCAAGAATAGGGTCACCTAAGCAGCAAAAATATGCAATGAATAAAGCACTAGAACAAAAACTAATTGGACCATTGGAGGAGTCACATACCAAGGAACAATCTCCCAAAGCAGTTTTTTGAGTGGAGCTTTGAGCAAGGAGATCGAAAATGGCAGCAAAATGAGCTTGAACTTGGGTTTGAGCTAGCTAGTGATGTTTGTGGGAGGAAGAAGGAGTGTGTGGTAGCTGGAATAAGTGGAGGGGAGCCAGCATGGGCCCACGAGGTAGGGGGGCGTGCCCAGGGGGTAGGGCGCGCCCTCCACCCTCGTGGCCAGGTGCTTGCTCCCCCTGCTGTGTTTTTAGTGCCAAATATTCTCAAATATTTTAGAAAAAATCATATTTAAATTTCAGGGCATTTGGGGAACTTTTATTTTTAGGGTATTTTTTATTGCATGGATAATTCAGAAAACAGACAGAAATTATTATTTTTGCTTTATTTAATATAAACAACAGAAAGTAAAAAGAGGGTACAGAGAGTTGTGTTTCCTAAATTCATCCATCTCATGCTCATCAAAAGGAATCCACTAACAAGGTTGATCAAGTCTTGTTAACAAACTCATTCCGAGTAACATGGAACCGGAGAATTTTCGAATAACACTAGGTTCCCTCAACGGGGATATGCACGTCCCCAACAATAAGAATATCATATTTCTTCTTGACAGTAGGAAGAGGAAATTCAAAACCTCCAATAGTGATTGCTGAAATTTTTCCAATAGAATTGATACTGTGGACTTGAGGTTGTTTCCTCGGAAAGTGTACCGTATGCTCATTACCATTAACATGAAAAGTGACATTGCCTTTGGTGCAATCAATAACAGCCCCTGCAGTATTCAAAAAGGGTCTTCCATGAATAATAGACATACTATCGTCCTCAGGGATATCAAGAATAACAAAGTCCGTTAAAATAGTAACGTTTGCAACCACAACAGGCACATCCTCACAAATACCGACATGTATAGCAATTGATTTATCAGCCATTTGCAAAGATATTTCAGCAGGTGTCAACTTATTCAAATCAAGTCTACGATATAAAGAGAGAGGCATAACACTAACACCGGCTCCAAGATCACATAAAGCAGTTTTAACATAATTTCTTTTAATGGAGCATGGTATAGTTGGTACTCCGGGATCTCCTAGTTTCTTCGGTATTCCACCCTTAAAAGTATAATTAGCAAGCATGGTGGAAATTTCAGCTTCGGTATCTTTCTTTTATTAGTAACAATATCTTTCATATATTTAGCATAAGGATTCATTTTAAGCATATCAGTCAAATGCATACGCAAAAAGATAGGTCTAATCATTTCAGCAAAGCGCTCAAAATCCTCATCATCCTTTTTCTTGGATGGTTTAGGAGGAAAAGGCATGGGTTTCTGAACCCATGGTTCTCTTTCTTTACCTTGCTTCCTAGCAACAAAGTCTCTCTTATCATAACATTGATTCTTTGATTGTGGGTTATCAAGATCAACAGCAGGTTCAATCTCTACTTCATTGTCATTACTAGGTTGAGCATCAACATGAACATCATTATTAACATTATCACTAGGTTCATGCTCATTACCAGATTGTGTTTCAGCATCAGAAATAGAAATATCATTAGGATTCTCAGGTGTGTCAACAACAGGTTCACTAGAAGCATGCAAAGTCCCATCATTTTTCTTTCTCTTCCTTTTAGAAGGACTAGGTACATCAATATTATTTCTTTGGGAATCTTGCTCAATTCTCTTAGGATGACCTTCAGGATACAAAGGTTCCTGAGTCATTTTACCACCTCCAGTCAGAACTCTAACAACATTATCATTTTTCTTACTATTTAATTCATTGAGCAAATCATTCTGAGCTTTAAGTACTTTTTCTACTTGAGTGGTAACCATAGAAGCATGTTTACTAATAAGTTTTAGTTCATCTTTAACATTAGCCATATAATCACTCAAGTGTTCAATCATATAAGCATTATGTTTCAATTGTCTACCAACATAAGCATTAAAATCTTCTTTCTTAACCATAAAGTTATCAAACTCATCTAAGCATTGGCTAGCAAACTTAGTAGGAGGGATTTCAGCTTTATCATATCTATAGAGAGAATTTACCTTTACTACCTGTGTCGGGTTATCAAGACCATGTACTTCTTCATCAGGCAGTAAATTAAGACCATGTATTTCTTCAATAGGAGGTAAATTCTTAACATCTTCAGCTTTAATACATTTTTCTTTCATAGATTTCTTTGCCTCTTGCATATCTTCAGGACTGAGAAATAGAATACCCCTTTTCTTCGAAGTTGGCTCAGGAGTTGGTTCAGGAATTGGATCAGGGATTGGATCAGGAAGTGTCCAATTATTTTCATTAGTCAACATATTATTCAATAGAATTTCAGCTTCATCTGGTGTTCTTTCCCTGAAAACACAACCAGCACAACTATCCAGGTGGTCTCTGGAAGCATCGGTTAGTCCATTATAAAATATATCAAGTATTTCATTTTTCTTAAGGGGATGATCAGGCAAAGCATTAAGTAATTGGAGAAGCCTCCCCCAAGCTTGTGGGGGACTCTCTTCTTCAATTTGCACAAAATTATATATTTCCCTTAAAGCAGCTTGTTTCTTACGAGCGGGGAAATATTTAGCAGAGAAGTAATAAAGCATATCTTGGGGACCACGCACACAACCAGGATCAAGAGAATTAAACCATGTCTTAGCATCACCCTTTAATGAGAACGGAAATAATTTAAGGATATAATAATAGCGAGTTTTCTCATCTTTAGTGAACAGGGTGGCTATATCATTTAATTTAGTAAGATGTGCCACAACAGTTTCAGATTCATACTCCATAGAAAGGATCAGATTCAACCAAAGTAATTATATTAGGGTCGACAGAGAATTCATAATCCTTATCAGTAACACAGATAGGTGAAGTAGCATAGGCAAGATCATATTTCATTCTAGCATTCAGAGTTTTTTTGTTTCAGCTTAGCTAATAGTTTCTTATGATCACTCCCATCATTGCAAGCAAAAAAATCTCTAGCAGTTTCTTCATCCATAACATAGCCCTCAGGTACAACAGGTAATTCATATCTAGGGGGAGAATCTTCATCATCACTTTCTTCAATATTATTAGTTTTAATAATTTCATTCTCTCTAGCCCTAACAAGTTGTTCATCAAGAAATTCACCAAGTGGCACAGTAGTATCAAGCATAGAAGTAGTTTCATCATAAGTATCATGCATAGCAGAAATGGCATCATCAATAACATGCGACACATCAGAATTAATAGCAGAAGCAGGTCTAGGTGTCGCAAGCTTACTCACAACAGAAGGTGAATCAAGTGCAGAGCTAGATGGCAGTTCCTTACCTCCCCTCGTAGTTGAGGGATAAATGTAGGTTCTTGGATTTTTCAAGTTCTTCATAATGATAAGCATATATAAATCCCAAGTGACTCAAAGAATAGAGCTATGCTCCCCGGCAACGGTGCTAAAAAATAGTCTTGATAACCCACAAGTATAGGGGATCACAACAGTTTTCGAGGGTAGAGTATGTTGGGGAACGTAGTTATTTCAAAAAAATTCCAACGCACACACAAGATCATGGTGATGCATAGCAACGAGGGGGAGAGTATGATCTACGTACCCTTGTAGATCGCAACGGAAGCGTTGACACAACGTAGAGGAAGTAGTCATACGTCTTCTTCCTGATCCGACCGATCCAAGCACCGTTACTCCGGCACCTCCAAGTTCTTAGCACACGTACAGCTCGATGACGATCCCCGGGCTCCGATCCAGCAAAGCTTCGGGGAGGAGTTCCGTCAGCACGACAACGTGGTGACGATCTTGATGTTCTACCGACGCAGGGCTTCGCCTAAGCACTACAACGATATGATCGAGGTGGAATATGGTGGCAGGGGGCACCGCACACGGCTAAGGAACGATCACAATGATCAACTTGTGTGTCTAGAGGTGCCCCCTACCCCTGTATATAAAGGAGCAAGGGGGGAGAGGTGCGGCCAGCCTTGGGGCGCGCCAGGAGGAGTCCTACTCCCACCGGGAGTAGGACTCCCCCCCCCAATCCTAGTTGGAATAGGATTCATCAAGGGGGAAAGAGAGAGAGGGGGGCGGCCACCTCTCCTAGTCCTAATAGGACTAGGGGAGGGGGGAGGCGCGCGGCCACCTTGGCCTGCCCCCTTCTCCTTTCCACTAAGGCCCACTATGGCCCATATGATTCCCGGGGGGTTCCGGTAACCTCCCGGTACTCCGGTAAAATCCCGATTTCACCCGGAACACTTCTGATGTCCAAACATAGGCTTCCAATATATCAATCTTTATGTCTCGACCATTTCGAGACTCCTCGTCATGTCCATGATCACATCCGGGACTCCGAACAACCTTCGGTACATCAAAATGCATAAACTCATAATAACTGTCATCGTAACGTTAAGCGTGCGGACCCTACGGTTCGAGAACAATGTAGACATGACTGAGATAGATCTTTGGTCAATAACCAATAGCGGGACCTGGATGCCCATATTGGTTCCTTCATATTCTACGAAGATCTTTATCGGTCAAACCGCATAACAACATACGTTGTTCCCTTTGTCATCGGTATGTTACTTGCCCGAGATTCGATCGTCGATATCCAATACCTAGTTCAATCTCGTTACCGGCAAGTCTCTTTACTCGTTCCGTAATACATCATCCCGCAACTAACTCATTAGTTGCAATGCTTGCAAGGCTTAAGTGATGTGCATTACCGTGAGGGCCCAGAGATACCTCTCCGACAATCGGAGTGACAAATCCTATTCTCGAAATACGCCAACCCAACATCTACCATTGGAGACACCTGTAGTACTCCTTTATAATCACCCAGTTACGTTGTGACGTTTGGTAGCACCCAAAGTGTTCCTCCGGCAAACGGGAGTTGCATAATCTCATAGTTATAGGAACATGTATAAGTCATGAAGAAAGCAATAGCAACATACTAAACGATTGGGTGCTAAGCTAATGGAATGGGTCATGTCAATCAGATCATTCAACTAATGATGTGACCTCGTTAATCAAATAACAACTCTTTGCTCATGGTTAGGAAACATAACCATCTTTGATTAACGAGCTAGTCTAGTAGAGGCATACTAGTGACACTCTGTTTGTCTATGTATTCACACATGTATTATGTTTCCGGTTAATACAATTCTAGCATGAATAATAAAAATTTATCATGATATAAGGAAATAAATAATAACTTTATTATTGCCTCTAGGGCATATTTCCTTCAGTCTCCCACTTGCACTAGAGTCAATAATCTAGATTACACGGTAATGATTCTAACACCCATGGAGCCTTGGTGCTGATCATGTTTTGCTCGTGGAAGAGTCTTAGTCAACGGGTCTGCAATATTCAGATCTGTATGTATCTTGCAAATCTCTATGTCTCCCACCTGGACTAGATCCCGGATGGAATTGAAGCGTCTCTTGTTGTGCTTGGTCCTTTTGTGAAATATGGATTCCTTTGCCAAGGCAATTGCACCAGTATTGTCACAAAAGATTTTCATTGGACCCGATGCACTAGGTATGACACCTTGATCGGATATGAACTCCTTCATCCAGACTCCTTCGTTCGCTGTTTCTGAAGCAGCTATGTACTCCGCTTCACATGTAGATCCCGCTACGACGTTTTGTTTAGAACTGCACCAACTGACAGCTCCACCGTTTAATGTAAACACGTATCCGGTTTGCGATTTAGAATCGTCCGAATCAGTGTCAAAGCTTGCATCAACGTAACCTCTTACGGTGAGCTCTTTGTCACCTCCATATACGAGAAACCTTTCCTTGGTCCTTTTCAGGTATTTCAGGATGTTCTTGACCGCTGTCCAGTGGTCCACTCCTGGATTACTTTGGTACCTCCCTACTAAACTTATAGCAAGGCACACATCAGGTCTGGTACACAGCATTGCATACATGATAGAGCCTATGGCTGAAGCATAGGGAACATCTTTCATTTTCTCTCTATCTTCTGCAGTGGTTGGGCATTGAGTCTGACTCAACTTCACACCTTGTAACACAGGCAAGAACCCTTTCTTTGCTTGATCTATTTTGAACTTCTTCAAAATCTTGTCAAGGTATGTGCTTTGTGAAAGTCCAATTAAGCGTCTTGATCTATCTCTATAGATCTTTATGCCTAATATGTAAGCAGCTTCACCGAGGTCTTTCATTGAAAAACTTTTATTCAAGTATCCCTTTATGCTATCCAGAAATTCTATATCATTTCCAATCAGTAATATGTCATCCACATATAATATCAGAAATACTACAGAGCTCCCACTCACTTTCTTGTAAATACAGGCTTCTCCGAAAGTCTGTATAAAACCAAATGCTTTGATCACACTATCAAAGCGCTTATTCCAACTCCGAGAGGCTTGCACCAGTCCATAAATGGATCGCTGGAGCTTGCACACTTTGTTAGCTCCCTTTGGATCGACAAAACCTTCCGGTTGCATCATATACAACTCTTCTTCCAGAAATCCATTCAGGAATGCAGTTTTGACATCCATCTGCCAAATTTCATAATCATAAAATGCGGCAATTGCTAACATGATTTTGACAGACTTAAGCATCGCTACGGGTGAGAAGGTCTCATCGTAGTCAACTCCTTGAACTTGTCGAAAACCTTTTGCGCCAAGTCGAGCTTTGTAGATAGTAACATTACCATCAGCGTCAGTCTTCTTCTTGAAAATCCATTTATTCTCAATTTCTTGCCGATCATCAGGCAAGTCAACCAAAGTCCACACTTTGTTCTCATACATGGATCACATCTCAGATTTCATGGCTTCAAGCCACTTTGCGGAATCTGGGCTCACCATCACTTCTTCATAGTTCGTAGGTTCATCATGATCTAGTAGCATGATTTCCAGAACTGGCTTACCGTACCACTCTGGTGCGGATCTCACTCTGGTTGATCTACGCGGGTCAGTAGCATCTTGTTCTGAAGTTTCATGATCATGATCATTAACTTCCTCACTTATTGGTGTAGGTGTCGCAGAAACAGTTTTCTGTGATGTACTACTTTCCAACAAGGGAGCAGGTACAGTTACCTCATCAAGTTCTACTTTCCTCCCACTCACTTCTTTCGAGAGAAACTCCTTCTCTAGAAAGGATCCATTCTTAGCAACGAATGTCTTGCCTTCGGATCTGTGATAGAAGGTGTACCCAGCAGTCTCCTTTGGGTATCCTATGAAGACACATTTCTCCGATTTGGGTTCGAGCTTATCAGGTTGAAGCTTTTTCACATAAGCATCGCAGCCCCAAACTTTAAGAAACGACAACTTTGGTTTCTTGCCAAACCACAGTTCATAAGGCGTCATCTCAACGGATTTTGATGGTGCCCTATTTAACGTGAATGCGGCCGTCTCTAGAGCGTATCCCCAAAACGATAGCGGTAAATTAGTAAGAGACATCATAGATCGCACCATATCTAGTAAAGTACGATTACGACGTTCGGACACACCATTACGCTGTGGTGTTCTGGGTGGCGTGAGTTGCGAAACTATTCCACAATTTTTCAAATGTACACCAAACTCGTAACTCAAATATTCTCCTCCACGATCAGATCGTGGAAACTTTATTTTCTTGTTACGATGATTTTCAACTTCACTCTGAAATTCTTTAAACTTTTCAAATGTTTCAGACTTATGTTTCATTAAGTAGATATACCCATATCTGCTTAAATCATCTGTGAAAGTGAGAAAATAATGATATCCGCCATGAGCCTCAATATTCATCGGACCACATACATCGGTATGTATGATTTCCAACAAATCTGTTGCTCTCTCCATAGTACCGGAGAACGGTGTTTTAGTCATCTTGCCCATGAGGCACGGTTCGCAAGTACCAAGTGATTCATAATCAAGAGGTTCCAAAAGCCCATCAGTATGGAGTTTCTTCATGCGCTTTACACCGTTATGACCTAAACGGTAGTGCCACAAATAAGTTGCACTATCATTATCAAATCTGCATCTTTTGGCTTCAACATTATGAATATGTGTGTTACTACTATCGAGATTCATCAAAAATAGACCACTCTTCAAAGGTGCATGACCATAAAACATATTACTCATATAAATAGAACAACCATTATTCTCTGATTTAAATGAATAACCGTCTCGCATCAAACAAGATCCAGATATAATGTTCATGCTTAACGCTGGCACCAAATAACAATTATTTAGGTCTAATATTAATCCCGAAGGTAGATGTAGAGGTAGCGTGCCGACCGTGATCACATCGACTTTGGAACCGTTTCCCACGCGCATCGTCACCTCGTCCTTCGCCAGTGTTCGCTTAATCCATAGTCCCTATTTCGAGTTGCAAATATTAGCAACAGAACCAGTATCAAATACCCAGGTGCTACTGCGAGCTCTAGTAAGGTACACATCAATAACATGTATATCACATATACCTTTGTTCACCTTGCCATCCTTCTTATCCGCCAAATACGTGGGCAGTTCCGCTTCCAGTGACCAGTCTGCTTGCAGTAGAAGCACTCAGTTTCAGGCTTAGGTCCAGACTTGGGTTTCTTCTCCTGAGCAGCAACTTGCTTGCCGTTCTTCTTGAAGTTCCCCTTCTTCTTCCCTTTGCCCTTTTTCTTGAAACTAGTGGTCTTGTTAACCATCAACACTTGATGCTCCTTTTTGGTTTCTACCTCCGCAGCTTTCAGCATTGCGAAGAGCTCGGGAATAGTCTTGTTCATCCCTTGCATATTATAGTTCATCACGAAGCTCTTGTAGCTTGGTGGCAGTGATTGGAGAATTCTGTCAATGATGCAATCATCTGGAAGATTAACTCCCATCTGAATCAAGTGATTGTTATACCCAGACATTTTGAGTATATGCTCACTGACAGAACTGTTCTCCTCCATCTTGTAGCTATAGAACTTATTGGAGACTTCATATCTCTCAATCCGGGCATTTGCTTGAAATATTAACTTCAACTCCTGGAACATCTCATATGCTCCATGACGTTCAAAACATCGTTGAAGTCCCGATTCTAAGCCGTAAAGCATGGCACACTGAACTATCGAGTAGTCATCAGCTTTGCTCTGCCAGACGTTCATAACATCTGGTGTTGCTCCAGCAGCAGGCCTGGCACCCAGCGGTGCTTCCAGGACGTAATTCTTCTATGCAGCAATGAGGATAATCATCAAGTTACGGACCCAGTCCGTGTAATTGCTACCATCATCTTTCAACTTTTCTTTCTCAAGGAACGCATTAAAATTCAACGGAACAACAGCACGAGCCATCTATCTACAATCAACATAAACAAGCAAGATACTATCAGGTACTAAGTTCATAATAAGTTTAAGTTCAATTAATAAAATTACTTAAGAACTCCCACTTAGATAGACATCCCTCTAATCCTCTAAGTGATTACGTGATCCAAATCAACTAAACCATAACCGATCATCACGTGAGATGGAGTAGTTTTCAATGGTGAACATCGTTATGTTGATCATATCTACTATATGATTCACGCTCGACCTTTCGGTCTCCATGTTCCGAGGCCATATCTGCATATGCTAGGCTCGTCAAGTTTAACCTGAGTATTCTGCGTGTGCAAAACTGGCTTGCACCCGTTGTAGATGGACGTAGAGCTTATCACACCCGATCATCACGTGGTGTCTGGGCACGACGAACTTTGGCAACGGTGCATACTCAGGGAGAACACTTCTTGATAATTTAGTGAGAGATCATCTTATAATGCTACCGTCAATCAAAGCAAGATAAGATGCATAAAAAGATAAACATCACATGCAATCAATATAACTGATATGACATGGCCATCATCATCTTGTGCTTGTGATCTCCATCTCCGAAGCACCGTCATGATCACCATCGTCACCGGCGCGACACCTTGATCTCCATCGTAGCATCGTTGTCGTCTCGTCAATCTTATGCTTCCACGACTATCACTACCGCTTAGTAATAAAGTAAAGCATTACATCACGATTGCATTGCATACAGTAAAGCGACAACCATATGGCTCCTGCCAGCTGCCGATAACGCGGTTACAAAACATGATCATCTCATACAATAAAATTTAGCATCATGCCTTGACCATATCACATCACAACATGCCCTGCAAAAACAAGTTAGACGTCCTCTACTTTGTTGCTGCAAGTTTTACGTGACTGCTACGGGCTTTAAGCAAGAACCAATCTCACCTACGCATCAAAACCACAACGATAGTTTGTCAAATAGACTCCGTTTTAACCTTCTCAAGGACCGGGCGTAGCCACACTCGGTTCAACTAAAGTTGGAGAGACAGTCGCCCGCAAGCCATCTATGTGCAAAGCACGTCGAGGGAACCGGTCTCGCGTAAGCGTACGCGTAATGTTGGTCCGGGTCGTCTCGTCCAACAATACCGCTGAACTAAAGTATGACATGCTGGTAGGCAGTATGACTTATATCGCCCACAACTCACTTGTGTTCTACTCGTGCATATAACATTAAACCATAAAACCTAGGCTCTGATACCACTGTTGGGGAACGTAGTAATTTCAAAAAAGTTCCTACGCACACACAAGATCATGGTCATGCATAGCAACGAGTGGGAGAGTCTGATCTACGTACCCTTGTAGATCGCAACGGAAGCGTTGACACAACGTAGAGGAAGTAGTCGTACGTCTTCTTCCCGATCCGACCGATCCAAGCAACGTTACTCCGGCACCTCCGAGTTCTTAGCACACGTACAGCTCGATGACGATCCCTGGGCTCTGATCCAGCAAAGCTTCGGGGAGGAGTTCCGTTAGCACAACGGCGTGGTGATGATCTTGATGTTCTACCGACGCAGGGCTTCGCCTAAGCACTACAACGATATGATCGAGGTGGAATATGGTGGCAGGGGGCACCGCACACGGCTAAGGAACGATCACAATGATCAACTTGTGTGTCTAGAGGTGCCCCCTGCCCCTGTATATAAAGGAGCAAGGGGGGAGAGGTGCGGCCAGCCTTGGGGCGCGCCAGGAGGAGTCCTACTCCTACTGGGAGTAGGACTCCCCCCCCCCCCAAATCCTAGTTGGAATAGGATTCATCAAGGGGGAAAGAGAGAGAGGGGGGGCGGCCACCTCTCCTAGTCCTAATAGGACTAGGGGAGGGGGGAGGCGCGCGGCCACCTTGGGCTTCCCCCTTCTCCTTTCCACTAAGGCCCACTATGGCTCATATGATTCCCGGGGGGTTCCGGTAACCACCGGTACTCCGGTAAAATCCCGATTTCACCCGGAACACTTCTGATGTCCAAACATAGGCTTCCAATATATCAATCTTTATGTCTCGACCATTTCAAGACTCCTCGTCATGTCCGTGATCACATCCGGGACTCCGAACAACCTTCGGTACATCAAAATGCATAAACTCATAATAACTGTCATCGTAACGTTAAGCGTGCGGACCCTACGGTTCGAGAACAATGTAAACATGACTGAGACAGATCTCTGGTCAATAACCAATAGCGGGACCTGGATGCCCATATTGGTTCCTACATATTCTACGAAGATCTTTATCGGTCAGACCGCATAACAACATACGTTGTTCCCTTTGTCATCGGTATGTTACTTGCCCGAGATTCGATCGTCGGTATCCAATACCTAGTTCAATCTCGTTACTGGCAAGTCTCTTTACTCGTTCCGTAATACATCATCCCGCAACTAACTCATTAGTTGCAATGCTTGCAAGGCTTAAGTGATGTGCATTACCGAGAGGGCCCAGAGATACCTCTCCGACAATCGGAGTGACAAATCCTATTCTCGAAATACGCCAACCCAACATCTACCATTGGAGACACATGTAGTACTCCTTTATAATCACCCAGTTACGTTGTGACGTTTGGTAGCACCCAAAGTGTTCCTCCGGCAAACGGGAGTTGCATAATCTCATAGTTATAGGAACATGTATAAGTCATGAAGAAAGCAATAGCAACATACTAAACGATTGGGTGCTAAGCTAATGGAATGGGTCATGTCAATCAGATCATTCAACTAATGATGTGACCTCGTTAATCAAATAACAACTCTTTGCTCATGGTTAGGAAACATAACCATCTTTGATTAACGAGCTAGTCTAGTAGAGGCATATTAGTGACACTCTGTTTGTCTATGTATTCACACATGTATTATGTTTCCGGTTAATACAATTCTAGCATGAATAATAAACATTTATCATGATATAAGGAAATAAATAATAACTTTATTATTGCCTCTAGGGCATATTTCCTTCAGAGTATTCAACCCAAATTTATTGATTCGACACAAGGGGAGCCAAAGAATATTCTCAAGTATTAGCAGCTGAGTTGTCAATTCGACCACACCTGGAAACTTAATATCTGCAGCAAAGTGTTTAGTAGCAAATTAATATGATAGTAGTGGTAACGATAGCAAAAGGTAATAGTAGCAAAAGTAATATTTTTTGTGTTATGTAGTGATGATAACAATAGCAACGGAAAAGTAAATAAGCGAAGAACAATATATGGAAAGCTTGTAGGCAATGGACCGGTGATGGAGAATTATGCCGGATGCGGTTCATCATGTAACAGTCATAACATAGGGTGACACAGAACTAGCTCCAATTCATCAATGTAATGTAGGCATGTATTCCGAATATAGTCATATGTGCTTATGGAAAAGAACTTGCATGACATCTTTTGTCCTACCCTCCCGTGGCAGCGGGGTCCTATTGGAATTTAAGGGATATTAAGGCCTCCTTTTAATAGGGTACCGAACCAAAGCATTAACACATAGTGAATACATGGACTCCTCAAACTACGGTCATCACCGGGAGTGGTCCCGACTATTGTCACTTCGGGGTTGCCGGATCATAGCACATAGTAGGTGACTATAGACTTGCAAGATAGGATCAAGAACTCTCATATATTGATGAAAACATAATAGGTTCAGATCTGAAATCATGGCACTCGGGCCCTAGTGACAAGCATTAAGCATAGCAAAGTCATAGCAACATCAATCTCAGAACATAGTGGATACTAGGGATCAAACCCTAACAAAACTAACTCGATTACATGATAAATCTCATCCAACCCATCACCGTCTAGCAAGCCTACGATGGAATTACTCACGCATGGCGGTGAACATCATGAAATTGGTGATGGAGGATGGTTGATGATGACGATGGCGACAGATTCCCCTCTCCGGAGCCCCGAACGGACTCTAGATCAGCCCTCCCGAGAGAGTTTAGGGCTTGGCAGCGGCTCCGTATCGTAAAACGCGATGAATCTTCTCCCTGATTTTTTCTCCCCGAAAGTAAATATATCGAGTCAGGGTTGAGGTCGGTGGAGCGTCAGGGGGCCCACGAGGCAGGGGGCGCGCCCCCACCCTCGTGGACAGGTGGAAGCCCCCCTGACGTGGATCTTCCTTCCAGTATTTTTTATATATTCCAAAATAATTCTCCGTTGATTTTTAGGTTATTTCGAGAACTTTTATTTCAGCACAAAAATAACACCATGGCAATTCTGCTGAAAACAACGTCAGTCCGGGTTAGTTCCATTCAAATCATGCAAGTAAGAGTCCAAAACAAGGGCGAAAGTGTTTGGAAAAGTAGATACGACGTAGACGTATCACGTGGCATCCTCATTAGGAGTACCAGAAAATTGATCTTTCATAACAAGATTCAACAAAGTAGTATTAATATCACAAGACTCTGCACTAGTGGCGGGAGGAGCAATCGGAGTGCCGATAAAATCATTATTGTTGGTATTTGAGAAATCACATAACTTGGTGTTCTCTTGAGCCATGATGACCACACAACAAGATTGCACTCAAAAACAGATCCGGCAAGAAAACAGTGAATGGAAAAAGAGGGGCGAATAAACAGCAAATTTTTGTGAAGTGAGGGAGAGGAAAACGAGAGGCAAATGGAAAATAATGTAAATTGCGAGGAGATGAGATTTGTGATTAAGAACCTGGTATATGTTGAAGATCATCCCCGGCAATGGCGCCATAAATTCCTTTTGATGTCGCTTGAAGCTATGTTTGTATTTCCCCAAAGAGGAAGGGATGATGCAGCACAACGGCGGTAGGTATTTCCCTCAGATATGAAACCAAGGTTATCGAACTAGTAGGATAAACCAAGCAACACAACGTAAACAACCCCTTCACACAAATAACAAATACTCGCAACCCGACGTGTTAAAGGGGTTGCCAATCCCTTTCGGGTAACAGTGCCAGAAATTGGTGCGTTGACTAGGGAAAGTTGTAATAGATTGAATAAGTAGATCGCAAATAAAATAAAGTGCAGCAAAGTATTTTTGTACTTTTGGTTTAATAGATCTGAAAATAAACAAAGGAAGTAGATCGCAAAGGCAAGTATATGAGAAAGAGACCCGGGGCCATAGGTTTCACTAGTGACTTCTCTCGAGAAAAATAGCAAATGGTGGGTGAACAAATTACTGTTGGGCAATTGATAGAACTTCAAATACTCATGACGATATCTAGACAATGATCATTATATAGGCATCACGTCCAAGGTTAGTAGACCGACTCCTGCGTGCATCTACTACTATAACTCCACACATCGACCGCTATCCAGCATGCATCTAGTGTATTAAGTTCATGGAGAAACGGAGTAATGCAATAAGAATGATGACATGATTTAGACAAGATCTATGTATCTAGAGATAGACCCCATCATTTTATCCTTAGTAGCAACGATACATACGTGCCGGTTCCCCTTCTGTCACTAGGATCAAGCACCGTAAGATCGAACCCACTACAAAGCACCTCTTCCCATTGCAAGATAAATAGATCAAGTTGGCCAAACAAAACCCAAATATCGGAGAAGAAATACGAGGCTATAAGCAATTACGCATAAAAGAGATCAAAGAAACTCAAATACTTTCATGGATATAAAAAAGATAGATCTGATCATAAACTCAAAGTTCATCGATCCCAACAAACACACCGCAAAAGAGTTACATCATATGGATCTCCAAGAGACCATTGTATTGAGAATCAAGAGAGAGAGAGAGAGAGAGAGAGAGAGAGAGAGAGGAAGCCATCTAGCTACTAACTACGGACCCGAAGGTCTACAAAGAACTACTCACGCATCATCGGAGAGGCACCAATGAAGGTGGTGAACCCCATGCGAGATGGTATCTAGATTAGATCTGGTGGTTCTAGACTCTGCGGCAGCTGGATGAGTATTTCGTCGACTTCCCTAGGGTTTTGGGAATATTGGGGTATTTATAGAGCAAAGAGGTGGTCTGGGGGGCACCCGATGTAGGCACAACCCACCAGGGCGCGCCTGGGCCTCCTGGCGCACCCTGGTGGGTTGTGCTCTCCTCGGAGCACCCGCACGCGCAGCCAAGGCCCATTATGTTCCTTCTGGTCCAAAAAAATCTCTGTAAAGTTCCGTTGTGTTTGGACTCCGTTTGATATTGATTTCCTGCGATGTAAAAAACATGCAGAAAACAACAACTGGCACTTGGCACTATGTCAATAGGTTAGTACCCAAAAATGATTATAAAACATCCAAGATTGATAATATAACAACATGGAACAATCAAAAATTATAGATACATTGGAGACGTATCAAGTAGCTAGATGGCTTATTCTCTCTCTTTGATCTTTACTAGAATGTTCTTCTCGATGTTCTTGGAGATCTATTTGATGCAATCTTCTTTTGTGGTGTGTTTGTTGGGATCCAATGAATTGTGGTTTATGCTCAGATTATCTATGAATATTATTTGAGTCTTCTCTGAACTCTTTTATGCATGATTATTATAGCTTTCTATTTCTCCCCGGTCTATCCGTTTGGTTCGCCAACTAGATTGATTTATCTTGCAATGGGAGAGGTGCTTTGTAATGGGTTCAATCTTGCGGTGCTCTATATCCCAGTGACAGAAAGGGACAGGAAACATATTTGTATTGTTGCCATGTGGCACCCCAGCTCAGAGCAACCGGTCTGTCTTGCATTGCCAGTCCGGAGATCATGTCTTCTGGCAACACACAACAGCTTGGCACAGAAATACAACCGCTTTACTATTGTGGGGACATAGGTTCGACGATACATAAGGAAGCAAGGCCAAGCGGCACACACGGTGCCACTGCACTTATGTACAATATTCAGTGGACATGTTGGGGGCCTCGACGATTAAGACACAGCTACTCGGCAGCGGAACACCGACATAGTAGGACTCCATCTCACAGGGACACTACTCGGACACGGCCTAGGCTACAATGAACGATGCAACTCCGACTCTGGTATAGCTTCTCCTGAAACTAGCATGACACGCCAGGTGAGTACTTCGAATGTACTCGCAAGCTCACGACAAACAAAACAACAATGACAAACAATAACATGATATTTAAGTAGGTTAAATGCAAGAACATAACATGCTTCTCATGAAGTGTATGTGACCAAAGCACATGGTCCCTCGGACCAGCTTACCATCTGGCTTACCTCGTAACCACATCAGTATGCTTACCATGGTGATCACCCTGGATCACAATGGATACAAGCTCGATGATCACACGAGATCACCAACCATAGCATGTGCCATCAAGGTAACATTAGTGTGCAAGTTAATTATTTCTATTAACCCACGGTGTGACCTACTACAAACTGTGTCCATAATAGTGGACGCGACTATTGATAGATTAAACACACTTTGCAGAGGTTAGAACAATGTACCCACACCACAAAACCCATGGCCTCATACTCCCATTCGGGTGGACCAACAATGTTCCAACAAAACCAATCTATTGCATGACACTCTCCCGGCCACTCCGACCAACTCCCATTTGGGCTAAGTCATGGGTGGCCCCGGATGCCACTCGGACATCAAACAGCCACTATCGTGGCAAAACAAAAAGGGTTCCAAACGGGGACAATGGTACCAATCAACTACGGGCACACAAGGCTATGCTTGCCTACCGGGCCAGGGTAGCGCAAGCACATAACCTTCCCTTGTTGGAGGCACCGGCGAGAGGCATGACAATAGACCGAATAAGGTCCTTTCCATAAAGGCAAATGTGGTTGCACTGGGAAGCTTGATTCGGTGCACCATGACTCGATCAATAGTATATTCAAGTTGTATTATTATCATGTTTAACTTGAAATAAAAATTTACTCGAGTCATAGTATGCCATGAAATGCACATGCAAGGAATCAACATAATGACGGTACTATCATAAGCATGATCATGACAATTAAACACTACTAACTTGACAAAGTAACCAACATTCTTCTGTAAATCATAATAAGCATAGCATGAAAATGATACTAGCACAAGTTAAATTATTTTAATTAACTAAATGCAATATATAACTTTCAATTCAAGTAAAAATCATAATCATTGCAATGTCGCCCTTGCAAATGTTTGTGGTGGCTTGCCTTAGTTAAGAGGAGGGTCACAAAACTCCTGGTCCTCTTCAAGACAAGTTGAACCTTCTGAAAATAATCCAAATACCAAAAAGAAAGTGTCACATTAAGCATTTTAATGCACCAGAAAATATTTACAGCAAGGAAAAATCTCAATTTTTGCATACAGCAAGAGTAGCTCAAGAAAAAAAGGTAGCAAAAAGAATCATCTCATTTGGACTTGTGGGCTAGGAGTTATAGCTGGTCAAAGTTTAGTAAAAAAAATATTTGAATTTAAACAGAATATAGAAAAAACCAGAGAGGGCCATATTTAAGGCGTATTCTGCAAATACACCTCCACTCATACCGCTTGGGGAGAGAGGAGACGCTCTGACGGGTGGGGTCACCACGTCACGTTTATGAGAGAGAGAGAGAGAGAGAGAGAGAGAGAGAGAGAGAGAGAGAGAGAGAGAGAGAGAGAGAGAGAGAGAGAGAGAGGCATTGGCGGTGGCTCGGTCGGCAATGGTTCTCCGACGAGTAGGCCACGGCGACCTCCGGTGAGGTGGGGGATGGACGCAGCTCACGGAGAGGAGCACGTACTGACGTACATACCCAAAACACGGCCTCAGGTGGACGGATGGCGTCGGGGCGTTCTTCTTCAGAGACGGCGGGCAGCAGGGCTCGTCGGAGTTGGGGTTTCCGGCAAGATGTCGTTGGTGGAGTAGCACCGTCACGATCATAGGAAGCCAACGAACACGCCTGGAGGGTTAGGCGATGACGGAGGGCACCGGAGCAAGCGGACGGCCGAACGAGATCCGTGGCCAACTCCGGCGATGATCGGCGTCTAGAGGCCTGCCGCCCGGCCTTAACGCGGTGCTAAACTAGTGGATTTGTGGCAGAGGAGGTGAGTGGGTTGGCCAGAACAGCTCGGGGGTGGCTCTATAAATATTTATAGGGGAGGGCGAGGCAGAACTAGCGACCGCCAGCGAGGCTTCTAGAGCGGCGAGAGACAATGAGAGTGCTCAGGCTCGATGTGATATCTCGCTGAGGATCGGCCAAGCACAGTGGACTGGAGGAGCCAAGAACATGGGCACAGAGAGGGACGGCTCGACCACGCGGGAGCACTGTGCCCTCTGCTCCGCCATGTCCGCGTCCACTGAGCAAGATAATGGTGTCGGGGAGCGGCTGAGAGTGGCTGGGAGGAAGTGGCCGAGGTAGCATGAGGGTGAGGATACGCGAGGGTGGCGCTGGGTGTAAGCACGGGCGAGGCAGAGGGGTTGCCGACGCGTAGAGCGCGCCGAACGCCTGTCGAACACCCTGTCTTCATGCGGTCACCGCGTGCACTAGTGCAACGCGGTGCGGCACGGTGAGCAGACCGTGGCTGGGCTCTAGTCCCTTCAACACTATGTCGGTTCACGGTCTTGGTTCATCACCAGATCAATCAGACAAGACTAGAGAGAGTTGGCAAGTTTCTGTACAGAAACTATTGCGGAACTTTGTGAGAAAACTATAAGGAGATAAGAGCTGAGACTTGGTGGCTAAGTTTTGGGTCGGAAGGTAGTATTTCCATAAAAATTTCAGCTCAAATGGAGCAAGCAAAAATACACTTCCTTCACAAAGTGCCCTTGCTGTCCAGAAAAGAAAATATTTTCTTGAGCCAAAATTTTACGCATGACCATGGGATAGTTTTGCAAAGAAGGTGAGGCATGACCTAAAGAATATTAGGGAATTTATTTAGGATTTTAGGAGCAATAAAAATAGGGGTTGCTTTGGAGGAGAAGTGAAAAATATTCATTTCCAGGAGGAAAATGAATATTATGCCATTGAATAAAATATTTCCATGGCATTATTTTGGGAGGGATGAGGTCTAGAGATATTTTTAGGGTGCTAGGAATCACTTGGGGGAAAACCAAAAATAATTCCCAAGTGATAAGTCCAAATGAGTTAATTGAAAATTCAAATTCAAACCAAATATTCAACAAAATCAAAAAAAAGAAAAAATGGCAAAAATTCAGGGTGTCACATGCCATTAAGGGAAAAGCGACGTGGTTTATTCATATTGATTGGATTTACTTTGTTTATATCATGTCATAAGGTCTTACTCTATTTTTTATGAACTTAATACTCTAGATGCATGCTGGATAGCGGTCGATGTGTATAGTAATAATAGTAGATGCACGCAGGAGTCAGTCTACCTGTCTCGGACGTGATGGCTATATACATGATCATTGGCTTGAATATCGTCATAACTATGCGTTTTTCTATCAATCGTCCAACGGTAATTTGTTTACCCACTACATGTTTTTATTTAAGAAAGAAGTCTTTACTGAAAACTATGGCCCCCGGGCTTATCTTTATCATATATTAAGGCATCCATACCATGACCAATGCCAAATCTGACACATCATCCACTCCTATGTTCACATATTATATTTTATTAGTTGCCTAAATTCGGCATCGAAGCTCCAAGAAGCAACGGTTCCACATATTTTGCTTTGGCACTAGTCTCTACAATGTGTAGAAGGGCTGCCAAAAGCCAAAAACCAATTTGGCATACATCGTGGATGCTCTTAAAATCCAAATGTAGCTTGATGCAATTTATTTGTTGTTATTTTATGTTGTGTTTTTTTTGAAAGAGGATGTTTAAATCCTCGGCCTCTGCATCAAGCGATGCATGCGGCCATCTTTATTTATTATTTCACCAAGGTTTAACAGAAACATACATCAAACCACCCGAAGCCACCAATCACACCTACAAAACTTGATTATGTGGAGTGCTCTCACTCCCCACATCTAAATAATTGTCGTCGCCGATCCTTCCACATGACGTATCGGAACAAACAGACGGTGCATCATACCTAAAGTGTACACCACACATGCACACGTTTTAGACGCCACCATCATCATCGGACCGCTGACCCATCTTCAGGAGAGAGATGCGCATCATCCTTGTCAGTCTGTCCATCCATCGACGCCACCACGGCGCCCAACGGCACCACCGCCCCGCACTCGTCCATCCATACGTGAAGAGTCTGGAAGATCTTTCGTGCGTAGCACTTGCCGACCAGGCATGTGAAGGAAATATGCCCTAGAGGCAATAATAAGTTATTACGTATTTTCTTATTTCATGATAAATGTTTATTATTCATGCTAAATTGTATTAATCGGAAACATAATACATGTGTGAATACATAGACAAACAGAGTGTCACTAGTATGCCTCTACTTGACTAGCTCGTTAATCAAAGATGGTTATGTTTCCTAACCATAGACAAAGGGTTGTTATTTGATTAACGAGATGACATCCTTACGAGAATGATGTGATTGACTTGACCCATTCCGTTAGCTTAGCACTCGATCGTTTAGTATGTTGTTATTGCCTTCTTCATGACTTATACATGTTCCTATGACTATGAGATTATGCAACTCCCGTTTACCGGAGGAACACTTTGTGTGCTACCAAACGTCACAACGTAACTGGGTGATTATAAAGGAGCTCTACAGGTGTCTCCAAAGGTACATGTTGGGTTGGCGTATTTCGAGATTAGGATTTGTCACTCCGATTGTCGGAGAGGTATCTCTGGGCCCTCTCGGTAATGCACATCACATAAGCCTTGCAAGCATTGCAACTAATGAGTTAATTGCGAGATGATGTATTACGAAAGGAGTAAAGAGACTTGCCGGTAACGAGATTGAACGAGATATTGAGATGCCGACGATCGAATCTCGGGCAAGTAACATACCGATGACAAAGGGAACAACGTATGTTGTTATGCGGTCTGACCGGTAAAGATCTTCGTAGAATATGTAGGAGCCAATATGAGCATCCAGGTTCCGCTATTGGTTATTGACCAGAGACGTGTCTCGGTCATGTCTACATTGTTCTCGAACCCGTAGGGTCCGCACGCTTAAGGTTTCGATGACAGTTATATTATGAGTTTATGAGTTTTGATGTACCGAAGGAGTTCGGAGTCCCGGATGAGATCAGGGACATGACGAGGAGTCTCGAAATGGTCGAGACGTAAAGATCGATATATTGGACGACTATATTCGGACATCGGAAAGGTTCCGAGTGGTTCGGGTATTTTTCGATGTACCGGGGAGTTACGGGAATATGGGGGAAGAAGTATATGGGCCTTATTGGGCTTTAGGGGAGAGGAAGAGGCAGGCCGCGCCCCCCCCCCATTGACTAGTCCGAATTAGACTAGGGGGAGGTGCGGCGCCCCCTCCTTCCTTCTCTTCCCTCTTCCCTCTTCCCCTTCCTTGTCTCCTACTCCTACTACATGGAAGGACTCCTAGTTAGACTAGGAAAGGGGGAATCCTACTCCCGGTGGGAGTAGAACTCCCCTAGGGCGCGCCATAGAGAGGGCCGGACCTCCCCTCCTCCACTCCTTTATATACGGGGGCAGGGGGCACCCCATAGACACAAGTTGATCTTCGTGATCGTTCTCTTAGCCGTGTGCGGTGCCCCCCTCCACCATAATCCGCGATAATATTGTAGCGGTGCTTAGGCGAAGCCCTGCGACAGTAGAACATCAAGATCGTCACCACGCCGTCATGCTGACAGAATTCTTCCCCGACACTTTGCTGGATCGGAGTCCGGGGATCGTCATCGAGCTGAACGTGTGCTAGAACTCGGAGGTGCCGTAGTTTCAGTGCTTGATTGGTCGAGCCGTGAAGACGTACGACTACATCAACCGCATTGTGCTAACGCTTCCGATTCTGGTCTACGAGGGTACGTAGATAACACTCTCCTCTCTCGTTGCGATGCATCATCATGATCTTGCGTGTGCGTAGGAAATTTTTTGAAATTACTACGTTCCCTAACAGTGGCATCCGAGCCTAGGTTTTATGTATTGATGTTATATGCACGAGTAGAACACAAGTGAGTTGTGGGCGATATAAGTCATACATGCTTACCAGCATGTCATACTTTGGTTTGGCGGTATTGTTGGATGAAGCGGCCCGGACCGACATTACGCGTAAGCTTACGCGAGACTGGTTCTACCGATGTGCTTTGCACACAGGTGGCTGGCGGGTGTCAGTTTCTCCAACTTTAGTTGAACCAAGTGTGGCTACGCCCGGTCCTTGCGAAGGTTAAAATAGCACCAACTTGACAAACTATCGTTGTGGTTTTGATACGTAGGTAAGATTGGTTCTTGCTTAAGCCCGTAGCAGCCACGTAAAACTTGCAACAACAAAGTAGATGACGTCTAACTTGTTTTTGCAGGGCATGTTGTGATGTGATATGGTCAAGATATGATGCTAAATTTTATTATATGATATGATCATGTTTTGTAACCGAGTTATCGGCAACTGGCAGGAGCCATATGGTTGTCGCTTTATTGTATGCAATGCAACTGCGCTGTAATGCTTTACTTTATCACTAAGCGGTAGCGATAGTCGTGGAAGCATAAGATTGGTGAGACGACAACGATGCTACGATGGTGATCAAGGTGTCGCACCGGTGACGATGGTGATCATGACGGTGCTTCGAAGATGGAGATCACAAGCACAAGATGATGATGGCCATATCATATCACTTATATTGATTGCATGTGATGTTTATCTTTTATGCATCTTATCTTGCTTTGATTGACGGTAGCATTTTAAGATGATCTCTCACTAATTATCAAGAAGTGTTCTCCTTGAGTATGCACCGTTGCGAAAGTTCTTCGTGCTGAGACACCACGTGATGATCAGGTGTGATAGGCTCTACGTTCAAATACAACGGGTGCAAAACAGTTGCACACGCAGAATACTCAGGTTATACTTGACGAGCCAAGCATATACAGATATGGCCTCGGAACACGGAGACCGAAAGGTCGAGCGTGAATCATATAGTAGATATGATCAACATAGTGATGTTCACCAATGAAGCTACTCCATCTCACGTGATGATCGGACATGGTTTAGTTGATTTGGATCACATGATCACTTAGAGGATTAGAGGGATGTCTATCTAAGTGGGAGTTCTTAAGTAATATGATTAATTGAACTTAAATTTATCATGAACTTAGTCCTGGTAGTATTTTGCAAATCATGTTGTAGATCAAGAGCTCGCGTTGTTGCTTCCCTGTGTTTATTTTGATATGTTCCTAGAGAAAATTGTGTTGAAAGATGTTAGTAGCAATGATGCGGATCGGATCCGTGATCTGAGGTTTATCCTCATTGCTGCACAGAAGAATTATGTCCTTGATGCACCGCTAGGTGACAGACCTATTGCAGGAGCAGATGCAGACATTATGAACGTTTGGCTAGCTAAATATGATGACTACTTGATAGTTTAGTGCACCATGCTTAACGTCTTAGAATCGGGACTTCAAAGACGTTTTGAACGTCATGGACCATATGAGATGTTTCAGGAGTTGAAGTTAATATTTCAAGCAAATACCCGAGTTGAGAGATATGAAGTCTCCAACAAGTTCTATAGCTAAAAGATGGAGGAGAATCGCTCAACTAGTTAGCATGTGCTCAGATTGTCTGGGTACTACAATCGCTTGAATCAAGTGGGAGTTAATCTTCCAGATAAGATAGTGATTGACAGAATTCTCTAGTCACCATCACCAAGTTAGTAGAACTTCGTGATGAACTATAGTATGCAAGGGATGACGAAAACGACTCCCGAGCTTTTCATGATGATGAAATCGATGAAGGTAGAAATCAAGAAAGAGCATCAAGTGTTGATGGTTGACAAGATCACTAGTTTCAAGAAAAGGGCAAAGAAAAAAGGGGAACTTCAAGAAAAACAGCAAGCAAGTTGCTGCTCAAGTGAAGAAGCCCAAATCTGGTCCTAAGCCTGAGACTAAGTGCTTCTACTGCAAAGGGACTGGTCACTGGAAGCGGAACTACCCCAAGTGATTGGCGGATAATAAGGATGGCAAAGTGAACATAAGTATATTTGATATACATGTTATTGATGTGTACTTCACTAGTGTTTATAGCAACCCCTCAGTATTTGATACTAGTTCAGTTGCTAAGATTAGTAACTCGAAACGGGAGTTGCAGAATAAACAAAGACTAGTTAAGGGTGAAGTGACGATGTGTATTGGAAGTGGTTCCAAGATTGATATGATCATCATCGCACACTCCCTATACTTTCGGGATTAGTGTTGAACCTAAATAAGTGTTATTTGGTGTTTGCGTTGAGCATAAATATGATTTGATCATGTTTATTGCAATACGGTTATTCATTTAAGTAAGAGAATAAATTGTTGTTCTGTTTACATGAATAAAACCTTATATGGTTACACACCCAATGAAAATGGTTCGTTGGATCTTGATCGTAGTAATACACATATTCATAATATTGAAACCAAAAGATGCAAAGTTAATAATGATAGTGCAACTTATTTGTGGCATTGCCGTTTAGGTCATATTGGTGTAAAGCGCATGAAGAAACTCCATGCTGATGGGTTTTTGGAATCACTTGATTATGAATCACTTGATGCTTGCGAACCATGCCTCATGGGCAAGATGACTAAAACGCCGTTCTCCGGAACAATGGAGCGAGCAACTGACTTATTGGAAATAATACATACTGATGTATGCGATCCAATGAGTGTTGAGGCTCGCGGCAGGTATCGTTCTTTTCTGACCTTCACAGATGATTTGAGCAGATATGGGTATATCTACTTGATGAAACATAAGTCTGAAACATTTGAACAGTTCAAAGAATTTCAGAGTGAAGTGGAAAATCATGATGACAAAAAGATAAGGTTTTACGATCTGATCGCGGAGACGAATATTTGAGTTACGAGTTTGGTCTTCAATTAAAACAATGTGGAATAGTTTCACAAATTCATGCCACCTAGAACACCACAGCATAATGGTGTGTCCGAACGTCATAACTGTACTTTATTAGATATGGTGCGATCTATGATGTCTCTTACCGATCTACCACTATCGTTTTGGGGTTATGCATTAGAGACAACTGCATTCAGGTTAAATAGGGCACCATCTAAATCCGTTGAGACGACATGTATGAACTATGGTTTGGCAAGAAACCTAAGCTGTCGTTTCTTAAAGTTTGAGGTTGCAATGCTTATGTGAAAAAGTTTCATCCTGATAAGCTCAAACCCAAATCGGAGAAATATGTCTTCATAGGATACCCAAAGGAGACTGTTGGGTACACCTTCTATCACAGATCCGAATGCAAGACATTCGTTGCTAAGAATGGATCCTTTCTAGAGAAGGAGTTTCTCTTGAAAGAAGTGAGTGGGAAGAAAGTAGAACTTGATAAGGTAATTGTACCTTCTCCCTTATTGGAAAGTAGTTCATCACAGAAATCTGTTCCTGTGACTACTACACCAATTAGTGAGGAAGCTAATGATGATGATCATGTAACTTCAGATCAAGTTACTACCGAATCTCGTAGGTAAACAAGAGTGAGATCCGCACCAGAGTGGTATGGTAATCCTGTTCTGGAAGTCATGTTACTAGACCATGACGAACTTGCGAACTATGAGGAAGCGATGATGAGCCCAAATTCCGCGAAATGGTTTGAGGCCATGAAATCTGAGATATGATCCATGTATGAGAACAAAGTATGGACTTTGATGGATTTGCCCGATGATCGGCAAGCCATAGAAAATAAATGGATCTTCAAGAGGAAGACGGACGCTGATAGTAGTGATACTATCTACAAAGCTAAAATTGTCGCAAAAGGTTTTCGACAAGTTCAAGGTGTTGACTACGATGAGAGTTTCTCACTCGTATCTATGCTTAAGTCTGTCCGAATCATGTTAGCAATTGCCGCATTTTATGAAATCTGGCAAATAGATAAACAAAACTACATTCCTTAATGGATTTATTAAAGAAGAGTTGTATACGATACAGCTAGAAGGTTTTGTCGATCCTAAAGGTGTTAACTAAATATGCAAGCTCCAGCGATCCATCTGTGGACTGGTGCAAGCATCTCGGAGTTGGAATATGCGCTTTGATGAGATGATCAAAGTATATAGTTTTATACAGACTTGTGGTGAAGCCTGTATTTACAAGAAAGTGAGTGGGAGCACTACAGCATTTCTGACAAGTATATGTGAATGACATATTATTGATCGGAAATAATGTAGAATTATTCTGCAAAGCATAAAGGAGTGTTTGAAAGAAGTTTTTCAAAGAAAGACCTCGGCGAAGCTGCTTACATATTAAGCATCAAGATCTATAGAGATAGATCAAGACGCTTGATAAGTTTTTTCAATGAGTACATAACTTGACAATATTTTGAAGTAGTTCAAAATGGAACAGTCAAAGAAAAGAGTTCTTGGCTGTGTTACAAGGTGTGAAATTGAGTAAGACTCAAAGCCCGACCACGGCAGAAGATAGAAAGAGAATGAAAGTCATTCCCTATGCCTCAGCCATAGGTTCTATAAAGTATGCCATGCTATGTACCGGATCTATTGTATACCCTACACTGTGTTAAGCAAGGGAGTACAATAGTGATTTAAGAGTAGATCACTGGACAACGGTCAAAATTATCCTTAGTGGAATAAGGATATGTTTCTCGATTATGGATGTGACAAAAGGTTCGTCGTAAAGGGTTACGTCGATACAAACTTTGACACTGATCCAGATGATTCTAAGTCTCAATCTGGATGCATATTGAAAGTGGGAGCAATTAGCTAGAGTAGCTCCGTGCAGAGCATTGTTGACATAGAAATTTGCAAAATACATACGGATCTGAATATGGTAAACCCGTTGACTAAACTTCTCTCATAGGCAAAACATGATCACACCTTAGTACTTGAAAGTGCGTTATATCGACTAGAGGGGGGGTGAATAGGCGGTTTTTATGAAAGTCTTCAAAACGTGGAAGTTATGAAGACAAATAGTAGAGATATGCCTATTACTATGCAGCGGAAGATAGACTACACTAGGCAAGCCATGGTCAAGTATTCAATAGAGTGAAAGCACAATGACAAATAGCTGCAGTGTAATAAGGACCAGGTAGGAAGATATTATGAAGCCAAACAGAACATACATTTACGTTGTGAAGACAAAAGATAGAGCAAACATGCAATGACTTCACAATGAGTAACAGTAAGTAAAAGGAAGTGAAGATGAAACCAGTGACTCGTTGAAGACAATGATTTGTTGGACCAGTTCCAGTTGCTGTGACAATTGTACGTCTGGTTGGAGCGGCTAGGTATTTAAACCTTAGGACACACAGTCCCGGACACCCAGTCCTGAACACGCAGCTCAGGACACCCAGTCCTCACCGTATTCTCCTTGAGCTAAGGTCACACAGACCTCGCCAATCACTCTGGTAAGTCTTCAAGGTAGACTCCCAAACCTTCACAGACTTTGTTCACCGGCAATCCACAATGTCTTTTGGATGCTCAGAACGCGACGCCTAACCGGCTGGAGGATGCACAGTCCTCAAGTGTAATAAGTCTTCAGATCACTCAGACAAGAAGACTTAAGTGATGCCCAATTCTCTCTGGCTCTGGGTGGTTAGGGCTTTATCCTCGCTAGGTATTCTCTCTCTCAAAGGCTTCGAGGTGGGTCGCTCTCAAACGACAAAAGCCGTGCACTGAATCTGAGCAGCCAACCGTTTATGGTTGTAGGGGGTGGGCTATTTATAGCCACTAGGCAACCCGACCTGATTTGTCCGAAATGACCCTGGGTCACTAAGGAACTGACACGTGTTCCAACGGTCAGATTTCAAACCCACACGGCAACTTTACTTGGGCTACAAGCAAAGCTGACTTGTCCGACTCTGGACAAGATTTGCTCTCATAGTCTTCACTCGAAGATGTAGGTTTTTTGTTTAGGCATCACTTCAGTCATTCCGACTAGTTCTCTTGGACCCCACTTAACAGTACGGTGGTTCCTATGACTCAACACAAATGAAAAAGAACTACGAAAGATCTAAGTCTTCGAGCTCCATAGGCTTCATGTGGTGTCTTCTCTTGTCATAGTCTTCAATGTGAGTATCTTCATATACCACCATTGACTTCAATGTCTTCATACATTTTTAGGGGTCATCTATGGTAGGAAAACCGAATCAATGAGGGACTTCTACATGTGTTATCCTGCAATTCTCATAAACACATTAGTCCCTCAACTAGGTTTGTCGTCAATACTCCAAAACCAACAAGGGGTGGCACTAGATGCACTTACAGTACTCTTTGGGTGTTAATCACATAGCGATGTGAACTAGATTTTTGACTCTAGTAAACCTTTTGAGTGTTGGTCACATAATGATGTGAACTATTGGTGTTAAATCACATGGCAATGCGAACTAGATTATTGACTCTAGTGCAAGTGGGAGACTGAAGGAAATATGCCCTAGAGGCAATACTAAAGTTATTACGTATTTCCTTATTTCATGATAAATGTTTATTATTCATGCTAGAATTATATTAACCGGAAACATAATACATGTGTGAATACATAGACAAACAGAGTGTCACTAGTATGCCTCTACTTGACTAGCTCGTTAATCAAAGATGGTTATGTTTCCTAACCATAGACAAAGAGTTGTTATTTGATTAACGGGATCACATCATTAGGAGAATGATGTGATTGACTTGACCCATTCTGTTAGCTTAGCACTCGATCGTTTAGTATGTTGCTATTGCTTTCTTCATGACTTATACATGTTCCTATGACTATGAGATTATGCAACTCCCGTTTACCGGAGGAACACTTTGTGTGCTACCAAACGTCACAACATAACTGGGTGATTATAAAGGAGCTCTACAGGTGTCTCCAAAGGTACATGTTGGGTTGGCATATTTCGATATTAGGATTTGTCACTCCGATTGTCAGAGAGGTATCTCTGGGCCCTCTCGGTAATGCACATCACATAAGCCTTGCAAGCATTGCAACTAATGAGTTAATTGTGAGATAATGTATTACGGAACGAGTAAAGAGACTTTCCGGTAACGAGATTGAACTAAGTATTGAGATACTGACGATCGAATCGCGGGCAAGTAACATACCGATGACAAAGGGAACAACGTATGTTGTTACGCGGTCTGACCGATAAAGATCTTCGTAGAATATGTAGGAGCCAATATGAGCATCCAGGTTCTGCTATTGGTTATTGACCGGAGACGTGTCTCGGTCATGTCTACATTGTTCTCGAACCCGTAGGGTCCGCACGCTTAAGGTTTTGATGACAGTTATATTATGAGTTTATGACTTTTGATGTACCGAAGGAGTTCGGAGTCCCAGATGAGATCAGGGACATGACGAGGAGTCTCGAAATGGTCGAGACGTAAAGATCAATATATTGGACGACTATATTCGGACATCGGAAAGGTTCCGAGTGGTTCGGGTATTTTTCGGAGTACCGGGGAGTTACGGGAATACGGGGTAAGAAGTATATGGGCCTTATTGGGCTTTAGGGGAGAGGAAGAGGCAGGCCGCGCCCACCGCCCCACTGACTAGTCCGAATTGGACTAGGGGGAGGGGCGGCGCCCCCTCCTTCCTTCTCTTCCCTCTTCCCCTTCCTTGTCTCCTACTCCTACTACATGGAAGGACTCCTAGTTGGACTAGGAAAGGGGGAATCCTACTCCCGGTGGGAGTAGGACTCCCCTAGGGCGCGCCATAGAGAGGGCCGGCCCTCCCCTCCTCCACTCCTTTATATACGGGGGCAGGGGGCACCCCATAGACACAAGTTGATCTTCGTGATCATTCTCTTAGCCGTGTAGGTGCCCCCCTCCACCATAATCCTCGATAATACTGTAGTGGTGCTTAGGCGAAGCCCTGCGACAGTAGAATATCAAGATCGTCACCACGCCGTCATGCTGACGGAACTCTTCGCCGACACTTTGCTGGATCGGAGTCCGGGGATCGTCATCGTGCTGAACGTGTGCTAGAACTCGGAGGTGCCGTAGTTTCGGTGCTTGATCGGTCGAGCCATGAAGACGTACGACTACATCAACCGCGTTGTGCTAACGCTTCCGCTTCCGGTCTACGAGGGTACGTAGACAACACTCTCCCCTCTCGTTGCTATGCATCACCATGATCTTGCGTGTGCGTAGGAATTTTTTTGAAATTACTACGTTCCCCAACAACATGACACAGCGTAGCACCTGTCGGCCATGCATGACTTGACATCTCCACCGAAGCTCCGTGCAAGACGAATTCGCTCCACCTCCTGCCTCTGTCTTTCAGCGCTGCTCCACAAACGATGCTCCCAAGAGAGAAACGACACCGCAGTACCATCATCATCCAATCCGGAAGACCGGATCCTAGGGTTTTCCCCAGAGCAGCACGAGTGGGTCAACAATCGTTGCACGATGATGCCTTCATCAAGGTAACGACGCATAACGCCGCCATTAGCTCGGTTTTCATCGGCAACTGATACGTCCATTTTGCATCATGTTTTCTTACTGTTATTTATAATGTTTTATTCATAATAATGCTTTTTGGAGTAATTCTAATACCTTTTCTCTCATAGTATGCAAGGTATACACAAAGAGGGAGAATACAGGCAGCTGGAAATCTGGACCTGGAAAAGCTACGCCAGGCTACCTATTCTGCACAATTCCAAATAAGTTAAAACTTCACGGAGAATTTTTATGGAATATACGAAGAATATTGGAGCAAATAATTACCAGAGGGAGCCCACCAGGTGGGCACAACCCACCTGGGCACGCCAGGGAGCCCAAGCGCGCCCTGGTGGGTTGTGCTCACCCAGGCCCACCTTCGGTGCCCATCTTCTGGTATAGAAGTCATTTTGACCTAGAAAAATAAGGAGAGGACTTTCGGGACGGAGCGCCGCCGCCTCGAGGCGGAACTTGGGCAGGAGCACTTTTGCCCTCTAGCGGAGCGATTCTGCCGAGGAAACTTCCCTCCTGGAGGGGGAAATCATCGTCATCATCATCACCAACAACTCTTCCATCTTGGGGAGGGCAATCTCCATCAACATCTTCAATAGCGCCATCTCCTCTCAAACCTTAGTTCATCTCTTATGTTCAATCTTGTTACCGAAACTATAGATTGATGCTTGTGGGTGACTAGTAGTGTTGATTACATCTTGTAGTTGATTACTATATGGTTTATTTCGTGGAAGATTATATGTTCAGATCCAATATGCTATTTAATAACCCTCTAATCTTGAGCATGACTATCGTTTGTGAGTAGTTATTTTTGTTCTTGAGGTCACGGAAGAAATTATGTTGCAAGTAATCATGTGAACTTGATATGTGTTCGATATTTTGATAATATGTATGTTGTGATTCCCTTAGTGGTGTCATGTGAACATCGACTACATGACACTTCATCATATTTGGGCCAAAGAAAATGCATTGTGAAGTAGCAATTAGATGATGGGTTGCGAGAGTGACAGAAGCTTAAACCCCAGTTTATGCGCTATTCCGTAAGGGACCGATTGGACCCAAAAGTTTAATGCCATGATTATAATTTATTCAAAATACTTTTGTCGTAGTTGTGGATGCTTGCGTGGGGGTTAATCATAAGTAGGAGGTTTGTTCAAGTAAGAACAACACCTAAGCACCGGTCCATCCACATATCAAATTATCAAAGTACCGAACACGAATTAAGCCAACATGATAAAAGTGACCAGATGAAATTCCCGTGTACCCTCAAGAACGCTTTGCTTATCATAAGAGACCGTTTTGGCCTGTCCTTTGCCTCAAAAGGACCGGGCTACTTTGCCGCACTTTTGTTACTACTATCGTTACTTGCTCGTTACAAATTATCTTGCTATCAAACTACTCTGCTACTTACAATTTCAGCACTTGCAGACATTACCTTGCTGAAAACCACTTGTCATTTTCTTCTGCTCCTCGTTGGGTTCGACACTCTTACTTATCAAAAAGAGCTACAATTGATCCGCTATACTTGTGGGTCATCAGCAACTATGTTATCCCGAGTCGTAGTCAGAACTAGATGGCGGATCTCGGTATCTAACCATCCAGCCTCAGGCCGACCACCTCCGACGGAGGAGATGGCCACCGCCACCGGCTGCATCGGCTAGATCGGATCTGACCGGAGGCGCCGCCAAGCCGCCCATCGGACAAGATCATCGTGAAGGACACCCGGCCACCGGAGGTAGCCGCCGCCACCATTGGTTGATCCTGCCACCGGATTGGCTGTCATCTGCGTGCATGCGCCCGCGCCGCGGCCACCACGCCTCCTCCATGGATCTGGGCAAGATCCCATCCCTGAAGAAGAGGGCTGTGGTGACATGGGCGCACAGCTGCGACCACCGCCATCCTGCCACCACCATCAGGCCTAGCGACGCGGGCGGAGGAGCGCCACGCCGTCCACCCATCGCTCAGGAGCCCAAGGACAAGCCACACTAGGGTGCCGGGGGCCCCACTGCCGCCGGATCTGCACGGGCCGAGTCCATAGGGCGGTGGCAAGGGGGAAGAGAAGGTGCGAGAGGGACCTGACGGAGTAGATCTCGCCGCCGCCGAGTCGCCATGGGAGGTGGGCGACGCAGGGGCAGGCAGGGCCTAGTTCCAACTTACACACAGCCCCTGTGTTTTTGTTTATCTATCTATCACTACGAGATTTGATCCTTGCAATTAACCGTCAAGTGATTGACAACCCCGTGTTTGCGTTGGGTGCAAGTATTTGTTTTTTTGTGTGTAGGTGTTGTTCACGATGTCTTGCGTGACTCTCCTACTAGATTAATAATCCTGGTTCTTAACTAAGGGAAATACTTACCTCTAATGTTTTGCATCATACTCTTCTTTTCGAGAAAATTCCAACGCATTTCACAAATAGCACTATAGTATGCTTCTAAAATGGTGATCTGAATCTCCACACTAGTGTAAGAACAAAAGAATGTCATATTCGGTTTCATGAACTTACCAAAATAATCAGTTGGCACGGAGATTCAAATAGCCCGAAGGAATAATTAAACAATGACAAAACGAGTAGTAAAATCCTAAACGCCTTTATGGCACAGCGAAGTGGAACTAGGCCCTGCCTGCCCCTGCGTCGCCCACCTCTCGTCCACAAGGTCTAAGGTGGAACTGAGCGTATCTCTTACATTTACCCCAGTTCTTGACAACTCTTTTCGGCTCAATACTGATCGGGAAAAAAGGGTTCTGGAAAGTCCTGATGGGGAAAAAAAAGATTCTTGAAAGTCCTGATCAGAAAAGAAAAAAAAAGGGTTTTGCATGACGGTGTGTTACTGTGCGAACCAGAGGTCCTGCCTACGGCGCCGGCATGGTCGATCGCGCGGCGGGGCCGGCAACGGCGACACCACGGGCCGCCGCTGCTCGCCGTGCTTGTTTGTTAACTAGCACGATATAGAGCGGGCTCTCATCGCACATATTCACCCCAAAGTTCCGGAATTCCCTCTGCTTGAATGCCCATATCTCAACGAGGTCATCCTCCCTGAAGCCGCACTTGCAGATGAAGTCGTGGTACCCTGCTCCCTTGATGACCGTGCCCTGGCTGCCGTCCCACCTCGACAGCTCCATCTGCGTCATCTCGATGCTCAGGTTGCTGCTGGCCACCACGTGCACCGGCAGCCCGCCGTGCTTCCTCCCCGGCCTCTTCCTTCCCCTCCTCCCCTGCACCCCGTCGTCGTCCTCTGGCGGTGTCGTCGGACTTGCCCTTCGAATGCGTGGTTGGCCGCATAGTAGGTTGGCGGCCGCGGCCTCCTCGTCGGTGAGGATTGGGAGTAGCCGGCACACGCCGTCGGCCCGGAGGCGGAACCGGTTCTGCTGAGCGTCAAGGTCGCTCTTCGTCACGGCCTTCTCGTCGATGAAGGTCACGGTTAAGTCAGCGCACAGTCTCAGTTGCGGGAGAAGAAACTTGGGTATCCAGTCCGGCGCCACCCTGCTCCTTCTCGGAGCGGCGGCGGCCAGCGGGACAGCATTTACGGGCTCGTCCTGGACGAGCGGCGCCGGCGCCACGTACATGACTAGGGCGCCGGCAACCGCTGACATGTTAGTCCGCTTGGCCCGTTCATCTGCGGCGGCAGGGTGGTGCTCGTGCTCGTGCACAGCCAGCGCGAGCGGCCGCTTGCACCCAGCGCTGGTTGTTTGGCCGTCGACGAGGTCTCGATCTCCCGGTGGAATTCGACGACGACGAGGAGACAACTCGGATTGTATGAGGCTTGGATCGATCGTCGGTGGGGTATGAATATCATGAGGTTGGCTGGCTATCTGATATATGTAGCGTAGCGGAATGCTCCGGGAAACGCACGTACAGCGGACCAGAACGCTGTCGTGTCCGCCACGGATCGATGGTGAACTGGATGCGGAATGAAGCCGGACTCCATTGCATTCCTTGTCCCGTCCGAACTGATTGTTGGATGGATGGGAACCCAGCCTGGCTCGTATAGTTCAGTTGTTGCCGTGCCCAAGGGGTCAACATCCAATAGGTTACGGAGAGGGGATGAGGCATTTTGACTCAGCGCGGCTCCCATTCTCAGATGAGCCCGGGAGTGAAAAATAAAATCTTTAAAACAACTAAATAAATTTTAAAAATCTGATATGTTTTTTGGAGAAAGATGACCGAGTGCGTGATGTCCGTGCCAAATTTTAGAGCATTTGAATATCTAAGACCCTAAACCCAAAACAACTAAATAAATTTTAAAATTTCAAAAAAGATTGGAGAAAGATGGCTGAGTGCATGATGTTTGTGTCAAATTTCAAAGCATTTGAATATCTGAGTAGCTCTCAGTAAAAAAAAGACAAATTTAGGGTCTGTGCAAAATTCCTTGACCCCCTCAGCGGGCGACAAGGGAGGCGTCTCCATCTTCGCCACCTCCAGCCCTTTTCTCGCCCTCTCTCTCATCCGCTGCCCGGCGCAGAAGCCTAGTGCGGAAGGCGGGGATTCTCTCCCTTAGTTGCGTCCTTTTCTTCACCCGAGCCGGCCGTACGTCTCCTCCGGTGGCTGGGCTAATCATTGCTGGTTGGGCTCCAATCTCCTCCGCCTACTGGAGGCCCTCCGGCCTGAGGTTTCATGAGTGCGGCCAGGAAGGCTGCAGCCACACCATCCTAGGCCACCCATTGTCGATTGCCACAAGCTGCCCTTTCCTTCCGGTCATGGCTGGCCGGTGGACGCCGGGGCGGGCTGGTTTTTTCCCAGATCTGATCGAGGTTGTGCAGCAGGGGCGTGTTGCTGCCCTTATGCAGTCAAGGACTGGCTAGGGCACTATTATGGGCTAGTCTATTCTCAGAACCGGCAAGGGTCATGGCCAGGAGTGTCCTAACAGCTCGGTTGAGGGAGTCCTGGGTTAGGGGGTGTTCGGATAGCCGAACTATATCTTCAGCCGGACTCCTGGACTATGAAGATACAAGATTGAAGACTTCGTCCCGTGTCCGGATGGGACTTTCCTTGGCGTGGAAGGCAAGCTTGGCGATGGGGATATTCAAGATCTCCTACCATTGTAACCGACTCTATGTAACCCTAACTCTATCCGGTGTCTATATAAACCGGAGGGTTTTAGTCCGTAGGACAACTTCATCAACTCCATAGACAACAATCATACCATAGGCTAGCTTCTAGGGTTTAGCCTCCTTGATCTCGTGGTAGATCTACTCTTGTACTACTCATATCATCAATATTAATCAAGCAGGACGTAGGGTTTTACCTCCATCAAGAGGGCCCAAACCTGGGTAAAACATCGTGTTCCCTGCCTCCTGTTACCATCCGGCCTAGACGCGCAGTTCGGGACCCCCTATCCGAGATCCGCCGGTTTTGACACCGACATTGGTGCTTTCATTGAGAGTTCCTCTGTGTCGTCGCCGTTAGGTCCGATGGCTCCTTTGATCATCAACAACGATGCGGTCTAGGGTGAGACTTTTCTCCCCGGACAGATCTTCGTCTTCGGCGGCTTCGCTCTGCGGGCCAATTCTCTTGGCCACTTGGAGCAGATCGAAAGCTACGCCCCTGGCCATCAAGTCAGGTTTTGAAGCTTAAACTACACGGCTGACATCCGCGGAGACTTGACCTTCGACGGGTTCGAGCCACGGCCAAGCGCGCCGCACTATCTCGAGGGGCATGATCTAGCTCTGCCTCCGGGCAGTGTCCTGGAGGCCGCTCACGCATCGGTTCCGACCTCTAACTCGGAGCCTATTGCGCCAATCAAGGACGAGAGGTTGGACGCTACCTCGGGGGCTGCGATCTCAAAGGCGATCGAGCCGAACGCTAGCCCCGCACTTTGCATGACCCGTGACTCCGAGGATTCGGACTCCTCCCCGGACTCCGAACCCCCCGCGCCCCTGCCGATCGAATCCGCTTGGGCGCCGATAATGGAGTTCACCGCCGCAGACATCTTTCAGCACTCGCCTTTTGGCGTCATCCTGAATTCTCTTAAGTCTCTCTCTTTATCAAGAGAGCCCTGGCCGGATTACGGTCAGTAAGGATGGGATACGGACGACGAAGAAATTCCAAGCCCACCCACCACCCACTTGGTAGCCACTGTCGACAATTTAAACGACGTGCTCAACTTCGACTCCGGAGACATCGACAGCATGGATGACGATGCAGGAGATACCGACGAACCAACGCCCATAGGGCATTGGACAGCCACCTCATCTCACGATGTGTACATGGTGGATACCCCTAAAGGAAGCAACAACGAGGAAAAAGGGGAGGGAACGGGAGATCGACCCCCCGAAAAGCAATCAAAGCGTCGGCGTAAACGCCGACCCAAGCCCCGCCTCGATAAAAACCCAGCCATAGAGCAGGACGAGCCGGTAGATGACGAGCAGGCCTTAGAGCAGTCGTCCAAACAGGGCAACACGGATAGAGAAACCGAACGCCCCTCCTCCGGCGAAAACGGCATTCCAGACGACCTCACACCGGATAAACATATGGAACAGAAGAATCTCCACGAGAGGCTCGTTGCAACTGCACGCAGCCTAAAAAAGCAGAAGAGGAAGCTAAAAACAGCGAAAGATGCACTCCGGATTAGATGGAGCAAAGTAATCAATACCGCAGATAAATACGGCGATAGTCGCCGCACTAAAAGCTATCCGAAAAGAAAGCTACTGCCTGAATTCGACGAAGAGGCCCCAGAGCCCTCGCATTCAAAAAATGAGAAAGCCACATGGTCAGATAGACGACCCCATAAAGCGGCAAGCGGCGCTGCACTCAACTCGGCATGCGACCCACTTAAGGATTCGCATCATGGCCTAGTCAGGTCCATTTATGGGCCAAGAAAGCAAGCTCTCGTAACCAATGCTATGAATCCATCATCAGAATCCGGCACACCCAAATACAGGGGCGCCGCACACCCTCTATGTTTCACCGATGAGGTCCTAGACCATGAATTTCCAGAGGGGTTTAAACCCGTAAACATAGAGGCATACGATGGAACAACAGACCCTGGAATCTGGATAGAGGATTATATCCTCCACATACACATGGCTAGAGGAGATGATCTCCACGCCATAAAATATTTACCCCTTAAGCTTAAAGGGCCAGCCCGGCATTGGCTTAAAAGCCTTCCCGAAAACACAATTGGAAGCTGGGAAGAGCTCGAGGATGCTTTCCGAGCAAACTTTCAAGGGACCTATGTCCGCCCTCCGGATGCAGACGATCTTAGTCACATAACTCAACAACCCGAAGAATCAGCTCGGCAGTTCTGGAATAGATTCCTCGCTAAAAAGAATCAGATAGTCGACTGTCCGGACGCCGAAGCCTTAGCAGCTTTCAGGCATAACGTCTGAGACGAATGACTTGCCAGACACCTCGGCCAAGAAAAGCCAAGAACAATGGCCGCACTAACAAACCTCATGACCCGCTTTTGTGCAGGGGAGGACAGCTAGTTGGCAAGGTGCAGCCCCAGCGACCCAAGTACATCCGAAACTAGGGATGGAAACGGAAAACCACGACGCAACAAGGACCGTCGCCGGACTAAGGACAAAAGTCCGAAGAGCACGGCAGTCAATGCCGGATTCAAAGGCTCACGACAAAATCAGGCAAAATCGCCCCTCCCCCCAGGATAACAGGGACGATCCATCCAACCTAAATAAAATCCTAGACAGGATATGTCAGATACACAGCACTCCCGGGAAGCCTGCTAACCATACCCACAGAGACTGTTGGGTTTTCAAACAATCCGACTGACTCAATGCCGAACACAAGGGGCTCGACATACCAAGCGAAGACGAGGACGAACCCCAAAAGCAGAGTACCAGGAAACAAAAGAACTTCCCACAGGAAGTAAAATCAGTGAACTCACTTCACACAACAAAACGTGCGGCGCCCGTAAAGGTACGCACCACAGGGCCCATCCCCAAAGGGTCCGACCACTGGTTGTCAAAACCGATCATCTTCGATCAGCTAGATTATTCTAGAAATATCAATAATGTAGGTTGGACTGCCTTGATACTCGATCCAATAATTGGCGGACTCCAGTTTTCAAATGTCCTTATGGACGGCGGCAGTGGACTAAACCTGATATATCAGGATACAATCCAGCACATGAGGACAAACCCAGCAAGAATCTGCCGCAGCAAAACCTCCTTTCAAGGGGTAATACCTGGTCCGGACACCCGTTGTATGGGTTTTCTCCGGCTCGAAGTCATATTCGGCTCTGCCGATAACTTCCGCCGTGAAAAGCTAACCTTCCATATCGTCCCGTTCTCAAGTCGCTATCAAGCACTACTGGGACGCGAAGCTTTCGCTCGCTTTAACGCAATACCGCATTATGCATCTCTTACGCTTAAGATGCCCGGTCCACGAGGCATCATATCTTTGAAGGGGAACACTAAAGTGCGCCTCCCCAAGCGAAGGGCTGTGCGGCCGCCTTGACAGCCCCACAGCAAAATGGCCTCACCGGCCAAAAAACTTCAAAATAGGTCATTAAAGACCACGAACGCGGATAGACGAGTTCGATACAAAATCATCATTGATACAGGCTTAGTGGCCATATACCCCCGCACTAGGGGCTCCATGCATATACAATAAGAGACAATAAAGATCAATTTTATATATTTTACTTTACACCTTGTTTATTTTAAACTTTTTCGGCACGACCCGTTTTCAACTCAGTTCCTCTCTTTTACAGATGAATGTCGTGCGGCGCCTGTCCAGGATACGGCACAACGGAGACACAGGCGCAGACGTGCAGTAGGGACCCGTCCTAAAGGATTCTTTTTAGATTAAGACCCTGCGTAAACCTTTTTTACTGTCTCTTGTTGCTAGACATCCCCTGGTTTTTTCTGGTATAACCAAGGAGGAGGCTGGCGTCTTGGCATGTGGCCACGTCAGAATTTTCGCACGTACCTGGACACTAGGGGCTTCTTTTTTTAATAAAGAGTGTTGTTTCGCCCGCACTCATAAAGACCGAATACCTTAGGGAGTGTTCGGCGTCGCGAGTTTTGGCATTATATGCATCAGCTCCGAATCATGTCTTTGGTCAAATGTTGGGTTGCCCGGCTCCTGAGTTCGGCTACCTTACGTTCCGCTCTATCGGCTAAGGTAGCACCATGAGAACTACTGCGATTGTGCCCCGGTTCGGCCAGGTGAGCACCTCAGTAGAGAAAGCCGAAAACTGACTGTCATGATGTAGCGTGAGACTGGTCAGCCACTCGATGACCTGTCGGAATCTGTCGGATTCCTCCGTTTTAACGAAGGGCCGTTTCCCGGTCAGGCACATACGCGCCCCGAACTCGGATGAGCGCAGTCGCCACCAAGGAGCTACCTAAATAGTCTCACTGTCAAGCTCCTATGGCTAAGTGAAAGTGTTAAAGCATTATAGTCCGGTTGCCTGGCCCGCTGCGTTATCACCTCCTTTGTAGGACCAAGACGTTGGGTTAAGTGTGAAAATGTGTCTTCTGCGAGCACCCCCGCACTATGTGCGATGGGGGCTGAAGCCAACAACTGCCATCTTTCAGATTTTATATATATATTAAAACGGCCGCACAGGAGGTGTTCCCAATACTTGAAGGCACAAGTATAAAAAGGCCACTACAATTTATCAAAATATTACTTTATAATTACATATGCTATCATAACATAGCATCTTTCGAGCACTGCGTCTCTATTACACGAGCGCCTTCAAGGACTTCCTGAAAATAGTGCTTGGAGGGTACTTGGCTTTTGTCCGAATCTCGGGACGCAACAACGGTGGTCTCCATCTCCGCCCAGTATGTCTTAACACGGGCAAGAGCCATCCATGCGTCCTCTATGCATGCTGACCTCTTCATTGCATTTATATGCGGCACCGCGTCAAGGAATTGCTGCACCAAGCTAAAATAACTCTTCGGCTCCGATCTCCCCGGCCACAGATAACCCATTACGTACTTCATGGCGAGTCCGGACAACCTATTCAGTTTGGCCCATTGAGCCAAATGATCGTCCACTGCCAGTGGACGCTCTGGATTGTGAAACTGCGACCAGAAAATCTTTTCCACTTCGCGATCCTTCTGATCTCAAAAGTGTTCGGTCGCATCAGCAACACTCGCTGCCAAGTCCAGATAGGTATCCTCCACACTCCACATTCGGTCCAACGGAGCAAACTTCGGATCGCAAAATTTCCTTCGCAGCATAAAGGGCTTTCCAGCCGCAATCTGTTTGGCCTGACGCAGCTCCTCCTTCGCAGCTCTCATCGCAGAGCGCGCGTCCTTGGCATTGGCAGCGGCCTTCTCTAAGTCCGTCTATTTCGCCTGGTCTTCTTTTTCAAGAAGTCTGCAACGGTCTGTAGCGCTTTTTAACTTTTCGGCCATCTCTTCCTTGCTTCGGCAATGGGCAGCCTGTTCGGCTCTCAGCTCTTCAAGGGCTTTCTTGGCGGCTGCATCACTTTTTCTGGCTTGTTCTTTAGCTTGGGCAAGTTCTGCCCTAAGACTCTCCACGGCGGCCGCACCATCTACGTCAAGTACACACATTGTAAGACAAAGGCCTCAAACTATTCTTACCTCATGCCGCCCGGGGAATTGCATACCTTGAGCCTCCTCAAGCTGCTTGTTGACACGCGCGATGTCGGCTTCTGCCACGTCTAGTTGCCGCTTTAGTCCGGCAAAATCGTCAGTTCGGCTCGATTCCGGACACCCTGCCGCCTGCATTCAAAGGCGACATATTAGACCTGGGATTATGATCCTCCGCGCGCCGTCATTTCTTGACGACACGCAGAGTCTCAGGGGCTACTATCTACACAGGGCGCATCTTATTCATGCGCAACTGCCAAAAGTGTACATTATCTAAATGTACCTCAAAACCCGTCAGTAAACTTTTGACGGCCTCATGTAGTCCGCTCTCTGCGGATGAGATCCTTTCAATCACCATGCCCATCAATGCACGGTGCTCCTCTGAGATACAAGCTCGCCCCAGCAGAATCTTTAGCTCCTCCGACCGAGCACCAGACGGTGTCGGGCTCGTCCCATGACCTCTTTCGAAGGCCGGACGCGGAGAACCTCGGGGGGCCACATAGCCATCTTCCGCCCCTGCCGGATTCGGAGAAACTCTCCGCGACGACACCTCAGGGTCGCCCGCCTCGCTAGGCGGCACGGCAGGGGGAGGCGTCCCGCTCTCCATCATCTCCGGAAGAAGATCCCCCGAAGGCGAGCTCTGCTGAGAAGGGCTGAGGTCCGAACTACAAGGTAAAAGTTTGGTTAATCTTCTCAGACATAAATCAAGGATTTCCCTCATCCCTCAAAAGGAAAATCTTTCTCTACTTACGGCTCGCTGGAGGGCTGATCCCCTTGAGGGCGTAGTCCGGCCGAGGAACTCCCCGGCGTCGGACCCTCTGACGAGGATTTTCTCCCCCGCTTCGTGGCCATGGTTTCCGGGTCGTCAGAGGCGGCTCTCTTCTTCCCCTTAGGAGAGGAATCATCGGTTCCTCCCTTCAGATCAGCCTCCTTCAAGGAGGCCATAGCTTCCTTGTCCTCCCCCTCCGAAGGCATTATCTCCAGCATCCTGACTAGCACAGGATCCGGCCTGGTTTCAGGAAGGGGAGCCGGACACCTGATCAGCTTTGCCTTCGCTATCCACTCCTGCTTAAAAGGACGGCTCTTTTAGGGGCAAGTTTATGACAATTATACGGATAGAAGGTCCGGGCACAAGGTTGCTTACTTGAGTATCCAGGCGATTGCGGCTTAGGCCTGCGTCCTCAGTCGAATCCGGACACATCTCTTGTGATCCGAAGAACAGTTTATACATCTCCACGGGCGTTGCGCCCATGAAGTTCTGGACAGCTCGTGGTCCCTCTGGATTAAATTCCCACAGGCGAAGGGGGCGACGTTTGCCTGGCAATATTCGACGAATCAGCATGACCTGCGTCACCTTGACCAGGCTGAGGTCTCCTTCCAAGAGATCTTTAATGCGGCCCTGTAACAAGGGCACGTCTTTGGGAAAACCCCAATCCAACCCTCTATTGACCCATGACGCCGGATGTGGTGGGGGACCCGAGCGAAAGGCAGGAGGCGCCACCCATTTGGTGCTCCGGGGAGCGGTGATATAAAACCACTCTCATTGCCACAAGCCTAGCTCCTCTTGAAAAGAGCCCTCGGGCCATGGAGCATCAGCATTTTTGCTTATAACAGCGCCTCCGCACTCTGCGTGCCGTCCCTCGATCATCTTCGGTTCCACTTTGAAGGCTTTGAGCCATAGTCTGAAGTGAGGGTTAACATGGAGGAACGCTTCGCACACAACGATAAATGAGGAGATATGGAGGATGGACTCCGGAGCTAAGTCGTAGAATTCCAGCCCGTAATAAAACAGCAACCCCCTCACAAAGGGATCCATTGGGAAGCCCAACCCCCGAAGGAAGTGAGACATGAACACCACGCTCTCACCGGGCTGGGGACTGGGGATGACCTGCCCTTGAGCAGGCAACTTATGCCAAATTTCGCCGGTCAGGAACTTAGCCTCTCTCAACTTTAGCACGTCCTCCTCCGTGACGGAGGAGGGCATCCATCGGCCTTGAAGGTCGGAACCGGACATTGTCGAAGGTCCGAGACGCCCGGAATCTGGAGCCTAGGGTGTTGGAACTCGAGGCGACGGGCAAACTTGTTGGAGAAAGGATAAGGCCCTGGTCTCTTTATAAGAGGCTGAATACCAGGAGCCCTCCCCGTAACCGTTAGGGACTCACCTTTAATCGAGAAAACATGCTAACGGGCTCGATTGGGTTACCCACGTCCGTATTGATGAGAATCCCGTAATAGGAGGGTACATGATCTCTGCTTTGACAAGACGTGCCAAGGAAACCGCCTCGCAAAACACGCTGAGGTGAAAAAGTAAAAACGATTCGAGTAAAGGACTTGGCCGTAGTGTGATGGCGCACTGCGGAGTACGTCAGCAGATTGGATTTGTGTTAATATTATTCTCTGTATGACAATATGTGGAAACTTATTTTGCAGAGCTGGACACTACTCTTGGTGTTTACAATCTTCTATGAAGGACTTGGAGGAGGAACCCGCCTTGCAATGCCGAAGACAATTTGCGCGCCGGACTCGTCGTCATTGAAGCCTGGTTCAGGGGCTACTGAGGGAGTCCTGGATTAGGGGGTGTTCGGGTAGCCGGACTATACCTTCAGCCGGACTCCTGGACTATGAAGATACAAGATTGAAGACTTCGTCCCGTGTCCGGATGGGACTTTCCTTGGCGTGGAAGGCAAGCTTGGCGATGCGGATATTCAAGATCTCCTACCATTGTAACCGACTCTATGTAACCCTAACCCTATCCGGTGTCTATATAAACCGGAGGGTTTTAGTCCGTAGGACAACTTCATCAACTCCATAGACAACAATCATACCATAGGCTAGCTTCTAGGGTTTAGCCTCCTTGATCTCGTGGTAGATCTACTCTTGTACTACTCATATCATTAATATTAATCAAGCAGGACGTAGGGTTTTACCTCCATCAAGAGGGCCCGAACCTGGGTAAAACATCGTGTTCCCTGCCTCATGTTACCATCCGTAAGATTTTCTTGATGGTTTCTCCCTTCAGATCTGATGGTTGACTTTGGCGATGAGTTGCAAACTATGGACGACGGCTTGACGCGGAAGAAAGGTTATGCAGCAACGGCGGCGCAGGTAGCTGCTGGGATCGCTGAAAAATGGTGGCGACAACACAATTAATGTCGAGTGGTGCTACCTGAGCACCCGGTCTCGAGTTCCGGGTGAAAGCCTAGGTCTGGCCGGATGGTTATACCTGGCAATGGCAACACTTTTATGTTGTTACCTTGTTGAAGGCATTGCTCAGATATTGCCAGACTGGTTCTTCTGGGTGGAAACCTAGATTCTACCTTGATGGTTAGATCCGGTGACGGCGGCGCTTGAGCGTCGCTCCCTCCTGAAGGCGTTGATGTTGAAGAACATCTCGTCAATGTACTGTCATGAGATGTTTGGTGTGAATATGGTCATAATTGTAATTTGCTCATTGCGGATTTGATCGCTTTTGGATTTTTTCCAAATCGATGCATAGCTTCGGTCTTACATGACTTTGCTATTTCTTGGTTTATTTTTTGTGTGCGTATGTTGATGTTAGTTGTGTGCATACTATCTATGCAGAGGTCGGATGTGTGCTCATTGTGTTTGTATCCTCCTGGTGCTCCATTTTGAGCCAATAAAACCACCCTTTATAAAAAATAAAGTAAGAATTTACTGTTTGTGCATTGTTTGGACCTAATTTTTTTTTGCTAAGTGTTACTTAGATGTCCAAATGCTTTGAAATTTGGCACGCACCTCACGCACTAAAATATCTTCCATGTAAAAAAACTTGATTTTAAAAAAGAATAGTATTTGTTTTGTATTTACTGTTCATCGGATGCAGATGAGCCCGGCTCAAAATTGGACATTCGGAGGGGATTACCATGTGTTTGTTTGAGGGATCGAGCTTGACATGCTCACTAAACATGGTTTTATTTACATATGTATCCTCTTTCTCAAATCAATATACCAAATAGGACAAGACACCAGCCTGGGGTACTAAGAAAATTATAACACGCTAATCGATATAAACATCAACCGTACAGCTACCAGACGAGACACCACCAACGTAGGTTGTTGCTCTGATTCTTGCTATGGAAGCTACACCGCTACATCATGCACATGAGCACGGCCATGTCCAATGAACTGATTTCGCAAAGACTTAAACTAAAGGCAATCATGATTTCTCAAAAACAAAGATCAAACACAATTGAATTTATCAAAACATACATATTGAAACATCAAAGTAAAAAAAGGCTGCTCCGGATTAAATTTCTCAAAAGAACCCGGATCAAATTACCCAATAGAATGTCTCAAAATCTTGAGGTGGCCTTGGCTAATAGATTTTGTGAAATCCAAAATCTAAAAGGACCACACGTCAAATCTACACTTGTGCACAACTAGCTAGGATAATCTTGTACTACATCGTACACTTGGCCATCCCCATGGACGACGCCGCCGGCCGCTGCTCTTTCTTGGCCAGCACAACGTAGAGCGGGCTCGCACGGCACATGTCGACGCCGAAGAGGTGGAAGTGGCGCTCCTTGAAGGCCCAGATCTCGACGACGTCCTTCTCCTCGAAGCAGCACCGGGTGATGAAGTCCAGGTACCCTTCCCCCTTGATGATGTTGCCGTGGCTGCTCTCCCACTGCGTCAGCTGCAGCGCCTTGGTGCCGGCGTGGACGTTGCACACGACGACGGGGAGCCCGCCGTGCTTCTTGCCCTGCCTCTTCTTCCTCTTGATCCGCCCCTGCTGCAGCTCCTCCTCCTCGGTCGGCGGGGGCGGCGGCCTTCTTGGCAGCCTCGGGGCTGCGCTGGCGCCCTCACGCGGTATGCTGGCGGCGTCGAGCTCCTCGGGGGAGAGGATCGGGCGGAGGCTGCGCAGCACGCCAGCGGTCGGGAGCCGGAACCGGTTCTGCTGCGGGTCGAGGTCGGTGGTGGTCAGGACCTTCTCGTCGATGAAGTGCACCGGCAGGTCGAGCCGCAGGTCGAAGTGGGTGCGTATCCACGCCGGCTCGGCTCGGGGAGCGACGGCGGAGAGCGGAACGGCCTTGATGGGCGCGGCGTCGACGGGTGGCGCCAAGAACGGGACAAGAGCGACGGAGAGGGAGAGGCCGGCCGTGTTGGCCCGTCGCTCCGCGGCGGCGGGGTCGTACACGGCGAGGGTGAGCTCGTGAGGCCTCTTGCGGCCGGCGTAGCGCGACGCGGCCGCCGGCTCGGCAGGGATGATCATGGAAAGGCTGCGGTGGGCTTGGTCAGGGGACGGCATGGCGGGCGCTCGATCGATGGTTCTTGGATCCTTGGGCGTACGCGGTTATCCTGGGCAGGCTAGCTAAGCTGATTCGCTAGGGCTGCTGTTGCAATGGGTGGGCAATGCAATGCGATGGCTCATGCCCCGCCCCGGATTATATAGACGGATATGCTAGATTGCTCGCCGGAGCCGGGTCGGCTGCGTGCGGGAGAGGGATGTGGGCTGCGCTCCGGACTCGCTCGCATCCTGGCTGGATTGGGCGCATTAAATGTTGCCAATCCGGGTTGCGCTCGTTTCCGTGTCTCCCTCCGGTGTATAGCCAGCCGCCTTGCGAGGTGCTACATCTCACGCGGCAGCGCCCGGCCTCCTTGCGAATCCGAGTAGGACTAGGATCAACGAGGGAAGCTGGTGGGCCACGCTCCCATCCCTCCATCTCACGGGACGGCGCGCCAGCTCCTTCTGACCAGCACCCGGCGGCGGTACACCCCCTGGCCTCCTCCCGTAAGGCGGTGGATGTGGATCATGGACATCATCAACCACTAGAGGGGAGGACAGGAGATGGTATATTTAGACGAAAGGCTCAAGAAAAGCGCAACTTTGAATTAACAGAGTCATCGACCGGCGAGGATTATATTTAGGATTCCAACCACGGAGAAAGATAGTATATATAAAACAAATTAAAAAAGAACAACAAGCATAACTTAGTCCTCTTGCGCGAGCGAATCACCAAATCACAGGGGCGCCGGCTCAACACAACCATCAAGATCCCTCGCTGAAGGAGGCCCCTGCACCCTCGCCTAGCTCGAAAAGCCCCGTACCATCAATAGATACAAATGTTCACCCTAGAACCTAGATAAATGTCAGTGAAAGGCAACCAGATGAAAGGAACCAGACACTCTCAGCATGCCACCGACTACGCATCTAGAGCAGGGCACTGCGAATGCCCATCGACTAGGCACGAAAGAGGGAAAGTTGTCGGAATGGAAAGAAGGGTTGAAGCAAGTGTCCTCAGGAAGCGAAGAGATCCGAGGGGGCACTGCCAAGACCAAAAGAAGGAGCTTTGACTCTCATGACACGCCGGTGTGAAGCCGCTAAAGGAGGGGAACCCTATCCCCTCCTGCCCTAGAGAATCCATGAGAAGCGGAGATGGCACAAAGCAGCTAAACGAAGAGCACCCATACAACATGGCACTGCACGAGGGAGGACGCCACCGCCACAAAGAGGCACGCACCCGTTGTCGCTGCCCCCCCCCCCACCACCACATCACAACAAAGCCCGCAACCCACCTTGTTCACAACAAAGCACGGAGACCAATGTTTATATCGTTCAAAATATGTTTTACCGTGTTGAAAAGACGCTCTTAACCCGTCATGATTTTGTTAAAAAAATAGAGATCAGTTTAAAGTGAAAACAGTCTGAAGTTCACGTACTACATGGTGTGTGTTTTCATTTGAGAAAATAAGAGTTTTGTATTATATTACATTTAAAAATTGAGGTTTACAAAAACTTACGATGATGTTGATATTTAAAAAATCTCAAAGTCAAAATAAATTAAGCAAGAAGTTCAAATAGAAAAGTACTTCAAACAACTTCATAAAAAACAGATTTCTCCTGTTCATAAAAAAGTCAAAGAAGTTCAAATTAAAAAAAGAGGAACATTCCAAAATAATTGATATAAAAAAATTTGCCCCATTATAGAAAACTAGAAGTTCAAATTACAATAACGATGCGGTTCAATGTTTATGAAAAATAGGACTTTCCTTGTTACTAAAAAATTAAACTAAGAAGTTCAAATTTTAAAAAATGGTGAAGTTCGATGTCTATAAAAGATTTCAGAATTTTTTGATTATTAAAAGAGTACAACCAAGAATTTCAAATTTTAGAACAATGAAGTTAAAAAAAATCTTATTTCCTCACTATTAAAGTATAAAACCAATAATTTCAAATTAAAATAAAGGAGCAGCTCGGTGCATGCAAAAAATTGTCATTCTTCTCATTGCTAGAAAAAAATGTATTTAATTCAATTCTAGAAAAAAGTGGTTAGATATTTACTTAAAAAGGTAAAAAGAAATCTAAACTAAAACTAATAAGTTCAAATTAAAATAATAGAGGAGTTCAAATTTTATAAAACCCTCGAATTTACAAGGTAAAAAAATCGATGCCATTTTTTGGCATTTTCAAAACTACCCATAAAATGGCAACGAATTTGAAAAAAAAATGTCTACATGAAACAATTGCTTCTTAAAGATAAAGCATTCCACATATATATCATACACGTCATTGCATAATATAATTTGAATTTGTTATGCATCTCATTAAAAACAAGTTTTAGCATGTTCAAAACATGCTCTTAACCATGTACTCTAGATTTTAAAAATAGAGAAGTTCAAAAAACATAAAAAGGGCTTTCACCGTATATTAATTTTTAAAAACTCTGGAAGTTCAAATTTAAATAACGGATGATTCAATATTTATTACAAAACTAGGATATTTTCGTTACTAAAAGAAATAGACCCACAAGTCCAAATTACAAAAATAGAGAACTTTGATATTTATAAAAAAAACTCAGATTTTTCCTTTTTTACTAAAGAATAAAATGAAGAATTAAATTTAAAATAAAGGAGTAGTTAGATGTACCAGGAAAACTCAGATTCTTTCCGTTTCTAGGAAAAATAAAAGTATGAAGTTCAATAAAAAAAAGTTTGATGCTTATTTAGAAACATATTTTTCCTAAGAATAAGAGTAAGAAGTTTAAATTAAAATAATAGAAAAGTCCCAAGATTATAAAAAACTCAGATTTTTCTCATTACTAAAGAATAAAATGAAGGAGTTCAAATTATAAAAGGAACAACTAAATAAGTTTGAAAATAGATATTCATTGTTTCTAAAAAAATCTAGAAGTTCTAAGGAAAATAACGAAGTGGTTCAATGTTTATTTAAAAACTAGGATTTTACCGATGTTAAAATACGAACATATCCCTTAATATTAAAGAATCAACCGCGCGAACAACCTGTGGTTAGACGATTAGAGGGAATGTGCTATGCCCAGCCCATCAGAGTTCAAGTCCTGGTGCTCGCATTTATTCCTGAATTTATTTCAGGATTTTCGGCGATGTGCATTCAGTGGGGGAGACGTTCCTGTCAATGACAAGGTGCCTACGGTGACTTCATAAATTTCAAGATGATATGCCGGCTCAGTCTTTCGGAGGTGCTCATAGAGATAGGATGTGTGTGTGTGTGTGTGTGTGTGTGTGTGTGCAATCATAGTAGTGAGTGTATGCGCGTGTATATTAGCGCTTGCGTCTATACTGTGTTAAAAAAATTAATGAACTGTGAAGTTCTAGTTGAAAGAAATAATGAAACACGATGTTTATTTAAAAATCAAAAACAATTCTTTAATGTAAAATAAGAATGTGAAGTTTAGATAAAAATAGCACGAAAGTTCAAAGTATACTAAACCCTAGGATTTACAAGTTCAAAAAAATAAATAAAAACAATGTCATTTTTGGCTTTTTTAACTCAAATTTTCCTCGTTACTAAAGAATAAAATCAAGAAGTTCAAACTAAAATAACGGAGCAGCTCGATGTATACAAAAAAACTCAAATTCTTCTCGTTTCTAGAAAAAAAGTATTTAATTTAATACAAAAAAGTTGTTCGATGCTTTCTTAGAAAAGATGATTTTTCTTCTATAAAATAGAACTAATAATTTCAAATTAAAATAAGAGAGAACTATGAAGTTTATAAAAAACTCAGATTTTTAAATGTTAAAAAATCGATAACATTTTTTGCATTTTAAAAACTAATCATAAATAACAATGAATTTGGAAAAATCGTCTACATGAAAAATTGCTTCAAAAAACATAAGCTTTGAAATGGTATATCATACACATTATTCACATAATATAATCTGAATGTTTTGTATATACCGTTCAAAACAAGTTTTAGCGTGTTCAAAAAGATGCTCGTAACCCATAATGATTTTGTAAAAAAAACACTTTCCAATAGTTTTCTATTGATATCATTCCTCAAATTTGATGAGTGCTTTAGGAGTTAGGGGCAAGGAAATTAGAGATCGGTTCAAATAGAAAACAACCAGAAGTCCATGTGCGGCATGGTGTGTGTTTTGATATGATAAAAAGAATAAAAAGGCAAACTATGAAAAGCTTATTGCTAGAAGTTCAGGTGCTTTGTATGGGAAAGTCCAAAACTTGTTTTGAGAGAGGTTCACCTTGTATTTACAAGCTCAAAAACACATACAAATAGTTGTTTTTTGGTGTTTTAAAAAAATCTTTGAGACCATTATAAATTTGAAACAAAAATGCTCTACATGAAAAAAGTTCCTGATATTCAACAACTTTCCAAGGGCATACAACATTCTTATTCCAAAATAAACGGTTAAGATAAATTGGTGTCTATTATTCGAAAAGAGAAATTTAACAGTATAAAAAAGTTGCATCTTTTCAACAGGTTTCTAAATGGTATATCATTTGTGCAACTCCAACGAAATGGGTGAGGAATTTCGAACAAAAATACGTGATAGAAGTTCAAAGTGAAAATAGCAAGCAGTTCAATGGTTACAGAGGATGTGTTTCAGATGAGAATAAAAGAATAAAAAACAAAAAGCCTAAAAGGTTTGTTCCAAGAAGTTCACGTCCTCCTCCGTGCACGGTTCAAAATTCAAGGGTGAGACATCCGCCGTTCATTTACATGTTCAAAAAGGCAACAAAAAACGACATTGTTTTTGCCATTTTTAAAAATTCTTGCAAAAGGCAACGAAATTGTAACGACTGTCTACAAGAAAAAGTTGCTCATATTCATAAGCTTTTCAATGGTATATTATATGCTACATTTAGATAAACGGTTTAAAAGTTTCATGTATACCGTTAAAAAGAAGTTTTTACGTATTCAAAAATATCTCTTAAACCGGCACGAATATGAAAAAAGTGATCAACACATGGAAGTTGCACGTTTTCAACAGCTTTCCATTAGTATATCATTTGCTCTCCACTAAGTGGTTGGGGAGTTATGGGCAAAAAAAGCAAATGAAAAACAGAGTGAAGTTCAAACAGAACTGCCCGAGAAGTTCAATCTCTTCAGGCAGTGCATTTTCAGAGACTTTGTTTTCGTACTGAAGGCAGAACGCATGATCTCATGTTTTTAAAAATTACGTAAAAACGGCTAGGAATCGAAGAGAACTTTCTATATGAAAAAGTTTCGCATTTTATATAGCTATGCAGTGGTATATTATTTGCCCCATTCCGACAAAGTTTGCAAAAATCAAAGACAAAAAACAATTTTGACCATTTTCAAAATTGACCTAAAATTGTAAAGAATTGGGAGGAACATTATATAAAAAATGTTTTGCATTTGTTCAAGCTTTCCAATGCCATATCATTTGCTGCATTTCGACAAACCATTTAGAAAAAACCCGAAAGTATGAACTCGGAGGAACTTTGGCCGGTTTGTACATTACTTTTAAACCGTTCAGAGGTAGAAAAACTTTCTATGTGAAAAAGAAGTGCATTTTCATAAGCTTTCCAACACAATGTCGTTTTCATCAATCCGACTTGTCGTTTCCAAATTATGCGAAAAACAAGCTCGGGTGTTTGATTTGAGAAATTCCTCTATTTTCCAAATTGCTCTTTAACCGTAGGGAATTTGGGAAAACATTATATATGTGGAATTAGTGGATTTGCAACAACTTTTAAACGCCGTATTATTTGCCTTATTTAGATAAACGTCTTAGAAATGGTCTTGAAAATAAGATTCATGTTTTTTTTGTATGAAGAGAAATGGTTGGCAAAGCTGCTCTTAATCTGTGTAGATTTTGACAGAAATTTAATTTAGGTTGTGATCCATGTGTCGAAGGCTTTCCATCGGTATATCGCAAGACTCATTTGGACAAACTTTGCGGAAGTTCAACCTATCGTTGAGTGAAGTTCAACTACTAGGACGAGACAGGTAGTTATCAGAATATTATTCTGATCCCGTGATCAGAATAGTGTTTATGTAGATATATAGTTATAGCAAACAACACCACATCATAGGTAATGCACATACGTATGATAATACGAGTAAAAAGTAGGTTCCATAAGTTAGTTAAATCTTCAAGTGTTCAATCAAGTTAACAAAAGCATCATAATTATTAACAAATAACAACCAAAACAGCAACTTCATCTGTATACCTGGGTGATTACATGTTGGGCCCTCAAATTAAGTCATACATATATATGGTCGCATTATTGACCTCAGATAGTTCAAGATTATTTCTCTAGGTGATGCCAGCGACAACCATCATGTTCAAGTCGTTGCGCACATTGTTCCTTAGAGTGCTTAGGACAACTTGTCCAACTTGTAAAAAATTCCCACGAGGCAATCCTTCAACCCCTCTATGTTGATGACAATGTGTTCGTCGATGACCGTCTTATAAGCTCCCGTAGTAATGACCCCCCCCCCCACTCCAAGCCGTAGTCCAGCAAAGCCTTCTTCCCCCAGGATGGGAGTTTTTTTCGAAAAGGGGGTTATCCCCCGGCCTCTGTATGAGAACGATGCATACATCCATATTATTGATAAGCAAAAGGTCCAACAAAAGTCTTCCGGTCTCAAACAAGAAAAAGGAGTGATGGTAGCCATCTCCTTAGGTAATATTTGGGATGCCATCGTGGATGATAAGCAAAAAGGAGCACTCTTATGTGAGACCGCCACACATGGACGAAACAAAATATGGATATAATTTAAGAGAACATATCATCACGTGTTTGGTGATAAGATTTGTGTTCGTTAGGCGAGTCACAAATGGCACCCTGATGTAGATATTGTTTGGCGGTAGTATGTCAAGGTGGTGGCCAGTCTCATCATCGTCGAGCCTGATTCTTCTGTTGAACACGTAAGATTGAAATGGGTCATCATCGTTCGAATCAGTGAGATATACAACATCCATTGTGGTAACTGGTCCTATCAAGGAAAATCATATCATCTCTCCACCAGTTAGACCGTTATGTGTAATGAACTGCGTCCATCCTTCGCCACCCATACGGGGCCTTGTCGGTCCTTTTTGCGGTTCGATGATGTAAGTGGCCCCGCGACACACAAAGACACTACAAGAAATATGTCAACTTATGACCTTCTATCAGTGACCCTCGAAGAATTGGTCATAAATTTATGACCATTTTAGACCAATTGGTCAAAAGCTGTTCAGGGGGCTCCAAACCCTAAACCATTGCGACCATTTTGGTCAGAAAGGTCGTAATTTCCTTACACGAAATGGTCACAAAGCAAACAGTGCTAGTCCGCTGCCTTATTTCTAGTTGTTAATGACCAATATAGATGGTCATAGCCTTGTAGATTGTGGTGGGTTGTGATGACTAGGCACCATCTCATCAGTTTTGCCTATGTGTCATGTCCATGTGGCAGTTTTTGCCCTAGGTTGTGAAGCAACCTATATTTCTATCATTCCCAAAATTCCCAAAGAAATCTCATAAATTCTTTGGGGCATATCTTCATCAAATATGTAAAAATCCTTCCTTGCCTTGTTCAAAACTAATTCAACAATATTCATTTTCCTATTCTGTTCATAACAACAGTTTATGAAGGAAGTGCTATTTATATATTCTTGATTGCCCTCGGAATTTTTGGCAATATTTCCTATCCAAATCATTACCGCATGACAAAATTCAGCTCCATTTGCCTAGCAAATCTTCCTCGGCAAATTTCCAAAGTTTTTGTCCACCTAGAAGAATTGTGAAGAAAGTACCTTTTTTATATCTCTAAATGACATGAAATTTATACAGTTCCTTCGTATGCCCAAATTATCAACCTCCTCCAAATTGCAGCTCAGTCAAATCATCTATGTGAGCCCAGGTTTAATTTATATTTTATGGCCAAATTGGCACGTTGCAAAGCAAGTGTTATATAGACCCCTCCTATCACCCTCAAACTTTTCGGGCACTCTTCCATACCCAAATCATTGCCACATGATAATATTCAGCTCAATTTTCCTAGTAAATCTTTCTCGGGAAATTTTCAAAGTTTCTACCTTGAGAGAAGCTTTGTGAAGTAAGTACTAGCTAGGCTTACCCAAATGATCTGAAAATTTACCAGCGCATGACCATACCTAACTAACTTACCTACACCAATTTTGAGCTCATTTCATTCATCTAATCTCTCTCACTAGTTTTCCCAAGTTTTTGTCCATAGAAGAGCATTGTGAAGGAAGTACTACTTTGGCATGTCCAAATGGTATCAATTTTCTACAATGCTTTCCTATGCCCAAATAACCATCCTCCACAAAATTTTAGCTCACTCCATTCATTATTTTGAGCCCAGCTTCAACATTCATATTTTTGTCCAGCGTGGTACTTTGCAAAGCAAGTACCACCTAAGATCCTCCTTTTGAGCTAAAATTTTTTGAAGACATTCTCCTTAGTAGATGATCATCCTCAGCCAAAACTCACGCCCATTGGCCATGTGCATTTCCCGTACCGCTAATCAAACACTTGGCTGTTAATTCATGTTTGAGCATCGATGGGTCTCCTCGTGAAAATCTTATATTGTAATTTTATTCCTAGCACCAACCTGGGGAGTGCCCAACCCACTAGACATGCCTAGGCCGCCCAGAACACATGGCAACATTACGGTCACGCGGTGACCACGCGACGGGCATGCGAGTTTACGCGCTCTAGAGTTGGGGCCCTCGGCCACCGCCCAAACCTCGACGTATAGCCCCCAAACCATGTATTTATGATTAAATAGGTCCTTATGTAACTAGAAATGATTTTTGGAAAAAATAAATAGCAAACTATGAGGCAGCTGCAGTTCAAATTTGACCCGCTTCCAACTAAATCGGCGGAAATTTGTCTTTGTCTTTTTCACGAGAGGTGGATCAAAAATATTTACACCCAACCATTTTGTCAATTATGCATTAAATATGGTCTAGTATTTTATAAAAATGATGTGGTCCAATTTTGCAACAATTATTTGGTAGTTCCTTCACAAAAAAACCTCCTTTCGGGCACTCGAAAAATGGAAAATGGCTTTTTCGTCCAACGAAAATAAAAACTTCCTTAGGCAACATTGTTTGCCATTACAATATGCACCCTTGTGCACAATATGAGATCATTTGAACAAACTATGCCATGGATGTGGCCATAAGATTGATCATTTGGCTTGAAAGCCATTGATCTCCACACGTGATAGCTCGTTTCTGAGAACACTTTTTAAAATAATTGTCATATTACAAGTTTATTATTTTTACTAGGAACTTGGCCACATATAATGACACAATGCGAAGGTTTCCCAATTTTTTGTTTTTTTTGAATTTTTTATGCCCGTGTCAAAATGCGGTCAAAACGGTGGGAATGACCGTTCCTAGCTAGTGGTTGAATCTTGGAATTTTTTTGGTGTTTCTATGATTAAATAGATACTTATGTACCTAGAAATGATTTTTGAAAAAAATAAAGAGCAAACTACAAGGTAGCTACAGTTCAAATTTGACCCGCTTCCAACTGAATCGGCGGGAATTTGTCTTTTCATGAGAGGTGGATCAAAACTTTTTACACCCAACCATTTCGTCAATTGTGCATTAAATATGGCCTAGTATTTTAGAAAAATGATTTGGTCCAATTTCGCAACAATTATTTGGTAGGTCCTTCACAACAAAAACCTCCTTTTGGGCACTCAAAAAATGGAAAATGGTTTTTTCGTCCAAAGAAAGTGACAACTTCCTTAGGCAACATTGTTTGCCATTCCAATATGCACCCTTGTGCACAATATGAGATCATTTGAACAAACTATACCATGGATGTGGCCATAAGATTAATCATTTGGCTTGAAAGCCATTGATCTCCACACGTGATAGCTCGTTTCTGAGAACACTTTTTTAAAATAGTTGCCGTTTTACAAGTTTATTATTTTTCCTAGAAACTTGGCCACATATAATGACACAATGCGAAGGTTTCCCAATTTTTTGATTTTTTTTGAATTTTTTATGCCCGTTTCAAAATGCGGTCAAAACGGCAGGAATGACCGTTCCTAGCTAGTGGTTGAATCTTGGAATTTTTTGGTGTTTCTATGATTAAATATATACTTATGTACCTAGAAATGATTTTTGAAAAAAAATAAAGAGCAAAATATGAGGCAGCTGCAGTTCAAATTTAACCCGCTTCCAGCTGAATCGGCGGAATTTGTCTTTTTCACCAGAGGTGGATCAAAACTTTTGACACCCAACCATTTGGTCAATTGTGCATTAAACATGGCCTAGTATTTTAGAAAATAGATTCGGTCCAATTTTGCAACAATTATTTGGTAGGTCCTTCACAAAAAAACCTCCTTTTGGGCACTCAAAAAATGGAAAATGGTTTTTCCGTCCAAAGAAAATGAAATCTTCCTTAGGCAACATTGTTTGCCATTCCAATATGCACCCTTGTGCACAATATGAGATCATTTGAACAAAGTATGCCATGAATCATAAGATTGATCATTTGGCTTGAAAGCCATTGATCTCCACACGTGATAGCTCGTTTTTTAGAACACTTTTTTAAAATAATTGTCGTATTACAAGTTTGTTATTTTTCCTGGGAACTTGGCTATATATAATGACACAATGCGAAGGTTTCCCAATTTTTTTTATTTTTTTTGAATTTTTTATGCCCGTTTCAAAATGCGGTCAAAACGGCGGGAATGACCGTTCCTAGCTAGTGGTTCAATCTTGGAATTTTTTTGGTGTTTCTCTGATTAAATAGATACTTATGTACCTAGAAATGATTTTTGGAAAAAATAAATAGCAAACTATGAAGCAACTGCAGTTCAAATTTGGCCCGCTTCCAACTGAATTGGTGAAATTTTTTCTTTTTCACGAGAGGTGGATCAAAACTTTTTACACCCAACCATTTGGTCAATTGTGCATTAAATATGTCCTAGTATTTTAGAAAATTGATTTGGTCCAATTTTGCAACAAATATATGGTAGGTCCTTCACAAAAAAAAGTCATTTTGGGCACTCGGAAAATGATTAAAAATAGCTAGAAAGATCAGAAATGCATAGAAATTAGTCCTTATCCATAAACTGTGGTCTAACTCTAGTGAAAATTTGTGTGGTGCCATTTTACAAAATATTTTTGATAGCTACTTCACAAAACCCTCTATTTTTAGTACTTAGATAATTTTTTAAATCACTGGTTTTTGAACCAATCAGGACTCTTCCCACGGATCGATGACATGGCGCCCATCCATCCATCCATCTTTCCATCCCACATCCATCCATCCATCTATCTACAAAAAAGAAAATAAAATGAAAAAGAGATACCCACCACCCGCAGCCCAAACCCTAGGTAAGATCCCATCGACTCCCTCCTCTCCTCGCAGCCGCCGCCACCTCCTCCCTCGATCTAGTCCTCTCCCCGGCCTCCTTTCCCCGATCCAGTCCTCCCCCCGCCGCTCCCACCCACCGCCGACCTCGCAGCCCTCATCACCACCGCCGCCGACCTCGTCCCTCCCTTCCCTCACCATCTCTCCCTACCCTATGCCCCAGATCGAGTCGAGCAGGTCGGCCGACGCGCTAGGGTTCCGTTTGGTCAGCTCCGCGCCGGCTCTCCAGTTGGCCGCTAGGGCGGCGCGGGCGGCTACATCCTCGACAGGGACGACTACATCCTCGACAGGGGCGACTACATCCGCCAGGTCGCCCGCCAGGGCGGCGCGGGCGGCGCGGCGGCGGTGTTGGCCAAGACGGGGGCAACGCCGGTGGAGCGTGTCAAGCTGCTGCTGCAGAACCAGGCCGAGATGCTGTGCTGGGGCGCCCTCACGCGGCCCTATCGCGGGATCACCTACGCCTTCGCCCGCGTCCTCCCGCTCGCTCGTCGTGGGTACTGGCGGAGGAGAAGAAGGCCCACCGGGAGGCCCTCACCGACTCCCTCGCGCGCGCCATGGTCGAGCTGGGCTTAGCTGATGTCTGGCTCCACGAGCATGCGTCAGGAGATGAGGTGCTCCTCCTCCTCAACCACACCGAGGCAACATCGGCGTGCTTCTCCTCCCCCATGGACTTGGTGAAACTACGCATCATCCTTCCCCTCTCTGCCCTCATCTGCTCGCTCTTATCTCCTCTGACCCTTATCTCATCTCTGTCCTAGGTGAGGGTACGCCGGACTTCTTCTCCAACCGCAAGGATCTTCTCCTCCATCGGAACAAGGATGACCCCGGTGGCCTTCCCCCGACGGATCTGCATCGCCTCGCCGGTGGAGCAACCCGAAGGTGCCCTTCTGCGGCCTCCAGCGCATCTCGCCGCGTAGGAAACCGCATCCCCTTTTTGCTTTGCGTTGCTTGCTGTTGCGGTTAAGTTGCGCGCTGCTTGTTATGTTGGGCCACACTTATTATGTTCCACTACAAGGAAGGGTCCGGCACCGTGATCTCCATCTAGGATATCTGTTGGAGTCGGACCAGATCAGGAGAATCACCTGATTGGTAGTCATAGAGTGTGTACCGAGTTAGGAGTGGCACATAGGTGGTAGCATTGGTAGCTATCACTTTTTATCAGTTTAGGTTATAATCTAGTGTCATATCCAGTTTGTGTTCAGCAAAGAATCCCTAGTACATAAAGGAATTTAAGCTATTGGTTGCAACTTATGGAATCAAGCAAGAAGAGATAGTTAGTCCACTTAGTCTTACCTACACAGTGAATTCTAGTTCACTTTTCATATGGCATAGCTTATTAGCAGTTGCTGCTCTTTATTTCAAGTAGTAATTCTAGTTCACTTGTCATATGGCATAGGTTATTGGCATAGGCATATTAATTGGCCTATGCATTTGGCAGATATAGTAGTGTTTGTACTAACAGACTGAGCACAAACATTATTTGTTAAGAGGGCCCTGCAGTTATATTTTGGCTGCCTTTTGCTCCTTCATTTTTGTGTGTTTGAAAATCAATACAACTGACATGCTTTACTTCTTTTACGTGCAGTGATTACTAAAAATGACAGGGATGAGATCCACCGCCAAGAATGATGCATAGCTTAACTGCTGTCGTAGTCGATTTCCAACAGGGAATACCTTTCTAGACTCCAACCTTCACAGTTCTCGTTGATTCATCTTGCTAGCAACTGAGTAGCTTTTTTGCATACTTCTATCAACATCTCAATGCCACCAAATGTTTTTTTGCCATTCTTCTCTGTTATACAACATCTGTTATACATCATACAATGACGAGCTCCGCATACACCAACCATTGTACAAACATATCATTATTGGTAGGAAATTTTGAACCTGCAGTATGTCACCTTGTTTTCTAGATGGGCAATAGATGCCGTCGTACTGTACTGTAATAGTGTCTTATTGGGTGTTTTGCTTTGTACAATGCTTGCACTGGAAATGTTGAACGATCGAGGCAATAGACGCCGTCGTACTGTACTGTAATAGTGTCTTATTGGGTTTTAATTTGTTTTGCTTTGCACAATGCTTGCACTGGAAATGTTGAACGATCGAGCTTCCTATACTCTGTTCTGTCGTATGATTACAATTGCATTAGTATTATTGGATCTGTTAATCAGTGCCTACATGTTAGATCGGCTTGATTTTGAGATGCAGCGAGACTCTGATGTTTCCGAATTTTGATGTGAAAGCATGTCTACATCAGTACAACTTTGCATGCATATTTTATTGACTAGATATATACGTGTTGATTGTATGTTCCTCTAGTTTTCTGATGTGCATGTTTATTTGGATCCACTAACCTTTGCATGGCTTATCTTTCAAGTTTGTATATAGATAGACAGGTTTTCTGAAAGTGTGACCCCACAGTATTGAGAAGTAATTAAGTTTCCTATAGTTTTTACAGGAACCACGACCACCGGCTCAATGCCGACCCGACCGTCCTCATCGCCTTGTAGGACGACGACGCCGCCGTAGGCGCGGTCGGCCTCGGCGGCGGCTTCCACCACTACCATGTCGTCGTCACCTACCAGGTCCACGACGGTGTCTGGGCCATCGAGTCCTTGTGCAGCTGCTGCCGCTGCTCCTTCCACAGCTTGGGTGGGACTCGTCGGATTAGCCTCCTAGTTTCCCATTTCAGGTAGTACATCCTTCTTGCTCGAATCTACTATTTGATCTGCCTGCACATCTCCCGCTCTGGCGCATAATTGATGGGTCTTCCTGGATTCTTGTGTAATGAGCTCTTGTTTTTTAGTACTTCTGTGATGGTATTCAGAAATAAAATTCATATGTTTCTATATATGTTCTTTTAGATTAGTATGTCAACACATAACTAGTAATGCAAATGGTGTGACCCAGTTCTAAATATAAATGCAAATAGCTTGTGAATGTCAATCTCATGTATGAGGGTCCTGTTCTTGTAAACCTTATGTAAAGCTAAAATTCTTGCTGTGCAGGGTGACTAGTGATGCAGCACACCAAGCAGTAGCAGGCAACCAAGCAGCAGCAGGGGGAGGGGCTCTCTCAAACGTCGCCACTGCCACTCATTGCTACTGTCACTGATTGATGATGGATGATCGCTGTTAGTTTAGCTCGGTCGCTATTCGTTTAGCTCCTTGGTAGTCCCTACTGCTGCTGGTAGAAATAGAAATGGTAGCTGTAGTCCCATGTAGTTGTAGTACTATGTAGTTCATCTACTCGGGCTGCCCTTTGTTGCTTCATTCCTATGTTAATTTAGTCTGTTGAATGTATCTACTATCTACTTTGTGGCTGTGGCTGTTGAAAGAAATAAAATGGTTTGGATACATGCGTACATGCTGATATGTCAAGCTGGAATAGCTGCCCTTGTGATGTCAAGCTTCTAAATGTATCTTGTGGAGGCCCAAAATAAATTGGGCTGTAAAAGGGCTGACGCCTAAAAAAGAAATGAATTATAGAAGGCCACGTCCTAGAAAATAAAATGGGCTAGGCCCATGTAGCTAGCGAAAATTAACAGAAAAATATATATTGAAAAGGCCGAATTGTTGGGCTAGGCCCATGTAGAAAACCGAATTGGACCGGGCTGAATCTTGTGCCACATCATCTTGCCACGCTGGATACCTACGTGGCCTGGGGAGGTTGCTAGTGACCAAAACGCCACAGTAGACGTATTTTGGTCATAAACGTCTACGACTATTCCAGAAGAAAGGTCGCTATAGTCAGTTTATGACGGCCAGCTTTTGACCTTATGTTTTTGGTCACAAAAAGGTCACAAATGGAAATTTGTGACCATTCAGTGACCAATAGTGGTGGTCACAAGTTGACATATTTGTTGTAGTGAGAGCACACTCTCTTCCGTTAATTCATTGAGCTCTAGCCTAGCGTTGCATGGAACAATCTGTGCAACAAACACAAAACAAAACACACATTATATACATTGTAAAAGCACAAAATTAAAACATAAAAGCACACCATATCCTGTTAGAGAATATTTAATTAATTAATCCTTCGATATTTACAATTGCAACATTTAGAAAATTGCACAAACAAATACAAACATGTCATTAATCATCTATCACCAAAAAATAATGCATTTTCAAATATATTCATGCATATCGATCCACACATTAACAAAATATAACAACCATATTCATAAACATACATGCATTGCATTCAATCGATAGATGCATGTATATAAAATTTCATACATACTTTCTCAAACTATACATGCATTGCATTCATTTACAAAAAAACGTATATATTCATAAACATCCATACATAATTTATATCCACCAAAAGCTATTCTTTTTTTGCAGGAACTATCCAAACTTTTCATACAATCCATATATGCATATATATTATCCATATCAATCATGTCAAGACATATATATATATATATATTGATTTTTCATATGTAGAAAAATATTGAGATAAATAGCAAAAAAGGGGGAAGCCGCACCTATAGTTAGCTCACCTTGGGATTGTTGGCGTCGAGGTGGGAGGGGTGGTCGGCCGGCAGAAAATGTTGGAAATATGCCCTAGAGGCAATAATAAAGTGGTTATTATTATATTTCCTTGTTCATGATAATTGTCTATTGTTCATGCTATAACTGTATTAACCGGAAACCGTAATACATGGGTGAATACATAGATCGTAATATGTCCCTAGTAAGCCTCTAGTTAACTAGCTCGTTGATCAATAGATGGTCATGGTTTCCTGACCATGGACATTGGATGTCGTTGATAACGGGATCATATCATTAGGAGAATGATGTGATGGACAGGACCCAATCCTAAGCGTAGCACAAGATCGTGTAGTTCGTTTGCTAAAGCTTTTCTAATGTCAAGTATCATTTCCTTAGACCATGAGATTGTGCAACTCTCGGATACCGTAGGAATGCTTTGGGTGTGCCAAATGTCACAACGTAATTGGGTGGCTATAAAGGTGCACCATAGGTATCTTCGAAAGTATCTATTGGGTTGGCACAAATCGAGACTGGGATTTGTCGCTCCGTATGACGGAGAGGTATCTCTGGCCTCACTCGGTAATGCATCATCATAACGAGCTCAATGTGACTAAGGAGTTGGTCATGGAATCATGCATTACAAAATGAGTAAAGAGACTTGCCGGTAACGAGATTGAACGAGGTATGGGGATACTAACAATCGAATCTCGGGCAAGTAACATACCGATAGACAAAGGGAATTGCATACGGGATTGATTGAATCCTTGACATCGTGGTTCACCCGATGAGATCATCGTGGAACATGTGGGAGCCAACATGGGTATTCAGATCCCGCTGTTGGTTATTGGCCGGAGAGATGTCTCAGTCATGTCTGCATGGTTCCCAAACCCGTAGGGTCTACACACTTAAGGTTCCGTGACGCTAGAGTTGTTATGGGAAATAGTATGTGGTTACCGAAGGTTGTTCGGAGTCCTGGATGCGATCCCGGACGTCACGAGGAGTTCTGGAATAGTTTGGAGGTGAAGAATTATATATGGGAAGTCTTGTTTCAGTCGCCGAAATAATTTCGGGGGTTATCAGTATTGTGTTGGGACCACCGGAAGGTGTCCGGGGGTCCACTGGGTGGGGCCTGACGGTGTCCTGGACTAGGGGGTACTCACCACATCGTCTCCGGACCAGGTGGATCGGGCCGAGTGAAGGAAATATGCCCTAGAGGCAATAATAAAGTTATTATTTATTTCCTTATATCATGATAAATGTTTATTATTCATGCTATAACTGTATTAACCGGAAACATAATACATGTGTGAATACATAGACAAACTTAGTGTCACTAGTATGCCTCTACTTGACTAGCTCGTTAATCAAAGATGGTTATGTTTTCTAACCATGAACAAAGTGTTGTTATTTGATTAACAAGGTCACATCATTAGTTGAATGATCTGATTGACATGACCCATTAGCTTAGCACCCGATCGTTTAGTATGTTGTTATTGCTTTCTTCATGACTTATACATGTTCCTATGACTATGAGATTATGCAACTCCCGTTTACCGGAGGAACACTTTGGGTGCTACCAAACGTCACAACGTAACTGGGTGATTATAAAGGAGCATTACAGGTGTCTCCAAAGGTAGATGTTGGGTTGGCGTATTTCGAGATTAGGATTTGTCACTCCGATTGTCGGAGAGGTATCTCTGGGCCCTCTCGGTAATACACATCACATAAGCCTTGCAAGCATTACAACTAATATGTTAGTTGTGAGATGATGTATTACGGAACAAGTAAAGAGACTTGCCGGTAACGAGATTGAACTAGGTATTGGATACCGACGATCGAATCTCGGGCAAATAACATACCGATGACAAAGGGAACAACGTATGTTGTTATGCGGTCTGACCGACAAAGATCTTCGTAGAATATGTCGGAGCCAATATGGGCATCCAGGTCCCGCTATTGGTTATTGACCGGAGATGTGTCTCGGTCATGTCTACAGTGTTCTCGAACCATAGGGTCCGCACGCTTAAGGTTTCGATGACATTTATATTATGAGTTTATGAGTTTTGATGTACCGAAGGAGTTCGGAGTCCCGGATGAGATCGGGGACATGACGAGGAGTCTCGAAATGGTTGAGACGTAAAGATCGATATATTGGACGACTATATTCGGACATCAGAAAGGTTCCGAGTGATTCGGGTATTTTTCGGAGTACCGGGTAGTTACGGGAGAAGTAATGGGCCTTGATGGGCTTTAGTGGGAAGAGGAAAAAGGCCGCTGCGCCCCCCCTCCCCTTTGGTCCGAATTGGACTAGGGAAAAGGGGGCCGGCCACCTCTCCTTCTCCTCCACTTCCTTCTCCCTTCCTCCCCTCTTGATGGACTCCTACTAGGACTTGGAGTCCTAGTAGGACTCCCATCCTGGCCGCACCAATAGCCTTGGCCGGCCTCCCCCTCCTCCATCCTTTATATACTGAGGCAGGGGGCACCCCATAGACACACAAGTTGATCCTTGGTGATCGTTCCTTAGCCGTGTGCGGTGCCCCCTGCCACCAAATTCCACCTCGATCATATTGTTGCAGTGCTTAGGCGAAGCCCTGCGTCGGTAGTACATCAAGATCATCACCACGCCGTCGTGCTGACGGAACTCTTCCTCGATGCTTTGCTGGATCGGAGCCCGAGGATCGTCATCGAGCTGAACGTGTGCTAAGAACTCGGAGGTGCCGGAGTAATGGTGCTTGGATCGGTCGGATCGGGAAGACGTACGACTACTTCCTCTATGTTGTGTGATCACTTCCACAGTCGGTCTGCGTTGGTACGTAGACAACAGTCTCCCCTCTCGTTGCTATGCATCACCGTGATCTTGCGTGTGCGTAGGAAATTTTTGAAATTACTGCGTTCCCCAACAGTGGTATCAGAGCCTAGGTTTTATGGTTTGATGTTATATGCACGAGTAGAACACAAGTGAGTTGTGGGCGATATAAGTCATACTGCCTACCAGCATGTCATACTTTGGTTCCGCGGTATTGTTGGACGAGACGACCCGGACCAACCTTACGCGTACGCTTACGCGAGACCGGTACCCTCGATGTGCTTTGTACATAGATGGCTTGCGGGCGACTGTCTCTCCAACTTTAGTTGAACCGAGTATGGCTACGCCCGGTCCTTGAGAAGGTTAAAACGGAGTCTATTTGACAAACTATCGTTGTGGTTTTGATGCGTAGTTGAGATGAGTTCTTGCTTAAGCCCGTAGCAGCCACGTAAAACATGCAACAACAAAGTAGAGGACATCTAACTTGTTTTTGCAGGGCATGTTGTGATGTGATATGGTCAAGACATGATGCTAAATTTTATTGTATGAGATGATCATGTTTTGTAACCGAGTTATCGGCAACTGGCAGGAGCCATATGGTTGTCGCTTTATTGTATGCAATGCAATCGCGATGTAATGCTTTACTTTATCACTAAGCGGTGGCGATAGTCGTGGAAGCATAAGATTGGCGAGACGACAACGATGCTACGATGGAGATCAAGGTGTCGCGCCGGTGACGATGGTGATCATGACGGTGCTTCGGAGATGGAGATCACAAGCTCAAGATGATGATGGCCATATCATATCACTTATATTGATTGCATGTGATGTTTATCTTTTTATGCATCTTATCTTTCTTTGATTGACGGTAGCATTATAAGATGATCTCTCACTAAATTATCAAGAAGTGTTCTCCCTGACTATGCACCGTTGCCAAAGTTCGCCGTGCCCAGACACCACGTGATGATCGGGTGTGATAAGCTCTACGTCCATCTACAACGGGTGCAAGCCAGTTTTGCACACGCAGAATACTCAGGTTAAACTTGACGAGCCTAGCATATGCAGATATGGCCTCGGAACACGGAGACCGAAAGGTCGAGCGTGAATCATATAGTAGATATGATCAACATAACGATGTTCACCATTGAAAACTACTCCATCTCACGTGATGATCGGTTATGGTTTAGTTGATTTGGATCACGTGATCACTTAGAGGATTAGAGGGATGTCTATCTAAGTGGGAGTTCTTAAGTAATATGATTAATTGAACTTTAATTTATCATGAACTTAGTCCTGGTAGTATTAGCAGATCTATGTTGAAGATCAATAGCTCGCGTTGTTGCTTTCATATGTTTATTTTGATATGTTCCTAGAGAAAATTGTGTTGAAAGATGTTAGTAGCAATGATACGGATTGGATCCGTGATCTGAGGTTTATCCTCATTGCTGCACAGAAAAATTATGTCCTTGCTGCACCGCTAGGTGACAGACCTATTGCAGGAGCAGATGCAGACGTTATGAACGTTTGGCTAGCTCAATATGATGACTACTTGATAGTTTAGTGCACCATGCTTAATGGCTTAGAATCGGGACTTCAAAGACGTTTTGAATGTCATGGACCATATGAGATGTTCCAGGAGTTGAAGTTAATATTTCAAGCAAATACCCGAGTTGAGAGATATGAAGTCTCCAACAAGTTCTATAGCTAAAAGATGGAGGAGAATCGCTCAACTAGTAAGCATGTGCTCAGATTGTCTGGGTACTACAATCGCTTGAATCAAGTGGGAGTTAATCTTCCAGATAAGATAGTGATTGACAGAATTCTCTAGTCACCATCACCAAGTTAGTAAAACTTCGTGATGAACTATGATATGCAAGGGATAACGGAAACGATTCCCAAGCTCTTCATGATGCTGAAATCGATGAAGGTAGAAATCAAGAAAAACATCAAGTGTTGATGGTTGACAAGACCACTAGTTTGAAGAAAAGGGCAAAAGGGAAGAAGGGGAACTTCAAGAAGAACGGCAAGCAAGTTGCTGCTCAAGTGAAGAAGCCCAAGTCTGGTCCTAAGCCTGAGACTAAGTGCTTCTACTGCAAAGAGACTGGTCACTGGAAGCGGAACTGCCCCAAGTATTTGGCGGATAAGAAGGATGGCAAAGTGAACAAAAGTATATTTGATATACATGTTATTGATGTGTGCTTTACTAGTGTTTATAGCAACCCCTCAGTATTTGATATTGGTTCAGTTGCTAAGAGTAGTAACTCGAAACAGGAGTTGCAGAATAAACAGAGACTAGTTAAGGGTGAAGTGACGATGTGTGTTGGAAGTAGTTCCAAGATTGATATGATCATCATCGCACACTCCCCTATACTTTTGGGATTAGTGTTGAACTTAAATAAGTGTTATTTGGTTTTTGCGTTGAGCATGAATATGATTTGATCATGTTTATTGCAATACAGTTATTCATTAAAGTCAGAGAATAATTGTTGTTCTGTTTACATGAATAAAACCTTCGATGGTCATACACCCAATGAAACAAGTTCGTTGGATCTCGATCGTAGTGATACACATATTCATAATATTGAAACCAAAAGATGCAAAGTTAATAATGATAGTGCAACTTATTTGTGGCACTGCCGTTTAGGTCATATTGGTATAAAGCGCATGAAGAAACTCCATGCTGATGGGCTTTCGGAATCACTTGATTATGAATCACTTGATGCTTGCGAACCATGCCTTTTGGGCAAGATGACTAAAACGCCATTCTCCGGAACAATGGAGCAAGCAACAGATTTGTTGGAAATCATACATACTGATGTATGTGGTCCGATGAATATTTAAGGCTTGCAGCGGGTATCATTATTTTCTGACCTTCATAGATGATTTGAGCAGATATGGGTATATCTACTTAATGAAATAGAAGTCTGATACATTTGAAAAGTTCATATAATTTCAGAGTGAAGTGGAAAATCATCGTAACAAGAAAATAAAGTTTCTACGATCTGATCGTGGAAAAGAGTATTTGAGTTACGAGTTTGGTCTTCAGTTAAAACAATGTGAAATAGTTTCACTACTCACGCCACCTGGAACACCACAGCATAATGGTGTGTACGAACGTCATAACCGTACTTTATTGGATATAGTGCAATCTATGATGTTTCTTACCGATTTACCACTATCGTTTTTGGGGTCATGCATTAGAGACAGCTGCATTCACGTTAAAAAAGGGGCGCCAGCTATATCCGTCGAGACGCCACCTTATGAACTATGGTTTGGCAAGAAACCAAAGTTGTCGTTTCTTGAAGTTTGGGGTTGCGATGCTTATGAGAAAAAGTTTCATCCTGATAAGCTCAAACCCAAATCGGAGAAATATGTCTTCATAGGATACCCAAAGGAGACTGTTGGGTACACCTTCTATCACAAATCCTAAGGCAAGACATTCGTTGCTTATAATGGATCCTTTCTAGAGAAGGAGTTTCTCTTGAAAGAAGTAAGTGGGAGGAAAGTAGAAAACTTGATAAGGTAATTGTACCTTCTACCTTATTGGAAAGTAGTTCATCACAAAAATCTGTTCTTGTGACTACTACACCAATTAGTGAGGAAGCTAATGATGATGATCATGTAACTTCAGATCAAGTTACTACCGAATCTTGTAGGTAAACCAGAGTGAGATCCGCACCAGAGTGGTACGGTAATCCTATTCTGGAGGTCATGTTACTTGACCATGACGAACCTATGAACTATGAGGAAGCGATGATGAGCCCAGATTCCGCGAAATGGTTTGAGGCCATGAAATCTGAGATATGATCCATGTATGAGAACAAAGTTTGGACTTTGGTTGACTTGCCCGATGATCGGCAAGCAATTGAGAATAAATGGATCTTCAAGAGGAAGACAGACGCTGATAGTAGTGTTACTATCTACAAAGCTAGAATTGTTGCAAAAGGTTTTTGACAAGTTCAAGGTGTTGACTACGATGAGAGCTTCTCACTCGTATCTATGCTTGAGTCTGTCCGAATCATGTTAGTAATTGCTGCATTTTATGAAATCTGGCAAATGGATAAACAAAACTGCATTCCTTAATGGATTTATTAAAGAAGAGTTGTATATGATGCAACAGAAGGTTTTGTCAATCTGAAAGGTGCTAACAAAATGTGCAAGCTCCAGCGATCCATCTGTGGACTGGTGCAAGCATCTCGGAGTTGGAATATATGCTTTGATGAGTTGATCAAAGCATATAGTTTTATACAGACTTGCGGTGAAGCCTGTATTTACAAGAAAGTGAGTGGGAGCACTACAACATTTCTGATAAGTATATGTGAATGACATATTGTTGATCGGAAATAATGTAGAATTATTCTGTAAAGCATAAAGGAGTGTTTGAAAGGAGTTTTCAAAGAAAGACTTCGGTGAAGCTGCTTACATATTGAGCTTCAAGATCTATGGAGATAGATCAAGACGCTTGATAAGTTTTTTCAATGAGTACATACCTTGACAAGATTTTGAAGTAGTTCAAAATGGAGCAGTCAAAGAAAGAGTTCTTGCCTGTATTATAAGGTGTGAAGTTGAGTAAGACTCAAAGCCCGACCACGACAGAAGATAGAAAGAGAATGAAAGTCATTCCCTATGCCTTGGCCATAGGTTCTATAAAGTATGTCATGCTGTATACCAGATCTATTGTATACCCTGCACTAATTTGGCAAGGGAGTACAATAGTGATCTAGGAGTAGATCACTGGACAGCGGTCAGAATTATCCTTAGTGAAATAAGGATATGTTTCTCGATTATGGACGTGATAAAAAGGTTCGTCATAAAGGGTTACGCCGATGCAAGTTTTGACACTAATCTAGATGACTCTAAGTCTCGGTCTAGATACATATTGAAAGTGGGAGCAATTAGCTAGAGTAGCTCCATGCAGAGCATTGTTGACATAGAAATTTGCAAAATACATGTGGATCTGAATGTGGCAGACCCGTTGACTAAGATTCTCTCACAAGCAAAACATGATCACACCTTAGTACTCTTTGGGTGTTAATCACATAGCGATGTGAACTAGATTACTGAATCTAGTAAACCCTTTCGGTGTTGGTCACATGACGATGTGAACTATGGGTGTTAATCACATGGTGATGTGAACTATTGCTGTTAAATCACATGGCGATGTGAACTAGATTATTGACTCTAGTGCAAGTGGGAGACTGAAGGAAATATGCCCTAGAGGCAATAATAAAGTTATTATTTATTTCCTTATATCATGATAAATGTTTATTATTCATGCTAGAACTGTATTAACCGGAAACATAATACATGTGTGAATACATAGACAAACTTAGTGTCACTAGTATGCCTCTACTTGACTAGCTCGTTAATCAAAGATGGTTATGTTTCCTAACCATGAACAAAGTGTTGTTATTTGATTAACGAGGTCACATCATTAGTTGAATGATCTGATTGACATGACCCATTAGCTTAGCACCCGATCGTTTAGTATGTTGCTATTGCTTTCTTCATGACTTATACATGTTCCTATGACTATGAGATTATGCAACTCCTGTTTACCGGAGGAACACTTTGGGTGCTTCCAAACGTCACAACATAACTGGGTGATTATAAAGGAGCATTACAGGTGTCTCCAAAGGTAGATGTTGGGTTGGCGTATTTCGAGATTAGGATTTGTCACTCCGATTGTCGGAGAGGTATCTCTGGGCCCTCTCGGTAATACACATCACATAAGCCTTGCAAGCATTACAACTAATATGTTAGTTGTGAGATGATGTATTACGGAACGAGTAAAGAGACTTGCCGGTAACGAGATTGAACTAGGTATTGGATACCGACGATCGAATCTCGGGCAAGTAACATACCGATGACAAAGGGAACAACGTATGTTGTTATGTGGTCTGACCGATAAAGATCTTCGTAGAATATGTAGGAGACAATATGGGCATCCAGGTCCCGCTATTGGTTATTGACCGGAGACGTGTCTCGGTCATGTCTACATTGTTCTCGAACCGTAGGGTCCGCACGCTTAAGGTTTCGATGACATTTATATTATGAGTTTATGAGTTTTGATGTACCGAAGGAGTTCGGAGTCCCGGATGAGATCGGGGACATGACGAGGAGTCTCGAAATGGTCAAGACGTAAAGATCGATATATTGGACGACTATATTCGGACATCGGAAAGGTTCCGAGTGATTCGGGTATTTTTCGGAGTACCGAGTAGTTACGGGAGAAGTAATGGGCCTTGATGGGCTTTAGTGGGAAGAGGAAAAAGGCTGCTGCGCCCCCCCTCCCCTTTGGTCCGAATTGGACTAGGGAAAAGGGGGCCGGCCACCTCTCCTTCTCCTCCACTTCCTTCTCCCTTCCTCCCCTCTTGATGGACTCCTACTAGGACTTGGAGTCCTAGTAGGACTCCCATCCTGGCCGCACCAATAGCCTTGGCTGGCCTCCCCCTCCTCCATCCTTTATATACTGAGGCAGGGGGCACCCCATAGACACACAAGTTGATCCTTGGTGATCGTTCCTTAGCCGTGTGCGGTGCCCCCTGCCACCAAATTCCACCTCGATCATATTGTTGCAGTGCTTAGGCGAAGCCCTGCGTCGGTAGTACATCAAGATCGTCACCACGCCGTCGTGCTGACGGAACTCTTCCTCGACGCTTTGCTGGATCGGAAGCCAAGGATTATCATCGAGCTGAACGTGTGCTAAGAACTCGGAGGTGCCGGAGTAATGGTGCTTGGATCGGTCGGATCGGGAAGACGTACGACTACTTCCTCTATGTTGTGTGATCGCTTCCGCAGTCGGTCTGCGTTGATATATAGACAACACTCTCCCCTCTCGTTGCTATGCATCACCATGATCTTGCGTGTGCGTAGGAAATTTTTGAAATTACTGCGTTCCCCAACACCGAGGACCCCCATGGCGGTTCACTCATGGGCCACTTCGGGCAGCCCCTGCCACATACAAGGAGTATTCCACAAGACTTCATGATCAAGACAAGGACTTCTCTCCACCAACGTATTCGGCTAGGAATCTTGTTATACTAGGCCTTTGGTGCATTATATAAGCCAAGGCCAGGCTAGTCGATAGATTATTATGACAATCGTACAAGCTAGACTTCTAGGTTTTAGCCATTACGATCTCGTGGTAGATCAACTCTTGTAATACTCATATTCATCAAGATCAATCAAGCAGGACGTAGGGTATTACCTCCATAGAGAGGGCCCGAACCTGGTGTGACGCCCCGAGTCCATCGCGCCAGGTGTCTCCTAGTTGTTCGCCGTCGTTGCCATGTCTTTTGCTTGCGTGTTGCATTTCATCATGTCGTCATGTGCATTGCATCATCATGTTTTCAACTTGCATCCGTCCGGATCTCCCAGTTCTTTCCGTTGTTCATTCTAAGCCCAGACACACTTGCACGCGCCCGCGGTATGTCCGAAATATTATTTTATAAGTGACCGGAAAATGTTCTCGGATTGGGTTGAAAGTTGGCATGCGGTGTTGTTATAGTATAGATAGGCCGCTTGTCAATTTTCATCGCATTCGGAGCTCGTTTGATAGCCCAACCGTTAAACTTATAGCGGCAATATAGCCGGTCTTAAAGTCGGATCTTTCGGTCTCCGGAACAGTCGTCGGACCGCTTTGCTTCTCTCTCTTCTCAGCCCACGGTCTCTCCATAGCCCACCTGCAGCCCATATAACCCCTCCCCTCCGACCCGAGCCGTCGGATCATGATCGGAGGACTCCGGAAGCCCCCAAATTCCCCCTAACCCTAAACCTGCCTATTTAAACCACCTCCCCCTTCCAAATCTGGTCATCCCTCTCCTCCCTCGTTTCCCGTGCCATAATAACCAGCCGCCGCCGCCATCCTCCTTGTTTTCCGGCGCCCTCCACCTCGTCCCTGCCACTTAGCGCGTAGCCATTAGCTGCGCCGCCACCCAGCGCCACCCGTGGCCAGTGGCAATCCGCCACGTCGCCTCCGCATGCCCCACTTCACCGCGGCCCGCGGAGCCCGCCGCTGGCCCGCGCCGGGCCAGATCTGGGCCTCGACGAACCCGTCCCCGAACCTGCGCGCCGCCGCCTTCGTTTCAGATCGGGAGAGCCCCGATCTCCTCTCCCTCATGCCCCGCCGTCCGCCGACAGCGACCAAGACCGCCGAGCACGCCGGCCTCATCGCCGACCCCGTTCTCCTCCTCCTTTGTTTTTTCGCCGCCTCTCTCAGACCTCGCTCTCTCTCGCGCGTAGGAGAGATCCCCGTCGCCGGAGTCGCCCATTCCACCGCCGTCGAGGTCGTTGTCAGCCTCCTCGCCATGAACTGTCGCCGGATCTGGAAACCACACCCTCGGATCCATCCATCCTCGTCGGCCCCTGGCCTCCCCTGCTCGCCTACGCCGCTGCCTCACCGTGGACCAACGCCGGCGTCCCTGCCATGACCTCGCTCCAGCGAGCTTCTCGAACCGTTGACCTCGAGCACACGCTCCAACGCCATCGTGGGCCGGTGCCTCCCAAGGCCCAGCTGCCCGCGTCCTTCTACCGAGCTGGGCCAGGCCCATGGTGAGCCTCACCGCTGCGCCCCCTCCCACTGTTGGGCTAGAAAGATCCGGTCCATTTAGCATTTTTTCCCTCGGGTCGATTTTAGCTATTTTTCCAGGATTTTTAGTTTTGCAGAATAACCCCTCTAGTTCATGCATATCGTAACTCACAAACGGTAAATCTTATGTAAAAACTTTATATATGAAAAATGCTTAAAATTGTGTCTAGTTTCATAATATCCAACTTTCATGGATGTTTAAAAATGTTTAAACTGCTTTTTGCATTAATTTGCTTAAATTCCATGCTAAAATGATTTAATTCATAACTAAATAACTGTAGCTCCAAATTTAATAAACTTTATATGTGAATGGGGTAGAAAAATGCCTAGTTTAACATGGTGGGAGTACTTTGCATGTTTAACAACTCTAAAATATGGTTTAGGGAAGAACAGTACCAAACCTAAATTATGCACATGAGGAGTTTCCGGACTTGTTGTTTGTTGTTCCGGCCTCATTTAAACTTGCCTAGATAGGTAGTTTTACTTTGCTTCACCCCTTGCCATGCTAACCAACATTTAATATTGTTGAGTACATAAATGGGAGAGAACTAAATAAGTCTCGTGGTGTTTTGTCAATAGGCCACTCGTTGCATATGGAGCTCTACTTAACTTGTAGTTTTGCTTGTGCACTTTGCCATGCCATGCCTCATTAATCCAGACATGCATCATACTTGGTTGTGCATCATGCCATATTTATATGATGGTTGTTTACAATGTTATTTGCTTCTTTCCGGTGTGCTTCTTCGGGTTAGTTCTGATAACGTCGCGTTTGTGAGGATTCGTTCGACTACGTCCGCTTGTCTTCTTCATGGACTCGTTCTTCTTCCTTGTGCAATCTCAGACAAGATGACCATACCCTCGAAACCACTTCTATCTTTGATTGCTAGTTGCTCGCTCTATTGCTATGTCGCGATACCTACCACTTGCTATATCATGCCTCCCATATTGCCATGCCAAGCCTCTAGCCCACCTTTCCTAGCAAACCGTTGTTTGGCTATGTTACCGCTTTGCTCGGCCCTTCTTATAGCGTTGCTAGTTGCAGGTGAAGTTGAAGTTTGTTCCATGTTGGAACATGGTTATTGTTGGATATCACAATTTCTCTTATATTATTTTAATGCATCTATATACTTGGTAAAGGTTGGAAGGCTCGGCCTTATGCCTAGTGTTTTGTTCCACTCTTTCCGCCCTAGTTTCCATACCGGTGTTATGTTCCTTGATTTTGCGTTACTTACACGGTTGGGTGTTATGGGAACCCCTTGACAGTTCGGTTTGAATATAACTCCTCTAGCAAGGCCCAACCTTGGTTTTACCATTTGCCTCACCACCACCAACTTTTTCCTTGGAAGTCGCGCTCCCGAGGGTCATCTTTATTTTAACCCCCCCCCCCCGGGCCAGTGCTTCTCTAAGTGTTGGTCCAAACTGGGCGATGTCCGGCGCCCCCTGGGCAACCAGGGTTTATGCCAACCCGACGTCTTGCCCATCCGGTGTGCCCTGAGAACGAGATATGTGCAGCTCCTATCGGGATTTGTCGGCACATTCGGGTGGCTTTGCTGGTCTTGTTTTACCATTGTCGAAATGTCTTGTAACCGAGATTCCGTGTCTGATCGGGTCTTCCTGGGAGAAGGAATATCCTTCGTTGACCGTGAGAGCTTGTGATGGGCTAAGTTGGGACACCCCTGCAGGGTTTTGAACTTTCGAGAGCCGTGCCCGTGGTTATGTGGCAGATGGGAATTTGTTGATGTCCGGTTGTAGGGAACTTGAAACTTAACTTAATTAAAATGCATCAACCGCGTGTGTAGCTGTGATGGTCTCTTTCCGGCGGTGTCCAGGAAGTGAACACGATTCTTGTGTTATGCTTGAACGTAAGTAGTTTCAGGATCACTTCTTGATCACTTCTAGATCACGACCGCGCTTTGCTTCTCTTCTCGCTCTTATTTGCGTATGTTAGCCACCATATATGCTTAGTGCTTGCTGCAGCTCCACTTCACTACCCTTTTCCAACTCATAAGCTTAAATAGTCTTGATCTCGCAGTTGTGAGATTGCTGAGTCATCATGGCTCACAGATACTTCCAAACAGTTGCAGGTGCCGATGACACCAGTGCCGATGATGCAACCGAGCTCAAGTGGGAGCCCGATGAAGATCGTGTTCGTTGTGTTGTTTCGTTTCCAGTTGATCAGTAGTGGAGGCCAGTCGGGACGATCGGGGATCTAGCATTAGGGGTGGTCTTCTTTTATTTTGGGTTCCGTAGACGGACCTTGATTGTATTCTGGATGATGTAATGCTATATTTATGTATTGTGTGAAGTGGCGATTGTAAGCCAACTCTTTATCCCTTTCTTATTCAGTACATGGGATGTGTAAAGATTACCCCTCTTGCGACATGCCTACTATACGGTTATGCCTCTAAGTCGTGCTCCGACACGTGGGAGATATAGCCGCATCGTGGGTGTTTCGAGTTGGTATCAGAGCCTTCCCCGACTTAGGAGCCCCCTGCTTAATCGAATCGCTGGCGTTGTTGAGTCTAGAAAAATGTTTTGAGTCTTATAGGATTATATATATCGGAGAGTAGGATTCTTTTTACTCCTCAGTCCCTTCGTCGCTCTGGTGAGGCTTCCTGACATAGAGTTTTGACTCTTCTTTCCTCAAATTTCACTAAAAAAATTAGGATCACGCGGGTATCTTGGAATCGTTCCGATGGTTTTATGACGAGAACATTGTTCTTGGTGCCTCCTGACATTTAGGGGTTGTGGCAGTGTCCCGGGGAGTTGAGCTCCGAGGTGTTGTTGTCACAATTTTATCGTTGCAGTTCTGGAATACCTGAGTTCGCCAACATCGAAAATCTCTTTTATGCAGTTGTTGGTGAGATAACCTCGACGCCACCTAGTACTGGGGCGGGAGTTTGGGAGTATTGCCATAACTCGTATAACGGATGCTTTTCGAAGGTTGAGGTAAACGATTTCTGAAGGTTTCTTGGTTATGTGTTGAAGGATGGATATAGATGGATGTAGGAATTTTTAGTTTGGGTGAGATATTATGCTTCCCCTATATCCCCAACACCTGATTGCATAACCAGAAAGTTTCGGGAGTTTATAAGTGGGAATTCAAGTAGCCCCTAGAATATCTTTTCGACAGATGCATGATATGATATTGGGGTTCGACGTCTAGTGGTCCGCCCATCCATGGTTGGTTTAATAGTGGTCTCGTTGTGTCTTAAAGAGTCCTTGGCTATGCTGACTCGGGGACGCTTCGTATGTCATGTGCACTGCCTTGTACATGATGGTGTTGTACGATCGAGCCCGTGTCCCACCACGAAAACTTCGGACGAAATCTCTATCATATGTTTGTTCTGGCTTATTTTGCAAGTCAATACTTTGTTTTGTTTTCAGTTGTGGTATTCGAGTTGCTTCGAAGTCAAATGTTGATTCCATACCTTTCCTAAGCGGTATTCTCATATATCTATGTGAATACTAATCGTTCTTGATCTTCGAGTTTACCATCCCAATTTCTTCTGAACCGATGTGTCTCTCTTCAAGTGGATCCGATCTTTTGAACATCCGCAAGATCAATTATCAGTTCTTCTCAATGGTGCTCATTTCATCCGTCCCAAGATGCCTTTGTTTTCCCGCCCTCCCACCCTTTTCCTTCAAGGACTCAGATCTCTTAATTGAGTATCCTTTTATTGATGGGAAGTCTCTCCATTCTTTTCTGTCAATGTTTCTTACCCGGTGGTTCTCATGAAGAGGTCCTACTAGTTCATCATTCCTCGTTTCTTTTATCTTCTCCGGTGGATTCAATTCAAGCTTGTTGAGCTTATTCCTTTCATTTGTCCAATGTTTCTCCATGTAGGTGCACCTCTTAATCATTCACCTCTCGTTATTCATTTGTTCCGGAGTGCTGAAGATGTCTCAGAAGGTTCATGTTTCCATTATCAATCCGTTCAAGATATCTCGAGGTTGTTATCTCATTCAAGCCATTTGATTCAACCGGCGCAATCTCCCTTTCAAGTAATCGTTCAACGGTGTATCTTTTGAGTGGGCCCTAACCCACAGGTCTTTTCCCAGGATCATACCTGACTCCTCTATCTTCCGGAGCTAGTCTCAAATTCATTTCAAATATTGTCGCAAGAATGAATTATCATCAGTCATATGCCTTTCTCCAAGATCTATCAAATTCTTTCATCATTGGCTCAACCTTTCTATTCGTCATCCCGGAGTATCTCAACAATTCAAGGTGGTGTTTCTCATCGCCATTCTCAACATTTGAAGACCGAAGAAGAGTTTTTCCTCCAAATCTTATCCGTTCTCTCAGAGATGCGTAGTTCATGCTTGATGCCATCCTCTCATAATTGTTTTCGATTGTGACAATTCTTTTCACCCATCCGGAGAAATTTAGGAGTCTTTTTAGTTTGATTCTCTGGAGCCCATCATCTCAGAATTATGCATTCCAGCTTTCAGGTCTCGTTCTCCAAATCCGACCGGTGCATCGCTCAAATATACTCTAATCAGTTCATGATATCTTCGTTCTCTTGTATCTAAATTATCTCAAGTATCTTCTTTCATTTTTCCAATTCTTCCAAGTGAATTGCGCCTTTGCTACTTTCATTTTCAATTCTTACAGTGGTTCTTCCAAGATTCTTCTTCCTTCGTTTATCATATCAATTCATTCGTTCTTTCCAATCCTAAGGGTGGATCGTTGAAGACCTTCTCATGTTTGTGCTATATCTCTCTTAATCTTTTTTTCCTACGAGAATAAGTAGTATGCCGAGTCCGTTGCTTGTCATCAATTTAAATTGGTGAAGGATACGCATAACATAATTCTTATTCTCGCTTCATCCAAATGATGGATTCGTTCTTCCGGAGTTTGTTCATGATGAATAAATTCTCGGTGCCAAGTTGCTTCATCTTTTCTTTTCCGTAATTTCAAGTTTTCCGCTTTATCTCGTCGCGAAGCTCCATCTAAATCATTGCAAGGCCTCACCTTGTGTTTTCAACTTCTCTTTCTTTCGTCATCCTTTTGTTAACAGAGTTCTTCATGAAGGCTCTACATGGTGGTTCATCAAGGATTTAATTCGTTCTTGAAGTGTTCGCCAAGAGGAGCTCAAGCATTCTTCATCTTGCATTCCGAAGTGCAATTCTTTCATATCTTATCTTTTGAGGTGGTGTTATGTCATTGTTGATAATTTCCCTTCGTGTTTCATGATTCACTAGTTCTCAAGAGTGACATATCTAAATCCATCATTTTCCCTTTGCTCAAGACATCTTTTCAATCAATCAATCTCTTCATTGGAGTTATCTTGGGTTATATTTCACCTAAAGCTTTTTCCCTAAGTATCGTGCTATTTATGGTGCTCATAAATGACCCAAGTTTTTCATTTATCCTCCCGGTGAAATAAGTTTCTCGTCTCCTTCTTCATATCAATCCAATCTTTTGTTTCGTTAGTGGCAGATTTTCACCTCAAGATTTTGAGATGTTCTCCATAAGCCCACAACAAGCTTACTCTTTTCGTTGTTGTTTTCCAACAACTCCGTTATAACCTTCTTGGAAGGGTGCCTTCCAAGCTCATTTGTGGCAGAAGTTGGCATTTTCTTCTACATTCTTTTATTCCAATGAGCTATCTTCTATTCTTTCTTCTGGAGGCATTGTGATGTTGCTCTTTTCACTCATCATCTCGAATTGCGAGGATCATGTTCTTTTCGTGTTTATCGTTTCAACCAGAGTGTTGTGTCCTCTTTTCAAGTATCCTCTCATCTTGTCTAGTTCATATTAAATTCCTTTCATTTATAGTCAGAGTGTTGTCCAATTTATATCATTCTTATTCCTTCTCTATCTTGTTTAACCGGAGTGTTGTGTCTATCATTCCTCTTCGAACCGGACTCTCATCCAAGTGCTTTCATTTTGCCAAGCTCATATTCTTTACCTTCCTTTTCCAACCGGAGTGTGTCGTATTTGATCCTTATCGTTCCTTGTGCATCTCGTTTCTACCGGAGTGCTTGCTTCTACTTTTTGTCCTTTGCAACCCTTTTTATTATGTCTTTTAACCTACAAGGTTCTAGTAATGTTCCTTGTTCCTCTTTTCTAACAGAGTGTTTTCAACTTTGTTCATCTTTGTTGTATTCTTTCTTTCAAATTGTTTAACCTCTCAAGGTTCTTTGGTTTCACTCGTTTGTCAAAGAAGAAACTTAGTTTTACCTCTTTCCTCTTCAGTTTCTCTCCGGTGCCATCCTAGATCTCGGGATGAGATCCTCTCGTAGTGGTGGAGTGTTGTGACGCCCCGAGTCCGTTGCGCCAGGTGTCTCCCAGTTGTTCGCCATCATTGCCATGTCTTTTGCCTGCGTGTTGCATTTCATCATGTCATCATGTGCATTGCATCATCATGTTTTCAAAACATGCATCCGTCCGGATCTCCCAGTTCTTTCCGTTGTTCGTTCTAAGCCCAGACACACTTGCACGCGCCCGCGGTATGCCCGAAATATTATTTTATAAGTGGCCGGAAAATGTTCTTGGATTGGGTTGAAAGTTGGCATGCGGTGTGTCTATAGTGTAGATATGTCGTCTGTCAATTTTCGTCGCATTCGGAGCTCATTTGATAGCCCAACCGTTAAAGTTACAGCGGCAATATAGCCGGTCTTAAAGTCAAACGTTTCGGTCTCCAGAACAGTCGCCGGACCGCTCTGCTTCTCTCTCTCTTCTCAGCCCACGGTCTCTCCACAGCCCACCTGCAGCCCATCTAACCCCTCCCCTCCGACCGGAGCCGTCGGATCACGATCGGAGGACTCCAGAAGCCCCCAAATTCCCCCTAACCCTAAACCTGCCTATTTAAACCACCTCCCCCTTCCAAATCTGGTCATCCCTCTCCTCCCTTGTTTCCCGTGCCATCCTAACCAGCCGCCGCCACCATCCTCCTTGTTTTCCGGTGCCCTCCACCTCGTCCCTGCCACTTGGCGCGTAGCCATTGGCTGCGCCGCCACCCAGCGCCGCACATGGCCAGTGGCAAGCCGCCATGTTGCCTCCCTGCGGCTCGTGGAGCCAGCCGCTGGCCCGCGCCGGGCCAGATCTGGGCCTGGACGAACCCATCCCCGAACCTGCGTGCCGCCGCCTTCGTTTCAAATCGGGAGAGCCCCGATCTCCTCTCCCTCACGACCCGCCGTCCGCCGCCAGCGACCAAGACCGCCGAGCACGCCGGCCTCGTCACCGACCCTAGGTCCTCCCTCGCCGACCCCGTCCTCCTCCTCCTTCGTTTTTTTCGCCGCCTCTCTCAGACCTCTCTCTCTCTCTCTCTCTCTCTCTCTCTCGCAGGAGAGATCCCCATCGCCGGAGTCGCCCATTCCACCGCCGTCGAGGTCGTTGCCGGCCTCCTCACCATGAACTGTCGCCGGATCTGGAAACCCCGCCCTCGGATCCATCCATCCTCGTCGGCCCCTGGCCTCCCCTGCTCGCATACGCCGCTGCCTCATCATGGACCGCCACCAGCGTCCCTGCCATGACCTCGCTCCAGCGAGCTCCTCGAACCGTTGACCTCGAGCGCACGCTCCAGCGCCATCGTGGGCCGGTGCCTCCCAAGGCCCAGCTGCCCGTGTCCTTCCACCGAGCTGGGCCAGGCCCATGGTGAGCCTCACCGTTGCGCCCCCTCCCACTGTTGGGCTAGAAAGATCCGGCCCATTTAGCATTTTTTTTCTCGGGTCGATTTTAGCTATTTTTTCAGGATTTTTAGTTTTGCAGAATAGCCCCTCTAGCTCATGCATATCGTAACTCACAAACAGTGCATCTTATGTAAAAAAAATTATATATGAAAAATGCTTAAAATTGTGTCTAGTTTCATAATATCCAACTTTCGTGCATGTTTAAAATGTTTAAACTGCTGTTTGCATTAATTTGCTTAAATGCCATGCTAAAATGATTTAATTCATAACTAAATAACCGTAGCTCCAAATTTAATAAACTTTATATGTAAATGGGGTAGAAAAATGCCTAGTTTAACATGGTGGGAGTACTTTGCATGTTTAAAAACTCTAAAATATGGTTTAGGGAAGAACAGTACCAAACCTAAATTATGCACATGAGGAGTTTCCGGACTTGTTGTTTGTTGTTCCGGCCTCATTTAAACTTCCCTAGATAGGTAGTTTTACATTGCTTCACCCCTTGCCATGCTAACCAACATTTAATATTGTTGAGTACATAAACGGGAAAGAACTAAATAAGTCTCATGGTGTTTCATCAATAGGCAACTTGTTGCATATGGAGCCCCACTTAACTTGTAGTTTTGCTTGTGCACTTTGCCATGCCATGCCTCATTATCCGGACATGCATCATACTTGCTTGTGCATCATGCCATGTTTATGTGATGGTTGTTTACCATGTTGTTTGCTTCTTTCCGGTGTGCTTCTTTGGGTTAGTTCCGATAACATCGCGTTTGTGAGGATTTGTTCGACTACGTCCGCTTGTCTTCTTCATGGACTCGTTCTTCTTCCTTGCGGGATCTCAAGCAAGATGACCATACCCTTGAACTCACTTCTATCTTTGCTTGCTAGTTGCTCGCTCTATTGCTATGTCGCGATACCTACCACTTGCTATATCATGCCTCCCATATTGCCATGTCAAGCCTCTAACCCACCTTTCCTAGCAAACCGTTGTTTGGCTATGTTACCGCTTTGCTCAGCCCTTCTTATAGCGTTGCTAGTTGCAGGTGAAGTTGAAGTTTGTTCCATGTTGGAACATGGTTATTGTTGGGATATCACAATATCTCTTATATTATTTTAATGCATATATATACTTGGTAAAGGGTGGAAGGCTCGGCCTTATGCCTGGTGTTTTGTTCCACTCTTACCGCCCTAGTTTCCGTCATACCGGTGTTATGTTCCTTGATTTTGCGTTCCTTACACGGTTGGGTGTTACGGGAACCCCTTGACAGTTCGCTTTGAATAAAACTCCTCCAGCAAGGCCCAACCTTGGTTTTACCATTTGCCTCACAACCACCTACTTTTCCCTTGGGAGTCGTGCTCGCGAGGGTCATCTTTATTTTAACCCCCCCCCAGCCAGTGCTTCTCTAAGTGTTGGTCCAAACTGGGCGATGTCCGGCGCCCCCTGGGCAACCAGGGTTTATGCCAACCCGACGTCTTGTCCATCCGGTGTGCCCTGAGAACGAGATATGTGCAGCTCCTATCAGGATTTGTCGGCACATTCGGGTGGCTTTGCTGGTCTTGTTTTACCATTGTCAAAATGTCTTGTAACCGGGATTCCGAGTCTGATCAGGTCTTCCTGGGAGAAGGAATATCCTTCGTTGACCGTGAGAGCTTGTGATGGGCTAAGTTGGGACACCGCTGCAGGGTTTTGAACTTTCGAGAGCCGTGCCCGCGGTTATGTGGCAGATGGGAATTTGTTAATGTCCGGTTGTAGAGAACTTGAAACTTAACTTAAGTAAAATGCATCAACCGCGTGTGTAGCCGTGATGGTCTCTTTCCGGCGGTGTCTGGGAAGTGAACACGGTTCTTGTGTTATGCTTGAGCGTAAGTAGTTTCAGGATCACTTCTTGATCACTTCTAGTTCACGGCCGTGCTTTGCTTCTCTTCTCGCTCTTATTTGCGTATGTTAGCCACCATATATGCTTAGTGCTTGTTGCAGCTCCACTTCACTACCCTTTTCCTACCCATAAGCTTAAATAGTCTTGATCTCGCGGGTGTGAGATTGCTGAGTCCTCGTGGCTCACAGATACTTCCAAACAGTTGCAGGTGCCGATGATACCAGTGTCGATGCCGCAACCGAGCTCAAGTGGGAGCCCAATGAAGATCGTGTTTGTTGTGTTGTTTCGTTTCCAGTTGATCAGTAGTGGAGCCCAGTCGGGATGATCGGGGATCTAGCATTAGGGGTGGTCTACTTTTATTTTGGGTTCCGTAGACAGACCTTGATTGTATTCTGGATGATGTAATGCTATATTTATGTATTGTGTGAAGTGGCGATTGTAAGCCAACTCTTTATCCCTTTCTTATTCAGTACATGGGATGTGTAAAGATTACCCCTCTTGCGACATGCCTACTATGCGGTTATGCCTCTAAGTCGTGTTCTGACACGTGGGAGATATAGGCGCATCATGGGTGTTACACCTGGGTAAACATTGTGTCCCCTGTCTCATGTTACCATCGATCCTGGACGCACAGTTCAGGACCCCCTACCCAAGATCCGTCGGTTTTCACACCGACATTGGTGCTTTCATTGAGAGTTCCGCTGTGTGATCGGCAAAGGATCAGTGGCTCGACTACAGATCAACTGCGACGTCGGCACCTTCGTCGTCGGCTCGACTGGTCACCTTGGCTTGACCGAGGACTGTGTCCTACCCTCCGATCATCATGTTCGGATGAGGTCCTTCATCAACATCAACTCCGATCTCTATCAAGATCTTGGAGGAATCATCCATGGAGCTCGGGGGCTCAACATCAACATTGCCCTCGGGCGACCGTGCTGTTTTTCTGGATAGCAAACTTGTATCCGCCGCCGCCGCCTCCTCGGGTGTCGTTTTAGCGATTACTTCGGTGGAATTGCACGGAATTGAGTCTACAACAACCCTGGAAAATTTCGTCGACTTCCGATGGAGTAATCTCTGGCAATCTATGATATACCGGAGCCGTGTCAAATCTGGATGGGAATCTGGACGAGTTTAGGGCGTGATCACCAGAGCCCAGCTCGGAGGTCCTTTGGAAGATCCAACCGTTCATCTGGTGCAGAATTCCAATATCTATCACCCCTCAAACTTTCAGCTCGATCTGACCGTCCAAACTCCGGGAAACTTCCGATTAGTGCATCACTTTTCAGATCTGTTTTCTGCGCGAGAACGAATCCGACCCTAGTTCATCTTTTTTGAAGGAAGTTTTGTATGGGGTATTGTGTTTTGTTCCCAAACACACCCCGCTAAATTTAAAGTCTTTTCCAATATGATCTTCACCATCGCGCCGGTGTCAAACCAGCCCAACAACGTTGCTCTACGGCTGCCGACCTGCGCTAGACACGTCGTCGCTTTGTTGAGCCAAGCTCAACTTCTTCGGACCATCATCTCTTTGAGCCGAACAAGATTCGGCATCGCGAAGGATAAATCATCACCAACATCACCGCCCCATGGACTACACGGAGCTGGCACACCGGCATCGCCGCACGGTCACTTCATCAAGCCGGCATTGACCATGTCACGAGCTACGACTTGCATCGACATGGCCACACTGTTGCTTCTTCAAGCCGATGTCCATCACGCCGACCTACTTCGACACCTCAGCTGGTCTGGGGGCTCTGCTATTTCTTCGTCAACCTACTCCGGAGACTTCGGCGTCACCAGCCGACCAACTTCGTTGCATTAGCTGGACCGGGGGCTTTGCCTCGGCGAGACAATCTTTGCCAGCATCGCCATGCCGTCGCTTCATCATCCATCAGGCAATGGGTGTGCCGATCGAGTCCCAATTTTGGGTGTAACCCTTTTTCGGACTACGACAACAAAGAAACCAGGTGCTATTAATCCTAGCAATTTTTGTTTGTTTGGATTTATCTTTTTTAAGGAATTATTACTCTGGTTTGTTCCATCATCTGTACATAGGTCTATCAAATGATGGCCGCATTAACGACAGTCGCGTGACGGTTCGGTCAGTTTTCGTACATAGTTCGGCGAACGCCGCATCCGGAGCTCGGACCGACCTGTGAATTCGGCTTTGCCACGCCTTTACCGCATCATGCCGACGCCTAGCATCGACATTGACTTCTGCGCCAGGCCACATATCTTTAAATAAATATTTTTTGTGAAAAGCAATTATGCAAGGATTTTATATATATTTATATTATTCGTTTTGGACCACACTATTTTATGTGTGTAGGTGATCGACTTCGACTGCGTATGCGGTCACTTTGGAAAGCCAACGTCATCGTCCCAATTGGCATAAATCGGCTCGCATGATCATCTTGTTGGTTGAATTGCCATACCGACATGTTCGGTTGCGTCGGGGACTTCGGCATCATCAAGAGGGTCCTACCTCGTTGGGTGTTTGGCGCACGGGCCATATTTCTTTTATTACTCACTTTGCATGAATTATTAATCATGCAACCTTTTTTATTACTGTTATCTCCGACTTGCACTATCTTCTGTGCACAGGTAAATGATCCGGATTAGGCGGCGCTGTCACCTCGGCTGGACCGAGGGCTTCGTCATCACTTCATTAACCCACGCCCGGGACTTCGGCGTCACTCTGTCGGCCGGCATTGGCCGAACCGTGTCACTACCTCGGAGTGCCGAACTCCTTGCTCGGACACCTCAGGCTTGGAGGCTGGGACCTCGGCCATGCCGAGGACAGCGAACCTTGTCGGATCTGTCACAGATCAATGGGCGTCTTCGTCCTGCCACAAGCCCGAATCACGTCATCAACACCGAGCACATTAACCAGCTAAGTCGCTTTCATGCTCAAAAAATTTCAGTTTTAAATTTTGTTCGGTTCGACCAAGCATTATACTTTTTTGGCAAAAAGTTGTTTGTGACAAAATTCCTTGTCAAAACTTTGTTTGTGACACACAAATTAAAATACCCTGTTTATTTAGGGGCTTCCTTTATGAAGCCTTTCCTCTTGCATATGATTATACTTGTATGGTTTCGTTCCTTGTTCGTGTATTACGCCACAATATGCACCATGTTGACTTAAGTGTTTCGCAAGCTGCGTTGCCTGGCTCCTGTGCTTACCCCTACGTTCCTAATTGTTCAGCTAGGCGGTAAAGGGAGCACCTTTGTGATTGTTACTATCTGGTCATCCGAGTTAGTACCTCAGATTGGGTGCAGCCGAAAGCTAGCGCTCTTATTTTTTTCAATCATGGTCGGCAAACAACAGAACTCATGAGTACAAAAAATCTGTCCCACAAGTCTCATAGTAACAATGAGCAACCGAAGAAAGGTATCAGTGGGGGTACTATTTTCTTCGAAGATGCTTCTTACACTTTGTCAGTAATATAGCATAAGTTCCCTGAGCGCTCTTTGTCTGTTACAGCCTTATGGCCTGATTGCCTGGTTATCGAAAACATCGTCGATATTCTCGATAGGTGGAGTACATAACACTTTTCGGCCCTTGACCGAAGAGGGAGAAGCCAATGATCTGTTAAGACGCGTTTAAAGTTCGGGTGTACACAGATATGATATAAGTACTTCGGTACATACAATCATTATACATAAAATTCTCTTACCCAAGCACTTGGGGGCTCTTAAAATTTATATGAGTTGTTTTATAGTAAGTGTGTTTTCTTCTTGGTCGTTGCAAAGTGTTTTTCTAAATTGACCGCGGAGAAGTACTCCGCCTTTGGTATAAGGAGCTTGAAGCCGTAGGCAGACCCACGCGAAGTCTCGAGATCGGATGTGGCATGTTAAAGCACGACAGAAGCGCGATTTTTTCCCAATTTTCGGATTGACACCGAACACTTGATCTTGATCGGACGTCAAGTTTTTACTGACGTTTTTTGGTTTTCCAAGCTTATGGCACTTTTAAACTATTTGTGTGTTTCCAGCATAAGTCTCGCAGTGCAACGCCGGTCACCTTTAGAGATTCGGCAAAAACATTCTCGAATATTTCTTTATATGCATCGGTTTCAAATTGCGTCTTTGGTCAAATAGTTGGGTTGTCCGGCTCCTGTGCTTGCCTCCTACGTTCCGCTTTGTTCGGCTAGGTGTGCAAAGGGAGAACCACTGCGACTGTGCTTCCAGCTCGTATAGTTAAGCACCTCGGTGGAGAAAGCCGAAAACTGACTGTCACAATAAGCGTCCCGGAACTTTCCCCGAACTAAATCCTCGATATTTTCCTCCCACATTGATCGGAGGTGAGGTTTCATGATCATGATAAGCATGACGACCCAAAGAAAGGAACCGATAGCGGGATTATTTTCCTTGGAAGATGTTTCTTAATATAACATATCTCTCCGCGTACCTTTGTTTATCAAACCATATGACCGGATTGCCTTGTTTGTCGTAAATCTTTTCTCTCATGAAGGCTTTATAAAGAAGGACAAACACTCCCTGGCTGCTGGCCGAGGAGGTGGAAGCCGGTGGTCGGTCAACAAAGTTTTGTACAATGCGGATCCGAGCATTAATGATGTAAAAAACTTGGATACATAGGATCATAAATTGCGAGTAAAGTCGATTTATTACAGCTCATCTTTTAAATACGAAACGAGCAACTTACATAAAGCTCTCCTAAATCCCAAGTGGCATCGATTTCCTATCTATTGAGCCCCTTGGGGCCAACCTTGGCGAGCCCAGCTTTCGCTGGCTCTAGCTCCTTTAAGAGATCTTTATTCTCTTTTCGAGAAGTTTGTGTTAAACACAACAAAAAAATTCACACGGATATTGATCCTTAATTCGGCCACCCGTGCCCACATTAAGGCTCAGGGGCTACTGGGCTTCATGCTCATTATTTATAAATATTAAAGGGGCACATCGATCCCCTGATCTGGTGTTGGCACCCGACCAGTGTCTCGGGGCTACTGCGTTGCCTGTTCAGTGCAGAAAATTCAAAGTGCTTAGTGTTCGGCTTGACCGAACTATGGGCAAACGTGTCTTCGGACAACAATAGGTACCATCTGGACCTATCTAGCGTCAAGCTGATATATTGCGGCAACTTCTCTCTCAAGGGCCCGTTCGCCGATCACTATTATCTCTAATATATTACAGTGCGTTTCTATTCTTATGTATGCTGCCGAGCTAGGAGTTGATCCCCAGGCCGATTTTGCAAATCGACCTGAGTCTCAGGGGCTACCAGGATCTGTGTGATGCCCTCAAATCAATCGTACACTAATCATACACGCAAATGTGTACGATCAAGATCAAGGACTCACGGGAAGATATTACAATACAACTCTAGACACAAATTAAAATAATACAAGCTTTATATTACAAGCCAGAGGCCTTGAGGGCTCGAACACATAAGCTCGAATACAGAAGAGTCAGCGGAAGAAACAACATCTGAGTACAGACATAGGTAAAGCAAGTTTTGCCTTAAGAAGGCTAGCACAAAAGCAACATTGATTGAAAAGGCAAGGCCTCCTGCCGGGGAGCCTCCTAACTACTCCAGGTCGTCAGCGACCATCACGTAGAAGTAGGCATCCTTGGGGTAGTAGTAGTCATCAATGGTGTCGTCTGGCTCCTGGGATCTGTCATCTGGTCACAACAATCGGGTATAGGGGAAAAATAGGTAGCAAAGCAACCGTGAGTACTCATCCAAAGTACTCGCAAGACTTACATCCGATCTAAACTAAGTATGCATCTGTATCAAAGGAAATGGGCTGTATTTGTGGACTAAACTGCAGAATGCCAGAAGAGAAGGGGAAATCCTAGCCTATCGAAGACTAGCATCTTCAAGCATCTTGCAGCATATAAAAGAGTACAGATCAACATAATGTAAAGTAGCAGTAGTGTTATCAACCTCGGCCAAAGATCCTTTCTCGACTCCCTGCGAGAAAGCAATCCCAGAGCCATACTATCCATTTCTCATAACCATTTCTCAAGTATCCAATTCTAGTTGTATCGATTGGGATACAACTCCATGTGTCCGTTACCGTAGGACATGCTATCGATAAATGTTTTCTTCCCTGTAGGGGTGCACCAACTTACCCATCACGCTCGATTAACTCCGGCCGGACACACTTTCCTGGGTCATGCCCGGCCTCGGCCAAACAATACGCCGCAACCCGACCTAGACTTAATAGAGAGGTCAGCACGCCGGACTAAACCTATGCCCCCAGGGGTCTTGGGCCATCGCCCCCAAAACTCCTGCACGTTGCGTGGGCGGCCGGTGAGCAGACTTAGCTACCTCCTTTAAAAGGCAGGAGCTTACCAGTCCAACCCGGCTCGCGCCGCTCAGTCGCTGATGTCTAATAAGCTTCGGCTGATGCATACGATGCAGAACGCCCATATAATGCCCACGTGATGGTTAGTGCTATCAGTCAAGAGGCCCCTCGGATCAAATATCCAAATCGTTTGTGTGTTCGTAGTGCGGTCACGAGCAGAGACTCACGAAAGATGTGACCCCGTCTCCCCGTCTCGAGTACTTGCGGCAAGAGCTATGAATGCCCGGCCACGCCTCGTGTTCAACTCTCGGGTACCCTACAGGTCAACCCTTCTCCACATCACTCGCGGGTAGCCCTCAGGGTCGACCCGCCTTTCCAAGTAACAGCTATAAAGTCAAAGTATCTATGTGTCCAAATATCAAGGGGGAAACCCGAGGAATCACCCTCGGTGAATTCCACTTGATGTAATCATCAAGGTGAACATAAGAGGATCCACCCTCGAGGTTCACACTTGAGGGGTTTCACGACAGAGCCGTATAAGAAGTGGTTAAGGAGGAAATCACCCTCGATGACCACGACCGAATAGCTACACTACAGAGGTCTCATCAGGAGTGATGTAAGAGGTTCCACCCTCGGCACTCGATGGTAACTCTGCAGAGTTGTACAACTAGCGGGGTGATGTGCGGTATCGGGGCCTGGACGTTGATCACGTTGATCGAGTCATCGAACATAAAGCGGGGCAACTGGGACAAGGTGAAGGTCACTGATGGATCACTAACCAACCTATACTAAGCAGTTTAGGATAAGCAGGTAACAAAAACAGGCTATGCATCAGAGTAGGATTATACAGAAAGCAGTAGCAGTTCCAATGCAAGCATGAGAGGGAAACAAATGGACGATATCGAAATGCTCAAGGAGGGTTTGCTTGCCTGGAAGATCTGCTGAAAAGGAAGAAGTGTCATCGATGATGTAGTCGATCACAGGGGCAGCATCGGTCTCGGGGTCTACCAGAGAGAAGAGGGGGAAGAAACAATAAATATAAAGCAAACAAAGCATCACAAAGCATAACATGACAATATGTTGTGCCGGGTGTGACCTAATGTATGGCTACACGATATAGGTGAAGGGGGAATTCAACCGGTAATGTTTTCCCGGTTTCGGACCTGTGTTAGACAGATGACCAGAAGGGAATGTTCCATGTTCAGATAGTTAGAGGCATCTTACAGGAAAACGGACCACGCAACAACAGTAACCGCAGCTAGCATGAGCAGCAGCAAAGCAGCGGTGACGGCGGCAATGGAGCAGCAGCCATAGAAGCAGCATCAGCGCGAGCAGCAGGGCAGCGGACGGCTGCGGGCCGGCGGGCAGGGGAGCGCGGGGAGCAGAGGTGGGCGCGGCCAGGGAGCAGCGCACAGGGCGGGCAGGCGCGGCCAAACGCGGCCCGAGGCGAGGCAGGGCGTGTGGGCAAGCGCGAGATTCGGCCATGGAATCCGTAGCACGGTGACATGCTATACGACGATGGATCAAGGCCAGGAGGAGGGGGAACCGGACGAGATGCTCACCGCGAGCTCGATGGCGAGGTCGGGGAGATCGGGGCTGGTCGGAGACGAGCGGGTCGAGCGGCGAGGTGATGACGGCCGTGGCGGAGAAGACCCGCGATGGCGATCTTGGTGGTGGCCTGGTGATGAACCGAAGGGCGTAGAGGAAGGAGATGACGACGGTGGGCCGCCTAGACGCTGTGGCGCAGGTCGGGGTGGCCGGTGGCCGCGGGATCAACGGCAGCGCATCGACGACCGTGCTCGGGCGAACGAGACGGAGAGGAAGAGGGGCAAACGAGGGGATTAGGAGCGCTAGGGTTCGTCAGCGGGGTTGGGCGCTCGGCCTTATACACTGAGGGGACTGGGGGATGGCCAACACGTCGGCATCGGCGACCACGATGGCGTGGATGGCTGCCACGCCATGCCTTTGCCTCCCCTGTAGGTGAGGATGAGGATAAGGGAGAGATGGGCTGGAGAGATGGGTTGGGCCTAGGTTCTGTAGCACTAGAGCCCAAGCGCATGGCACCCTTTTCTCTTCTTCTTTTTTTAATTTGCTTATGTCTTTTGCTACTGTTCTATTTAAATGAGCTAGTAAAAAAATTTAGTTAATTGTGAAACTTTGCACATAAATCAAACACAACAATACTAGATGGCACAAAAAGTTTGGGGCCATTTGGAGTTGTCTAACTATTTTTGGAAATTGAAAAGGAAAATTTAATTGCCGCTGGACCACTCAAATAATTCCCAAGGGCATTTTGGGAATTTAGGCGAGGTTGGTTACAACATTGAAAATACTTAGAGAATATTTTCCAAATACTGAACTATTTTGATTGGATGACAGAAGAAGTAAATATTTGACATGCAATTCAAATTGGAATTTGGCTTCAATTTTGGACAAGTGGAAAATTAGCTAAGTGATCATAATGACATGACCGCCATTAGAGGGAGATCACTGTAGCATGATTCTCGGGGTGTCACAATCAGCAATTTTATGTTTTCCTTCAGGTGCACCTCGGGTTTAGACCGACACACACCTTGAGGGCTACTGGATATACATGTACTGACTATATATCTCGGTAGAGAGTAAATTGCACCAATCAAAAATATTCACAAAAATTAGCCCGCAGTTAGGGTGGTGCACCACCTCAGAAGCAGTCCGGCATAAAGCTCGGGCGCCAGTGGTTGGCTCCATAGAGGGCATTCCGGCATTAAGCTCGGCTGAATTCATTCAATCTTTTAAAAGACCGAGGTAGTTTACGACACCTCGGACGCTGACCATCGTTGGAGCTCGGAAGTGGTCCGGCATAAAGCCCGGATTTGAATGGCTCGTTCCATAGAGAACTTTTCAGTGTTAAACTCGGATAACCTCCTTCAAACTTTTTCAAGCCAAGGTGATCTATGACACCTCGGATATAATCCGGCGTTGGATCTCGGATATAGTCCGTCGTTGGTGCTTGGCTGCAAAAGATATCTCGAATGCAGTCCGGCGTAGGAATTCCGATGCAAGAGGACACCGTCGCACGGGAACAACTTCAAACCCGAGGTGTGGCATAAAAAATAATCATAAGGCATTGATAAAGGCCGAAAACTTAAAGGGGCTCCTCGGATACCCGATGTGTAAACCCTTCGGATTCACTTCGGCGATCCTCAAGATCGAAGACGAGAAGATTTGTTGAACCAGTTTTCAAGACCGACGACCGAAGATGAAGTGAGTTCGGTAGGATCGAGGAGCGTCCCCAACTTGAAGACCGGTTCAGGGGGCTACTGACGTTGTCATGGAGTAGGGGGTACTCACCACATCATCTCCCGACCAGGTGGATCCGGCCGAGGACCCCCATGGCGGTTCACTCATGGGCCACTTCGGGCAGCCCATGCCGCATACAAGGAGTATTCCACAAGACTTCGTGATCAAGACCAGGACTTCTCTCCACCAATGTATTCGGCTAGGACTCTTGTTATCCTAGGCCTTTGGTGCATTATATAAGCCAAGGCCAGGATAGTCGATAGATTATTATGACAATCATACAAGCTAGACTTCTAGGGTTTAGCCATTACGATGTCGTGGTAGATCAACTCTTATAATACTCATATTCATCAGGACATAGGGTATTACCTCCATAGAGAGGGCCCGAACCTGGGTAAAACATTCTGTCCCCCGTCTCCTGTTACCATCGATCCTAGACGCACAGTTCGGGACCCCCTACCCGAGATCCGCCGGTTTTGACACTGACAGGACCACCTGCCTCGGTGGGCCTAGTGGGCTGAACAAAGGGGGAGAACCAGCCCCTGGTGGGCTGGTGCACCCCCCCACAAGGGGGCCCAAGGCACCTAGGGTTAGAAACCCTAGGGGGCAGGGGCGCCTCCCACCTGACTTGGGGGCAAGTCCCCCTTGCCCCCCTTGTAGATGGGATCTAGGGGACCGGCCCCCTCTCCCTTTTCCCCTATAAATAGTGGGGGGTGGGAGGGCTGCCACACCCTTCCCCTGGAGCAGCCCCTCCCGCTCTCCAACACCTCCTTCTCCTCCCTAGTGCTTAGCGAAGCCCTGTCGGAGAACCACGAGCTCCATCACCACCACGTCGTCGTGCTGTCGAAGTTCTCCTTCAACTTCTCCTCCCCCCTTGCTGGATCAAGAAGGAGGAGACGTCCCCAGGCTGTACGTGTGTTGAACGCGGAGGCGCCGTCCATTCAGCGCTGGATCGGATCCTCCGTGATTTGAATCGCCGCGAGTACGACTTCATCATCCGCGTTCCTTGTAACGCTTCCGCTTAGCGATCTTCATGGGTATGAAGATGCACTCCCTCTCTCTCGTTGCTAGCATCTCCTATATTGATCTTTGTGACACATAGGAAAATTTTGAATTATTGCTACATTCCCCAACAATGGCATCATGAGCTAGGTCTATCCGTAGATTCTATGCAGGAGCAGAACACAAAGTGGTTGTGGGCGATGATTTGTTCACTTTCCTTACCGTTACTAGTCTTATCTTGATTCAGTGGCATTGTGGGATGAAGCGGCCCGAACCGACCTTACACGTACACTTATGTGAGACTGGTTCCATCGACTGACATGCACTTGATGCATAAGGTGGCTAGCGGGTGTCTATCTCTCCCACTTTAGTCGGATCGGATTCGATGAAAAGGGTCCTTATGAAGGGTAAATAGCAATTGGCATATCACCGTTGTGGTTTTTGCATAGGTAAGGAACATTCTTGCTAGAAACCCATAGAAGCGACGTAAAACATGCAACATCAATTAGAGGATGTCTAACTTGTTTTTGCGGGGTATGCTATATGGTGTGATATGGCCAAAAGGATGTGATGTATGAGATTGATCATGTTCTTGTAATAGGAATCATGACTTGCATGTCGATGAGTATGACAACCGGCAGGAGTTATAGGAGTTGTCTTAATTTATTGTAGGACCTGCGTGCCAATGAAAACACCATGTAATTACTTTACTTTATCACTAACCGTTAGCCATAGTAGTAGAAGTAATAGTTGGCGAGACAACTTCATGAAGACACGATGATGGAGATCATGGTGCCATTCCGATGATGAAGGTGATCATGCCGCGCCTCGAAGATGGAGATCAAAAGGCGCAAGATGATATTGGTCATATCATGCCACTTTATGATTTGCATGTGATGTTTGTCATGTTTACATCTTATTTGCTTAGAACGACAGTAGCATAAATAAGATGATCCCTCACTAAAATTTCAAGAAAAGTGTTCCCCCTAACTATGCACCGTTGCCAATGTTTGTTGTTTCGAAGCACCACGTGATGGTCGGGTGTGATAGATTCTAACGTTCGCATACAACGGGTGTAAGCCAAATTTACACATGCAAAACACTTAGGTTGACTTGACGAGCGTAGCATGTATAGACATGGCCTCGGAACACGAGAGACCGAAAGGTCGAACATGAGTCGTATAGTAGATACGATCAACATGGAGATGTTCACCGTTGATGCTAGTCCATCTCACGTGATGATCGAACATGGCCTAGTTGATTCGGATCATGTATCACTTGGATGACTAGAGGGATGTCTATCTGAGTGGGAGTTCATTAAATAATTTGATTAAATGAACTTAATTATCATGAACTTAGTCTAAAATGTCTTTACGATATGTCTTGTATATCAAATGGCCCATGCTAATGTTGCCCTCAACTTCAACGTGTTCCTAGAGAAAACCAAGCTGAAAGACAATGGTAGCAACTATACGGACTGGGTCCGTAACTTGAGGATCATCCTCATAGCTGCCAAGAAAGCATATGTCCTTGAAGCACTGCTAGGTGACGCACCCATTTTCCTAGCAACTCAAGACGTTATGATCGCCTGGCAGTCGCATAGTGATGATTACTCCCTTGTTCAGTGTGGTGTGCTTTACATCTTAGAACCGAGGCCCCAAAACGTTTTGAGAAGCACGGAGCATATGAGATGTTCTAAGAGCTGAAAATGGTTTTCCAAGCTCATGCCCAGGTCGAGAGATATGAAGTCTCCGACAAGTTCTATAGTTGTAAGATGGAAGAAAACAGTTCTGTCAGCGAGCATATACTCAAAATGTCTGGGTTGCACAACCGCTTGTCTCAGCTGGGAGTTAATCTTCCAAATGACTCAGTTATTGACGGGATCCTCCAGTCGCTTCTACCTAGCTACAAGAGCTTTGTGATGAACTACAATATGCAAGGGATGGAGAAGTCCATTCCTGAGTTATATTCAATGCTGAAATCAGCGGAGGTGGAAATAAAAAAGGAACATCAAGTGTTGATGATGAATAAAACCACTAGTTTCAAGAAAGGCAAGGGTAAGAAGAGCTTCAAGAAGGACGACAAGGGAGTTGTCGCGCCTGGTAAATCAGTTGCCGGGAAGAAGCCAAAGAATGGACCCAAGCCCGAGACTCAGTGCTTTTATTGCAAGGTAAATGGTCACTGGAAGCGGATCTTTCCCAAGTACTTAGTGGATAAGAAGGCCGGCAACGCCAAAGGTATATGTGATATACATATTATTGATGTGTACCTTACCAGCGCTCGTAGTAGCTCCTAAGTATGTAATACCGGTGCGGTTGCTCTAATTTTGACTCAAAACAGGAACTGCAGAATAAGCGGAGACTGGCGAAGGACGAGGTGACGATGCGCGTCGGGAATGGTTCCAAGGTCGATGTGATCGCTGTCGGCACGCTACCTCTACATCTACCTACGGGATTAGTTTTAAACCTCAATAATTGTTATTTAGTACCAGCTTTGAGCATGAACATTGTATCTGGATCTCGTTTAATGCGAGATGGCTAATCATTTAAATCCGAGAATAATGGTTGTTCCATTTATATGAGAGATATGTTTTATGGTCATGCCCCGCTGGTCAATGGTTTATTTTTGTTTAATCTCGAAAGTGATGTTACACATATTCATAGTGTGAATGCCAAAATGTGTAAGGTTGATAATGATAGTCCCACATATTTGTGGCACTGCCGCCTTGGTCACATTGGTGTCAAACGCATGAAGAAACTCCATGCAGATGGACTTTTGGAGTCTCTTGATTATGAATCATTTGACACGTGTGAACCATGCCTCATGGGCAAAATGACCAAGACTCCGTTCTCCAGAACAATGGAGCGAGCGACCAACTTATTGGAAATCATACATACTGATGTGTGGAGTCCAATGAGCATTGAGGCTCGCAGTGGCTATCGTTATGTTCTCACCCTCACTGATGAATTAAGTAGATATGGGTATGTGTACTTGATGAAACACAAGTCTAAGACCTTTGAAAAGTTCAAGGAATTTCATAGTGAGGTAGAGAATCAACGTGACAAAAAAATAAAGTTCTTACTATCAGATCGTGGAGGGGAATATTTGAGTCACGAGTTTGGTACGCACTTAAGAAAATGTGGAATTGTTTCACAACTCACGCCTCCTGGAACACCTCAGCGAAATGGTGTGTCCGAACATCGTAATCGCACTCTATTGGATATGGTGCGATCTATGATGTCTCTTACCAATCTACCGCTCTCATTTTGGGGTTATGCTTTAGAGACTGCCGCATTCACTTTAAATAGGGCTCCGTCGAAATCCGTTGAGACGACACCGTATGAATTATGGTTTGGGAAGAAACCTAAGCTGTCGTTTCTGAAAGTTTTGGGATGCGATGCTTATGTCAAGAAACTTCAACCTAAAAAGCTCGAACCCAACTCGGAAAAATGCGTCTTCATAGGATACCCTAAGGAAACTATTGGGCATACCTTCTACCTCTGATCCGAAGGCAAGATCTTTGTTCCCAAGAATGGATCCTTTCTAGAGAAAGAGTTTCCCTCGCAAGAAGTAAGTGGCGGGAAAGTATAACTTGATGAGGTACTCCCTCTTGAACCGGAGAGTAGCACCGCTCAGGAAGATGTTTTTGTGGTGCCTGCACCAACTAGAGAAGAAGTTAATGATGATGATCATGAAACTTTGGATCAAGTTGCTACTGAACTTCGTAGGTCCACAAGGACACGTTCCGCACCAGAGTGGTACAGTAACCCTATCCTGAAAATCATGTTGTTAGACAACGGTCAATCTTCGAACTATAAAGAAGCGATGGCGGGCCCGGATTCAAACAAATGGCTTGAGGCCATGAAATTCGAGATAGGATCCATGTATGAAAACGAAGGATGTACTTTGACAGACTTGCCCGATGATCGGCAAGCCATAGAGGATAAGTGGATCTTTAAGAAGAAGACTGACGTGGATGGTAATGTGACCATCTATAAGGCTCGGCTTGTCGCTAATGGTTATCAACAAGTTCAAGGGGTTGACTACGATGAGACCTTCTCACCCATAGTGAAGCTGAAGTCTGTCCGCATCATATTAGCAAGTGCCGCATTCTATGATTATGAGATATGGCAAATGGACATCAAAATGGCATTCCTTAATGGTTTCCTTAAGGAAGAACTGTATATGATGCAACTGGAAGGTTTTGTCGATCCTAAGAATGCTAACAAGGTATGCAAGCTCCAAAAATCAATCTATGGGCTGGTGCAAGCATCTCGGAGTTGGAACATTCGCTTTGATGAAATGATCAAAGCGTTTGGGTTTACGCAGACTTATGGAGAAGCCTGTTGAGGGAGTCCTGGATTAGGGGGTGTCCGGATGGCCGGACTATACCTTCAGCCGGACTCCTGGACTATGAAGATACAAGATTGAAGACTCCATCCCGTGTTCGGGAGGGACTTTCCTTGGCGTGGAAGGAAAGCTTGGCGATACGGGTATGTGGATCTCCTACCATTGTAACCGACTTTGTGTAACCCTAACCCTATCCGGTGTCTATATAAACCGGAGGGTTTTAGTCCGTAGGACAACATACAGAACAATAATCATGCCATAGGCTAGCTTCTAGGGTTTAGCCTCTCCGATCTCGTGGTAGATTTACTCTTGTACTACCCATATCATAAATATTAATCAAGCAGGACGTAGGGTTTTACCTCCATCAAGAGGGCCCGAACCTGGGTAAAACTTCGTGTCCCTTGCCTCTTGTTACCATCCGGCCTAGATGCACAGTTCGGGACCCCCTACCCGAGATCCGCCGGTTTTGACACCGACATTGGTGCTTTCATTGAGAGTTCCTCTGTGTCGTCGCCGTTAGGCTTGATGGCTCCTACGATCATCAATAGCGATGCAGTCCAGGGTGAGACCTTCCTCCCTGGACAGATCTTCGTCTTCGGCAGCTTTGCACTGCGGGCCAATTCACTTGGCTATCTGGAGCAGATCGAAAGCTATGCCCCTGGCCGTCAGGTCAGATTTGGAAGTTTAAACTACACGGCTGACATCCGCGGGGACTTGATCTTCGACGGATTCGAGCCACTATCGAGCGCGCCGCACTGTCACGACGAGCATGATCTAGCTCTGCCGCCGAACAGTGCCCTGGAGGCCGCACCCGCATCATCTTTGACCCTTAATTCGTAGCCAACTGCGTCGATCGAGGATGGGTGGTTGGACGCCGCCTCGGGGGCTGCGATCCCAACGGCGATCGAGCCGAACACCAGCCCCGCACTCCGCGAGACTTGTGACTCCAAGGAGCCAGACTCCTCTCTGGACTCCGAACCCTCCGCGCCCCTGCTGATCGAATCCGATTGGGCGCCGATCATGGAGTTTACTGCCGCAGACATCTTTCAGCACTCGCCTTTCGGCGATATTCTGAAGACACTAAAGTCTCTCTCTTTATCAGGAGAGCCCTGGCCGGACTACGGTCAGCAAGGTTGGGATACAGACGATGAAGAAATTCAAAGCCCGCCCACCACCCACTTTGTAGCCACTATCGACGATTTAACCGACATGCTCGACTTCGACTCCGAAGACATCGACGGTATGGACGCCGATGCAGGAGACGATGAAGAACCACCGCCCAAAGGGCCCTGGAAAGCCCACCTCATCATATGACGTATACATGGTGGACGCACCAAAAGATGACGACGAGGAGTGGAAGGACGCACCGAAGGCTTGTTCCCTCGAGAAGCAGTCAAAGCGGCGACGCAAGCGCCGCCCCAAATCCCGCCTCGACAGAAATAACGATCACACAGACCCAGCGCTGGAGTAGGGTGAACCGCTGCCGGACAACGGCAATCCGGATAATCAAACCGAACAAACAAATTCTATCAAGGATAATAGTCCGGACGACATAATGCCGGACAGGCACCCGGAGCAGTAGAATGCCCGTAAAAGGCTTGTTGCCACCGCGAGGAGTCTTAAAAAGCAGAAGCAAAGGCTCAAGGCTGCGCAAGACACACTCCAAATCAGATGGAGTAAAATACTCAACACAGCAGCGAGGTACGGCGACAATCGCCCCTCCAAGAGCTACCCAAAGCGGAAGCTGCTACCTGAATTCGATGAGGAGGCCTCAGACCCCCCACAACCAAATATCAAAGCAGCCACCTAGCCGGATAGACGACCCCTCTGCAAACATAGAGCAGCATACAACGCCACTCACAATACAACACGCGACCCATGCGAGGGCTCGCACCCAAAGGACGGCGCAACAAGATCCATCTATGGACCACGCAAGCGCGCCCCAGCATACAATGCAACACAACAAACATCCGAACAACGCGGTACACCCAGCTACAGGGGTGCCCATACCCCCTATGTTTCACCGATGAGGTGCTGGACCATGAATTTCCAGAGGGATTCTGAAACACCCTCGATGCGACTATATCTCCCACGTGTCGAGGCACGACTTAGAGGCATAATCGCATTGAAGGCAATGTCGCAAGTGAGGTAATCTTCACACAACCCATGTAATACAATAGGGGAAATAGTTACATAGTTGGCTTACAATCGCCACTTCACACAATTACATGAATAAAGCATTACATCACCCAAATACACTCATGGTCCAACTACGGAACCAAAATAAAAGAAGAACCCCAGATGTGACAAAGGTCCCCGATCGACCCCAACTGGGCTCCACTACTGATCAACTAGAACGAAACAACACAAATAAACAAGGTCTTCAATGAGCTCCTCCTGAGCTGGGTTGCATCATCTGCACGGTCTCATCGGCACCTGCAAGCTGGTTTTGGAAGTATCTGTGAGCCACGGGGACTCAGCAATCTCGCACCCTCGCGATCAAGACTATTTAAGCTTATGGGTAAGGCAAAGGTATGAGGTGGAGCTGCAGCAAGCGACTAGCATATATGGCGGCTAACATACGCAAATGAGAGCGGGAAGAGAAGGCAAAGCACGGTCGATAAAAGTATGATCAAGAAGTGATCCTGGACTACCTACGTCAAGCATAACTCCAACAACCGTGTTCACTTCCCGGTCTCCGCCGGAAAGAGACCATCACGGTTACACACGCAGTTGATTCATTTTAATTAAGGTCAACTTCAGGTTTTCTACAACCGGACGTTAACAAATTCCCATCTGCCCATAACCGCGGGCACGGCTTTCGAAAGTTCAAATCCCTGCAGGGGTGTCCCAACTTAGCCCATGACAAGCTCTCACGGTTAACGAAGGAATAGACCTCCACCCGAGACATTCCGATCAGACTCGGTATCCCGGTACAACAAGACATTTCGACAGGGTAAAACCAAACCAGCAACACCGCCCGAATGTGCCGATAAATCCCGATAGGAGCTGCACATATCTCTTTCTCAGGGCACACCGGATCGTCCAAACTTCCGGTAGGCCAGCCCAGAGTTGCCCCTGGTGGCCACCGGCGGCTGACAAGTTGGACCAACACTCAGAGGAGCACTGGCCCGAGGGGGTAAAATAATGATGACCCTCAGGAGCGCGACTCCCAAGGGAAAAGAAAAGGCTAGGTGGCGAAAGGTAAAACCAATGTTGGGCATTGCTGGAAAAGCTTTACATAAGGCGAACTGTCAAGGGGTTCCCATTATAGCCCAACTGAGTAAGGGACACAAAATCCGGGAACATAACACCGATATGACGGAAACTAGGGCGGCAAGAGTGGAACAAAACACCAGGCATAAGGCCGAGCCTTCCACCCTTTACCAAGTATATAGATGCATTAATTAAATAAGATATATTGTGATATCCCAACAAGTAAACATGTTCCAACAAGGAACAACATCTCCATGTTCCAACGAGGAACAAACTTCAATCTTCACCTGCAACTAACAACGCTATAAGAGGGGCTGAGCAAAGCGGTAACATAGCCAAACAACTGTTTGCTAGGACATTGGTGGGTTAGAGGCTGAACATGGCAATTTGGGAGGCTGACAAGCAAGTGGTAGGCATCATAGCAATGGCATAGCAAAAGAGCGAGCAAACTAGCATAGCAAAGATAGTAGTGATTTCGAGGGTATGATCATCTTGCCTGAAATCCCGCAAGGAAGAAGAACGAGTCCATGAAGAAGACAAACGGATGTAGACGAACGGATCCTCACAAACTCGACGTTACCGGAACCAACCCGAAGAAGCAACCACCGGAAAAGAAGCACACAACATAGTAAATAACCAACACATCTACATGGCATGATGCACAATCAAGTATGATGCATGTCCGGTTTAAAGAGGCATGGCATGTCAAAATGCACAAACAATCCTACAAATTAAGTGGAGCTCAATATGCAACGAGTTGCATATTGACGAAACACCACGTCAATTATTTAGTTCTCTCTCGGTTATGTACCCCAACAATATTAAATGTTGATTAACATGGCAAGAGGTGAAGCACAACAAAACTACCTATCTAGGCAAGTTTAAATGAGGCCGGAAGCAACGAACAACAATTCCGGAAAATCCTCATATGCATAATTTAAGGTTTGGTACTGATATTCCCTAAACACAATTTTAGAGTTATTAAACATGCAAAGTAAGGCCACCATGTTAAACTAGGCAAAATTCTACCCCATTTACATATAAAGTTTATTTAATTCGGAGTTACGGTTATTTAGTTATGAATTAAATCATTTTAGCATGGCATAGGGGCAAATTAAAGCAAACATCATTTTAAACATTTTAAACATGGATGAAAGTTGGATATTATTAATCTACACGAAATTCTGAGCAAGTTTCATATATAACTTATTTTAATCCGATGCATGATTTGTGAGATATTAAATGCATGATTGCGAGGGTCTTTTCTGTAAATCTGCAGTGCACTGGTTTAATAGGAAAATCGCAGAACGGGAAAAAAATTGCTAACGGGCCGAAACTGAACAGCGCACTGGGCAGCCCAACAGGAGTTAAGAAAACAAGAGGAAGGGGCGCTGGGGGTCGGCTCACCCTGGGCCGAGGCCCGTTCGGTGGAGAGGGAGGCCGGCGGATCTGGCGAAGGGGAGCTGGGCCGCAGCTGGAGAGGAGGCCTGGCGCTGGCTGCGGGCCTGCCGCGAGGTGAGTAGGCGCTGGCCTGATGCGCGCTTGCGGCCCAGGGGCTGGGGAGGAGGCCGGCCCACGTGCAACCGACGACGCGGAGACGACCTTCTTCACGCGTCTGGCCACACCAAGAAGCAGGACGACGGCGGATGGCTCTCCGGCGACGGCGAGGGCCGAAGACGGTGGGAAGACTGGGGAACGGACGGATCTGGATGGAAACTTGCCGGATCCGACGAATCCGAGCGACGTCAGAAGCTGAGCGGCGACGAGGAGTTCCGGGCAGCGGCGTCATCCATGGCCAGAGAGAGAGAGAGAACTGTAAGAGAAAGACGATGTGAAACGAAGGAAGGGAGGAGAGGGCGACCGGGACGCGACCTGGGCGACGTCGCGGAGCAGGGGTCGCCGGCGATGACTCCGGCGTCTTGTCGGCCAGTGGCGGGGCTGGACGGGGAGAGGACCTCCTGCGCGAGGCTCGGGAACCAGGCGCGGGGCTCTCGGAAGCGGCGGTGGGATCCGGGCTTCGATGGGCTTGGCAGGGCCGCAGGAGGTGGGAGGAGGCCAGGGGCAACGTGGCATCGTCCCGTTGGCTGCGGGTGACCACGCGGTGGCGGCTGGCCACTAGGAGCGCGCCATGTGGCGCCGGCGAGGTGGCGGTACGGGAAGAGGCCAAGGGCGGCGGCGACAAGTGGTGGCCAGGGAGGAGTTCAGCGCTGAAATTGAGGGGAGGGGGGCTAGAGGTAGGTGGATGGCTAGGGATGCCAAAAATGGCATGCAGGGGGCCTATATATAGACAAGGGGGCTAGGTTAGGGGGATTTTTTCCGTTTCGGAGCCGTTCGATCCTGATCGGACGACCCGAAGCGGAGAGGGGTTAGATAGGTGGGCTAGTGGGCTGTGAAGAGAGGTTGGACTGAGATGAGAGGAGAGGAGTGCAGCCCGGCAACTATTTCCGGAGACCGAAAACGTCCGACGTTAGACCGGCTACTATTGCCGCTATAATTATCCGTTGGGGCGTCAAACGAACTCCGATTGCAATGAAACTTGACAGGCGGTCTGTCTACACTATAATAAGACCGCACACCAAATTTCAACCCAATCCGAGAACACTTTCCGGCCACTTATAAAATAATATTTCGGACATGCCGCGGGCGCGTGCAAGTGTGGTTGGGCTCAGAACGGACAACAGAGAGAACGAGGAGACCCGGACGGATGCAAGTTTTGAAAAACATGATGATGCAATGCACATGATGACATGATAAGATGCAACACGCAAGCGAATGACATGGCAACGACGGCGAATAACTCGAAGACACCTGGTACATCGGTCTCGGGGCGTTACAGATTCAAACCCGTAAGCATAGAGACATACGACGGAACAACAGACCCGGGGGTCTGGATTGAGGACTACATCCTTCATATCCATATGGCTCGAGGAGATGATCTCCATGCCATCAAGTACTTACCCCTCAAGCTCAAAGGGCCAGCTCCTCACTGGCTTAAAGGCCTCCCCGAAAGCTCCATTGGAAGTTGGGAAGAGCTCGAAGACGCCTTTCAGGCAAATTTTCAAGGGACTTATGTCCGACCTCCGGACGCGGACGATTTGAGTCATATAACTCAACAGCCCGGAGAGTCAGCCCGAAAGCTTTGGAACAGGTTTCTTACTAAAAAGAACCAGATTGTCGACTGTCCGGACGCCAAAGCCTTGGCAGCTTTTAAGCATAGCATCCATGACGAATGGCTCGCCAAACACCTCGGCCAAAAAAAGCCGAGAACGATGGCCGCATTAACAAGCCTCATGACCCGCTTTTGCGCGGGTGAGGACAGCTGGCTAGCCAGATGCAGCACCAGCGACCCTAGTATATCTGAAGTTAGAGATGGAAACGGGAAATCACGGCGCAACAGCAATAACAAACGCCGGAATAAAGAAGACAACACGAAGGGCATGGTAGTAAATGCAGGATTCAAAAGCTCTCGGCCAGGTCAGCAAAAGCCGCCCTCTAAAGGCACCAGGGATGAACTGTCCAGCCTTAACAAAATTCTGGACCAAGTGTGTCAGATCCATAGTACCCCTGGTAAACCTGCTAATCATACCCACAGAGAATGTTGGGTCTTCAAGCAGTCCGGCAAGCTCAACGCCGTACACAAGGGGGAGGATACACTAAGTGAAGACGAGGACGAGCCTCCCAAGGAAGACACTGGGGAACAAAAGAAATTTCCACCAGAAGTCAAAACAGTAAACGTGTTACACGTGATCAAGGGAAAAAACAACGCGACACTCCCAGGAAAATATACCCAAGTGCCTGTCACCGCGAAGTCCTGCCACTGGTCGTCTCAACCGATCACTTTCGACCATCGCGATTACTCAGCAAGTATCCGACGCGCAGGATGGGCTGCCCTGGTATTAGACCCATTAATTGGCGGATATCACTTCACACGAGTCTTGATGGACGGTGGCGGCAATCTAAACCTAATATATCAGGATACAATCCACGGGATGGGGTTAGACCCAACAAAAATTCGCCATAGCAATACTACCTTTAAAGGAGTAACGCCAGGCCCAGGGGCTCGTTGTACGGGCTCCCTCCTACTACAAGTTATATCCGGCTCCCCCGATAACTTCCGTCACGAGCATTTAACCTTCCACATCGCTCCGTTCCAAAGTGGCTATCAAGCACTGCTCGAACGCGCAGCTTTCGCTCGCTTTAGTGCAATACCACACTACGCCTCCCTCACACTCAAGATGTCCGGTCCATGTGGCATCATTTCAGTGAACGGAAATATCAAGCGATCTCTGCACGCCGAAGAGAGTGCGGCTGCCTTGGCAGCCGCACACTAAAGGCACCCGAACTAGCGAAAGCATCCAATAGGTCGACAAGACCTCAGACACAACTAATCAAGTCCGGCGCCGCTATTTATACCGAATAAATGGTCACACCCCTATCTTTCAATACAAGGGGCTCAATGTGCGCAGACAAGTGGCAATTTTTTCTTGAATTATACATGGTTTCTTTAAAAACTATCTTTTTGCACGACAACTTTTTCACATAAATTCCTCTCTTTTACAGACGATCATCGTGCTACACCCGTCCAGGATACGGCACAACGGAGACACAGGCGCAGACGTGCAGCAGGGACCCGCTCCAAGGATTCTTTTTAGATTAAGACCCTGCGTAAACCTTTTTTACTGTCTCTTGTTGATACGTATTCACCGTTGAGAAGGATGCTGACGTCTTGGCATGTGGCCACGCCAGAACAATGCATGTACCTGGACACAAGGGGCTTCTTACAAAGGCCATTATTTAGGCCCGGTTTATACCACAAAGATCGAATACCTTAGGGAGTGTTCGGCGTTGCGAGTTTGGCCCTATATGCATCAGCTCCGAATCATTGTCTTTGGTCAAATGTTTGGTTTGCCCGGCTCCTGTGTTTTGGTACCTTACATTCCGCTTTACCGGCTAAGGTAGCACCAGGAGAACTACTGCGATTGTGCCCTGGTTCATCCGGACGAGCACCTCAGTTGAGAAAGCCTAAAACTGACTGTCATGATATAGCGTGAGACTGGTCAACCACTCGATGACCTGTTGGAATGTTAGAATTCCTCCGCCTTAATGAAGGGCCGTTTTCCGGCCAGGCATGTACGCACCCCGGGATCGGGAGACTGCGGAGCCATCAGGGGCTATCTAGTAGCCCCACTGTCAAACTCCTATGGCTAAGTGAAAGTGCTAAAGCATTATAGTCCGGTTGCCTCGCTCGCTCCGCTATCACCTCCTTAATAGGACCAAGACGTTGGGTTAAGTGTGAACGCGTGTTTTTTGCGAGCACCTCCGCATTATATGCGTGGGGGTTGAAGACGACGACTGGAATCTTTCAGGTTATACACATGTATACATAAACGGACGCCCAGGAGGCATCATATTACTTTCAGGAAAAAGTATAAAAATAGCCTTATAAAAATTTATAAAAGCATTTCGCTTACAATGAGATTACATATCACTCAAACATAATATTTTTTGAGCACTGGGTCTCTATCAAACGAGCACCCTCAAGAACTTCTTCAAAGTAGTGCTCAGCAGCCATTCGGCCTATGGCTGAATCCCGCGCTGCAACCGTGGTAGCATCCATCTCTGCCCAGTATGCTTTAACATGGGCAAAGGCCATCCGTGAGCCCTCTATGCATGCCGACCTCTTCATCGCATTAATGCGCGGCACCACGTCAAGGAACTGTTGCACCAAGCTGAAATAGCTCTTCGGTTTTGGCCTTTCCGGCCATAGCTGATCCACAACAGACCTCATGGCGAGTCCGGACAACCTATTCAGTTCGGCCCATTTGGCTAATTGGTCAGTCAATGCAAGCGGACGCTCGGGAGAATGGAATTGTGTCCAAAACAGCTGGTCCACTCCACGGCCCGTCTGACCCTGGAAGTACTTGGCCGCATCGGCAGCGCTCGCCGCCAAATCCATATACACATCCTCTGGACTCCACAGCCGATCCAGAGGGGCATACCGTGGATCTCTAAACTTCCTCCGCAACATAAAGGATTTCCCAGCTACAATATCCCCGGCTTCCCGCAGCTCCTCCTTCTTCGCCCTCATAGCAGAGTGGATGTCTTTTCTCATCGCAGCAGCCTTCTCAAGGTCCGATGCCTTCGCTAGGTTTTCCTTTTCAAGAACCCGGCAATGGTCGGCGGCGGCTTTTAATTCTATGGCCATCTTGGCCATCTTATCTCGGCTCTCGCCATGCGCGGCCTTCTCGGCTTTCAACTCTTCAGCCGCCTTCAAAGCAGCCGCATTACCAAACTTCGCTTGTTCCTTGGCTCGGGCAAGTTCTGCCCGCAAGGCTTCCACAGTGGCAGCTCCATCTGTAGTCACAACATATTAAAGATACTGGCATTATGCCGCTCTTACTATGTGGCGTTTACCAGATAATGACACTTACCCTGTGCCTCGTCAAGCCTTTTGTTAACAAGCTCGATGTCGGCGTCTGCCGCATCCAACTGCCGTTTTAAATGGGCAAACTCGCTAGTCCGGCTAGCCACCAGAGCTTCCATCACCTGCACATAGAGGCAGTATGGTTATTACCTGGGAATATGATCCTCTGTTCGTCGTCGTTTCCGATGACAACCAGAGTCTCAGGGGCTACTATCTACACAGGGAACACCTAGCATGTGCAGGACTATCATACATTATTTTACGTACCTCAAAGCCTGTCAGTAGACTCATAAAAGCTTCATGCAATCCGCTTTCGGCGGACGAGATTCTCTCCATCACCTTATTCATCAGCATACGGTGTTCATCTGAGATGGTCGCTCGCCCCACCAACTCCCTCAGAACATCCGATCGCACACCAGACGGTGCCAGACTCTTTTGTCTGCTCTCTTCAGGAGCCGGACACTAGGAGCTTCGGGGGTCAATGGGATTATCTTCTGGCCTCACCGGACTCGGAGAGGCCCTCCGCGACGACACTTCGGGGTCGCCCGCTTCCGGAGCAGAGGAGTCCGGAGGAGGCGTTTCGCTCTCCGTCATCTCTGGAAGAATATCCCCCGAAGACGAGATCATTTGAGAGGGGCTAAGGCCCGAACTGCAAAGATATATGCGGTGGTTATTTTCTCAGAAGAAAAAGATGGCATACCTGTACTATTAAAGTATTTCGGGTCACTTACGACTCGCTGGAGAATTGATCCCCCCGCGGACTTTGTGCGGCAAAAGCACCCCCCAAGGTAGGACCCTCTGTGGGAGACTTCTTCTCCCGTTTGGAAGCTTCAGCTTCCGAATCCCCAGGCGCAGTCCTTTTCCTCCTCCGGTCGTCTTCCTTCATGGAGACGCTCGCTCCCTCGGTTAGAATGGGCAGCGTTGGGGGCCCGCGTCCGCCCGTATTATCCTTCCCAATATCTTCCTTCAAGGGCTCCGGGCAAGGTGCGACCTGGAGCATCTTTTCCAATACCGGATTGTCCAAACCCTCAGGGAGGGGGGCCGAACACCGAATCAACTTCGCCTTTGTTAGCCAGTCCTGGTCAAAAAGCGAACTCTCAGAAATAACTTCGTAACAAATGAGAGATAGTATGTTCGGCCGGAAGATTCCTTACCTGTTCGGCGGCGCGGTTACTGCTCAGGCCCACGTCCTCGGTGATTTTCGGACACTCTACCTGAGGTCCGAAGAATGACTTGTACATCTCCTTGTGCGTCAGGCTGAGGAAATTTTGAATGACACACGGTCCCTCCGGATTGAACTCCCACAAGCGAAGGGGCCGGCGTTTGCAAGGCTGGACTTGACGAACCAGCATAACTTGTATTACCGCAACCAAACTAAAATCTCCATTGAAGAGATCTCGAATGCGGCTTTGCAGTATAGGCACATCCTTGGCTGGACCCCAGCTCAGACCTCTGCTGATCCATGACATTAGTTGTGGGGGAGGGCCCGAGCGGAAAACAGGGGCGGCCGCCCACTTGGCACTTCTAGGAGCCGTGATATAGAACCACTCCTGTTGCCACAATTTAGACACCTCTAGAATGGAGCCTTTGGGCCATGGAGCTCCCGTCATCTTGCATATTGAGGCACCTCCGCACGCTGCATGTTGCCCCTCGATCATCTTCGGCTTTACTTCAAAGGTCTTGAGCCACAGGCCAAAGTGAGGGGTAACCCGGAGGAAGGCCACACACACGACAATAAATGTCATGATATGAAGAAAGGAGTCCGGAGCTAGATCATGGAAATCTAGCCCGTAATAAAACATCAAACCCCTGACGAAAGGATCCAAAGCAAGGCCTAGACCTTGGAGGAAGTGGGAGACGAACACGATGTTCTCGTTGGGTTCGGGGGAGGGGACGGCCTGCCCTCAGGCAGGCAGCCGATGCGAAACCTCGGCGGTCAGATATCTGGCCTCCCTCAACTTTTTGATGTCTTCTTCCGTGACAGAGGAAGACATCCATCGGCATTGAAGGCTAGATCCAGACATGATTGAAGGTTCGAAGCACCTGACCTAAACTTTGGGTGTTTGAGCTTGAGGTGGGGGAAGGATTCGATTGAGCACGGGAGGGAAAAAATAAAAGCCTGTCCCTTTATAAAGAGGGTGAATATCAAGCGTCCTCTCCGTGGACGTTTGGACTTGCCTATAGTCTAGGAGTCCTATAAGCGGTTGGGTTACCCACGCTCGTATCGATGAGAATCCCGGAATCAGGGGACACGATCTCTGCTTTAACAAGACGTGCCAAGGAAACCGCCTCGCATGACACGCTGAGGTGGGATAATAAAATGATTCGAATAAAGGCTTGGCCGTTGTGCGATGTCACACTACGGAATACGTCAGCAGATTAGATTTGTGTAAATATTATTCTCTCTATGGCAATATGTGGAAACTTATTTTGCAGAGCCGGACACTATCTTTGTGTTCAAAATCTTCTATGAAGTACTTGGAGGAGGAACCCGCCTTGCAATGCCGAAGACAATCTGCGCGCTGGACTCATCGTCATTGAAGCCTGGTTCAAGGGCTACTGAGGGAGTCCTGATTAGGGGGTGTCCGGATGGCCGGACTATACCTTCAGCCGGACTCCTGGACTATGAAGATACAAGATTGAAGACTTCGTCCCGTGTCTGGGAGGGACTTTCCTGGGCGTGGAAGGCAAGCTTGGCGATACGGATATGTGGATCTCCTACCATTGTAACCGACTTTGTGTAACCCTAACCCTATCCGGTGTCTATATAAACCGGAGGGTTTTAGTCTATAGGACAACATACAGAACAACAATCATACCATAGGCTAGCTTCTAGGGTTTAGCCTCTTCGATCTCGTGGTAGATCTACTCTTGTACTACCCATATCATCAATATTAATCAAGCAGGACATAGGGTTTTACCTCCATCAAGAGGGCCCGAACCTGGGTAAAACTTCGTGTCCCTTGCCTCGTGTTACCATCCGGCCTAGACGCACAGTTCGGGACCCCCTACCCGAGATCCGCCGGTTTTGACACCGACACCTGTGTTTATAAGAAAGTGAGTGGGAGCTCTGTAGCATTTCTCATATTATATGTGGATGACATACTATTCATGGGAAATGACATAGAACTTTTGGAAAACATAAAGGCCTACTTGAATAAGTGTTTTTCGATGAAGGACCTTGGAGAAGCTGCTTACATATTAGGCATCAATATCTATAGAGATAGATCGAGATGCCTCATTGGTCTTTCACAAAGCACATACCTTGACAAGATATTGAAGAAGTTCAATATGGATCAGTCCAAGAAGGGGTTCTTGCCTGTATTGCAAGGTGTGAAATTGAGCACGGCTCAATGCCCGACCTCGACAGAAGATAGAGAAAAGATGAGTGTCATCCCCTGTGCCTTAGCCATAGGGTCTATTATGTATGCCATGTTGTGTACCAGACCTGATGTGAACCTTGCCGTAAGTTTGGTAGGAAGGTACCAAAGTAATCTCGGCATGGAACACTGGACGATGGTCAAGAATATCCTAAAATACCTGAAAAGGATTAAGGATATGTTTCTCGTTTATGGAGGTGACGAAGAGCTCGTCATAAAGGGTTACGTCGATGCTAGCTTCGACACAGATCTAGATGACTCCAAGTCACAAACTAGAATAATGTACATTTTGAATGGTGGGGCAGTCAGCTAGTGCAGTTCTAAGCAAAGCGTCATGGCGGGATCTACATGTGAAGCGGACTACATAGCAGCCTCGGAGGCAGCACAGGAAGCAGTCTAGATGAAGGAGTTCATCACTGACCTACGAGTTATTCCCAATGCATCAGGCCCAATGACTCTCTTCTGGGACAACACTGGAGCTATTGCCCTTGCCAAGGAGCCCAGGTTTCACAAGAAGACCAGGCATATCTAGCGTTGCTTCAACTCCATTCGTGAATATATCCAAGATGGATACATAGATATTTGTAAAGTGCATAGGGATCTGAATGTCGCAGATCCGTTGACTAAACCTCTTCCGCAAGCAAAGCATGATCAACACCAGAACTCTACGGGTGTTCAATTCATAATAATGTAACTAGATTATTGACTGTAGTGCAAGTGGGAGACTATTGGAAATTTGCCCTAGAGGCAATAATAAAGTGGTTATTATTATATTTCCTTGTTCATGATAATTGTCTATTGTTCATGCTATAACTGTATTAACCGGAAACCGTAATACATGTGTGAATACATAGATCGTAATATGTCCCTAGTAAGCCTCTAGTTAACTAGCTCGTTGATCAATAGATGGTCATGGTTTCCTGACCATGGACATTGGATGTCGTTGATAATGGGATCACATCATTAGGAGAATGATGTGATGGACAAGACCCAATCCTAAGCGTAGCACAAGATCGTGTAGTTCGTTTGCTAAAGCTTTTCTAATGTCAAGTATCATTTCCTTAGACCATGAGATTGTGCAACTCCCGGATACCGTAGGAATGCTTTGGGTGTGCCAAACGTCACAACGTAACTGGGTGGCTATAAAGGTGCACTACAGGTATCTCCGAAAGTATCTGTTGGGTTGGCATGAATCGAGACTGGGATTTGTCACTCCGTATGACGGAGAGGTATCTCTGGGTCCACTCGGTAATGCAACATCATAACGAGCTCAATGTGACTAAGGAGTTGGTCACGGGATCATGCATTAAGGAACGAGTATAGATCCTTGTCGGTAACGAGATTGAACGAGGTATGGGGATACTGACGATCAAATCTCGGGCAAGTAACATACCGATAGACAAAGGGAATTGCATACGGGATTGATTGAATCCTCGACGTCGTGGTTCATCTAATGAGATCATCGTGGAACATGTGGGAGCCAACATGGGTATCCAAATCCTGCTGTTGGCTATTGGCCGGAGAGATGTCTCGGTCGTGTCTGCATGGTTCCCGAACCCGTAGGGTCTACACACTTAAGGTTCGGTGATGCTAGAGTTGTTATGGGAAATAGTATGTGGTTACCGAAGGTTGTTCGGAGTCCCGAATGCGATCCTGGACGTCACGAGGAGTTTCGGAATGGTCCGGAGGTGAAGAATTATATATGGAAAGTCTTGTTTCAGTTGCCGGAATAATTTCGGGGGTTATCGGTATTGTACCGGGACCACCAAAAGGTGTCCGGGGGTCCACCGGGTGGGGCCACCTACCTTGGTGTGCCCAGTGAGCTGAACAAAGGGGGGACCAGCCCCTGGTGGGCTGGTGCGCCCTCCCCCAAGGGGGCCCAAGGCGCCTACGGTTAGAAACCCTAGTGGGTGGGGGCGCCTCCCACCTGACTTGGGTGGCAAGTCCCCCCTTGGCCGCCGCCCTCCTTGTAGATGGGATCTAGGGGGCCGCCCCCCTCTCCCCTGCCCCCTATAAATAGTGGGGGTGGGAGGGCTGCCACACCCTTCCCCTGGCGCAGCCCCTCCCCCTCTCCAACACCTCCTCCTCCTCCATAGTGCTTGGAGAAGCCCTGCCGGAGAACCACGAGCTCCATCACCACCACGTCGTTGTGCTGTCGGAGTTCTCCCTCAACTTCTCCTCTCCCCTTGCTGGATCAAGAAGGAGGAGACGTCCCTGGGCTGTAGTGTTGAACGCCGAGGCGCCGTCCGTTCGGTGCTGGATCGGATCTTCCGTGATTTGAATCACCATGAGTACGACTCCATCATCCGCGTTTCTTATAACGCTTCCGCTTAGCGATCTTCAAGGGTATGAAGATGCACTCCCTCTCTCTTGTTGCTAGCATCTCCTAGATTGATCTTGGTGACACGTAGGCAAATTTTGAATTATTACTACGTTCCCCAACAGCAAATTGTGTCGGTGACGAGGTTATGGTGTTGGCCAGTGGTGAGCTTGGGGCTGGAGCCGTGCGGCGAGGAGGGTGCGAGCGGCCTCAGTCGATGCCAGATCTGACCGGTTGGCTAGCACGGTGAGGCCGATGGGTACATATAGGCCTGACGGTCGAGGGGATGGCCGGCAGCGGCGATGAAACCACGCGGGGACGAGTGGCGGCCTGCCCCTAATCGAGAATAGAATAGGGACGGCTGCTAGGGTTTGGGCGGTCTAAATACCACATAGATTACCGAGTACCTTTCATCGGGGATCTTGGCGAAAGGTACCCACCATCACAGGGCTGTCAGATGCAAACGGCCATGCCACGTGGCTCCTATTTGTCAGCTGACTCCTATAGGGCTCTCAGCATACTGTGCATAAGACGCTTTTATGTTTGCCGAGTATGTATCCGGCGGGACTCGACAAAGCTTCCCATGTGTTGTGTCCCGTGATCCGTTGCCGCCACCACCACCACGCCGCCGTGCTGGTTCTGATCTCATCTACCACTTCTCCCTCGCTTGCTAGAATTAGTAAGGAGAATACGTTACCGAGCCAAACGTGTGCTAGACTCAGAGGTGCCGCATGTGCGGTGCTTGGATCGGATTGGATCGCGATGCCAGTGCAACTACGTCAACCACGATCATTAGATCGTAAACGCTTTCGATCTATAAGGGTACGTAGACACACACACTCCCCTCTCATTGCTAGCTAGCATCTCCATAGATAGATCTTTGGGTGTTTTGTGGGAAAAATTGTTTTAGATGCACCGTTCCCCGTCAAAGATCCAGGCGAAAACCTTGTCTACGACCGGTGGCTGGAGTCGATGGTGGTGACACCCTCAGCGGTTTCCTTCTTGGAGGCAACATCGAGGTGAAGTTCCGACCTCCTTCCACTACCTCTAGGGGAAACCCTTGATCAGTCGATCAGATGATGGTGGCACTCAGGTGTCGTTCCTCCCGTGAGGACGTCATTCTTGGAGGTGCGCGACGCCACCTGTCACCCGTCGTCGTAGTGCCGGCCCTTCCCACCCCACGCGCGGATCTTCGAGGCCTGCCCGATCTGCTCCTCCTGCCCGACGGCCTCCTCCACCCCTGGCCGCTGCTCCATGCGGGCAGCGGTGGGTTCTAGTGCCCGCTCCGCCGGCACCGCGGATGCATACTCCGAAGTCGGAGGCATGTGCCTTCCGCCATGAGAGGCAGAGGGCAAAGGAGATGGGGGCTGGTCCGACGCGTCTGCGCAGTCCGACCACCGCCGTCACGTGATGCCGGTGCCCACGAGGACGACCATCTCCTCGAGTGGGTGTGTTTTTGGTACTTACTGAGGCAAAGAAGAAGGTCCAACGGTTTCGGAGGATCAACGTCAAGCAGCTTTGGCTCGGCATTGAGCAATTTGAGCGGTAGAAGGTAGACACAGCGGCAGAGGCGACGAGGGTGGCCAACCTCAAGCGCAAGCAAGACCGCGTTGTCCGGCACTTGTAAGGCTACATCATCACCTCCAATTCCTCCTCCGACGACGGATCTGACAGCTCCGACGTGGACCCACCTCCTACCGGGGACTCCTACAGCTGCGCTGGACACCAGAAGGGCCATGGGCCAACGAGGAAGTGGTGAAGCTCGCCCTCTCCTGTTTATAATCTAGTTCTAGTATGTAGTTACAATGTGTCGGATAGTTGAACTGTGTGACTTGCCCATTTGGTGATCTTTTGGTAATGTTTATGCCCGTTTGGTAGCAGTTTAAATGTCCGTTTTTGTCGATTTTGATCATTCGTGATTTACATACTAGTTGCATGAATTTGTATGGATACAAGGCTCGGAATATGAGATACGTGGGTGTGGAGACGCGGATTTAGGGAGTGACCGGGCACGTCCTCGGACATATGGGGGTAGATTTGCCAAGTCCAGCTGTAGAAGCTCTTAGGGAGAGGGGATGAGGCGTTTTGGCTCCCCGAGTCAAATGAACCCGGGAGTTAAAAAAAGTAAATCCTAAAAACAACTACATAAATTCAAAAGATCTGAATTTTTTGTGTGGAGAAAGATGACTGAGTGTGTGATGTCCGTGCCAAATTTCAGAGCATTTGAATATATGAGTAGCTCTTAGAAAAAAGATAGATTTGGGGTCTGTGAAAAAAAAACTTGGGAGGCGTCCCCATCTTCGCCGCCTCCAGCAAGCTTCTCGCCCTCTCTCTCCACGCCGCCGCCGGGCGAAGCCCCATGCGGAAGGCGGTGGCAGCATGACTTCTCTCCCTTGGATGCGTCTGGTGGTTGTGCTAATTGCTATTGGTTGGGCTCCAATCTCCGCCGCCTGCTTGAGGCCCTCCAGCCTGAAGTTTTAGGAGTGTCGCTAGGAAGGTTGCGGCCACCCCATCCTACGCCGCTCGTTGTCGATCGCCACAAGTTGCCCTTTCCTTCCGGTCATGGCTGGCCAGTTGACGCTGGGGCGGGCTGGTTCGTTTCCAGATCTGACCGTGGTTGTGCGGAAGGGGGCGTGTCGCTGCCCCTATGAGGTCGAGGGCTGGCTGGGGCACCGTGCTAGTCTATGCTCAGATCCGGGAGCATCGTGACCACCTTGCCTTCGTCGGTGATAGGTCTTACGGTGACCACATTCGCATGCGGCGGCGGCTTCGAGGCGAATTGTGATGGCCATCTTAAGATCTTCTTGAGGGTTTCTCCCTTCAGATCTGATGGTCGACTTCGGCGATGAGATGCAAACTATAGACGATGGCTTGACGCGAAGGAAAGGTTGTGCAGCGGTGGCGACGCGGGTAGCTGTTGGGATCGTGAAAAAGTAGTGGCGACAACACAATTAATGTTGATGGTGGTGCTACTCGAATACCTGGTTTCAAGCTCCTGAGTGAAAGCCTAGGTCTTACCGAATGGTTATACCTGGTAATGGCGACGTTTTTATGTCATTACCTTGTTGCATGCATTGCTCGAATATTCCCAGACTAGTTCTTCTGGGTGAAAATCTAGATTCTGCCTTGGTGGTTGGATCCGATGACAGCGGTGCTTGAGCGTCGCTCCCTTCGTGAAGGCGTTGATGTTGAAGAACATCTCGTTCATGTGCTGTCATGAGATTTATGTGTGAATATGGTCATAATTGTAGTTTGCTCATCACGGATCTATCACTTTTGGGTTTTTTCCCTCGCCGATGCATAGTTTCAGTCTTACATGACTTTGCTATTTGTTGGCTTGTTTTCTGTGTGTGTGTGTTGCCGTTGGTTGTGTGCATTCTAATTATGCAGAGGCCAGGTGTGTGTGCTCATTGTGTTTGTATCCTCTTGGTGCTCCATTTTGAGCCAACAAAATCGTCCATTGTAGAAAAAATAAAAAGTTTACTGTTTTTGCATTTTTTGGACCCGGTTTTTTTAAGAGCTACTCAGATGTTCAAATGCTTTCAAATTTGCATACACTAAAATATCTTTCATGTGAAAAAACTTGGAATTTTTAAAAATATAGTGTTTAATTTTGAATTTATTGTTTACCGAGTGCAGATGAGTCCGGCTCAGAATTGGATATTCGGAGGGAACTACCTTGTGTTTGTTTGAGGGATTGAGATTCGGTGGCTTACTGCACCTCTGGGTGTATATGACAAGCTCACTAAACATGGTTTTACTTACATCTGTATCCTCTTCCTCAAATCAATATACCAAATAGGACAAGACACCAGCCTGGGGTACTAAAGAAAAAAAAGGCTACTCTGGATTAAATTTCTCAAAAGAACCCACATCAAATTGGGAAAATTTTGTTTTTGCCACTCTAAATTTTGCCAATTTTCCTTATGCCACTCCAGATTTTGACATTTCACTTTTGCCACTCTTAATTTTTGACAATTATCACAATTGCCATTTCCATGGCAAAAGCAAAATTTCCAGAGTGGCAATTGTGATACATTTCAAAAGCTAAGAGTGGCAAAAATGAAATGAAATTATTTTGCTTTTGCCACGGAATGTTAATTGTGATAATTGTCAAAAGCTAAGAGTGGCAAAAATGAAATGTCAAAATCTAGAGTGGCATAAGGAAAATTGGCAAAATCTAGAGTGGCAAAAACAAAAATTTCCCCATCAAATTACCCAATAGAATGTCTCAAAATCTTGAGGTGGCCTTGGCTAATAGATTTTGTGAAATCCAAAATCTAAAAGGACCACACGTCAAATCTACACTTGTGCACAACTAGCTTGGATAATCTTGTACAACATCGTACACTTGGCCATCCCCATGGACGACGCCGCCGGCCGCTGCTCTTTCTTGGCCAGCACAACGTAGAGCGGGCTCGCACGGCACATGTCGACGCCGAAGAGGTGGAACTGGCGCTCCTTGAAGGCCCAGATCTCGACGACGTCCTTCTCCTCGAAGCAGCACCGGGTGATGAAGTCCAGGTACCCTTCCCCCTTGATGATGTTGCCGTGGCTGCTCTCCCACTGCGTCAGCTGCAGCGCCTTGGTGCCGGCGTGGACGTTGCACACGACGACGGGGAGCCCACCGTGCTTCTTGCCCTGCCTCTTTTTCCTCTTGATTCGCCCCTGCTGCAGCTCCTCCTCCTCGGTCGGCGGGGGCGGCGGCCTTCTTGGCAGCCTCGGGGCTGCGCTGGCGCCCTCACGCGGTATGCTGGCGGCGTAGAGCTCCTCGGGGGAGAGGATCGGGCGGAGGCTGCGCAGCACGCCCGCAGTCGGGAGCCGGAACCGGTTCTGCTGCGGGTCGAGGTCGGTGGCGGTCAGGACCTTCTCGTCGATGAAGTGCACCGGCAAGTCGAGCCGCAGGTCGAAGTAGGGGCGTATCCACGCTGGCTCGGCTCGGGGAGCGACGGCGGAGAGCGGCACGGCCTTGATGGGCGCGGCGTCGATGGGCGGCGCCAAGAACGGGAGAAGAGCGCCGGAGAGGGAGAGGCCGGCCGCGTTGGCCCGTTGCTCCGCGGCGGCGGGGTCGTACACGGCGAGGGTGAGCTCGTGAAGCCTCTTGCGGCCGGCGTAGCCCGGCGCGGCCGCTGCCTCGGCAGGGATGATCATGGAAAGGCTGCGGTGGGCTTGGTCAGGGGACGGCATGGCGGGCGCTTGATCGACGGTTCTTGGATCTTTGGGCGTACGCGGTTATCCTGGGCAGGCTAGGCTGATTCGCTAGGGCTGCTGTTGCAATGGTTGGGCAATGCGATGCGATTGCTCATGCCCCGCATTATATAGACGGATGCTCGATTGCTCGCCGGAGCCGGGTCGGCTGCGTGCGGGAGAGGGATGTGGGCTGCGCTCCAAACTCGCTCGCGTCCTGGCCGGATTGGCGCATTAAATGTTGCCAATCCGGGTTGCGCTCGTTTCCGTGTCTCCCTCCGGTGTATGGCCAGCCGCCTTGGGAGCTGCTACTCCCTCCATCTCACGCGGGGGCGCGCGGCCTCCTTGCGAATCCGAGTAGGACTAGGATCAACGAGGGAAGCTGGTGGGCACGCTAGCCCCTCCCTCCATCTCATGCGGCGGCGCGCCAGCTCCTTCTGACCAGCACCCGGCTGCGGCGCGCCGGCTCCCCCTGGATGTGTGATCATGGATCAAGATGGCAACGGGATGGAACCATCGGGTTTTGCCTTTTCAAACCCATTCCCATCAGAAAATCGTAAACCCGTCTCCGTCCTCGTCATCATGCGCGGGGCTAATTTTTCGCCCGTCCCCCAGACCCATCGAGTTTTCTAAACCCACGGGGAAATCAACATACATAAGAAAACATAGAAACAAAGAATAATATTTCGACAACAAAACGATACCACATTTCAGCAACATAGATAATCAAATTTCAGCAACAAACATGAGCATATTTCAACCATACATGGTTAAACAAGATGTCCAATTACACAAGTTCTAAAATATAGTTCTTGGTTCAAAAATCAAAAGCACAAATGAGACGAAATAGTCCAATACATAAGTTTTGAAATAGAATTTATAGTTCACAAATCACTTCAAAGGAGGAATCATCATAGCATCTTTCACATCTCCAAGCCTCCAAAAGACTATCTTCAAAGCTTTCAAAGCCAAATCAAAGTGCCAAGTCCTAGAGAAGATCAAAATACGCTCAAGCTTGGTAAAAAAGTGTATTTTACCGGGTTTGCCGGGTTTCGGGTTCGGGGACTACCGAAACGGGTGCAAACCCATAAAACGTGCCGCGTTGTATAATGTGCCCAACAACAGCCCTACGGGGATGAAAAGACGCCCATCCCCGTCCCCTAATAGAGTAAAAACCCGCAGGGACGCGGGTTTCGGGGCCCCATTGCCATCTTGAATCATGGACATCATCAACCGCTAGAGGAGAGGACAGGAGATGGTTTCTTTAGACGAAAGGCTCAAGAAAAGCCCAACTTTGAATTAACAGAGTGATGGACGGGCTAGGATTACGTTTAGGATTCCAACCACGGAAAAAGATAGTATTCCCTCCATTCCTTGTACAAGGTGTATAGTTTTTTTGAGAAAAAGTCCAATATAAGGTGTATTGCGTTGCACCACTCATTTGGATAATTTCTTTAGGGATTTGATTACATTTCCTTATATCAAGGATGCTCCTCTATTTCTCATGTCAATTAGTCAGGTCTAATCCCGCCCAAAACTTGTGAAATGTTTCATCCACGTGTGTTCTTTAATTTTCGTGCCAAAAACTAATCACCAAGTGCGCCGGCTCAACACAACCATCAAGATACATCACCGAAGGAGGCCCCGGCGCCCTCGCCTAGCTCGAAAGGCCCCGTACCATCAATAGATACAAATGTTCACCCTAGAATCTAGGTAAATGTCAATGAAAGGCAACCACATGAGAGGAACCAGACACTCCTAGCATGCCACCGACTACGCATCTAGAGCAGGGCACTGCGAATGCCCATGGACTGGGCACGAAAGAGGGAAAGTTGTCAGGATGGGAAGAAGGGTTGAAGCTAGTGTCCACAGGAAGCGAAGAAATCCGAGGGGGCAGTGCCAAGAGCAAAAGAAGGAGCTTTGGCTCTCACGACACGCGGTGTGAAGCCGCTAGAGGAGGGGAACCCTATCCCCTCATGCCCTGGAGAATCCACGAGAAGCGGACATGGCACAAAGCAGCTAAACGAATAGCACCCATACAACATGGCACCGTACGAGGGAGGACGGCACCGCCACAAGAGGCACGCAACCGTTGTCGCGACCCACCGACCACATCGCAATAAAGCCTGCAACCCACCTTGTTCACAACAAAGCATGGAGACCAATGTTTATATCGTTCAAAACAAGTTTTAGCGTGTTGAAAAGACGCCCTTAACCCGTCATGATTTTGTTAAAAAAATAGAGATTAGTTTAAAGTGAAAACAGTCTGAAGTTCACGTACTACATGGTGTGTGTTTTCATTTGAGAAAATAAGAGTTTTTGCTATTACATTACATTTAAAAATAAAAGTTTGCAAAAACTTACGATAATGTTGATATTTAAAAAATCTAAGAGTCAAAATAAATTAAGCAAGAAGTTCAAATAAAAAAGTACTTCAAACAATTTTATAAAAAATAGATTTCTCCCGTTCATAAAAAAGTGAGTTAATTGCACAGAAGTACCACAATTCGGGCATCACATACAGATTGGTACCATGATTGCTAATTTTTGCGTGTCAGTACCAACATTGATCCAGATTTTTGCAAAAAAGACTAAAAGACTGATTTTATACGTATTGACAGTGTATCTGACTGTTGGGGCCCGTCTGTCAGGTGCCAACGTGGCATGTCTTTTTGCAGAAAACCCCCTTACATTGTAAGTAATCAGAAAAAATGCCCAAATTTTTTCGGGAAAAAGGCTCCATGAGAGCCTTTCATTTTTGTTCGCAAATTCCACCATCGAATCTAGACTGGGTAGAAATTTTCCGCCACTTGACTGTTGGGGCCCGTCTGTCAGGTGCCAACGTGGCATGTCTTTTTGCAGAAAACCCCCTTACATTGTAAGTAATCAGAAAAAATGCCCAAATTTTTTCGGGAAAAAGGCTAGAAATTTTCCGCCACTTGAACAAATAAACAAAAGGAAAGAAAATTAGGCGCTAATTTTTGCGTGTCAGTACCAACATTGATCCAGATTTTTGCAAAAAAGACTAAAAGACTGATTTTATACGTATTGACAGTGTATCTGACTGTTGGGGCCCGTCTGTCAGGTGCCAACGTGGCATGTCTTTTTGCAGAAAACCCCCTTACATTGTAAGTAATCAGAAAAAATGCCCAAATTTTTTCGGGAAAAAGGCTCCATGAGAGCCTTTCATTTTTGTTCGCAAATTCCACCATCGAATCTAGACTGGGTAGAAATTTTCCGCCACTTGACTGTTGGGGCCCGTCTGTCAGGTGCCAACGTGGCATGTCTTTTTGCAGAAAACCCCCTTACATTGTAAGTAATCAGAAAAATGCCCAAATTTTTTCGGGAAAAAGGCTAGAAATTTTCCGCCACTTGAACAAATAAACAAAAGGAAAGAAAATTAGGCGCCCCCGCGGGATTCGATCCTGCGACCTGCTGTCCACAGGCACCACGCGCTAACCACCACGCTCCTGCAAACCTCACGCTCCAATACAGGCGTTAGATTTCTTATACTATATCTGAAGCGCTGGACCGGGCCACCGAGGCCTGCATTTTTTTTTCGTTTCGCACTTAACTGGCGCGCGTGTTGCACTTGTTCGTTGCCCCGGTTACTATTCGTTTAATTTCTCTTATGCTTTTAGAATGCGCGGTGAACATTTTTTTAATAAACGCTGAACACTTTTTCTGCTTATAGTGCACATTTTTCAATGCACAATGAGCTTTTCTTTACAAACGGTGAACATTTTCTTAATATAATAAACTTTGGTAATATCCGTTGAACATATTTGAAATGCAAATTGAACATTTTTGTACTATAGGTTGTTCAATTTTCTTATGATAAGGAACATTTTGCTTAATTTGTGGTAATTTTTTTTGTAATTCATGGTGACCAATCTGTATTAAAAATGGAGAAAATATTAATCATTCGTAAAGAAAATTTGACAACCTGTATTAAAAATAATTGTGTAATCTTATTAAATTTTAGAAATGCATTAAAACTGTTCAACTTTTATAAGAAAAAATCAACGTGTTTCTGGAAACGCAAGAATGATTTTTACACAATAAAGTTTCTCGGAATACCACAGAAATTGATGTGTTTCTCGAAATGCTAGAATGATTTTACGCAATAAGTTTTTAAAACATGCAGAACATTTTCTCAAATACACATTGTCAAAAAAATTCATCATGTATTAAGAAAATGTTCAACCTATATCACAAAAGTGATCGTCGTATATATTAAAAAATGTTCAACCTAAATTACAAAAATGTTCATCGTATATATTAAAAAAATGTTCAACCTAAATTGCAAAAATGTTCAACCCAAAAAGTTCAATATATTAAAAAATGCTCACTGTTTGCAAAGTAAAGTTTATCAAGCATTAAAAAATGATCACTATATGCAGAAAAGGTGCTCAGCATACATTAAGATAATGTTCATGCAAATTCGAAAACATGTCCATCATGTATTTGAAAACATCATGTATTGAAGCCTATCTAAAAAATGTTTAGTAAGTATGTTAAAAACAGAAGAAAAATGAACCCAGTGAATAAAAGAAGAAAGAAAGAAAAACCTAAAAATAAGCCAAAACCAGAAACAAAAATAAAGCATAATAAGATAAATAAGTAGAAAAGCAATCCGGGCGAACGAGCCCAGCACGCGCGTCAGTAAAAGGCGAAACGAAAAAACAATTACAGGCCTTGGTTGGCCCAACCATCAGCCAGCGTTTGTTTATTGTATAAAGAAAATCCTGCCTGCATAGTATCACGAGCAGCCCTTTGTCCTGGAGGCTAGCGCGCTCCGCCTTTGTGCTGCAGTTTGCAAGTTTGAAATCTGTCGCGCGTGATTTTTCGTTTAATTTATTTATTTGTCCAGTTCGTTGAAAACTTTCAAACAAGTCCGAACGAAAAAAAAGTCTCTCGCGTTAAAAAATTTCCCACAAAATAACAGGTATTTATGCGATTACGTATAAAGCAAGGGGTTTTTTTGCAAAAAAACATGCCACGTTGCACCTGACAGACGAGCCCCAACAGTCAGATACACTGTCAATACGTATAAATCAGCCTTTTAGTCTTTTTTGCAAAAATCTGGACCAATGTTGGTACTGACACGCAAAAATTAGCAATCGTGATACCAATCTGCATGTGATGCCCGAATTGTGATACTTCTGTGCAATTAACTCTAAAAAAGTTAAAGAAGTTCAAAGTAAAAAAAGAGGAACATTCCAAAAGAATTTATACAAAAAATTGGCCCCATTATAGAAAACTAGAAGTTCAAATTAAAACAACGATGTGGTTCAATGTTTCTAAAAAAATAGGACTTTTCCTGTTACTAACCAATAAAACTAAGAAGTTCAAATTTTAAAAAATGGTGAAGTTTGATGTCTATAAAAGATTTCAGATTTTTCTGGTTATTAAAAAAATACAACCAAGAAATTAAAATTTTAGAACAAAGAAGTGAAAAAACTCTTATTTTCCTCACTATTAAAGTATAAAACCAATAAGTTCAAATTAAAATAAAGGAGCAGCTCGGTGCATACAAAAAACTCACATTCTTCTCGTTGCTAGAAAAAAATGTATTTAATTCAATTCAAGAAAAAAGTGGTTAAATGTTTACTTAAGAAAGTCGATTTTTTCTAAACTAAAACTAAGAAGTTCAAATTAAAATAACAGAAGAGTTAAAAGTTTATAATACCCTAGAATTTACAAGGTAAAAAAATCGATGCCATTTTTGGCATTTTCAAAACTACCCATAAAATGGCAACGAATTTGAAAAAAAATGTCTACATGAAACAATTGTTTCTTAAAGGTAAAGCATTCCACGTGTATATCATACACGTCATTTGCATAAAATAATTTGATTTTTTTATGGATATCGTTAAAAACCAGTTTTAGCATGTTCAAAAGATGCTATTAACCAAAAAGTCTAGATTTTAAAAATAGAGAAGTTCAAAAAACATAAAAAAGGACTTTCACCATATATTAATTTTTAAAAACTCTGGAAGTTCAAATTTAAATAGCGGATGATTCAATATTTATTACAAAACTAGTATATTTTCCTTACTAAAAGAAATAGACCCACAAGTCCAAATTACAAAAATAGAGAACTTTGATATTTATAAAAACTTAGATTTTCCTTGTTTACTAAAGAATAAAATGAAGAATTCAAATTAAAATAAAGGAGTAGTTCAATGTACATGGAAAACTCAGATTCTTTCCGTTTCTAGGAAAAACAGAAGTACGAAGTTCAATCAAAGAAATGTTTGATGCTTATTAGAAACATATTTTTTCCCTAAGAATAAGGGTAGGAAGTTCAAATTAAAATAATAGAGAAGTCTGAAGATTATAAAAAACTCAAATTTTTCTCATTACTAAAGAATAAAATGAAGGAGTTCAAATTATAAAAAGGAACAACTAAATAAGTTTGAAAATAGATATTCATTGTTTCTACAAAAATCTAGAAGTTCTAAGGAAAATAACGAAGTGGTTCAATGTTTATTTAAAAACTAGGATTTTACCAATATTAAAACACACACATATCCCTTAGTATTAAAGAATCAACTACGCGAACCAACCTGTGGTTAGATGGTTAGACTGTGCTATGCCCAGCCCATTAGAGTTCAAGTCCAGGTGCTCGCATTTATTCCTGGATTTATTTCAGGATTTCCGGCGATGCGCATTCAGTGAAAGGAGACGTTACCGTCGATGACGAGGTGCCTATGGTGACTTCATAAATTTGAAGATGATATGCCGGTTCAGTCTTTCGGGAATGCTCATAGAGGTAGGTGTGTGTGTGTATTCATAGGCGTGAGTGTATGCGCGTGTATATGAGCGATTGCGTCTATATTGTATTAAGAAAACGAATCAACCATGAAGTTCTAATTGAAAGAAATAATGAAACACGATGTTTATTTAAAAATCAAAAACAATTCCTTAATCAAAAATAAAAATGTGAAGTTCAAATAAAAATAACACGGAAGTTCAAAGTATACTAAACCCTAGGATTTACAAGTTCAAAAAACAAAATAAAAACAACGCCATTTTTGGCTTTTTTTAACTCAAAATTTCCTCGTTACTAGAGAATAAAATCAAGAAGTTCAAACTAAAATAACAGAGCAGCTCGATGTATACAAAAAACTCAAATTCTTCTCGTTTCTAGAAAAAAGTATTTAGTTTAATTCAAAAAAGTTGTTCGATGCTTTCTTAGAAAAGATGATTTTTCTCCTATAAAAATAGAACTAATAATTTCAAATTAAATTAAGAGAGAACTATGAAGTTTATAAAAAAATTCATATTTTTAAATGTTAAAAAATCAATAACATTTTTTGCATTTTAAAAACTAATCATAAATCACAATGAATTTGGAAAACTTGTCTACATGAAAAATTGCTTCAAAAAACATAAGCTTTGAAATGGTATATCATACACATTATTCACATAATACAATTTGAATGTTTTGTATATACCGTTCAAAACAAGTTTTAGCGTGTTCAGAAAGATGCTCGTAACCCGTAATGATTTTGTAAAAAAAACACTTTCCAATAGTTTTCTATTGGTATCATTCCTCAAATTTGATGAGTGCTTTAGGAGTTAGGGGCAAAGAAATTAGAGATCGGTTCAAATAGAAAACAACCAGAAGTCCATGTACGGCATGGTGTGTGTTTTGATATGAGAAAAAGAATAAAAAGGCAAAGTATGAATAGTTTATTGATAGAAGTTCAGGTGCTCAGCATGGGAAAGTGCAAAACTTGTTTTGAGAGAGGTTCACCTTGTATTTACAAGGTCAAAAACACATACAAATAGTTGTTTTTTTTGGTGTTTTAAAAAAAATCTCTGAAACCATTATATATTTGAAACAAAAATACTCTACATGAAAAAGTTCCTCATATTCAACAACTTTCCAAGGGCATACAACATTCTTATTCCAAAATAAACGGTTAAAATAAATTGGTGTCTATTGTTCAAAAATAGAAGTTTAACAGTATAAAAAAAGTTGCTTCTTTTCAACAGGTTTCTAAATGGTATATCATATGTGCAACTCCGACGAAATGGGTGAGGAATTACGAACAAAAATACGTGATAGAAGTTCAAAGTGAAAAATAGCGAGCAGTCCAATGGGTACAAAGGATGCATTTCAGATGAGAATAAAAGAATAAAAAACAAAAGGCCTAAAAGGTTTGTTGCAAGAAGTTCACGTCCTCCTCCGTGCACGGTTCAAAACTCAAGGGTGAGACGTCCGCCGTTCATTTACATGTTCAAAAAAGGCAACAAAAAACGACGTTGTTTTGCCATTTTTAAAACTTCTCGCAAAAGGCAACGAAATTGTAACAACTGTCTACAAGAAAAAGTTGCTCCTATTCATAAGCTTTTACATGGTATATTATATGCTACATTTAGATAAATGGTTTAAAAGTTTCATGTATACCGTTAAAAACACATTTTTACATATTCAAAAATATCTCTTAAACCGGCATGAATATGAAAAAAGTGGTCAACACATGGAAGTTGCACGTTTTCAACAGCTTTCCATTAGTATATCATTTGCTCTCCACTAAGTGGTTGAGAGATATGGGCAAAAAACAGCACATGAAAAACAGAGTGAAGTTCAAATAGAACTGCCCAAGAAGTTCAATCGCTTCAGGCAGTGCATTTTTCAGAGACTTTGTTTTCGCACTGAAGGCAGGACGCATGATCTCATGGTTTTAAAAATTACGTAAAAACGGCTAGGAATCGAAGAGAACTTCCTATATGAAAAAGTTTCGCATTTTATATAGCTATGCAGCGGTATATTATTTGCCCCATTCCGACAAAGTTTGCAAAAATCAAAGCCAAACAACATTTTAAACCATTTTCAAAATTGACCTAAAATTGTAAAGAATTGGGAGGAACATTATATACAATTTTTTTTGCATTTGTTCAAGCTTTCCAATGCCATATCATTTGCTGCATTTCGACAAACCATTTAGAAAAAACCCGAAAATATGAACTCGGAGGAACTTTGGCCATTTCATAAATTACTTTTAAACTGTTCAGAGTTAGAAAAACTCTCTATGTGAAAAAGAAGCGCATTTTCATATGCTTTCCAACACAATATCGATTTCATCAATCCGACTTGCCATTTTCAAATTATACGAAAAAACAAATTGCTCTATTTTACAAATTGCTCTTTAACCGTAGGGAATTTGGGAAAACATTATATATGTGGAATTAGTGGATTTGCAGAAGCTTTTAAATGCCGTATTATTTGCCTCATTTTGATAAACGTCTTAGAAATGGTCTTGAAAATAAGATTCATGTTTTTTGTATGAAGAGAAATGGTTGGTAAAACTCCTCTTAATCCGTGTAGATTTTGAAAGAAATTTAATTTAGGTTGTGATCCATGTGTCGAAAGCTTTCCAACGGTATATCACAAGACTCATTTGGACAATCTTTACGTAAGTTCAACCCATCGTTGAGTTAAGTTCAACTACTAGGACGGGACGGCTAGTTATCAGAATATTATGCTGATCCCGTGATCAGAATAGTGTTTATGTAGATATATAGTTATAGCAAACAACACCACATCATAGGTAATGCACATACGTATGATAATACGAGTAAAAAGTAGGTTCCACAAGTTATTTAAATCTTCAAGTGTTCAATCAAATTAACAAAAGCATCATAATTATAAGCAAGTAACAACCAAAATAGCAACTTCATGCGTATACCTGGGTGATTACATGTTGGGCCCTCAAATTAAGTCATACATATATATATGGTCGCATTATTGACCTCAGATAGTTCAAGATTATTTCTCTAGGTGATGCCAGCGACAACCATCATGTTCAAGTCATTGCGCACATTGTTCCTTAGAGTGCTTAGCACAACTTGTCCAACTTGTAAAAAAAATCCCACGAGGCAATCCTTCAACCCCTCTATGTTGATGACAATGTGTTCGTCGATGACCGTCTTATAAGCTCCCGTAGTAATGATCCCCCCTGCTCCAAGCCGTAGTCCAACAGAGCCTTCTTCCCCCCGGATGGGAGTTTTTTTTCGAAAAGGGGGTTATCCCCTGGCCTCTGCATCAGAACGATGCATACAGCCATATTATTGATAAGCAAAAGGTCCAACAGAAGTCTTCAGGTCTCAAAAAGGGAAAAGGAGTGATGGTAGCCATCTTCTTAGGTAATATCTAGGATGCCATCGTGGATGATAAGCAAAAAAGAGCACTCTTATGTGAGACTGCCACACATGGACGAAAAACAAATATGGATATAATTTAAGAGAACATATCATCACATGTTTGGTGATAAGATTTGTGTTCGTTAGGCGAGTCACAAATGGCACCCTGATGTAGATATTGTTTGGCGGTAGTATGTCAAGGTGGTGGCCAGTCTCATCATCGAGCCTGATTCTTCTGTTGAACACGTAAGATTGAAATGGGTCATCATCGTTCGAATCAGTGAGATATACAACATCCATTGTGGGAACTGGTCCTATCAAGGAAAATCATATCATCTCTCCACCAGTTAGACCGTTCTGTGTAATGAACTGCACCCATCCTTCGCCACCCATACGGGGCCTTGTCAGTCCTTTCTGTGGTTCAATGATGTAAGTGGCCCCACGACACACAAAGAGCACACTCTCTTCCGTTAATTCATTGAGCTCTAGCCTAGCGTTGCATGGAACAATCTGTGCAACAAACGCAAAACAAAAGACACATTATATACATTGTAAAAGCACAATAATTAAAACATAAAGCACACCATATCTTGTTAGAGAATATTTAATTAATTAATCCTTCGATATTAACAATTGCAACATTTAGAAAACTGCACAAACAATACAAACATGTCATTAACCATCTATCACCAAAAAATAATGCATTTTCAAATATATTCATGCATATCGATCCACACATTAACAAAATATAACAATCATATTCATAAACAAACATGCATTGCATTCAATCGATAGATGCACGTATATAAAATTTCATGTATACTCTCTCAAACTATACATGCATTGCATTCATTTACAAACACACACACACACACACACACACACACACATATATATATATATTCATAAACATCCATATATAATTTATATCCACCAAAAGCTATTCTTTTTTTGCGGGAACTATCCAAACTTTTCATACAATCCATAGATGCATATATATTATCCATATCAATCATGTCAAGACATATATATGTTTATATATTGATTTTTCATATGTAGAAAAATATTGAGATAAATAGCAAAAAAAGGGGGAAGCCACCCCTATAGTTAGCTGACCTTGGAATTGTTGGCGTCGAGGTGGGAGGGGTGGTCGGCCGGCAGCAAATGTTGGAAATATGCCCTAGAGGCAATAATAAAGTGGTTATTATTACATTTCCTTGTTCATGATAATTGTCTATCGTTCAAGCTATAAGTGTATTAACCGGAAACCGTGATGCATGTGTGAATACATAGATCGTAATATGTCCCTAGTAAGCCTCTAGTTAACTAGCTCGTTGATCAATAGATGGTCATGGTTTCCTGACCATGGACATTGGATGTCGTTGATAACGGGATCACATCATTAGGAGAATGATGTGATGGACAAGACCCAATCCTAAGCGTAGCACAAGATCGTGTAGTTCGTTTGCTAAAGCTTTTCTAATGTCAAGTATAATTTCCTTAGACCATGAGATTGTGCAACTCCCGGATACCGTAGGAATGCTTTGGGTGTGCCAAACATCACCACGTAACGGGGTGGCTATAAAGGTGCACTATAGGTATCTCCGAAAGTATCTGTTGGGTTGACACGAATCGAGACTGGGATTTGTCACTCCGTATGACGGAGAGGTATCTCTGGGCCCACTCAATAATGCATCATCATAACGAGCTCAATGTGACTAAGGAGTTGGTCATGGGATCATGCGTTACAGAACGAGTAAAGAGACTTGCCGGTAACGAGATTGAACGAGGTATGGGGATACTGATGATCGAATCTCGGGCAAGTAACATACCGATAGACAAAGGGAATTGCATATGGGATTGACTGAATCCTCAACATCGTGGTTCATCCGATGAGATCATCGTGGAACATGTGGGAGCCAACATGGGTATCCAGATCCAGCTGTTGGTTATTGGCCGGAGAGATGTCTCAGTCATGTCTGCATGGTTCCCAAACACGTAGGGTCTACACACTTAAGGTTTGGTGATGCTAGAGTTGTTATGGGAAATAGTATGTGGTTACCGAAGGTTGTTCGGAGTCTCGGATGCAATCCCGGACATCACAAGGAGTTCCAGAATGGTCCGGAGGTGAAGAATTGTATATGGGAAGTCTTGTTTCAGTCGCCGGAATTTCAAGGGTTATCGGTATTATGTCAGGACCATCGGAAGGTGTCCGGGGGTCCACCGGGTGGGGCCACCTGCCTCGGTGGGCCTAGTAGGCTGAACAAAAGGTGGGGGGGGGGGAACCAGCCCCTGGTGGGCTGGTGCGCCCCCCCCACCAAGGAGGCCCAAGGCGCCTAGGGTTAGAAACCCTACAGGGTGGGGGCGCCTCCCACCGGACTTGGGGGGCAAGTCCCCCCTTGGCCGCCCCTTCGACCCTTGTCGATGGGATCTATTGGGGTGGCTCCCTCTCCCCTTCCCCCTATAAATAGTGGGGATGGGAGGGCTACCACACCCTTCCCCTGGCGCAGCCCCTCCCCCTCTCCAACACCTCCTCCTCGATAGTGCTTGGCGAAGCCCTGCAGGAGAACCATGAGCTCCATCACCACCACGCCGTCGTGCTATCGGAGTTCTCCCACAACTTCTCCTCTCCCCTTGCTGGATCAAGAAGGAGGAGACGTCCACGGGCTGTATGTGTGTTGAACGCGGAGGCACCGTTCGTTCGGCGCTGGATCGGATCCTCCGTGATTTGAATCGTTGCGAGTACGACTCCATCATCCATGTTCCTTGTAACGCATCCTCTTAGCGATCTTCAAAGGTATGAAGATGCACTCCCTCTCTCTCGTTGCTAGCATCTCCTAGATTGATCTTGGTGACACGTAGGAAAATTTTGAATTATTGCTACGTTCCCCAACAGTGGCATCATGAGCTAGGTCTATGCGTAGATTCTATGCATGAGCAGAACACAAAGTAGTTGTGGGCGATGATTTGTTCAATTTGCTTACCGCTATTAGTCTTATCTTGATTCGGCGACATTGTGGGATGAAGCGGCCCGGAACGACCTTACACGTACGCTTACGCGAGACTGGTTCCACCAACTGACATGCACTTGATGCATAAGGTGGCTAGCAGGTGTCTGTCTCTCCCACTTTAGTCGGATCGGATTCGATGAAAAGGGTCCTTATGAAGGGTAAATAGCAATGGGCATATCACCGTTGTGGTTTTTGCGTAGGTAAGGAATGTTCTTGCTAGAAACCTATAGCAGCCATGTAAAACATGCAACAACAATTAGAGGACGTCTAACTTGTTTTTGCAGGGTATGCTATGTGATGTGATATGGCCAGAAGGATATGATGAATGATATATGTGATGTATGAGATTGATCATGTTCTTGTAATAAGAATCATGACTTGCTTGTCGATGAGTATGACAACCAGCAGGAGCCATAGGAGTTGTCTTAATTTATTGTATGACCTGCGTGTCAATGAAAACGCCATGTAATTACTTTACTTTATCGCTAACCGTTAGCCATAGTAGTAGAAGTAATAGTTCGCGAGACAACTTCATGAAGACACGATGATGGAGATCACGATGATGGAGATCATGGTGTCATGCCGGTGACGAAGGTGATCATGCCGCGCCTCGAAGATGGAGATCAAAAGGCGCAAGATGATATTGGACATATCATGTCACTTTATGATTTGCATGTGATGTTTGTCATGTTTACATCTTATTTGCTTAGAACGATGGTAGCATAAATAAGATGATCCCTCACTAAAATTTCAAGAAAAGTGTTCCCCCTAACTGTGCACCGTTGTGAAGGTTTGTTGTTTCGAAGCACCATGTGATGATCGGGTGTGATAGATTCTAACGTTCGCATACAACGGGTGTAAGCCAGATTTACACATGCAAAACACTTAGGTTGACTTGACGAGCCTAGCATGTACAGACATGGCCTCGGAACACGAGAGACCGAAAGGTCGAACATGAGTCGTATAGTAGATACGATCAACATGGCGATGTTCATCGTTGATGACTAGTCCATCTCACGTGATGATCGGACATGGCCTAGTCGATTCAGATCATGTATCACTTGGATGACTAGAGGGATGTCTATCTGAGTGGGAGTTCATTAAATAATTTGATTAGATGAACTTAGTTATCATGAACTTAGTCTAAAATGTCTTTACAATATGTCTTGTTGATCAAATGGCCCACGCTAATGTTGCCCTCAACTTCAACGCGTTCCTAGAGAAAATCAAGATGAAAGACGATGGTAGCAACTATACGGATTGTGTCCGTAACTCTTGGATCATCCTCATAGCTGCCAAGAAAGCATATGTCCTTGAAGCACCGCTAGGTGACGCACCCATTTTCCCAGCAACTCAAGACGTTATGAACACCTGGCAGTCATGTAGTGATGATTACTCCCTGGTCCAGTGCGGTATGCTTTACAGCTTAGAACCGGGGTTCCAAAAGCGTTTTGAGTAGCACGAAGCATATGAGATGTTCCAAGAGCTGAACATGGTTTTCCAAGCTCATGCCCGGGTCGAGAGATATGAAGTCTCCGACAAGTTCTACAGTTGTAAGATGGAGGAAAACAGTTCTGTCAGTGAGCATATACTCAAAATGTCTGGGTTGCACAACCGCTTGTCTCAGCTGGGAGTTAATCTTCCAAATGACTTGGTTATTGACAGGATCGTCTAGTCGCTTCTACCTAGCTACAAGAGCTTTGTGATGAACTACAATATGCAAGGGATGGAGAAGTCCATTCCTGAGTTATATTCAATGCTGAAATCAGCGAAGGTGGAAATCAAAAAGTAACATCAAGTGTTGATGGTGAATAAAACCACTAGTTTCAAGAAAGGCAAGGGTAAGAAGAACTTCAAGAAGGACGGCAAGGGAGTTGCCGCGCCCGGTAAATCAGTTGCCGGGAAGAAGCCAAAGAATGGACCCAAGCCCGAGACTCTGTGCTTTTATTGCAAGGGAAATGGTCATTGGAGGCGGATCTGCCCCAAGTACTTAGCGGATAAGAATGCCGGCAACGCCAAAGGTATATGTGATTTACATGTTATTGATGTGTACCTTACCAGCGCTCATAGTAGCTCCTGGGTATTTGATACCGATGCGGTTGCTCATATTTGTAACTCAAAACAGGAGCTGTGGAATAAGCGGAGACTGGCAAAGGACGAGGTGATGATGCGCGCCGGGAATGGTTCCAAGGTCGATGTGATCGCCGTCGGCACACTACCTCTACATGTACCTACAGGATTAGTTTTAAACCTCAATAATTGTTAATTAGTACCAGCTTTGAGAATGAACATTGTATCCGGATCTCGTTTAATTCGAGATGGCTACTCATTTAAATCCGAGAATAATGGTTGTTCCATTTATATGAGAGATATGTTTTATGGTCATGCCCCGCTAGTCAATGGTTTATTTTTGTTTAATCTCCAATGTGATGTTACACATATTCATAGTGTGAAAGCCAAAAGGTGTAAGGCTCATAATGATAGTCCCACATATTTGTGGCACTGCCGCCTTGGTCACATTGGTGTCAAACACATGAAGAAACTCCATGCAGATGGACTTTTGGAGTCTCTTGATTATGAATCATTTGACACGTGCGAACCATGCCTCATGGGCAAAATGACCAAGACTCCATTCTACGGAACAATGGAGCGAGTGACCAACTTATTGGAAATCATGCATACTGATGTGTGCGGTCCAATGAGCATTGAGGCTCGCGGTGGCTATCGTTATGTTCTCACCCTCACTGATGACTTAAGTAGACATGGGTATGTCTACTTGATGAAACACAAGTCTAAGACCTTTGAAAAGTTCAAGGAATTTCAGAGTGAGGTAGAGAATCAACGTGACAGAAAAATAAAGTTCTTTCGATCAGATCATGGAGGGGAATATTTGAGTTATGAGTTTGGCATGCACTTAAGAAATTGTGGAATTATTTCACAACTCACGCCGCCTGGAACACCTCAGTGAAATGGTGTGTCCGAACGTCGTAATCGTACTCTATTGGATATGGTGCGATCTATGATGTCTATTACCGATCTACCGCCATCATTTTGGGGTTATGCTTTAGAGACTGCCGCATTCACTTTAAATAGGGCTCCGTCGAAATCCGTTGAGACGACACCGTATGAATTATGGTTTGGGAAGAAACCTAAGCTGTCGTTTCTAAAAGTTTGGGGATGCGATGCTTATATCAAGAAACTTCAACCTGAAAAGCTCGAACCCAAGTCGGAAAATGCATCTTCAAATTATACCCTAAGGAAACTATTGGGTATACCTTCTACCTCTGATCCGAAGGCAAGATCTTTGTTTCCAAGAATGGATCCTTTCTAGAGAAAGAGTTTCTCTCGAAAGAAGTAAGTGGGAGGAAACTAGAACTTGATGAGGTACTGCCTCTCAAACGGGAGAGTAGGACGGCTCAGGAAGATGTTTTTGTGGTGCCTGCACCAACTAGAGAAGAAGTTAATGATGATGATCATGAAACTTTGGATCAAGCTGCTACTGAACTTCGTAGGTCCACAAGGACACGTTCCGCACCAGAGTTGTACGGTAACCCTGTCCTGGAAATCATGTTGATAGACAACGGTGAACCTTCGAACTATGAAGAAGCGATGGCGGGCCCGAATTCCAACAAATGGCTTGAGGCCATGAAATCTGAGATAGGATCCATGTATGAAAATGAAGTATGGACTTTGACAGACTTGCCCGATGATTGGTAAGCCATAGAGAATAAGTGGATCTTTAAGAAGAAGACTGACGCGGATGGTAATGTGACCATCTATCAGGCTCGGCTTGTCGCTAAGGGTTATCGACAAGTTCAAGGGGTTGACTACGATGAGACCTTCTCACCCGTAGCGAAGCTGAAGTCCGTCCGCATCATGTTAGCAATTGCCGCATTCTATGATTATGAGATATGGCAAATGGACGTCAAAATGGCATTCCTTAATGGTTTCCTTAAGGAAGAACTATACATGATGCAACCGGAAGGTTTTTTCGATCCTAAGAATGCTGACAAGGTATGCAAGCTCCAGCGCTCAATCTATGGGCTGGTGCAAGCATCTCGGAGTTGTAACATTCACTTTGATGAAATGATCAAAGAGTTTGGGTTTACGCAGACTTATGGAGAAGCATGTGTTTACAAGAAAGTGAGTGGGAGCTCTGTAGCATTTCTCATATTATATGTGGATGACATACTATTGATGTGAAATGATATAGAACTTTTGGAAAGCATAAAGGCCTACTTGAATAAGTGTTTTTCGATGAAGGACCTTGGAGAAGCTGCTTACATATTAGGCATCAAGATCTATAGAGATAAATCGAGACGCCTCATTGGTCTTTCACAAAGCACATACCTTGACAAGATATTGAAGAAGTTCAATATGGATCAGTCCAGGAAGGGGTTCTTCTCTGTATTGCAAGGTGTGAAATTGAGCACGGCTCAATGCCTGACCTTGGCAGAAGATACAGAAAAGATGAGTGTCATCCCCTATGCCTCGGCCATAGGGTCTATTATGTATGCCATGCTGTGCCAGACCTGATGTGAACCTTGCCGTAAGTTTGGTAGGAAGGTACCAAAGTAATCTCGGCATGGAACACTAGACAATGGTCAAGAATATCGTAAAATACCTGAAAAGGACTAAGGATATGTTTCTCGTTTATGGAGGTGACGAAGTGCTCGTCGTAAAGGGTTACGTCGATGCTAGCTTAGACACAGATCTACAGATGCTTACGTCGTGAATATATTCAAGATGGAGACATAGATATTTGTAAAGTGCATACGAATCTGAATGTCGCGGATCCGTTGACTAAACCACTTCCACGAGCAAAACATGATCAACACCAGAACTCTATGGGTGTTCGATTCATCACAATGTAACTAGATTATTGACTCTGGTGCAAGTGGGAGACTATTGCAAATATGCCCTAGAGGCAATAATAAAGTGGTTATTATTATATTTCCTTGTTCATGATAATTGTCTATTGTTCATTCTATAACTGTATTAACCGGAAACCGTAATACATGTGTGAATACATAGATCGTAATATGTCCCTAGTAAGCCTCTAGTTAACTAGCTCATTGATTAATAGATCGTCATGGTTCCTGACCATGGACATTGGATGTCATTGATAACGGGATCACATCATTAGGAGAATGATGTGATGGACAAGACCCAATCCTAAGCATAGCACAAGATTGTGTAGTTCGTTTGCTAAAGCTTTTCTAATTTCAAGTGTCATTTCCTTAGACCGTGAGATTGTGCAACTCCCGAATACCGTAGGAATGCTTTGGCTGTGCCAAATGTCACAACGTAACTGGGTGGCTATAAAGGTGCACTACAGGTATCTCCGAAAGTATCTGTTAGGTTGGCACGAATCGAGACTGGGATTTGTCACTTCTTATGACGGAGAGGTATCTCTAGGCCCACTCGGTAATGCATCATCATAACGAGCTCAATGTGACTAAGGAGTAGGTCACAGGATCATGCGTTATGGAACAATTAAAGAGACTTGCCGATAACGAGATTGAACGAGGTACGGGGACACCGACGATCGAATCTCGGGCAAGTAACATACCGATAGACAAAGGGAATTCCATACGGGATTGATTGAATCCTCGACATCGTGGTTCATCCGATGAGATCATCGTGGAACATGTGGGAGCCAACATGGGTATCCAAATCCCGTTGTTGGTTATTGGCCGGAGAGATGTCTCGGTCATGTCTGCATGGTTCCCGAACCCGTAGGGTCTACACACTTAAGGTTCGGTGACGCCAGAGTTGTTATGGGAAATAGTATGTGATTACCAAAGGTTGTTCGGAGTCTCGGATGCGATCCCGGACATCACGAGGAGTTCCGGAATGGTCCAGAGGTGAAGAATTATATATGAGAAGTCTTGTTTCAGTCGTCGAAATAATTTTGAGGGTTATCGGTATTGTACCGGGACCACCGGAAGGTGTTCGGGGGTCCACGGGGTGGGGCCACCTGCCTCGGTGGGCCTAGTGGGCTGAAAAAGGGGGGAACCAGCCCCTTGTGGGCTGGTGCGCCCTCCCCCAAGGGCGCCCAAGGCGCCTAGGGTTAGAAACCCTAGGGGGTGGGGGCGCCTCCCAGCTGACTTGGGGGGCATGTCCCCCCTTGGCCGCCGCCACTACTAGGAAAATGGTTATAGATGGAATTGACACTAATGACGCACCAGAGAAGTGGTGCGCCACTACTATATACTAATGGTGCACCATGTGGAGATGCGCCATTAGTGTTGAAGACATTAATGGCGCACCAGGCGCACGGTGTGCCACTAGTAACAAAATGTTTTTTTTATTTTTTCAAACATACTAATGGCGCATCCGGGCAGAGTGCGCCATTAGTAGTTAGAACTACTAATGGCGCACCAGCCATAGAGTGCGCCACTACTGTATATTTTTTTACTTTTTTGCAAAACTACTAATGGCGCACCGTTGCATAGTGCGCCATTACTAGTTTAAACTTCATGGGCACTTTTTTTTTTACTTTTGATATCATGAATATTTTTAAATTTCATGGGCACTTTTTGAATTCATGAATATTTTTTCAAATTTGATGATATTTTTTCATATTCCATATGAAAAAATATTGAATATTCATGAGGACACTCGATCTCAATCCCTCCCTCTCGATAGCTACCCCCCTCGCTAGATCCCCCTCGCCGCCGAGCACCCCCGCACCCTTCCCCGCTCCACCGCCGCCGCCGACCTCCCGCACCCTCCCCCGCTCCACCGCCGCCGACGACCCACCGCACCCTCCCCCGCTCCACCGCCGCCGCCGACCCACCGCACCCTCCCCCGCTCCACCGCCGCCGACGACCCACCGCACCCTTCCCCGCTCCACCGTCGCCGCTGACAACCCACACCTTCCCCCGGCCCACTCCATCGCCGCCGCCGACACCCGCACCCTCCCCCACTTTTTGAAGATATTTTTAAATAACAAATTTGATGATATTTTCAAATAAGAAATTTGATGATATCTTCAAATAACAAATTTGATGATATTTTCAATTAAAATAAAAAAACAAATTTGATGATATTTTAAAAAAAAATTGATGATATCTTCTGTTCTAGTCCTCATGAAAATAACAAATTTGATAAAAAACAAATTATTAGATGCAACAAGAAATAATGAAAAAAAATGTTACTAATGGCGCACCAGAGGAGGGTGCGCCATTGCTGTCAGAAAAAAAAGTTACTAATGGCGCACCAGAGGAGGGTGCGCCATTGCTATCAGAAAAAAACTACTAATGGCGCACCAGAGGGTGGTGCGCCATTGTTGTTGTCGTACTTATGGCGCACTATGGGGAGGTGCACCATTGCTAACCCTCCCCCACTCCACCTATTCCCCTCTGGCCTCTCTCCCTCCCTCGCCAGATCCCCCACTCGACCTAACCTCGCCGCAGCCGCGCGCCCACGCGCCCCCGCCACCTCCCTCTCCCCTTCGCCGCCTCCCCCCCGAGCCCCGCCTCCCCCCGAGCGCCGCCTCCCTCGCCTCGGAGCCGCCCCACGTCCACCAGGAGAGGAGGCCCATGACCTCCCCGCCGTCTATCCCCGCCTCCCCCAAGCTCGCCGTCTCCGCCCTCCGTCGTCTCCGCTCCGGCCACCACCTCATCGTGGTCAGGTTACCCTCCTCCATCTGCCTCTCTTCTCCTCTCTTCCTCCTCTCCTCCCTCCCGGCCATGCCCTCTTCTTCTCTCTTTTGCTAGGTTTAGGTCAAATCCCTCTCGAATTTAGGTCAAATTAGGTTCAAAAAATTGTGGGAGTAGTGCCTAGCAAACATGAATAATTAGTACTCCATGTGCATTAGGTACACCTAATGTATTGGGTTTGAACCCTAACCACTTCCCTCTCCTTTTTCTTTTTTCTGCAGTTTATGTTTGGCAGTAGACCATATCAGTAGCTGCAGTTCATGTTTGCCCATTTTTTGGTCCCTTTTAAAAAAAACGAGGAAAATAGATGAGTATATGTAGTGTTCTTTTTATGTGTTCATTTTCTATCTTTTTGAAATAGGTTCATTGTAGTTGTTGTAATTCTAGCAGGATTTTTTGCTGACAGTACAGTTCATGGAAATTTGTTATAGTAATTTGTACCCTGCGCCGTGCCTGTTTGTTGTTGCTGCTTGGTACTAAGTACTTGCCATGAGACTAGTTAGGTTGCATCTATTTTGTGTTGAGTTGCTTGCTTGCTCTCTTGCTGCAATCTTTCATCCATAGTAGTAGTAAGCAATTCGGTTAGCCGAGAGATTAGCTTCAATTCTGAAATTAAGCAATTCAACTAGCCGCTGATTTTTGCCAAAGTCAATCGCTATTCAACCATCAGATTTCCCACCCATACAGTTAAAAGTTTGAAGTATGATCACATTCAGCTATGAACCACATATAGCTCACATAAAATTGTCGCTTGCTAGAACAAACTCAGTGATGTGCCTAGAAGCCCCACATAACTAAGGGTAGTCTTCCCTGTGCATAAAAGTTTCAGACTAATTGCTAGTCTTCTCTTTGGTCATCCCAGGTTGCCTACTTGTAGAAATCTTGCTGACCTACTGCTGCTGCTGCTCTGTTCACCTCATTTCGCAGGGTCGATTGGCCATCGTGTCATGGGTTTGTTCTTCATCCGGGCATCGTGTCTCCTTTTGTACAAACCTACTCCTCCCTTTGTTGTGGCAAGTCTCGACCTTGGTAGTCAAAGGTAAAGAATACATGATTTTATTCCTGGATTCACTTGCTTATAGAATTCATCTAGAATCTAGGTCTGAGAACAGCAGGCTAATTCCTTTTTCTCTTGGCTCATTGGTGAAAAGATTAATCTTATGCTAGAAAGTGTATTGATTTTTCAGTTTTGATGTTGCAAAAAATGGCATTGATCTCTGTATGCTAGCTCAAAGTTTGGGTGGTACTGTTATGTGTGATGTTTAGCAATCCCATAATGAAAAACTGGACAGGTTAATGTCTGTGTAATTTTCACCCTTTCTAGCTATGTGCCTTCTGGATATGCAGTTTATGCATGAGAAGATGAGACCTATTATTTTCTCAGTGGTAGTTATGCACATTTAATCATGGCTTTATGAGTGAATTGCAGTATAATGTCTTGAAACTCGATATCTCAAACGTTTGACTAGTTTTCCATGCTTGATGTGTTGTATCTTGAGGCTCATCTTTATTACATATCAGAACTTGCAAACAAATCTGTGAAAGACTTGTAAAGTTGCTGGGTTTTGTCTCCGACCATTTTGTCGTGATGAATTTGCAGGTACCCCGAGAGGCCCTTGAGTTTGCCGGAATGTCGATTAACTTCCGTTCCGGCAAATTCGGGTACTCCATATGTCATATTTTCAGCAAAGGTCATGCTGAAATTTTCCGTGAATTTTAGCATCACTTTGCTAAAAATAGGACATATGGGGTACTTGTGACTAATGTTGATTATCTTCTGCTCAAAATTTATGCTGCTATAATGTTGTAAGGGTACTAATTGGTCTCTTCTGCTGCTTATCAGAGATGGGGGGAAGCAGCCACCGCCGCTTTGCCTCACTGGAGTACGAGTTGGATGCTTTCGAGTTCTTCACTATCATAATTTCTTCTCCAGTATCAGCCACGAGGCAGGTATATAAAACGAGAGATATCCCCTTCACCCATCTCATTATGATAACTCTGTTGTTTGCTACATCACTCCTTGTCCCAAATTGCAGAGGCTGCCTGACGCTTTTATGAAGATGTTGGTGAAGATCCGCCAGATAATGTGAAGCTCCGACAGGCCGGCAGCGGGGTTCGCAGGCTGTGGGACGTGGAGTTGGTGATCGAGGAGGGCCACATGTACCTGTGCCGTGGCTGGGAGAAGTTCTACAGTGCCTACGACCTGTGGACCGGGTACTTTCTTCTCTTGAGGTACGACGATGACGCCACAATGCTCATCGTGAAGGTTTTCAACAAGACTATGTGTCGCATGCGCTACGCTGAAGACGAAGATGCCAGTGCGTTCTGCCTCTTCTTATTCCTCCATATTTGGCTTTGTCTCACATCGATTGTTAACGGTCATTGTTGCATTTGGACAGGCAATGGAAGCAGCAGCAGCGACACTGGCTACTGCCAAAGCAGCAGCGATTATGGCTGTAGCAAAAGCAACAGCGATTCTGGCCTTAGCAAAAGCAGCAGCAATTCTGGCAGCAGCGAAGACAACAAGAAGGATGATCCGGACTGGAGTGGGGGAGAAGAGGAGCAGAGTGGGGATGAGGAGCTGCAGGATGACGATGGGCATCAGGCTGAGGATGACCTAGCGCTGGTGGTGGTTGACCAAGGGCAAGAGATGGTGGTGGCTGACCAGGTGCAAGAGATGGTGGTGGCTGACCATGGGCAAGAGATGGTGGTGGCTGACCATGGGCAAGAGATGGTGGTGACTGACCATGGGCAAGAGATGGTGGTGGCTGAGGGTGGCCTCGCGATGGTAGTGGTGCCTGAAAATTACCACGCACCGGTGGTGGCGCGGGCGACCCCACAGATGGGTGACATGACCATGCCAATTGTGGTAGAAGACTACATCCCACAGCTGCCTCCACTGCCTCCACCGCCTCGCCGCTCTTGGCGCATCAGGCTGAGGAAGGAGAAGGAGAAGAACAATGAGAACTGAACTATATATATATATATATATATATATATATATATATATATGTATGTATATATATACTTAGTTACCTATTTATCTCTAATATGCTTAGTTTCCTATAGGTTAGCTCCAAAATTACTTATGTTAGCACAAAATGATCAAGTTTACATAATAAGCTTATAGTCTTCTTCTTATTCTTCTTCTTATCCAAAATGACATATGTTATCTTCATTTTACCTAAGTTGGCTCTAATATGCTAACTTAGAGCTTATATGCTTAGTTTCCTATAGGTTAGCTCCAAAATTACTTATGTTAACACAAAATGATCAAGTTTACATAATAAGCTTATAGTCTTCTTCTTATCCAAAATGACATAGGTTAGCTTCATTTTACCTAAGTTGGCTCTAATATGCTGACTTAGAGCTTATATGCTTAGTTTCCTATAGGTTAGCTCCAAAATTACTTATGTTAGCACAAAATGATCAAGTTTACATAATAAGCTTATAGCCTTCTTCTTATTCTTCTTCTTATCCAAAATGACATAGGTTAGCTTCATTTTACTTAAGTTGGCTCTAATATGCTAACTTAGAGCTTATATGCTTAGTTTCCTATAGGTTAGCTCCAAAATTACTTATGTTAGCACAAAATGATCAAGTTTACATAATAAGCTTATAGTCTTCTTTTTATTCTTCTTATTCTTCTTCTAGTCTTCTTCTCTTCTTCTTCTTCTTCTTCTTCTTCTTCTTCTTCTTCTTCTTCTTCTTCTTCTTCTTCTTCTTCTTCTTCTTCTTCTTCTTCTTCTAACTTCTTGTTTATCATTTTGCAGATTTAATTTAATTCACGGAAGCTTGCATGGATGGAGTGCTTCTTTTCCATTTGTGTTTTTATTTTGTATCAATGTGAAACTTTTGTGAATTGATGGATAACAGTGTTGAATGAACATTGTGAAACTTTTGTAATATGTAACGATGGAACTATGTGTTGGCTATGTATGTATATATGATGAAACTTGTGTGTTGGATATGATCTGGTGGACGCAGGTAACATCGTTACATATGGCCCCCTGTATGTAAGCTAAGCAGATCTGTGTTGTATTTTATCTCTAATATTTTTTAACCTGTGAAAATATCAGAAATGAAAAAAAATCCCTAATATTCATACTAGTGGCGCACCACACAAGACAATAATGGCGCACTGTTATAATCACACTAATGGCGCATCATCCAACAGTGCGCCATTAATATGCCAAAGCACATGGTTAAATATGCCCCCCTGAGAGGCATACTAATGGCGCATGGTGTTATATACTAATGGCGCACTGGGTGGTGCGCCATTAGTATCGCCATTAGTAATAAATACTAGTGGCGTGATACTAATGGCGCACCAGTGATGCGCCATTAGTAGGCAAAACTGGTGCGCCATTAGTAGCCCTTTTCCTAGTAGTGCGCCCTCCTTGTAGATGGGATCAAGGGGGCCGGCCCCCTCTCCCCTTTCCCCTATAAATAGTGGGGGTGGGAGGGCTGCCACAGCCTTCCCCTGGCGCAACCTCTCCCCCTCTCCAACATCTCCTCCTCCTTCATAGTGCTTGGCGAAGCCTTGCCGAAGAACCACGAGCTCCATCACCACCACGACATCGTGGCGTCGGAGTTCTCCCTCAACTTCTCCTCTCCCTTGCTGGATCAAGAAGGAGGAGACGTCCCTGGGCTGTAGTGTGTTGAACGCCGAGGCACTGTCCGTTTGGCGTTGGATCGGATCTTCCGCGATTCGAATCGCCGTGAGTACGACTCCATCATCCGCGTTCCTTGTAACGCTTCCGCTTAGTGATCTTCAAGGATATGAAGATGCACTCCCTCTCTCTCGTTGCTAACATCTCCTAGATTGATCTTGGTGACATGTAAGAAAATTTTGAATTACTACGTTCCCCAACATCAAATTGTGTCGGCGACGAGGTTGTGCTGTCGGCCAGCGGTGAGCTTGGGGCTGGAGCCGTGCGGTGAGGAGGGTGCGAGCGGCCTCAGTCGACACCGGATTTGACCGGTTGGCTAGTACGGTGAGGCCGGTGGGTACATATAGGCCCGATGGCGGAGGGGAGGGCCGGCAGCGGCGATGAAACCACGCGGGGACGAGTGGCGGCCTGCCCCTGATCAAGAATAGAATGGGGACGGCTGCTAGGGTTTGGGCGGTCTAAATACCACATAGATTGCCGAGTACCTTTCATTGGGGATCTTGGCAAAAGGTACCCACCATCACGGGGCTGTCAGCTGCAAACGGCCATGCCACGTGGCCTCTATTTGTCGGCTGACTCCTACAGGGCTCTCAGCATACTGTGCATAAGACACTTTTATGTTTGCCGAGTATGTATCCGGCGGGACTCGACAAAGCTTCCCATGTGTTGTGTCCCGTGATCCGTTGCCGCTACCACCACCACGCCGCCGTGCTGGTTCTGATCTCATCTACCACTTCTCCCTCGCTTGTTAGAATCAGTAAGGAGAATATGTTACCGAGCCAAACGTGTGCTAGACTCAGAGGTGCCGCATGTGCGGTGCTTGGATCGGATTGAATCGCGATGCCAGTGCAACTACGTCAACCACGATCTTTAGATCGTAAACGCTTTCGGTCTATAAGGGTACGTAGACACACACACACACACTCCCTTCTCATTGCTAGCTAGCATCTCCATAGATAGATCTTTGGGTGTTTCATGGGGAAAAAATTGTTTTAGATGCATCGTTCCCCGTCAAAGATCCAGGCGAAAACCTTGTCTACGACCGGTGGCCGGAGTCGGTGATGGTGGCAGCCTTAGCGGTTTCCTTCTTGGAGGCAACATCGGGGTGAAGTTCCCACCTCCTTCCACTACCTCTAGGGGAAACCCTTGATCAGTCGATCAGATGATGGTGGCACTCATGTGTCGTTGCTCCCGTGAGGACGTCATTCTTGGAGGTGTGCGACACCACCTGTCGCCCGTCGTCGCAGTGACGACCCTTCCCACCCCGGGCACGGATCTTCGAGGCCTGCCCAATCTGCTCTTCCTGCCCGAGGGCCTCCTCCACCCCCGGCCACTACTTCGCGTGGGCAGTGGCGGGTTCTAGTGCCCGCTCCGCTGGCGCCGCGGATGCATACTCCGAAGTCGGAGGCATGTGCCGCCCGCCATGAGAGGCAGAGGGCAAGGGAGATGGGGGGCTGGTCCGACGCGTCTGCGCAGTCCGACCGCCGCCGCCGCCTGATGCAGGTGCCCGACGAGGACGATCGTCTCCTCGAGTGGGTGTGTTGTCAGTACTTACTGAGGCAAAGATGAAGGCCGGACGGTTTCGGAGGATCAACGTCAAGCAGCTCCGGCTCGGCATTGAGCAATTTGAGCGGGAGGCGGCAGAGGCAGCGGCAGAGGCGACGAGGGTGGCCAACCTCAAGGGCAAGCAAGACAGCGTCGTCCGGCGCTTGCAAGGCTACATCATCACCTCCAATTCCTCCGACGACGACGGATCTGACGGCTCCGACGTGGACCCACCTCCTGCCGGGGACTCCTACAGCTGCGCTGGAGACCGGAAGGGCCATGGGCCAGCGAGGAAGTGGTGAAGCTCGCCCTCTCCTGTTTATAATCTAGTTCTAGTATGTAGTTACAATGTGCCGGATAGTTGAACTGTGTGACTTGCCCATTTGGTGATCTTTTGGTGATGTTTATGCCCGTTTGGTACCAGTTTACATGTCCGTTTTTGTCGATTTTGATCATTTCGTGATTTACGTACTAGTTGCATGAATTTGTATGGATACAAGGTTCGGAATATGAGGTACGTGGGTGTGGAGACGTGGATTTAGGGAGTGCCCGGGCACGTCCTCGGACGTATAAGGGGCGGATTTGCCAAGTCGGGCTATAGATGCTCTTAGGGAGAGGGGATGAGGCATTTTGGCTCCCCTGGTCAGATGAACCCGGGAGTAAAAAAGGTAAATCCTTAAAACAACTACATAAATTCAAAAAATCTGATTTTTTTTGTGTGGAGAAACATGACTGAGTGTGTGATGTCCATGCCAAATTTCAGAGCACTTGAATATACGAGTAGCTCTTAGAAAAAAGATAGATTTGGGGTATGTGAAAAAAAAACTTGGGAGGCGTCCCCATCTTCGCCGCCTCCAGCAAGCTTCTCGCCCTCTCTCTGCACGCCGCCGCCGGGTGAAGCCCCGTGCGGAAGGCGGTGGCAGCAGGACTTCTTTCCCTTGGATGCGTCCGGTGGCTGTGCTAATTGCTGTTGGTTGGGCTCCAATCTCCGTCGCCTGCTTGAGGCCCTCCAGCCTGAAGTTCAGGAGTGTGGCTAGGAAGGCTGCAGCCACCCCATCCTATGTCACTCGTTGTCGATCGCCACAAGTTGCCCTTTCCTTCCGGTCATGGCTGGCCAGTGGACGCCGGGGCGGGCTGGTTCGTTCCTAGATCTGACCTTGGTTGTGCGGAAGGGGGCGTGTTGCTGCCCCTATGAGGTCGAGGGCTGGCTGGGGCACCGTGCTAGTCTATGCTCAGATCCGGGAGCATCGTGACCACCTTGCCTTCATCGGTGATAGGTCTTACGGTGACCACATTCGCATGCGGCGGCGGCTTCGAGGCGAATTGTGATGGCCATCTTAAGATCTTCTTGAGGGTTTCTCCCTTCAAATCTGATGGTCGACTTCGGCGATGAGATGCAAACTATAGACGATGGCTTGACGCGAAGGAAAGGTTGTGCAGCGGTGGCGACGCAGGTAGCTGTTGGGATCGTGAAAAAGTAGTGGCGACAACACAATTAATGTTGATGGTGGTGCTACTCGAGTACCCGGTTTCAAGCTCCTGAGTGAAAGCCTAGGTCTTACCGAATGGTTATACCTAGTAATGGCGACGTTTTTATGCCATTACCTTGCTGAATGCATTGCTCGGATATTCCCAGACTAGTTCTGGGTGAAAATCTAGATTCTGCCTTGGTGGTTGGATCCGATGACAGCGGTGCTTGAGCGTCGCTCCCTTCGTGAAGGCGTTGATGTTGAAGAACATCTCGTTCATGTGCTGTCATGAGATTTGTGTGCGAATATGGTCATAATTGTAGTATGCCTAGTTGGTTAGGTGGACAATGGTATCCCCAACCCACCAGGGTTCAAATCCTGGTGCTCGCAGTATTTTTGGATTTATTTCAGGATTTCCGGCGATGCGCTTTCAGTGGGAGGAGACGTTCCCGTCGACGACGAGGCACTACGGTGACTTCGTAAATCTCAAGATGATATGCCGGCTCAGTCTCTCGGAGGTGCTCATAGGGGTAGGGTGTGCGTGCGTGCGTTCATAGGGGTGAGTGTATGCACGTGTATATGAGCGCTTGTGTCTGTACTGATGCTAAAAAAAATAAAAAAAACCCAATAGAATGTCTCAAAATCTTGAGGTGGCCTTGGCTAATAGATTTTGTGAAAACCAAATTCTAAAAGGACCACACGTCAAATCTACACTTGTGCACAACTAGCTTGGATAATCTTGTACTACATCGTACACTTGGCCATCCCCATGGACGACGCCGCCGGCCGCTGCTCTTTCTTGGCCAGCACAACGTAGAGCGGGCTCGCACGGCACATGTCGACGCCGAAGAGGTGGAACTGGCGCTCCTTGAAGGCCCAGATCTCGACGACGTCCTTCTCCTCGAAGCAGCACCGGGTGATGAAGTCCAGGTACCCTTCCCCCTTGATGATGTTGCCGTGGCTGCTCTCCCACTGCGTGAACTGCAGCGCCTTGGTGCCGGCGTGGACGTTGCACACGACGACGGGGAGCCCACCGTGCTTCTTGCCCTGCCTCTTCTTCCTCTTGATCCGCCCCTGCTGCAGCTCCTCCTCCTCGGTCGGCGGGGGCGGCGGTCTTCTTGGCAGCCTCGGGGCTGCGCTGGCGCCCTCACGCGGTATGCTGGCGGCGTCGAGCTCCTCGGGGGAGAGGATCGGGCGGAGGCTGCGCAGCACGCCCGCAGTTGGGAGCCGGAACCGGTTCTGCTGCGGGTCGAGGTCGGTGGCGGTCAGGACCTTCTCGTCGATGAAGTGCACCGGCAGGTCGAGCCGCAGGTCGAAGTAGGGGCGTATCCACGCTGGCTCGGCTCGGGGAGCGACGGCGGAGAGCGGCACGGCCTTGATGGGCACGGCGTCGATCGGCGGCGCCAAGAACGGGACAAGAGCGCCGGAGAGGGAGAGGCTGGCCGCGTTGGCCCGTTGCTCCGCGGCGGCGGGGTCGTACACGGCGAGGGTGAGCTCGTGGGGCCTCTTGCGGCCGGCGTAGCGCGGCGCGGCACCTGCCTCAGCAGGGATGGTCATGGAAAGGCTGCGGTGGGCTTCGTCAGGGGACGGCATGGTGGGCGCTCGACGGCTGTTCTTGGATCTTTGGGCGTATGCGGTTATCCTGGGCAGGCTAGGCTGGTTCGCTAGGGCTGCTGTTGCAATGGGTGGGCAATGCGATGCGATGGCTCATGCCCCGGATTATATAGACGGATGCTCGATTGCTCGCCGGAGCCGGGTCGGCTGCGTGCGGGAGAGGGATGTGGGCTGCGCTCCGAACTCGCTCGCATCCTGGCAGGATTGGCGCATTAAATGTTGCCAATCCGGGTTGCGCTCGTTTCCGTGTCTCCCTCCGGTGTATGGCCAGCCGCCTTGCGAGCTGCTACTCCCTCCACATCACGCGGGGGCGCGCGGCCTCCTTGCGAATCCGAGTAGGACTAGGAGTCTAGATCAAGGGGGCAAGCTGGTGGGCCACGCTCCCATCCCTCCATCTCACGCGGCGGAGCCCCAGCTCCTTCTGAGACCAGCACCCGGCGGCGGCACACCCCCTGGCCTCCTCCCGTAAGGCGGTGGATATGGATCACTAAAACCATTAATGTATGCATCAATGACGCCTCCTCACGCGTGCCACGTCCAACATATGGGTTGGGCAGAAAAATAATAAAAGGGAAAAAAGAAAAAGGAAAAAGAGTACACAAGTGGTCGAGCGAAACACTGTCAAACACTGTCATCCCCACTCGCCTCTCCTTTCCTCTTTCATCTGGCTGCTAGGGTTGCCGCCGCCGCCGCCACACCCACCTCCACCATCCATGCCCCTCCAGCCCCGGCCATCAGAGAAGGCGCCCTCCTGAGAATCCCCATGCGGTGCTGCCGTTCGGTGAGCGAGGAAGAGGAGATTCAGAGGCTCGAGGAGCCATTACCACCGGTGAAGAGGATGCATACGTCCTCCTTGATAAGTAAGCGCTCGTTACTTTGCTCGGTCTGACCCGAGGGGAGGAGCGGGAAGTGGCGGCGGTGGTCTGGCCTAGTGGTGACCGGATGATAAAAAGTGGTCGGAGGTGCTGCGCCAATCAGCCTGCAACAACGGCAAGACGGCGGAGTTTGGGCA